>LR990981.1:4366433-5821911 GCA_905163465.1 Craniophora ligustri
TTCACAAAAATAATGCAGATTAATAAATATCATACTACCCCAAAAGAAAAATTGGCAGTAAGATCATGTGAACGAACTGAATTAGTTTACGCTGTGGTCAGTGTAAAGGAAAAATTTCTCATTCGGAACGCGCACGTTGATAGTACGGTGGTTCTACCGCGTTTTTGAGGCTCTGCAGTGATGCGGGACAGAGACGCGCGTATACAACCGCCCGTTGGGAGAGCGGGATAGAGATATTATTGCACCGGTAGTGAGGAGTGAAAGAGATCAATAATGAGACGCACGAGGAGTTGAAAAGGGATTTCAGATTAAGGTCGTTGTCGACTCAAAGAGCATGTTAGTAGGAAAATTCGTAGATATGTATCTAGGTACATTAAATAAAGGCTTTTAATTAAAACTCAGTGAGGCAAAGAGCGAAATAATCAAAATTGTTTTTCACTTGTTAATTATTTATCAGTTATTATACGTTGTATATTTGGAAGCTTTCTTTGAATATGCGCATTTGTTAAGTGTTAAAATTATTATCGTTATACCGTTGACCGTTTCTTAACATCTATGGCTAACAAATGTTCCTATCTAGGTGGTAGCTTACTGTAACTGTAATACAATCTTTTTGGATCTATATAAGGTTACTCTAAATTCAAATTTCACTTTATTGTGACTATAATTGTGAAAATAATATAATTATTTTCTTTTAGGTCTCTTAGATATAATTTCGTTGTAATGATTGACTTTATAACTTAATCATATCATGTTAACCTCTTCACGTCCATAAATTTTATCATAGATGATTACCTAAACACTCTATATTATACGTAATTTATGGGCTTCTGGATTACGCTCCATTGAGCTTTCACGTGTCGTAGGCAAAAAGCTTTCGCCGTATCTTTTCATCAGCCTACTCTTTGGCACCAAGCCTGGCCGGGCCAGCGCAGCTTTACATACACCCTCAGTCACTAGCTGAGCGTCGCGGGTATCAGAGTGTCTCTTTCGCCCCAATACGCGTCATTACGCGGCATTTTGAAAAACGAACATTTTCGTAACAATATTGAAAAAAAGTAAAAAATACAGATTCAGTGTTTTTCGGTGTGTGCCAGTGCGAAAAACAATTGATTTTCATATTGTGGATGATTATTTTCGTGGATTATTTAGTGTTGTGTGGTTTTCGGATGTTGGATTTTTAATGTAAAATATTACAGGATTTTGTAATGAACGTTTTGTATCGTGATTTCGAAGCTGAAGGTTAGTTGAATATTATATTCGGTATATTGTCGTTTTTGCGCGTGATACTCGCGTGTTTCTGTTATGAGGGTGACTGGTTTATTTTGCTACGAAATAATGTGTTGATGAGGCGGTGTTTTTCTACGGAATTCTCATAAACGTGTGTATTTTCATGGAAACAGTGTTGGTGGTATTATATTATTAGCTTCAGGTGTGTTACTAGTAATAAAAAATCTGTTTTCTGTTAACTTACGAGAGAAAATTAACCATATGTGATATTGGAATTTCAAAATGGAATGGAATGGAAAAATATAATGGCTACTTTCTATATCGTTTTACTGCTGTATATTCTACAAAAAACTACTGTAATGTATGTGAACAATAATCACAACGCGTTATAATCATTTTAGATGCTATTATTAGGGTAATAAAATGTATTATGCCTCATGATAATTGTGACTTACGAAAACCTGCAAAAGCTTTCAAATCTAACCAAAACGAGAATAATGTGACTTTGAAATTTATTTACGAAAAATCACGAGGAAATACTGGCTTGTTTAAAATTTATGAAAATCGAATGCCACGCTTTTTTCAATGTTGAACATAAGTAACAAGGTATCAACATATTCTTGGAGTGTTCAACATAAAATGATTACGTTCAGGTCTCATTAACATAATCATAACAGCAGAATTGTGCCATAACATCGTGTTGGCGTAAGGAAATTATCTTTTGTGTGTACGTGCTGACTGTAAGAGGAAATTTGGAGGGGAAAATAGACTCAATACGGCAACATTGGATGGAGGGGTTGAGGAAGAGGATACACGTGTGTAATTGATAGCAATATGAGTAGGAATTCTCTGTAAACGTTCCTCATGGTTCCTTTCACAATACTGTCTTCATAAATCTATTTATTTATAAAAATTAATCCCCATTCCATCCATATCCAATTTTGATCAATTTTGGTATTGATAAAGACGAAACTTTGGAGAAGAATATAGGCTTCTTTTTATCAACCTCTCACGTGGGTGAAGAAGAAGCTAGTTTTAATATAGGTATTTATCACAACATTGATCTTCTTGCAGAAAAATATATAAATATAGTTAGAGGTACAGTATTCTGTATTGTACACAAACAACAAACACACACAACAAAATGGAATACACATTACACAGATAGTAAAAGTACAATTGGCGGTCTTATAGCTATAATTGGTAGTCCATTGGTGTGAGTAGTAGACTATGAAGTCAAAGGTCTTGAACTCGAATCCAGACTGAATGAATTTATAGAGTGAGTTTAGTTGTAATGAAATTACATGCGTATTTATGACATGTGGAAACTGTCAAGAAAAGTATTGTGAGGATAATATTATTACCTGCGTGCCTAAGAGATTTTGTCAATGACGTGTGAAGTCTATCAATCAGCAGAATACCAGAACGAGAGGCGAGACTCATTTCTAGCAGTAGGACAATAAATGGGTTTATGATGACTTTAGTCTACCACGATTATTTAACTTGATTGGAAGATTTGATACGTTACGATATTTAATCTTCAATCAATGAATCAAGTCAGGCTGTCGCAGTCTGCTGTACGTAGGTCTTTTCCACACTGTACAGGTCGGTCGGTCCTCCGCCATAAAAAAAGCTATACAGCTTATTTAAACATACTACAAACAAATTCATAATGTAAATTATTATCAACATGAGAGATGTATCTGTTCAGCTCGATTTTTTTATTTGAAAGTTATGTGTCATGTCTGCTATCTGCAATACTCAGGCCTTCTTCATTATCAACCGATTGATGGCTGGTCACGAGTCTCCTCAAATGGCAGGAGACTTTTGCCCGATAATGGGACAATAAGTTGGTAGATGAGATCAAGTATCGTGGCTTATCTGTTATGTATATGGTCATTGTAGGTTCTTAGCCAAATTGAAATCTAAGTTTCGAATCAACAAGCAAATCGAAACAAAATATATGGGAACGGCATTTATAAAAGCCCATTTTCGTAACCTTTTTAGGGTCGGTGACACGCGAGCGACACCTTTAGCGTTGCAAACGTCCATAGGCTACGGTAACCGCTTACCAGTTACGTTACTACAAGAACTATTGTATTACAGAAAAGTAATGAACAGTGATTACATTTTTCACCTTACGTCAGTGTAGAGAAATTGCCAAGACACCTATTTTGACTAACGTAGAGTTTGAAAAGTTAAGCTTTGCAGAGTGTAGAGCCAGAAGCATGGCTCTACATGAAATGTGATAACTTTATGACAGTGCGAGTCACATGGCATCAATTTATATGAAACCGTTTTTAGTGGGATTATTATTTACCCATGATGTTTGTACCTATCAAAATCGATTTTAAGTCTCGACTCATTATGTTTATTTTTAAAAAGACTGTCTGTTCAAATTCTTTTATTTTCTAGAAATCTTTAATAAAATATTCCCTTATCATAAAGCGAACTACTTAAACACAATATTTCGTGCTAGAGAGTGGGTAATCCTTACTGCTCCCCTCCCCTTTCATCCAAGCACGTAATTTGGAGAAGTGTCACAAATGATGACGTCAGGTGAAACACGCAGAGAGTTGTTGAAGTAATCAACTTATTTTTGCTAAACAGACGAGAAATAACTGAGCGCACGCGAAGCATTTTAGAACTTCAATTTACAGTAATTAGGTTGGTATTTGAGTTGAACACTTCTGATGTGGCTCTAGCCTTGTTTCTCTGACTTTATCACTATCAAATCGGGACTAGTGAATTCATTCAACTGTTCTAATGCATTTCTATTATTATCCTAACCAAGTTGCAATTTACGAACTAAAATGTCAAGCTTTTTTCGACCTAGCCAATAAAAAAATATTGAGACGAGCATCAATCTAAAGTGTCTTCAAAAGGCTTATTTGTCATTTACCGCTTTGAGGGAGCATTTTATTCTAATTGAAGAAAAATATTCTCTGTCTTCATGGGATGTAAAAACCACAGCAAAATGCCGCTACTAACATCGCTATCAACCTCTTTGGGAGTTTCCCTCAGAGTCGTGATTATATGTTATGAAATATTTATTAAAATGTAAAACTACCTATAGCTAGTTTGATTTGATAGACTTAACACTTCGAGAGCTCGTAACACCATATTTGTTGAATGCCTTACATAGTACTAAATAGGTTTTTAGTACAAATTGTTACATTTTCCTTGATCCCAATCTAGTTTTTTTCACGAAGCCAAAAAATTATAACCTTTTAGCCGGCTAATTTATGGGCGATGCTTTTTGTGGAGGAACAAGGTAACAATGAAAGCGGGCATATTGTTCAGAATTCAATGGGTTTCGAAATTCTGCCATCAATTATTTGGGCTAAAATAGTAATTGTCATGATTTGCAATTAAATTTTTAATGGGAGACGAGTTTACATTACAGTGATAAAGTAAAACAGGTAAAGATTTATAGCAGCTGTTATTTAAGAAAAGGTACAATAATTTATTAAAAATCGCTTTTTTTTATTAGTTAGTCATTTATCCTGTATTTATGGATAAATTATACTTCTCTTTGCTTTCTCTATTGGTTCTACTGCCTAATCTTGTTTGTAAAGTAATAAATAAAAAAAACACACGTGAACATTTTGTATTGTAAGTATAATAAAGTACACATGTATTCAGTGTATCAGACCGATACAGAACTATTATCTATTTGATTCTATTCAAACTGCTTTATACGTGTTTCAATAAATACATTAATGATCGCCCTATTCAGGTTTACGCAATGCCAAATTTTGTCTTCGAAAATAATTATGTCGAATAAAAACGATACTTTACTAAAACTACGATCGGATGCTGTATTCGGATCTCTACCCTCAAACCTGACTAAGAATAAAAATAAACAAGGTTTAGAAACACCTGTTGGTTAATTAACCCGGTTACAAAAAGTCGCTCCCAGTTTTAATAGAAGGAGGGCTACTAGGTGTTAGAGTTGGGTATCGGGTGTTGCTAAATTACTTATCACTTGAGTGAGAATTTGGTGCATTACGATAAATAAGGAAAATATTAATTTAGCACCTAAAATATATGATATCGTGCTTGTTTACTGATATGTGGTTTCAAAACTATTTTATATACAGTCCATTTACGTAATACTCTCTTAGTTAAGGTCGACCATATTCGTTTAATTGCTACTACGCTTTAAGCATAACAACTTGAATACATAAGTAATTTCAATGTCAATTTTGTACAAGTTAAAACTGACTAATTTGATCAAAAGTGATAACGACGAATCCCTAAAGTGATACCAAATCGATTTACAAAGGTTACCCCGCTGTGCAATTGTCAGATCCTTTCGCAGGTTGCTTTTAAACGATCAAGATCAGTTTGCAGTATCAGATTTTTTTTTGTACACACTTTGTTAAAATCGTTCGCCCGTTCGTGTTAGAGTTAAGTTTGTAGTTTCTTTTGGTAGCTCTTTGCTTAAAACAAAAGTTTGCTGGTCCCGTGTGTCTGATCTGGTAAATGGAAGACTGTGTTGTGGGAATTTTTGTATTTTTAGCAATTAATGATAGTGGTTTTATAGTATTAGTACCATAATATTTGGGTATGTTAAAATTTTTTTTAGATAATATTAACTTTATATGCAATTGTGCTTGTTTGTGTTTAGCGAGAGCGCGCCAGTGTTGTGTGCGTACGTGTGTTTGCATGCCTTCTGTGTGAATCTTGTAACTAAGTACAATCTCACGACAAAGAATAATATTTGTACATCCTAAAGCATTTTTTTTATGTATTTTAATACATAAATATTTATTTTGGCGCTGTTAGTGATATAAGAGCCAGTTTTGTTTGTAACTTTTGGATTTACACATCCATAGTTAATTAATTAATAAATATTCGAAGTTTCGGATCCTTTACAACATTCTTGTCTACCTATGACCATGCGTCAATGAAATCTGCAATAAATAGTTTTATTTCAATGTCTAATATTTGCGTGTGTAAAAAAACAAGGCTTTTCAAATCAAATTGCACCTCTTAAATCAAGTTTTATGATCAATATAAATCGTTCTTATCATAAATCATTTCAACACATAATCGTGGTACGGTTTTATGGCATTTTACCATCTATTGTGTGATGTAGACCATAACGATTTAATTTGCTTATAGGGCCTATAGCCTTATCATAAATGAGTCCCTATACCGTTTATAATAGAACCTGAGACAAACCTTATCGGTCACGTAATACAAGTTTAGCAGAAAGTCTTTCGTTAAACGATTTTAGTACTTATGTTAAAAGGGATAACGTTGCAAATAATTACGAAGCTATTTGAGATTTAATTAACAAACGATTTGCAACTTTCTTGTGGTAAGTTTAAGTTGTAAATCAAATAGAAGTGCTTCGGCGCTGCTTTGTTTTGCAAGTTCTCACGGAAAACTGATATTTTGTTTTAAAAAGAATATTTTTTAGGACAATCTTAGTACTCTCGTTGGTCTGCTGAATGGGAGGCCCTTGGTACAACGCGGGTCAAGTTACCTGTTAAGTATTAGTTCCTCCGTCAAAAAGGTCAGGTGCGCAGTACTCGTAACCGGCGCGCGTGCATGACGAGATGTATTTATTTATTTATCGTTGGACCTACTTATTTATTTATTTATTTAATTTAATTATAACGGCATTATACCATTTACAATAACTAAACACAAGAACAATAGAATTACAACATTACAATACATACTACATACTAAAAACAAAAATAAACTATGAAACTAAGAAACTAAACACATTCATCCATCTTTCTCACAGAAACGCAAACACACTGACAATATTTTCGGCCAAGCATCCGCAAACAGATCGCAGTCAGGATTAGCGCACAAGAGAGCGTTGAGTGTCAAGAGGGATCGCGGTATTGGTGAATTCGCGCGTGCGACAGTGCGTCTTGAAGGCACGGCAAACAACATGTGCCTTCGGTTGCGTCGATAGTTGTCTGGAGTAAAAAGTCGACACAGCTATGAATGTGGACAAGGCAAGTTATATGCAGGGACCGTACCGCGTAGCATTCTGTAGTTTCTGCCTACCCCCATGGGAAAAAGGCGTAAGTGTATGTAGTCTACGGACACTTATCTTTAGTAAGAGCATATTGATTATGCTTTAAGCCTAAAATGTAATATCCCTAATCCAACGCTGCCTAAACAACTTCTAACGTATGAGCATTTTTCATTTGTGTAATGGGAACAAGTTTTTGTCTCATGGTAAATAAAAGCTGTGATAGTCTAGAGGTGCGACGCGTGGGTTGTACAATAAAGGTACTGAGTTTGATCGCACAACTGACTTTTTGAAGTTACGTGCGTATTTATCACATGCTCAAACTGTAGAAGGAAACATCGTGACAAAATGCTTGTCTGAGATATTCTCTCGATGGCATATGAAGTCTACAAACCCGCACGAGGCTAGCTAGTTTATTGGAGGAATAGCCTAATCACTCTCAAATGAGAGGAGACCCGTGCCCAGCCGTTGGACAATTGCCCGTAAAAATACCTATTGCATGTGATTTTAATTGCGTAACTCTGTACAGAGTACCAGTGAACTATGAATTATGAAGGCCCACGTGTATGTAGTTCGTAGTAAAAAATATATCCTTAATATTTCACTCAGAAAGATGCGGCTTGCATTGTAAACCCACGCAAATTCTTAACATTTTATGTGGGCGACAGGTAATCTGCCCACATCTTTTGGCCAATAAAACATAGTGCCTGCCTCTTCACTTTGCAAGCAAATGAAAGAGGCAACACTATATTTTAAGTGCTACTTAAAATTGAGTATAATTTTGCTATTTGTATTGCTTCCTTAAGCTTTTAAGATTTATTTTGCTAAGTCACTGGTTATATTTATTCAGAACGGTAGTACTCATTATATAGGCGTTATAATATTAAGCACATGTATTTTTTATAGTCCACCACGCTAGCCTACTGTGGGTTGGCAGACTTCACATGCCATCGAGAAAAACTCCCAAGCATGTAGGTTTCCGCACGATGTTTTCCTTCACTGTTTGAGCATGTGATAAATACGCACATAACTTCCGATAAATTAATATCTACTTATAAATACTATAAAATAAAATGTTTAATGGTATATTAAATAACATCTCCATCATCAGTAGATCTTTTTGTAACGTAAATGCTCTCTTATAGTCGTTTAGTATTAGGTAATCGTTTAAATGAGCTTCCAAAAAAAGTACAGTTTTCTATTTCTGTAGATCTTAGAAGATTTTTAAGCTTAAAACCATAGAGAATACGAGAGGAAAGATGTTTAGCCATTTGATACGACGACTTCTTTAGAACCATAATGGAAGGTAAAATTGGAGAAAAGAGAGGAGAGAGAAGAGCTAGACGAAGTTTTGTTGAACAAGTGAAGGGAAAAGTGGGAATCGAATCGTATCAAGAGGTTAAGAAGAAAGCAAAAGATAGATAACAGTGGCGATAGCTCCACCGACAAGAGCTGCGCTCTTAAATTAATAATAATAATATCATAACATATAAGTTAAACTTTACCTTAATGTCTTTAAAAATAGTGCTTTCCTTAGCTCGGTAAGTCGGTACTGTGTAGATGACGTTGTGTCATAATGTCCAGAAATATTTATTTCATTTTTTTAAAAGGCATGACTGTCAATTCTTTGATATATAACTCAACAGAACTTATTTCATCAACATTCGAATTCTTTACAATATCAAGCATTTGCTATTCATTTGTCGTTGTGTTACGGAACTCATGTGTCCGTTAGGCATCGCACCATAGCCTGTCCGCCCACGTTACCCCATAACTTTGGGGTCACACTGAGAAGACGATTGTGGTCTTGCAAAATGTTCTACGTTTCTGCCTTTTTTATTTTGTATTATATAATTTTGTGGGCCTGTGTGGAGGTTTGTTTCTGATTGAATCCAATTTGGTTATTTTTGTGGGTACCCATAATTACTTTTCGATGGAGATGTGCACTTGATTATGGTGTTAATACTTGTCGTCTTTTTAATTTAGAGCAAAGTTTTGAAAAAAATATTTTTAAGCTTTTTTGTGGTAGGTGATTTTTGCATACGCTTCAAAACGAATACATAGAGAGTTTTACATAGCACCATCTAATTGATTGCTAAGCAATCTTTGCTTAGCACTCAATTAGCCTGTGTTATGGATACTAGATGGTTGGCAACTGAAAAAATATATTGTTTTTGTTAATAAAATGCTTATTAAGTATATTTATTGCAAATGTGCAGTATTCGCGTAAGTGTTAGAAATCATTAAACTTTTCAATCACCCAGATCAGGTACCAAGAATAATGACCTTAATCATCTATGGAACCTGAGGTATATGTAGGCTAATTTTGAATGCACTTACTTATAACCACATCTATGTACCATAAAATCGAATGACTGTACTTTCTCACACCTACTTGTCTACTTTCATAACTTGTTATGGGATATTCGTTATTAGTACTCAGCCATATAAGGTTGAAATAATTAGGTTGACGGTAACCGCATAGGTCTCAAATTGGCTTGGTAAAATAATGTTAGTTATTTGTTTATTAGGTATTTCTTATAAGTCGTTTGTTTTGATGCACTTTGAAAATTTCGGAAATCGAAAATTTGTTGAATGACTTTTTTTAACTGCCTTATTGGTCAAGTGGTCGTAAGTGTTTTAAAAAGTATGATGATATAATGACGTTTCGAAAAAAAGTGCATTTTAGACTAGCCTAAATATAACGAAACTTGGATACAGAAAAATAAACTCTATATGGAACATATACGACACAATATCCATTACGACCTTTACCAACATAAACATAAATCCTGCGTTGCATATTTAAGGCATGACTAAGTTTATGCAAATCTCAAAATGGCGTTTTACGATAAAACCCCATACAATATTAATGATGTTATAACGTATTATTATAATTTTAGAACATTAATTTAATGATATATTGTTTGTAAAAACATAAAAAGAGTAACAAACGGATAGACGAACAGTCATAATTTATTACTAATATATCAATTTCGCCCACGATATTGATATTTTATGGGGTCAACATTGTAAAATTCTGATGGCGTATACTCAAAGTTTAAACTCCATATATTATTTTTCTGTGGTAATGGCCCTCACACAACACGCACATTTTTAAGACGTTTAACAGATTTATTCAAGTCGTTTTTTGCAACTGTAGATAAGGGATGTTTTGTATGACTCAATACTAATAATAATAAATAAAAGGTAAGTAGTATCTACAGTTGTTGATCTTAGGGTTTCGTAGATAAATAACCCTGCAAAAATCTTTCCTTCTTTGAAGAATTAAAAAAATAGGGAATAATTATTATATATTTCCGACGAACTCTTGTTCCTGATAATAAAACAAGATCAACACCACATGAAACCCATGTTCTGGATGTGGAATCTAGCAAATAAGTTAACGGCTAGGTAGGAATATTCCTATATAGGAATGTATATAAAAGCTGTGATAGCCGAATGGTATAACCAGAAGACTGGAATTTAAGGTCCTGAGAACGATCCGTAGAACCATTGATCTTTTGAAGTTAAGTGCGTATTTATCACATGCTTAAACGGTGAAAGAAAACATCGTGAGGAAACCTGCATGCCCGACAGATCTTCTCAATGGCGTATGAAGTCTGCAAAATTATGCTAGGCTTGCATGGCAGCTATAGCTTAATCTCACTTAAAAATGAGATGAAACCCGTGCCCAGCAGTGGGACACAAATATAATTAGGTATTTACATGACATTTCTTTTGACACGCTACCTAAAACCATTCGCCCAAAAAGACTTACCAATTCATTTCATACACAGAAATTTTAGTTTTTACCGTCATTACAATAATGTTTTGCAACATCATTCCGAATGTCTATCAAAGTTTTTGTCACATATAAAAATAACGGTACAAGTAAAAAATTAGACATTCACGTAACGAGGTTCTACGTTATAATAAAACTTGCCAACATAATTAGTTTTTGCTCATACTTTGAACACAATAGGTTCTACACTTTCTGCAAATGAAGGAGCACAGTTGGTTGGGTAAATGAGGCATTTTTTGGTTACCATTGCAAAAAATTGTAAACGTACAATTTAGATTTTTTTGACTTATGCTTGATACCTGTTTGGTTAATAAATCGTGTTTTCATTATCAAGTGCGAAGTGGTACAAAAACCAAATGGTTATTTTTTTAAGGGCTTGCTGAACTAAGAACCGTTCATGGCCTCAAAATACCAGGATACCAGAACAGCAGATATTACAAAGGGATTATAGGAGAAAATCTGACACACTTCTGCCTAAACTCTAAAGTGTGTCACACTTCGTAAGTTTCAAGGCACAGATTTCGAAAGACACAAATCTAAACTACAGACAAAACAACATAAATTTCAAAAAATATAATTGATACACACCAAGCACACTTATAAAGACAAACGTATTAAATTTGAATTTATTGATCCATCCTGTTTTTCACATACATACACAATTCAAAAGATGGTCCTTTTTACAACAATTTTGTTAAATCTTTTATGAATGAATGATATAACAACAAATCTCAATGTTGACATCTTGAATCTGTCCATAAATGATTCAGTCACATTTTATTGTTGAAATATGTTAATTTTATTACTGGACAGATGCAAAAGTGAAGAGTAACGGACAGTAATGTCGTGATTTATTTAGATTCATTTCACTTTGTAATTTTTTGGTCTTTAGATCTTTGCGGACCGAAGGTTTTTATGTCCTTCCTCGCTATGAACTTTGATCATAAGTTAAGGAGTTTTAGACCTTAAGTATATCAGTTTTTATAACTATTATAAGGTGTTGACACTCTGACATACCATCACGCCATCTATTATCCGCGACTAGTTTAGGTAGAGGTGTACATACATACACTCACGCCTTTTTCCCATGGGGGTAGGCAAAAACTACAGAATGTCACGCGCTACGGTCTCTGCATACTACTTGCATAGAGTTGTAAGTATTAACCTTTTTATTTTAGATCCCATTTTGTAGGTAAATTTGCTCGCAGTTTGCTGCTGAGAATTTCATAGAGGATGAGACAGTTTCACGTATATTAATGAAATACGAAAGGACCAAAAAGTATGTATTATTTAAAGTCCAGATGTTTCTAAAACAACCTTAAACGGTAACTGTCCGTATAAATGATTTACATCAAACCATTCCAGGAAATATACAACCCATATAATATATATAAACATAAAAAATATAAAAAACGTTATTTACGAGGTCTTTTTGCGGTCGAAAGAAAAGCATGAAAGCCTCCACGTATTGTTAGAAGGCAATAAAGACGAAAACTGCGTAAAATTACGTTTTATTGGCTTTAAATTTAAAGTTGTTTTAACGGTTTTCAAAGCCGGAAACGTAAGATTTGGAACATAATTTTGGAGAATAATTGTTTTACCGACATATAACATTTGTATTTTATATAATAAAATTTTATATTTTGTCTTATGTTTGGAAATTGTGGGATTACATTATATTGTCTGTCATGTCAGTTTAATGCAAACGCACCTGCTAAACATAAGGTCTCATTTCCACGTCAACCTGTAACTATTAACTGTCCCATTAAATATGATTGAATGATTGTTTATTTCTGTAAATAGATCTTTTTAAAGACACTTTTACAAGTCATGTACATTTTTTTTTAGTATCTAGTTGACATCGGCATTTCCTAACTGACGACCTCTGAGAAGAAATGCCGAAACAAACTCAGAGAATCATGGTCTCTTTTAAAGTCCAAACATTTTGGATACAAATATATAAATTATAATAAATAAAAAAATTAATTATAATAAATTTAACTCACCCCTTATTATATGTATAGGACTAAAATATAAATTGTATTACTAGACTCCCAGGCTGTGTAATATGTTATGGAGTTTATTTAGTAGGCAATAGACTGGCCGCCCTAAAACATTGTATAATAATAAAGTCTAAGTCAGAAAGAATCAAGCTGATCAATGGATTGGTAAGGTTCAGTTGCGCCGGCCGAGGTCAGAATTTGGATGGGCTACCATTCCTAACCAACCAACTGCTCGGTGTAATGATAATATTCGTTAATAGTAGTCAGAATCCTGAACACCAACTAGTTTACCTTCAGTGTTTTCATATCGCTCAGTTACCGTCGTGGCGAAGATCTGATGGCATGTAAAATATTGATATTCAGCCATAACTTGGTGGAATGGAAACCGACGATATTATTATATGGTTGGGAAAAGACTCAGAAGATTTTATTTTTAAAATATTTTCCTATAGAATATTGGTGCCCAGGTGAGCAAAGGTATTATTAAGGACATATTATTGCTCCACACAAATTATAGGCTTTTAAAATAACAGGGATATTAACACCATTTTTATGACACGCACGTATTTACTTGAAATGGCAAATATTTCGTAATTTATCGTTATTACTGGAGTAAGTATGTATATGCATATATCAATGATAAGCTCGTTTATGTAAGCTTCAAAAACAAAAACCATTACCCGTTTCATTTTCGTTTGTTTTTAACCGATTTCGAAAAGGAAGAGGTTCTCAATTCGAATGTGTCTATTTTTTCTTCTTTTACCACAATATACCACAGCAAAGCGTGGTAGTTTATAACTATTTATATGTATTTAAATATTATTTATATGAATAATCTACCTCATTCCCGAGGATTCGTTCGCGTGCAATTTAACGAAAAACAAAACAGTTTCATATACTAACTTTGTACTCCCGTTTTACTCCCTTAGGGGGTGAATTCTCAAAAATCCTTTCTTAGTGCTCCCCTACGTATTATAAAAGGAATCCCTGTGCAAAATTTCAAGTTTCTGACCCTTATAGATCTACTAATACCTACTAAAACATATATTTTTTAATCCGACTGGCAGAGTCAGTGATAAGCGCGTTTAAATGAACTAAACTTATACATATTATTATTAAGGTTGACTGCCAGTACCAAAATCCAATATAATTACGTTTCATAACCAACAAAATTTAATATCATACTTAAGTCCAAATTAAAACCTATTCCGTACATACAATTCCATTAAAGTTATTAAAAACGTCGCTCCATTAAAAGAAGGTTATTTGTTAAGTACCAAACCGTATTTATTTTAATGTGTAATAGATAGATTGTCATATTAAATTAAGCCGAAATATGTTCTGAGAAGCGATACGAGGAGGCTAAACAAATTTATAATCAAATTAGAAAACCGATGCTGTTGGTTGTTGGGATACTGGTGGAGTAAGATGGCTACAAACTGGCTGGATACAACCGGTCACACATCCGCTCAATACACCTGTCGCGAGCGGCGCCTATACACCAAACAGGCTTTAGAAAGAAGCCTAACTTCGAACAAGTTTCGAGAACTAATTTAATGTTTGGAATTGGATTGGCCAGCCACTTACTTCCCGCTTCTAAGTCTCATACCAGGTTATGTTTTGGTTTTGTGTATTTGAGATTATTTATTTTGAAAAAAAAAAAAAAATTAACAAAAATATTAAAATGTTTTTGTTTACTGGGGCTATACAGTACTTTGGTAAAGATGAAAGCGAAGCGCAAGGTATATTGAGAAGATGAGAAATTTAAATAAATGGTTTTACTATAGTTTAATCCCTCTTAAATGAGACCCGTGCCCAGCAGTGGGACAATACGTGAGTTTATGAGAATATCGTGTAGTGTTTTATAGCTAAGTACTTTTAAAGATATCAAATAATGAAAGTATGTCTTTACTAATTATTTAAGTCAACGAAACATTATTTAATAAGAGTTATTAAATGAAAAATCTTGTCAAAATCCATTAACAAGCAAACCAGGTAGTTATTCATCGAGTTAAATAAATTATGTTAACACCTTTTTCACTTTTCACAGTTTCTTTAATGTAAGAATGTTTACCGGCTTTCATGGCTCACTAACATTGAAGAGCAGTTATCAAATAATCGAATCAGGCACAAACACCGCGCATTTCTCACACGCGATCATAAGTAACGTAACGGACTATCACGCCTATATTATCCCCGAAAGGTTCGGTAGAGATGCACTGATGCTTACCCATATTCTGCCGGTATGTATAGGTACTATGACTTGTGCTTGCTACTTGACGAATGATGCGATGTTAACTAATTTAAAGTATATTGTAAAATATTTGTATCTTATATAGGCTTCGGTATATAAGCTCAGAATAGAGAACAATTACAAATAAAAAGAAATTCGGCCTCATTGATCCTCTAGATCTCAATGTGGGTACAAACGAGCGATAAAGATTGATGTCATGAGTCAAGAGTCATGTCAATACTACAATATCCTTTTTTTTAAACATAACGTACCATCAAGCCCGAAGGGTGAGACAGAGGTGTACTAATGTACACCCACATTCGCCGGTATCTTTAAGGGCCCATGGAATAGAGGGCGAGCCTATTGCTATCAACAAGGCACGATCCAAGCTGCGTATCGAACTAAATCCTCCTTGCTTAACATTTGCACTTACGACCACAAGACCAACGAGGCAGTTGAAATGTTGGAATTTGAAATTACGCATTAACCTTCTCAATATTTTATCGTATTGTGACCGGATGCAGTTACATTTACTTTGTATAGTTTCATACTAGTGACGCCTCGTTGCTTTGCTCCTACTGACGTTGCTTTATACCAACTTGCATAGACTTCATCTCAAGTTAATAAGATTGCCGTATAGTTGTTTTATGGCGTGAGTAGAATGAAAAGCAATTTTGAGTCGTTAGGCAATTTTACGTTGAACTGTAAAAAGCTATTAGGTACTTACAATTTTATTATGAAAATCAAAATAAACTGGAAGTAATATAATCTTTTCAGATTTCTTTATTAAATAAATATTGGTATAAAATTATTACTTGCAGATGTTATTGCGGTGTAGTAATATTATTTAATTGCGAAGGTCTTGGATCTTTCACAGCATCCATGGCTTGACTTGTCATGCTATCATCTAGCATATTTAATCATGTAGTGGCTATCATCTAGCTAGATAGTGAATTGATTAGCAAAGTGACTGATTGATGGGTGCCATAGACACGGAGCGTAATGCCTTAAGGATTAACTATCTACATGTTTCAGTTGTGGCCACGGGTTTTACGGATTTCTTAATTCTCACAAGCAAAAACTTTTAGAACGTTTGAACACGTTACGACCATAATTTTATTGAAAATAAATTATAAATTTTTATTTATATTTAAAATCATTATCATATTTTTTTACCTCAATTGATTTTTTTTTTATTTGTCCAATAAATAATAAAAATAAAGATTTTATATTTATCATTTAGACATACAATTCAACTCACTGTCTCATAAAAATGTCTTGAGAATAAAAATAAACACATGTATACGCCATGATTAAATATTTATTATAATATAAAAATACAAAAATATCACCGCACATTAAGACATCTCATATTTTGTGTTAAAAATAATAATATAAAATATTGCTGTTTTTTAACAATGGCATAAAAATAAAATTTCTCAATATACGAGGCAACGCGGCAACGCATCCAAAGAAAAAAAATGCTAAAGAAGAAAAATACATAAAAACAAAAAACCAGTCGAGTCCCCGCAAGTACTTTACGCGTGGCGACATTATTCTGACAAAGAACGTCGTATACACCGTTTTCCTTTCACCCTAAATTGGCACTTACTTCCAAGGAATAAAATCCAAAACGGCTTTTAGAGCACAGAAGCGTTCGCGTGGCCGTCGACCGTGGATCCAATTTCATAAACATCACAACTGCCAAAATACCTGTGATCAAAACAGTACTTTAACACATTAACATAAGGTTGAATGTCTATTGAAATGTTTCTTTGTATTTTATAGCCTGCAATGTTTTGCGACGTCTCAACCCGTCATTTAGCTTCCAGTTTCGTTCCAAGTGCGTTAAAACTTACGACTAGGAGCAGTACAGAAGGACCATAAAGCGGGTTTCGAGTTATGCGTGCGGTTAACACAGCACATTGTGCGCCTAAGCAATCTGTATGTGAAAACTCTGTTGATTCTATATATTTGTGTGAAAATTAAAATAAAGAGCGTTATGTGTGGGCTAGGGTTTTTGTAAGTAGAAGCTGGTATATTTTCGATAGCCGTACATTGTTGCTGCTCGTATCAGCTTCAGTCTAAAAATCTTCGTCTGTACTAAAGTACATGCACTCTATTTATATCATTGTCTCATTGTAAAGATAATAATAAACATATGAGTATTTATACATATATCTTTCTACATATGTATTAAAAAAAACATTATAAAGCGTAAGGTTGTTTACAAACCTAAATTCTCGCAACACAACATTTTATAATGTTTCGTGTAGAAATTTAACACACAACTAGTGGCGTAGAAACCAACAACTCAAACACTGTCTTACTCAATTTTGAGCCGAAACTGATCCTCTTAATATTATTTAAAAGATTCATGCCATTAGCGTCTGAACACTTTGAATGATGGCAAAGAATAACATACATATGTTAAGTTATCAGTAGAATCAACCGTTACGATATCAATATATTCGCGTACAAAAGGACCAATACTTTATACCGTTACATTTATGACGGCCAGTTTTTGGTCCTTTGTCCACGGAAATGTTTTACGATTTGTGTTGTTGGCGAGTTTTAAATATATGTATGTAGGATGTATTAATAAATATGACACAGGCATGATACTGGAAATATATTCATTGATGAATTGAGGCAATGGTGATATCAAAGTATAATATAAAAAAGGACGTAAACTCTTTTAATATCACTTAGCCTTTATTACAACCATTTACGTGATTATAAAAATTTGTATGACTTACTGACTTATAATGCTGTATTAACTACTACCGTAAAAGATCTTCCTTACCTAATCAATTAAGTATTATTATACATACTATCGAGCATGTCAACCTCGAAAGGATAGACAGAGGTGTAATAAGGACACCCACATTTTGCTGGTATTTTTAGGTACCATGATAATAAGGGGCCTATTGTCATCAACCAGCCACGAAGCCAAGATTTTCAAGAAAAACCCAATAACACTTTGTTTGACCTAGAAAACATACCCAACACGTCTTGTACAGCAGTCGCACTTTGATTTGCATGACTTACTAATAAATTTAGTACTAAGTACTCCTGTAAAATAGCTAAATTACCCAGTCAATTCTGCATTTTTCCTATTAAAGTTTTGTGTCATGTTTATATTAGTATCTCTACATTCTCAACCCATTATAGCTTAAAAAAGCAGGCATTGTGCTATTAACACAATTACATTTTAATTCCTTTTCGATCTCAGTTAAAAAAATCACAGAAAGTTCTTGATTTAACTGCGGTTTAAGTGATACTTAACCGAAATGTACTACTTCGGTAAGACCTCGCCGTGTGTGGTCTGCGGTACCGATCGTCTTACAGATAAAGTTTAAATTAAGAGACTTTTTAAGTTACTGTAGTTTATAAAAGTAAGGTTTATTGTTTATGACCCACTTTGTAATAACTTATATGGATTAAGGTTGCTTTTTTTTCATTTTTGAGTCGGCGTATAAGTGTTTGTATATGATTTTTAATGTAATAAATCTAGTTTCCATGGAATTGATTACGGCTTCTTCAAATTATTGAATTGTTGCTTTAAATTAAAGAGTCAGTTCTGTTTTTACAGAGAGAGACTTACTATAAACAAATTTTTGTGTACGTATTCTAAAATTAATATATAAATTGATTAGAACACAGGGAGTGAGTATTACATAGGACAGTAGATAGTAACACCATTTAATTGAGTAGTAAGTAATAGTTATCATAAAGTCATGGTACGCAAGACTAAAATAGATGTTAGCAGAAATGTTCTCGGAACATAATTGTTGCCTACACAATACAGAAAAGAAAAGAAATAGAGAGCGAAAGTTAAAAATAATAAGAAGTGAAGTAAGTAGTGATATGATGCCCAGAAACTTCTATACAAACCTGTAATACAATCTACATCTTGTAGTTCGACTATCAGAAGATTTATAAAAATAATGAAATGTAAATCCATCTTAATCTTACGGCTGGTCCTTTAGTCCAAAAAAAAAAGAAATAAAAAGCAAAATATTTTTACATAAAAAAAACCAACGGCTATCGATCGGGGTACTTTTTTATTCTTACATCAACAACTTGAAAGTGCAAAAATCTTAAATTAAACACACGCAACACAATGGTTTATTTGTTAAACAGGTTTGTGATTCGTCACTTTATTGAAAAAAGGCGTCAAGGCAATCTGTTAGTTAGAAGTGTGGTTCCGTAGCCAGTCACGCATTTTAAAGTGCAACATTTAGGATTTCCGATCGTAGAAATACACTAACCATGAACATACCTTTTACGCACAAAAATGTGTCTTGTATTTTAGATAACCGTACCTACTGACTAAAATATGTAAAAAGAATATTGTTGAATACATCCCCACTCTAGGCAGTGAATTCATAAAATCTTAACGCAGAAGTAAATAAATTCAACTACGATAGCAAAGTCACATTTGTAAATCATAAGACCATAATTCTTTGAGTTTTTTTTGGTGGTCCTGCTAAGAGGAAAGGAAAGAAACACTGGCATACAGTACTAGAAATTGTTCGTCTACAATTACTTGACCATCAACCCGACAACAAAATGCGGGGGATAGCTGGTTTGTCTAAGGCATTCTTTATAGTTATCAATGGTTGCCAAAAAAAATCGTTATATTACGGAACCCTAAAACTAAACAAAAAAGCTATAGCCAGTCAAACAGGTGTCAAGTGTGAATAAAACGGCCAAAAAATAAATAATACTCGCGCATACCATGGCGACTTAGCGATTATTACACATACATCGAATGGCGTTTTTTAGAATTCTTGCAATTATTTTTCCTGCTTTAGGTGAAGATTTATCACTTATGTAAAGGAAGTGAGTTTTTTTGAGAGCCAGTTTACTCTGAACACTTCGATATTTCCTGCCAAGTTACTGAGTCTGATAACTATTGCTTCAATATGTAGGTAGGAAATAGACCCCATTTGTATTAAGGAAAGAGATGAATTAAGGTAATATCAATAGAGTTAGAAATTAAGTCTCCTCAGTTCATTAAGAAAAATGAAATGTAGGCAAGTAATTTGAATTATTATAGACAATGGGTCTAGATCGTGTAGTTTTAGTGAGGTATAAATACCTTTTTAACCTGCCGTCTTCCCGTGAACACGGCTTGATGCAAGTCAGCCGAAACGTCGGGTAAAAAGGTATTTATACCTCAATAAAACTACACGATCTAGACCCGTTGTCTATAATAATTCAAATGTATAAAAATCGTGAAACCTTAAAAACATTAAGTAATTTGAATAAAAGTCTGTCGTCATACCAAGATTTAAAAAATATATAGATATGTATATCATCATCATGATCATCTACCCATTATTGTACCACTGCTGGGCACGGGTGTCCTCTCATTTAAAAGGGATTATAGTCCACCACGCTAGCCTACTGCGGGTTGGCAGACTTCACATGCGAAGATCTCTTAAGCATGCAGGTTTCCTCACGATGTTTTCCTTCACCGTTTGAGCAGGTGATAAATACGCACGATAACTTTCGAAAAGTCGGTGGTGAGTGCCTTGGGTTTGAACTCTAGACCTTTGACATCTCAGTCCACTGGTCACACCACTAGGCTACTACAGCTCAGTATTATGCTCAGATATATGTATCGAATAAATAAAATAAACACCTACTACGGAAATATCGATGACTAGAGTTTAAATATCCGTGCTTATCACGTACATACATTTGACTTAGATGGGTGCTATAGTAAAGAAGGCAACATTAATATCACTGTGGCCAGGCCCTCATTAAAACAAAATATTAACTAGCATAAATTATATTTGACTTCGACAAAGAGTCACACATAGAAAATAGTTAAAATTACTATTTGCTATTCATAATGGCCACAGTAAAATGAGAAACTGTTTTAATTAATGTTCTACATTAATTGCATTTCAGAGGGTAAATATAAAATAATGTCAAATTATGATTTGTTTTTTCCTTGTACACACGACGGGCAAAAGTTAATTAGGTATAGTAAACAAAATTCGTACTGCAAAACGTTCCAAGCAAAAACTGTTTTCAACGCGAAATAATTTTAATTAATGACAGGGGAAATATTCAAACAAAAAGACCAACATAACTTGGAATGTCATTGAGGCGCTGCTTACAAAGACACATGGCAACAAAATTCCCAAATTGTACGTTAAATATTTACTTCCACATTTAGCTACCGGCCAAGATATATTGGACACCATTAACATGGCTTAAACAAATACGCGTGTGTGTATGTAAATTTTATAAAATTAACATAATAATTGGTAATTTGTTGAAAAGCTAATTTATCAGCGATTTGGGAATTACATAGAGTTAGACGTGTATTAAGTATCTCACAATTTGTAGTTTTTGGATAACAAAAGAGGTTATTTATGTAAACCTTATGACATTAGCAAATAACTCATTATAATACTTATGATGACCCCGATTAGCTCATTGGTATAAACGCTGCCTTTTAGGGTCCAAAATCAAAAAGTTTTTATTTCCAATAAACTTTTTCATGCACCGAAACGTTAAGATTCTAGTTGCACGGTTCCAATAAGTTGATCTTATGGAGGAGAATGATAATCCGGCAAGAAACTCAATAGACACTTTTTGACTAGATTGACCCTGTTAGTGGCAAACAAAATTTTACTGTTTTTTTTTATCTAAATCATAGATGTGCCCCTGTACTTTATTCTGCATCTTCAGATTTGAACCGGATTATGATTAGTAGGATTCATAGACAGAGACTTCAGTTAGTTATATGGCTAGAGGTTTCCGCAACCGCAGGCAACCGCAGTTTATTATAATATCCTACGATTATTGTTAACGTTTTTATTTTACTTGGACTTGGTCTAGAATAATAGTCGTAGTATAATGCCGACAATGCATTAATTGCAAGCTCTCCGGTGTTGCAAATGTCCATAGGCGGTGGTAATCATTTTCCATCAAGTGAACCTCCTGCCAGTTTGCCCACTTGTTCTGTCATAAAAATTATGTAGCAACTTTAAATATTCTCTTGACCAACTCTCTACTGTAACCTTTTTAACTAAAATTTCGAAATACCCTCATTTAGCAACCTCAATATTATACTGTTGGCAAATGATAAAAAATAGATCTACGTTTGTATTTTCCCATCAAGTCTAGCCACTAGGGACCGAAGGCTATTAAGCGGAAGCGAGATAATTTATTAGCCTATACGGCTGTGGGTGTTTTATCGTGTTTTCTCAGTTTTATTACATTTTAATTGCATCCGCGTTAGAGTTTAGGCCATATATATTGTGTTTTTTTGGTAAGTCACTATTGTTTTGGAGTGACTTTGTATTTACATAATTATATAAAAGCTAAAGGTCACTCACTCTCTTACTAACCAAACAAGATCATTTTAATGGGGGAAATAGTAGAGAAGTAGAATTGGATGACAGAGGTGATGATAAGACTTCTTAGAAACCAGATTATGTGGTTAAGAGAATATGTAAAGCAATGTGATTTCTAGTAGTCGCAAGTATGACTGGTGAGCAAGTGTCAGGGCTCGATTGCTAGTTCAAGCAAAGTGATGCTGGGATTTTCTATCAAACTCTCAGCACGGAGTTTGAATTCTAGCCCTTTAATGGCAATATTTCGCCCTCTATTACATGGAACCTAAAAACATAAGGACGAAATGTTGGTGTACATAATTTTTTCTCTGCCCAAATCTACAGGCGTGCTCAATTACGTTTAATTAAAAAAAAAAAAAAACTGCGACATTTTACACATCACCATCTAGTCCCAAACTAAGCAGAGCTTGTACTATGGGTACTGGACAATGGATATAAATACTTATATAGTTTTTTTTTTGTAAATACATACTTATAATACATAGGAAACACCCGGACGAACAGAAACACTTATATTCATCACATAAATATTTGTCCCGTGGGAATCGAACCTACGACCTCGTGATCAGCAGTCCGGTACTCGAACCACTAGACCACAGAGGTCGTCAAAAAAAAACTATCTACTTTTTAATATCTATTATGTGATCAAGTCAAATCAAGCGGGTATGCCAGTCTCCTCTCATTCGAGAAAGGTTATGCTATAGTCCACCACGCTAGCCTACTGCGGGTTGGCGGACTTCACATGCCATCGAGAAAATCTCTCAAGTATGCAGGTGCCCTCACGATGTTTTCCTTCACCGTTTGAGCATGTAATAAATACGCACATAACTTCCGAAAAGTCAGTGGTCTCGTCACACCACTAGGCTACCACTTACAGCTCTTCACGAAGTTATTAAGTAACATTAAATACCATGTTTCGTGGTAAGACTCGTAGGTGTAAATGGCATGTCAAAACCAAATAGCCATCGCCTCCTGTTTAATTGGATGTCAGAGGTCATAATTTCGATATTTTTGGGCGTTTTTATTACCTGAAACGACATGACTTATTGGAAACCAGACTATGTGATTAAACGAAGATGTGTTTTTAATTGCTTTTACAGAAAATTATTGGTGATTGATAAAATAAATGTATAAAGTATGTCAGCTGAAAAACTCTATAGATTACATCTATTTATAAAATTATACTTTTATTTTTACACCGTGAGTGGTAGATAAGCTTGCGGCCGCCTGATGGTAAGCGATTACCATCGCTATTGGCTACGGTAATGTCTATTTGCAACACCGAAGGTGTCGCTCGCGCGTTGCCAACCCCGTGGAGACGGCTTAGGTTTCTTAAAATAAGGTAGTTACTAAACTGACAGCAAACGGAATTCAGATTCAGTCAGACGGATACAGTCAGAATAGACAGACACAATGGATTCAGTCAGAATAGTTACTCCCCTAACGAACTCTTACTCACTCGCAGAAACAACAACAATTATTTTTGTTTCTCTGCGGTCTTCTGTAAGTTGGAGGTATGTACATCCCCAGTCGGTTAGCTCAATTTGAGCGAGGAATCTCGCTTTGCCGTACCTCTCTTATGTGTCGTACGCATTTACAAAAAAAAATAGTAAACCTACATATATGTACACAATAAAATTGTGTAATAGTGTTTATCATATATAAAAATCTCGTGTCACGGTGTTTGTCGCTGAACTCCTCCGAAACGGCTTGACGGATTGGACGAACGAACGTGGAATGTTATTTTTACGATGTAAGTAAGTCATTATGAGTGTTTATTAAGTTCAAAATACGATATTTTTGTTTATTACATAATTTTTTGTGGGTACGTTATAGTGCATATAGGTATGCGTTACAAAACTTTGTATAACTAATAACATTTCTACGGAACCTTGAAACCAATACGACTATTTAATTCGCTTCAGCTAACGCGATTTTAATGTCTAAACTTTTGTGGCGTTTGTGTAAATTATACAAATACACGTTAGGTTGTGTATGTGTTTTTATGTATATAAGTTGTATATTTTAAAGTTAAACATTTATTGCCGAATTTAAATTAGTTTTGATAAATGTTAGAAGAATTAAATCATTCTAGAATCCAACTTAGTTTTACAAAATGTGTATAATGTACTAGAATAATAAATTTACTATAATTGAATCAATAAAATTATTTAGTGTCATATTAATAAGAATCAATGTTTCCGTACTGAATCCTCTAATTACAATTTTGAACTATGGACTGAGAGGTCCTACCCATTCAGGAATCAGGTGTTATGATATGATTTTATTGAAATTTACTTCGAAAATAAATTTACTTATATTATTAAGACATTGAAGTTCCTGTAAAGGGCCCGAAACAATATTTATAATTATAGCGCGATAATAATATTATTTTTACACCACTTGATGTTTTTATACATATTGGTTTAAAAAAATAATGTATTGATAATATGTCTAAAGGCCTGTTTATTTAAATAGCTTACTAAACTTATTTTTACAAGCATATAATACTAATTCTCATTACTGCAATGCGTTTATTCAGTAATAAATAAACACACTGATACAACTATTTGATATGTAGGTAGGTATAGGTATGTCATTGTATATTAATTACCACATAATGTTTTATTACATCTTTATTCCTCAAATTAACGATGACATTTTAATCACTGCTAATTTTTTTTTGTATTAATAAATAATTTAGACATCGAAGTTTATTCAACTTTTATACTGATTATACATTTTTATTTAAATGTTTTCACACCTCAGTATTTTTGCGTCATTAATTAGTAATTTCGTAATAGTTTGCCAATTATGGTTGGGCCTGGAACTAAGGGTTCATCATCATCAGTCTATATTCGTCCACTGCTGGACGTAGGCCTCCCCTAGTGAACGCCACAGAGCTCGATCTTGGGCTCATTTCCTTTTTCGAAATTAAGGGCTGATTCGTTAAAAAAACTATATAAATCCAGCCCCTTATAAGTTGCATATAATATACAATTATGGGATATGCAGTCACATAGATAAAAATTAACAAAAACGATTACCTACTAAAAACTCAACTGATGTTGCCAGAGTAGTCTAATCTTATATTATTATATAAAAATCTCGTGTCACGGTGTATGTCGCTAAACTCCTCCGAAACAGCTGGACTGGTTATTATAAAATCGGTCGTAGGCTATTTTTTATGCCCGTAGGTGATAAGGATGTCTCTCAACAAATTTCTCTTTCTTTTTTTTTGACATAATATTTTTTTTATGAATATTTTTTTTTGAAATTGGCATAAACAAATACGTATAATTAAAAATTTTCTCCCCTCTACCACCAACCATTATAATGTGGTAAAACAACGTTTGCAGGGTCAGTTATTAATAAAATATATTTTAGAACCTATATGGGTTTCCTTTCCATAAGGCCATTTTACACATTATCCTTCAATGTGCTCGCATTTTTCATACTATTTTATTTAGACCATGATCCTCTGAGTTCGTCGACGAGTTTTTTTGAGACAATTAGAGACAATATTTAGTGTAACTGACTAAGTACGTTAAGAAACACCAGACCAGAGCCCTCTAGTTATTTAAATCTAAAATTTCAAAACCAGAGACAAGTGACTAAACACTCAGCCGCCAATTATTTCTAAGAATATCGATTAAGTATCATAATAAGAAGAATACAGATTAGGAAAAGACGAAACGAAAGTATGAGTCATAATGAATGCACTATCACTTCCTGTTTAAAACGACAAAAAACCAATTTGGGTTCTCAGAACCAACTGTATTTTAACCACAAAATAATATGTATGTAAGCATATCAGGAAGTTACTATCCTGGTCGTAAAGATTGATTATAATTTGAAGGATCATGATCTAGATTTAATATTCAAGATGAATTTTTTTCTAGATGCAATGGATGGTCAAAACGATTTTAGTTTTTTTGTTATTCTTAGTAAGGTATCGAGAATCGAAAAAAATAATTAATGACTATACCACCTGATGCCACAAATAAGGATAAAATCTGAGACGTGATAAGATAGTTGTATAACATTATTTATTAATATTGACAATATATTCTAATTAAAAGATCGGTCTAACTTAGGTGCTTTTTTATAATTAGTTGTAAATTAAAAAAAAAGCTCCTAAGTTAGACCGATTGACCAAACTCGATACATCATTATAGATAATCATATTCAGAAGCACTTAAAAATTAATCGATGATAAGCTGTCATGGACATAATTAGCAAGATTTCGAAGCAAGATTATAAATTTACAGCTCAATGGCATTATTACTAAAGAAATATTGCCCCAACCTAATCTATTTCTAGAATGTATATAAACAAAATCACCATTTATTATCACGCAAAAGGAAGTTAGTGCTAAAACTCATGCATCTCATTAAAATAATGCTCGTAAATATTTTGGTATTTCCTGTCAAAAGTGTAGGTACAAAAACCGGCCATGTTCGTGTCGAACACGACGTGTTAAGTTCCGTAGTCATTTTATTATAGAACAAAATGGCTACTCTTTTACCCTCCCTAACATCATCGTCAGTACTCCCGGAGTTTAGTTTGTTATTACGTTACGCTTTCTCGCTTGTGTCATCATCATTAACCCAATTATTGTCCCACTGCTGGGCATAGGTCTCCTCTTATTCTAAATCTAGGCTACAATCCATATGCTAGCCTAGTGCAGATTGGCAGACTTCACACGCCACCGAGAGTATTTCTCAAGCATGCTGGTTTCATCACGATGTTTTTCTTCCCCGTTTAAGCATGTGATAAATACGCACATAACCTCCTGAAAAGTTAATGATGCATGCCTTGGGTTCAAACTTGAAACTTTTGACTACCACAGTCCACTGGTCACGCCACTAGGCTATTAAAGCTGTATACGAACATTATTTGCTGATATAGTACTCGCGCTGTAGGTTCCGTTGAGATCGCGGTGAATGCATCGCGAATCCCATGGCATCGACGATCGGTCAGGTATTATACAGGCGACTGTTGTTTTTGGTCGGTAGGTCACTCACACTGGGAATGGGCAGGCGGCAGCGGCGGTATGTGTGAGGTGTGTCGGACACCTCACACACGACGCCGCCGCAACCGACTCCCCGGGCGAAAAACAAAACACGACGAAAAAACGCATCACCTACTGTTGGTGTCAACATCAAAACATTTCGATAGTGTCTAGAGTGTTATCCTTCAAGGGAGTTAAAAGGGGATATAAGTTTTTATGCAGACGAAATCGCTGGCAAAAACTAGTTAATTATAGTCTAGTTAGTATAGTAATTTAATTGGTTTACATCCAGCTTTATATTTAGCATTAGCTTGTTCGACTGTACCTATCATTATGAAATACCGCCAATCTATCAAAAAAAAATAAAAAAATTAAGAGAATTAAAAAAGATTTGACGGAATTCTAAATATAAAAACTTGTCCACTTAGTCTTAATACCTTGTTCAAACTACATTTCTGTTTGAAAGTGTTAAACAATTAAATAGTACAGCTCTCATTATCGTGAACTGGTTTAGATTTTTTCTTAATTAATTGAGTAATTTTAATTGATAGTAGCATTTCTTTAGGATGGGAACATAAAACTTGGTATACCAACCGCTCATCCTGTGTTTCTGATCTGTAATGAAGGAAATTATGTTATAGTATGAGATTAAAAGAACGAGTTATTTAATCAAGGTTTATGTAATGTATAGTGCCCATAAACTTAAATAATTATGAAATATATATTTTTAATCTTACTATACTGCTTTATTAGATCTAGTAGCACAGCTGCTGAGCGTGAGAGCTTGGGTTTGATTCCTAGCAAAGTGTTCGGAGACTGCATATTTTGTTTATTTGATACTAAGTAAGACAGAATCATGATCTGTATTTTGAAGAACATATCACACCCGTTATAAAGTGTAATTTACATTATTATCGCCTGAATACTTAAGCACTACTCAAATTTAAGTGCCTTACAACTGCATCTTTCTTGGGTACATATTTTTAAGGGTTTCTTGAAATTGAAAAGCTTTTGAGTATTTAGCCATACTTTTCCAAATAAACATTATATTAATTTAAAATCGATCGAAGATTACATTCTATCAAAATTAAAAAATACTGCCAAATATATTTCTTTAGTAATATAGTTCATTTAAAAAAAGCAATGCAAAAAAATAATAAATAATAAAAAAAAATCCATTACTCCAACCGAATATTTAGCATGAGAATTTTGACGTGATAACGTCTTATAAATCGATGAACGCCGGCTGCACGCACGAAAAATTGTCACGTTCCGCCTGAGCCAAGCGTGCAAGTGAGAGCGCGAAACAAGCGATAGAGAGCCACGATCGGCAGCGTTCGGCTTCTGACGCATCTATCTCTTTTCCACACCATTGGCCGAACGTTATCACGTACAATTATACTAAGTATTAAAGTCTGTATACCGACTTTACGGACAACCAATTGTTTTTTTTGGAATCGCGTACCTACTGAATCTTTGGTTTTAGATTTAGTTAACATCTCTTAAATCCGGTATAACAAGGGTCTATAATCTGAAGTAATCTTCGCACTACGATATTAACATCTCTCTTTGGTCCTTATTCTTCACGACAATTCGCGAACACGTGACATGAATTCCTCCCCCCAACCCTCTTTGTGGATTACAGGGCGGGCGAAATTCATATATAATTTAAATGAACCAAGCTTCTGTCTATACCGCTTTGCTTGTGTGGTATGTTGATAAAAAGTTTATTTTTTATTTTGGTTTTAAACTCTCTGTATGTCAAGTTTTATCCGAAACAGTTCAGTTGTTTTTTTACAATATAGGCGGACCATTACTACGCTTCAAATCGCAGAAAATATTTAGTGGTGTAAAATTAGTCTATGCCATTATAATAGCCACGACCTATTTCATCACCGTAGATGAGAAGAATGGGCTTACTTTATCCATTCCTCCTTATCCTCTATCAATATAGAGTTGTGCAGTGAATAGAAATATAGAGTGTTGCACTGGTTGCAAAGCTTGTAGAAAAGAGACAGGTATTGGCCGCACAGTCGCTTTGTCCCTTTCAAGACAATGGTCACTTTTGTAAGGATAAAGCTGAGTCTATTTTCCACATCTATGTTCATGACTGAATTCACTAATGACTACTACTTAAATTCTTGTAACATTTCCAAATATTCTTAGTTAGACAGAGATGGAATAAAATATTAAAATTTGTTCAAGATCCGAGGTGGTTTCGAGAGAAGAACCCGCGAATTTCCAAAACTGATAAATCTGACATGTCTAAAAACTTTTGCTTACCACATATCAAAAAGTTACTCGCGAAAAGTAGGCAATTCAGAAAACAAATATATCATACAGCGTATTTAATTCATTCGTATCATTTTTTTACGCCCAAAAAACACGAGACGAACTTCCAACTGTCAATTGATACGCCTGACATTTCCTGACACCGGAATCACCAACTGTATTTGCCGTCGCATAAAGATTTTTACACTCTTAATGCGACCGCATACAGTTTACAATTGTGTAACGAGATGTATCTCAATTGATGAATGAACTTTGGAAATATATCGAAATTGAATATTTTGCTGTCAAAAAGTTTCGGTGTTATTTTTTTTAATAATGAGTCGAGGGAAACCTTTCAGCCAAGCGCAACGAAATTGAATATTACACCTTTTTATGTGTATATTTGTGGAACGGGAATTATAATGCTTACCATGGCTGTTCATAAAAGCTGTACTACTGGAGGAGGAGTGTGATTTGACCAGTAGACTGCATATTGTATAGCCTACAGTCCTGAGTTCGATCCCTAGGCTTACCACTAACTTTTCGAAGTTTCAATTAAACCATTTTGGGGCACATCGGTTGAATGGTTTCAAAGTCTTTAACAGACATATTATGTAGAGTATATTTTTGTGTTCTATATAATTATTATTATACTACATAATTATGTAGATGTATCTAGATATAGATATGGCAATAAGATAGTTTAAAACGTGCAAATAAGTTTTTAAATGTACTTTTTTAGTATTTTTTTCATCGTAAAAGCGTGTGAATGAATAATACTAAAGTGTACATGCGTATCAGATTGTATGCTCAATGGGTCTGACATGGAAATATTTCGCAGTTCAAAGTAAAAATGAATGTAAAAAATCTCAGAATATAGAGATTTTTTACATTCACGCGAATATTAAATATAGTAATAAAATTACAAGAATATAATACTCTATAAGTATGACATGAAATTACTATAACAACAAATACTAAAAACAAAATAAAATAAATATTTAAGGGGGTCCCTATACACAAAACGCAATTTTTTGCCTAATTACAAGATAAAATAAAATTTTAAATATAAAAATAGTAAAATCAAAACTGATGAATAATTTAGTTAATAAACCAATTATAGTTAAATATAAATGAAATTATCAAATTGTAACCTTGTTACAGTTAGATATTTAACTATTCACTTGGGGGCGCCAAACCAAATGGTATTAAATATTCTAATCGATAGCCCTATATTAGGCATCGCATAATATATTATTGTAAGCTATAACTTGGGGTTATGATAGCCAGGTCAGGTGCGCAGTACTCGTAACCGGCGCGCATGCATGACATGATGTTTGAATGTGGACCAGGCAAAAGTTCTGTAGTTTCTGTACCCCCCATGGGGAAAAGGCGTGACTGTATGTATGTATGTATGATAGCCTAGTAATGTAACTATTGGATTTTAAAGTCGAAGGCCCTGAATTCGTTATGTGCGTATTTATCGCATGCTCAAACTGTGACGGAAAACATCGTGAGGAAATCTGAATATCTGTGAGAATTTATCGATGGCTTGTGAAATCTACCAACCTTCACTACGTTACTGTGGTGGATTGAGCTAAGACTTCAGCTAAAGTGAACTGGTGAGCCTAATATTATTTTAAGTGGGAGGAGACCCGGGCCCAGTAGTGAGACAATAATTAGGTAGATGATGAGGTTAAGAATCGCAGGCTATAATATAAAAGGCTATAATATCTTCAGACATGTTCGAAAAGCTATTGATTTAGTAATAGACTCGCTGATCAGGAAGTATAAGCTGCATCTGTCAAGGATGATTTTCTATCTCTAGGTGCGTAAGTCCAACTAGCGATGGGAAATCAAGGCATACTACAGTAAATCAAGATCGAATCTGCCATTGTCATTGGCGAAATGAGGACTACCGGTGTATATAAGTACCTACGTATCTTGGGGTTAACTCAGTTGTAAACATCTGTTCTCATATCAATGACATGTAAATTCTATTCTGTCTCTCGCTTGATAAGGAGGGAAGTGAAAAAACTTATATTTTTCTTACTCCTCCTATATAACTTCATGATTAATTTCGCTGCGGGTTCCAAGACAGTTAAAATCATTCCCCTGGGACACGTCGGACTTCATTGTCTCGACGATTTTCTGGATAGTTACTATTGTTGATCCTGGTTTACAGGAGTTGCAGTAGTAGGGATTTGGGTGGTGGGCAAGTCCCAATTAAAAAAAAATACCTACGTATCTGCCTAACTTTTCTGGGAAATCAGGCGTGGTGGTATGTTAAGTGATAGATAAAAAAATAGGGCAAAGTCTATTAATAAAAATAATTGAAATTCATCGAGTTCTCATCTCTCATCGATTGATGTGTTATGATGTTGTGACGGGGGCGCCATAGGTAGCGTTCCAATCAATATGCTAATGTAAATAACGTTTTGGATTCCACTATAAATATATCCAGACATTATGACACAGCGCCATCTAGTTCCGAGCTAAACAACGAGGCTTGTGTAACGAATATTAGATGGGTTGATTGTTTCAATAACCAGATCTGATTACCACCATTGTTAGCCCAGGCATAAATTTGTAATTGCATTAGTGTAATTGTAACCAATGTAAATATTTTTTTTTATTTCTAATTACTAATTAAATATAGATCATTACTTCATTCTACAATAAGTATCTATAAGTACATATTTTATAAAAAAATATAAATAAAATATTATTCTCTCGCCACCGCATTAATCTCTATACATCACTGACCCATTTCTGACTCTAGAACACTTACTAGTAGAAACGTAGCATGATAAACAGTCACAACTCTCTTAATTAAAATTCTATATTGATTTATAACAGTCAACAAGTTCTTACTACTGTTGGCGTTGATAAATTATTTATGTTTAAAACGTTCCAAAACAACATGTTCCCTCTCTAATTAAGTGAAATAGTAGTCTTGAGAGTAAGGTCATTATCACTTAGATTTATTCCTATTCATCAAACGTGAAAGATCACTGTGACGTTGATCAATTCGATTTCACTGCGTGGTGACTTCTTGTAATACGAGAGGAACGTCTTTCTCATAGGGTGGTCTTTTGTGAGTTATGCCTTTTTCTCAAGTAATTTACTGTATATTTAGGCACGGATCTCCACTCATTTGAGAGGAATTAGGCTATAGTCTGCCATGTTAGCTTAGGTAAGACCTAGAATTTCAATCTCAGGCTTCCTTGCTTCCTCACGATATGTTTCTTCACCGTTTTGAGCATAGTGTTAAATACGCACATAACTTCAAAAAGTCATTGCTTTTAGATTGAACTCAGGAACTTTGAATTTGCTCAGCTTCTTATCAATTTACCTTTTTAGTGCCCAAATATTTATTTGTACATATTTCATAGATATTCCTCACTACCTGCCTTCCACCCCTCTTGGTTTAGGGCCTTCTGCGACCAGTCATCTCAGTATAGGTCTAGCTCGTCTCGCCATTTCCTATAAAGCCTGCCGCGACGTCGTCTAACGTTGTGTGGGCTCCACTCAGTAATGTGTTTTGCCCACAATTCGTCCGACGACGTGCTGTAGATGTGACCAGTACTAATTTATGATTTGCCGTCTACAATATCATCAGACGTGTGCCTTCAATTCAAACTCCTTCCAGCAAGTTGTTCGCTATTTGTACATAATCATTCTCATCTCTTTTAATTTTGAACTACAAACAAATTTCAAAACGTTGTTGTTCTTCCTCGGTGAAAATTAAGAAACTTCAATTTTAAAGTTTGAGCGGCATAAAAAAGATTCATAACAAGTTAGGGTATGAATAAATTATAGCAAGGAAACAACCCTTAAGATATATTTATGATGCAACCCCTAACATTTGGCTTCAGTTTTGGATACATTTTTCAGAATATTATCCTCTTATTTGGGCAAAATATTTTGATACATAATGCCCAACCAGCTCGCTTGTTTTTCTCGAAGAGTATCGTAGAGATATACTAAAATGTTTCCTCAATATTGCTAGTATGTTTCAGTAGGTGTTTTGTCTAGTGCACTTGTTTCAGTAAGTTTAGGAAAAGTCTAGTAGAACTTAAATAGGTACTGAGTATTAATCCAAAACTGAACTGCTGCTGAGAAATCACCGCAATTTTCCCAACTAGAGAATTTAAATTATTTTATATAGGGTATTATTTTTACCAGTACCTACCATGTATCTTTATAACATCGACCTATATTTTATACAGGCCCACAATGTCTATAACGAAATTATTTAATGTAGGTACATTTCTCTGTAGAAGTTTGCCTCTAAACCAAGTGAGCATCAAACTTGACCCTACCTAATAAGATTTACCCTCGCATCTTCTTCACTTTCGACACGTCGAATGTTCAATACTAAAGTAAACATTGCATAGTCGAATCGAGTGGAACTAATCGACTAAATCGATTGTTTACTCGATTAGAAAGGAGCCGTGAAGTGAAGGGTGACTTTTTGGGATTTTGTTTTTAATTGATATTGTTTTTTTCATCGTCATTGTCTGAATTTATTTTACGTGGGAACAAAATCGAATAAGGGGTTTTTTCAGCTATTAACTGAATCAATCAGTAGTCGAAAGCTCGAAAACTAGTCAAATAATCCTTTACTTAAACCGTACTTAATGAAACATTGTTCTTATTAATAACAATACTAGCATTTGAAAGTACATAAATGTATTGTCTTGAATTTTTTTGAGTCCTTTTATGTTTTAATGGATTTTTCAACATGCATTAGCCGTGTATAGATTGCTAACTTTTATATTTCACTTTGATACTTTCTGTATATTACATTTTGTTGTTTTTTTGGTGTGTGTACAAAAAAACACTATCCAACTATCTATCTATCCAACTATCTATTTAAAAGAGTATCTATGGAGTTTCTTGCCGGTTCTTCTCCATAAGACCTACTTTTTGGAACCGTGCAACTAGTGTTGACATTTCGAAAGAACCTGTAATATTGGTCTACTTGAAATAAAAATATTTGAATTTGAATTTATCTATAATGTGTTTTATTAATATATTTAAAAAAAAATCCATTTCTGAAATAATAATATAAAGTATATTTTTGTACTATAGGATTATAATTATACTTGTTAACGACATAATAATTATACCCCATCAATTGAAGTTCAATGTCACAGTGAATTTGGTTGCTTCCTTATACCAGAGAATTGATTTATTTATAGGTAGGTACGATAAACTTTTTTCCGTAATGTTCGTTTCTTTTTGTTTGGAAAACTGTTTATTGTGAATCTTAAAATATGTTTTTCTGGAAATATTTTTTTATTATTATTATTAATAATAATAACAGTTTGCTCGACCTGGGAATCGGACCCAAGACCTATTGCTCAGTTATCACACTTAAGACCACTCAAGACAGTCGAATTATAAACATTTAATCACAGGCAAAACGGACATAAATTTCTAGTTCATATTCACACATTACCTAGCTCCACTTATTAGCTTTTCACCAAGATTTATTTCATTGGTAACTCAGGAATATGACAAGCGCTGGCAACAGGTGGCAGCTTCATTAGCGATACTGCGCTAATTACATGCGAGACTTAGTACCTACCTACCGTGTTTTTTCTTTAGCGTCTGGTCCTAAGGTACGCAGCTATGTTTTAAGGGTTAAATGTAGCTTTAAGTGAGTCCTTTTGAGACTTGTATGAGCCTATAAGCTCTTTTGTAGTTTTGTTTCTCTATAGTGTGTTAATAAACAATGTTAGTGGCTGCTTGTAATCCACGAAAAATTGCGCCCTCCGCACTTTTTCCCGTACAACTTATTCATATCAAACATTTTTGAGTTCAGAATTTTATGATGAAATGATTGTAGTATAATAATAGCAATAATATATTTTTGATTTGAGACACAATATCCGTAGTGATAACTTATTTCTAAATGTAAGTAAAGTTAGAAGACATCTGTCCATAGTATCCATTTATAGTTATTTAAATATTAATTTGGTACCCAATTTCACTTAAAACAATATTATAATAATATCAAGGTCTTACCATCTGTTCATACATATTAAGCTTAATCAAATCATATTGAGATCTTCAATAAAAATAATACTTAAAATACTCTCAAGGGTATACAAAAATAAAAAAATAATATTAACATGCAAACAGAATCGGCACCCTTTTAAAAAAAAAAACAAGCGAGCAATAAAATCGAATACATATCTGTTACCGGTTTCTTTTTTTTCTTTTTCGGCCAAGCACGTCATTAAGTTGCCCACTTTATGCACAGTTCTCCGCAGAGATACTGATATAATCATTGAAATTTTACACGCAATTCTCGCCCCTATCCCGCTTTAATATAAATTTCATATTTGTTTGTGTATTCATGGCGATAGTAGACGGTTGTTTTTGGATTGTTCGATTAAACGGATGCTCTGGACATCCGTTCTCAGAAGGATCGGAGAGGTAAAAAATGAAAAAAAAATCTCGATAATACGGTTATTTAGTTTGAACAGCTTTCACGACTGATTGATTAGCACATTGGTATTAAGGCTGCCTTCCGTGTTAAGAGCAAATATTTGTTTAATAATCAATTGGACATTTGTACCTTAGTCACAAGTGTATCAACCATCAAGTTTCCGTTAGACAAGCCTCGTTGCTTATATCGGAACTAGATGGCACTGTGTAATAAAATCCTACCCTCCGATAATACAAGATAAAATTATGTGTTATTGTTTTTGTATACTATAAAAAATAGTCTAAATTCACGTTCATAGGCTACGGTACGTTTATCATCCGTCAGGCCGTAAGCTAGGTGGCCGCCCATGTCATATAAAAATAAACTTAATACCATTCAATTTCACATTCGTATGAATAACAAAAAGAATACAAAATAAAATATTGATAGGAAAAAATAAGACCGCCTAGCTTGAGCTTTTTGATCGTCCAAATTTCTAACTGTGTGTCTCGCAGCCTCACGTTTAACCCTTCAAAAACATTGTTACGGTAATAAGATGATTGTTTTAACAATAGTTTTTAGTTTTAATAGCTCGGTCAGAACTCGCGTCCATATAGCTCAGAAAACAAATAATAATTGGAATCAATTGGGCCGAAATAATTGGTGTAATAAGCCACTTACTTGAAGGTAGGAAAAAAAGTTTTTTGTTGAAATTATTGTTGATATATGAATGAATCATTGAAACCAGTTTGGTTATTTTTGGTCAATGAGAAAACAACGTGTGTTGAAATTGGTTTTTCCCATAAGGTCGATATTTAAGTACCTAACCTACGAGCTTTACTTAGCCCGGTTTTGGATACTTTCTTGCACAAAACCAGTTAATTCCGAGTTAAGTAACTTGTGATACGGATACTGGATGTTTCATATACTACAAATATAATTATTGTTGAAACATAAACATGTTTTAGGATTCCGTACACAAAGGTAAAAACGGGACCTTATTACTAAAACTTCACTTTCGTTCGTCGTCTGTCTGTCACCAGGCTGTATCTCAAGAACTGCGATTTTCACAAATGAACAAACGCGATATTTTTGCCCTTTTTTGCTCAATATCCATAATGGCAACAGGCAGGCACTTAAAATATTCACAAAATAAACATCCATGGCCCTGGACCTTTTTCATGATACAAATATTGTGCCTATCGGGACTCAGAAATTGGTGTGTACCATGAAAAGCAGCCTCTGTACCGCTGCACTCATCCGGTCAACAAATGTAATTACTACCGAAAATTCATAAGTACCTACGTGCATTGGTTTCGAACTCAAGACCGTTGACTTCCACAGTCCACTGGTCATATCACTAGGATATAAGGGCCTAGTATATACTAGAAGGTAGGAAGGTACTATGTATAATTTGTCCTTTACTGTTTCCCTGTAATACGAATTTATTCATATGTCGTGAGAATTAATAACACGAAAGGAATGTGTCATATATTACTTTCTGTGAAATGAGTGACTCACAGTCACACAAGGACTAATGAGGAACCATTCTCGGAAGTTATAATTAGCAGAAATGTGTTGACTTTTTAAAATGTCAAACACAATTACTTGAAAGAAATATTACAATGTATTGTTGATGCATGTTTTATACATGTTAAGGGAGAAGTTTCAATTCATTTGAACTATTAAAATGTATTAATTCTACCGTTGACTACCGCGCTCTGCTCCGCGTTCTGCGCCGCGTGTCGCTGGTTCGATCCTCGCACAAAATAAATAATTATGCATTATATATACGGTAAACGCAAATATTTAGGGATAAATAGTTTAGGGATTGCAGTTAAAATTGAGTTTAACTGCAATCCCTAAACAATATTCTGATGCAGCACAAAGTGACTGCTATTAGCGGGTTCAATCCTAAGGTACGCACCGCTGACTTTTCAAGTTACATGCGTATTTACAAAACATCGTAGGGAAACCAAACTCTTCGTCTTCCAACCTGCACTAGGCTGGGGTTGTAGACTATAGCCTAAGCCTCTCAATAGAGAAGAGACCCGCGCTTTGGAATGGCCTACCACAGCTCCACATATTAACATACATTTATTTATCCTGAATTAAAAAGGTCACCTAGTATATGATTTATATATCTGAGTTCTTAGTAAGGGTGGGTAGGACTATTAATGTACTCCCACGCAAATTTTGCTACGTTGGACATAATGATGTTATAAAGGGCGAGTTATTTTCATTTACTAGGAAAATACGTTGTTAATATTTAACTATCTACTATTTTTGTAGTATGTATAATAAGAACAAAGCCGTTATATCATTTTCTACCACTTTTTTCTTTCAAAAAGCCATTATAGGTATATTTAAGTAATTTAATTGATTTGATGGAATTTATGTTGTATAATAATAATTATATTATTTACGTAACGTTACTAAAAGGAGATTTTATTGCAAATTGGTGGTTTGGTGTAACACCATGTCACTTGCAGATGTTGACGTAACATGCTTGAGAAATCTCAATAAAGTGTGATATTTACTATTTTTTTCAATCAATCAATCAATCAACTCAGCCTATCGCAGTCCACTGCTGGACATAGGTCTCTCCCAAAATGCGCCATATCACTCTGCCACTATTTTTTTAGTACCTACCTATATATTTGTATTCCCGGTAATAAGAACAAAGCCATGACTTACAAGTATATTATATCATTTTCTACCACTTCTTTCTTAGAAGTACCTATATATTACTTATCTCCGATACTAAGTTAATATTATATTTTTGTTTGTTTGTGTTGAATAGGCTCCGATACTACTTGACCGATCTGAGTAATTCTTTCACCATCGCGGATAATGTAACATTAAGTTGTATTTTGTCAATACTATCAACTGTCAATGATCAAATTATATTAATACTGGTCGCGAGTATCCCGAAAATCTCGGCAGAGACAAATGTTTCTGTGATACTGATGAACATCAACATTTGTATGATAAGTATGTATCTACAAAAAAAAATATAAACGTAGTATATTAACTATCTAGTACCCGTAACAGAAGCCTCGTTGCTTAACTCGCAACTAGATGGTGCTGTGTCATAATATCCAGATATATTTATTTATCTATATGTAGTATATCAACCATTTAGTATCCGTAATACAAGCTTCGTTGCTTAGATCGTAACTAGATGGCGCTGTTTCACAATTTCCAGATAAATATATTTATTTATTTAATGAGAACCTCTAAGGTCAAGCTAACAATGCTCCATATCGCTCACACACAAACAACAATAATACTCAACCCGATACCGTGTAATTAGTAGTTTTTTTCTTCTAATGATACGTTTGGTATGCTGCTTTGATGTACAGACGGACAGTAATGACTGTTGTTAATGGTGTATAGAAAATATTTGTTCTGTCCATTCGTATGTAGGTGTTACTGTGTTAAAAAGGGCAAGTACTTGAGGGTTAGGAAATAATTCTGTTTGTTAAAAAGCTATTATAGGAGTATTGATATAATTTGATTGATTTGATGGTATAATTATGTAGTATTATAAACCAGAATAATGATTTATTATTTTCGTAACGGTGCTAAAAGGAGTTTTGATTGCAAATTGGTGGTTTGGTTTAACGCCGTGTCAATTGCAGCTGTTGACGTACTATGCTTGACACATCTCAATAAAGTGTGATATCTATCACCTCAGACTTACTAGAAAATAGTTTCTAAAGATTATTCTAGAAACTACCCGAGTCCAGAAGGTCCGAGTAACCTAAATGGTTTTTAAGTGGTGAACAACGCGCGAGCGCCATATCCGGTGTTGCAAAGGGTTGTAAGCTTTTTTGCTACCCTTGTGGTATTAAGTTTTGTTTTGACGTAGCCTAGGAGTGCGTTTACAAACACAAATTTTCACATACCCAAACACCTAGACCAAGAACAACTGCCTGTAGATCTTATAAATACTTGCTCCATGCGGGGATCAAACCCGCAACCACACAATCCGATGACTCCGACACTGCGCTCATCAGGTCGTCAAATGAATCAAAACATGTGTATTTTTTTTATGGGGGAGGTAGGACCAAATACCACCTTGCCAAAGAGTGGAATTCCCTACCCGCGTCAGTGTTTCCCGAATCTTATAACTTAGGGATCTTCAAGGGGAGAGTGAATAGACATTATTTGAGCTTGCGTGTAGGGATGCCAACTTTTTGTACAAGAAGTACAGTATACTTAGGTCAGAAAAATTAAATGAACAGTATTTTAGAAAAAGAAACAGTATTCGATTTTTTTTCAAGTCTATGTAAATTAAGCTAAGTAAAGTATGTAGTATATATTACTTAAAATAACAGTGGTATGAAAACAGTATTTTGTATACTTTTTTTTCATTAAACAGTAAAAAGTATAAATGAGTGGAAAACAGTGTAATACTGTTTTTAACAGTATGGTTGACAACCCTACTTGCGTGCTACATATTCGACTGCATCGTCTCTTACCATCAGGTGAGATGGTGTCAAACGCACTAAATTTCGATTAAAAAAAAAGTCTCTGGTGAGAATGGGGTTCTTATCTCGCTAAACTACCTTGACGGTCACCATCAACAGATGAAGGGAGGTCCCAGTTCCTCCAGTAACTTATCAAGTATCTATCGGTGATATTGGTTACCGTTCAATACAATCTAGTGGTGTATACCTACTTATTATTTTTTTGCTACGGATAACATGGATTACAGCCGAATGTATTTAAAGTTTCATCATTTCAATAAATGTACTTTATTTTCATTTCGACGTTTCGTTTCGTCTATTCATATAAAAAAAAACAATATTACACTGTGTAAGTAAACGTTAGTAACACATAAATACGTTTTTTTCGTAATTACCGTTTCCATTCTCCATTTTTTACTTCATGTCCAAACAACCGAAACACACGTACAAAACAAATCTCAAAATACTACAATCAAACAGAAGCTACAAAAGTATCGTTTTTTTTTCACAAACGGATCTCTAAAAAACTTGATCATGTCGAAACTTGTATCCATCGGTACACAGAATGCACTCCATTTCCGGACAGCCAATAGCGACTCAGTATTTAAATTTAGAACCATTTCTAAATCCGAACCTGGAATGGCGTCTTCCCCAGTGCTATCTGTATAGCCGTTATAAGGTTCCATTTACAAAAACATTCTTGTTTTCTATATTTGAATTTAGGCATTCATGAATTAACTAAATGTGTCTATTGAATTAACTGAACTTAATATTAACTGAACCTCTCTGGTTAAACCATTTGCAGTTAATGCCACCATACATTTTGCTTTTCACTTTACTTTATATATGTTTAAACTATTAAAAGCGATTGAAATTTGGAAATGCATTTAATGGGATGTCGGAAGTTCGACTTGGGTGAAACTATTTTAATTGAAATTGATTTTATGTCCCTTTAAGTATTCTGTTTTAAGAAACTAAAACTAATCCGATTGGCAATTTAATTGAGTGTTTTTAGATCAAATAGTAGTTGATGTAACGTTTGTTTTTTTTACGACTAATAATTAACGTATAACAATAAATAAATAATAATAATAATTTAATAAATAATAATTTAAAAAGAATATATTTTTTATCGAAATTAGGTGTTTTTTCATTTGACCCAAAATGAACTAAAAATCTACAGTGTTTATAATTTACATTGATTATTTAACTTCAAAAAGATTTCATAAATATTTCCCATCCACTATTTCTAGCTGTAATCACTACCAACTGAAGAAACACCAGAACAAAATGTCTTCTTATTTATATCCCATATACATTAAGTCCTATTTTTATCCCAAGAACAACAGACGCAATTAATTAATTACTCAACCGGAGATCATTGGATTGTGGCACCCTCCATGACTCAGTTTTGGTCCAGACTGAGCTTACGAGGGGGTAAGTTAAAAATACCCACGGCAGGCTAGAATTCAGCTGGCGGTTCAGTCGCGTGGCATGGGTTGAATGGTCATACCGTGAATAACCGTCTGCACTGGCGGGTTAAGTTTCGTTTCATAGAAAAATATTTGTAAAAAAAATTGTGAAAAAGTGTAATTTAATTTTTAGTTTGTCTGGGTAAGCTTATGATATTTTTTTTGTTGATTTTTTTATTCCTGAATACTTTTGTTCCTTTTTACAAAATAATTATCAATTGCATAATACATAATACAATAAGTAATTTTCAATAAAATCCAAGCCTTTATTATTGTACTCAAAACTGGTGAAAAACGCCTAGTTTTTATTTTAAATTTTTTCTATTTCATATGAGTTCTTACTATAATATTTAATAACGATGACATTTTAATATGCACTAAATACTGTACAGTTAATATTAAAACAAAATTTAATGACTAGGTACTAAAACATCTTAATCTATCGACAAAATAATATCAGCAGTGTTATATTTCAAATTGCTCGTAATTAAACGCAAGTTATTTAGAATAAATTACGTTTAATTCTCAATATAAAATAAAACATAAACTCTTTATCATCGTAACATGTACTTAAAAATCACTAAAAACTTAATACTTAACCACGTGGTCTCGTGAGAATTATTCCGTATCGTTATATGATAGAAATTAGGCTTAAACCACTATCTTTACAATCCACTTCAATTTGCTTATCACCTATAAATTTAAATGGTCACGATAATGGTTGAAATTGCCTTCCTCAGAACTGAGATACAGATGATTCGGTTACTAATTAGGAAGTGGTATCAGTAACATTCGTTTTTATTAGTGCGATAGAAATTTCGGTTGATATCTAATAAGGTTATAAGACTAACGAGATATGTAAATGTATTGAAATATATATTTAATAATTATCGATGGCCGATCGTAGATGATAATTTTAAAGACACATTTTGGCTATAAATATAGCCTATAGTCCCTCTCAAATGAGAGGAGACCCGTGCCGAGCAGTGGGACAATAATGAGTTGAAGATGATTTTGGCTATAGAAGGTGTAGTTGAAAAATTAAAAAATCTTTTAGCGTATTGCAAATATCGCTTCCTATAAAAGTCAGAAGAATATTGTTTATAATCCCTAGTTTAGCGTGTATTAGAAGAATACCTATGATACCTATAGAATACAAAATCATAAATGTCTCGATGGAATCCAAGAACTTAACCCTACTCAAAATGATGGAAAATATAATAATATGCCCCTACAGTATGCACATAATATTTCCCAATAAAAATCCAAAATAAAACATTCCCATAATATATTTTTTCTCATATTTTACGAACCAAAAAGCGCATGAGAACACCGCAGTAAAATATGAATAAAACTCCCTTATACAATTACATAACTAATTCAGATTTAATAAACGTATCAATTTTAATTTACTTATCTATAAAAAAATCAATTAATATGTAAATGCTACAGCAAATTAATTGAAATTAATCGATCTACAATTTTAACAAAACAGGAATTAAATTTACGTTTATGATTATTGAAAGCACATATTTTGAGTTATTTTAACTCAGTTCTATTCATTGAGTATAATATTATTTTTATATGATTGATTGATATCGTCATTAAAACATGTTTATGAGAATATTAAAAGAAAAGGAGAGAGGTAGGGCATTGCGAGATTTCTCGCTCAAATTGAGCTGCCCGACTGGGGAAGTACCTTTGCCTTACAGAAGACCGTACTAAAACAACAATACTTGTTTTCCTGCGAATGGAAAAGGGTTCATGCGCTCGTTAGGGGAGTGACTATTCCGACAACATGGAATTTCCGTTTGCTGACAGTTTAGTAAATTTAATAAAACTAAAACGGTTTCTACAGGGTCTGCAACGCACGACCGATACGTCTGGTGTAGCAAGGGTCCATAGGGTACGGTATATGCTTACCATCAAGAACACCGTAATCTTGTTTGCCACCCTAGTGATACAAAAAAAGTGTTATTATCCCACTGCTGGACACGGGTCTCACGCTAGCCTAGTGCAGATTGGCAGACTTCACACGCCGCCACCTTTGAGAAAATGATACTTGTAAACAAGTAAATATTTAAACAAGTAAAACTTACACATTATATACAGAAATTATAATATAACCGATAAAGTAATTTCGCAAGAAAAAAGTTAAAAAAAAACAATAATAATAATAAAAAAAAAACTATATATGATAATAAAAAATAAAACTAATAATATAATACAAAAACAAAATAAAATAATTCAATTAGTCAGGTACGCTGCCTTGTATGCCACATCTAGTATGTTGTAACTTTTGCTTTTGTATCCGTGTTCGCTCGGTTGGTGATCTTTATTATGTGCAGCGCCTACCCGCTAAAATTTTATTTTCTGTACGCTTGTTGTTAAAACACTAATTGTAAATCTTGTTTCTTCAGTAAGTGAATTATTGTTAATTCTTATGAGGAAATAAAGTTCTTAAACCAAATTATAACTATGGAAAACAAAACGAAGTAACATAATTATGTAGACCAGTAAATTCTTAAAAATTATAAATTATTCTTGCCTAGACTAGTGATTAAGTTTAATGCAGATTAAGTCCCGTGAACAATGTAATAACTTTGAACCTGTTTCTCGTTTTAAATCTTTGGTATGATAAAATTATACAGTACTAGACTAGGTTAGCCTTATTTTGAAACCTGTTTTCTAAGTGATAATTAGTTAAGTAAAAGATAAGGTTTATTAACTACTTCGACATATTTTATCGCGGTATATTGATATTATTTTTTTATTCTCGGTGTTTTATATCTTTTACAGCATTGATGGTAGATTCTGCCTACCCCTATGGGAAAAAGGCGTGATTGTATGTATGTATGTAGCATAAACAGTATCATCTTGACATCCAAACAAACTTTCACTTTTATAACAAGTAAGTAACAAACACAATTTCATTGTACATCAGATCTAAACAACTTTATAAAAATCGGTTCAGTAGTTTTTGAGTTTATAGCATTAAGACAAAGAGACAATACAGCCACTGTCATTACAGGATTTTAAACTCCTGGATGTAGTAAGTACATCTAGAAGTACATTGGTGACTTGCACAACCGATTTTGTGACAGACAAACATACGTGGCTGTGGACTTTGTTTTATAATATGTTGAGAATTTAAAATAGAAGTCCTTTTAAGTGTTATTAATAGTGCCAGAGAATTGAAGTCCAAATCCAGTTGAGCTTGATCACATGGAATGCGGAAGGGTTATTTTAATACAATCTTCTCATAACAGATAAAGGCACGTTTCTATATACTTACCTTAATATATTGCCATTTTATGACAAACTACCTCATTGTTATAATAGCCCATTAATTCTCAGGTTGAACAAAGCGTGATTTTTCTATAAAAGTCTTAGTCATTGAAAACAAACTACTTTTTACGGATTTTATCGCGGCATATTGATATGATTATAACCCGACGTTTCGGATCAGCATCTATGGTCATGGGCCCACTGAGGTGTTGGTCGTCTTGAAGTAATAATTACTAACAGCCACCCTACATTTTTATTACTATTGACAATCCGATTTACACAGAACGAGCTCATCAGTTCCTTCGACACGGGGAGATCGTTATGTGTAATCGGTTAATATTCGTGTAAGTGAAATCAGTCTTAGTCATTATCATCAACCGATAGACTGGTCCAGTACTGAGCATGTTTCTTCTCATATTTAAGAGAGATTAGGCTATCCACCATTAGAAAAACCTTTTAAGAATGCAGTTATCCTCAAAATATTTACCATGACCGTTTGAATATGTGATAAACACGCGAGTAACTTCGAAAATACAGTATTGCGTGCCTTGGGATTGAACTCGAGACTATTGCTTTCACAATCCACTGATCACACAACTAAGCTGTCACAGATTTTTTCTTAACAATATATAAATAAGTCAGCCATTTTTCAATACAAAAATCCACGAAGCATTTATAAAATAAGAAACAATATACACCTTGTTAACATAGCCATTACACTCGGAACATTTTTCTTTCTTTTTCAATCTTTCTTTCTGCAACAAACTCAAAGAGGAATTTGTTTTATCACAAGACTTTTCTAGAAAATAAAAATACTTAGTTTGCGAAAGTGCGACCAAGCCTAGAATAATTCTTGCTTTAGTCTAGAAAGTTGGTTGAAACTTCACGTTTTCTTAGTAATTTGTTATTTTTAGACTCCCTCCTTTTGAAATAAAGTGGTATGCAAACTGTTCTGAGGTGTACTATTTAAGAATTTATTTTATAAATAGATATAATTATATCAGCTTATTGTAAAATATAAACTTATACAAAACTAGATATCGCCCGCGCCTTTATCTGCATAAAATTCATAATTTCGGTAACTTATTTTTTTTTAAAACACAATAGCACTGCACGATCTGGGAATTAACCCCAAGACTTCTTGTCCAACAGTCGCATTAACGGCTAGTACACCAACAAGGCAGTCAATAGTATAAGCTAAGCGAAATTAAGCTTTAATTACTATTGGTACTGATTTATCTTCGAGATATATTATTTTCGAATTCCCAAAATGAAGCATTCATTTCACAAAACAGTTTTATTGACTTAATCGAAAAATAAATGGTACAATACAGCGGGAAACAATTGTAACATTTGCTCGGAAAGATTTTGAAAAAATAGGTACACAATATTTTTGCTGTATCAATTGATCAGCTTGAGAAACTAGTTCAAAATGTGCAACGGTGCAAGAATTTGAAAGACGTCCAATGTTCAGAACAAAATGAAACTGTATTTTCAACAGAAACTTTGTTTTAATTGTTTTTCGAAAAAATATTTTATACCCGTAAGAATATTTACCTACAATACCTATATATAAAGAGCTTCTGTACATATTTAGAAATATTACCTACATAATATTATTTATCTTTATAAATGATAGAGGGGTTTAGATTTGCAACAAGACATATTTTAAGACACTTTGTTATTTATTTTACCTATATTATAAATACAAGCACTAAGCACAGGTTCTAAAATGTTAAAAATCTATTATTATATATTTCAGCCGTTATTTGGTTACAAATTTCCAACTCCACTGTTTTACCCAGTCATATCCATTTAAAGTCATAAATTAAACTCACTGTCAAAACCTAAGTGACTGCATAAATGACAAGCATTTTATCCAAACATATTATCCATCAGCAAAATATTTTTAAAATAATTAACTCACTTTATTTCTTTTTGTTTCAGATACGGCACAACATCGGCTGCTTTTAAAATTCGAAAAACAATAAATCATAGACTAAAAAGCGTCTAAAAATAAAGCGATGGCATTCATCCCAAAACTGTGTATCTCTAAAATAGATCGTTTGCAAAGGGGAGGCTGAGCTTCCGTTAAAATGTGAATGCCTAAAATTAAAACCCGGATATCCTTGTTATGTTGGCAGACGGATAATTATATTCTGTGTAGTGCTGTGGTTATGACGATGTTAAAACTTAGTTTTAGATTAAGACTCACTAGTAGGGGAGTTTCACCATTGTTTCTGTTGCTGCGGACTCAGAATGTGATAGTGTTTGGATTGTGTACAGTGTTATTTGGTATGTTTGATATGTGCGGTGGTTATCAGGAGCAGAAGTTTGCAATGGAGCCACAGGACCAGGTAATGACATTTTTTTTTCATTTCTTTTTTAGCTGATCAGCAAGAGGTCTTCGTCAAGGTCGTGCTAAGTGTTATTGGGTCTTTCTATGACATTCTCAGTAGCAGCTCAGAGATTAAATTTGTGTCAGGTTGATGGCAATAGACTCGCCCCCTTTTAAATGGGCCCTTACATATACCAGGGAAATGTGGGTGTATATTAGTACACCACTGCCTAAACCTTCGGGACGAACGCCGTGATGGTATATTATCTATGTTACTTATTAGATAGAATTATTATTTTATTAAATTTGAAAAGGCCTCTCCCAAACCGTGCCATTGCACTCTATCCGTCGCCTTTCTCATCTAGTTTTTTAGTTCTTTGGTCTAGTATGGGAAATGCCTATGCCCAGCAGTGGACTGCGATACGCGTTGTTGAGAGATTTGAAATTTAACATCCGAACATGAAGTAAAATAACTGCCCTTATTATTTTGAATGATGAAATCATTTAAGCAATACACACACGTAAAGTACTGTAGTACCTAGTAGCCAATTATTCATTTGAAAATAGTATCTCCTTATTTCTGATACTTCCCATTTATAGTTTAAAATGCATAGAACGAACGTGTTGCAATACGCTACTAAACATAGACCACTTCTAAAATAAACAAATTCCTTGTAATTATGTAGCTAGTAAACTCGAAGAGAGTGTTGATAGGTTTGTGTTGAAGCACTCTAGAATAAAGTCTTGTGAAATAAACTAGTTCATACTAATTTCAAAGTGGAATAACTTAAAAGAATAAACTTTTTATTACATACCATCATTATACCCGTCGTTTCCGAAGGTTTAGAGATTGTTGTGATGTTCTATACCCACATTTCAGCGGTATGTTTTTAAGGTTCCATGCAATATCAATTGGTACAAATCCAAACTCCAAGCTGGTTCCAAGAAATTTTGTAGAAAAAAACCCAATAAGACTTCACTCGATTTGGGAATCAAACCAAAGATCTCTTGCTCAGCAGTAGCACTAACAAACATAAGACGAGGTAGTTTTTATAAATTCTATCAATTTCATCATCATTTATATAAAAGGAACAACTCAAAACTTTTATATCTTAATTATTGCTATTACCATTATAGATATTGGTTCACTTATATAGGTTTTATCTCTCCATATCTTTAAAGCTCAACATCCTTGGCCCCAAATTACCAATAAAGGCCAAGATTGAGACCACACCGGTAGCAATACGGATGCAGTGGAAACAGGAAATGAGACGAAAATTACCGGCGCCACTCTGAAAGGGACTCATGTCATTAGTCTTTCCCCAGCCGTTGTAGAGAGGAAAGGAATTTCAAACGTTTGCGGGTGTGATAACTCCGAAATAGATAAATTGACTGTGGCTTTCTAAAAAAACTATTTGTAAAGAAGTTTATTGACTCGATTCTGATAAATTTCTTGGAGTCGATATGTTGAGATTCAGTATGGATGTTGAGCTCGTAGTTTTATTCTTGGTTAGCTTTGATGTATCATATATTGCATTAATCTTTTGTTACTTGGGTTAATTATTGGTATTAAGTAAATATAATTCCATAATTTCTATACCCTATAGAAACAGTTCAATGAAGAAGTTTCGATTTATTCACAATTTCAAATTCGACTTTGTAATAGCACACACCTCTTGTTATAGGTGTATAAAAAATGGAATCCAATCTCTTAAGATCGACTTGTTTTTGACCTGAATTGTATTTACAACCAAGAACTGTAGGTACTAAGGTTTGAATAATAAAGTACTCGTTACCTTGTAACATAAAATGGTCTAGATTATTTTTCTACTTACACTATTAGAACATATTCTACTGAACATATCTGCCATAATAACGTCTTTGAAAGCAAAGTTTCTATCCTTTTCTAATTTATTTTTTGTAAAGCTCAAGATTTTCACAGAAAAAAATAATCTTAATTACATAAAAATGCTACCAAAGTCGAAGAAAATAAATGTATAAAGAAAAGAAGCCCAGATTATTTAAAAAACGAGATAAGAAAACGCTCGACTTCTAAAGTTTCATCTAAAGAAAAATCCCTAAAGACTAATCCTTAATCCAGAATTACGAGTACCTATCTATCTTGACTAACATTGGACAGACATAGCAATCTATTTAATTGTTGCACAACATAAAACATTTATAAGGTTATTTTCCAAGATAGGGCCGAAAGCGAATCTTTGAGGTTACCCAAATTCATGTATCTGAAATAAATTCTGCATATATGTCTAAGAATTGATGTAACTAATCATATCTTGTGAGATTATACTATTATTCCCAAAAAGGTTTTGGTTGTTCCATTTAATACAATTTCAAGTCTTATTTCAAGACTTTCACCAAGTTGAACTGTATAACTATGAAATTACTATACTAAACTTCATGTATTGTAATAAGGAGGACGTATTCATATTAGTAAATATTAATTAGGTTTAGAGTTTCTTAGTAGATAGACTGCTGTAGTATTATACAATTATATTTATATTACTAATCTGTTGACCAAGTGAGTATGTTGATGATATTGTAATTACTCTTAACAAATTTTTATTTTATTCTTGGAGAGTCAACTGTCCTTTAAATTTATTTAATAATTTCTTTTATACTCTTATCAACAGACGGCAGTAGTTGGATCTCGAGTGACGTTACCGTGTCGCGTGGAGAACAAAGCGGGTCAGCTACAATGGACGAAGGACGACTTTGGTCTCGGCCTTCATCGAGAACTGAGTGGCTACGACCGATATAAGATGATTGGGAGCGACGAAGAAGGTAATATTTCGTATGCTATGTAAGCATACATTTATATATGTAAGCATTGTTTGTTAAGAAAGTTCATAATTCTTCTTAATCGTACGTACACTTACGCTTTTTTCCTATTGGATAGGCGAAAACTACGGTACGCCATGCGCTACGATCCCTACATACCTCTTTTGCTTCGACCACATTCGTACATTTTGTCACGTAACATTCGCGCCGGTTACGGATTGCCTTATTGAAGGAGTTCATTAATTAGGTCGGTGTATGTCCTTCTAGGGCGCCCCCTTCCTGGCGTTTCACTGACATCCGCCTTATAAATTCTTTCGTCATACACCATTTATGTATATTTATTACTCATTTTGTCAAAATACTCAAACCATCTAAGTACATTCTTCTAAATTTTTGTTGTAACTAGTATCACCATAACTATAATTATGAAGGAAATGACATCCAATAGCGAACAATGGCCGTTCTCATTAATTTCCACAAAGACTGGTCATAAGCCGCCCGCATCCAACAATTTCCAGTGTTTATCGTAACTAGGTCGTCCGTCCATTTCGCCCAACAGTGCGTTTTCCGATGCTTGATCTTCACTCAAACATCTTTCTGCACCAGTGGCCATAAATTCTACTAGCCATGTACATAATAAACACATATTGTCCTACAAACTCCTCAAATTCATCCTCAAACTGGCTTACCATCACTATTTCTCAAATAGTCTAGAATTTACATAGTAAGTAAAATCACTTAGGTAGAATTCTTTTAAAGCTATCAAGTGTCGCTAAGATAGACTGCTGTGAACAAAAGCCATTAACACCACCACAAATTGCGAGCAGCTACAACTGTTTGTGGTTTTCAGCATTCTAACTCGTTAACCCAGTAGTATAGTCCATGGGAAAAAAGCAATTTGTGTTAACTTAATGTCTAAATATTATGAATTTAATGATATCCTAGTACACAAACGTGTATTTTAGTCAGAAAATGTTTGTGTGTGTGAATATTAAATATTAACGTAATAACGACAGTGAATTTATTATTATTCATTGAGTTCAAAACACGTTCCAAGATTTTAGGCTAGATTCTATTCGACATTTAAGAGAAATTCAATTCGTAGTGAATTATCTAAAGCTTTCAAGCCAATCGACGAACCATTTGAATTCAGCCATTTTGCTGGTTCAGATTCTAAAGCAGCTGATAGAACTTAGATATTATAATGCTGACTTGGAATTCGGCACGACTTGGCTGTCTATACTATTCTGGGTAGATAATGGGGTGTGCTAGAATTTTAAATTACCTTCATTCTCTTCATACACTTGACGATTTGTGTAGGGCAGCAGTATTAAAGGTAGTCTACCATAAAAAGTTACTCGACTTTGGCTCCCTGTAGGAGCATATGTTTGTTAGGAGAATTAACATTTGAACCTGTTTCATGTATGGTCTTAGGTATACGTATATATTTACAAAAAAATACTCAATACTCGATTCTTTATTGCATTTCATGGTAATTATACAGATGTAATGTATATATGTAGTGCATCAAGCATTTAGTATACGTAACATATTACCTCGTATAATAGTGTTCGAATGTATGTTAGACTATATTATTTTAATCGATTGTTGCTTTTTTAATCATATATTTTTCGCCTAGAAGGATATCAGTACTAACGGGTACTAATAGTTTGAGTATTAAGTTCCAGTTTTTCAAACTAGAGCTAACAACTGCTCACCATGTTTGAGACTTTGAGATGATATTTCCTTGTTGCTATTAATGATGAAAAACATTGTACAGGATTTTGCTACCACTAGCATACCACTTTCAACATAAGACCTTTCATATAAAATCTCATAACTTACCTAAAAGATTTTACAGCTCATAAACATTTTTGAACAACAAATCCTGTGACTGCCGTAAAAAAAATACATAAACATCAAAAGGCCTTTATACTCATTTTTAATTAAAGCGTAATCTAATTACTAAGTTAGCACTACCAAGTTAATGGGGGGTCTGTTTTTCATAAACCTACTTTACATACACAATTTACTTTATTCTCTCTCTTAATATAATTAATGTGGGCATTATCTTCAAGGGTACCTTTTTTGCTTACGTAAACATGTCTTGTGAGCGGTTATTACTCATACTTATAAGAGTTCCTTGGATTAATATAACACTGACCCTCATATTTTGTTATTTGTCACTTTATTATGAGGATGTAACGTTACAGGAATATTATTACGGAAAAAAACCTTTGATGATTAAAATTTTATGAAAGAAGATATTATAAAAATGGTTTTGGTATGTTCATAAAAGTCAGAGATCATGTCCCAATTTGTACTGTTGTTGATCAAAACCATGGTAATTCGATTTAATAAAACGCGTAAGTATTTAATTTATTTGTATAATGGAAACTTTAGGATTGTTAGTTTCAACTATTGAGTTGAAACTAACCATCCTAATCCTCAACTTCATTATTGAGTTTATGACTGCAATAATTTGAATTCAACAGAAGAGCCATTTAACTACTGATCATTTTGAAGAAAGTCCTTTCGGTAACATCGTAATTATAATCATTTGACCGATAAATAAATATTGTTTTTTTTTTAAACATGAGACATAATAAATAACTATACATCCAAATTCCAAATAAGCGATGATTTAAGCTTTGGATAAATTAGTAATTTTTATTAATTATAATAATACCATTGAAAAAAAGATGTGAGTTAAAGTTAAAATATCGGAAGGGCATGTCGTAGAAAATAACTTATATGAAGGTAGAAGAAGCAAAAAGGGTATGAAAGGATACATTAAAACGTTCTGTTCTGTAGATTTTGCTTATCCACGTAATAAGGTGCGATTGAATGAAATAATATTTCTGTCTACAGGTGACTATTCCTTGGATATCAGGGACGTGACATTAGATGACGACGCAAAATACCAATGCCAAGTCAGCTCGGGAATAAAAGGTAAGGAAAAATATTATATTTCACTCGTATATTCACCGATTAATTATAAATACAATGACATCTGTTGTTATGATTATAAATTAGTTGATAATTGAAATTTTAGCTGTAATAGCCTAGTAATATGACCACAAAGGCACAAACAAAGATCTAGACACACAAAGGTCTAGAGTCTAAGTTACGTGTATATTTATCACTTGTTCCAACTCAGAAACAAAACATCGTGAGGAAACTTAGACATCTGAGATAATTATGTGGGAAATTGGGACGGTTAATGGGTTACTGCCGATTGATAATATAGATACGAATATAGTAGAACAACTACAGAAAAAAATATCTGTGACAATAAATGTTGTCGTCACGGTCCTATTCGTCATATAAAACGCGAAGAGTTAGCTATGAACTATGCTAGTTCATAGCATAACCTAACTCTTCGCGTTTAACTAACCGCGCCACACAGTAATACCAATTTCATTGGTGCGCCAACTCGCATTTGAGTTGGCGCACCAATGAAATTGGTATTACTAAAAACCCATTGTATTTGCCTTTCCCTTTAATTAAACATCTTGTACGTTGAAATTGATAAAAAGAAGCACTACTTAAATCAACCTATATTACACTAACGAACAAGAAAAACCAACAATCATTACACCAGATAATGATGCTCAAAATAAATTGAAGTTTCCAATAATACCCCCAATTTTGGATAAAGATATCTTCTCTCACGACCTCTGTGTAATTTGTAATAATAAATCAATACTCGACACACAAAATTACGATACAGTAAAGTACAAACAGACGCTTGTTAGGAGCCGCATGCAAGGAAAAATAAATTTGCAGGACAAGATTTAAGCGGTGGGCGGATCAAAACATTTAAAATTGCGAGTATATTTTCGGAAGTTTAATTATTTAACTAAATTTTTACAAAAATAACTGGTGCCTCTGAATTTATGCGTGTATCGTAATTTTCGTTTAGCAATATTGATACTTTAAAATGTATTTCTAAACAGATAATTTATTTCTCCATATAAAATAGTAGTAGGTATCTAGTAAATAATTGAAATAGATCCGAAGATTTTATTTCCGAAAATTTTAAGAGTTCATATAACCATAAAAACAAACTGGCCCATAAAACATTAAAAAACTATTTAATGAAAAACAATGATACTCTTAGTGAAATGGGAAAAGCTATAGAATCAAGTTCTTGGAATTGTACTAGTGCTCTGCCGTTTGGAAAACTGCCAAACCCGTAATTGGAAAAGAACGCGAGGATAAGTGAGTCTAGTGCTTGACTTAAAGTTGCAGATAAATAGGCAATTTCACAATGTAAGAATTCCCAACATTATTTAGTTCTATAATCGAAATGGTTTAAATAATGTACCTGATGGTGTAAAACAATAAGAGCGTAGCTATATTAATGTATCCATCATGAATAACTATTGGTTGGGGTACAAATATTATCATTATTTTTATGGATCCCATCAGGAATCATTTGTTGGGACAGCTCCTTGCTAGAATTAATGAAAAGAAAATTGACAATACCTGGTCTAAATACTATACGTCGATGACTAGCAGTGTTACTTCAGTAAGACCCACATAATATTTTCCTAGTCATTTCGTTTTACATATCCTAACCCGCTCAATCTGAAAGAAATCTTAGTAAATTACATAGCTTTTATTTTAAAAAAAACTTGTGTTTAATCGTATTAGTTATTCATGTTTTGCCAAGTCTTTGAAGCAAAGTCCGTAAATTCTTGTGTTTGGTTCCCAATATTCCATATCTAATGTAAAGGCACCTGCCATATTAGAACTCTTTATCACCATTTGGAAGAATTTATTACGACTAAATGAGTTGTTACACTTATCTCCTTATGGATTGGAGTTATCGATTTTGATTGTAAGCGTGGCTTTATAGTATGAGATCAACCGCTATCATCTATAACTGGACATGGACGGTTATTTAAACATTCAAATTTGATAATAAGTTGCCAGTAAGATTAAAAAATTACCTTATTATCGGAGCTTGATTTGAAATAATCTTTATCGATTTGATTCTCACATTCTGTCTTGATTTCTCTAAATTTGGGTGTGGACTGCCTCGTTGGTCTAGTTGTCGTAACAGCGATTGCTGAGCAACAGGTCTTGTGTTCGATTTCCAGATTAAGCAAAGTAAAAACATACCGGAAAAATGTGGGCGTACATAAATACCCCTCTGCCTTACTCCTCTGGGACAATAGGCATGATGGTATGTATGTATTAAGCATGGATTGGTAAATGCCACGATGTCGAAATTCTTGCTCACCCTAATGATTAATTTGTTGATTGAACTAACTGATTTACTCATTATTCTGTATTTCTTAAGAAATAAATTTGGGTACTCTTATGTAATAAATCGCTTACGGTTTATCCTTTGTACCAAAGTTAATTCTTGCGAGCCAAGTAACTATTGTTTTCGTACTTGAGCCGGAGCCCGCGAAATTGTGTTTGCTTTTAATAAATTGAAAATCTTGACTCGTATTTTATTCCTGCCCTGTTCTCAGGCCTTCGTCTCTCGATTTTTCTCCCCATTTTATGTAATACCTATATTTTTAGGGGTTTGTAATCCGAGTTGATGGATTTTGAAAGTTTGCTCCGCGAGAAAGAAGTCTGATTGTTTTTTTTCTCAGCTGGGTAACATCAATTACGGGAACAAGACAAGTAAAGTATTGTGAAATATTATAGTACCGAAGGTGTTTTTTGAAAGGATTCTTTCTATAATATCATCATTATCGCCCTTAAACATAGTAAGTAACGACTTATCATATTACTATATTATGTAATAGTAGCAAAAAATATTGATGAGATACAAAATACTTTCGATTCAATAATACAAGAATCATTACATAAAGTTCTTAATAATTAAAACAAAACAGTTACTTAAAGAAATCGCTTATATCTCATTGAATAAATACAATAACATAGATTCATCATGAACATCGTGTTCTCGTTCATTCCACTGTATTATAGTCAAAGCTTTCGCCGGAATTCAGACAAGAATCTGCCCAATTGTTGTTTGTGAACGTCGCCGTCGTCGCAATATGTCACTACATGTTCAGTATTGACATATACGTTTCATGCCCGCTTACCAGTGTCAGTCAAGTCTAGCTTTAGCGTATCTGGCTTTGTACGGCATCGGTGTGTGTGAACTTTAACAGATCTTTAATAAACTATAATTACTGGACTCAAACAGAATATTTGCGTTCAGAATGTTTAACAACATTTTTGCGTTCTAATGCAAGATGGATTATAAAATAGATATGACTACAACAATATGGATATTACCGGGCTTAACAAATAATTATCGTATTGCTATAAGTATAATAATACCTGTGAAAATAATAATACCTGTGTGGACCGTCTTAAGGGCTCTGGTAATATCTAGTACTACATATATCTATGGCATCATTTTTGTTTTTTATAGTTTTAGTTACTGCTAAAACTATAAACCCTTATTTAACGTTTGCTGTGATTTCAATATTTGAAATAATAGGCCACCAAATTTAGTAATTTCCTTGATTATTTTAACATTTTCTATTATTTCATGCAAATTTCGGTTTTATGGTGAACCTTAATTAGTATTTAACCCTTAAGGTCGCATAACATTTCATCGAAATAAAACATGAAAATAATGCCCGAATATGTTTATTAGACCTATAATAAGGGTTGGAAAAACAGTGAAAAAAATCTAATTAGCTGATAATCTGAGATAATTAGTGTATATTATACCATACATTGCTCCCGATGTTAGTAAATCTCATGTTTAAGGGGTGTATAGCATAATATACAAAATGCACTTTCGACATAGCTTTGACATAAAATTTGCTTTAAATATAATGGAAAAAAATGACATCAGTGCTTATGATAAGCTACAAAACAATTTCTTTTAGCCACGTAGCAAAGATGGACGTTGCACTTGGTACAACAAGTACTTGCTTGGCCCTTCTTGCAATATTTGCACCTCTGATACTCGGTGTGTTCCGGCCAGTGATCCACAGCGTCATATCTGATGGCATCTATGGGCCTTTCAGTTGCTGGTTTCTTTATTTTTTTGTCTTCAGTCACCGAATCCTGAGCTAAAGTCGCCATTTGCCTTTTACTTTTTATAAGACCAGCATACACCTCATATCGGAACTGTTTGAGATGGTCATCTTTTTTCTTGATATTGCTTGATCGGTAATGGCGGCGGCGAAGAAGCCAAGCATTGTTGATACATATGTCCAATAATTGAGAAAAAATGTTTAGGTACCAACGATGTGTCTTCATGCTAGTCCGATACAAGGCAATCAGCCATGTCAGCCAGATCGACTCCACCCATATGCCTATTATAGTGTTTCACTATTTGTGGGCAAGGTACGTCTATGCGTCCTTTTGATTCCTTGTGAAATCTTTTTACTTTATCGACGGGGTAAGCATCGACATATGATCCTTGTAAGATGGCATAACAACAACTCCCATCAATATATTGATGGCCAAAAAGTCAATTATATCCTCTTTAGTTGCTTTTATTGACTTTGCAGTTTCTTGAACGCTGTATAAATTTGTGTTGTTTGCTATATCAGCAATAAGGTCTTCAGGGAAAAACCGATAGAAATAGTCTACAGCCGACCAATTTGATGGAACAGTTTCCTTGAAGCCTTGATCAGATATTTCAGCTACATGTTGAAACCTTCTCTTGGTCCATTGAAAAGAAAGCTTCAATTTCTGTATGTTTCGTCTTTTTACCCTGTTAGCGGCAACTATAGGAACTCTGCGTTTTCTTTGCACGCGTGTTGATGTAGGTGGCGGCGTCGACGGCGACGGTTGAACTAATGGCAAGGAGGGTAGCGATGCGATTGAAGGTATAGCATTATAATTGCATTGCGTATCGGAAGGAAACACCGTCGAAAGAACGGGTGTGAGTGGTGGTGGATCTTCGCTAGCCACAGTTTCGGGCCTTTGAGAATTTATGGATCCCAATTCTGGATATAAAATCGATGGAGAATCTTCATCTGAGTTTTCTATATAAGATTTATCACTGAATGGGCCTGGGCTATTGATATCTAGTCGTTCTAAAGATGAATTTATAGATGGAGCAGGGGACGAGTCACGACTGTTCACTTCTTCTTCATTGCTTGTAGCATCGCTGTCGTCGGAAGTAGCATTAAATTTACGGACGAGTGCTAGTATGCGTCTACACCGATCACGTGGTCCAGGCTAGAACAAAGTTTTAAAAGCAAGCATGAAAGCAAGGCCCACACCACATCATGCAAGAAAAAATACATAAATAATGACCCAATGGTTAAAAAATGTAAACGTAATACAAAGTCAAATTAGTATTAGTACTAAAATCACCATCACCCATTAGTTGGCAGTGTATAGAATAATATACATCACAAACAAGATGTTTTTTTAGCAAACAGGTGCAATGTATGGTATGCTATACACAAAAAATGAAGTTAGTAAAAAGCATTGAAAATGATTGTATTACGTAGATAATTTAGCATTAGCTGGAGCTCAATACATTTGTGATTTGAATTCACAACACACGTAATAGATTTTTATCGTGAAAAAGAAATTATAATAAATTTTACCTTGACGTGCACAAGATTCTTCCGCATGGTTTCGCATTTACGTCACAACTGTCAAATTTACCACAGATAATACTTTCGTTTATTTATTATTTAAAAGAGGTTCGTTCTGAAATTACTTTTTGGTAAAAACATTTAATTTTAAGGTATCTGTTTTCTGAGAATATTTTTTTAATTTTAGTGTATAGAATACTATACAAATCAACCTTAAGGGTTAATTCATCCACAACCCTTCCGTTTCGCTTCCATTTTTATTTTGTAATTTTTCATAACGCCTGATTTGCATTTCTTGTGGCAAACCTTTATTCCGTAGATTGGATAAATAATTACTTGTAAAAGAATATTTTTGAACCTAATCCGAGCCTGAATTAACATAAAAGTATTGCGTTCAATTATTTTGAATATAATGAAGGTTGAACTCTTTTTAAATGTTAATATTGAATTTACTTTTTGATGTAACCCATTGAAGATGTTTCTACTATAACTTAAGAGATAATGACGGCACGGTAGGTGTAAGTGGTCTCGCAATCGGCCGCGTGTTACGGGTTCGACCTCCATATGGAAAAAATATAATGTATGGCCTACATGTACCTGCATTGTGAATACCCATGGCACAGGTCAAAATTCTTTGCGTGCGGCAACGTATTATAGAAAGTGTTAGCCGATATATTGATTCTTAAATGGTATTATTTTGGTATTTATGTAAATGACAAGATTATACTTTTCAATCTAATAATTTATCCAACCCGATAAGGTTACGCGATAGAATAACCCATTCCTATTTATCTTAATAGTTCAAATTTTGATCGCTCATTGCCTCAACGATTACATCTCATACCGTCTTATTATCCATTATAACTATATCTTCAACCCTACCGTTAAATCCATCTAAATTAATTTCCTTAGCAGCATCTTAAGATATAAATACGAATTTATAATAAGCTTCCTCATAAATTTCGAGTGGTTCGATCCTTTCAGCTTCAAGTGGCGAGACTCTATTCAAATGCAAACGAAAAGGTCTATAATAATAATTTACATTGCCCTTTGTAAGGTTTGTAACCTTTGATAAATTTCTCTTTCCCTTTGAAATGTCTCTGTTAGTATTCTTATCTCGTCTTAGACGGCTCTTATGGGCTATTCAGCTTTTGTTTCAAGATTTCTGTATTTATTTAGTAATCTAATACATTCCTTATCCACGATCCCTGTAGATTTATTTATTGAGTCTTTTAATTAAGCCTAAGTGTTCTTAAGATAGCAAATATATGATAATTTGTTTTTACTATTCAAGCATAATTCTATCCTCATAAACTAAGTATAAACCATATTGAACAGAAATAATTGAAATTAAACTACTTTTAATGGATTTTATCACGGTATATTCAGATAATGATACTTTTTCTTTTTTTTCATATTCTATTTCATGCATAGTCACGAGTAGACTGTAAGGCCTGTATCCGTAAACAATAGTAGTTAGTATCTAATATTAATATACTGCGATAAAGTCCATAAAAAACGTGACAGTGTTTTTTATATAAAACTGTTTTGAAACAAAATTGTAAAGACACGAGAAAATTTAAAAAGAATTAAAAAACGTAATACTGTGAAAATTAATAAATCTTCAAGTAGGTACTCAGATGTTTCTATTCCATTTAATTAGAAAGATAACGAGTTTTCATCTCTGTTTACCTTTCATTTAATAGAAACTAGAATTTGATGCCATAATAAACGGGAGCTGTTGGAGTCACTTCGTGTTTAGCGGAAATGTTTCACGTTGCTAGCAAATCCTGTATCTCAATAATAAGCTCCGTGTTTAGAGAACTTGGTTTCAGATTAAAATAAATTAAACCGCGAACAATTCTTGAAACATTTTGTGCTTTTGCTAACTGTTAAGCCTTGAGCGTACATTTGTTTCTGTTTGTGCTTACGTTAATTACGTTTTTATGCGTTAATTTCATCCTTATGTGGTTTTGGTTTCGTGTGGGATTATAATATGGGTAATGTTAAAATTCAGGCATAATTTTATACTGGGTTATATAAAGATTATGTTTTATTTCTTTTGTCTATGTTTATGATTATTTCTACTAGTTTGGCTAGTTGGATGACGTTACTTAGTTTTTGTTTCAATACCAAATACAACTAGGGTAAGTTTAGTGACATAAAAAGACAATAATAAATTGATATACAATAACAATAACTAACCTACAAATTCTTGTCAGGTTTGTTGACCTTATAAAATATATCGACTTGAACAGGACAGCTAGAAAGATCGAAACGAGTATAGGTAGTAATTTCACTGAATAAAGAGAAATAAGGAAAATTATCAAATAGTATGTAGGTGCACAATAAGGAAAAATAAAGCCATATTTTCTCAATTCTGGTCCTTCCAGTCTGGCCCTTAAATTAATTCCAACGCCACAAAAGTTTACAAAAAAAAGAACTACGATTTACATGAAACTAACTACGGTAACTTTTATCTGTGGAAGTACAATGGACAACAGTCTTGCGGCTAAATTGTACAACTTTGCACTATTTAACTTGGAAAACTTTGCCTTGAGTTCCGTAGAAACTATCCCAAGGCGAGACGCGGCATTGTCTCCGGAACCCCGTGTTGTATAAAATTGTGATCCACCGGTTTGCCACTTTTTTGCAATTTTAAGCTTGGAACACATATATATTTATTAATATCGGTATTTATACACGACTTACAATATTCTGGTTCAAATTTTCGATACTCTTTATCCTCATGTTGAAAAGAGTTTAAGCTATAGTCCCACCATGCTGCCGTTGAAATAATTTCTCAAGCATGCAGGTTTCCTACATTGTTTTCTACGCTTACAGTATCTTAAATATCAAGTAGGTAGGTTTATCTACTAGATCTCAAATGTACAGATTTAACTCAAGATGTTTTATTTCACCGTTTAAACCAATAATTAAAATTAAAACGGTATTACTTTCAAAAAACCACAGTTGCATGTCTTGGACTTGAAACCCAAGACTTGCCACGGCGGTACAAAATAAAAAAGGTGATATTTCATTTAAATTTGTTTTGACAGGCGAGCCAGCGATTCGATCACGGTACGCACAGCTTACCGTGTTGGTACCCCCGGAGCCACCTCGCATTATTGAAGGCAATTTCTTCTCAACAATAGAAGACAGGAACATCAAGCTGGAGTGTGTCTCTGTTGGTGGAAAACCGCCTGCTGAGGTGAGCACTAATTACTTTTGTGTTGTATTTTTATGTTTCTCTTTCTGAGCGTGAGTTGTGAAGTGTACTTGGGATTATCTGTTAGGGGAGACTCACGTTATTTTAAGAGTTATCTTATTTTCTATGTTGGTTATTTTAGTTAGTTATGTATCTCTTTCTATTAAAATAACAGCTTTGTTTGAGTAAGACTGCCTCAAGTTCTCGGAATTTAAAAAAAAACAAATAAAAAAACAATACACATAATAATATTAAAGAGCATCAAAGAAGACATTATAGACGTAAGATTAAACATTCATTTGTTAACAATATCATGTCAATATTTCAAGCATTTCTCATGCTATCATTTAAGCTCTAGACTATTTATTCATTTGTAAAGAAACTAATTGATGTCATTATGAATGTTTTCGTAGTAATATTTTCTCAGTTGTCACCCAAGTTTGTGGGGCCTGATAATATTAATTAATCAATGTCGCGCCTTAAATGGAATTTTACAGGCTTGGCGCGGTAATACTTCGACCTATTCATATATTTTTGACTCATTTTTCTTAATATTTCACGTACTTTAGCGATGATCCATTTTTTTATATCAAAAAGCTTTTAAATTATATTGTAATGGAATCTTTTGGTTGCCTAAGTGAACCCAATTTATGATTTTCAGTTGGGATATTGGGTCTCTTAAACCATTTGAGTTATTATATTTCTAGATTATTCAGAAAGTAAATGCAGCATAAAGCAGAATGATTTATCAACATGATAAACGACAAAAATATTGAAAAATTGTTTGTTAACTTGTAAATAGTAGTAGTTAGTACTTATTAAACCAAAAATATTTTTCTTTATAATAATGTACACTATCCATCAATTTCAAAGCACCTATAATACTGGTCTACTTGAATAAATTATTTGACTTTGGTCAACTCATATAATTATTATATCAAACAAAGAAAAGAAATAAAAATGTATTCATAGCTATAGGAATTCCGATACCATACTCAAACACACAGAAACACAGATTAAAATTTAAAATAATAAAGCACTTATTAATTCTAACTATTATGATGACATACGGTACGAACTGGATTTAAACATTTTAAGAAAATAATTTAATTAATGAAATTTCCGCAGAACTCCGCGGAATCTACTAACTTAAATTAGATACATATAAAACATTTTAACTCTCATACATTTTAACAAACTCTCAACTTATTCTGAACATCAAGATATGGCAAGAAGTACTGACCTATTTACTAACAAGTGAAAAATACGGAGCGCACGTGTATCGGGGAGGGGGGAGGGAGGAAGGGGAGTAAACGGACGAAGTATAAAGTATGATCTCGAACGTCGAAACGCAAGGAATGGAACACAATTTGCGAACGAACAAGCATAACTTGTACTGAAATTCACACTACCAAGTTGTAGGATAAGTGTTAAGTAATATCAGCGAAAATGTTTCTAAGGCCAACCAAGGCCTCTGAAAAAGTAGCTCAAAACTTTAAAGATTTTACTTAAACGATACTTTTGGTAATGATGAAAAGATCTGAAGACTTGCGTCTAGTCCTCTTTATACAGATTTTGGTTTATAAAAATTCCGTAATTATGGGCATTAAATACTTCCCAATGGCTCGAAAATATCACTTCTACTACTACATTTTCAAGTTCTGTAAAAATAATAATAGTACATTTTGCTATAGCCACTCGCTATACCAGTTCTATCAACTGTACTGATCTGAATACTGACTGTTTTTGCTCCTTATATGGAATTAAAACCGCTTTCAATTCTATAATGAATGCAAACTTTTGGACCAACGCTATCTTATATAAAACATATTATAGATACAATCATTGATTATGAAAGAAGGAAAAAAAAACATGTTAATAAAAGTCAGTTTCACTCTCAATTCAAAACACAATATCCTTTCATGTTGATCGGTACTATGATATCGATAATACTATTAGCAGAATGAATATCGATACAAATTTGTCGCATTATGTAGCAACAAATGCGAATAGTGCAATGCCAATTGAAGCTAGTGTAACAAAAGTGGCGTTAGTTTCAACGGAAATTAATGATGGATTCGGTTTCATAATTGAATGGAATCGAGCTTGGACGCACGAATTTCTGTTAGCAAATTATAGTATTGTTCCTATGATTAGTGCTTTTATCAACGCCGAACCATTAATATTAGCCATTAGGAAATGGCCCAATTACTTTTTAATTTCGCTTCTTTTTATGACTTCTGTAACCAACCGAGAAATGGCAATAACAATATGTCTTACTTGGCGAAATTCTTATTACACAAATTACCTGGCTTAATGGTTATTTTGTGTCCTCTGCTTTCCATATTAATGTAAATTCTCAAATAAGTTGGCGACGTAAAAAGTAAAAGGTTTAATAAACCGCAAAACAATCTCAAAATATAATTCCACTCTCATTCCAAACGTAACCAAGAAATTAAGGCACGTGGAAAAAAATCCAAAATTGTCACATTCTACATAAACAAATCCGCTGAGACCCGGTCTGTCCGATTTATTTAGCTGTGTCAATTTGTTTGTCCCGGTATTAAGCAAGAGAATATTCCATTTAAGCTCTTCAAGTGGAGTGAATAGGTATACCGCCCTAGGGAGCTCCGCACAATTAGGAGTTAAATTGAAAATTATGTTGCGTCTGTATTGTGGGCCCTTAGAGGTTGCTGCGTTTTGATTGCACAAATATTTCATAATCAAGGATTAGGATGGGCGGGAGTAATATATCTGATGAGATTGGGATTTGGGAGAACGCTGAAGTTATTTGCTTCAGAGATGTTCCATTCATTTAAAAATAATTGCATGTCAAGGAATGCCTTGGTGTTCATTGTGGGATTTCTTTATGGAATAAATAATCGTTGTTGAAATTATAATTTTAATCAGAGTCAAAACACATAATTTTCTTTTAGCAATATTTTCTTTGTGGGCGACGTTTTCAAGAATATATTTTGTTTTTTTACTATTTTCATGTTCACACTGATGCGTCATGAATACATATTAGCTAACTGTTATTTATTTTTTGTTCTAGATAACGTGGGTTGACAGTAATGCAGGTGTTCTGACGCAAGGAGTCACATATAGTGTTGAACCGATGCCGGATGGTCAAAGGTTCACAGCTCGGTAAGTCGTCATACTATTTTTTTTTATATTTGACTGCGGACATAAAGCAATATTTCTTTTTCCTATTTGAATGCGGCAAAACAATAGCTATAAAGTTCAGTGTGACTTTTACTATCAAATTCACCGCATTTCAGAAATAAATCAAAATTATTTAATTACATAGAATGATCATCTCATATAAAATACCATATCTAGATGTTATACCATCTCTTACATACATTTTTATTTCTACCAGGTCAATTATAAAAATGACTCCAAAGCAAGAACACCACAATCAGACTTTTACGTGTCAAGCTCAAAATACTGCTGACAGAGCGTACAGAGCTGCGAGCATACAGATCGAGGTGAGTTCAATAATCTATAACTTAATATAGTGTAAGGTCAGAGTAAGGACTAGAGGGTTAAGAATGATATTAAGTTCAAACTAGATGAGCCAAAAAAATGAGAGATAATTTAATTAAAACAAAATAGTTTAATTAAAAATGAGAATAACCTAGCCTAAAAAGGAATTAAGTAATAAATTAGACGCCTGCACACGCAAGTGGCCGCTAGAGCCATTCTACGAATAGACAAAAAGAAAATAAAAGAGACAAAACCTAAAGATACCCGAAAAATATTGACAAAAGTGTCTGGACACCGACGCGGATACGTGTCGCCATTCGCAACACGGAGAGATTTAGCACTGACAGAGGCAAGCGTAGTAAATATTGATACACTGGCAGAATACACAATGAAGTTAGAAATATGAAAATTGTTTCTGAAGCCCTGTCCTATTTTTACAGCACCAGCTTATGTATTTATGACGCTGGAATTAAAGGACGATGTTCACAGAATAGAATTTGCATTGCAAATTTTTGACCTGTGACGAAATGCGATGTAACAGATTAATTAACCACCTACCTACTAGAATTTAGATCGGGTCTCATGATATTATGCAGATTATAAATTTGAATTGATTTATCAACAATAGTTATTGAAATAAAACTCTATCATAGTCTGCCCGTGACTGGAATGCTATATAAAATCGAAAGCGTGGAGATTAAACAATACCAATAAATCGCGATAAAATCCATAAAAAAATACTTCAATGTTCAAATTCAGGTAAGTAAAATAAATAAGTTTTGGTTATAAAGCTGATAGTGAATCTTGTGTCCATTATACAAAAGATCTGTATAAAAGAGTTTCCTAATGCTTTCAAATGGCATTATTATCGTCTAGATTTGAAGGTATGGATCCCAGAGGATTTGGTCTTTAAAAAAAATTACAAGAAAAAATTACACTTTGCATTAAATACATATTGGATAGCGTCATTAGGTTGTTAATGTGGCTTAGAATTAAGGTATAGTATGGAGGGAACGAGGTGTTAATTCCTCCATTTTCCTAATTAAATAATCATAATATAAATAAACCAGTAGCTGTAAATAGCCTAGCAGGTTGTGAACTCAAAGGTATATTTCAAAGCCACACGATTGAATTTTTAAAGTTCGAACGGCTAAGGAAAACATGACTGACTGGGGAAATTTCTCGATGGCGTGTGAAGTCTACCAGCCCGCCATTCCTCTTAAATGAGATAAGACACATTCCCAGCTGTGGGCTTATAAATCGGTTGATTGATACCTTGATGAGATTTAATCTACCAATTTTTTATCATTACACTTTTACCATCTTCAAAATCGGTACCAACACAGTCTATACAGATTCTTTCCTTTCTTAATTAGGAAAATACGTAGCGGTCTTACATTGGATCCTTGTTCAGATCTGTGTCGTGATCTCTTTACTTATTCCAGTCGTGTTCTACATTTCCAGACCCGCGTCTTTCTTACATAGAGCTGAGAAAGTTTTTCAAGTAGCCAAAGCACATTTTTTTGTATTGTATTCAAGTTGAATATTTTCTTTGTATCTTGTTACTTTTTGTTGAAGTATTTGTAATGGTTTTAAAACTCATTGATTTGGTTTTTCATGTTGAAGTTCGATTGAAGGAACGCGATATTTCTTTGCTCTGTTGTTTGTGATGATTATAGTTCCTTAATTAAGAGTTTAACAGAATATTGGTGAATACTTTATTTATATTCATAAACCTATTTCATTCAATATTTTGGACCGTAGCTTTACTACAAATATGTAGTTCAGTGATGATAAAAAACTCTTTCTGCTGAAAGGCAGAAAGTAGCGTTTGTGGTTAATTTGATGTATGGAAACATACATAAAATTAACCACAAACGCTACAGTCTGTTGTTTGGTACCCCTGGTTATGCTACTGTTGTACAAAAATCATCAATTTTAACTAAACAATGTTTCTTTCGATAGTATTGCATGAATTGTACCGAATAATGTATCCAAACATTAGGACAAAGTGCCATTTTGGAGCTAAACAATGAAGCTTGTGTTAAGATAGTTGCTATAAATACATATTAGTATACATAGAAACATCCATGACTCAGGTACAAATATCTATTCTTATTACATAAACGTTTGCCCCTACCGGAGTTCGAATCCGGGACCCTTACCACAGGAAACCACCTTTGACCCCGCTACGCTAATCGGGTCCTCAATACTTTCCACAATATCTACAGTGATTTGTTACAAAAGGTTATATATATCTTCATTTATAGCATATTGTATTTTAAATCTTATTCCGTTACAATAAATGATATCCTCCAAAGTTTCCCTAGCTCCTTGCATAGCAATCGCCAACCCCTCAGTATGGGTTCTCATAAAATATTGAGATAAAATTCCAGTTGTAGCTATTTGCTATCTTCAACCCCTAGTAAACTTTTAGGCCGTGTATTTGTTTTCTCTTATAAAATATTGCTATCCGAAGAAATTGTTTGTGGATATTGTTAGATCGATTCTTGAAAAGCAATTGAGAATTATTGTAAGGATTCTCGGATAAATATGGTTTTTATGCAAACATGATTTTGCAAAGGTTTCAGGTACCGGTATTTGAACATCCAACTTTTCTTCTAACGGCATAATACTTCTATACTGCTAGAAATTGTCTATGCTTAATGCTGTGCGTAATATTATAACAAAATTATCAAGATTATAGCTTTTGCCAACACTTTTTCTGTTTCTTCGTATGCGTAGAATTATTAATTTTATCCTATCTGCTTTTGCATTAATCAGTTAACAATATTGTTATACCCTCCTCTTGTAAAAAATAACGATTTTGCATGCAAACTTCCACCCCCCTTTTCACCCTTTTAAGGGGACAACGGGATACTTTCGGATATACAAATAATATTGGTTAGTTTTCACCATTGCTTGCATCTATTATTTAGTATTTAAATCACCTCTCCGTTTAAAACCTTTCATTATTATTATTGCTCCTACTTATCGATATAATGACAACTCAATACATTTTATTACCCTAAATACTTCCCATAACAAGGAAGTACATGATGTGTCCCATAAAACGTCATACATTAATGTCTAGAATATAAACACACATTTACATTGATCAATATTATGTTGGTACTTAAGTTACCGATGTAAAAATTATTGTCGTCCCCAAAACTCCGTAGGAAATTACTATTCCGTTCGCGTACACATAGAAACTGGATGTGGCATTAATATTAATATTATGTTTCTCCCTTTAATATTAGGGTTTCGTTTATTGTTTTACTTGTATATTGAAGGCTGGTTGGATGTTTGCTTTGCTCTGGTCTACTGAATAGAAAAGGTTATGTTTAACTATACATATTGGAAATGAAAACGAACGCCCACAATATTAATATATTCTGATTAACTAGTCAAAATACTAATTACAAACTGAAACTAAATTGTTTTGTTCTCTGGAAGTCATACAAGCTTTTATTTAGTTACCGTATAATATTGTTATTTAAATATAATTCGTCTACTACAACAATACCTCTAATTGCCGTTTCATCAATAGATAGATAGAGTATTCATTAATTTACTTTTTTTTTATTATGAATATACCATTATCATTTAAAAAAACTTTCAAATTTCATTCCAAGTCCGATGCTTCTCTGGTTAGTTTTAATTCTCCAATGTATGTAACCAAACATAATGCAAAATCTTGATGTGACACAAAAGATATGTTGCGAGTTCAGTACTCCACATCCAAGCTGCGCTCACAAATAACCCAATTCCACGCCAGTGACGACATTCATTCTCTCTATATCCATACTTTTGTTATGACGAGAAAAGGCCGGTATGTTTATCATATATTTTTTCTTTGGTCATAAAATAAAACCCCTTTTTACGGGCAACCCAATTACTTTTTACGATCTGATGTCCTATGATATTGCTATGATAGCAAGTTACTTGCCATTTGTACACGTAATACTGTTGTGATCATTTCTCTTTTTAATGGTAGCAAATATAAATTTTCATGGCGACTCTTCTATTTTTTTTTTGGATTGAATCTTGGTGGTATTTATGGGTTCTTTATGAGTTCCAATATATTTTAGTTGCAGAGGGCATTGTGGTCTATAGATAATTTCGATTATATTATAATTGAATGACCGTTTAATATTTTTTATTGACAAATTAAACTGTTTAATTAGGATCGGAAGATATTTTAGAAGCAAAGGAGGCATTACATGTCTAATCATATATCATCATGCTTGTCGTCATCGATGAGATAGGCAGAGGTGTACTAATGTAGTACACTCAAATTTCGTTTAAAGTCCCATGTAGTACGGGGCGAGCAAATTACCATCAACCAGACACGGATCCAAACTTCGATAGAAACTCTAAAAGACTAAAAAACTAAATAGAAAAACTTCTGCTTGACCTGGAAATCAAATTCATGACCTCTTGCTCAGCAGTGGCATTTACACTTTTAGACCAACGAGGCAATAGTTTTAAAAAGAGACTTCAATGTCTAGACGCTGCAAAAAAAAACTGCAAGAAAACGCCAAGTCCGCTTATAAAGGAACGCTATATAACAACAGATAATTTTGCACACATTAACAATTCATAAAAAACTTTGCCTTGTGCATTTATGAGAATATATTTTTGTGCAGTTACTCCATAATTTTTTACTCCACACTCATTAATAACACAAGCAGGTACAGTTTTTAGTTCTTTCTGGTACAATGAATCATTTTTATTGTCTTTAGCTAGTTTTGAAAAGCGGAATAAGATTCTCCCCGTATCATTTTTAAAAAGGGTACAAATTTTTTCGCCTTTATTTTCTTTCATTTGCAAAGGTACTATCGTGGCTAGTGTTAATTTGTTAAGTGAAATATACCAATTTGTTTCGATACCAATAGTAGTAGTAGTTTTACATCACTTCTTTTCAGATCAATACTTCTTGTACAATCATCATACGTGAAGTGTGAGATCTTTCATTTACATACATACACTCACGCCTTTTTCCCATAGGGGTAGGCCGAAACTACAGAATGTCACGCACTACGATCCTTGCATACCACTTTTGCTTCGTCCACATTCATACATCTTGTCATGCTAGTACTTTGTCGACTGAAGACCCGACATAACCGTGTCAACGTTATTATGCTCGTCGCTGTTGCGATTATGAAGCTCTATGTATCTCTTGTAATATCATTAGATAGTTTTTAAGTTAATGTTAGATACTAATAAGACATAGGTAACATACCATCACTCCTGTCGTCCCTGAATTTACACCCACATTTTGCCGGTATTTTTATTTTTTTAGGTCCCATGTAATAGGGGGCGAGCCTATTGGCCTTAGAATTTACTAATAAGTTTCGATAAATAATTTTTTATTGGTTCGAAATCGCGAACGCTTGATGCTCACTTGTTTTTATATTCTAAGAGACGTCAGTCTCAATATTCTAAGTCCTTAGGACTTAGAACAGTGAAACTGTCTAATGTATACTCTAATGTCAGGACATTAGGGTATACATTAGATTACTTGATACTATTCGGGAAACATTTGCAACTGAAGTGGTAAATGTAAGACATCTGGTTCTAAATTCAATGTATCGGAACTAGTTGGTTGGTTAGGAGAAATACATTTCACTAATTCCTTCCAATTCATCGAGAATAATATATTTGGCCTTCGTAATAATGGATTCAATAGTCTTAAGATTTGTAGTCAAGGTGGAGATATGATGAATAAAAAAATATGATGATTGTATTTATATAAAATAGATGTTATTTAAAAACACTTTTACAAATCAATGTCTTAATTACTACATGGCGCTGGTTTCTCCAGCCTGAAACCAATTCAGAGAATCATGGTCTATTTTAAAGTCTAGACTTAATATTATCGAATATGTAATTGTCAGCATGTAATAAATGTATGAAAATAGCCTTATGACAAAGGCGACCTGTCCGTGTTGCCGCGGACGGCATGCATATTCCGGTCATGTCATCAACCAAAATATAAGAAGCTCTACGACAAGTCATACGACACCATCCAATGAGCCTTTTGCGCAGGTCAATTGACATCGAGGAACGCCTCGAACCTAGCTGGGGTCCAGCGAACAGAGGTGGACCAAAGCCCGCCGGGGTTGTGGTGCAACCTTTCGCGAATCCCATGGCCCCGGCAATAGGGTGTGTCTGTCTGTTACCTCTTCACGCTATAACAGCTGAACCGATTCAGATGAAATTTTGTATGGAGATAGTTTGAAACTCGGAAAAGTACAAAGGATAGTTTTCATCCCAGAAATCATCCCTTGAAAGGGAGAAAAAGGGGTTGAAAGTTTGTATGCGGATAAAATGCAAAAGCTATTAATTTATATATAATGCTTAGGTACATTTATTCACGTATATAGCTTAAATATTATGACCTTCTAACTGTTTTTCAACCACCAGTATTACCTAATTTCTTTCATAGTTTTATTTTATTATTAATTGTTAACATTTCTCACTGTTCAAACAATAGACATGACTATTGTTTAGTTACAAAAGTCCATTTACTATTCAAATTCTTACATAAAGGTCTTTCAACAAAAGTTATGTCACTGAAAGCTTATAAAAGACGTTTTTTTTTGTAAATCTTGTTCTGCTAATGGCTATCATTATTAATAAATTCTTCATTGTTAGTTTTAAATTGTTTCAGTTCTAGAATTTAAACGATTACGCTACTTACTAAAATGTATGTTTGATTATTTTCTTTAGTTATTTGAATGACATTGTTTCATAAAATAGAATAATTTATGAAACTATTATGGGGCTGATTTGTAGAATCTCATTAGTCACTTCTACAATCAAATACATTTTAAAGGCATTTTTCATTTATGAGCAAATGTATAAGTGTAATCAAAGAGAAAAATTAAGACTGTTGGATTAATTATCATCTAGAATTTCTGTTATGTTATAATTATAGTTCCTTCGATAGTAGTTCAAAGTGGGTTAAGAAATAAATAAAACGAGGAATTGCTCTTGTCTACGCTGATCAATCGATCTGCAAGATTAAAAGTGAAGTAGTACCTAGCTTATATAAAATCAGGTAATTTGCGTACGGCGCGATTGACTTGACTCTAAAATCTTCTTATTTTGAAAGAACTCTTCCTCACAAACAGTTGTGTTTTCAAACAAGTAATGGAAATGGTACTGATAATTTACCTTCCTTTGCGTCGCACAGTTGGGTAAAAAATAATCCATGTTTTCTCAGCGTCTTGTTCAGATTGACCAGATATGCCACTCCAACTTCCATTTTTATAATTAATAATGTTTATTGTTAACAGGTAAAATACGCTCCAAAAGTGAAAATGTACATCAGATCCGGCGCTAACGGGAAAATTCCTGAAGGGGGTGATGTTATTATAGGTAAATATTGCAAACTTCAATTTTAAGTTCAATAACCTCACCTACAAAAATACTAATTTACTTGTAATCGTTTCTTTTTAACTGACTTCAATATTAAATAACGCACCATAAATATTAGGAACTTTTCTATTTGAAAAATGTAAATAAATGATTAATGTTTATGACTTTCAGAAAGTAGAGTGAATGATGCGAATTTTTAATAATAATGAAATAACAATTAAAAATCAAAGAAACAATGTCAATTATTCGATTAACTCTAATAATTCCTCTTATAATGTAAGAAGGGACCAAAAATGTTCTTTCTATATAATGTAGGTATATCATAATGATTCTCCGTTTTAATAATTATGTTCTATATTTCCAACAGCCTGCAAAGCCGATGCGAACCCATCCAATCTGACATACAAGTGGTACTTGAACGAAAAGCTCATTGACGGAAATACTACTGAACTGGTACGTGAAATTTACATTTTAGGAAAAACACCGAATTGATTGGTACATAAGATTTACATTGTACAAATATTTTTAACATAATTTTTATTATGTACACAATAACTGCCTCGTTGTCCTTATGGTCGTAAGTGCGACGTTGTCTTGGGTTCGAGTCCCAAGCCGATCGAAGGATATTTTTTTTATTACAAATCTTTACATTGTTAGCAGAAATAATGAGCCCGTTGGCTCATTAAACCAGCTTTAAGGTTAGTTAGGCACTTTTGATATACAATAATACTTCTACAGTAACTTGTACCTCTAGTTTTCAAAGTATTATTATATCAATACCCCGACATTGGATTTTAATTTTCACCCCCATTTCATAGGTATATTTTTTTATTTCCTTTGTAATAGAGAGCGAGCTTATTGCCATCAATCGGGCACGAATCCAAGCTCCAAGCTGCTACTGAGAATTTAATTTCATAGAATAACACAATAACACTTCTTTGCTCGATCGATCCCCAGACCTCTTCCTTCCAAGAACCTCCCAAGAGCCCCCCATGAACCCTCCAAGAGCTCCCCAAGAAGATCCCAAGGCTCGGCAGTCGACCGATACAACCACTAAACCAACGAGCCAGTTAATTAAAAATATGTTATTTTAAATTATTCGTTATAATACAAAAGTAATTTTAGCATTTCATTCTATTCAACAGAAAATCTACAATATAACAAGAAAATACCACGATGCGACGATAAAGTGTGTTGTTTATAATGACGTTGGCAACAGCGAGGAAATAGAAACGCTTGAAATCACATGTAAGTATAATATTATACTTTGAAATTTATGGCTTTTATAGTGATAAAGATCTTCGGTAGATTACTTCTAGAAAAATCCTAACAGTTGCTGATGAGGTCAAAAATGGGTATGGGTAGAAAATTCCATAGACCTAACCTAAACTTTTTTCTAGGTGATACGTGATGATTATAAAATCAAAGAATCATAAGGATCTATAACCATAGATCCTGAATAATCGTTAAACTTTACTTACCGTTCAACATTTACAGAAATATCTAAAGGAGAATGCCCATTTTGTATGGGGACTTGGGTCCCTTTGAAAAATTGTTGTGCCCTAATGATTTTTGTTGGGTTTTGTAGAAAAAACATGCTTTATTCACAATTAGAAGAAATTTTTAATTTATTCACCCTGGATCACGAGATATTTTCAATTTATAATATACTGACAATAACACTATAATTCACTATAAAATCTCATTTACATCGGTATATTTATGTAATCTCGCTCATTATTATGTATAAAAGCAACACAGCAATAAATAATCATAATAAATATATTTGGACAGTATGACACAGTCACGCCATCTAGTTCCGTGGCAAGCAACGAGGCTTGCATTACGGATACTAGAAGGTATATATTATTTCAATTACATTATAATTATATTTTTTCAATGTTTCTGTTATCTATCAGGCAGCATTATCATATAATTTCGAGGTATTTATATGTTCTCAAACCTTTGTATACCATATTGATCACTTACTTTTTATAAACAAGTTTAATAAATAGAACCATCAAGAATAATTTTACACAACTTAGGTACACTAATTACTTACGTCTCGAACTAAGCTGAGCTTGTAATATGGTCACCCACTGAATAACAGATATAATAAATAAAATATTTGTTGTACTGCTTGAACCGGGAGCATATGACGTATACACAAATCACACAAACTATTATCAGGTTTCGAAACCAGGACCTTTAGAACACTGACAGAATCGCTATCGCCGTATAATTATATTAATCATCATCAGCTTATGAAAATCACGTACTTATCACATTAATTCACTACAAACGGAATTCGACGTATCAACAAATCAAGGAACGAAGTATTGTACTGTTTGTCTGTGTACTGTATTCATAGACAATGTTGCCTGGATACCAGAGTATTTAAGTAGCCGATTAATATTATATTTATATTATTTGCAGTTTAATCGTTTTTTTTAAACCGATTTATATTTGTCTTTATAAAGAAATAATGCACAATCACCGGCATGCTATGTTAATTAATTACAACAAAAGTAGAACCTGACCAAAACCCTTTACAAATACACAATTGCTATATCTAAAATCTGTAGTACAAAAGCTTTTTGGCGCATTTTTTATTTATTTCATAGCTTCTGAGTTGTCCTATGTTTATTTGTGAAATATCTTTAACGATATAGTTACATTTATATGACTGAAAATCCGAGCGCATGTGTTGCGTCGCTTCAAGAATTGTCCGAATGTGTATCTCAAAATAATGCCATTACATTACTCATTATATCTGAATTTATTTCTTTTGGCGAATGATACGATTTTTTTTTTCAGATCATTTAGTATCGATTATTAAATTAAGTTATTCAATAACTGGCAACACCATAGCAATTGACTAACGTATCTTTAAACGTCAAATTCAAACAACAAAGCGGAAGTTACAATTAATTTTGGCAAATATCTAATTAATTATGACTTTATACCCAGGGTGAATTAAATTTTGTCATAAATGTCAGGCGCATAAAAAAAAAGATCCGATTTTTAGGTATACAGGGTTAGTTGGAAAATACAAACAACCTCGCAGGACTAGATAGCTAACATCATAAGCAACAACTTTTGTTCTACGACTTTCAATAATTTCATTGATTTCATTTTTTTTTATTTCATACAAAACCAAATATTTATTTCATGATATCTTTACGCGCTTCCTAACTCTATGCACATAGTAAAAACCCCGCGGGACGCGGAGAAAGGGGGGCGCATTGCGAGTGCTAGCTTTGAACTTGACCGATTGTCCGATTGACCTAGTTAGCAGCCAGCCGTCGGCCAAGATGCGCGCGCGTCACGTTGTATGTTTCCTTCCGTCGCCATTTCGATCGATGTGTTGTTGGGTTATACCTTGAGTGTTATTAAAAAAAACAGATAGTTACAGAAACCTATCTACATAAAAAGTGCGCGACACCGCTAAGGGACACGATATCTCACATCAGTGCAACTGCGTATTTGAAGTTAGAACTATTTTGTGCAAAAATGAAGCAACAAAAAATACGTGTTCAGTGACGGATCTTTAAATTCAACATTAAACAGTGAAGTCTCGTTTTTTAGGCTACCAGTTGTTTCAGAGACGTAAGTAGATATTTGCTTGTCTTTCAATGGTTCGTTTTAACGTAATACACATGACAGTTAGGTAGGTAGGTAAGCGCCCAGGTGATATTAAATAAGTAGTTTAACTAAACTGTGGAAAGCGTTAACAAACGATTACGTAAATCATTTTCACATACTTTGAAAGTTAAGATACCTAATCTACATACCTACGCATGATTTATTTGCTTTTAATAGTTAAATGGAGCCAGGTAAAGTATGAAGCGATTGTGGACTCAGTGTAGGTATGTACTCACTGCCTGCCCACAAACCCATTCGTGGTCGTACGAGCTAAAATCAGAGAGGGGCAGCCGCGGGACAGCCGCGTGCGGTGCCTCACTTATCGATCCCTCAGAGAGCGCTAGCGTGGTACCTAGTTTATTTATTGAAATGTGCGTAAATTAATAATTTAATAAATAACACTACAAGGGTAATTGTATAATCGTTAATTAGGTTTAGAAAGCCTTGTCATTAGCGTAGGTGACGATAGCGACAGTGACTCGCTGTCGCTGTATTATCTATTTAAAAAAAAAATTATAATATTAATTAGTCTCAGTACAAATATCCATTTTTTTTTTATTATTTAATATTTATCTTGTAATAATATTGCATTCTTTACTATTTTATAATATGTATAAACATCGACACAACAGGCGTCCCGCTTCTACAAAGGCGGCGAGTATTTGACATAGGTATAGGTAGTTAACTGGCGAATATTGTGTATTATTAAGGTGCTGCTACACTAATACACTTACTAAAAAATGTTAGGCATTGCTACATTCTATTAAGAATTGTTAACTGTTTTAAGTGCTCCTACACCGGAGGAAATTGTTAACAAAGGTTTATAACATTTGAAAAATCAGTTTGCCTGCAGTTTGGATTGCCCCTACCGTGGCCTGGGTATAAATTTACAAACAAATGATAACAAATGTTTTATTTTGCAATTTGTTAACTAACAATTTTGCTCAGAAATGTTCACTAACATTATCTAACAAGAAATCTTTTTCTAATATTATGATCGTATGTTTCTTAACAACTGTTTACTAATACTTGTAAACATTTTTAAGCAGTAGTGTGTTGAAGCCTTTATAAATAGCGCGAGAGTCACGTCGTCCTTCTTTATGAATGAAACTACAGACTTATAATATTCGTGTGTCATACAACAGAAACTTGAAATATCATTTTTTTTTCATGTATTGAGTTATGGCAGAACTCGTAGAACAAAAGTTGTTGCTTACGATGTTAGCTATCTAGGCCTGCGAGGTTGTTTGTGTTTTCCAACTAACCCTGTATATTTGAATCAGGCACATGATACATCAAAAGGGACCCATGTTTGGGCATTCTCCTTTGCAAAAAAAACATAGTCAGAACTACTGAAGTAGCAAAAAAATCTACTAATGTTCAAGTTGAAACCTATTGCATTTATAAAATTTAACCTCCAAGGCCAAATCTCCTCAAGTTTCAAAAACAATGTGTACCTATTAAGTGATATTTTCTAGATGCACCAACCTTCAGAAGTCTACCAAAGGATGTGGAAGCAGAAGTAGGCACCACCGTAACCCTGAGCTGTGATGTCGATGGCTATCCCCCACCAGAGATCAGGTGGCTACATCATGAAGAAGACCAGATGATTGTAAGTAATTGATAAGATAATAAATCGGAATGAAAATTGCTCAACCAGTATTCGCACTAATAAATATGAATGCGATAGTGCGTCTGTCTCTCTGTTACCTTTTCACACTTTAACAGCTGTACCGATTTTGATTAAATTTAGTAGGGAGATAGTTTGAGTCCCGAGGAAGGATATAGGATCGGAGTTTTTGTCTCGGAATTCATCCTTTAAAAGATCGAAAAGAGGATTGGAAGTTCTTATTCAAAATTGATAATTTCTTAAGAGAAATTCTTTGATCAGATTAATGAGAATGCAGATTGGAAAACATTACTAATTGTACGCAGATAATTTTGCGGTAAAAAGCTAATTCTTCATACTGCACAGGTTCTCACAAGGTTTGACCCTACCATATTATTACTCCAGCTATATTTGAAGCACCTTCACAGCTGGATCCCGTTTAGTAGGCCAACCAAACTATTCGTCTCTCATACGCTTAAGGAGGTCAGAACTTGATTTTCTTCGGTAAACCAGAGAAGTTTGTTTGAAATAAATCGTATCAGATAAAGCCAAAACGAAAATATAGCAGCTGAAACTTTATACAGATAATTATTTCATTAAATATTGAGCCGAATTTTGAATTCTTTTGACGCAAATCTTTTTTAAACGTTTCCCCTATCTAAAAATTTATCATGTGTCATGGGTTCGTTTCACAAGGTCAAATTTTCACATACACAAACACCCGAACCCGGAACGACTACTTGTGGATCGTACAAATATTTGCTCTGTGAGAGAAACGAACTTGCAACCCGTAACGCAGAAGCTGATCGCTCGGCACGGTACTTATCGAGTGGTATTTTTAGCCCAATTATTATCAAGGTTCAAGATTCTACCGTACAGGGTCGAGAGCTAGCCTTGTTCGATGTCTAGTTGCTGACAGGTCTATTTTACGCCTTCCTTTTAGGTCGTTGCCTTGATATTTCATAGGTCTCGTTCGTGATCGTCTATGTATGTCAATGTAGGCTTCTATACAAATTTATTACACGCATACAAACAACGTATTTATCGTATGCTTAAACGGTGAAGGAAAATATCGTAAAGAAACCTGCAACCTTAAGAAACTTTCTCGATGGCGTGTGAAGTTTGTCAACACGCACTAGGCTAGTGTGGTGGACTATAATCTTATCCCTCTCAAATGAGAGGAGACCCGAGCCCAGCAGTGGGACAGTAAAGTTGATGATGACTGAAGAGAAGACCTGCGCCCAGCTGCAGTGGGACAATAATTGCTATTATAATATAATATTTACTGCAATAATTCGCTATTATAATATTAGTGGGATTAACAACGAATAAATCTAAACAACCATATAAACATGATCTAACAAAATAATCCCCAATTAAAAGCGAAACAAATTGCCAGATTTACCCAACGCAATGAACACCGTACCAGTGTATTCGTCACAAATAATTATGTAATACTTCATACAAAAGTTCGCGTGAAATCGATGACCAACGTGCCTTTGTGGACAAATGTTGTATCAAAGTTATACCGTTAGCTGGTATTGGAAATGTGTTTTAAATTTACCTTAATTTTGGCACGAGTTTAGACAAAGGTAAATTTATCTTCATTTACACACCAAACCATCGAACGTTTTGCTAAGTTATTTGCAAATGGATGGGATGGGATATGTTCATTATTGGTGTGGTATCAACATTAGGTAATGATTTCTTGATGGACTGTTGCTATGATAGCCAAGTAGAGAGACCAGTGGACTGTGATATGATGATAATGTCTCGAGTTAAATTCTTTAGGTATTCACCACTGACTTTGAATTTATCACATGCTCAAACGGTGAAAGAAAAAGGAAACAGGCACAAGCGTGTAAAATCTGCCAATCCACACTTGGCTAGTGTGGACTATAACCCGATCTCTCCCATATGAGAGGAGACCAGAGCCCAGCAGTAGGATATTTGGGTTGATGATTTTTTGCTCTGTTAATTCGACTGGTTCTGCTAGTTATCTAGGGGTCTATTTGGATTGTTAAGTTTAACAAATATTTACATCGATAATTATTACATATTTATGAGTTCTGTAAAGCATTTTTAACGTTGAAAACCAAAATAGTGTTGCTGATTATACATCTTTATCAGCACAAAACAGGTTCGAAAGCAATACTTGTACATAGTTTATTCTTCGTTTGTAATAACTAATCACATTTTTTCCAAAATCAATAGTTCTATAAAGCGAAGGTCTATTGTATTTATCTGTGTAATTAGTCTATTCGTTAACGAAAATCGGTAGAAATAATTGGTTTTAGTTTCAACGATGTATATGTAACATTTTCAATTATATCCCCAATAGACTGTGGACTTGTATGAGTATCGATATTGACTTCTAATTGTTTGGTCCTACCTAAAGTTATTTTATTTGGAGTATTTATTTTTTGTACAAGGATAGCATTAACATTGTTGTAGGCTTAAGATTGCTTCTAAAAATATTGGCTAGCTTCTAGAATATGTATTCATACAATACATTTGTAGCATCTGCTATTAATTCCTAATCAACTGTAAAACCCCAAAACTTTACCACCGCAGCTAGTCGCTGTCCTACTTCCATTCCCCCATCTTCTCTCATTTAGGAGGGACTAGGCTAGCCAGTTACTTCTTCATTAATTATTACGTTCTTCGTCATCGACTCATTTACTGTTCCGCTCTCAGGCATTGGTTGTCTCTTATTTGAGAAGGATTATGCTGTAATTCATCACGCTAACCTAGAGCGGGTTGAAAGCCTTCACACGTCATCGCGAAATCTCTGAAGCATGCAGGTTCCCCTATCGATGTTTTTGCTCACATGTGATAAATACGCATAACTTCTCAAAATCAGTGCCTCCCTTGGAATTGAAACCGAAACGTTTGACTTCAAAATCCACCAGTTACACTTCTCAACTATCACATCTCCATTATACGTTAGCATTTCAGGTTTTTTTTTATAGTGATAAGGGGGCAAACCGGCAGGTGGCTCACCTGATGGTAAGTGATGACCGCCGCCCATATACATTTGCAACACCAGAGGCTTGCAAATGCGTTGCCAAACCCCTTAGAAACCGTTCAGGTTTCTTAAAATAGGGAGTTACTGAACTGACAGCAAACGGAATTCCCATGCTGTCAGAATAGCCACTCCCCCAATGAGCTCTGGTAACCTTACTCACTCGCAGAAAGACAACTATTGTTGATTCACTGCGGTCTTCTGTAAGGCGGAGGTACTTCCCCAGTCGGGCAGCTCAATTTGAGCGAGAAATCTCGCTATGCCCTACCTCCTACAAGATTCCTTTTAACAAACTACACGATCTATTTAAGCGACATTATCCTTTGTTATTCTTTTGAAAAATATCCGTCCTCAAGATCTGGTTTTATTTTGATCATGACCTCATTACTACTGAACCTACATACTGTTGTGGGAGTCAAGATGATGGGCTTAATACGAACTTATCATCTTGTACAGAAGTTCACATTTCTATTGAGTTTTCATTTCATTCTTGAATTAAAGTGTAGGTGTATTGTTATAGAAAGTTTATAAGTTAGTGATTTGTTCTCAGGATTCCCTCTTTTAGATGAACTGTCCATAATAATAGTATAAATGCGAAATTATATCTGTCTGTTATTCTTTTTACGCTTGCCGCTAAACCAATTTAGGTATTTGGTAAAGATATAGTTTGGGTCATGGGTAACGGCGTCGGATAGTTGTTTGTCTCGTAAGTCACCCTTAAAAAGATAAAAAGGGGTGAAATTTTATGTGCAGAATCAAGAATTTCATAAAATAGGAGGTTGAGAAAATAAGCAAGTTGAATAATTTAATATTGTTAGGTTTTGAGTTTTTATGTCTGCGTTGCTTTGTTGATTAACAAAATAATTTTGTTCACAGAGGGTTGGAAGAACAGCCAATCTTACTTTAACATTAGACACACACACTTCTGGCCGGTACCTTTGCAAAGCAAGCGTCGAAGGATACAATGAGATAGAGGCTGAAGCTTCAGTTTTTATTAAAGGTACGTCAACTTTCAATATACTCGCCCCCTATTACATAGAAACTAAAACATACCAGCGAAATTTGGGTGTACATTAATTTAATACACCTCTGCCTAACCTTTCGGAGTCAACAGACTTCAAAAAGTTCTTTCATAAGATGTGACAAGTCTGCCCACCTACAGTTGTCTAGCCTGGATACTAATACATTTCTTAATATATAACTTATACTTTAATTAAATAATAATAAATAAATATTCTGCGACGTTTTACACAGCACCATCTAGCCCCAAACTAAGCAGAGCTTGTACTATGGGTACTAGACAATGGATATAATACTTATATACTTTTTGTGTAAATACATACTTATAATACATAAGGAACACCCAGACGAACACAAACACTTATATTCATCACGTAAATATTTGTGTCTTGTGGGAATCGAACCCTCGACCTCGTGATCAGCAGTACGGTCCTCGAACCACTATACTACAGAGGTCGTCAAACATTGCTTATTACATTATTATATTTCTTCTTAAATCTTATCAGATAATGAAGGGACTATTTTATTACAATATGATGAGGGAAAAAAATACTATAGTAACTGGTGTGTTGCATAATAAAGTTTTTAACTACTTACAGTTATAAATACATGCATATTACACGGCGCTATCTGGTTCCGAGCTAAGCAACAAAGCTTGTGTTCTTGATACCAGAAGGTCGATAAACGATGTAGATATCTATGTACAAAGAAACATCTACATATAATAAATACAAACACAAATAAAAATAACCAAAGTACTGAAAGTGTGCGGATTAAATTATATTAATAGGTGAAATTTGTAGAGTAATAATTATTATTTCAATTTGCAATTTAGGTGTATTATAAAATGCGTCCTTGTTATACACAATAAAAACTTCTATACCACAGGTACAAATAACAAAAGGTTCCAAACCTCAGAGTAATATTATACCGCAATAATATATCCGTAAAAAAACAGTGCATACCTACTATTAGAATTTGCAAAATACCTACATAGTTTTCTAATACCCATCCTTCAAATTCATATTTCAATTCAACACATACATTCACGAGTTTTACTCATGTTGTCAGACGAATAACTAACAGGCAGGCATTACTAATGACTACGTAGAATATCCATTTGCTACTGCGTAACACAAAATGATTTGCAAGAAATTCAATGGCATACTAGGTAACGAAGAAACTAAAAGGAATTGGAATCAAATTATATGAAAGCTATTAGTCGGTGCCATGACCTACATACATTCTCCGTCGCATAAGTTAGCTCTAAAAACAGCAAATTTACTGACTAAACATGCAAAGGCTACTTAATTTTCTGACGAATGAATGCTATGTACCATTTAATTGGCTGTTTCTATAGAAGGGTCGTTTCTTAGTAGATAGCGACCGTTTTCTTTCATAAAAAATAAATTAATTCCACCCCTATGCTGCTACGCTGAATGGCTCACACGCTTGTAATGAAAACCCCCTACTACTAGTAGTCACTCATTCTGATTAATTATTTTATTAACGAAAGGTATGTTTTGAGATCAAAGACTTTTATATACTTATAAAAGATTCACGTGCTTGTAAGTAATTGAAATAGATAGATATTCATATTTTATTAGTTAATTGACTTAATTAATGACTTCTTTTTCCGATAGTAAAGTAAAGAAAGGTGTCTTTTCGTGACAATTTTATGAAACTTTTTTTTACATTTGTTTAACATTGATTGCTGGGCGCAGCCTACTGTCATTTGAAGAGGATAAGGTTTTAATCAATCATGCTAGCTAATCTAGCTAGGTGCGATTACGTGGGTGCGTTTCTTAGGATTATTTATTCATTTATTATTATTTAAGAACAACAGGTGATTTGAACATTTTTGATCTATAAATGTGGTATGTGGTATGGTATGTGGTATGCTGGGACCGTAGCGCGTGGCATTCTGTAGTTTCTGCCTACCCCTATGGGAAAAAGGCGTGAGTGTACGTATGTATGTATGATCTAAATACTTCACAAAAAAACATTTTTTCAACATAGCAATCCTTTTTCAATGTAGAATATTTTCCAAATCCATTATCTAATAACATTGCCTTATGGTTAGCCATTCTTGAGATAATGGATGTTGACACTTATCATATTAATATATGGATAAAAAAAATATTCTTTAATGTAGTTCCGATTTTATCTTTCAGTCTAAAAACAATCGCTTCGAGCATTTGATATTTATTTACAAATATGTATAAATATAATCTTTTTGAAATTTTTAGCTTATTTCAAGCTAAGATTATTAAATTTTATTAAGAAAGAAAAATATGTCGACGTAAGACAAGTAACATAAAGAAGGAAAAATTCAACACATCAGGCGGATACCTCGGTGGCTCAGTTGGCAGAGCGTCTGGAGTACCAATCCAGAAGACGTGGGTTCGAGTCCCGCCTGAGGTTGAATTTTTCTTTCTTAATAAAATGTATAAATAAGTTACGTTACGAATTAAAAGCTTTAAACTAAACGTATATTTTTCTTAATGTCAGATGTTAATAATAATGTTATATTTATAATTATATTTCAAAATTAATCACGCCAAATTAAATTCTGATCACAAGATTAAATTTCGTGAGAAATTCTAGACTTTCATTACAACTTATAAAATTAACGTTCATACCTATAATTACCTAATTACTATGAACACCCACATTTAATACATGCGTTAGAAATCTTAATAGAATATTCAATTATTCTTTGACCTCGTTTTACACTAAAAGACTACCTGAAAATCAGATAAATTATTCAAAAACATTTTCAAAACTTAATAAATTATTAACTGAAAAATTTCATGAAACAATTTTCTGAAATTACATAATTTAATATTGTAATTTTATTTTACTAAAATAATTTTTACCAAAGTAGGTTGATAATGAAGTAGGAATTATTTAAGTGGCATTTGATTGAGATGTTTGATGTTTGTGTTGCTGAGTTTCCACGAAATTATATTTCCAAAATAGTGTACCAGGACAAAATGTTAGGCAGTGTGATAAAACAATTTTTTATGGATTTTATCGGGATATGTTGATATTAACAAAGAAAGGATTGGGGACGTTATGGATTAAACAAAATCAATATACCGCGATAAAATCCGTAAAAAAGTATTATATTGCAATAAAACAATTTCTTACCGGACATGGCAACTTTAAATGCAAGTTGTTTTCTTTTAAGCTTGTTTCCTCACCATTATGTCCATGTTCAACATCTAATTGTGAATACGAGCAATCTGCTCATCACATACTGTGGGAGTGTGGTTTATGGCAAAGTGAACGCAATATTATAGTTTGACAGTTTGCAAATTATATCTGGGGTGATTTACTACTCGGACCTTGTTGCGACTAGGATGAATTTCCGTGCGTTTAGGCGTTTTTGCCATACCTATTATTGGAATCAGATATAATAGCTCATATTTTAGGACCCATAACTTAATAATGTCATCCGTGGTGCCTGGCAACTGGGCTTAACCCAGTTGTAAACATCTACTCTTATGTCAATGACATGTAAACTCTATTCTGTCTCTCGCTTGGTAAGGAGGGAAGTGGAAAACTGTTATTTTCTTACTCCTCCGATTTAATTTCATGATTAATTTCGCTGCGGGTTCCAAGACAGTTAATATCATTCCCCTGGGACACGTCGAGCTTCATTGTCTCGACGATATTTTGGATGGTTACTATTGTTGATCCTGGCTTACAGGAGTTGCAGTAGTAGGGACTTAGGGTGGTGGGCACGTCCCAATAAAAAAATTAAAAAAAAATTATATTGCAATAGTAAATTTTTTTCTGGTACAATATTTTGGAAAAAACAATTATAAGTGTACTACTCAACTGTAATACTAAAGTGACATAATTATATCCAACATATTTTTGAAATTGCCCTTTACATAATGCGTAAAAATAATATTCACATTACGTTACATTCACGTTGGTTAGTAATTTTATTTTATATTCAATGATATAATTTACAAAATTCTAATTATTTATGAATATTGAAATTCAAAAAAGAATATCATGTTTTTGTACTTTTTAGCATATTTCAAGCTAAGATTTTTATATTTTTATTAAGAAAGAAAAATTCATCCCGCCTGAGGTTGAATTTTTCTTTCTTAATAGAAATATAAAGAATATCATATTGTTTTCACCAGACAGCTTGTTTACAATGGAGTACATGAGAATAGTTTTCGAAATCCATTACTTTAGTAGGGCCTTCCTAACGTAAATGGGGTGGATGTGAATGTAGCTATCTACCTCAGAAAAGGTGAATAAGAAGTTCTTCCTCGTTTGTCGTTTCCACAACGCCGGTTCTACTCTATGTCTATTATTACAGCCATACTTTTATGTAAATGAATATATTGTCTAAGAAAATATTACGGAATAACTCGGTTAGAAAATAACTTGTGCTGTCGGATGAAATACCTAAGATCGTTTCGTTTCATAAAGATATATTTTGCTTGGTATGAGAATATACAGCGGTGAATCTAGTGACGTAGATATAGACTAGTAATTTCATTCGATAGTGCTCGAGTTTATGGCACCTTTAATCGCAACTTTGACCTTTATGCCTGAGGATATTCATAAGAGTAGCGTTTGAAGTTCAGCGAGGTGGGCTATAACCAGAGCCCAGAACGGTGGGATAGTGAATGGGGTCATTGATAAGATAAAAGGTTAATTATGCAGGATATGATCTCGAAGACGATTAGTGCAGTCCTTAGACTCTCGGTTTTTATTCCGTGTGAGGCAAACATTTTTACTCGGACGTATGTGCCTGATTTATGAATATTTTTTCAGGTCGTCAGAGAAAATTCAGTCAGAAATGTTTTTTACATGATCGGCAACAACCTGGTGTTGAAATCTTCCATAGGCTTCAGTAACTGCTGACGTTGATTACTTCGTGATATAAAACAAACTGACATTAAATTTTATCCTGCTTCCTACTAATATTATAAACGCGAAAGTTTGTAAGGATGTTTGATACTGTTTCACGCAAAAACCAGTTAACACATTTGAATGAAATTTAGCATACATATAGTTTATTACCTGGATTAACATATAGTCTACTTTTTGTCTATATACCATGCGGGCAAAGCCGTGAATCAGCTAGTATATATATATAAGTAGAGATTATACCAACCCGAATCACTAGGAGCGTTAACTGTAGGTTTAAGTGACGTAGATGTGAAAACAACAAAGATTTATAAACCAAAAAAAATATTTAAAACTTATAAAGTAGTTTCATGATACGAAAATAAGTAGTGTTCATTAGTCTAATGACGGCTGTTCAAAATAAAGTGCTGTTAATAATACGTCTCTTACTAATACAACTACCTACTCAACAATACACGAAACTATAGTTTGCAGCGAACAAAAGGGCAGAGAAATTTTGCTAGAACATCGTAGGCCTTACCTACAATAATTTGTAATTTTAATCACAGGTCAAGGCTTGTCTGTGTAACTGGGTTAGTAACAAAGGGCTGATTCGCATTAGGGGTGCCCTTCCAACGGTGCGAGGAGAGAATTGGATGGGAGAGGAGAACTTGTTAGAGATTTTTTTAAGAAATCCGATTTGTTTTAATTATGGTTACCTATTATATATTTTATGTATATTTTTGGGCCCAGTTAATGAGTAAAGGTTTGCCCATTATGTGGCAACTACACAGTGCCAGTTTTGGCTATAAACCACCAAAGAAAATCCCTTCAAGCATGCGGTATTCCTCACGAACTATTCCTTCGCGATTTTACCGTGTACAATGTAAAAGTCTAAGGGTGTATTTTACGGATACTAATTCAAGGCCTATTGTCTATGGTTTTGGCAGTCGGTAACTATATAACTAGTCAATAATTGCATGCAGAGGGTACCCTCTGCCTATTCCTCGCTCAATATGGGTGATAGCATGTTATATTGATATGACGAAAAGATTTATGGGAGTCCATTTTAGTCGTCTCCTCTCCTCTCCCGCACCGGTGATAAAGGACCTTTAAAATTTAAATGTTCAATCCTATTCAATCTAAACTATGCATAATTAAATTATTTACTATTTGGTTTACGTAAATTGAGATTGGAGTACAAATGAAACAGACACAGTATGATGTTGAATTTGTCAATTACTGAATAGACTGAATAGCGTTTGTAATAATGTACGCCAGGCTTCGACAAAATGACATTATTGATAGTATTCGCTACTCAATGAGGTCATTTGGTCGATTCTGATAGACTATTATTATAAAATTAAGACTTCTCGGATGTATAGAGAATGTTATATTAGTCTTAATACTGTTATACAAATTAGTTACATTAATAACTAACTCCATTTATCTAGTAGTTGCAAGTGTGACGGTAGTTTAAGAAAGAAGTAGTGATTTTTAATACTTTTGCGTATATTAGACCTGTGTCATTTCATCCATATCATGGATAGTTTTCAAAATATAGGAATAATTTCAATACCTATACCGTGATTAAATCCGTGAAAAGCAGTTTATTGCCTCAGTCCAATTCTGATATTCTTTGTCGACAAAACTGTATCGAAATATCGAACGTGTCTTTAAATTGTTTACAGGAATTTAAAATGTTACTAAAATCAGTTCTTCTTAACTCATCAAAGAAGTATAAAATTATTAGATTTGCTATTTTATAAAGTTAGTCATCGTAAATGGTTGGTTAGTCATCGTAAAACCAACTGATCATTAAACCTAACATTATGAACAAACACGTTGTATGACAGAATATACATATATAACAGGGCTGTAAAATTTTAATTTTGTTATTACTCAACTAGATTTTATTAGATCTATCTAAACAAGACATATAATATTTCTTGTACTAATTACACTAACAAGAATATGAGAGAAAGAAAGAAAAACGTTTATTCTAGATTTCGCAGTGTTTGATATTATATGACACATCGAAATATATACAATCACGTCTTTTTCCCACGGGGCCGGGGGTCGGAAAAAATTAAAAAATACAAAAAAACTACAAATTTATATATCTATGTCGTGTATAACTTCTATTTATACTACAAGCCACGTTGCGAATCTCAGAACTAGATGGCACTGTTTAATAAAGTTCCTGCAAAATTGTACCTGCTAGGCGTGAGTGACACTACTAGTTTTGTAAACGTACATATATAGGCTACGGTATTATCGCTCGCCTCATGGCCAGTTATGATAAGCTTATTGAAATATATTTTTATGACTAATTTGAAGCTTATTTCCAGGTCCTCCAAAGATAATTTCAAATCAGACTCAATTTGGATCTCAAGGAGACACAATCAATATAGAATGTGCGGCGTTTGCAGTACCCAGGATTGACAACATCGTATGGACGTTTGATGGAAAAGAAATCGATGCTATACATGATCAGGTATTAAGAAAATATTATTATAAGAATTTAAAGACCACTGAAAATTGAATCTTTTATATCTATAATTAAGTCATATAATAAAGAATCTATACAGACACTGCTAAGATTTGAAAAATGTCATAATAATGATGTTCGGGATTTAATCTTGCCCAGCCCCTTATGGTCTGGTTATGTTTGCATAAAAAAAACTGAGCTCATTACTCAGCTAGATACGACTTACTTGAAATTAATATTTTGCTTAGGTATTGGTTCAAATTTTAATTTGTGCTAAACCAGATTGACTATGTACCGTGGACAGAACCTTTAAAGATAAACATTGTGAACGTTAGCGTCATATTGTGTATATAGGTATCTTATGTTTCTATGGAAATACGAACTGGTACCGTTGCTGAATGCTTAATTTTGGCGTCACTGGTCAGGGGTTCAATTTTCGCATGAAGCAGATATTCGTATGTCCTAGAGGCAATTATTCTTTGTTTAGGTGGTTTTAATATAATTTATATTCATAAAATAAAGATATCTACTATAAGATAAAATTTTAATGTAATGTAGTATTTGAATACTTCAATATTTACACATAAGAATTCATTAGCATTATAAAAATTACACATCATTAGTACATTATATGTCATTCCATATTAATTATGAAAGGTATCATATGATTTTACGAGCAAACATTAATTAATTAAATTACGAGCTCATAAGGACCAATTTATGATTGCAGTATTTTTAAAATATTTATAAAGCGGAAACCCTTCAAAAACATTTCTTTCAGAGCCGTCTTGGCAATATTTTTGTAATAAATCACTAAATTAAATCTTAGCTGTTTTGTGTTCAGTTCCCTAGGGTGAGTTTCGAGGGGTGTGTTACAGGGGTTGTCTAAACATAACTCATCGAGGAAAACCGTCTTAGTCTTAGCCCTTCATTCTTTCTTATCAAGTCGAGATACAATCTTGAACTGTGAACGTGTTATCAATTAAGTGCCATCTGTTGTATGTACATCCAAAAAAAAAACTAGACAAATTTGGTAGACTTATGTTATTTACGATAAGGTTTACGTATTAACATTATTTCATTGGTGTCTTTCAAAATATAATTATCAGTTGCCTCAACTATCTGTCTAATAATGTATTATTAACATTGCTATTCAAAATTCTATAAGGTACCAATGTAAAAAGATTTATTAAGATTTCAAAATCATCGACAAAGTTCTATTTATCTCCACTTATTGATATAAATAGCAAATACCCTAAACCTTCTAAACTAAGGCATGATTAATTAACCTCCCATCTCTCAATAGGACTACGCATTTCTAGAAGAGCTTCAGACGGGAGGCGTTGTGAACTCGACACTAATCATTCGAGACAGCCAGTCTAAACATTTCGGCGTCTACAAATGCAACGTCTCCAACGATTATGGAAGCGATACCATGGAAATCATCTTAAGACCTAACAGTAAGTATTTATAGAATAGAAGAATTATACGTAACATATCCATTCTAATGTTCAATTTTACTATTAGTTTTGTCATTGATTTGTTTTTCTTTCTCTATGGTAGTACTGTTTTTAGCAACCACTTTTAGTGAATCAAAACATATGTTCTATGTATATAAAAATTGTAGCCAGAGTAGGTATCATCACTATCTTAATAATTATCCCACCGCTGGGCACGGGTTTTATTAATTTTTTTTGAGGATAATTAGACTATAGCCTACCAGGCTAGTTAATAGACTTCACATGCCATTGAGAGAATCTCTCAGGCACGCGAGTTTTCTCGCGATAATTTTCTTCACCCTTTGAGCATGTGACAATAACACACGTAACTTCGATAAGTCAGTAGTGCGTGCCTTCCGGACGAACTCAGGACCTTTGACTTCACAGTTTATTCTGCGAAGATTTAGATTGCGTAGTTGGTCACACAACTACGCAATCATGGCTTGAAAGAGTAATTACTGCATAATTAAACATAACATTAGCTTGTTCATCAGTATTATGAATAGTTGTTTTGATTATGTTATCATAGTCAGTATCTTAATTACATAGTTACATACCTACTATTCAAACTATGATCCGACTTTAGACTTCACTCTTTTTAGACTTCATTGGTAATAATCTGTAACAGTAGATCATTCGTAAACCATTAACACTGGTAATGACGAGAAGAAAAAAATCTTATTTCTATTTGGTCTTAAAAGATGATGAGGGTCGTCATTATACTCATTGTTTTTTATTAAGTATTTTACGACAGCTAATTTACGAGTTTCGAGTTTATGAGTTTCGAGTTTACGACTGTTGCGATGCTAGGAAATTGAAAAAAGGATAATATTGCATATCCATAATATCTTTAATTTTCTATCTTAGAGCAATGCAATTTGTTTTTTTAATTTAATTTTTAACCAACACACCTGTCACGTCCCCGATATTTATTAGGTCTCATTAGGGACCAAGCTTTTTGCCATTAACTAGGCACGAATCCAAACTCTGAGTCGCTAGTTACTGAGAATTTCATAGAAAATCCCAATAACACTTTGCTCGACCTGGTGATCGAACCCTTGTTCGACTTCTTGCTTCTCAGTCTTACGATCTATTACTAGTTCAAAGTTTTTATCATTAAATATATCTAATAGATTTGATAAAAATTGACGGCTTCACAAGATTTGAATAAATTTTTGTCTCATAATTAGGTTATCCCTATCTTAATGTTACAATTTAGGGGAACAGATTACTAACATTAAATTTTAATTTTACTGTTATGTTGGTTATTTAAAGATAAAAATGACAAGCTCTGTTTTAAATTAAATCAATACATTTGTTTTTTATTCTTGAGTAGTAAATGTTTCCGTAGTTCAGATATCTATGTAGATAAGAGAAACAAAAACAAGAAATAATGTATACGAACGGGAAATTGTCATTGACAGTGGGTTCGATCCCCCGCACGGAACAAATATGTGGTATCTACATATTTGTTCCGTGCGGGGGATGTATGTATGGCCTACACATAATTATGTAGTTGTTCCGGGTCTGAGTGCTTGCGCATTGTGAAAATCTGTGTTTGTAATTGTACCCACGACACGGGAGGAATTTCAATGTGCGTCAATGTTTCATTAAAAAAATATATATATACTGTAATTCTGGGTACTTTGCCGTTGGTAAAGTTATTAAAATATACCAGTATAGTAGTATATGTGTTGAAATAATATCTTCTCATCATTCGAAAATTCGTTAAAAGCTTCCGTCCCATCCGTCGAAAGGACATCACTATTATTCTCCCGGCTGACAGAACCGCTATTACAGTTTCAACAGCCGTGCATTATCGTAAATGTATCGCCATTTTGACTTTATAACCCTCACATAACTGCAGCCTATCCATCCTCGGTCAAATTTGTTGCAGCTTTTTTTTTTACAAAATATTCTTACGTTATTGATTTAAGCCTTGTATTACGATCCATTTTGATTGAAGGTCTCAAACAACAATGTTTTAGTCTGGACAAACTAAAATTTTGTTTCGTAAAAGCTATATTTTTAGACGCTTCTTGTGAGGCTATCCTCAAATTTATCTCTTATCTTTCGAAATGAGTAGCCATTTCGACATTTTGATATTTTCTTGAGTATATTGGATATCGAATATTCATAATATTGTTCTAAATTTGAAACCCATTTGTGCATAGCTGATAAATATTTTGTTCTTTTAGAAACGTTTCCATTGCTTCTGATTCTATTTGGAGTGACATCTGGGACCATTATGGTAGCAGCAGTTATAATGCTAGTGATACTATGTCAGAGAAAGCAAAGAAAGAATAAACAGACCCAGGTAGCGGAGAAACCAGACGTAACAGTGACAGCCGAAGAATTGTATAAAGAAAACGATAGGAATTCTAATATCAGTGATCTGAAACTTGAACTGAGACAAGCGAATGGAAGCTGTGAGATTGTAAGTATGAAGGTATATTTTATTTTCATTAAACTTGGTAATATTGAATTACATAAATTGAAAGATGAATTTATTACTAGCAATAAACCGCCATCAACCAAATTATTGTCACACCGTTGGACACAGGTCTCTTCTTATGTAAGAGGAATTAAACTTTAGTCCACCACGTAACCTAGCATGTTAGCAGACTAAATTTCTAGGCATGCAGGATTTTCCTTTCAATTTTTTCCTTTGCCGTTTAAATAAGTGCGCGTATTTCAAAAATTCAGTGATCAAAAGCCTTGGGACTGAACTTCACACCTTTGAATTCGCAGTCCACTGGCTACCATAACTCCAAATTAATACAATAGATCTAATTATTTTCTTTAACTTCTGTATTTAGTATCCATATTATAGCATTGCGTGACCTAAGTGAAGATCAAGTTGTATAAATAATAATCAATAAACTTTTTCCTAGGACTACTCAAATACTGGATCCGACAGTACATTATGTTCGAACGCTAAACTCGGTAGTGGAATTCCGCTTGCCGGTACAGTGCCTCTATCATCTATAAACCAGACGAACACATATCAGCCGTATAGATATAGTAATGACTACACGGATCCGGCGTACGCTGATTGTTATAAGGTAATGGAATTTGTAATGCGTCTATCAATATTCTATCCCATATCTCGCCAAGTTCTTGGAAAGGAAATATAGTTGGATGTCTGTTAGCATTTCTATACTAGGAAAAGTTTTTTAGATGATGTTCATTTATTTGATCTTCAATCATTAAGGTATACCTATGGCCGTACATGGTCAGTTTATATATTTAAATAAATTTTTTTAACACTTAAGTTAAAGATGTAAACAACTCAAATATTGCAGTAGACTCAGAACTTTAAGTTGTTTGAGACTTTATTTATTTCTTTTCTTCACATTAATCAGTTATCGTTTGCAATCATCGATGAAAAGTACAGATACAAGCTGCATGGTTTGACACTCACACACAACATGCATACATTCTTATAAAATAAAAGTTATTGCAGTCTTCATTGCAGTACAATATTCTAATGAAATGTGTGCGAGGTCAATGTAGGTTTGTCTTAAATCGTCAATAGTCAGCGTAATCATTAAATATTTCACTTTACCTATTTTAATTTTACGTGTTAATTTAAATACGAATAACCTTTTATATATCTTCCTACTTTATTTTTAGGTGAATGGCTTTAGCAATGGTTATCAAACCTATGTACATTATGGACACGATTATACACCCGGATCCTTAAGGGTCCAATCACCAACAATGAGCAGTGATAAACTAACCCCTAACAGGTAAGATAATGATCTCATCATTAAATTTAAGTTTGGTCCTTAGGTACGAATATAGGTAAGTTTAATTAACTTTCCGATAATATAAGGGCAATGCAATGAAGTGAGTGCTCACTATTAGAAATAACTAAGAACTTAAAGTTTAAGTAAGTCTTTACTACTTAAATAAAGTGTAAAGTTAAAATTATTATGTACGACATTTCAATTCTACTCGCATCTAACATTGTTTAATATGTGTAAAAAAAATACTACTAGGACCAAAAAATATTTATTTATATTTGTTTTTGTAAATACATACATACGAATTATATAATTCGTAATTTAATTCGAATTATATATTTAGTAGTTTGTGATGAGCATGGACATTTGTACCTGAGTTTATATAAACTCAGGTACAAATGTCCATGCTCATCACAATCAAATTTACCCCTTACTGTGAGAATACAGAACGCTTATCACAGAAGGCGAATCAATTCGTCGAAGTATTATGATCCCTTGTTGGTAAATTTTAAACAGATCTGTACTTAAGGACTATTTTTGGGAACAGGTCAGTCAATGGCAGTCTACCGCGTAGCATAGATACGTCTTCGACAGTGCAGTTCAATCCTGGCAGTGGGTCACAGAATAACTCATTGCAGCGTAAACAGAAGCGGCAGGACAGCAGTAATGCGCTCAACAATCTTGGACTGCCCACTACTGATGGTGAGTTTAAATAAATAGAAGCCAACAGTTATACAATCACGCCTGTCATCCCCGAAGGGATAGATAGAGGTGTACTAATGTACACCCCCTAGTATAGGTAAATACCTCTTCACGCGTAAACCTCTCAACCGATTTAGATAAAATTTGGTATGGAAATATTTTGAGACCTAGGGAAGGATACGGGATAGCTATTGTCTCGAAAATCATCCTTTAAGATAGCGAAAAGGAGGTAGAAGTTTCGCCCGGGTAAAAGCTAGTACCATATAAATGCTATAGTGTTTTGTCTTTAAATAGCTATGCCATAACCACCTCTATTGCGTACATATACACCCTTTAAAGTTCTACAAAACAACCCGTTAACACGTTTTCCTTTTGAGATGAAGCCATAAACTACAGCATAGCTATTTCAAAGCGAACGATTCTTTTACATACTCCATGTATCGTTCTAAAGTAATACTTTAAAGGCTTTTAAAAGGAAAAATCTTTTGTGAAATATTTCCTTCATACCATATTCAATAAAATTTAGCTTCAATGTTTCGTCGCAAAGAATTTCGTTTAGGAAATTGAAGGTTGTATTTGGAATAGGGAAATGGGAATATGTAATGTATTTGTATTTGTTTTAGTAATGCAATTTGGGAAATTTATTGAAGCAAAGATTGAATTTCAGAATTGCATTACCATAAATTTATTTACGATTATTGAACCAAAACATGATTGCCGTTAAAAATTTTACGAAATAAATCAGATTGAATTTGGAAGATAGGTTGTAAGAAAACTAACCAAGTGTTAGGTCCTTAATACACTTTATTAAATTATAATACAAGTAGCAGAATGAACTTTAACGCCTTTTATATTTTGACAATCACTTTAGGCTTTCCATCCGCAATGGTTTTGTAAGACTTCCTTCAGTCTGTTAAAATTCCTAGGCATTAGGGAATAATGTATCTAAATCTTTAACCAATAATTAACAATCTAATTCTTTAACAAGTAATAGGATTAAATAATATCTTTTGAGAGTTATTGTGCATTACTAGTTTAAAAATATACTCTCTTTATTTGTAACAAACCTTTCGTAAGATTGAAATAAAACTATTTTTCGGATAATCCCGAGTTTTACAAAGTTTTTGGTCATGGACATAATGTGGTTTCGATCGGACGGATTTTATCGTGTCATCGTGATCATCAATCTATACCTACTTGTCCACTGCTGTACGTATTTTATCGTGTATTATATATGTAGATATTATATTTAATCGTATCGTTTACAATACTTGCGTAAGTGTAAAAAAATCAGTATCCCTCACGAGATATTAACGCTCATCTTCTTTCTAGTGAACCGAGTACCAAATGGTGGGATCATCCATGGGGTGGACGTGAGGTATGCGGCTACTTATGGTAACCCTCACCTACGCACGGGTGGTGGTTTAGGCTTCGCCAACACGGTTAATACAGCCAAGCCTGCCTCCACGCCAGCGCCACCACCTTATTCTTCAGTTAGAAGTTCTGTTGTGTTACCTTCAGGTAAGCAAACACTTTCAACAAAATTTTTAGCATTCCATACGAATGGTTCAATTCAATTTTGAAATACTACAGTCCTTATTAATTGTCTTTCAGTTTTTTTTTATGTTTTTAAAAATAGATTAGAAATAATTTTTAATTTCTTTATTTAATTAAAGTTGACCGAATCGTTGAAAATTGCTTCATTTACTGAAAAATATTATGTATTATATTTTGTGTATATATATTTTGACTAGCAAACAAAAGTTAGTCTGGTGCAAAAAACAATATGCAGTGGATCATATAACCTGTTTTTGAAGTCGGTTGTAAAATAATTATATATAAATTAAGTTCATCACTCTTCTAGCTAAATACTCTATTACTACTTAATATGTTGGCATATTAGGTCATATATCTTACAACCAAACAACACCTAAGTCTAAAAATTTAATTTTTGAACAGGTAACTCGTCTCACTCAATCACATCGCCTACCAGTCTGGCGTCACCACAGTGTGCTACCAGCCCCATCACCACATCTACCATGTCTACTGACAGTACACAACCAGCGGTATGTATCTTTGCTGTAAAAAATTATATTTACAAATTACAATATACCTATATTGATAATTATTATTATTTAGTTCTGTTTTTTTTGTATGCTCTTGTTTTGATTTTGATTGTATCGACACCTGATAATTGTTGGAAGGTGTGCAATATTAAGATTAAGCTCCATCTTTTGTACATGGCAGGTTGACTCCAATAAAGAGAAAAAAAATAATTTTTCATTTTTAATTGATTTCATTTTTATTTTTCATATCAGCAAAGGTCTTGAAAAATAAAGATGCCTATCATCATTATTCAGTTATTTTCTGAATTGAATATTACTGGTTTTTTTACAAACCATCAAATTAACCATAAAACTGGTCCTAGGTTGGAGTAGCAACATCGTCAGCGACGCCACAATCACCCAGTTCACATTACATATTGGCGCCATCGAATAGGACCATTAGTAATGCGACCGTTACTAAGAAAGGTGAGACTTTAATCTATTAAACTTAAAAAATCTTTAAATTACACCTACTTACTTCATCATTATTGTCCCACTGCTCCTCTCATTTAAGTGGGATTAGGCTATAGTCCACCAACGGTAGCCTACTGCGGGTTGGCAGACTACATGCCATCGAGAAAATCTCACTAGCATGCAGGTTTCCTCGCGACGTTTTCTTTCACCGTTTTAGCATGTGATAGATACCACTTACACAACAATATGACACTTAATCATCATAATATACATACATCATAATTTTCATATTATTTAAAAGTATGTCTATGGAGTTTCTTTGCAATTCTTCGCCATAAGACCTTCCTCTTGGAACCGTGTAACTGGTTTTGACAATTCTAAACTACGTGTAATATTGGTCTAATTGAAATAAATCATTTGACGTTGACTAGACTTTGTAATTGTTGATTGACTAGACTTTGTTATTGTTGATTATATCACCTGAAATTGGTTGTATATTGATTAATCAGCCATTCAAGACAAACGTTTTTATAGTTTGAACAAAAAAGTATAATTATGTATATTTTATGTCACTGTAGCTTAAATTATAATTTCCATTAAATCTGTCTCGCAGGTTTTTGGTTCGATTACTAAGTCAAGCAAAGAGTTATTAGGTTTTTCTATGAAATATTCAATATCAGCTAAGCTTTAGCATTTTTGCCCGATTGATGGCAATAAGCACGCCCATGAGACCTAAACCATACCTTTGTACACCTCTGCCTAACCCTTCAGGGATGATAGGTGTGATGGTATTTTATATGACTATTGCTATGTATATACACATAAATTCCACTGTAACAATATAATATTGACTACTTCAATAATTGAAAGGTATTCGCTATTCCGCTATAACTATTCGGCAGCGCCAGAAATCGAACACGCTATATATCATGCAACGTCGGCCGGGTAAATAATTCACACTATGTTGAAAACGGTCTACTAAATCATGTATAGTACGGAAACTACGTGACTGATATATGAATTTTAGAACAAGTCTACTAAGCTTAGAAATAACAAAGTAATTTATTCATAATGATTTGTTGTTACCTATATATAAAATATGAAAACTATAAAAAAATGGTTATGGTTAAACGTCTGCATATTTGGATCCGTTTAATTCATTTTTAACCATTCAAAAGCACCTGTAATGTCAGTCTAAATATTTAAATATAATTTTTAATACTTTTCAGTGACTCTATCTTAATTTAATCAGATTGTATGGAAATGTAATCCTACATGCGACATACATTAAGTGCATTTTACAATATATCAGATTTGATTCATAGTATCTTTTTGTTTCAGGTAATGGCCACCAAACTCCGTTAGCAACACACGTATAAGTTAAGTTTAAACATTTTTCTAACAAGACTTTGGATAAATTTACTACGTGATACCGTGATCCGTATATAATATAGTTATTTTTATTTAATTATAATAATAAGAAGTGTTTTCTTCAGGTCATATCTACTGTCAAATTAAAGGAATGTAATCAATTAAACTTTTGTAAATGATTGCAGTTTTTTATCAAACATTTTCTGTTTTCATTAAAAAAATGTATACTTTAAAATAAATTTGAATAGACAGCAAATGTTTGAATAAAAACTGTGAGCTTCTATTGTCCTTGAAGTCGTTTTAATTAGAATTTAGTGTTCAAATTTAGGTTATAGATAGTTAAAATAGATTACCACAGATACAACTTTATTAGTTGTGAATTTTCATGATGTAAAGTAAATGTCAATCTTTTTTTACAAGTTTTTTTTTATTACGTAATTAAAATTTCATTATTATTATTTTCTAAAATAATATTGAAAACGAAACATAATCATTACACATATGAAAATACGTAGTCAATTGTTTGAATGTTGTTGAAAAAAAAATAGAAATTTTCGTCAATTTTGTAAAAGTTGACTGAGACTGGTCTTGTTACTAATTGTAATGAAGTGTTTATATAATATTAAATGAAATACATTTGAACGAAACATTGGAAATTCATGAAACCTGTCTGAATGAAATTAAATCTTGACATCCTTTTATGAACTAAAGTCTCGTCTATTATTTACAAATATTATATCCGAAAGAAGAGTAAGAAGTATATAATTATTATATTTCATAAAGCAAGGCTCTTTTCACAAAATATTTTAGAGTTTATTGTATTTCACTTAATGTATACCAACATTTCTCAACCTTTAGAAGAGCATGTACTCTAGAAATTGATAGTTTCTTATCTGTTCTCTCTCATAAAAAGACGTCGGCATTTATTAAATTATGCTAAACTGTATTGTAAAATCACAAAAATATGTTCGACATTTGTTTTTTTAAATCAAAGTTCACTCTCATACGCTATTTATTATAATAAAATAAACACATTTTGTTTGATTACCCTTCTTCTCTCAAATCTATCTTTGAGGTGCTTATTTAATTTTCTCCTAGAATATAAATAAAAGAATAAAGTCAATTTTATTAAAAAACTTTGGTATATCACTACTACAATTATTATTATAAATAAATACCTAGGTTAATAATATGTTCATATAATTATGTAAAATTTTACCCATCGTTTTTTTATTAACATTTTTATACATAGAATAAAAATATTGTGCAAATGTAAAAATAAAAGTAATATTATTCTAGTTTCTGTTAAACCTAATATTTGCTAGAAAAAAAAACATATCAGGAATAAGTAAAATTCTTAATGTTTTTTTCTTGGATTTTGTCACTAAGATTTTGTATTAATAATTAAGCTTTAATTTCTCTATAATGTGCCATTTTCACGATATCTCAAACATATCCTCAAACTATTTGAATTTAACTCAAAATGCACATCATCTACATTTATTTCTACGATTTTATTTTTCACTATCCTAAAAATAATTTTGGATAAACATGTCCAGTACAGAATTTAATACTAAAAACATTATAAAAGATAAATAAATAGTTACTAAATATTTACGGCTTATCTCAATATGCTCAATAATCTATAGGAGAGATTAACTTTTCATTTAAAATTTTCAATTCAAGACTGATTAGACTAACCTACACCACACGCCTAATTTAATTCTAATTCCTCATTGGTTTTATTTGAAAAATTATATTTATCTTTCCATATTATAAAACCTTAAGTAAAATGAACTAAAAAAATCATGAATCACGTTAATAATTTAAAGATAAATATAATAATTCAAAATCACCCACTTTACTATTTCTACAAAAAAAATACAATATCATTGAATAAATGAGTCAATAAAATTGCATTATGAAAACGAAATGGCCTAGATTTAACTCCATAATATTTATCGAAATACATTCGCCTTAGAAATCATCTCATCCGTCTTGTAGTGTTAAATATTTTCTCTGTACTTTTTGTATTTTTACAAAAAATAATATTATTTTTTCAAAAACATTGTCAAATATTTTTTGTGAGATTTCATTTTTAAAGAAAAAATATTTTGTTTTTTTTTATTGTAAAAATACAAATGGTATCAAGTATTTCACTAGCTAAATGTAAAACTGCTTACACACTCGCGATTTTAACTTTCGTAACACGCAAGAAACGTCTGTGTGTAGGGTGGTTTATGTCGATTATTCCTCTTGTAATAAAAACTATTATTATGCTAGATAAATAATTATTTTTTCTGTGATACATAGATTAAAGTGTTTTTGTAAATAATAATCGCTATATAACTATGTGAGTGAAATTGTTAAGAAAAAATGTACTACTTAATTATAAAAACTGTAAGGCTTTTGAATTTGTGAACTAATTTAGCCGATAGAGGAAAGGAGAGTTATGTTTAACGAAGCGAGGAAAAAAAAGTAGATAGAAAAGCGTAAAGATCGAGTTAAAAAAGTTGAAACTTGTAAATTAGTAAAATTGTACAAACTACTTTTCTAAATAAAACGAAACTTTGGCCTATGTAACATGTGCTTTCTTTTACCCCATAGGGAATCTAATTTACTTTGCCGATGTCAAAGTAGAAAACTCTTTGTGAATACCGGGGGAACACTTTGACTGATCTCTTTCGGCATTTCCTATGACGAGACGTTTTATTTCGTTATTTTTTTGTCGAAACCAAAAGTTTTCGAGCGAGTGCTTTTCAATTTTCGTTAGTTCGGAAAATCTTGCTGTATTTTTATTTCAATATAAAATGGTGCTTTATAAGGTTATGGTATGACCGACGTACAGTTTTGGGAATTTCTCAGTAAGTTTTACTGCAAATGCGACAATATATGACTATTGGGTCGATGTTTGAAGTATAAATTCTGTGTAAAGAAAAATGCACTTTATTTACAAATATTTAGAATATGATTTAGAGTAAATCATTCAGCATTCAGCAATAAACCTTTGGATGAATAAGATAACAGGTGTAACTATAGCATTTTTTTATGGAAATAAGGGGCCAGCGGGCAGGAGGCTCACCTGATGGTAAGTGATCACCACCGCTCATGGACATCTGCAACGCCAGAAGACGTCCAAATGCGTTGGCGGCCATTCATGAAAGAAAATGCTGTCATCTTGAAGGTGGTGTTTTTAAATTGGTTACGATAATTATTTATATACTATTACTAAAAACAAACATAATTACATCCAGTTAATAAGTTATCTGTGTGCTTAATTTCATCCAAATCCATTCTATAGTTTTTGTGTAATAGTAACAAATATAGAGACATTTACGTGTATAATAAAAAAAACTTTGCACACTCCAAGGTTGTGATACATTAATAATCCCACGTAATGCAGTATTCCACAAAAACATACTTTGTAGATATTATGAGGATATTCATATTGTAGATGGACTTCGACATAAAATGTTTATCGCCCCTGTTAGTGTGGGGCCCTGAAACAGACGAGTTCGTGAACAGTTCCTCCCGTATACACAGTTTCAAGATATGCAGTGTATCTTGTTCATTTATTATGGGTCTTTGTTGTTGTATATGGTATTTTGTAAAAATACTATAATTGATAGCCATATTAATATTGTCAAATGTGTTTCTCATAATTACAATAAGTTCAAAATTCGTACAAATGTTAACTGTTCGCTTTCCACTAGCATAGTTGTTATCCAGTTTGAATAACAAAAGTGGTAATCTAAATAAACATTACAAATGCAAAAGAGAATTAAAAATTATTCGTTCAACATTACTATTTTAGTGACTAAAAAATACTGTCACTAAAATAGACAAATGTCTGTCATATAAATATTTATTTTCAGTAATATAGTGTCATTACGCTTTATTTGCGTTCCATTCATATTCTTATATTTTTTATACATAGAAGGAGAAGGAATTCTGAAATATATATTTTTAAAACATATTCAAAAAGCTTTCTTTATGGCCTCAACGTTAAAGGATCAAGACAGACGTGAGATATAAAGGTTATAGTACACGCACACGTCATACATTCATTATATCTGTGTATGTATGTACGTATGTACAAAGCTCCATTTCTTCTCTAACATTGCTAATGGTATTAAGACACAGTGTTAAAAGCTGTGTTTCTTTTCTTAGTGTGAAAAGACTAGAACTTATTTAGGTTGACTAGTCTTCCGCCCGGGTTGTGGTGCATGTTTTTGCGAATCCATACGTTACATCTGTAACGTGGTGGGCAGATAGCAGATTATCACTAGTTCACCAGTATTCTTTAGGCATTTTGTAATAAGGAGAGAGGTCACTGCCATTACTGAGAATTTTGCGAGCCTATTGCCTTCAACCGGGTACGAATCCAAACTCCAAACTGCTACATAGAATTTCTTAGAAAACACTATGCTCAACCTGGAAATCGAACCTAAAACCTCTTATTCAGCAGTCGCACTTACATAATGATATTATAAAACTTATTTTCTTTTCCAATCTACTTCAGTCAAGAGGATTTTCTTCAGCGATATTACAACACATGATTATTTTAAAACTATTTATAAACTGAAGAATGAACCTACGTATAATAAATGCCCTTGTTGAGGTGAAGCAACATATTTACCTCCCTTTTCCAAAACCACTCCCACAAAAAAAATCTAACAATTTGGATGAAAGAGGTTACACATCAAAAACCTGGTAAAATAATAAATTATACATAAGTAGATACTAGAACTACTTCAATCTTAACTTTTATGCAAATATTAAAAACATAGAGTTGCCATTTAAAATGCTTTAATACGTAACATTTGAAATCGTGGTTGCAACATAAAAACCAACGATTTACCGAGCGGTCAAAGGTGAAGTTATTTTTAACCTAGTTTCGGTAACGTTAAATGCATTTGCTGAAGCACTCGCTGAACTTATATTTAAATTTAAATATTCGTTGCTCATATACCAACTTGTTACCTATATTTACCTGGTTTTGTGTATAACAATTTTATTTTAAAATGTCCTTTTTACTTCCCAATGCTTACCGCATGTCTTAAAATGTGAAAAGCACAGCTTGTATATCTGCCTCCACGGTAGCCTGTAAGTACCTATCTGGCCTAACCGTTCATTATTTCATTTCAGTATCATCATCAACCCATTATTGTCCCACTGCTAGGCACGGGTGTCCTCTCATTTGAGAGGGATTAGGCTATATAGTCCACCACGCTAGCCTATTGCGGGTTGGCAGACATTACATGCACTCGAGAAAATCTCTCAAGCATGCAAGTTTCCTCACGATGTTTTCCTTCACCGTTTGAGCATGTGATATTGAAATTGTCAGTTCAGTAAGTCCAAAGGAATTAGAAACGAACCCTATCGCCGGGGCCTTGAGTTTAAAGGATACCATGGATTTTCAGGACTTATATTATGGTATAAATGGGGGCTTGCACGACGCGTTGAAAAGTAAATAGGTACTGATTATCTCAATAACTGCTATTAATCGATATTTTACTAGTTACTTTTATTAGGTACGTGGTGCGTAGTTACTATACTCATAAAATGGTTACTGGTGTGCATATTATTAAATAAAATATTGTTAAGTTCACTTTTTTAGTACTCAATGTCTACTATATAATATTATTTACTATTTTACACCTTTATCCCAATTCCCAGCCCCCACATACCTACTACTGAGTTTTTTTTACATTTTGCTGGATGTAGAATAGAACCCAGTATCTCATGCGAAAACACGCAGCAGCGCTTGGGATCTACCTATAGACCATGAATGAGTACATTACACTAATATAGAACTAATTTTGTTAATAAGTAACTATTATAAAATTGGTGAACTGCTTCAAAAAGGTCAGGTACGCAGTACTCGTAACCGGCGCGCGTGCATGTCGAGATGTATGAACGTGGACGAGGCAAAAGTGGTATCCAAGGACCGTAGCGCGTGGCATTCTGTAGTTTCTGCCTCCATGGGAAAAAAGCGTTAGTGTATGTATGTATGTATATATTTCTGAGTTTCTGACTGATTTTCCGTTTCTGACTGAGCTCAGAATTGATCGAATGCCGAATTAAACTTCATTGAAGAATTGTTTGCTCATCTAAGACAAATTAAATTAATTAATAAAGTATTTAGCCAAAAATCATATGGACCAAAATATTTGACTACTACATCACTTTTGTTGCCATAACGTTAGGTCGAAATTCCTTCAGCACCGAAATAATTTAATCGATTATTTTTCCAATAAAACTAATTGCGCCCTTATCTTAATCGACTTAGTCCGTTTGTTTTAGTAACTCGATAGCTATCGATTTTGCTCGAACAATTGTTACATTGTTTACGCTGTTTAATGAAGTGTCTATTATCGACATATTAATTTCATTTGCAAAGTGTGTTCCAGTTTATTTCTAAGTACACATAGACATCCTTGACAATGCATACTTTATTATTAATACTTATCGTTTATGAAATATTACTTTAACGTTGACAACGTTGATGATACTTATAATTTTGTAAATGAAAAGGCTTTCGTAGAAAGAAATAATTTTTAATCGGACTGGTTCTTGAAATTAGCGCGGTCATACAAACAAACAAACTATTCCGCTTTAATATACTATATAATACATATAACATAAGTATAAGTATATAAATGAGAGTGTCATTTTATATAGTTTTTTGCATTTTTTCTGGCTTGGATTCTAATTCGAGACCTTTAAGTTTCACAATCAACTAGTCACGCCACTACGCTATCACAGTTTTTAATCCAACTGATAAGCTTTTGTTGGAGGAAGATGAAATCGAATGACAAGTGGTGGGGCGACGTCTTTATAAACTGTCGCGCGCTCAGTTCGTTCTCCTGTTGCCGTTGGACTCTCCCGCGAGCGTAAGCCGTGCCCGTTTGATCAGCCAAATTACCTGTTTCTGTTATTGTTCAAGTTAATTTTAGATTCTGTAATAAGTGGTTAAGATAAGTTTAGAATTAATTTTTGTTTGTGATTTTGCCATTAAATTAAATATTAATGTAGTAGGTTACGTGATTATTATTTTTTTTATTTCTTTTGTATCTCTGATTCCTAATACTTTTATCACAAACAGACCGACTTCACGATTCATCTTCACATCTGAAGTCAAAAACAGCTTACATACGACCTTCTTAAGCCTTTACAAGGCCATTTGAAAGGTGCCACTCTCATCCATTGTTTCCCAAAGTACCTTAGGTAGTTCCCTCAATATCTTCACGGCGGCATTTTGCATAATATTAGGGTCTCCAGATTGTTTGGACGGCGTCGTTTTCGTTTTTCTAAAATAGGTTACATTTGGGACATGAATTTATATGGGATCTGGCTAGACCTTTTTTGGCTGCTGGCGATTCAAGTTTAGTATTTTCTTCGAATAGTATTGTTGTTTTTGTTCAAAAGGGTTCGGAAAACATTATGCAGTACCTACCCACGGTGGTTTTACTTAGAAGTCAGAACACGGAGTGACAATGAGGCTTAGGTAAAACTAGGATTCAAAATGTAGGTTAGGGTAGCCAAACTGGCATGTGATATTTATAAAAAAAAACCTTTGAATATCTGAAACGTCCTATTTCCAAGAACAAACCTTTATACGTAGTATCGAATTTGACATTCTGTATTAGTTTTGTTTGTTAAAGTTTTTTTGCTTATAATATTTCTAAGTTATTTAAATGGAATGGTGAACGGACAAATATAATCAATTTAACCCCCAAAAAAGTTGAAAATGTAAAGGTCCTACTTTAAACTGCAATGTAAGAGACTTAACCTGAAATTCACTAAAACAAAGTATGTGATATTGATTTGATTGTATAGTTTGAACAAGAAATAAACTTAGATCTTCTTGCCCTTAATACAGCTGATGCTGTATTAAGATGCTCCGAACCAAGCCCTGAATATAGACACTTAAAGAATAAAAATCGGACTCCCTAACCACTTTTCTTAATAACAAAATTTGCAGCAGACCAATATAGATGATTGCTGTATGTCGGGTAAAAATATTAGATAACAAAAAAAGACATCAGGCATAGATATTGTGGTTTGTTCGACTTTTATCTCCCGATGTACCGTGTCGGGACCGTAAACTTCTTTTTATGCGCAAATATGTCTGATCATAAAGACGGTACGTGATATTTTTGTCAAAAGTACCCTGGAGAACTTTACGTTAGAATTAAATGTTTGATATGAATAATGTAATCGCGATATGGACTCATTTCAATAATTTCGAAGTAAATTCTTCGTAAATCGTGCTGTTTATTGAAGGAGATAATTTTTATTATAATTTTCCTTGGAAGATTTCGTGTAGATTATTTTGACATAAATGTTAGATTAAAGAATATTATAAGTGTTCAAATATCATATTTTATGTAAACGCCCATTTTTATTTTGAAGCAATGAGAATTTACAAAGTACCTACGAAAAGATTTTAAATGAAAATAAATACAATTTAAATGAACAGGACGATTCCAGAGTCTGTCCGTGTTTTTTTTTAATAATGTTTGATGGTACCTAATTAAGATTAAAACAGGATCAATAGGCCGCGATAAAATTCGTAAGTTGTTGTATTTTAATGTCTTATATTGGCATAAGTGTATTTTATAAAGTGCAGTCATTTTTATTCATTTTTCCGGACATTATTACACAGCGCCATCTAGTTCCGTGGTAAGCAATGTGGCTTGTGTTACGGATACTACATAGTTGGTTGGTATACTACATATATACTTTTTTTTGTAAATACATACATATTATACATAGATACATCAATGATTCGGAAACAAATGTTGATGCTCATCACACAAACATTTAACCCTACCTGGATTTGAACCCGGGACCCATAACACCGCAGGAGCTAAACGGGTCGTCATTCAATAATGTTTGGCATTTTAATTAAGTTTAATCTCATAATATTTTTTTAACGTGAACTAAAAAGGAAACCCCCAAAAACGCTTGTTTCTGCCGGGAAGAAGAAACAAGGTAACAAACTAAAAACCACACTGCTCTATCCCTATGCTCTCCTCGGAGCCATGGGAGTGGTAAAAACATTAACCACAACTCTGTCGGGCGTTGCTATCTTACTTACACCGAAGTGACAATTTTGTAAAGTGAGAAAACGTTCAACGCAATACATTTTGTTAATTGCAAATTCTCTTCGAAAGGAGTGGTTTGGCTATAATTATTATTCATCACCGAGGAAACATCTGACTAGCGTATCTAAGTAGTATGTGTGTGATAAGCATGGACATTAATATTGACATAAAAAATATGTATGTAGTGTGGTGAACTCCTTCAAAAAGGTCAGCTACGCAGTACTCATAACCGGCGCGCGTGCAATACGAGATGTATGAATCTGGACGAGGCAAAAGTGGTATGCAGGGACCGTAGCGCGTGGCATTCTGTAGTTTCTGCCTACCCCCATGGGAAAAAGGCGTGTGTGTATGTATGTATGTGTGTATGTATGTGTGTATGTATGTATGTAGTGTTACAATCATCCAGTATCCTTTGCTTAGAAATAGATGGCGCTGTGTCATAATGTCCAGATAGGTATACTATTATTATTTTAGTTCCTAACTATGTTTACCTTCACTGTTAATGAGAGGGATAGTATTTAGTGTGCGCGATGCGCGAGCGAAACTTCTGGTGTTGCAAACGTCGAATGTTTGCAACACCAGACGTTTCGCTCTCTATGGAAATGGCTTACCATGAGACGGCCTGTAAACCTCTTTGCCACCATAAAAACCAAATCAAACTGTATCAATTTCATATTGATATAATGTATTTTCTAACAAAAGCAATCAATTTTGAAATGTTTATTTATTTAAGAGGATTATATCAATTGTATGGCATTTAACCATGGCGTTTTTTGCCGACATTTTCCATAAGACCTACCTACTGTTGACTGATATGAATCTTGCAACTAGTTTCGACATAGAAGTAGTACCTGTATTGATGGTCTAATAGAAATAAAGCATTTGAATTTGGACTTATAACACTAAACTAAATCCAAAATTGGTCCACTATGGAATTTTACTGCAGTTTCTAAAACTCTATTTAAATTTTACGAGATCCACCAGCATTTTATTGATACAGCCTGGCCCCGAATAGAAAAGCATTCGTGAAAATAGTTTTGTTTGAAATGTGTTCAAAAGTTTGGGCTGTGGAGTAAGGAATTTTAAGTGGTGTTGATTCGTCCCCGTAGTTCCCGATGTGAGTTTGAAAGAGGTCGGAATGAAAATCATCACACTACGTTTACCATTTAGGAAGCTTGATTAGTCTAGTGGTTCATACCACTGGTCATCCAGTGGCCTTCAAAGTCACAGATCTGGAGTTCAATCTCAAGGCATTGGCTTTTTGAAGTAGGAAGGATGGAAGGAGGAATTTGAAATAAAAAAATTTGGAATAAAAAATCAAATTTATTTCTTAGAGAAAAAAATTAACAATATAAAACATAGACGGTAGTTAAGTATAATAATATTACCTTACAATTTTGATACTCAAATTGTAATACTATTTTTCCTCCCGTAATTGTTTTTAAGTCAAAGTAAATCTAAAAACGTTTACAAGAAGAACTTAAATTGCGGAAGATAAACTCGGAGTCTGCCTACGCAGCAACAAAATATCTGTTCTTTAATTACCACTATGAAAGGCGTCGGCAATAAAAATAAAAAAGGTCGAAGGATAATGAAACGTCTTTATCTCAAAGATAAGGGAAAAGGAAACAGTTGAAATAAGAGCTCCAGAGACAAAAACTCTTAATGAAGAAGGGAGACAAAGTAATTTAAATTCGTTACTTCTACGCCATCTGTTAAATGCACTTCATTAAAACGTGCTAACTGTAGCGAAGCCAAACGTCGACTGACACGGAACGAATTCGAATTTCAAATTACCGCCGCTCTTTTTCAAATTTTGAATGCAATTCTTGAGTGACAAAAAATGACGGCTCGCACAAAGAGGGACGGTTAATATAAAAGTTTTGTATTTACATTTTTCCTGTTGATTTTGGAAAAGATTCTAGAAAAATATCGTCATAATATGATATACTTATATCAAGCTTTTCACTTTCGATGTCTTTTTGTCATGTTTTATTAGGTTTTGTGTGTTATCAATTAAATTAAATTATTTACTGCCATTTTCAACAGTTTATTTGATCTCTGGGTTAATAATTCCTAGTTCCACTTCGTAGAATTTTTTATCTGTACCTCCTCTTTTTAAGGTATAGATTTTCATCTCGATACAAACTTATTGGAATTAAGTAAATATGGGTATTAAATTTGACGTCATTCATGTTCAATCGACACGAAGAAGAATGGATTTAAAAAAAATATACAATTTTCGTGTCAGGTGTTTAGTCCGCGATGAACAGCTGAATCAATAAAATAAAAACTTAGCACTCTGTGTCTAGTTAAGTTTTTCAACTAAAAAGATTGAATACTTTTCATCTGGATTTATAATTAATTTTTTTTTAATTGCAAGCCAATGAATAACTTAGCTACTGCAGCGAGTGGCCAATTCTGCAACTAAACTATAGATCTAGTTGCTCTTATGTTACTTGATTCCTCTTTTGTATATTTATTCTTCTAAAAAATATAATTTTTATTTTGACTCCTAGAAAAAAAGAACAACAAAATAATTACGCTGAAAGATCCAAGAAGTTTTCCAGATAGCTGCGTTTAGGAAACTTGCCAACTGTAGCTGCATTGCTACATTGAATAGCCGTGGTCTTCGTTCCAAATGTTTATTATAACATTAATGTCTCTATCGTTATACTAACATCGTTACAAACTTTTGTTTACCAGTTTAAAAGAAAACTAAATCAAAATTAGCGCACCAGCGTAAGAGCTAGCATGCCATAAATAGACTTACACATACATAGATAACTCCCAACGTTTTAAAAACGTTTATCATCACGATTTTACTTCAATATGTAATTGAAGTAAAATCGTAATTTTTGTAAGTAAAAAATACAAAAAATAAAGTTCTGGAGACAAATCTGATCAGAGCCGAAAATCTTAGTACATTTTTACCTTTGGCTTTGAAGTCACAAGATCCCTCTAAACAAATTTGTACGACTCGCGATCTTTACAAATTCAGCTTGATTTAATTTTTTTTGGTTCAAGTCCAAAGTAACCCCATTTTGCGTCCATCATCTATCAGTCAGTGTTGGTAATTTAACTTGGTAACAAAATGGAACTTGAAATCTTTGATGTTTTAATCAGATATAAGAGTAATATTGCGCAGTAAAAACGTTGAATCTTTAGGAAAGTAATAAGAACATTATAAGCATTTCAAAATGAAATGGGTTTGATACAAAGTAACTAACCAAGACTACATCAAAAATAATGATATGAAAATATGATATTTTATTTCAGTAATTAAATCTTTTTTAAGGTCAACAAGTCAATGTTATAATTATCTAATAAATAGCATCAATGATTCCTTATTGACAATTGAGAAGAAATGCCGTAACAAAATCAGACAATCATGGTCTCTTTTAAAGCTTAGACTAGTATTATAATTACGAGTGTTACCATGAAGGAAATTTCTGGAATGGTATTTGATAAAAAAATTACTATTACAGCTTTAAGCTTACCTGTCTCTGCTTATCAGGAGGCTACATGAAGTTGCTCCTCAACCTCAACACCTCCTCAACAATAAATTTGTCACACGCCGATACCAGATGTAGGATATTTGAGTATTTAGTCATTATAAATTCATAGTCAATACGTCATTTTCAGTGATAGGGGCTACTTTTCATCATCAACGCTATCCTACTGGTACACCATTCAATAATGTGCTAAATATGATCATCACTTCGAAGAGTCAGCGCTGCGTGATTTGGGATTGAGCTCGGATTGACCTTTAACTCCACAGTTGACTGGTTGTGTGACAGTGATAGCCGTGAAAGCTGTGATAACCTAGTGTCGCTATGCTATCATAGCTTATAAGCTATCTGCTAGCTGTCTGATGTACAGATAAATTAATATGTCTTGTCTATTATTTTAGTTTAGAATCTAAGTAGTTCAAGCTCGTTCATAATGATTTAAATTGTATATTCTTTAACGTTATCATATTATTATCTTTAATATGTGAGTATTAAAAAAAAGTATATATATATATATATAGTGTATCAACCTTTTAATACCCGTAACACAAGCCTCGTTGCTTACCATGGAACTAGATGGCGCTGTGTCATAATATACGGATATATTTATTTATTACACAGATTTATTTATTTAATTCCAGGTCTCAGTTTTAGTCCAAATTTCTCTTTTCAGTTTGGTAACACTTATAGCATGACTATTATTAGATTTAGCTGACAAATAGAACTTATTGACTTTCAAAGCAATATGAAGTTTGCCTCGATTCAAACGATTCACTTTATATATCTTTTTTAGGACAATATTTGATGTGGTTCCAAACTTTTTGTCGAATACTAGATTTTGGATTATTTTAGTGTTTATAGTTATTATCTTTGTTTTTGGGTTGGTTTCCAGTATAATCAATATACCTAGCGACAGCAACGATTACATTTTTTAAATTTATTAATGTCTTGGAAAGTATGCGTATAGGGGTATTCCAATGATTAGAGAGAGCTCACTAGACAATTGGAGGGCCAAGTCAAAGCGTGTTACTGAAATATTATCGTGAGGAAACTTGCACCATAGAGGAAATTTATTGTTGACGCATAAAGTATTCTAATCTGCACTAGAAATGCATGTTATACAATACCAATTAACAGATTACAGATCTGTGCACAGCACCTATAAATAAAATTAAAGATTTATTGATTTAGATCACATCTACACGCACTGCATTCTTACAAAAATCTGGAATTTGCCCTAATTTTCGGGTCAAAAATATTCACCTCGCCAAACATAAAAACTCATGTTTAAATAAACACCATATGTTACCGGTCGGAACAACCGGAAGGGACGCCGATGACGTCATAAAAATGGTAGGGAATACTATCACTCCGGTTTACAGTTATGAGAAGTATAACGACACGGGTAACTCATATACTTGTGTTAAATTTTGGTTATCTACGGACCCTGAGTACCGTATTAGTTGAGAGATCTTTTCTTTCTTTAAGTAGGTATTTAACTGCCACTGCCACTGCCAGGCCAACGAGGTGTATTTTTCTTAGATTATTTATTTTTTCAATACCTTGTACGTCGATATGTTGTGAGTTATCTATATATACCATTAGAGGCCTTGAACATTTAAAGTTCAGCGTTAATTCCCATCACTTCCAGATATTCCATCAGAATTATTACATCTAATATTATTGTCTACGTAGTTTATTAACTATTCACTATCTTAACACAAGTATCTCGATGCTCTTACTCATCAAACTCTTGAAACACAGCACTATCTCACTCAAAATTGATATTGTATACACACTCGATAAGGATCAACTCAAACGGTGCTCCAAAATCCTGAATATCGCAGATCAACTAATTAGATCTCGAGCAAGCTGAAGACATTCAAACCGGATTTAATAAACAAACAATTCAGCCCCCTACATTATGCCGAAAACAATTCTTATTTTAATATGCAAATTCGTTGAAAGCATCGTGGCTTCGTATAAATTGAATTTTCTTGCTTTCCATTCAATGACCTTAAAGATGGGCCCAAATTCTTAGTCCGCCAAATCGAATGGAAAAATCCAAGTTGGATAAGAAAGGGTCTTGGTTAACGCCAGTTTCACGGCGACCAGTGTGCGAAAGGTCACTTTTAACAGGTTTTAAAAAAGGTTACGTACTTCCTTTGTAAGGGAATGTGGGGTTTGACGCTTGGTATCTGCGCGCTCATTAAGTTGAGCCGAGAGGGGTACTGGGTCGGTATTGCGTGAATTTGAAGCAGGTATAACTGGCAAATGAGTGGGTGCTTGTAACTAATGATGTGTTGGGTCTTAGTCTGACTGTTCATGTTAATTCTAATAGTGAAACACGTGTCCTTGTAGTTATTAGTATGTGCATTTAACTGAATAATTTCGATTATTCATATTAGAACTTACAAACTATGAAATAAAGTAAATCTATATTCTTATCAAGATTTTAATATACGTATTATAATTTCATTTTCTGAGGTAATTAAAATAGAAAGACGTGTACTGAAAAAATCGTGAGGAAACCTGCATGCCCGAGAGATTCCCTTGATGGCATTTGAAGTCTGCCACTCATACTAGGCAACATGTAGTATAATTTCTCTCAAACGAGAGGAGAGCCGTCCCCAGCAATGTGACAGTAATTCGGTTAATTATGAAATTGATTAAAATTATATCACAAAAACAGAACATAATTCATTATTATAATTACAAAGTCATTATTAACTTAAAGTATAAAATCAACTTCCAAACTGTTATTTCGGTCACAAAGTCAAGCAACAACATCAAACATTGTACTTTCGCAACATCTTGACAAACTCTTAACAAGCAACGAATCGATATTATCGAATTGAAATCCAAATTGTAGGTATCGAACATTTCCTATTATACAACTACTGCGGAACTCCTAAGTGGCTGTAAGTGTTCGGTAAGTTAACTGATTTGAGTTCGCTCGTTACCGATGCCCGGACCACACTGTGTGGATTTCGAGTGACATTTTCAATAGTTAATTGAAGTGTCACGTTGGATCCAAATGTTGGGTTTGTAATATTTTAGTTAGCTTTTTCTCACGGAGAGAAGCTCCACTCGAAATTGCTGTGATATGCGATATTAGTTCAGTGTTAGTTAGCCGAACGCTTTCAAATTTGAGCTTTATTTCAAGGTGTTTTGTAAATCAATTAGTATTAATAATATCGATGTCTGCTAACGAATGAAGTACGCTGTGAAGGTTTCCATTTAGGTTGTATGTGTTCCTGTTCCATATTAGTGACAGTATGTAGAGATAAAACTACTTTTTAAGAATTTAGGCTATTATGATTCTATTTTATCTTGACGTTAGCATATTCAGTGTTATTTCAATATCTAATATTTATGTATGTACCTAAGTGTAAGAAATCAGAAAGAAATATTTGTGAGCTATAGCGCTGTTTCTATTATAACGACTGCCTACGAGACGATGTTCCCAGTTAGATATGGGTTTAGCTGTGCATGAACTTGCAATATTAGAAAACAGTTTAATTTGATATAATATCCTACAAATATTATAAACGCAAAAATTGAATGGAAGTTTGTTACTCCTTCTCGCAAAACGCTTAACGAATTTGGATGGAATTTAATATAAAGATAGTTTATTACTACGTGTGAGTAAAGCCGCGTGTGAAAGCTAGTTTTATTATAAACGCGAAAGTTTTTATGGATACGTATGTGGATTTTTGGATGCGGGCGGCATATGACCGGTCGTCGTGGCGATCCCCCCAAGGATCGCCACGACCACGGACCTATGTCCAGCAGTGGACGTCTAACGGTTGAAATGATGATGATGTGGATTTTTTATTGTTTCACGTAAAAACTATTGAACGGATTTTGATGAAACTTTACAGTAACGTTCAAATAACACATAGGTTACATCAGAATAACACATAGGTTATAATTTCAGTCAAATACACCAAATCACGCGTGTGAAACCGTGGACAGAAGGTAGTATTTTATATTTTTCCACACGTAGGCAGATATTTCTGTGTAAACAGATTTGACAACTTTCGAGAAGCTTCTTACTTTTTCATTATTGTAAGTACTTTATAAGTCTTCTAACAATATACTTAAACTTGTTATTCTTTCGAAAATATTATATTATTTACTTTAGAAAATATGTTTTCTTACGTCATTAGATGGCATTGTTGATGTATAACATCTAAACGATATTAAAGTTAAAGCTTATAACTTCAACTCTTGAGTTAAATAAAATTCGCAGAGACGTTTTAAATCGGAGTAGGTATTCATGCAATTCGGACCAATGGATTTGAAGTTTTGAACTTATCACGTCGTTTACATCTGACAACTAAAATAGAAAAAAAAACTACCTATACTTCAGGATCAACATTTAAATGATGGTATTTCAGGAACCACTACAAAAATGAAGGCTTTTATATATCCCTAGATATTACAATACCCTATAATGAATATGAACTACCCAACAGGGTTGTCGGTACTCTATGAAATTAAACAATGAAGTCTCTGAGAGCCTCCCATATATCAAATGTCTTGGCAAATCTGAAAAAAGAATTCTTAAAGGTGTTTAAAGATTTTATAGCAAGGAAAAATGTATTAAATACTACAAACTAGTCTTTTTTTTGCATACATACAATAAAAATATTAAAAAAAAACAGATTTTAATAGAATATTTTAATATCAACTGACTGAATTACTAACTGAACGGAAAATTTTAAAGTACCTACATGATGCTATTATTATATAAATTATTTTTCATACTCACCTTAAACCTCACTCGTTCTGAATAAACATGGAACTAATTTAGTAGGTACCTACTACGAATAAAAGTAAAAATGTGTCCTCAAGTGGACAACCCTGGATGAACCCGAAAATCCCTGGATTGTTACCAAAAGGATATAGACGATATTAACACATCAAAGGGATATCACGCGATCTGTCATGGTGTAACATAACACATGGTGAAATACACTTGTGCGTGTCGGTTTTTTTTTATATTTCCGAGGAATTCGTCTGTAGTGAAGTGGAAAATAGTAGATTAGGTTTGTTTTGGCATCGAATATGCTGGTTAGTTTAGCGATATCGATAAAATTGTTGGAAATAATCAGTTTTGTGGCCTGGTAGACTTTTTTATCGCGTTCGATAAATACCATTAAAAATATTTTGTTTACTCCCGTAATGTCAATATACATTATTGAGTGGTCTAGAGCAATTATTGATAATTGCATTTATATTCATAACGTATAAACAATATGAGTGTTCTACTTAAAAAAAAATAGTAATTTTATCCTAAATGTTTTCTTACAATCTGATTATTTATTTGTTAGGTACCCTTTTCTTTAAAGAAATTAACGGTTCCGTATCTAAATCGGTACAGCGGTTAAGGTGTTGAGCGGTAACAGTCAGGCAAATAGATGCATTTATTATAATAATATGGGTTAATTACTAGTATACAATTAATAGATTGTAAGAAAAAAATGACCTACGTTCTTATAAGTTACACTATGTAACATATTGCCATTATTGTATTCGTAATAAGATTTTTAGCAGTTGATTAAATATAAATTACGTCGTTGTCTAATGTTTACATGTGCGACTGCTGATCAAAACTGCTTCGGTTCGATTCCCAGGTCGAGCAGTGTAACTGTTTTTTTTTAATGAAATCCTCAGTTCACCTCAAAGTTTAGATCCGTACCCAGTACCTTAACCATGCCATGATGGGTATATTAGTACACCTCTGCCTAACCCATCGGGGATGACAGGCGTAATGGTATAATATGTTGTGTTGTCAAAAATTATTTCTCACCATTCTCGTTTCTTGTTTACCATTTCTGATAAAGTCACGTTTATAACTCCTATATAAGACTCTTTATAATTGTTTCATTGTTAATAAAACTTTTTTGTTACGTATATAATATTATGTTAGAATATGGCTTCCTGGTTCCTTTATGTTTTACGAGGAAAAATAAGATTTTCCATTCGCTTTAACGTCAATGTTAGCTGGTAAACACTGTGTTTTACGAAACCGTATATAATGTTTAGATGTTGTTTGTGAAAAAAAGGGTGTTGGTAGCTTTTGTTATTAAATTGTTTTTTAATTCAATTCAAATGTTTATTTGTATAAATGTTTACATAGGTCTTACAGATTTTGTCCAGCACATTTGTCATATAATTTTTATGACAATATCTACTTAATCAAAATACAACACAATACACAATTACACAGCTTAATAGTTATATTTTAGACTAGCTGATGCTCGCAGCTTCGCCCGCGCAATTTAATACTAATTTATCCTCCTCATTGCGCCCCCGTTTCCATAGAACAAATAAATAAATATATATAGATGACCCACTATGTGTATAGCGACGTCTATGTTTCTACATAGCAACAACGTACATAGCAACGGAGAAGCTATCAAAACTGACATGACACATCGAACGCGATAAAGAGCTGTGGTAGCCTAGTGTGATGATTTTTTTACGACTACTCCTAAAATATTCGTTTATAAAAAGTAGTCTATGTGTTAATCCAGGTAATAAACTATTTGTTTGCTAAATTTCATTCAAATCTGATAAGCGAGTGAAAGAGTAACAAACATCCATACTTACAAACTTTCACGTTTATAATATTAGTAGGATATTCCTCTGTGGAGTAGAAACAACGTTCACATAACCACCTGAAAAGTTATACCACAATTGTGGCAAACCAGCTTTCAGCCCACCTGGTGGTAAGCGGTTACTGTAGCCTATAGCTACCTTTGCAACACTAGAAGTGGCGATCGTGCGTTGCCAACCCAAACTGTTAACGTTTATTAAAATAGAGAGTTACATAACTGACAGCAAACGGAATTTGCATGCTGTCAGAACAGTGACTTCCCCGAGCTCTACTAAGGTAAGTTAACGTTTCATAAAATAGAAAGTTACATAACTGACAGCAAACGGAATTTGCATGCTGTCAGAACAGTGACTTCCCCGAGCTCTACTAAGGTAAGTTAACGTTTCATAAAATAGAAAGTTACATAACTGACAGCAAACGGAATTTGCATGCTGTCAGAACAGTCACTTCCCCGAGCTCTACTAAGGTAACCTAACTCACTCGTAGAAACGCATCTATTGTTGTTTCACTGCTGTCTTCTGTAAAGCGGAAGTACTTCCCCAGTCGGGCAGCTCAATTCAGCGAGGAATCTCGCTATGCCCTACCTCTCGAAAATTCTCTTCTTGATTAAAAAGGTTCTAAGATATACCTTGCAAATTTAAATAAGTCTCCGCTTTTCGACGGTCTATCTATGTATCTGTCGCCAGGCTATATATTATGAACCGTGATAGCTAGACAGTTGAAATTTTGTATTTCTATTACCGCTATAACAGCAAATAGTAATAATAGAATAAAATAAATATTTCCGATGGTTCCCATACGAAAAATGAAATTTCTTGGCCATTTTTTGCACTGTAATAATGACGGCGACAGGGACTTGGCCGGTTTTGTAGCTTACACAAGTCATATTAACAGTTTAATGTGTATGATAATAATAATAGTGTTGATATAAAAAAATACAGTTGGTTATGAAACACTTGATATCTGTGTTAGGTCCAAATACCTGTATTAGAGAAATCAGTGCACTGTACTGTGTTAGAAGTCCAGTGCTGGGCATAGGTCTCCTCCAAGGTTTTCCACGACGACCAGTCATGCAGCGCCCGCATCCAGCGGATTCTAGCAATCCTTACCAGGTCGTCGGTCCACCTTGCCGGGGGGCTACCCACGCTGCGTCTTCCTGTACGTGCGTGCCACTCTAGGAACTTCAAGCCCCATCGGCCATCCGTTCTTTGAACGATGTGCCCTGCACACTGCCACTCGAGTTTGGCGACAGTCATAAGTATAGACAATAAAATGGAAATTTGACCAATTGTTATAGTTGCTTGAGTTACTCAGCAATAATAATAATTTGATTAATACTTCAACTCTTGTATAAGATCCCTAGCCTAGTACGCTTATCAGTCTGTCAGTTATATAACAGCTACCCACACTATTTCAACAAGAAGCAGTGAAAGGGTTACATTTCATATTTGTACGCTCAGGCTACAAACATTATGTTTATTCAACCTACCTTTGCGCTATGATGTTGGAAGCAGAATAAAACTACTTATTTGATCAGTGGAGTAGTATTTCTAAGCTAAATTTTTTATTTGTTTTAAATACCTACTGAAAAAAATAATAAAGCATATTTTTTTTTAAGATAAGTTCAGATTTTCTACAGTGTTTTAGGTGCGTTTATAAATACGAATTTTCACATACACAACCGCCCAGACTTGGAACTTTCCTGTAATATTGGCTCCGAGCGGAGATCGAAACCGCAACACGTGACGCACAAACCGATCGCTCAGCCATTGCGCCAATCGCGTGGCCGATTATTGAGTCATCAAAAATAAATTAGATTTTATGTTTCTTCTGTTGACCCGTTGAAAACTTTTAACCCCACTATTATTTAACAAAATGAATTTATGTACTCAATACTTAATCTTAAATGCTCAATAAATTTTTTTACAACGACGATCTGTAATTGTTTTTGATTCCTCAAAAAACCCATCAAAGAATACATTTAAATCATGCCCCATACAATAATTTCCATTAGCCAATTTTCTTTTATATTTATTTAATTAACAAAAAACAGAATTAAATGCCACCTACATTCAATTCTAACCTCTATGTTCACGACCTTTTCTATCTGAAATATTAACGTTGGACCCGTATGAAAAACGGTTGAGGCGGCGAGCGGAGCCGCGGGCACTGCTATAGCTACCGCTTGCGGTCTAATTAATTAATCATCGACTGTAATTCATGGGAGGCGAGTGGTTTTCCTGCTGCTTCATAATTCCGTGATTGGGTTTTAAGTACATTCTTGACGATTTGTGGGGGAACGATGAGTCTTATCTTGAATAACTGTGTTGAATGAAACAGGAGCTGCCTTGAAGTACTGAAATTAGGAAGGAGAAAAGACTATTCCGTGCCTAGTGTTATTAATTACTCAACGATGACTTTTATTTCTTAAAATTTTTTATCCACTGACTGTTAAACATAAAACTGTGATTAGTGACTAAAAATTCAAAGGTCTTTAAATCAATCCCAAGGCGCGCAGTACTGACTTCAAATTACTTGCATAGATATTTATCACATGCTCAAACGATAAAGGAAAATATTGTGGTTCTGTGGGATGCTTTTGTCGCTTATATTGTCACATTCAAATCAGAACAAGGGTAGGAGAAAATAATTATTTTTTATTGATTTTCGCACTTGTCGTCATATAACTGATTTCCCTCTCTAACTAATCGATGCTGTAATCTACAGGCTTCATAATTAATTCCTAGCTACAAGCCTACTATCTTTTTTTTGTTTAATACATTATTATCTTTTGCCCGCGTATTCGTCTGCGTAAAGTTAGTAATTTGGTCCGCATGCTAACTTCCACACCCCTTTTCTCCCTTTTCCTGGATAAAAACTATCCAATGCCCTTCCCCGGGACTCAAACTATTTCTACAGCAAATTTAATCTAAATCAGTTAAGCGATTGCAGCGTAAAAAGACAGACAGACACACTTTCGTATTTATAATATTCGTAAGTATAGATGGATGGAACGCATTAAAGAAATGTATTGATTCAAATTCACTTTCTTCTGGTAACTGTAACGACTCCTGGTGAAACCATTGTGCTTCAAATATAATATCGTCTTTACTATACTTGGGCTTATGGGGATTTACAATCGAAACACCCATATCCCTTTTACTTATTCAAATGGGTTGAGAAGCGGAATATACGGCGTGTCTTCGCACAAACGTTCAATTCCCAGCTTTAAATAATTATTTCGAATTATTCCGTCTTATTCGTACTCTAGTTCAATCTCATAGAGTGGAAAGCTTTAGGCTCGTTGCTTAAGCTTTGCAAGATATAGTTATGTTCATCATCAAAACATTTATTGTTCCACTGCTGGGCACAGGAGAACAGTGCGTACTAGTGGATTCTCCAATTTTGAGAGCGATTAGACTCCACAACTAGCCTAGTGTGGATAGAATGACTTCACACACCTCCAAGTTAATCTCTCAGGCATACAGGGGTCCTCACGGTATTTTCCTTCACTGTTTGAACATGTGATAAATACTTACGTAACTTTGAAAGTAGTGCGTGCGTTAAGATATTTTTACTTCAGGCTGTGAAGTAAAAATATCTTAACGCACGCACTACACTTCTTCACAGTCTTTGGTTACACCACTAGCCGATCACAGTGTTAGGATAGAACAATAGCTTTATAGTAGTAGTGTATAGTTATGTTGTCTGTAGTATAAATATACACGGTCTTGAGAGAGGCCCGCATTCAATAAAATATGGGCTGAAAGCTCTAGCGCGCTGTGACCTATGCGCAATTCAACTTTGAAAATAACTTTTGAGGAGAAGCATCACATTTTTGTGTTATTGGTGGAATATGTAAGTTCGTAAAATGTAATCAGGATTCAAAATGATTAATTTGTTATTTGTGGTTGTATTTGTTTATGGTTTTGTAGGATCAGACTACTTATTAATATAATATAATTGGTTTATTTATTTCTTACACTTACACGAATATTAGACATTGAAATAAAACTACTAATTAAACTAATTTTACGGATTTTATCGCGGTATATTGCTATTATTTTAACCCGACGTTTCGGATCCTTTAATGCGCATATACCGCGATAAAATCTGTAAAAAGTAGCTTTATTTCAATATAATTGATTGATTGTTTTCTTTTTGGCTGTACGTCTGTCTAATTTTTTAATAGTGATTTTCTAGTTGATACTCATTGAAGGTTGTGATGAAGCTTAGGAGAAACTTATGTCTAATAGGTAGGTCTAGGACTAGTTTTCAGACTAGAGAGAGGCAGAGTTAAAGTGTACCTAAGGCTTGCTACAATAACATATAACCCAAAAAGATCGAACTTGCCTACCATTTCCATAAAACAACGTTTTTATGGACTCCATGGCCCCACATAAGTACCGATTTGTCTACTTACTTTTCGACACCGAGAGGATTTGCTGTAAGGTTTTGCAAACTAATCGAAATCTATCAATTGATTATTATTATTATTATTAATTTAAGAGCTCAGCTCTTGTCGGTGGAGCAATCGCCACTGTTGTTTATCTCAAAATCTATCTCCATCAATGTTATACAAATTAAATAAAGACTACATTTCACATCATCATACTACAAGTCCTTTCAAATAGGTTGAAACTTATCTAAGAAAACAATGTTTAAATAAAACAACAATTGTGCCGTAACGAATTTCGATTAACAAAAAGCCTAAGTGAATGTTTAAACATGAACCATCAATATCGATTAAAAACCTCAGCAATCTGATATTCAATTATTCACTATTGGGACAAAAAAAAAGAAACTATTACACTTACTGGCACGCAAAACTGAGCACATTATAAAAAGAGCTAGCCGAAATTCAGGTGCCAAATGAACTGTTTTTCTCTATCACACCACCAATTTATATTAAACTCTCTAATCTTGCAAATGTTTTCTTAAGTGAAGGTTTTAGAGGAATTTTCATTAGATTAAGGGGTCAAGTTATTCTGGCCGATAGTGTCTTGCATCGTTTCAAGGGTTATCGAGTATCGTGGGTATTCGATTTTCGAATGGTATTCGATACTGCTGCGGTTAAACTAGTTGTTTTTTTTCTCTATTTTCTAAAGTGGTTGTTTTTATACGGGCAGTGGAAAATGTTTTAAATGAAAACATTTTCTTGTTTCATTTTACATTTTATTTGTATTTTACATGCTTGTATTTGCTTTTTTCCCTATGGAAAAGTAAGATTTTATGAATAATTTTATACTATTTTGATAAAGTCTGAGTTACTTAAATAAATTAGTAAAAAGTATGACTAACTTGATTTAGTCATATTTGAATTTAGTCATATTTGAATACTGCTAAAGTTTGTGTCACGCCACGTATAATAACGTAATTAACACAACTACATTAACACGTAGGGCACCTACTTTTTATTTATTTACCATGTGGGCAAAGCTGTGGTGGAAGCCAGTAATAAATACTTTTTAATATAATACAACGCTCGAATAACGGGTGGCCGATGGGGCCTGGTGGTTATAGAGTGGCGACCACATACTGGCCTGCATCTGCCAGTACGTGGTTGCCACTCCCCATGGCAAGATGGACTGAGGTCTATGTCCAGCAGTGAACGTCTAACGGTTGATGATGATGATGATACAAACAGTTCAGGATAACGTAAAATGAATAATCAAAAAAAATATAGGTCACTTTATTGGACAGGTATTTACTGAAGAATGGATAAAAATGGACACATAAGGACTATAAAGCTGTGGTAGTCCAGCGGTGTGACCAGTGGACTGAGATGTCAGAGGTCTCGAGTTCGAACCCAAGGCACGCACCACTGACTTTTCGGAAGTTATGTGCGTATTTATCACATGTTCAAACGGTGAAGGAAAACAATGTGAGGAAACCTACATGCTCGAGATAACTCTCGATGGCATGTGAAGTCTGCCAACCCGCAGTAGGCTAGCGTGGTGGACTATAGCCTAATCCCTCTCAATTGAGAGGAGGCCCGTGCTCAGCAGTGGGACATTAATGGGTCGACGATGATGATGATGAGGACTATTGAAATAGACACATCCTCTTAATCTCAACAAGATAGCTCCTGAGAACAATCAACAGTATTATTATAAGCGATTATAACAATACCATCGTACTGAACTGAACTCATCAAGTAAGTCTATATATCGTTTAATTGCGTCTTACGGCACCCGGGGGAAGTGTAGCGGGGATGCTGCTATTTGTACCCGGAAACCACACTGAGAGCTCGAGTGGATGCTCTCACATATACCATTTATGTGAACGGTATTATTACCCCATCACCCGATTAGGCCAGCGGTCGTTAAAGCTGCCTTCTGTGCTATGAGCCCTAGGTTTGAATCGCGGTAGAAAGAAATGTTTGTGTGATAAGCATCAACATTTGTATAATGATGATAGGAACTTGGTGATAATAATATAAACTTGATGAAAAATATTTCTATGAAAAAAGGATTTTTTACCCTTCCATAGATATATAGCAATCGTAATTTATAATAACAAATATATCCGGGTACCGTCAGAGTTAAGCAAGGAGGGTTGTGTTACGGATATTAGACGGTTGATATACTATACAGTTTATTTAACCGACTTCAAAAGAGGAGGAGGTTTTTTATGCTTGTTACCACAGAACTTTCGACTGGGTGAACGGCTTTGATGAATCTTTTTTTTTTATTTGAAAGCTGAAACTAACTAAAATTAATATTATAGTAACTCAGTCAAATTACAATAATTGAAGATACATACATATCATACTAGGCTCATTTTTACTTAATAATAACAAAACAATGAATTATACATAACTTATGTATGTATTTATGTATGTCCACACTCATCACTTAATGTACTGGCCCATATTCGGATTTTAACCCGGAAATACTATAATCCTTAATACGGTTACGCTAATCCGATTGTCCAATTTAAACCTGCAGGTCGATTAGTTAACTTAAGTTTTAATAATAACTAGTCAGTTGGTCGTGATTTTGTTCACGAAACAACCCAAAATTGACATCATTAAATGAGTACATGGGATCATCAGATATTCAGTATGTGCCAGACATACATACACACAGTCTTCCAGTGACTATGGATTCTGTAAAGGATCTGACACATCAGGAATAAAATATGATATCAATATACCGCGACTATATCAGTAAAAAGTAGTTTTATTTTAATGTTGATATAACATATCAAAAATGTATCATACGCTGAGCTTGAACTGCGTAATTTGGAAAAATATAGGGTAGCTGTTAGTAATTATTTTAGCTTTTAGGCGCAGTGGCTGAGCGGTCGGCTTGTGCGTCACGGGTTGCGGGTTCGATCCCCGCACGGAGCAAATATTTGTACGTTCTGCAAGTATTTGTTTCGGGTCTCGGCGTATGTGTTTATGAAAATATGTGTTTCTAAACGCACCCACGACTCAGGAGTAAATCCTAATGTGGGACAACATCAAAACAAAGCGATAAAATCCATAACAACTAGCTTTATCACAATAATTAGAAAAATATTTTTATTTCAAACATCAACTATTTCCATGTGAAAAAGCTTTTAGCGAGTATAAATTCAGTTAGTCCGTAAAACAATTAATCTAACTAGGCACTATCGATGTAACCTGTTAGGATTATTTTCGAACTGAATTTGAGTCTAACAGAGCAGAATAAAATGAACAGAAGTGGCATTTGCAATCACTTGCTACTGTGCAATTTTGCGGTGCATTTTTTGAGTGACGACGTAATACCAAACACTTTCTGGCGAATTTTCAATAGCACTTGGTCAACCTAGGTCCTAGTATACAGTAGCCACGCATACATAATACCAATAAAAAAATTGGTTGTTTGTAAAGTCGGTTTACGGACAATTATTTTACGTCATACAGTTTTGCCGATAGAATGGGAGAGAAATAGATGCGTCACAAATCGAACGCTTAGATCAATCGTGCCTCTCTATCGCTTGCTTCGCGTTCTCGCTTGTACGCTCTGTTCAGACGGAACGTGATAATTTATCGTGCGTGCAGCCGGCATTCATCTATTTATAAGACATTATCACGTCAAAGAACGAACCTGTTATTAATCCTATAACTGGCAAACCAGCAACTATTAATTAATAGTTTAATTAATATATGCACCACCATTCAACAAAGTAATAAGGTAATTAATAAATTATAGAAGCGTTAAGTTGAAATGTACTGTCCCATTGCTGGACACGAGTGTTCTCTTATTTGAGAAGAATTAGGTTGTATGTTGTATACTACCACTCTAGCCTCGTGCGGGGCAAACTTCTCACGCCATCAAGAAGTACTTTCAGATATGTAGGTCTCAATCTCACGATTTTTTCACCGTTTGAGAATTTGATAAATACGCACGTACCTTTGAATAGTCTAGTGGTGCATGCATTGGGATTGAAAACGAGACTTTTGACTTAACAGCCGTAACACTTAGCTTTCACAGCTCCAACTCAGCTCAACGTGCAGCGTTTATTTTTAATCATTATATCGATCCAAATTATTTTCCGTGCGGAGATCAAATCGGCGACTCATACCCCAATAAATTAAAAATAAACTCAAATAAGCAACGTATAGTTATAAAAAAAGTACATCAACATAACATTGTAGCCTCATTCCTTGCATTTCAAAATACAATTCGACTCGATACTGCTTCTCGAATAAACTCCTTAAAATTCACTCGACTAGACAGACATCGGATACATTCTCGATACCTCACTGTATATCCTTTTAACCCTCTAACGTCAGTGTATAATTGATTTTGTTCAAAGCTCCAAACTCTGAGAGGATAATCGACTATTTTCCGCTTACTAACTCAAGCCCGGATAGTTTGTTTGCTTTTATCGAAATTGTTTTTGAAATCTGAATATTTTAAGCTGTTTTTGGTTGCGGATAATTGGGAGGTATAAAAGAGCAATTAAAAGTTAATGTAATATTGAATATTTTAGTGAATTGTTTATTTAAATTATGCTATAGCTGTGTAATGCATAAACCATTTATAATTTTTTTTTTTTATATACCACATGGTTGACAAACATGACCGGTCTGTTTGTAAATGATAGATGATAAATGATATTTATTTCTGTAAATAGATCTTTTAAAGACACTTTTACAAGTCATGTATAAGATACATTTTAGGAACTAGATCGCATCGGCATTTCCTAACTGATGACCTCTGAGAAGAAATGCTGAAACAAACTCAGAGAATCATGGTCTCTTTTGAAGTCCAAACATCTTTGTTTACAATATGTGAGCCTGACGATATAGGTCAGTGTAAATGGTTGCCGTAGCCTATAGACGTTTGCAACACCAAAGATGTCGCTTGCGCGTTGCCGACCCTGTATAAATCGTTTTGATTGCTTAAATTAAGGGAGTTACTAAACTTACAGCAAACGGAATTCCCATGCTGTCAGAACAGTCACTATTCCAATGAGCTCTAGTAACAAATTGTAGACGGGTGATGAGGAGAGTGTCCAGTGTTGAATAAATTGTTCCTCGATGGGTTTTCACTTACCATCCGTATCGAAGAACTTCCTTTCTTTCCTTCCACAGTTAACCTTTACCAGTTCAGCTATCCCGCCTTGAATCTTTTGTTGCGTGGACTCCGCTCAAAAACGATCCTACCCGATTAGTTTTATGCGTTATTTGCTCGGCCCAACGTGATGCTAAAAGAATAGTCTATTAGATGATTGAGAGCAAAAACCACAAATCGGACTGATGTTATCTCAATATGGTTATACTCTCCCAAAAAAACCTTAGCAGAGATCTTTCACGATTGCACAAAAGTGTTTCACTGTGTTTGTTTTTAAAATTTAATCAAACAAATCCCAACCCAAAGCTCTGATGATCTTCAAACGGCTGCATAAAATTTTTGGAACCATAGCTAAAACACTTCAATTGGAATTACATTCCAAAAATTCTAATATCATAATAATCCCGTAAACATCGGGCATACAACATTCTGTTACTCATAATTACCAAACGTAATTCATACTTAATATTATGAATGCTGCTGTCTGTCTTTGTCTGTTACTTATTACGCTTTAACCACTCAACCGATTTAGATGAAAGGTATGGAGATAGTTTGAGCCCCCGGGCAGGACATAGGATAAGGTTTTTATTCCGGAAATCATCCCTTGAAAGGGCAAAACGGGGGTTGGAATTTTGTATACGGAATCGATAATCTCTTAAAATATGGTAGAAATATAAAAATAGGTTGATAAAATAAGCAAATTGGACAAATTCCTTATTCTACACAGATGAAGTCGCGGTCAAAAGCTAGTGATATATAAATAAGTCAACCAAATCCACACTTCTCACCAACTTTTTTGTGGCAACGATATTTTCTTTCGGTTCTGCCACACTAATGACGCTATCTTAATTCAATTGTAGATATCTCGGCGGTAATAACTCTGTTGTGTTGGTCGGTGCACGGACGGACGAAAGTTTCCAAGTTTCGTTCCTTTATTAAGCTCGTTGAAGGAAATTATTGGAAAGCTCCTAATGAGTCCTAATGGCAGTTTACGACGTTTATGTTTATTTGATTCCTGTGATTCTGAAGTAGTTATGTCTTATTTTGTATCACTTTGAAAATAAACTGAGCTCAGAATTTATTTTATGCATATATTCGACGACCTAATTAGTCCAACAGTAGTTAACACTGCTCTGGGAGTTCTGGGACTCACAGCACAGAAGTTCTGTGCTATGAGTCCCAGGTTTGAAACCCGGTAGGGATGCATGTTTGTGTGATGAGCATAAACATTTGTATTCGAGTCATGGATGTATTTATGTATGATATCGATGGCCCCACAGAATAAACGTGCAAGTGAAAAACATCAATTGTTCAGGAAAAAATAAAAACGTTTGAACTTGAATAACTGTTATTTAAAAGTTAATAGGGTTAAGTATTGTATATCAAATTAAAGATATAAAAAAAACTCATTACATTACAGCTTTTATTTATTTTTTAATCCATCGGTTTTCCGGAAAATTATGAAAAACCATTTATTTTTTTTATTCTCGTAAAATTTGTATGACTAGATAACAGTAAATTGTCATTATACGTTTATTCGTGTAAAATGTCAAGCGAACAAAACTTATAATGTTATATTACACTATTATTCGGCGTAAATTAAGTTTTTTTTATACCCAGTAATAGGCATTAGCACGTTTGTTTACAGTAACTTACTCTATTGTTTGATTACTGTAAAGATAGAATGCATGTATATCAGGGTTCATAAGATCGATTCTCATTTATGTAATACACTGTTGTTATTGCATAGAATTATAATGTAATTTGCTTTACTTTATCAATTATACAGTAAGAAGGTGAAATAAAAGAAAAATAAAATAAATAACTATGTATCTACATGCATACAAAATAAAGAGCTAATGATAATGTAAAATTGAGTTCAAACCCTGACTTTTCGGAAGTTATGTGCGTATTCATCTCATGCTCAAACGGTGAAGGAAAACATCGTGAGGAAACCTTGCTTGAGAGATTTTCTCGATGGCATGTGAAGTCTACCAACCTGCAGTTGACTAGCGTGGTGGAATACAGTCTAATACCACTCAAATGAGAAGAGACCCGAGCCCAGCAGTGGGATAGTAATGAGTTGATGATGATGATATTGTAAAAAACTAAAATTAAACTTAGCTATTAACTTGAACTTATAAAAAAAAAATAACGAACCATATTGTAATTTGAAATACTTGAGATTAAGTGCCCCCGTTACAGTCATTGGTTACAAAGATCTAAGTAGGTACCTTAAGTGTTCAGGATCTTCTGGATCTCCTCACTACCCTCGTAATTCGTTTTCACGAGAGAATTTTACTTATATTATTCACTCCAGTAAATTTTGTAGCTATTTATGTCATGTATGTCAAAGATTTCGAGTTACCCAAGGCACTCACCACTGACTGTTCGGAAGTTATGTGCTTATTTATCATATGCTCAAACAGTGAAGGAAAACATCGCGATGAAACCAGCATGTTTGACAGGTTTTTTCGATGGGGTATGAAGTCTAAGCCAACCCGCAGTAGACTAGCGCAGTGGACTATAGCCTAATCTCTCTAACATAAGAGGAGACCCGTACCCAGCAGTGGAACAATAATGGGTACATGATTTATGTCCTTTAATCAATTCTTCTATTTTATCAGTTCCTTGAAATCTATAAAGATCATTCTTTATCATCTGTTTTATTTGGTATTTGTACTCAGTAACTGTGTAATTCTCTATCAAGCAATTCATTTGATCGGTCGTGTATTAGTATATAAGATGCTGCTCTCAGTCTCCTCTTACATAGTTCTAGGTCTTCCTCTGTTATCTTTTATATAGTTCTCATTTCCTTCTTCAACTTCCAAATAGCTGTATGTATATTTAATACTTGCTGTGTAATTAAGGAATATGGTTTTGCAAATTTTAATATCCAACTCGGTATCTATTTCTTTATTTATCTTTTCACAACATTTTAATTTGCAGATACAAGACGATTTCTGTGTGTTTTATAAATACCGTGCCCGTCCACCGTACTCGTAGTCGTAGTTGTTTTTTAACAATATTGAAGACTGAGGGAAGAGGGGAGTACATAGAGAACTTATAAGATGTGAACATTTTGTTATAAATTATTGCTTGCTTTGCTTAAAAGGATAGACATAATAAATAAGCGAACGTGTTCACGCATAGCTTTTAGACAAAGAACTAATTTTCAAGCACATCGCAGAAAATTTTTATCCTGGGTGGAAATCGAACCTAAGACCTCCGGTTTCGCATTCATTGCATTATTAACCACTAAACCAATAAGCCAGTTAATACCCTTATATTTCGCCGAATAAAAGTATTCAATGTTTTTACAAACAAGAATACTGTCACTTCAATCATATCATCTAAATAGAACAAATAATCAGTAAAATACCTGTGTAGTCACAATTGGATTGAACGGATCGTTGATCGTCGTTACTATGCATTAACTTAAACTAATGTCACGAAAATATTAGTATTTCGATCACATTAGTTTATTTGAACAGTCCGATTAAATACTGTAAGGGACAATGCAATACGTTTTTTTTTCAGTAAAAAATATATTTAATCTTTCATCTTATAATATGAAACATTAGAAATAAAAACTGCATGCAATATTACACGAATAAACGTGTAAGTAGCCATTATACAAACGCACAAGTCTTCTCAAACGTTTACTTGTTGTAACATGTTTATTCTTGTGCCCTTGGGGACCTAAAAAGCGTTTAATGATAGCATATACTATTATACTTGTGATATTAATTGCTTATTTTTCCGTAGAATAAAGGAATCAAGTGATATAACAAGTGTATTTTCGGTCAAAACATTATAAAAAAAATTGAGAAGGTGCTGGATAGGCCAAAGAAACGAAAAATGCAAAAAAATTTTTTTTGGGTAAGAGCTCTTGCACGTTTATTCTGTGGGGCCATCGATATGTATGTACCTATTTACAAAAAGAAAGTAAAATTATTAAAAAGATTTATTATTAAAGTAATTTTATGTTAGTAAGTATAGTTGTGTTATGGTACCTACGTAAAAATGTTATGTAATAAATTGTTCAAACTTTCCATCGCCCGTACACTGAACTAAAAAACCACATCGCGACCGCATCAAATAGGTAATAACTAAACGTAATTACGTTCGGTAGCGGTAATGTTACGCCCTAGCGTATGCCGCATACACGCTTTTATCTACAAATATCATCTGATACTACCTACATCACTTCCGGAGTGATTCTCTCTTAATAATATTAAGAATAATTGTTAAAATTGCTATGTTTTGTAGGTATAATATGCTCAGGAATGTGCTGAGTTTCAGCTATTTTTAGAGAGGTAGGGCAAAGCGAGATTTCTCGCTCAAATTGAGCTGCGCGACTCTGAAAGTACCGCCACCTGATAGAAGACTGCAGTCAAACATTTAACTTTGGCAACCCACGTTAGACAGGAAAGACGCTAAATAAAAAGATTTTCATTAATTGTTTGATTAATTGGTTGCATAGGAGCAGTATATAACCTAACCGTATGTAAATCTGTTGGAGATTTTTAGTCAAATGTGAACGTAATTTTGGTGACAGTTATGAGGATGGTAATTATTTCTGCCCAGATTCAATACATTTGTATTTAACTGAATTGGACTCAAAATTCCTCCACAGAACCCAATATTGCTTTGTTAAATGATAAGGCCTACGTTAAAAAGGCCCAAGGAAAAATAACGAATTAGAAATGGTATAACACATGAACTGACAAACGATACGATATGAATAGGCATTGTTACATTTATATAGGTCCCACAAATGCAACATAACATACAAGATATTTTTGCCAAACTCAGTACGTACAAAGTGTTGATGTGAATAAATCAGCGGGACCTATGAGTAAGTATGATAGGTCAGATTTTCAGCAGCAGTCATTTATTTATTTGGGGGACTATTTGAAAAAAATACAGTCCTCATTCGATCTTCAGTGCTTTCAACTGCTCATATAAACAACGTCGTTTCGACATCTTTATAAATCAGTCAGGCTAACTAACTGGCACAAAGCCAGGGGTTGCAAACTTTTAACATCAGTTAATCTAACACTGGAGACTGTTGGCGGGAATTCAAGTTGTTGTTTTTTTTTTTTTTTCAAAAATTTGGCACAGCCACCAAATACGTTAATTGCTGTGACCTAAATGGGTCCCTCTTTGTATTCGTGGCGTTAATTAAAAAACCAAAAGGAATGAATGATTAGCTGAGGTGCGATTTTAAATCATAGTGACATTACCAATAATTGAAGCACTTTGCTTTAACAGTTTAAGGCATTTTGTGGCTCGAGAGATCCGGTGAAGACTGAATCTCACACATACGTAAGTAATAGACGGCAGGTCAGAAAGTCATTATTTATTTTTTGGAAAAAGAAACAAAATGAAGGCTATGTATAATATAATTTATTTAACTTAATAAATATTTGTGCATTTTTTTGATAGCACGAAGGTGGAAATAAACTTACAGTTTGCCTGATGGTAAGTGATTTAGCGGATTAGCAGATATATATTTTTTATCCCGACGTTTCGAATTCTTTATAGCATATTATTTGGATGAGAATTTTATAATCGTACTATACTTGGATAAATATTATACCTAATTTGAAATTTGGTATAATGAGGATATATTTTATTATAAGTTTTTAAGGGCTATTAAACTAAGGAATCTGTAGAATAACTAAGATACAATATCAAGTACAGATCGTTCAATCTCTTTCCCTCCCTAGTGTAGAAATGGGCCGTTGTGTTACGTTAAATATTTCAAGACCAACCTGTGTAGTTTCACACACACATATACAAAGCTCGTGTACAAATATCATTTTGTTTATGTAGTTGAAGAAAAGCTATACACATATCCAGTGATTGTGCAAATCTAAGTTCATGATAGAAAAAAATGCTCAGTGATATCTTATTTCCAGTTTCTGTTCCTCCTTTTCCTACTATCGCCTGACAAATTATGCAAAGCCAAGATCGTCTCTTCACACCGCCTTACAACCGCAGTAAAAAACGTGCTACAACTTAATTATTGAGCAAATCAAATAATTTTCTCCCGACTCAGGAGATGCTATTAAAAATAGACAAAAAAAGGCACGGCAACTTTTTTTATACAGTTTATTAAGAATTTAACACAAATCGCGGTCAAATGGCCGTGGATCCCGGATCCCTAGAGAAATCATTGGCCACCGTGGCAAAGATAAAAGATGTACAGATTGCAAAAAAGATTTACTCGGTTATTTGGTTAGCATTTTAATAATTGATGTATAGGTGACAGGTCGGATTGAATTAAATATTCAAATCTTGAAGTTTGGAAAAGCGTAATTTTATGAGAAGTATTTTTGAAGTGAAAACTTCTTTAGGCGCATTGAGCACTTTTGGGTAAACAAAGATCACTAAACTCGCGTCATTATCACCGCATGCTTCCCATGAGCTATATGTATCATCATCATCATCACATCAACCGTTAGACGTCCACTGCTGGACAAAGGTCTCCCCCAAGGATCGCCACGACGACTCCACGGATTCCAGTATGACTATGATTACATAGATCAATTCAATCTGTACTCATCATTCTCTGGAATACTGATGACATAAAAGTTGACAAATCGACGAAAACAATTTAATTTAATAAGGTCGACAACGCGCGAGCAATCTTCTCGTGTTGCAAACGACCATAGACTACCTTGTTTGTAAAAATCAAGTATCAAAAGAAATAATTACAAGTCTCCGTTGTTTATGCCTTTTATTATAATAAATAAATAATAAATAAATTTGTATGCTTATGAAGGCAAAAACATATTCACACAAATTACAACAAATTTACACCAAAACAAACGAATGCAGCATGCATTATTAATACAACGTATTTAATCAAATACAAATAAATTAATGTAACGTATTTCATCAAATACAAATAAATTAATATAACGTATTTTATCGCGGTACATTGATATTATTTTAACCTTTAGTTTCAGATCCTTTACAGCATCTATGGTCACGGACAAAAAGTGACAGGTGAATTACTGGATTAGTAATTACCTTACATGTTGTCATAGCGATAAAATTCATAAAAAATATTAAACAAAAGTTCTTAGTTTTCGGAGAGGTGGCATAGCGAGATTCCTGGCTCAAATTGCCCCCTCAAATTGAGCTGCCCGACTGGGGAAGTACCTTACAGGAAACCGCAGTGAAATAACAATAGCTGTATGACTGCGAGTAAGTTACCAAAGCTTGTTTGGGGAGTGACTATTCTGACAGCATGGGAATTCTGTTTGCTGTCAGTTTAGTAACTTCCTTATTTTAAGAAACCTGGATGGTTACTATAGGATAGGCGACGCGCGAGCGACACCTTTCGTGTTGCAAACGTCTATAAGCTACGATAACCGCTTGCCATCAGGCGGACTGTATGTGTTTTTGCCATCCTTATAACATAAACAATAGTTTTTAGGTACAAAATAAATTGTATCTGTCACATAGGTACCGTTAATCCCTCATCATAGAAGTGGCTTTTTCAAAAGCAGTACCCTAGAATAAAATATAATCTGGGATCAAGAGTGCCACTGACACTTTGCATTCCATTTTCTTTTAATTCTAAAAATGGTAAGACGGAGACCGTGGCACGTCTCGAGGGATGTAAATGCAAATACGCTTGTTGCTACGGAGTAGTGTTAGAATGGAGTTGTTAGGTACAACATGTAAATTTATAATAGCATCGGTGCAGTTGAAATGGCCGGCTTAGAACAATAGAGAGACTGCATGTCTCTGTAAATAAAAAGAGACTGTGTAAATGTAAAGCTTTATTTTGTAAATAAACTATTATTATAGATATTATTATAATTTTAGTGTATTGCTTTCAGATATTTCTTTGTATAATAATAATTATGACTGTATGCATTTATCATGAACAAATTTAGGTATTTTATTAGCGATCCGGTATCCGCAAACATTAGATTAGTTACTAAGCTGGATATTGATTGCGACGTATTTAAAAAAAATATTCAATTTTATCTATTAGCTCTTAAGCTAAAGATATAAGAAAAGGTTCAAGGAATACTTTCGTTTTAAGGTTATTTACAAACTACAAAGTACTTTGTTTTTATTGTAGTAATTTCTACGTCTGGTAATGAGTTTTCATGATTAGAAGCACTTAGTGCTCCATTTACACGTCACTTCGTAATCTTGACACTCTATCCAGAATTATTGCATTACCATATAAATCCTATGACATAATATTTTCAGTAGCATGTAGCTAAAATGTTAACACAGTCTTGTACTCTAAAACAAAATAAACTAAAGAGCAAAAAATAAATGTTTTATACAAGACATAGAATTCTTGAAGTCTGTGTCATATAAATATTATAATAGAGAAATATGTAACCAGTTTAGTTGGCACTCGGTATATTTTTATAAATATATTTTAGTTTTTTTTTAGTCGGTGAATATAATATCTTTTACCTATGTTTTGTAAATATTTTATATCACACACACAGACGCGCGCGAGCACACACTCAGACGCGCGCGGGTACACACACACAGACACCTATTACATCGCCCCCTATAACATTGGACCTTAAAACATACCGGCTAAATGTGGGTGTACATCTCTGCTTAAATCTTCGGAGAAAACAGTCGTAATGGTAAGATTTGAAAATAAACGATTCATATATTTCAAAACAAACTGCATTACTTAGAAAAAAAATATAAAAGAGAAATAAATTCAAATAAATAATAAACTAAAATAGTCGTTTCAATTTTATTAAATATCACAAAAATTCCCAACGCAGTTCGTAGTGATATTGTAAATCAAATAACTATTTTTCGTTTTATTTGACAGCTGTCAAATCTGTCAATCTATGTATTTAATATCGTTGTTTCAAAAATTCAGAGACCTAATAATAGTTTAAGACACACTCTCTGCATTATAGAAGTTCATAACACCTGAACGTAATAAGCAGAGTTGTTCAAAAAATAATAATGGGTTCAACATCGTACTATAATCCTGTCTCGTGCAATTCGCACATGTCTGTGTGATAAAATTCAAATTTCTAGCGCTGAGAAGCCCATGTGGGCAGTTAACGGGTTGACTTGCAATAGTTCTGTTACGATGTTAGGTGTGGTACAAGTGAGAAGAAATAGCGGAAAATAAAAGTTGTTTGAATATTGCGATATTGATTTTTTTACAGGTGTAAACCTGTGAGTGTTCATTATTTTGCTACCTACCTTTTGAAGATAGATGGGGAATGGTATAATATGCTATATAAATATGCGTATACAGTTATTCATTATGTTTGTGCCAGATTTATGGCCTCTTACAGCTGTAATTTGAGGCCATAAATCTGGCACAAACATTAAAAAAAATGTAATTTTCTTCGTGTGTGTATATACGAGTGAGAGAGCTGTTTTCGCAACAATAAAATTATGGTTTTGACACTTTAAAACGGTTCTAGTAGCCGGTTTTATTGAATCAATATGTAGTACGTTTTTTCCCCATGGAGGTAGACAGAAACTGTAGATCTCATACCACTTAGTTTATTTATTGTAGAGTTTACTCCAAAATATTATAGATTGCTTAAAAATTAATACTCTTTAAGGCCTTAACTTGCTAGGAAACCATTCTGGTGTCGCTTGTAGACAGCTATTACTAGCACTGTCAGCACCTCATGCCAACTACACTGGATTTTTGACCGCTCCTCTTATAAACTTGTACCACAATACACAGAAGACTGCTGTAACTACATGCATGGAGGAATGTTAACATATACATATATTATATAGGCTACGAGTTAATAACCAAGAGGCAGGTTACCTTATTTTATGCTACACCTGGATATAACAGAGGTTATATAACTGTACGGGCTATAACAATCGATACACGGTAGAAACTTTCGGATACGAATATCGATTCCAATAATATCGATAATTACTAGATTAAGGAGCTGTGGTAGTCTAGTGGTGTGACCAGTGGACTGAGATGTCAAAGGTCTTGAGTTCAAACACAAGGCGCGCACCACTGATTTATCGGAAATTATGTGCGTATTTATCACATGCTAACACTATCGGTGAAGGGAATCATCGTGAGGAAACCTACATGATTGAGAGATCTTCTTGGTAGCATGTGAAGTCTGCTAACCCGCCGTAGGCTAGCATGGTGGACTACAGCCTAATCCCTTTTAAATGAGAGGAGACCCGTGCCCAGCAGTGGGACAATAATGGGTTGATGATGATTAGCGAAAGTACGCAAGTTGTCCATCGTGGTAGACAGTGACTGTAGATTTCTATTTACGATCCTGGCAAATACTTAATGTATGCTTCTTGTTCGGTAATTTTACACATACTTCTCGGTATAGTGGGGTCTTAACCTGATCTTTTATAAATCAAAAATATAACAGCGGTACGTGTCTGCGGTGGATTTCTTATTCTTCCATCCACCTTTGCCGTTGATATTTGTTCCGTCAATCGCCTTTCATTCACCCTCTTTACGTACCTAAACCATTTTAAAATACTTATCAAAATAGCATCTTTCTTTAATTATATGGCTTTATTTATCTAAAGTCATAAAAGATTCCATAGAAATGGCTGGAAACAGCACAAATTTTCCGCTCAAATATGCATCTAAATAACTAATAAATAATTTTCTATGAAGAGAATCAGCATTCCTGAATAAGATTGCATTTATTGGATCCGTCAGGAGAAATTAATATCATTACTATATGTGCTCACAGAGTAAGAAAAATTGCTTGTAAAACATGAAATGGATGTTGCATTTGAAAACCCTATCCATAGAATAATATAGGTGTCTTCAAGTCAGTTCTTCACGCTTAAACCGCTGAGACTTTGTATGGATATAGTTTGAGGTACTTTAAATTGTGAAAAAGATTTGTGAGACTTGGCAGTCAACTCAAATGATTTATTTCAATTAGACCAATATTACAGGTACTTTTGAATTGTCAAAAACTAGTTGCACAGTTCCAAAAGGTAGGTCTTATGGACAAGAACCGGCAAGAAACTACATAGATACTCTTTTTAAATTAAATACATAATTACAAAATGGTTGGTTTTGTTTTACAATGCTTTATGTATGTAATATCAATATAAGACTGATGCAGTCCATGGCCTTATTATTATTAATAAAAATATAATTCAAAAATACTATAACTATAGTTGCTGTATATTTCATCCCTGTTCGTTACACAGCACGTCTAAGGTAATCCGGGGTCACAAAGAACTCGTTCACTTTTCCGGGACTGTCGCGCTTTGCAAATGTCTCTAAATCTCATGGAGCCAAATGATCTAATGGATATGCCTTACATAAATACATATTATATTTATTAATTTTGTCAACAATACGTGAGCTGTAATAGCCAGAAGTAAGAATGAAGTATGAAATAGAAGCGCAGTGGCACTTTTTTGCAGTCCCACTAGAACGTGAAAAAGCGCCACTGTTCTATTAAATTTTGTATTATAATCACCCGAATTATTATTCCACTGCTAAGCGCGATTCTCCTCTCATTTGAAAAGGACTATTCCATGACTCTACTGCAGCGCATGACCGGTCGTCATGGCGATCCTTGGGGGAGACCTATGTTCAGCAGTGGACATCTAACGGTTGATGTGATAATTACATATTATCTACCACGCTAGCCTAGTGTGAGTAGAGTCAGACTTTACTCGGCATGGAGAAAATCTTTCAAGTTTCTTTACGATGTTTTCCTTCACCGTTTTGTAAAGTAAAGAATATATTTAGGTATCACACACTTAAACTTGAGAAACTTGAGATATCAATATCATTGGCTTCAGTTCTTTTCAGATACAACAATGTTAATACTCACCCAAGCTTAGTCAACATCAGAGTCTTATTAAACATTAAATAACTGCCGAAATTGTTATCTTTGTCGCACTACACTGTATCTCTACTGTGCGAAAGAGATAGCTTGATGATTCTTCATTACCTATGATTATAATACCGCATCCATCTCTTCACTCTCTCAATGTCGTTCACCCGTGCACTGCCTTTAGCTTTGTGCATTATTGTTTCAAAGGAAAATCTTCCGTTTTCTTTGTACATCGCCTTATTTAACCCTGCTTCTCAGTCGCTTTTATTTTCAAATGAATTTCTGATGAGCTTTGCGAGTTTGAGCGTGTGAGTCGATCTTGTGGAGTTAATGTTCTTCATAATATGATTCTTGTTTTGTAAATCTCGTGTATTGGAGAAATCTAGTGCTGTAACTTAGCTTTGGAAAATGTATTCTAATTGTTTTGACCTTAAGTTTGCTCTTTTGAAGTCAATAATATCATCATTAGGTTCATCATCATCAACTGTTTACTGTCCCACTGTTGGGCACGGGTCTCCTTTCATTTGAGAGGGATTAGACTATAGTCCACCACGCTAGCCTACTGCGGGTTGGCAGAGTTCACATGCCACACCGAGAAAATCTCTCAAGCATGACGGTTTCCTCACGATGTCTTCCTTCACCGTTTTGAGCATGTGATAAATACGCATATAACTTCCGAAAAGTCAGTGGTGCGTGCCTTGGGTTTGAACTCGAGACCTTTGACATCTCAGTCCACTGGTCTCACCACTAGGCTAGCACAGCTCACAGTCATTGGGTTAATAATGATTAATTACAGATTTGTCTATGGACGTCTGCAAATCTAGAAATTTAGCTCACGCGTTGCCTACTCTGCGAAACATTTTTCACTCCTCTTTGAAGAACCTTATGCTCTCTGAGAAGCGTTCGGATTGTAATTAGAAAAACTACTAATATCTAGCCACAGAAAGTAAATAAAAATCGAAATACCTAGTTATTAACTTAATAACTGTGATGGCCTTTCGAATCATAAGATATTTCTTTTTAAAAGTGGCAGTTATACTGTCGCATTTCGTTCAGTCTGTGAGAGTCCCGGCGGCCCACTCCCCCTTCCCTCTCTCCTATGACGTGGGAACCTTCAAGAGGAGAGTATATTCTTTATTGAAAGGCCGGCAACGCATTTGCACGTCTCCTGGTGTTGCAGATGTCCATGGGCAGCGGTAATCACTTACCATCAGGTGAGCCTCCTGCCCGTTTGCCCTCTTATTTCAATAAAAAAAAACACTTTGACTTAATTTTTTTGTCCCGTTATTTATTTATAAACAATTGCAGTTGATTACATTTTAAACCTTTAATATGTGAACACGCACAAAACCAAACTCCAAATTCAATTAACAAACCGGTTTTGCGTCAAAAATAAATTGACCGACTCCCTTACTACGTCATACAGGCATAAGATAAGACTGGTCTAATATTCATGTGTTGTCTATGGCTCCTATTGGTTGGGAACGACAGGTGTGTCCCGAACAGTTAATGAATCTGTTCGGAAGATTATATCTACAGGTTGATCTGTATTTTGCCGCGTCTTTTTTCTTTCTTGTGTGTTTGTTTAGGTGGATTTTTTTAAGTGATTTCAGACTTACTGATAACTTTGAATTAGATGTAAGAACAGATTTTAAAAACTTTAATAAAAAATAAAAAGTTTTTGAAAATTATTTATTTATTCATTACATTAAAGGTACTATATACATTATATGTATTAAACCTACTTAAAAAAATAATTTTAATGAAAACTACGTTTTTAATTCACAGTTTTTTTTTTATTTAATATTGTCCACTGTTTATCTAAACCAAGACACAGTTATTTTGGGTTGGTTGTATATAAGAAAGAACTCGATCTTATGTTCTCCGTTTCAGTACCCTAGATTAATTACTGAAAGCAAAAAATCGGGGGAAATTCGGTCACTCCACCTGTATAATATGTACGTAAGTAGTCGTACCTACCTCATCAACTTTTATTATTACACTCTACATTACAAAACTACTCGTTGCCGTGGAAACTAACCATATTGATCAGTGTCTTTCTAATACTAGACAGTTATTCGTAAATAAAAAAGAAAAAACGTTTATTTAGCCATCGATATGATGTTTCTGTTGCCTTCAGGTGTTGCAAATGTCCATGGGCGGTGGTGATCACTTACCACCAGGTGAGCCGCCTGCTCGTTTGCCCATATCGCAATAAAAAAAAATTATGTTGTCATACTATCACTATCCCTATCATACATACTATCACGCCTGTCCCAAGAATTTGGCAGATGTCTACTAATATACACCTTCACTTTGCAGCTATGTTTAAGGTTCCATGATGTAATAGGGGACTTATTGCCATCTATCGGGTACGAATCCAAACTCCAAACTGCTAATGACTCAAAAACATGGGCTTTATGTTCAAACTCAAACTCAAATGATTTATTACAATTAGACCAATATTCCAGGTCCTTTTGAATTGTCAAAAACTAGTTATACGGTTCCAAAAGGTAGGTCTTTTGAAACCATTATTATCTGGAATGGTTATTATCCCACTACTGGGCATAAAAACTAGTTGTACGGTTCCAAAAGGTAGGTCTTTTGAAACCGTTATTATCTGGAATGGTTATTATCCCACTACTGGGCATGGTTTAAACACTGCGACTTTCAAGTTGAAGCTATAAAATAATAATTGTACGATAAATATAATTGCAAGATAATTTACCACTTAAAGTACTTAAAGTATTTTAATTCGACGTTTCATGAGGCTAATTCCCGTCAATCGGCTGTAAACCATTCGAATAATTGTTTTACAATCGATAAGTACATCCCTAATTCAATTAAGGCCACTTCAATAGATTAATTTAATTAAAGTTAATCAAATGCAGGTCACTACAAAGCATTAAAAACTGGTTGTGATTAGGAAAACAACACATTGGATGTCTGTCAACCTGTTCTTAAGAAGCATATATACTTGTACTGTAAAATAACATCTCGACTGTATCGAAAAGTTAGACGGAGAAGTCTTCTCTTAGAGCCTCTCCGACTAGCGAAGATTGACAGTCAATTTAGCATATATATTCATTTCTATATCTGGCGAGGCTAAACGGTTCGGCAGCACCCGCTACCCCTGTCCACTTCCTGACTGGCTCTTGCCTGCGATTTTTCCCATCATAATAAGCTGCAGCAACTCGTATCTTTCATGTCTTATTACATGTTCTAAGTACGATGTACAAGTACATGTGAGTAAATAATGACACGTCAAGGTCACATGTCAAATTTTGTTTTTGTCAAGAACAAAAGTATTAGTTATATCTGAGTTTTGCGAATCTCGTAATAACCTTGCTTATGTCGCGCCTGCCAAGGTCAATCTCTGGAAAGATGACCATCTAAATAAACATATTGGAACCAATCAATACTTCGGAGAATGAAGTCTTAATTTTCATAGTAACACCAATATTGGTGGCTATCAGATATTCAAAAATCTTTTAATTTGAGATGCGGGCATTTGATGATGATTGCTTTGTCCAAAACAATAAGATTTAGCGGCATTTGGGTTATTCTACTAGAGTTAGTGACCGAGCCCATCGTTGTATACGCTCGGTAAAAGAGCTCTTAATATTTTAATAAATTTAGCCAACGTGTATGTTATACGTACAAATGACCTCTTAACACGTTCGCTGCAAGGCCATTTTCAGAGGACTTATTGCCAGTGCATTTGAGACCTATTAAAACACATAACTCGTGTTACAGAGAGAGAACCCTATTTTTGGCGCCGCAAATAATTTTGGCTGAAGGTCTCGTAACAGATCTTTTAGGTCCCCTAAGGCACTTAACGTGTTAACAGCAGCTCCAACAGCATTACTGTGCGTGGGAGTTAATCTACTAGACTAAAAAGATAGATCATTATTTTATTTATGATAAAGTCATTTGCAAAGGATCTTCTTTAGACTACTCTGAAGACAAAAACATCTGACAAGGGCCTTCTCAAGATAACAACAAAATCAGCTCAAAAAATTCTGAATAGTAAATTTGCAAGGACATTTTTTTCGTCTATGTCCAAATTATCAGGGCTACTTGGGTAAATAAGAGTAATCAGATTTAAAAAGTCATAAAACTTTTAACTATCCCCCCTGCTAAGAGATAATGAACCGTTTTAGACATTTTATGTCTACAAAAAGGTCTTTAGCTTCGGTCCGTATCTTCATTTATGTCGCAAAATAAAGACTTTATATTGTTATTTATTATATTTATTCAGTAATACAGAATATGCCTATTTGTATATTGACTTAAAATAGAAAGTTAAATTGAAGAAAAAAGAAGTAGGAGAAGACTTAGACGAAGTTTTGTGGAACAAGTGAAGGAAAAATTGGGGATCAAGACGGTCGTATCAAGATGTAAAACGGAGTACAGAAGATAAAATACAGTATCGACTGCTCCACCAAGAAAATTTGAACCCTTAAATTAATAATAATATACCCTTCTAGAAAGGACACAAAATGCAAAAATATACACTGGAATTATCTAGTTCATCACACAAGTGGATACTCTCCTTAACATCACGCTCACAAAGCCTCTTAATTCAACGCATACAAATGATAATAAAAATCTTCTTGATGGTGATGAATTAACATTCAATACACGCCGTAAACATCGAGCGGCGATACAAAGACGGTGACGGTGATACGGCGGTGATAAAATGGTGATTAGTGTAATGGGTTTAGTCGCGTCACTATTTATCTTGTTCTGTGTGGGTTTTTGTACGGTAGGAGAGTGTTTTGGTTTAAAAGACATTTATTATTATTACTAGCTGCTGTGATCAGCTTTGTGTGCGTACAGCCTTAAATTAAAACTATTGTATCCCAAGTTGGACCATACAGCAGTATTTATAGTGAGAGCGTTAATATTGTGGTTGGGTTCATTCAATTCATATATTTTTTAGGTATTTTTTTAACTTTACCTCTACAAATTATTATCTCATATACACTACACAAACGACTAGGCCCGGAACAACTATCTTTGGGCCGTACAAATTATAATTACTCCGCCCGGAGATCAAACCCTGTAACTGCTGCTGCAGAATATTATCCAATCACCGTACCAAACAAATTTCCAAATTTCTCACTAGGTATACATTTCTTTTTAAACTATTTATTTTACTATGAATCAGAATTCCCTCAGCATACCAAATTCAGCTGTATGGCACTCGAAACAAAAAACTAACCAAGGCATAAGAACCGATATAAGGGTGAAACTCTTTAATATTATTTACCGAGGTACTTTTGTGCCGAAACTTGGCACTTATCCGAATTTTGGGTCGGTTATGCCTTGTGCACACTAGAACAATAAAATTATTGTTATTTATATCTAGATGATTTTATTATGTGCTTTTATTTTTATGAGCATCTCAAGTAGAAAACGGTTGATGGTCATGCATCAACCGTTCTCTACTTGAGGAATTGATTAATATGAAATGCGGAGATCCGTTAAGAAGAACCCGGGTCGCTGGCATAGCTCGAAGAATCGCCAAACTCAAGTGGCAGTGGTCAGGGCACATCGCTCGAAGAACGAACAGCCGATGGTGCTTGAAGGTTCTAGAGTGGTGACTACGTACTGGAAGACGCAGCGTGGGTAGGCCCCCGGCAAGGTGGACAGACGACCTGGTGAAGGTCGCTGAAATCCGCTGGATGCGGGCGGCGTATGACCGGTCGTCGCGCGTCGTGGCGATCCTTGGGGGAGACTTAAGTCCAGCAATGGACGTCTAACATTTGATGTGATGATGATGTATAATATAAGAATGAAAAAGCCATGCTATATTAAAGGAATTCTTAGAAAAATCTCGACCATTGTATGAACACTTCTTTACGGCAGTGTTTTCACAAACTTATGAGTAAGTTGACAACTTGTTATGGGGTTGTATAGTGCTTTCAATAAAGGCCGGATTTCTATTATGTTTTTGATAGCGAGTTGTTCCAAAGTTTTTCTATAGTTACGTGTTAGTTTTGAAACACAATAAACATAATAATTTATTTAACAGAGAGCTGAATAATCTCGATTGAAAAAAAATAAAAATAGTCATACGATTTAATGATTTTCAAACGGCTGAACAATGGCTATAGGCTCGCTTTTTATTACCCAAAAGCCGTGTCATGGTATGTATGACTAACTAAACAAATATGTCCCAATCTTAAAACTTTAAATTGTCCCAAGTTACCTTATTTAGAACTATTTGTAATATGTACCAGCTTACAATACGGTTTCGAAATGAATACTTAAAATACTTTTAAGTGACTAATTGATGGTGGAATGTTTTGGAGTGAAAAGACGGTTCTACACTAAATAAAAGCGAAGCGATGTGTTGTGGTGTACAGCTCGGATTTATTATATAAATTGAAACTATGTTATTTTGTTTTTATCTTATCTCATTTTTTTCTTAAAAAATCACGACGCAATGGGTATTACCACGTAATGGCAAAAGGCGACGCGGCAAGCCCAGTCGGAGATGGCGAGATGAGCTGGACTCCTTCCAGAAAGACTGGTCCCAGAGAGCTGAAGATAGAGAGGTGTGGAAGAAGAGTGGGGAGGTCTATGCCCTGCAGTGGCTTCCCACTGCAGGGCAAAAAAAAAAATATTATTAGTCTGTAACTTCTTACAGACTAATAATATATTTTTTTTCTTCAATGGAAATTAGAGCCATTACCATAGCAAAAAACACAATAATCGCGCAAGTTAAGAAATCAATACCTATATAAATGACAAGGTTTACCATTAATTTATAATAATTACTTTTACAAGAAAACTTGATCATGAAGATGATATTAAGTGTTTCTTAGCTTTATAGTACATATATATACAAATATAGGAGCGAAGATGGTGCGAGAAAACGCCTTATTGTCAAATTTTAGATTTGCAAGATTCAAGATTCAATATTCAAGATTCAACATTCAAGATTCAAGATTCTTTATTTTGATTTCCTAAGAGTGTTTAGATACCTTTGTGGCTATTACAGCCATACGGACAAACAGTTGATGTATCAATACCACTTCAATCTCTGGATGTAGTATTTCTGTAAAAGATTGAAAGTGTGTATTTTTTATAATTTGCGGTCCCATTTGCTATTCATCAAAAACTATTTACACTTCTATAGGGATTTATTTTCTCACAACATAGCATAACTGTTGTGTTGTGAGAAAATAAAATAAATAAAAAATTATTTATTTAATTCAAATATAAAACTCACATGCACTTACATTACTTACATTCAGCACAATCTGTGATTGTCAATGTGACAATCTGTGATTGTCAATGTGATTGTATCTTGGGTTGTATTTTTTATTATTAGAACTACTTATTACCTTATTACCAAAGGCAATCAGTTTGATACTGTTAGTCTTTTTTAAAGCTATATAAGCTGTAAAAAAGGACTGTAATTTGTGGAGATGAGTAAAGCTTTAATTCAGACCTAATGATCTGTAATGATGATAATTACACACTAAAAACTTTGTTATTTTATTTAGCACATTTTCATCAAGCCACATTGCTACACAGCGACACTCCATATTTATTTATTTATTATAAGTTCACTTATAAATACAGACCAAGTAAAAAGCCTAAAATCCCTTATACAAAATAATATTTTTAAATCTGAACTCCAATTACTACCGTACTTTAACATCACAAAAATCAACTCTCATATTTCTTAACTAACCTAAAATAATTGCCTGTGTCTTTTAGCCGAAGTTTTAATAGAATAAAATACAGTGTTGAGCTTATATTCTACAGATTAAGCAGTAATTAATTGAGTGTTAGACGTTGCGGCGACGGCTTGGCACGCGTTTACTGTTGGCACACCTACCGCCTTTCAAAACAGGACAACGTTAGTTTTAATTAAGCTTAACGGATTTTTATTGCCCAGTATTTCTTGCTGGATTTTAGTCCATATCTCGGCTTACTGAGGTTTATGTAGCGTGTAATATTTTGAAATGTTTTATTCAAGCGATGTTTTTCATAAAAGGAGTGTGAGGTTTTTACAAGATCGGCAACGCACAAGCAACACCTCCTCTTTTGCAGACGTCCATAGTGTTGGCTAACTCCTTACCATCAAGCAGGTCGTAACCTCGTTTGCCTTTGTTTTCAGTATAAAAGAAAAGAAAAACTAGAGTCAATTTATACCATAAATGGTATCGAGAGAATTTTCAGTCATGCAAGTTTCCTCACAATATTTTTTTTACCGTTTGGCATATGATAAATATGCACGTAACTTCAAAAATTCGATCATCAATCAATGTGCTTCGAAAACCCTTGACTTTCTAGTTTACAAGTCACACCACCAGTCTATCACAGCAATCATTTGACTCGGCCGAAAAAAATACAACGTACGTGTTTTTTTTATTTTATTTTTTTAGTAGGCTCCTCAATCATTGTTTACACACTGACAAAACAGTATGGCACAAATTAAATAAGTTTAGTGAAACAATTTATGAATTAGTTCTAATAATAATAATTCTATCTCTAATTCATAAATTGTTTACACAACATAATAAATAATATTATTTATTTATTATGTTGTGTATGCAGTGTGTATAAATATGTCTGGACATTATTACACATCTAGTTCCGTGATAAGCAACGAGGCTTGTGTTACGGATACTAGAAGGTTTATAGTACTACATATATTTGACGACCTCTGTGGTCTAGTGGTTCGAGTACCGGACTGCTGATCACGAGGTCGTGGGTTCGATTCCCACGGGACACAAATATTTATGTGATGAATATAAGTGTTTGTGTTCGTCTGGGTGTTTCCTATGTATTATAAGTATGTATTTACAAAAAAAAAAGTATATAAGTATTAATATCCATTGTCTAGTACCCATAGTACAAGCCCTGCTTAGTTTGGGACTAGATGGTGATGTGTAAAATGTCGCAGAATATTTATTTATTATTTATTATTATACTTTTTTTTTGTTGTAAATACATACTTATTATACATAGATACATCCATGACTCGGATATAAATGTTATTGCTCATCACAGAAAGATTTGTCCCTACCGGGATTCGAACCCGTGACACAGCTCACAGCAGGCAACGTTAACTACCGCTGAGCTAATCAGGTCGTCATGCATTCTTAACATAGTCTCTATCTCCGCTTCGCTCTTTCAGTGTGCAGTGGCTTTATAAAATGAATCATATATTATTACAAAAACCTCGTTTGTTCTTCTCCAAAATATAATGTTTTATAGATAAATTTCTAAGTCAACAAATGCACAGACATACTTAACCAAATACATAATCATAACAATTACAATAATAGTTATGTCTCAAGCTTTAACATTTTTTTAAATATCGATGAGCAAGAAATTTACCTACTTTTCATACAAAGATTTATCCCTACCGGGACTTCAACCCGGGATCATATCACAAAACAGCCTTAACTACCGCTGCGCTAACCGGTAGTCAGTCAAGATAGTCTATACTAATTTTATAAAGAGGGTAGATATGATTTTTTGTTTGTTTATATTGAATATGCTCTGAAACTACTGAACCGACCTGAATAATTCTTTTACCATTAAGATGCTGCATTATCCGTGATGATGCAAGCTATGTATTATTTATAAAAACAATTAGGGATTCTTTAACTTCAATAATAGAATCCAAGCTGCGAAAAAATACTGAAAATAATTATTCAGTATTTAGTTATTAAATAATTATTAACCCCACTACGCCAATCGGCTCAATGTGTACTTAATTATAATTTTTTTAACGTCCCACTGCTGGGCAAATGCCTCCCCACTCTTCTTCCACACCTCTCTGTTTTCAGCTCTGAAGGACCAGTCTTTCTGGAAGGAGTCCAGCTCATTGCGCCATCTCCGACTGGGCTTGCCTAAATTATTAATATTATATTTTCTCTATTAGTGAATGTGTAAATTTATTGAGGAAACAAATCTCTTAAACAGTAAAGAAAGTCCAAAGTTTATAATAGTTATTTATGCAACTGTTGTATAATAAGAGGTGTTAAAACAGGAATTTGGATTTATATATCATAATAATAGTATCACATGAGTGTTTTAATACCTAATTATAACAGTTGTATACAAGACTGTATCTACACCCATGATAATGAATCCTCTATATTTGTAAACAACAATTTTTTTTTAAATTTCAATACTGTTATTGAACAAAAATGGCGGGATACGACGTCAATTCAAAAAAACGAAGAAGTTTTTTTTTAGGCACTGAGGTAGCGAAACGCGCGTGCATGACAATGTTCTTTTTTTTAAATTGATAAAGATGCCATGAGAATGTGGCTAGTCGATGAGTAAAAAAGGAGTTACATTATGAAATTTAGTACAATATTATAACACCCGTTTGGATGATATTATGGTTACTATGACACTGGTTGTTTTAATGTTGGCAATAAGCTAACTGTTTCAAGAACTTTTATAGAGGATTTATAGCATGGGTGTAGATAATTATTTTATAAATATATAAACATTCGTGTTTTAATACCCCTTATTATACAACAGTTGCATAAATAACTATTAAATACCTATAATCTATCCAAGTAAAGCCGAGGCAGACCGCTAGTTGTGGATAAAATAATTAATTTTAATTTATTCATTCATAATTTATTAATTCTGAGTCATTCATACATGAATCATTTCAGTGCAACTGAATTCCATTTGGATAAATTTGAACAGTATCAGATGATTTCATCCTTTGTGTTAAATGCGGTGTTAATAATTAAATCATTACTATCTGTCGTCGTTACTAAGTTTCACCCTTGAACAATGCTTTATTAATAAAAACTAACCATCACGCCTTACAGAAGACCGCAGTGAATCAACAATAGTTGTCTCTCTGCGAGTGAGTAAGGTTACCAGAGCTCATTAGGGGAGTCACTATTGTGACAGCATGGGAATTCCGTTTGCTGTCAGTTCAGTAAGTCCCTATTTTAAGAAACCTGAACGGTTTCTAAAGGGTTTGGCAACGCATTTGCAAGCTTCTGGTGTTGCAAATGTTTATAGGCGGCGGTCATCACTTACCATCAGGTGAGCCGCCTGCTCGTTTGCCCCGTTATCACCATAAAAAAAAACACGCCTGTCGGCCCCTAAGGTTTTGGCAGAGATGTACTATTGTACACCCACAATTCGCCGGTATGTTTTAGGTCCCATGAAATAGGGCACGAATCCAAACTTCGGGCTGCTACTGAGTTTTTTTTTATTCCTCACGGCTGTCTGATAAGCTTCCGGACCGGTTGATGGTAAGCGGTTACCGTAGCCTGCTATGAACGTTGGGTACACCAGAGGTGTAATTATCTTATATATAAAAGTATCGTGTCACGGTGTTTGTCGCTGAACTCCTCCGAAACGGCTTGATGGATTATTATGAAATTCTGTTGTATATTTGGTAGGTATGAAAATCGGTAGTAGGCTATTTTTTACACTCCTAAATGTCCCCCAGCAGTTTTTTTTTTTTTTGACCAAGAAATACTTTTAACCCAAAATCTTCAGTCTTATACCACCAACCCCTATAATGTGGCAAAACAACTTTTGCTGGGTCAGCTAGTAAGTTTATATAAATATAAATCTTATACAATTTATAAAATAATGACAAATGTTTTTTTTGTCATAATTAAAAGGTCAATGAACACTTAATTACTGTCAAAAATAAACAACAGCGAATCAGTTACACTTTACGCTTATGCTCTGTGATCGTGAGGTTCCAATAGAAGTAGCGCTTTCCTTTTCTTACGCGAGATTGTTATATAGCTTTATCTCTTTCACTTGGCACGCTTAGTGATGCAGAATATACAAAGAATTGAGATAAAAATCATAATTTGGATTTGTTGTACTTATTTTTATATTTAGAAATGTATTAAAAAGTAAAAAAAAGAATATAACTCCATATTTATCGAAAAAAAACTAGATGCTTCATAAACCACATCATTTTGTATTATTATAAATTCACATGCCTTCATTGACATTTTTACTCAAACATTGACAACTATCGGGAATCAAACCCAGGTAATCCATGGAAGGCAACCTTCATACCATTGCACTAATAGTAGTACCTCACTAAGATTTTCTCCTATTTCGTGGCTGCGTTAACCAACACAAATTATCAACATACACAGACACCCGGACCCAGCACAACTATCTGAAGATCTTACAAATATTTGCTCCATTGAGGATCAAACCTGCAACCATTGACGCTTAAACCGATCGCTCAGCCACTGCGCCGGTCAGGTCCCCACAATAAAATATAAACTATACCGTTAATAAAATATCTGCTAAACTCACATATACTATGAAGTTTAATTATCAACGTGCGAACTAAGAAAGCTAAGCTACAATCAAAGAATTATCTCTGCGTACTCTAGATATCTTTTTTCTTTTCTTTTTATCCACATTTTTGTATACTACACGCTCCGCTTAACGCGCGGTTGACAATTGTCTGTTCTTAATTCAAATACTTCTAAGGATGTCACCAAGGCTTCTGCTGTTGGGTTCTGTATATTCTTTTTTATTTTTATTCTAATAATTTGTTAATTTATATGTGAATTAATAATTATATTTTAGTATAGGTATATGCTGTGTATCGCCCAAATAATAAATTTAAATTATCATGTCTATCATTTATTTGGCACTGATAAATCTTCTAACCGTGGTGCAAAATTTTGTTCAAAAAAATTTTTTCTTTAAAAGCTTGTTTTCTTAGGACCTTTTGGTGAAAACTAGATATCTATGAACTTTATAGCTTGTAATTCTTTACATAGGTAATTTGGTTAACATTACGGTTGATATTTAATTTACCCAAGATCAACTGCCTTGTGAATCGAGTGTAAATTATAAAAGGTTGTATTAATTTGTGTTAAGATATTCATTCTGACAAAAGTTAAATACATTTGAAGGGGGTTGTGAGGTATGTACTAATTTTATTTATCATATCAGATGCTACTATTCATCTAGGATTGTCTGTGAAAACAAAAGCTCAATTTTATATTTTAGTTCTAAGTCAATCCAAAATTTTATTGTTTTCCCAAGGAACCCTGATTTAAGTTAAAACAAAACAACGTAAGTTATCCGGATGCAACGGTCTTTGAACACGAACCAAACCTTAATCAGAAATGTCAACGTTAAGTTACTGAACTCCGAAGTAGTTTTGACCTTGATATTCAAGTTATTATCAGAAAAATTATGTTTCTGATCAATAAAATGATTATTATCATCATCATCTTTTTACTGTCCCACTGTTGGGCAAGGATCTCCACTAGTTTGAGGGGTATTTACATACGCAGATTGCAAAAACCAAACTCCGTGGCATACACGCCGATCTCTCAACCAATTCTCTGAAAGCAAATACAAACTTTCAAAGTAATGGTTAGAGTTTTTAAGATTTTCCTCCCATTAGATTAGTCCCTGTAATCCTGTTTATACTACCTCAAATCCAGCTCAATTATTTTTTGCATTAGCGTTATCAAAATAATCACTGTCCCTTTCTTAAAATTTTAACTGGGAAAGGCTGCGCCGAAAAATAAACAGATTTAGCAAAGGATTTGCGGAAACGAATTGTTTTGTGCGTTCCTTAAACGTCTTTTAAGCTTTAAGTACTCGAGTCTTAAGAAATTAAATTAGAAAAACTGATTAATTAAGAGAGAGGACTACATGATGATATTGCTAATGAGAAGAGAGGTCCTACAATAGCTACTTTAGTAACTCTTTTAGTAGTTAAGGCGCTATATTATTATTTACTGACTGCCTCGAATTGGTCGTAAGTGCATTTAATGTGCTAGATATTATGGAGAGAAAATTCATCCCTCCATTTGAAAAGGAGGATCCTCCGACCAGGCGAGGTGTTATGCCTGGCGGGCTACTACCCAACGGTTGATGTTGGGTGGTTGTATATATGCTACTTGCGCTTGTCCACTGTCGTGATGTAGGATTGCTTGAAGCTTCGTGATTGGTGCGTTGACAGATGACGGTTCTTAGTCGCTGTATATGTTGTTCTTGTGTGGCGAGATAGGTGTCGCTACAACATCTTAGGTTTAATTCCCAGGTCGAGCAAAGTGTAATTGAATTTTTTTATGAAAAAATTCAATGAAATGTGCTGATAGCAATAAGCTCGCCCCCTATTACATGGGAACTAAAATCATACCGGCAAAATTTGGGTGGAAATTAGTACACCTCTGCTTAACCCTTCGGGGATGACAGGCGTGGTGGTATGTTATGTTATATTATTATTATTGGTACACTGCACCAACAAACTATAAAGTTTATTAAGTTAATATGTGCATAATTGCTGATATAACGTCATGGCTGGATTGCACTGTATTTCTATAACCGTCGTATATAACTTTAGTCGGCAAATAGAAATTTACTGGTAAGGTAAAATTGTGCATTTTAGCCGTTATCTTCAATAATGAAGAAGTTCAAATCAAATGATTTGAACTTCTGAGGTGATAGCCAAAGTGCTTTTAAAAAGATTTTTGTACAAGTGTTAGTTTAAATAAATAAATAAATATATGTGGGCATTATAACACAGCGCCATCTTGTTTCGAGCTAAACATCGAGGCTTGTGTTAAGGACACTAGATGGTTGATGCTGTGCTGTATCATCCTAATCATCAGCCTATATTCATCCGCTGTTAGATGTAGGCTTTCCATAGTGAACGCCACAGAGCTCGATTTTATAGATCATTAATGAAACATCCATGACTCAGGTAGAAATTAATGTTCATGCTCATCACACAAACATCTGTCCCTACCGGGATTCGAACAGAGGACCCTCACCACTGGAGGTAGCTTCTAATACCGATGCGCAAATTCATCTGTTCATCTCAGTGTCAGTAGACAGACGGAAACATACATTTATCTTCAAAAAGTCAAAAATGTTTCCATACCGATTCATAAACACCCACATTGATCTCTTAAAATAAATAAAGCATATTGCCAAGTTAATCCACGCCAAGAGAATAAATATTCTATTAAATTTGTCCTAAAGTCCAGTTCGGGCTAACAGATATTCGGAGCTGAAAAAGCTTCGCGAAAATTTAACCAAATGAATGTGATATTTTGAAACCGTGTAATTTGGTTCTGTATGTAAAATGTCTGTTTATTTTGTTTTGTGAGGATATTTAGCTGGAAAAACAGGTGAAATTTGTAGTAATTTGTCACATCAAGTTACAGTTAACTAACATTAGTGTTTTAAAGATTTACGGAGCTCTGATTGGCTGTTGTCTCTGCCATTTTGAATATTCAAAATCTGATATGCAGTAGCATCTCTTTTACTTCTTTTTTTATACTGTTTATTTTTTAAATACTTATAATTTTATATTTACATTTATACTTTCAGTAGTGATATGTTATGTATAAGTAATTTTGTTGTTGATTCGGTCAGATTTATCCAAGTTATCTGTATTTTTCTTTCCCTTAAGTGGTCATTTAAAGGTTAAGGAGGGTTTTGTGTTTTGGTTTTGGGAAAGTACACAAATTTTAAAATGTACCTACTCCTTCTTTGTATGAATGTAATTCTTCCTGACCCTGTTTTCTTACCTATCTCTCATTTTAAATGTACGCACTTCCGTTATGGTAAACTATACCAACATTTATAAAAAATCTGATGTACGCTGGAACGTTTATATTATAACTAAACACACAAACAGTCAATCTATTATCTTATAATGCAGTGATGTCTCTTCTTGAAATCAAGAGAAAATTTATATTAACTGCTTAGCCTGCAAATAAAATAACAACACCCATTTAAAAAAGAGGACCATTTTTGGTCCTGACAGAACTCTAAAAATGGCGGAAAAAGTTTGTCTGTCCAGTCAAGCTAATTACATCCGTAGCGACGGCTAAAAAGTCATTCTGAATAATTAATTTTAAGAGACTTTTTGGAGACACCATGCAGAACGTATTTTTTGTGTTGAAAATGTAGAAGCATTCAGTTTGTCGTAGAAACATTAATTTTACCTTGATTTACTGCATTAACGTATTTATCATGTGTAAAACCACGTTTAGTATGTTTTAGTAATAATTCCTATCATCTCTGATGCAGTATTATGGAGGAGCTATATTTAATAATATACGAGCTGTGGTAGCCTAGCGGTGTGACCAGTGGACTGAGACGTCAAAGGTCTCGAGTTCCAACCCAGGGCACGCACCACTGACTTTACGGAAGTTAAGTGCGTATTTATCACAAGCTCAATCGGTGAAGGAAAAACATCGTGATGAAACCTGCATGCTTGAGAGATTTGTCTTGATGGCATGTGAAGTCTGCCAACCCGCAGTAGGCTAGCGTGGTGGACTATAGCCTAATCCCTCTCAAATGAGAGGAGACTTGTGCCCAGCAGTGGGACGTTAATGAGTTGATGATTATGATATTTAATAATTATTAATAGCTATGAAATAAAACTACTATTTGCGGATTTTATTGCGATAGGTAGGTACCTATATTTGTATTATTTAATATGAACGATTTGGTCTGCCCGTTCCAAAGAAGCAGTAAATGATCCGAAACGTTTTGATTAAATAATATTAGTATTACTGTGATAAAAACTGTTTATTTCAATGTCCAATATTCACGCAAGTGTAATTAGTAAATCATAGTTTTGTTTGAGTGCATACAAGATCAGCCAGTATATTCCCCATTTGAAAAACTTCAGAAGGAAAGACGATAAAGAACTTCAATATTAATTAGCTTAGTGCAGTAAGATTTTAGTAGTACCTAATAGAGCTGTGGTAGCCTAGTGGTGAGACTAGTGCACTGAGATGTCAAAGGTCTCGAGTTCAAACCTAAGGAACGCACGTCTGACATTTCTGAAGGTATCCGTGTATTTATCACATGCTCAAACGGTGAAGGAAAACATCGTGAGGAAACCTGCATGCTTGCGATGATGGCATGTGAAGTCTTCCAACCCGCAGTAGGCTAGCGCAGTGGACTATAGTCTAATCTCTCTCAAATGAGAGGAGATCCGTGCCCAGGAGTGGGACAATAATGAGTTGATGATGATGATGAATGATATAACCACAGTCTTTCCAAATAAATTAGTTTGGATTTCTTATTTATTGCTTGATCGTACTCAAAGCCAATTCTGCAATCTTTCAATCTTGCATAGCAGAGGTTTTTGTGACTAACACTAACTAGCTGGTCTAATAAGACACAAAGATAGTCTCACAATTCCAGACCGCTCATTTCTTTAATATCAGAAATAAGGAGGTCAGGAAGTGCCACACAATAAGGGCTATGTCCAGAGCCAACAACGAACACGGATCCAATTACGGCGTAACATACAAACGATAGCCGGTTCGCAACAAAAGAGAATTATTAAAGAGAGCGAAGAGTTAGAAGTCGCTGGATGTGAGAAATATATTCGGGTTAATTTGGTGTGGTAGTTGGTCTAGTTACGACGTCACTTAAAACATTAGGCCTATCATCCCCGAAGGGTTAGGCAGAGGTCTACTAATAAAAAAAAACTTTAATCAGATAAGCATCATCCATAATGTGTTAGTAAAAAAGAAACTTATACCTATGTAGTAAAGAATATAAAATCAATTTTTTTGTACTAATGTAAGCTCATATTTCGCCGGTTTGTTTTAGGTCCCATGTTATAGGGAGTAATCTTATTGCCATCAGCCGGGCACGAATCTAAACTCCGAGCTGTTACTGAGAATTTCATAGAAAACCCCAATAACACTATGATCGGCCTGGGAATCGAACTTGAGAGCTTTGCATACGCTCTTACGACCACTAGTCAGCAAAGTCTACTAAAAACGAAGTAGCCAGTAGTTTTATATAAAGCTTTAACCTTAACATAGTCTAACCTTTGAATTAAAACGAATCGCTTCTAGTGAAGTAATATTATTTAACCTGAAAAAAATATCTTTTTCTCTACCCTATTATTTAAACCTACGCCGCCATGTGTAGGCGTGTCGCCAACCCCTTCAGTGCGGTATAACATTACCAATTTATTAATTGTACGTTAATATGATATCAAATATAATTGCCCTATCATCTGATGATTATTTCAATTAATTAGGGCTGTAATTTATGTATTGATTGGTTAATTAAGTGTTTTATTAGCTGGTGTCCATTTGTTTTGTGGTATTTTAAAGGATTGGTAATTATAATTTGTTGGGCGTATTGATTAATGTAGATGAGATAAAAGTGGCATGCAGGGATTGTAGCGCGTGGCATTCTGTAGCTTCTGCCTATTCTCGTGGGAAAAAGGCGTGAGTGTATGTATTTATAAGTTTTTTGAGGGTAGGCTAGGGTAGGAATTTTATTCATCTACTTTATCAGTCCCTCAATCCTAAGGATCTTGACTACCTACTAGTTAGGTCTTTAAACGACAGTATGGTTTCCATCCGGCCCAGTCACCAACAGGGTGGTCCTTTTGGAGTGGTCTATACGATTACAAAATACTTCCATAGTGATCAGTTCACAGTTTCAGTATGGGATATTGGTAATGCAAGACATTACCAATATCCCATACTGAAAAAAAGCGGGTAATATATCTGCTGTCAGTTTAGTAACTCCCTATTTTAAGAAACCTAAAAAGTTTCTACGGGGTTTAGCAACGCATTTGCAAGCCTCTGGTGTTGCAAATATCCATGGGCGGCGGTGATTACTTACTATTAGGTGAGTTTCCTGTCCGTTTGCCCCCTTATCAACATAAAAAAAACTCAACGACAATTATATAATTTGTTTTACATATTCTGCACATTATAATTAAAATGGTTGACAAACAATACTACTACAACATTTTCTTTAATAGAATTGGTATTATTTTTCACCAAACTCGTAGCATAGACAATAATGACGCACTGGACAATATTGACGGTGAACTCATAGGTATATTTTGTCGTAGATATAATATGAGTTCATACGTCGGCCATATTGAGTAAATTTCTCGGCGTTGCGTTGATCCTAAAATAATTGGCGTCGAGATAAAAACGTTGGTGACAGTATGTTCATAACATAATCTGGGAGAAATGTTTCGTTAAAGTATTGTGAGTCTTCTTTTGTGTTGAAATAAAACTGCTTTTTACGGATTTTCATCCATATTTACGGGCAGAATGTCTGCTCGTAACTGCGAGATTCAGTAATATCAATACATATCGCAATTCATGAAAATTAAAAAGCTATATTTATATCACAGGTCTGTACCTTCTTTTTCTTTAAATATCCATCCCAATGGGGTAAGCAGAAGAATACTAACTTACTCCCAAATTTTGCCTTTATATTTCAGGCCCTATTGCAATTAATCGGGCATATACACAATCTTCGCAAATCCTAATAATACTGATCGACCTGGGAATCGAACTGAGGTACTTACGCTGAGCAGTTGTACTTGCGACAACCTGAGTAGATAGCAATTTGGCAATACAATAAATGTGATCCATTATTTGCACCCTGATATTTTATGCCAAATATTCCAAGGAACATCACTAATTATAACAAGCTATATAATAACAAGATTTTATGAACGTATAAATGAATGAGAGAGCTATTGTCATACAAAATGAATGGTCGATCCATTCAATTAGAAGTACTATTCATAAACGGGATAGGGAGGCACGATATTGAAACGATGATAAAATTATTATTACTCTGTGACCCTCATTCAAATCTGTTTGTACTATGTTTCCTTAGACAAAATAATTTAAAATTAAGCTACATTTATAAAGGATCATATTTTTGCCACACAATGAAAGATTGAGGAATAATGTGATAAGAAAACGTTGTCATTTGAAAGATGACGTAGTGACAAAATTTGAGAAGAATGTACTTAGTTGGTTTTGGGCATGTAAAGAGGGTGATTGACGAAAGAAATTTATAAGGTGGACTTCGGCATAAACACCAAGAGGGGGCGCCGTTGAAGGATATACACCGATCTAATTGTTGAACTGCTTCAAAAAGGTCAGGTGGGCAGTACTCGTAACCGGCGCGCATGCATGACAAAATTTATTAATGTGGATGAGGCAAAATTGGTATGCAGGTATCGTAGCACATGGTATTCTGTAGTTTCTGCCTACCCCCATGGGAAAAGGCGTGAGTGTATGTATGTATGTATATATGTACTACTAGTTTCGACATTTCAAAAGTACCTGTAATATTGGGCAATTTTTTTTTATGGTGATTAGGGGGCAAACGATCAGGCGGCTCACCTGATGGTAAGTGATGACCGCCGCCCATGGGCATTTGCAACACCAGAGGCTTGCAAATGCGTTGCCAAACCCCTTAGACACCGTTCATGTGTCTTAAAATAGGGAGTTACTGAACTGACAGCAAACGGAATTCCCATGCTGTCAGAATAGTCACTCCCCCAATGAGCTCTGGTGACCTTACTCACTCGCAGAAAGACAACTATTGTTGATTCTTCTGTAAGGCGGAGGTACTTCCCCAGTCGGGCAGCTCAATTTGAGCGAGAAATCTCGCTATGCCCTACCTCCTAAAAATGAATTAAAAACATTTGACTTTGACTATGAACTAGATGGCGCTGTGTCGTATTGTCCGGATATATTTATTTATTATTTATAGCCTACTAGATCATTATATAATTATATAAAAACGACGACCCATTTAGCTCAGCGATAGTTAACGCTGCCTGCTGTGGTATGGATCCCGGGTTCGATCCCGGTAGGGACAAAAGTTTGTGTGATGAACATCCACATTTGTATCCGATTCATGGATGTATCTATGTATAATATGTATGTATTTACAAAATAAAAGTACATATGTAGTATATCAACCACCTAGTATCCGTAACACATGCCTCGTTGCTTACCACGGAACTAGATGGCGCTGTGTAATAATGTCCGGAAATATTTATTTATTTAAAAAGTCACACATAAAGGCTCTCTTGGTGCCCATTGAAGTTGGAACCGTCAATATACTTACCTATACCAATCTACCCTGTCACACCCTCCAGCAATATTTCAACAAATAAACATATTCGTAGGGGTGGCTTGCCGAGGGGAGAATGTGTTGAATAATTAGTTAGTCTGTTTGTGTAAGTAAACAAGGTTATATAGTTTGGCTGTGTTGGGGTTCATGGTCATGGGTAGATAAGGTTTTAGCAGACATGATTGTGTCTAGGTCGGATGGACTCGCTCATTTTGTAAGCTGCTAGAGTATCAGTATGTCTAAAATGGCACCAATGATAGGCGATTGACGAAAGGAATTTATAAGGTGGATGTTAGTGGAAAAGCCGGATAGAGACGCCCTAAAAGGACATATCAACCTAATTGACAAATTCCGTATAAAAGGTCAGGTGCGCAGTACTCGTAACAATATGTATGAATGTGGACGAGGCATAAGTAGTCTGCAGGGGTCGTAGCGCGTGGCATTTTGTGGTTTCTGCCTACCCCTATAGGAAAAAGCGTGAGTGTATGTATGGCATCAATTTATTGAAGTCCAAAATTAAGTATGGTTCCACGTCAAGAGAAATGATTTCTCATTAACAGATCGTTGTTTGGCGTTGTGTGTGGTTGATAGTTCATTGATTCGCTTCTCATTAAAAGTAACCTAAAACAGCGAAATAAAATGGGGAGGTACTTGTTTGCCTGTCGTTTCGGCAATAATAGACATGTGGTTGTATATATTCTTTTTGAGGGTGGTAATTTCACGAGGATGGCGTGGAGTAAGCAGTTACCGTAGTCCATTGACACTCGTACGTTGCTGACTATGTGAAAACTTTTTCACTCCTTTTTTTAAGAACCCCATGGTTAATCTTGGCTTAGTCTTGGTCAGGTTCTAGCAAATACTAGAGGAGATCAGCGGTGGAAGAGTATAGGCTGATGATGATGATGATGAAAGTAAATAAGAAAACATGATGAGAAACGCATGAAGCCAACGTGGTCACCTAACCCCTTTCAACGTGAGAGAAGTGTGCCCCACATTGGAATAAATACAGGCATACATATCCATGTATATAAGACTAGCTGACCCAGCAAACTTTTTTTTGCCACATTATAGGGGTTGGTGGACTACCCCTAACATTTAGGGGGGTGAAAAATAGATGTTGGCCGATTCTCATAGATACCGGATAAGCACAAAAAATTTCATCAAAATCGGTCAAGCCGTTTCGGAGGAGTATAGCAACGAAAACTGTGATACGAGAAGTTTATATATTAGATATACCCCTATAAGGCGTATAACAATTATATTATGCTATCCTGAGTATGAACGCGGAACTAATATACGAAAGAGAAAACGACACTACCATACGGTAAATAATTCGATTATGAAACGTTATTATGAACTGATTTTCCTCAAAGAGGGCTAAATAGAATATTTAGTTTGGATGTGGTAGTGGATAATATTATTATTATAAAAACTGTGTTCAGTTAGCCTTCTGGGGTAACCAATGAACTCTAACTACTTAGTGAATTAAGTAATTTGTTTTTAATTATTATGTCAATATTTCACAAAAATATAGACCTGATATGAAAAGGATGGCGCTATTAAATCTGTAAAGCGTCATCCCACTTTTACAATCTAAAAAATACCTCTTAATAATGTTGTGGTACATCCCTTTCGTGTTTATTTAAAGAAAACATTATTTATTTAAACATAAACGTAAATATAAACGCACATATTATGTACATTTTTGTATATTATATTTGACATAAAACTTACTGTAGGTTTGTCTGGTGAAAACCACAGTCAGGTTTTAATTTGAATATACGTACAGAATGCAATAGAAGTAAAATAATTTAGAAACTTGATAAGTATCCGATTATGATTATTTTAAAACACATAGTAAACAATAACATGTAACAAAAAATGGAATAAACCATCAGCTCCACAACATTTCTGTTAAAAAAATATAGCAAGACGGACTTGTTGACAGGCCGCCAACCTTCGGCACATCATTTATCAACGTCTGGCAGAAGAGCGGGGTATTATTAGCAACGACAAATGGTTGGCGATCGCTTATCTATTGATTCGAACATCCATTGGGTTGGATGTGTTAATATTGTGTCGGTTTTTTAGGGGTCCGTTTGATTTGGTGAATATTTTTACAGATTTCGGAAGTAGATGATTTCAGATTATGTTAAATTCTAAAGCAGTTTTAGTTTTTAAATTTTTATTAAATAAGAAAAATTCAACCTCAGGCGGGACTCGAACCCGCGTCTTCTGGATCGGTACTTCAGACGCTCTGCCAACTGAGCCACCGAGGTATCCGCCTGATGTGTTGAATTTTGCCTTCTTTTTATGTTACTTATGTCTTACGGCGACATAGCAACATCGATTGGACAATTCTGTCAAACCCAGAATACTCCCTTTACAGCGAGTAGATTCCGGATGATATTGCATTACCTTTATACAACCTTTTTGTATTTTTTAGCATATTTTAAGCTAAGATTTTTAAATTTTTATTAAGAAAGAAAAATTCAACCTCAGGCGGGACTCGAACCCGCGTCTTGCAGTTTTAGTGTTACAATTTTTAGGTAATTAACGATATTTTTTAGAATCTCAACATGTTGGTTAACTTATTTGTATCTTTGAAAGAATATTTTTTGAGACACAACCTCAAAAGAATGTTGAGTTGCTGAGTGATCTGATTTTCGCCACGCGCCACGGGTGTGATCTACACATTATAAAATTATTATTTGTATGATTTATTTATTTAATTATAACGGCATAATACCACTTACAATAATAAAAATCAAGTACAATAGAATTTTAACATATAAAGATAAAACGAAACAAATTAATCACATACATACTAATAACAACAAAAAATATATGAAACTGAACAAAATATTGCTTTTAGCCTCTGTCTTCATTTGTGTATGTGAGAATTTGTGTTTGTTAACGTACCTACGATACAGGAGAAAATCTTATAGCGAGGCACAAATAAATAAAAGATTTCTCTACTCGCCCTCTAATTTTTTATCTGTGCCCGTGTATTTTACTAGTCTATAGACTTTTTTGAAGCCGTAATATTGAACGACAAAATGTAATAAATATTTTGTTGTACGGAACCCCAAAAAATATAGGCATCCAACATAATTACGTGACCATTCTATTATGTTCACGAGCCGAATGTCACAATAACATATTGTGGTCAGAAGATATCATTTTTATGGAAATTCCTTGCGCTATATTACTTTTACGAAAATAATATAGAAAATATTGTATGCCTAAATATCACAATGAGAATGTACATCCCTTGCTCAAACCCACTTCGAATTTCTTGAAGGTATGAGAATAATATTATGTGCGATTGTGAAGTACCTAGTACCTACTGCTTGTTGGTTCACTGGTAGTAAAGTGCGGTTTCTGAGCAAAAGGTCTTGTCTTCGATGCTTTCATAAGCAAAGTTTTATTTGGTTTGTCTTTAACATTCTCAGAAGCAGCTCGGAGTTTGGAGTCATGTCCGGTAGCAATAAGCTCGAGCCTAATAACATGGGACCTAAAACATACCGGCAAAATGTCGGTGTACATTAGTACACCTCTGTCTGACCCTTTGGGGACGATAGCCGTGATGATATGTTATGTTATATTGTACAAATATCACAAATAAAGTGTACTCTCCCTCGAATTTACTTCGGATGTCTTGAAGACACTAGAAATATATTTTTCTTGCGGTGGCGAAGTATGTACTACCTCATTGGTAGTGGTAGTAAAGTGCGACTTCTAAGCAAGATGTCTCAGATTCGATTACCAGGTTGAGCAAAGTGTTATTGGTTTTGTGGTTTTCTATGAAATTCTCAGCATCAGCTTGGAGTATGGAGTCGTGCTCGGTAGCAATGAGCCTAAACCGTGCCGGCGCAAAGTGGGTGCAGATTAGTACACCTCTGCCTAACCCCTTGAGGACGATACACGTGTTATATTGTATAAATATCACAAAGAAAATGTTGCTCTTGAATTGCGATGGCTAAGTAAAATAATGTGTTTAATTTCTTTCGTTATTTTGGCTTTCGTTGCTAGATATTTCTTAGAGAAATCTCTTTATTTCTAGATTCATTTGTCTCGGTTGTAATTCTTTTTAATGTAGTATTATTTTATTTTTATTTCACCCAAGGGTATCATATTTTTGTGTAGATATATATAATATATTAATTGTAAAAAAAAATATCTGGCTTAGACCTACCTCAGGTTGTTTTCAGTGAAAATAGTTATTTAATTTTATTGTTGGACTATAGTTAAATAATAATATATTCATTTAGATGATTAAGCGAACATAGGGACGTATCAGGTCTTACGTAAATCCAAAAGTAAGTACAGAATTATCATGAAATCTTAAAATCCAAAGGATATTATGATGATCAATTAATAATTTGATCATCAAGTTATCATGAACCATACTATTAACACCCCATTTACCCAACATAGGTACTATAAATACCAAGATGGAAGATTCAAAACGTTCAAACAAAAACAAATACCGTGACAACATTTTATTTCAATCGCTTTAAGCGTTTCATTGCGCTACACAATGTTAATCGAAGCGCTGAAAGTTCTGTGGTTTAGGGTGCCAGACTAAAATGTAGCGCTGAGGTGTCGCGAGTCTGAATTTAATCAACAAAACATAATGGATATTCGCGCGAGGGGCATTAACACGGCCACTGTATTTGGACCCCCCCTGCAGACTAGCAACAAATGGGACAAGGGTGAACTAGAATAGGTATATGGGGTCTAGCTATATATTTTTTTGCTCGACTGTACTTTGTGTGAATTGGCTTGCTAGTACTTTATACCTGCAAAAAACTAAATGCAGGAAAGTGAGACACAAATAATAAATCGGAAATCATTAAGAAAGACTTATGTCTAGTAGTGGACGTTAATTAGTGAATATGAAATTATGAATCCTTTCAACCTTTCAATATTGAAAGGATGAATGATAGGCGATTGACGAAAGGAATTTATAAGGCGGATGTCAGTGGAAACGCCAGGAGGGGGCGCTGCAGAAGGACATACACCGACCTAATTGGTGAACTCCTTCAAAAAGGTCAGGTACGCAGTACTCATAACCGGCGCGCGTGCATGACGAGATTGTATGAATGTGGACGAGGCAAAAGTGGTACCAATGCAGGGACCGTTGCGCGTGGCATTCTTTAGTTTCTGCCTACCCCCATGGGAAATATATGTCCCAACCTAGAAGGTTTAGGTTAAGATCCATTCTGATTTTATTTGAGGTTGAATTCTGTGGTTTACAAAAATAATATACAAGAATGATCCTACCTTTTTCTATTTGTTCCTGAAGGAAGGCAGAAACTAAAAATCCGCGTACGATTCAGCCTTTGATTGATAGATGCACGCCGGTTGCGAGAACCTTCTGAAAGAGTTCACCAATAAAAAGTAACAACTAGTAAGTTTTTTCAGAGTAATCTTTGGTCCAATCAAGTGATCAAATACCTATTGGTTTTCTATGAAATTCTCAATAACAGCTCAGATAATTAGGAATTTAAGTGTATACGGATATATATTTATTCCTTTTGATATTAACCGAAGTTAATCAAAAGGCTCAGCAAAAGGCTCGTCCTCTATTACAGTAAACCTAAAAACACTATAATTAAAATAAGTTCTCATAATTTGAAACATAGAAATAAAAAACAGGACAAGTGCGAGTCGGACTCGCCCACCGAGGGTTCCGTACTTAATTTAAATATAAGATCATCAAAGTGGGCGCAGAGGACATCTTAAACGAAAAACGAGCACATGTCTATAAGCTGTTTATTATTATGAATTATATTTATCATCAAGTTGACATTTTTAAAATAGATTTAAGTTGTACCTAACTGTTTTTAAAAGGACGCGAAAATCTTAACATAGCAAGATTTGGAGAAAACTTGGATTGAAATCGTTGGATATAATTTATGTAATGCTTTCTATGATAAATTGTTCGATAGGTACCTATTTTAATTATTAATAGGTATTTTAGTTGAAGTTTGCTATAACGTTAAAATTAAACGTGACGTATGTTTTTTTAATATCCTATTAAAATATGCTTACTATTACTATTTGACGACCCACTTAGTCCAGCGGTAGTTAACACTGCCTTCTGTGCTATGCGTCCCGGGTTCGAATCCCGGTAGGAACGAATGTTTGTGGGATGAGCATAAACATTTGTATCCGATTCATGGATATATCTATTTGTAATATGTATATGTAGTATATCAACTAACTAGTATCCATAACACAAGCCTCGTTGCTTAGCTCGGAACTAGATGGCGCTGTGGCATATAGTCCAGAGATATTATTTATTTTATTAATAAGTACAAGACACTTAAGTTGGTCTTGGTAGATACCTGATGAATACTCGTTGACACCGTTGCCAAGCAACGTTGTTAATTTTGCAGCTTGTCATTATAAAAATATACTCTATTAGTAAAGATGATTAATTTCCATATTTTATTTAATAGTACCTATTTAGGATTGTGTTTAGTTACAGAATTAAATAAATAGTTTATGAAAATAAATAAATAGTAAATTAAATAGATAAATAATACCTTTATTTATCTAATAAAGGACAGTACCTTGACAAATGGCCTGTATCTCAAAAAGCAAAATAGCATGAAATATCTAAATTGAAAATATATTTTTAGAAACAGACTTAATTACTTTTTGACGTAAGATAGTTTTTTGAATAATAATTAGTACTTTTAAAATTCCGATTAAAAGTACGCCATTTTTTTACTATCGCCTGTCAATACTAGGGATGCCCATTTTTTCTAATGTGTGTATTGAGACACCGACCTACATAGGATAAAATGAAATAGATACCTATCTTATTTTCATTGAAAATGTGACGAAACAATGATATTGTTATTAGCTTTATTTTTATTTATTTTTGATATCATAATCGGTATTGTTTCAAACATCTTATAACACTAATATTTTATACGGAAATCGATTGTATTAAAATCTTAATCAGCACGTTGTAGCCCGTGGTTGTACCCGTACTGATTAAGATTTTAAACAATCGATTCGCCTTATTCGATTTTTTAATATTAATGAAATTGATATTTTAATTTTAGGATCAAAATTCACGCCAAAACTCTCGCTGGTGTCATGGCGTCTGCCTGTGACGTCTTTTCATTTAAACATTAGGTGCTAATGAACTAATATATTGAGCGTGTTAAATATGAACTCTAAATTATATAAGTGGTACGCGGCCCCCCAATGCAATAAATACATAAATTACAACTACGTTCGTTAATATATATTTACGTTCCACACAAAATAATCACCATCATAAATAAATTATAAAATTACTGGAGTACAACACTTGGCTGTATTGCCTAAATTCCTTTGCCTTATTCCTAAACGGAAGTAAAAATCAAATAATCAATATTCGACGTAGGTGTTTAAAAACTGTCATTCGACTTATCATGGCGGATTGCTGTATTTTGTAGATTTATTTTAATCAATATATTTATCAATGACATTGATAAATATATTAATAATGCGTCAGAAAAAATAAATAAAATTTATTTTGCAATATGCACATCAAGCTCTTTCATATGATACCCCATTTGAACTAATAGCTTCAACTAGAAATTCAGATTCCTATAACAAAATTCAGACCCCCTATTAATTAAGATTTAGTTACAAATGTACAGTTTTGAGATTTTTCCTTGTATTGTCGGTCTATAACAATGTTAAATGCCAAATTTCATAGCTCTAGGTCAACGGGAAGTACCCTAAGAGTTTTGATTCCCTTGAGAGTGTCGAAAAATACGTTTTTTGCTGATTAAACGGCCGTATATTTTTTTTACGTTAACTTAGAAGATTGATTTTTTCACAACTTCAAGGGACCGTAGACTTGAGTATACGGTTTAAATTTCAACTTGATACCTCCACGTATTTCCGAAATAAAGGGTCTTGACAGACAGACAGACGGACGGCGGACAGACAGACAGACAGACAGACAGACAGACAGACGGACAGCAAAGTGATCTTATAAGGGTTCCGTTTTTTCCTCTTGTACGGAACCCTAAAAAGAACATATAAAGATAAAGAGAATAATTTACAAAAATACAAATGCATTCATACTTATAATCCATGGATATACTTTAATAATCCTTTGTTTAATAACCCTTTGAGAAACCGGGTATGAACGTAAAGATTGCAAATAAATCTTATTTGTATATAAACCATATATGATTATACCATCTATCGTTTATAGAACTGTTGTAAAAGCTACAGTTCCTCAAACACCATACGCTGACTGATCATGTGGTATCGTCACGCTGTTGTATGCTCCCCCCCAATCCCTGAGCCTCGCCTGAGCGGGCGATCTCAGCGCTCCTGCGGTTTGTTAATCTTTTAATGGAATTAACCCACGCCCGCCGATGTCACTAGCAAAATAGCAGAGAAACAGAATTAAAGGACTGGATGTGTTATTGTGTTTAAATATTATTGTTTCTTAAGCATATTATAATGTACGGCCATTTTCTACTGCTCTCTGAAGTCAAATACCTCTGGCTTCCTCAATTTCTTGTATGTTTGTTGTCACGTAAACAAGTTTTGTAATTTTATTCTCCACACATACAATAATTTTACATTACAAACGTTATTTTATTTAAGCAATTAGAGTCAGTATCAGTGTTCAAAATTGTTATGATATATTGTGTCCGTGGTGTAACTTGCTTTTAATTTCACTTTATGTTAAATTGGTGATATTGTAATAATAATAAAGCTTCAATTTATGACATAGCGTCATTAAGAGTCAAGCTAAGCAACGAGCAAGTAATTTGTATTCATCTATCACTATCTTTTATTGAAAAATTTAACCTTTAGGCCAAAATGAGGAATCACAAAAGTGTACTTTCTTTTATGTGTAACATTTATCATTGAAAATCTTTGTCAGTTCAGTAGTGGGTACATGTAAAACCAGTAGAAACTACTTATTCCATCGACTGACTAACTTGTAACTACGCTCACCAAAATGTGTAAACCACGTCTCGCTATCGCTAAGGTAGTTATCGCTGCCACTTCTGTCAATTCTACATCTGTCGTTCACCTAGTAGATTGTTTCGTTCCTTGCATAATTACTTAGCTTTTGTTGCTTAATTGCAAAGAGAGAAAGCAGGGTTTTTAGCACAATGAGATGAACGGTTAACAGGCTGATTTATATTCTTGAACCGACATAAATATTGGTAACGACATCTTAAAGAAACTACTGAAAAAAGAATAGTAAAATACCGTCTATATATCCTCCTTCAGTATTTATTATTTTTAAGAAGACGCCTAGCTACACACTGTAATTCTTTGGCTATAATTCATTATTTTATGTTGATAAGGGGGTAAACGAGCACGCGGTTCACCTGGTGGTAAGTGATGACCGCCGCCCATGAACATTTGCAACACCAGAGGCTGCAAATGCGTTGCCAAACCCCTTAAAAACCATTCAGGTTTCTTAAAATAGGGAGTTATTGAACTGACAGCAAACGGAATTCCCATGCTGTCAGAATAGTCACTCCCCCAATGAGCTCTGGTAACCTCACTCACTCGCAGAACTATTGTTGATTCACTGCGGTCTTCTGTAAGGCGGAGGTATTTCCCCAGTCGGGCAGCTCAGTTTGAGCGAGGAATCTCACTATGCCCTACCTCTCAAAAAGTCTATAAGTTGGTTATACTGTTCCTTCCTTAAAACGATTATTGAATTAAATAATATGCTTTGCGTCATGCTAATATTTATTCAGTGTCTTGGGTCCGTTGATAAACACAAATGGGAAAAAATCTACTACCGTTTGAACTCAAGACAGTCCACTGGTCACGCCACTAAGCTATCACAGCTCGTTTTCATCACGTCATAAATAATAGACTTCAAAGTCTTGACTATATAGAGTAAGTAACGTTACTCAAAATCCATATAAACCTGAAAATTAGTGTAACTTTGAATAAACTTTGTGTTACTCTACTCGTCACTAGCAGAAAATTACATAATTTAAACTAGTCGTTACACAAACTTGAAGTTAATGTATGCAGGTAAGTTAGCAAGTAGTCAGGGCTAGTTAGGTAGCTAATCTTTAACTTAAACTAGCTGTTTGTGATGTTTTGTTAGCAACAGTAGTGTTGAGAATAACTATTCTTTGAAATTGGTAAATAGAAATGGCGTGGTGTTTTGAAAAATACCATAGAAAAATGCAAAATTATTATAAAGTTATTATTATTTATAGTATACCATCACGATTATATTATGTTTGTTACAGCTAGAAGTCCAGTGGTGTGACTGTAAAGTCAAAGGTCTCGAGTTCAATGCCGTTCATTGCAGCAATGAGTTTTCGTTGTTTGCCAGAAAACCCTTGATATTTAACTGGACCTGGAAATCGAAGAGCAAAGTTAGACTTGAAGCTCGCTTTAATTACTTCAGTAAAAAAGGTTCAGTTCAAGTCCATAGCATAGTAAAATCAATAAAAAATCACATAATAACACATAAAACTTCACGACAGTAAGGTAATTATTTAAAATACAAAGATAATAATACCCAAAAGGCCAGATACTAATTACAAAATTGCATTAAAAAGTGTATTTGTAAGCTTCCAACACAGTTGAAACATTAAAAAATTCTCTCAATTTGTAGCCTACTCTGTAATTGCAGAGGCGTTACATATGACAGATAATACACAGAAGATCTTTTGTGTGGAAAACAAAATATCTTTAATTTTGAAAGTTTTAGATATTGGTCAATATTTTCTTCTATTACAGGCCTACCATCAATATACAGCAGTCTTAGTATTGTTAACATTTTGCTACATAATTTTTTTTTACTCATCATACCATCATCACGCCTGTCATTCCTGGTGGGTTAGGCAGATGTACACCCAAATTTTGGTGGTATGTTTTAGGTCACATAGGGAGCGAGCCTAGGTTCATTAAATGGGCACCATCAATTACTTGTTACCATCATCATAATTTCAGCCAAAAAACGTACAATATTGGATATAGTTTTTTGACCTTTAGCTCAGCGGCAGCTCAGCGCTGCCTGCTGTACTATTGTCCCGGATTCGAATTCCGGTAGGGAAAAATTTGTTTGTAATTTGTATCCAAGTCATGGATGTATCTATGAATAATATGTATGTATTTACAAAAAAAAGTAAATATGTAGTATATCAACCATCTAGTCCGTAACACAAGCTTCGTTGCTTATCATGGAACTAGATGACGCTGTGTAATAATGTCCGGAAATATTTATTTATTTATTTATTATAGGCCTCCTCCAATAATTGCCACGACGACCGGTCCTGGGCATAGGCAAGAATGAAAAGGTACATTCTAGGTTAGCGTGCCACACCGTACCGATAGAAGATTGTGGTAAAACTAACTTTTGACTACAACCTATCAAATGATAAAAAAGATAAATTAATCCTGTTATCCATGGGACTTCTGTATCTTTTTATCTGTGCCCATGTCAACCCACACCGGTCATACAGACCAAATGAATTAATTCTCCACGCCGGGCCACTGAAGGGTTGAAGTTCTGTCAACGTAACAAATTCCTCTTAATTAGACCGTCTCATGGTCCCTTTAACTGTTTTATACGGCTTTAAAAAAATATACAAAATGTGTGTTTGAAAATATGGCGGAAAAGTTTTATATGATGTTCGTCTGTTTAGACATTATTAAATAAAATATATTTAGTAAAACGAAATTGTGACGTGTTTGATTTTATGACCTAGGGATAGTTGAATTTATCAGCGTGCTGAATAGGCTGTGGTAGCCTAGTGGTGTGACTAAGTCTCGAGTTTAAATCCAAAGCACTGAATTTTAGGAAGCTATGTATGTATTTATCACATGCTCAAACGGGGAAGGAAAACATCGTGAGGAAACCTGCACGCTTGTAAGATATTCTTGATGGCGTGTGATGTCTGCCACCCGGAGTAGGCTAGCGTAGTGGACTATAGCCTTATCCTTCCTATTAGGAATTCCCATGCTGTCACCTTACTCACTCGCAGAAACACAACTATTGTTGTTTCACTGCAGTTTTCTGTAAAGTACTTCCACATTCGGGCAGCAATTTGAGTGAGGATTTTCGCTAGACCTACCTCTAAAGTATTATATATAATTAAAAATTCTAATCGCCATCTTAAAAGGCCCATTACCCAAGAAAATATAAAGACATCTACTGATTAAGCCTGGCAGAGATTAACATAACATCCCCTCTTAATTGACAGGGGATTTCAAGTTTTTCCTCCAACATCAAAAAGATGTCCGCCTTTTAATTAAAACCCACCCCATAGATTGACATTTAATTTTTTCATAGCTGATTGGATTTGGACAATTAAGAATAATGATGGTAGTTTGCTACCCTTAAATTAAAAAAAAAATACTGATCGTTGAAAACATCAAAATGACAGATAGCCAATAGATTAAATAAAATAACCTCCAGACCAGACTCCGTGGAACTTCGAGGAAGTAATTCATATCGGTCGTATTTATAAAGGCCAAAATACAAAATGGTTTCTCACTATGACTTCGATACTTATAAAATCTATAATTTATGTTGTACTTATTATAAGTGTCGTTTTTATCCATAGAAATGGCGTCGAATTATAAAGCTTAGCAGCTTCCCTGTCAAAATGACCACAACCACTCTGCCAAGAGTGTAGACATAGAAGAAGAATTAAAAAATAGGGGTATAAAATATTTGCTCCATGCCGAACCTGCAACCCGTGAGTCGTCCGAAGAACGTCGGGAACCCAACGAGTCGTCGATGTTTCTTCTAGATGTAATGAAATCTTGAACAGAATAATCCCGAGACTTGAAGAGGTTTTCATTTCAAGAAGGTTTAAAACACAATACTCTGAGAAACCTACAAACTTTTGTTTTTACCATTTAATTTTTGTTTTTAGTTTATAGGATTTCAATTTAAGTATTTAATTTCTGCGAACTGATTTTTAATAATTGTTTGTCGATTAAGTTTCTGTCGATCAAAATGTTGTTGAGTTTTTGTTTGTTTGTGTGTGTTCAATTTGCTACAGTAAAAAAACTGTATGAGAAGAACCAAAGATCGAGCTCTGTGGCGTTTACTAGTTACTGATTGATTTTGATTTTGATTTTGAGGCCTACATCCAGCAGTAGACGAGTATAGGTTAATAATGATGAAGAAACTACCTCGTTGGTCTAGTAATCGTAAGTGCGACAACTGAGGAAGAGGTCTTGGGTTGTATTCCCAGTTTGAGCAGTGTTATTGGATTACGAAAATCTCAGTAGCAGCTCGGTGTTGGGGTTCGTGTCCGGTTGATGGCAATAGGCTCGCCCCCTGTTACATAACATACCCAAAAACATACCTAAAAATGTGGAAAATATGGGTCTATATTAGCACACCTCTGCCTAACCTTTATTATGTTAATATATACGACTATTTTTTTTAAACCACGAGGGTGGGATTCATTTCTTACGAATGCTTTAAAATCAAAGGTGTAGCTCTCTTTGTCTACTAGCTATGTGTTCTGCCTACTAATGTCCAAAATACGTTTTGATTTGCGATTTACTTCATTATTATCATTGTATAAGATTTAGTCTCCGATAACTTCCATGTTGTCTGTCTAAACTTTGTTAAACAAATGAAGACAATTAATTGGACGTCAGTCAGTTCAGTAAATACTTGGCACTTAATAAATTTGAGTTGTGTTGTTTCATATCACAACCGACAGGTGTCGTCTGCGAGTCAGGGTTGAGGAATGTAGTAGACAGAGCAAGGGACTTGTAGTTATAATAATAATACTAATATAACTTCCATACTATAATATTATAAATGCTAGTGTGTCTGTCTGATACCTCTTTAAGCTTTAACCGCTAAACCAATTTAGATTAAAGGTACGAAGTAAGTTTCAGTCCTGGAAAAGTATATCGAGTAGTTTTTGACCTGGACATAATTTCTTAATACAGCAAAAAGTGGGTGGAAGTTAGCGAAATAGAGATTTAGAAGAGGCGGGTAATAAATAAATAAATAAGCAGATTGAATCTCTATACATTTTGCTATCCACCAATCCCACACTGAAGAAATAAAATGCTTCTTTTTATGGTTATAAGGGGGCAAACGAGCACGCGGCTCATCTGATGGTAAATGATCACCGCCGCCCATGGATATTTGCAATACCAGAAGTCTTGCATATGCGTTGCCAACCCCTGCAGAAGCCGTTTAGGTTTCTTAAAATAGGGAATTACTAAACTGACAGCAAAAGGAATGCCCATACTGTCAGAATAGTCACTCCCCCAACTAGTTCTGGTAACCTTACTCACTCACAGAAATACAACTATTGTTGATTCACTGCCGTCTTCTGTAAGACGGAGGTACTTTCCCAGTTGGGCAGATTTATTTGAGCGAGTAAATTCGCTATGCCCTTCCTCTCGAATCAGATGATATTGCATGACATTTTATTTCTATGGTCCGTCCCAAAATGTTATAATCTGTTTCACTTTGTTGTAATTTGTTTCCAACATTTTAATGTGTGATATCATTTTATTATTATTGCAGTGAATAATATCAATATTTGACTTTGACAGGGATTAAGGCTATATTCCACCGCACTAGCCTAATGCGGGTTGAAAGACTTTATACGTAATCGAAAAAAATATTGGGTTGATTATAGGCTTCGAACCCGGGATCATAGAAGGCAGCCAGCAGCACAGATTGGATCGTTGTTTTACGTATTCAGGATTTAGGTGGGGTGATATGTTATGTATTCATTATACATGATCCTCTTAGTATAACTGAATTAAAAACAAACTAGCCTGTCTCAGATCGCGATAAAATAACCCACCATTTAAAACACAACGCTATCGTTTTTTTGTTAGCAGAGTACGAAATCACGGTCATAAAGTGCACCTCAATATTTATACAGGTGAAAATTAAGCCACAGTATTTTATCGCAAGAGAAAATAACAACTAAATCTACTCTACAATAAGATACATTTTTGCTTAAATAAACAGATGGAGAGCAATACAACGAATATCGTGTATACAGGGTAAGGAATACGTATCAAATCAAATTCAACTCTACAGTATTGCTGGGAAGGTTGAATTTTATCTGTGGTGGGTTGAATCATTGTTGGGAACAGATAACAAAGGAAGAATTTGCATAGAAATAAACAAGGGTTGATTTCTAACGATTTATGGCACAGAACCCTGAAATAGGTTTTGTTTTGATCCAACTAATGTCTGTCTTGTTTCAAGCTTGTATCAATTTCAGTCTTAGATACAAGTGACAGTTGGTTGGTTATTTGTTTTCTAAATTCATATACCTACATAAATCAAACCAGCGGCCCATTTCGGTTCTGCAACCGTGCAATGTACGAATGAGGCGTCACTTCGCAAATCATCTCTCTTTTTCTCTTTTAAAATATAATTACCAAAATCGCCCGCTTAAACAGTGAAGGAAAACATAGTGTGAGATTTTAGAAGGCAATGGCGTTATAGTCTCGTGGCTTCTGTAGCCGGTAGAGTAGATGGCCAAATAATGTGTCACTGGATGGCGGCACACAGACCGTCACTTAGATATATTATGTAATTATTTATTTTTTAAATTTTATTTGTTTTCAACGTGTTTTAGTTCTAGGAAATGCCAATTAATGTTACCATATTATGGATATCTGGTCTGAAAATAAAGATTTATTATTATTATTATTATTATAAGTCTGTCAACCTACGGGTTACCTCCATCACAGTATCTTAATACGTTAAGATAGTAGATAAAATATGGCTAAAAACCTGATCTGAAAATTCCATTTTCAGCGATAGGATACAATTTTGTTGATGCTTCGTGATAAAGACTAGTTGATTTTTTGCTAAACAATTAATAGTCATATAGTAGTCACATAACATATCTAAATCCAACAAAACAGAACGACTTCACCGATGAAGAAACTCATTAACTCTCCTTATCTCACTTGTCATCTTTACCACGGTCACTTAGAGTTATGTTAATACCTCACTTGTGATTATAAAGATCGTATCTTTTATAGATAGTCGACACAGAAAATCGAGAATCAAAATCGTTCAAAGCGGGGAAATAATTCACTCGTATTAAGGTTCTTTTTAATCAATAAGGGACTATTATAGTTTCACAACGTTCGTCTGTTTGTAAAGACCGACCATATATCAGAGAATCTTAGTCTTATAATGTTGTAATTTAGCATAGATACTTACTAATCTAGAACCTTCAAGGATCTAGAGTGGCGACCACGTACTGGAAGACGCAGCGTGAGCAGGCCCCTGGCAAGATGGACTGACGACCTGGTAAGGGTGGCTGGAATCCGCTGGATGCGGGCGGCGCAAGACCGCTCGTCGCGGCGTCGTGGCGATCCTTGGGGGAGACCTATGTCCAGCACTGGATGTCTAACGGTTGATGTTGATGACTTTTTGATCACGTAGATAAAAAGGTTCTGCCTTTTTATGTACGATTGTCTGAGTTGGTGTTTAGGGGTTTCAAGTCACGAGTGTATAGGTAGGTATCTTCAAGGTCCATCAGGTGAAACTGTGATCAAACGCTTGCCTATAAATGATAAAAAAATCATGATTTTTCTTGTATACATAAAGTGGGGATGATTTATTTTCTTGCCTATGATGCAAGGTGTTTTATGATAGATCGATGAAAAATATATCGTGTGTATATTACATTTTGCATCTCAAAAACCTTTTGCAAAATATTGAATAGATATAAACTGATAACTTTTAAAAGCACGACGGTAGTAAATATAACGAAGATAAAAGTGTAATTAGCACGGGTGAGTAAGTTTTATAAGTTAACGAGTAATAGTCGATTAACGAGTAAACTATAAACCTCTAGTCTGCACATAGCTTAATACGGTCTTCTGTAACTTTATTTTAATCGTAAATCAATAACATTGGCTTCAAGCGTTTTAGACTAGTGGTGTGACCAGTGGACTGCGAAGTTAAAAGTCTCGAGTTTAATGCTACTGTACTTCGAAGTTACGTGCTTATTTACGTGCTTATAAGACACAAAAATAGATTAAACTTACCAACCTCCCAACTTAAGATACACTCGTGCAGTCCTTTGGTTATGTCCATAAAAATTTATAACAACTTACCCAAAGCCATCAAAGAGGAACTTAAATTCAACACTTTTAGTAATAAATTAAAACACTTCCTGATTACTAAGTGCTATTATACAACATCCGAATATTTTGACGATAAATCATTTAAAAAATAAAAAATTACACAACTTCCTTGCTTCCTTCCTTCCCTATGTAAACATCATTATAAAAAACCTAGCCTTATTGTAACTACCAAAGAAAATGAATAAAATCATGATGCAATATAATACCATACTAAATATAATATAAGTAATAAATAATAAAAATATAAGTCTAGTATATAAATGAAAACTAAACATAATATAATAAATAAATACAATTAAATCTTATAAATAAATGATTATATATAATTACAATTATAAATATAACAAATAAATTCACTTATAAATGTTATAAACAAATACAAAATGTGTCATACTTATTAGAAATGAGTTAATAAGAATATAAACACCATAAATATAATATTTTAATGCATACTTTTTAATGGGCAATCAATTTGAAAATGATGCTAAACCCTCTTCCTCTCTCCTAATTTTAATTTTGCTGTGCCCGACAGGGTCCATAATGATCTAAGACATATATAGTAGTAATAGTCCACCTTTATAAAACATTATGGAATGCAATAAAATATTGAGTATTGAGTATTGAGTATTATCACATGCTCTAACTGTGAATAAAAATATTATGAGGAAATCTGGAAGCTTGAGTGATTGTTTTGATTGGATGTGAAATCTGCCAACCCGCAGCAGGTTGGCTGATGTTCATCCCTCAGAAATTAAACCTGACATGTGCCCAGCAGTGGGACCATAATAGTTAGTGGGACCTTTGACTTTACAGTACATTGGTCGGTATTACAGTAATGGATGATAGAGAACTGTAATGCCTAGTGGTGTACTAGGCATTACAGTTCTCTATCATCCATTACTCGGATTCAAATCATCATCAACCCAATATTGTCCTACTGCTGGGCACGGGATTTCTTTCATTTTTAGAAGGATTTACGCTCATCACACAATCAATTGACCCTACCGGGACTCGAACCGTTGGAAGAAGACTCTCACATTCTTCAAGTCCATAATGATAAAAGTCAACTATTTTCACACACGTCATTGAATAGTTTTGATGTTTATCAATAGATGGTTTTGATAAGTAATTATAATTAATATATTCCGAAGTAATTGACGCTTGAAACGGGAATCGCTACTGGTTTTGATGTTGTTTATTTTTATTTGATAGGTTTTTTATATCTCTTTTTAGAAAGTAATAACATGCCTTCGTATCTACGTAAATATTTCTCAAGAAAACGTGGTTCACCCAGAAATCTATACTTATATTATAAATGCGAAAGTATGAAAGTATGTCTGCCTGTCTGTTACTCGAGTTGGATAAAATTGATATGGAGATTTGTTTGAGTCCCAGGATAGACCGGACAGTTTTATCCCGGAAATCATAATTTAATAGATCGGGAAGGCGGGCATAATTTTATTTGCAAACGAAGTCGCGGGCTAAAGTAATCACAATCATCACTGCCCTATTAGTCTTGCAGTCGAAAGCGCGAATGCTGAATGTGAAATTAAGAATTCTATGTTTCAAGTCGACTATAACGCTTTGTAATTCAAACCATGAAAATAGTATTTATGAATGCTTGAATTATTGTAGGCGTAATGAAATGAAATGATTGAAATGATTGTTTATTTCTGAAAAGACACTTTTACAAGGCAAGTAACATTTTTTTTTGAATATCTTATTGGCATCGGCATTTCCTAACAAACTCAGAGAATCATGGTCTCTTTTAAAGTCCAAACATTTGTGTTTATAGTATGTGAGCCTGACTATGTAGGTTAAAGTCTGAGATGCCCTTTTGAAGAAAGCACCAGTGCAGCTTTGAGTTGACCCGTCCATACTGACAGCACGCATACGTCAGCCATCGTGTAGCTCAACCAACATATATTTTTTGACATATATTTTTATAACGTATATTTTTTGTATCATGTATAGGTCAGTGTTTGACCACAATCTTATCTGATGGTAAGTGACAAAGAGAGAAGATAGATTTATCATTCCCGTAGGTACTGTTTTTTGAAGTGTTGTCGATTGAAGTAAAACTATTTTTAATTATTTATTCCCGACGTTTTTTCTTCTCAGGTCGGACTGTAGGTGTATATTAGAACACCGTCCTCTACTTAACCCTTTTGGAATATAGGCGTGATGGTACATGAATACTATGCAATGTGTGACACAAATATATTATCATAATATTTATTGAAAGCATTTAATAAACAGTACCTATATTATTGTGTGTGTTTATAACCGAAATATTGTTGCCATTATATAATCATGTAACAAAAAAAAAACTCTAAAAGGTATTTATGAAAAGACAAATTTTTCACAGCTCCATTCAATAGACAATGGTACGTTTAGTACACAATGCATAATAAAAGAACAAGAACATTGGAAAATATCAATTCAGAAGGTTCACTTCACACAAAGCGCTAATGTTAGTAACGAACTAATGGAAAAAAAAATCCATCTAGTCCATTAGAATGTCAAGAACAATGTCTTCTTCTGCCTAGGCTTTTACATAATATGTTGGGGTCGGCTTTTAGTCGTCCTATATATGGCTTAATATTATCCCCACCAATCGACTGCCATCATAATTCCACAAACCTAACACATTTATTTTTAAATTCAAGGAGCTGTTTAGGAAGTATAAAGGCTGCCATTTTATGAGTCAAGTGCCTGTTTTGGGTATAATAAAAACATGACGTCAGTAGTATATAATATAGTATATATAAATATAACGATCGAGCTGTGGTAGCCTAGCGGTGTGACCAGTGGACTGAGATGTCAGAGGTCTCTAGTTCAAACCTAAGGCACGCACCACTGACTTTTCGGAAGTTATGTGCGTATTAATCACATGCTCAAACGGTGAAGGAAAATACCGTAAGGAAACCTGCATGCTTGAGAGAATTCTCGATGGCATGTGAAATCTGTCAACCCGCAGTAGGCTAGCGTGGCGTACTATATATAGCCTAATCCGTCTCAATTGAGAGGAGACCCGTGCCCAGCAGTGCGACATTAATGGGTTGATGATGATGACATATAACGCAGCTAAAAGGAAAACTATCATAGCTGAACAGGTCTTACAGGTTAACGATGAGTAGTCAACCAACTGATAATTGCGGTAATCTACATGACGCGCGCTGTAGAGTTTCGCTAGGCTAGTTGTATTTAGTCCATATCAAATTGGTGGTGATTCGCAGTTGTTTTATACACATATTCATTTCATCACTTCATTTATCATAATATGCCATCACGCCTGTCGTCCCCGAAGAGTTAGGCAGAGGTGTACTAATGTACACCCACATTTTGCCGGTACGTGTTAAGCTCACTGGAATAGAGGGCGAGCCTATTGCCATCAACCGGGCACGAATCTGAACTCCGAACTGCTACTGAGAATTTCATTGAATAATCTAATAACACTGCTCGAACTGGGACTCGAACCCAGGAACTCTTATCTCGGCTCGACAGTCGCACTGTGTGACCACTAGACCAACGATAATAATATAGTCAAAAAGACATATAATGATTATAAAACTGATTGTTTGTTTCGAAGTAGATCTTCTAGTTTTCTTTCATTGTGTTGTTACTATTGTTATTTTTCAGTCAATTTACTTAAAGTTACTTCTTTTTGTATAGAATCATTCTCGCTTGATTTTGTTTGTGTAACGTTTTTTAATGGCACGCAAATTTCAACCTTAATTTGACTTGTCAAGGATGAATAGCTTACAATTACCTTTTAGCACAGGATTTTAATGCAATTACGATAATGGGCCACACAGAAAGAAACTGTAAAAAAAACGAAAACAATAAAATGTAAATCATATGATCGTACATTACACGTTTTTGTCAATTACATACTTAGTATTTATTTTTGTTATATTTTTAGGGTTCCGTATTTTATTATAACAAAGGTACGAGCGCTCGCTTCAGATCGATTTGATTCGTATCAATATAATTTAGAAATAATTTAATATACATATTTATATTCCACATCATCATAATAATGTACCTAAAGTATTTAATTTACTATCCTGTGCCCGGCAAGGTCCATAACTGTTCTTATGATAAGCCTAACTGTACTGATATATGTATATGTAAGTGTTTCTGTTTAAAAAAACAGCGTAAAAAAGCGTTGATTATTCAGATTTTGAGATCAATATGGGTCTATTAAATTTAGGTATCTTTAATTATACTTATCTAATGAATGTAAAATTTAATTAATTATTTAAATATTGTATTTATTTCTATTTGACGATGATTGAAATTTGTTTTATTAGTAATTGGAGTCGGGGGTTTTTAATCTAATTTATATCATATTAGTTTCTTTATAGTTATAGTTGTGTCATATGACACTTACATGTTATAACTTATGTATAGTTCGCGATCTCTTCACCAGAGGGCGCAGAAACTCAACATGTCATTCAGGCCACGTGACCCGTAATTTGGCGAACGGAAATGTTATCAAACTACGCTCCCGGTTACGATTGTTCGTAATAGAGGACTAAATATAAATAATTGTTTTGTTATTTTTTATAATCATAGTGTTTTTTTGTATACGTGACTGCCTATTATATTCGGTTTAACATCTTGCATATGTATGTGTATCCTTGTTTAAAAATAAAATGATCGCTTTATAATAAAATCATATCCATACTGTCAACTAATTTACTGCTGGTGTAAAGTAATAAATTAGTTGACAACAACAGCAAGTTACAAGTTTATTAAGAAATAACAACATAATGTAACCTAAAATTTTAAGGTTTAAACTAATATACATATTACTAACTGAAAAAAGAACTTTTTCTTCAGAAAATGATAATAAAATGTGAATTATAATTCTGGGTATCAGGATACTGTATTTCAATGAAGTCTGCAATACATTTAATTTCAAAAGAAGTCTACAATATTACCAGTTCATAATATTACCTGCAACTGGCGTTTAAATCTAAATATATATAACTTAAAGGTGACTGACTGACTGCCATAGTGATCTATCAACGCACAGCCCAAACCACTGGACGGATCCGGCTGAAATTTGGCATGCAGGTTGATGTTATGACGTAGGCATCCGGTAAAAAAGGATTTTGATTAATTCTACCTCCAAGGGGATAAATGGGGGATATCGATTGGGCTTTGCACGCATAAAGCTATACCTAATTAATAATAATACTTATTAACGCGAGCGAAGCCGTGGGCAAAAACTAGTATTTTATAAATGCTTCAAAAAGCTTCTTCAAAGAAAAACCCTTTAATACTATTTTGCGTTTCGAATCGACGGTAGAGGTAGATAGCTTTGGGTTCAAACTCGAGACCTTTGACTTTACACTCTACAGATCAGATCACTAGGCTATGAAATTAATCTATATTGAAAACTACGATGGACTTGGATAGATGATTATCTAGAATAATGGTGGCAAAAAAAACAAAAAATAAATACGCGAATCGGAACACACCCCGCCCTGTGATCTGCATTCATTCCACGCGCGGTACAGTCAGCAAAAATGTTGGCCCTGCGGTGTTCGGCACGAAGTAATGTATGTATGAATTTCACGGCTAAAACCACGTGGATATCGACACAAAGAAATAGCGGTAATGAAACGTTAAGTACACCTGTTTTCCTCTTTTGGGAAATAAGAAAACAAAAACTGCCAGAATGTTCGATCTTTCTTCTCGTTTTTCTCGATATGTTCCTGGAAACTGTTTTTCAAAAGCACGGTAGCAATGTGCATGTTTCCAATTGCAAATGCCGATAAAGAACATAACTGAATTTGAATTGGACAATTTTGTATCACTCAATTTTGGGAGGAAAAACGGACTGCATATGAGATAATATTATATCAATTTAAATATACACTGTATAAAAAATTGGCCTATAAAATAAATTTATTTTTAAATTGAACCACAATAAAAATTTACAGATATGACAGAAGCCTATACAAAATCGGACGGGATGAAAATTATGTTGTTTTCATACGTGACTTTTACTTGCGTTAATAACATTATAACTTGTAAATATGCTATAGATGAGTTTGGGTTTTTATTATTATAGTTTTTAAGTATCCTAGTATCTAGTAGATTGCGTAATAAATAATAAGTCCTAAGTACCTTTTGAGAATATCACATGGCTCAATAGCTTTAAATCTAATATCCAAACAGCAGTTTCTAATTAACAAAAACAAAAGATCATCGCCTGGATAGTCCTTTTTGTTTCAGTTCTAGTTCCGATTGACAAGGACCCACAAAATCGACTGTGGCGTTATCTTGCCAATAAATTATTACCTTTATCTCCAACGTAACCCAGATCTGGCTGAACGAAAGTCTTTTATAAATAAAGTGACAATCAGTTGGTTTCGAAAGAAAGGCTTTTTTTGGAAATAGTGAAGGTCAGAGCTAGAATTGTGTGGTAAGTAGTAGGAGGTCATTTCAGGCTTTGACCTAAATATATTGTTGAACTCTCTGAGTTTGTTTGTCATTATTCACATGAGCTAAGAAATGCAATCACTGACTTTTCAAAGTTACGTGGGTTTTTATCACATGCTCAAACGGTGAAGGAAAACGTGAAGATATTTTGTAGATGGCGTGCAAAGTCTGCTAACACGCGAAAGGCTAGGGTGGTGGACTTTAGCCTAATCTATCTTAGACAACAGGAGTCCCGAGCCCAGCAGTGGGGATAATGAATGAAACGACACGTTAGTTCTAGGTTCTTTTTTGCCTAATTGGCCCAAACCACTCTTTCAATCCGGATTACAATGAAAAAATAATTGACCCACCGCGCGACATCAAATCATTGTCGATTTTTATGCATACAACAACATTTACATTTAAATTGGGCAAACCGATATTTGAAAACAAATTGTTCGTGTTTGTACTAGAAATATTTATTGTGCTAACATCCTACTATTACGGGGAAAAACGAATAGAGAATTTATTTTAAATACCAAAGATGTAAATGTCGACCCGATTAGCACAACGGTATTAAAGGCTGCATTCTGTGGTAAGGGTTTTGGGTTCGAATTCGAGTTGAGACAAATGTTTGTGGGATTACATTTGTGCTTGGGTAGAATGGATGTTTCTATGAATAATAATAATAATATGTATGTTTGTATTAACAAAAAATATATTATAGTCTATCAACGACCTCTGTGGTCTAGTGGTTCGAGCACCGGACTGCTGGTCACGAGGTCGTGGGTTCGATTCCCACAGGACACAAATATTGGTGTGATGAATATAAGTGTTTGTGTTCGTCTAGGTGTTTCCTATTTATTATAAGTATGTTTATACAAACAAAAAATAAAATATGAATATTATATCCATTGTCTAGTACCCATAGTACAAGCTCTGCTTAGTTTGGGACTAGATGGTGCTGTGTAAAATGTCGCAGAATATTTATTTATTTAATACTATAAACTATCTAGTATACGTAACATAAGCTTCGTTGCTTAGTTCGGAACTAGATGGCGCTGTGTCATAATGTTCAGATATATTTATGCATTTAAATGGTAGGACAAATTTCGATTTTTGGACAGTCATTGCCATCAAAACATACGAAACCAAAATAGCCATCATAATCATCAACCCATTTACTTTCCCATCACTGGTCTCCCAAGCTATACATTAGCATATTTCTACTCATCCTAATGACCTGTACGCGTAATAATAATTTTGCATAAATTTCTTTTTATAGCATTGCTCCTATTAAATACTATAATGTAGAAGCGTAATCTTTAGAAATGAAAATGTATGTTTGTCTTCTATGCGTACTTAAACCGGTGATCCCATTCTGATGAAACTTTGGTAGGTCTGGGCATGTGCTTGATGATTCCTGGCCCAAAAAAAATAGATAGGGTACGTAGATAAAATATATAGTTCAGCCTATCTATTTTATCTAACTAACCCTATCTATTTAATTAACATAAGTTTATCTATCAAGCGCTTAATTAGGATTACAATGAAAAAAAATACAATAATATTTACAACTAATTAGTTACACTTGGACTAATTAGGAACTTGCCCTGCGAATTATTTTTGTCTAGTCATAAAAAAATCGTACACTATGCAAATAAATCCTACATTGAAATAATACTATTTTTGACTTATTTTATAACTGCATATTAATATTATTGTAACCCTAACGCTTTGGGATTTTGAAATGCCCTGCGCAAGTGACCTACCGATCTGGTATTGACGTGCGTCGGGCGTTGATCCCTGAATAATGATGGAGCTACACGATGATGCTGTTGTCTGATGTATGCGTGCTGCAGACAGAGACAGGTTCACTCAAAGCTGTTAGCGTTTTCATCAAACGGCCAGTTCAGACGTTGATTTAAATTGTAGGAATTGCATATTGTAAAATGTTTTGACCTTAAAAATAGGCCATGATTTTCTGAGTAGGCTAAAAATAGGTATGTTTTGAAAATTTTTCTCAGAGATTGTCAGGAAATGCCGACATCATCTAGGTCCAAAAATATCTTATCTTTATGAGTCATCATAAAGTTCTCTTCAAAAGGTTTGTTTATCTTTTTAATAATCAGGGTTTCGAAAAGTTAGTTCGCATTTAGGATCTTTGCCTTTACAGTGTGTGGTAATATTACTAGGGTATCATAAAACCCAAGTTCGATAAAATTGAAAAGGGAATAAACAAGCCATTCAATAAATCAGACATGATACTATAAAATTCTCTCACAATAATCCAAATATTCGATAATACAATCAGAACTTTAACTCCCAACGGGATTTTAAAAGCAAAAAAAGGAACGTAAAGCTTATTTTTCTTTATCACCAAAAAGTTTTGGCTGACGCATCACTCCCAAATGTATAATTGATCTCGAAGAGACCTGTTTTATCACTTGGGGAATATCCATGGGGAAATTCTTCGTACAGGCAACCGTGAATTCGATACTGTTATGATATTTATACCTATGTTAAAATAAACATAAATCTTTTTTTATCAATTAATAGGTCGTTTGATCACAATTTTACCTGATGGTGAGTGACGATGTGGTCTAAAATGCACGCTTACCTAAAAGATACCTATCAACCTGTTTAATAATTGAGAGTTTAATTTAAAATCTAGGTACTTAAATTAAATATAATAGCTAGTAACTTGGTCTGCTTCACATACTCGTAAGAAAGAGTGGGTAACATTTTCTCCGTATTTGCAACATTTTTCATTGATACTTTGCTCCTATAGGCCGTAGCGAGATTATAGCAAAAACACTAGTAAGCGGTGAAGTTCGGGCGTTTTTGTGGGCTGTCTTTATGACAGGCTGGCCTACTTTGAAAATGATATTTAGACTTTGACTAAATAGCCATAAAGTTTTGTAAACAAAAAGGCTCTGTAATAAAGAAATATTTTTTCAAACCGGAGTGGTAGTTCTTTGTGCGTTCATACAATCACCTTTCCGCTTTATTATATTAGTATAGAGGTAAAGATTACTTACACTTATATTAGACATTGAAATAAAACTACTTAGGGTATCGTCATATTTTATTTAAATATCATGATATCATACCTTAGTTTGCCCATAATCATAGTAACGATCTAGTATCCGAAACGTTGGAATTAAAATAATATAAAATATATGTAAAAACTGCGATAAAATCCGTAAAAAGTCCATTTTAATTCAGTCTATTATATTGTCAATGACACTATTTATTACTTTATTGGCTTATCGGCTTTTGTTCATTCATTCATAATTCATTTTTATTCAGAAATATTTTTTTCTTGATGTATTTTTTTTCTTTTTCCCTGTTTTTCTTCAACCGTTGTTGCACTAGGAATTTCTATTGTATCTTGGGTGCGTTTACAAATACAAATAGTCACAATGGACAAACATTTAAACCCGGAACAACTACTTGTTAGCTGTAAATTTACATTAAAGCTTCAGGGCGGGGATTGAACCCGCGATACGTGGCGTAAAAGCCGAACGCTTGACCACTGCTCCATCCACGCCGTCCACATATTTTAAATAAAAACCTTTTAAAAATATTAGATCTATAAAAAACTTTTTAAGAATACTCTTTTATTGAATCTATCGAAATTGTCATCTAAAGCCGTGTAACATAGCAATACCTATAAATCAATTTCTCCAACGCACCCCAACTAAGATGGCCAAGACACTTCTATGACATATGCGGCTAAACCTCAAAGGAAAATCCACCTTACCTTCTAAAAAACACAGTCCCAAATATTTTCCCAAAATAAATTGACGTTTTTTTTAAAAAAAGGCCTTTGTAATGGTCACAGCTCTCCTGATAAGGCATAAAATAGTGCCTGAGGTTGTAATTTAAGTGATTTTGACAGAATATATTGCCCTGGGGGACGATTCGCTAATACTATTTTATCTGAAATGCTTTATGCGGTAGTGTGACGTTCCTTTTTATGCCTCAACTGTCTCTGATGCCAAAGCCTGATAAGTCCAAACCGGGCAAAATGTGACGCACAAATTATCTCGTCATACAATCGCATAAGTGTTCCCGTGGTTTAAAAAGGCGAGTTAAATCATGGTTTAATGTCTCGTTGGTATAGTGATCGGAAGGGTAACTGCTGAGCAAGAAGTTTTGGGTTGGATTCCTAGGTCAAGCTAAGTTATTGGGGTTTTTATATGAAATTCTTAGTTGGCGTGGAGGTTGTGCCCTGTGTTTGGCAAAATAAGGTTGAACACTATTAAATGGGACCTAAAACAAACTGATTAAATGTGGGTGTACATTAGTACACCTCTGCCTAACACGTTTTTACACACATTGATTTTTTTTTCTAATTATTAACAAGGATTTTTTTGTAGAAATATCTGGAAATTATGACACAGGGCAATTTAGTTCCGAGCGTAGAAACTAGGCTTGTGTTACGAATACTAGATGGTTGATACACTAGTTTTTTTTGCCCAGCAGTGGGACCTTGTGTTGATGATGATATGGAGTGCAGGGATTCTGCTAGTATGCTCTAATATCACCATTTCAAAGATCGTTATCAAAAAGCTAGACCGGTACACCAACAATATGCCTTATATTTTTAAATGCCTGTTTCGACTGCTGTATAACTACATACTATCAGAAGCCTCACTAACTGGTAACGCGTCACTGAGTTCTATTCAAATGGGAGTTATTATAGGAACATATAGAGCGTTGCCGTAGAATTTGGTATATCAATGGTATTTGAGCTCGTTCCATGTTCAGCGGCCGGCAAATGCTGGCAAAATGACTTTGATTAAACAGATTTCTTTATTTTATTTTCAAGCGTTTTCAGTTCTTTGGAATCTTAATATAAGAATAATATATATTTATTTATCGAGCTCAATGGCGTTCACTAGGGGAGGCCTACGTCCAGCAGTGGACGAATTTAGGCTGATGATGATATATAAATCCAGATATTATAACACAGCGCCATCTATGGATCTATCTTGATACTAGATGGTTGATACATAGGTACAAAGTTTTTTTGTTGAAAATACATACATATTATACATAGAAATATACATGACTCAGGTCAAATGGCCATGTTCATCACACAAACATTTCCCCATACCAGGATTCGAACCCAGGACTCTTACTATAGAAAGCAGCCTTTGATACTGCTTCGCTTATCGAGACGTCAAATAAACATCAACTAACTTCATTACGATTATAAATAAATCAAACTTTCTATTTCTAAGAAGTTTCCCGATCAAATCAATTCAAAAATTAAATAGAAAATTTACTTACAATGTAAATCTGACCGTTGAAAGTCCGTCTTAAATGGATGAGGAGCGCAAAGTCCCGTAACCGGGCGTTGTCCGAGCTTAATCCGGGTAAATCGGGGCCGTATTTGGGTGTTGGCCGGTTAAGAATGCGCCACAGGTGGGCACTGTACCTTACTTTCGGATGGTCGTGATTTTTTGGGGTACGGGTTTCGTGTATGGTGCAGTCCAAGGAATGTGAAGAATAAATAAACATAATTGACCAGGACATTATGACACAGCGCCATCTAGTTCCGAGCTAAGCAACGAGACTTGTTTTACGGTTACTAGAAGGTTTATATACTACTTAATTATATATTTTTTGTTATAAATATGTACATATTTATATAAAAAAATATATTATATCTATGTTACAATATGTATGTACTTGTACAAGTACATACATATTGTAACATAGATACATCCATGACTCGGATACAAATATTGATCACACCTTTGACCTTACCACCGTTGACCTTATCACACAATCTGTCCCTACCGGGATTCGAACCCAAGAATTATATATATGCAGCGTTAACCACCGCTAGGCTTATCGGGTCGTCAGTGACATACATATATGACGATTTGTCTCTCACGGCACTCCACATTGTTACGAGATTTTTTCAAATTTTCCATGGCTTTATACCGCGTCTTTAAATATTTTTTGTAGTTGAAGTTTTTCAAACATATTAACAGATTTTCTTGAAACATTGCTAAGAGTGTCAAAAAAACCGTAAAACAAAAGCTGTTCATCCGCATAGGAACTACAACGCCGCATATAACATAAACAACAAACACACAGACACACACAGAAAACTTAGAACACCTTATTTCGTCTCGAGCTACAAGTTACAATGCAGATCGTCACGTCTCGTCGCGTCGCGTAGCGTTGACGTGTGACGCTTAAGAATCCAACTCATTCTGTATCGCGAATTGTATAATGCTGTAGTAAGAAAATGAGCTGAGTGTTTTTAGTATTTGGATAGAACTATTGTTGATAGTTCAAAGCAACTTTATCGAATTAACCGAACAAGGTGGCTGAACGCCTAAAGTGTCTTCAGCTGGGGTTTAATTTATATCTAAACTACTCGGACTTAGCTTCGGTTTCTGCAAAGACCCACTGAAGCCAAGTTTCGGATATTTAAGGACATATTTAGCTGTCTATGAGTTTACAAAGTTCAGAACAAAACGAGATTATGTCTGTCACTGATTCGAAATCAATATAATTATTGCTATTTATGGAGATTTAATATAGATGGTCACCCATCGTCGTGGCAATCCTTGAGGGGGACCTATGTCCAGTGCAGTGGACGTCTAACGGTTGATGTCATGATGGAGATTTAATAAGTTTCATGAAAACTGCAATATAATTATAATTGCAATATATTATTTAACAATATCGTTATCGATAGTTAAAAAAACAAAGTCTTCAATTACGATTTCTCAAAAAAGACGAATTTGCAGTCTATATTATGGTTGAACCATAGCTGCTAAGCTGCTATGGTGCTTCATCCAAAAGAGCATTTCAGACGTAGACCTGCAATGTTATAGTAACATATTGTAAATCGAAGGTCGTCAGGAAATTATGAAAATATAACTCCTAAAAATATCCTCAAATAAAACATAACAAAAATAGATGATTTTCGAATTCAAACGAATATTCGAAATCGAATTCGTGGTAATATTACTAGGCTATCAAAGAATACAAGAACAAAAGATCTAGTTACGGAAATAAATTAAATTATTATCATTACAAAGTAGGTAGGTAGATTTTGTAAATGAACCTTCAGAAAAAACCAATCAACAAAAAAAAGATACTCAGTTTCCACCCTCCCTTAAACGACATTAAACTAAAGCAAACTAAAATCAACCCCTCCATACAAATTACAAACGTAAATTTGTTCTTAGTCAACAAATCGTAAATCCATCTTCTAAACAGGCAGACAGTAATAGAGAAACATTAATGAGCCCTATTGGTGCGAAATCACGGGCGAACGGCGCCCGTGACAAATTCACAGCGAGAGTACACGCCGACTCAACTGATTTCCATTGAGAACATCATTAGGTTACGCGACGGTAAGGATATTGCGGGTCAAGAATAAGAAAAGCTGACACAAAAGAAACAGATGCGCAGTCTTATACAGCACCTAGCATGCTTGATTGCAGGATCTATTGGTCCACCTAGCAAGACCACCTTCTCAAGTTCTAAATTATAAGAAAAAGACAGAAGATACGTTATCACATTTCCGTTTCGAAGTCTTTCAAAAGTTCTGTTTGTAGGTCAGACTCTCAACGCGAGCACATGTTTTCTAATCTCGAAATTTTAAGGAGTGTTGAATGGTATCATGCAATGTAATTTTAACATTAATTTGGCAGTACTTTTCGTCAGTCAGTCAGTAATTAAATCATTTCGTAGAAAAGTAGTAATTCCAATTACAAAACAAAAGGATCATAATTTAATATTCATATTGTCCTCCAGAGCACTAATTGAAATAAAATATTGAATACAGTACAAGTAATTCATCAGAAAAATATGCAACGGGAAATTTTATATCTACAGTTTCAGATTTCAATCTGGAAAATTTATTATAAATATTCAGCCATATTTTCTGAACAGAATTGTGTCTGATTACAATCGATCTTAAAATCAATTTGCATGTTATAGTGAAACTCGTATGTTTGTTAAAAAAATATTAGCATGTTTTCAAAACACCTACTGAGTTTTGAAAAAAATATGTTAAGTGACAAATAACCTTTAAATTTAATATGGTCAACCACCGTAATTTAAAATATATTTTTGATGAATTACTTATAATTAACGATCATTTCATTAATCGAACCCAAAATTAAGTAATTAGGTCAAATTTAATTGGCTGGTTTTGAAAACTAATGCCTCATCGAAGTATTTTAAAAATTTAATAATATGTATTATTGAGTAATAGTAATTTAATAGCGTAAAAATTCTCACATAACATATACAATATGTATATAATGAAATAATAAAATATATTCCGTAGGGTAATCGAACTCAAGACACAGGGCAGAAGCTGATGGCTCATCGACAGCACCAACTTATAGTACTGTTGAATGCAACCATAAAAAATATGAACGTTACGAAAAACATTATAGTTAAATAGTTTATTTATAATTATTATTTATTATTATAATTAGAAATTTATACAATAGAATGGAATTTGGCAAGTAATAAAAACGGAATGGCACTATTTTAAATTTGACAGATATTTTGACAGCTCCATTTTACGAAGACTCAAATAATATAAAATAGCGTAGCGTACGCTAAATATGTCTTGCCCTTTATCGTTTTGGCATTCGGTAAAATGCTAAGATAGACAAAGCTTCGAATATGTTGTGATTTCGTTTTCGAACACGAGAATATTTTCGAATGGCAAAACGGAAGAAATGAAATATGTTTTGGTTGGATTATTTTTTCATATCACGCCTGTCAACGCCGTAGCGTTAGGCAGAGGTGTACTAATGTACATTCAGATTTCTAAAGTACCTATGATTAGGGTCCTACATAATAGTGTCGAGTCTATTGTCTTCAACCGGCCACGAATCCAAACACCGGACTGCTACTGAGAATTTCATGGAACACCTTGTTCGACCCCAGTCGAACCCAAGCTTAGAAGTCGCACTTACGACCTTGAGACCAAAGAGGCAGTAATGAGATTTTGTATTATAGAAATTCGTTATTATATTACTATTGCTGAGGATATTGAGAAGATCATTTATTCTTTGTATGTGAAATTATTCTTATTGTGATACTGTCTTGTAATCCTAGTTTTTTTTGTACTTAATCTGATGTTATATTATATGGAAGATAGTAATGAAAACCCATTTTTTTTATGCATTTCTACCATTCATTCGAATTAAGTATACTTAATAGTAGTAATAGTGTTGGAACATTTTGTTAAATACAATATTGAGCCGGGTATACCGACGGACTATTGATAGATAGATATAATATGCTTTATGCGTACACCATAAAGTTAAAATTAATGTTATATAAATATAAATTATTCATATGTGTATTCAAAGGAACGGATACACGTTGGAACTCAAAGGTTCTCGAGTAGTGACCGCATACTGAAAGAACGCGTGGGTAGGCCTCTAACCAGGTAAACTGACGACCTGCTAAAGGTCGCTGGAATCCGCTGGATGTGGGTGGCAAGACCGATCCGCAGGACCAATCGTCGTGGCTATCGTTGGGGGATGCCTATATCCAGAAATGGGGATAATAATGTTGTATGTTCTGTACATTTCTACATAACTCTACAGGGATTTGAAGCATGATGGTATGTTTTGTTCTCATTTTAATTCCTGCCTCATAGCCAACGCCGTTCGGTTCAGTTTACTTCGCAAACGAAAACCAATTGAATCATAATATTTTTAATGGCAACTGCATCGTTAAAAATGCAATTTTCACGCTGGGAGCTCATAGCGACGTACTGCAATAAATTTTCCATTGGAGTGTAAATATTATTTTTACTATAGACGGGGATTAAATAATAGATTACTGTTACGCTTCAATATAAATTGATTGCTTGAAACGTGATGTTTGTGAAGCAAACATGTTGTTTTATTTTAGATTGATTATAATGTTTTTTTTTTATTGAGGACTTTTTTATTCGGTAAGTCGAAAGTATCGATGATAAGTGAACTTCTTGGTCTAATTTGATTTCCAGTTATACAATCCATATCCATTTCCATACTAATATTATAAATGCGAAAGTGTTTCTGTCTGTCTGTTACCTCTTCCTATAAACGCTGAACCGATTTAAATGGAACTTAGTATAGAGATAGTTTGACTCCTAGCGAAGGGCATAAGATACTTTGAGTCACAGAAATCGTCCCTTAAAAGGGGGAAAAGGGGGTGGAAATAAAATTATTAATTTTACAATTTTGAAATTATGCAACAGTTCGATGTAATAAAATAAAAATATTTACAAACTTAGGATACAACAGCCATTTTCCATCGGGATCAAATATTAATCAAATCAAACAATAATCATATATTCATATAACATTCATAAAAAATATATTACTCAATCTTCAATACTTGAGTAATTTTATCCAACCTTAAAACCAACCTATACCAATACAAAATGTGCGCAAAGATACCCATCAATTCAACCCAAAATCGTCCGCAACTATTATATATATAATAACATATATAGCTTTTACGTAAGTCCATTTCATGCCCTTGAGACGAATATCTCTAAAAACACAAAGGGTTGAACCTTCAGTGGTACCGTTGGGGACAACCCTAACATGTCAAACAAGCTATATTTTCATAGAAATAGTACAGGGTTATGTATTCATTTTTGGGATATAACGTTTTTGGGCTTTCATATGGCCCGGCTTGCCGTCAAACTTTAATGTTAATAATAAAATCATTTTAATACGATAACTAATTAATAATAATTAATGATGGTTATTCTAAAGTTTTTACCGACAATAACATAGCGTACCATCAAGCCTGTCGTCCCTTAAGGGTTAGGCAGAGGTTTACTAATGTAAAGCGTCAGTGTCAACCAGATAAATATAAAACCTGACGGAACAAAAGTAGCATGAAAGAATCGTGGTGAATTACAGTATCTACCTACCCTCATCAAAATAAAGTATATGTATGATAGATGTATAAGTAAATAAATAAATATCTCTGGACATTATGACACAACGCCATCTAGTTCCAAGCTAAGCAACGAGGCTTGTGTTACGGATACTAGTTGGTTGATATAGATACTACATAATATACTTTTTTATTGTAAATACGTATATCTTATACATAGATACATCCATGACTCGGATACAAATGTTTATGCTCATCACACAAACATTTGTCCCTAGCGGGATTCGAACCCGGGACCCATAGCACAGAAGGCAGCGTTAACTGCCGCTGGACTAAATGGTCGTCAAATGTATGTATATATGTCCTGATAACCAATTAAACTTCCAACAGATCAATATCAGTTACATTGTGCATTTGACACTATAAGTCAATTACTAGCAGCGAGTAGGTATTTAGTGAAATAGATTAGGTGTCTGATAGCAATAAGCTGGACCAATCTGTTAGTAATTATGGTCTCGAGATCATTGACCTCGGCCCTCAATTATTACACAGATTCAAGTGTAAGGGGTTTAGTGAGAATACCTTATCATTATGATGACAGTATATTTGTGGACATTATGACACAGCGCTATCTAATTCCGAGCTAAGCAACGAGGCTTGTGTTACGGATACTAGTTGGGTGGTCAACTTACTTTTTTTTAAATACTTTTAAATACATACATTTTATACCTACATAGATACATCCATGACTCGGATACAAATGTTTATGCTCATCACACAAACACTTGACCCTATCGGGATTTGGACCCAGGACCCGTAGCACAGAAAGCAGTTTTAAATACCTCTGAACTAATTGGGTCGTCAAATTACATGATTGTCTCTCAGATAATAAATCCGTGAATCGCCTGTAAAATATGAAGAGGTTATTATGATATGATTATGTTAAGATCAATCACCCATCCAAAGACTGACGTTGGCTATAAATGAACCACAAGCACCTTTGAAAATTCTGACCAGACTTTTTAAATCCATGCGTAATGCTACTGCCTCGTCAGTCTAGGCGTCGTTAATGCGTGCACTTTTATCAAACCCATTGGGGACAACAGACGTGATGGTATGTTTATTTGTAGTTAAATTTTTAAGAACTGCCAACCCGCAGTAGGCTATCGTGGTAGACTATAGCCTAATCCCTTCCAATTGAGAGGAGACCCGTGCCCAGTTGTGGGACATTAATGGGTTGTTGATGAGGGCGATACACCCTGCCATATTTATTTTTAGTAAAATAATTCTTTTCCGTTTTTGTCAGTTTAGTTATTCGCATATTTTAAGAAATGTAGACTGTTTTCACAGAGTCGGGAACTCGCGAGGGACACCTCTGGTGTTGCAATCGTGTATAGAGCTACGGTAACCGCTTACCATCAGGCGGACTGTATGCTTGTTTTTCACCCTTTTAACATAAAAAACTGTTTAAAACCTTAATAAATATATACGTAAGTCTCTTTTACCTTGCGCCAAACATCTCCCGAGGCGCCCCGTATGTCAATGTCTTCATATCTCTGTATTATGATTTGAACAATCCTCAGATGGTGACTTATCTAGAATCTCTTGTTTTGTACCTAACGCGTTTTTGCTTATGTACCGAATATAAAGTAGATTGAGAGTTCTATTTTGGAGTGTAGCCTAGAAATATGTTACCACAAAATCATTTTAAACTAACGTGATAACGTCTTGAATCGGTGAACGCCGGCTGCATGCACGAAAAAATTGTCACGTTCTTCCTGAGCCGTGTGTGCAAACGAGAGCGCGAAACAAACGATAGAGAGGCATACTTAAGCGTTCGGCTTGTTATAACGTAAAATTATCGTCCGTAAACCGACGTTACACGCAACGAATTTTCTTTTTAAATTTAAATCATCATCATCAACCCATTTACTCTCTGACTACTGGACACTCACTGGGTCCCTTTTCATTTCAAGAGATTAGGCTCGACAGACTTCACACGCCTTTGATAAAATCTCTCAGACATGTAGGTTTCCTAGCAAAATTCCCATTACCTTTTGAGCTTCACCGTTACGTGCGTATTTACTCGAAAAAGTCAGTGTTGCGTGCCTGGGAATAGATCTTGACATCTTTTATTTCACTAGTGTAAGACAGCTTGTATAAAATTGAATGAAGCACTGTTAATCATGAATCTAATACGCCATAAACTTATTATTCCCCGATGAATGCACGAGTCTATTTCTTTTAGTTAAATGAGGACCAATATGACATCCATTCAGTCTTAATACATTGGTGATGCATAATTTTTAACTTTACTTTATAATTGATACTTCCTTGTCATATTGCTTAGTCATTCATAAATAATGTAAAACCTTTTCATAAAAGAATTATGAATAAATTTGCTCTCATGATGCCCAATCGGGTGAGTTAGCCCGACGCGTTCGATACGAGCGAATAAGCGATAATTCTTACGCTTTCCCTGCATTATTCGATAAATCGCTGGACGTTTGTTTGTTGAAATCGCTCGGAAAATCTCTCGGCCGATAAAACTGAGTGCGGTCGAATCGAATGCCGTACTATTGTATGAAGAGGGGGAACGAGTGATTTATATGGAACTTGTGCGATATTAAAGAGATTTTTGTATCATGTTTTAAGTCTTGTAGTTAATTGGTATTTTATCGATGCTCGCAGATAATTTATAAAATATAAAATAAAGGGAAACAAATCTATGTCATGATTATTGCGCGATTAGATTCTGTAGGTACCTAATATTGATATTGGGTTCCGATTGGCACACAAATCAAATATAATTACATAAGTATAATCAGTGCTTGCTTCAAATTACCGAGAATTTGTCTAAATAGAATTAATTAATAAAATGTATATTTTTTACGCAGCACTATCTAGTTCCAATCTAAACATCCAGATTTGTGCTACAAATACTAGATGGTTGATAACCTTCATTTTTTGCGCTAAATATAGAGATTTTATACAAGCGGACATGACCATGACTGGTATAAACGTTAATGCACCGACTGGGAATCCAACGCAGACCCCTTATTGTGGGTGGTAGCTTTAATAGCACTGTGTTAATAGGGTTGTCAAATAAAGACAAGTGTGCAATAACTGGCATTTTCTTAAAGGACTTCAATTTCACTTTCGTTCCTTTAACCACCATAAACATTTTCTCTCAGACAATACACCATGAATCGACTGTAATACACGATGAGGCTATATACACCTACCTATAATAAAATAATATGTAGGTTTATTAATTGGTTCCAGGTACGTCTAAGACAAATTTATATTTTTTTATTTATATCTTGTATTGGATTTGTTTTCTTAATTTATAGTTAATAGTATCACAATTATCACAAGCAACAACAAAGTAATTCATACTTTGATTTTACCTTAGAAGTCAGGTATACATAAAAGACTTATGATATTTATATAGAATCCTTATAAAAACCTGATTATTTTTTTATAGGTAGCTTAAATCCGAATAATCAAATTTGAAAGCAAATTAAATAATCTGATGCGAGAGTGACACACCTCCATGCCACCGATCGGTTATGGCAAATTTTTGCTGACTAGTGCAGGAGAGACCTTTGATGGCGTTTTTTTTATCTCATTTGACGACCCGTTGAGCTCAGCGGTAGTTAACGCTACCTGCTGTGCTATGGGTCCCGGGTTCGAATCCCGGTAGAGACAAGTGTTTGTATTATGAGCATCAACATTTGTATCCGTGTCATGGATGTATTTATGTAAAATATGTATTTATTTACAAAAAAAAAGTATACACGTAGTATATCAACTATCTAGTATTCGTAACACAAGCCGCGTATGTCCTATCCCGGGACTCAAAATATCTTCATCCAAATTTCACCTAAATAGGTTCAGCGGTTTAAGCGTGAAGAGGTGACAGACAGGCAGACAGACTGAAAGACAGAACAATAGACAGACAGACACACTTTCGCATTTATAATATTATATACCTACATATAGTAAGGATCTAAATGTAATTGGCATAATTTATTTATAATGAACATTATTATAATGAAACTATATAACGTAATTGGTTTAAATATACCTACGTATATTACTATTATTTAAGATTTTATTACTAAAACAGTTAATAAATCTACACTTAATTTAGGTATTCTATAAAGTAATTATAGCGCTAAATTACTTTAGAAACTAGGCCGAAAGTAACAGTACCTACTACAAATTCATTAGACAACTCACAGGATAGGTTAAATTCAAATATAATCGTGGTTTAACTTAACCTGTGACTATAAATAAAAAATAAATAAATATTCCTGGACGTTATGGCACACAGCGCCATCTAGTTCCGTGCTAAGCAACGAGGCTTGTGTTACGGATACTAGCTGGTTGATATACTACATACATATATACTTTTTTTTGTAAATACAAACATATTATAGATAGATACATCCATGACTCGGATACAAATGTTCATGCTCATCACACAAACATTTGTCCCTACCGGGATTCGAACCCAGGGACCCATAGCACAGAAGGCAGTGTTAACTACCGTTGGACTAACTGGGTGGTAGTGGTGTTTGGTTAATAAACATTATTATATGTAAGAACACTTCATGAAAACAGGAACAGTCCTGTCTGACTCACAAATTGGTCACCTACGTTACGTATACGTTAGCAACACAAGTCTATCAAAATACAGATTAATACGGTGTGCTATAGGTTCGAATCCCGGTCGATACAAATATTTGTGTGATGAGCATCAACAGTTGTATCCGAGTCATGGGCGTATCTATAAATCATTGGTCCTTACCGCGATTCGAACCCGGGACCCATAGCACATAAGGCACCGCTGGACTAATTAGGTCGTCAAAAGATTTACTTTTTTATTAAACTTTCTCAAATTGCAAATTACGTCAGTAACAAAAAACAGACAAACACTCATTGGCAATTATATACAGCTTAGAATGTCCCTTACGACCATTCTGTTAATAATGGTCCAATAAAATTAAATGAGAATGTTAATCGAGGTTTTAAGATCATAAGATAGCCTTTAGTTTTGTATAAAATGAAACCAAATAATATTGAGGTATAATACAAAAATAGTTCTAACTTACAATGACTTAAAGGCTAGTTTAAAGGCTAGTTTTTTTTATGCCATGTCAGCGGCAAAAAAGCTCATAGCCCGCCTGTGGCTAAGCGGTTACCGTTTCCTATGCACGTTTGCAACGCCAGAGGTATCAGTCGTGTATTGCCGACCCTGTAAAAACTTGTTTTAGTTTGGGCAGAAAGCTGCCTGGTTTTCCTAGACATATCTGTCAATTTCTTATTTAAAAAGGATTTCATAAACACAAAAAAAAGGTTAGAAAAATTCTTAGTAACTTGGTTGCCACATCAACCCATCTTCTATCCCACTTTTGGGCTTGGGTCCTCTTTAATCACTCGGGATTAGGCTATAGTCCGCAACGCTAGAAATAGATGTAAGCTAGTAAACTTCAGACGCCATCAAGATCATTTTGAGCACAATATGATAAATATCAGCCATCATCATCATCAGCCCGTATTCGTCCACTGCTAAATACCTACGTACCTACTTCAAAATCAATGGTGTGTCTTTTGACTTCATAGCCCAATATTTACTGGCTATCTACTAGGCTATCATAGATTTAACCAGCTTGATCGGGCCAACCCTATTAAAATATTCAACAATATTTCAGCTCTTAATAAAATAGCTGTTTAATTGATACCGTTTGTGATATTTTGTGCCAAGGAACGCAAATAATTTGTACCTTATTTTATAAATACAACCGCAGCTATCCGAGATGTTTTATCGAAGCGTTTATTTAATGGAAATATTTTGTTTTATTAAATTAAATGCTATTTGATTGTATTGTTTAAACGTTTCTCAGTATTTATTTTAAAATGTTATCGTATGTAGGTATGTATTATCAGAAACTGCATTATTACACACAAAGAGATGGCTAGAAGAGTTAGATTCTTAAGAAGATTGTCTCAATAAAGTGATAAACAGAAATGAAAATCAGTTCAGTGTGAACCAACTTAGATGAAAGAATACTAAAAGTTACGCAATAACTAGTTATATAAAATTTTGACATACGCATATCAGTGCTTGAAATATTATGAAAACTAAGTATATACACTACGAACCTGTGGCCCTGAGGTAACTAAACTTAGAGAGCGGCGTAAAATAACCAATCTGTAGATTATAGGTATATACTTAGAGGTATTTTTAAGAACTATTTTAATATAATAGGGAACTGGAAATTTAACATCTTTAAGGTAGGGTCACGCCAATGATATCTATTTTGAAAATACGTGGGAAACAGTCAGGTAGCATATTAACACAATGCTTTTTTTTTAATTTATGCTGAGGTAAGTATTAAGTTACTCTGAATCTGTACCAAGGTTTTATTTTATTAAAAAAAAAACATTAGTGCCACACACGATCCTATCATAAAACATATTTTTTTGTCTTATTTTTATTATGTAATCCAACGAAAGGTGTAAACTTATTAAAAAACATAAAATTCTCGATTATCGATACGATCTTCGAGGTGCTAACAGTTTATTTGGTGTCAAACTCGCAACCATGTAATCGATTTGAATCGAAACAATTTATCATCGATTAATCTGATTTATATCGTGTTTCTTTAGTATCGGATAACAAATATCGATTAAAATTAATCGGTTTGGTAATATTGTGGGATAGTTATTGATATCTATCAATAAGTTTCTAATATTGTGTTAATGTTTTAGTAATATTATGCTTTGGTGTCATATAGTTTTGACTGAGAAATTTGTTGTACACATTCGTAGTATCGAATAAATTAAATTGCAGTTAAAGATATTTATTTTCTGTGATATAATGAATAATCACGTGCTCAGAAAATACAATATTATACAGGTAAATAGTTAGTTTTTAGTCAACTAGGCTAAGGCAGCTATTCTATTACCAGAATATTCTACTACACTACTTTAAAAGAGTGTATGGAGTTTCTTGCCGGTTCTTCTCCATAAAATCCATTTCTTGGAACCTAGAACCTAGCAACTAGAATCTTAACGTTTCAAAAGTGCTTGAAAAAGTTAATTTGGAATAAAAGCCTTTTGATGATGTTAGTATGCTCAGTAAATTATATCAAAATAAATATTATCCTGTGTTCTATATATGATTTACTACTACATATCTTATTATTACTCAGATTAATAACCATTTACAGTTGTAAATGGTTATTAATCTGTGAATAAAAGAAATTATTCTGTTGCGAATCTTCAACAACGTGTTTTAATAGATGATTTGATGTCTCATGTCATAGGAAACAAACCCGCACCAATAAACACTATATATCACGACTGATAATAGGAAGCATGCTTCACTGTCGATCACATTGCAAATTCAAACTTCGAATCGAACTTAGGACTCAATACACTGGTCACGTGTCTATCAATAAAGCTGTCCTCCAATATTGTAATATGGTAAGTTTAAGCTCCACTAAACAAACAATGAACAAACATTAATGAAGTCGCTTAACATACTGAAAACACGTTATTTGTTCAAAGATCGGGTGTTTTGTTTTCATTAAATTAGCCTGTTTTCCAAGTTATTGTCCCGAGTTAGCTCGATATAGCCTTTTAAATGAAAAAATATGTATCCATTTTGCTCGATGTAAGGTGATTGCTATTTATACTTGATATTAAAAAAAGACAACAGTGATTAGGTTTCTTTGAGTATATATACTGTCTAAATTAAAATAAAATTGGTTTAAGCGAAGTGTGCCTAACTGGAGGTTAGTTAACTAGACTAGCGAAAATAGTTGAATTAAAAAGCGTCTAATAATAATAATAATAAATATAATTCAGAAAATAATTACATAATTTGTTAGTAACATTATACAATGTGGAGATGACAATATGACTTTAAATGAAAACACTGGCAATACTGGTTTATAGAAACATTTGTAAACTATCAAATAAATCCGAACATGGAAATTAAAAAAAAAAAAATTTCTTACAAACTAAATAGCTTAAAACTGCAAACAAAATAAAACACCATTTATAAAAATGGTACACTGACCTGCGATAAGAATGGCAACGCAGCTTGGTTTCATTCATGTTAAAGCTGTGGCCGACGCAGCGACGTAATGTTTGGCGCCATTATTCTTATTGTTATTAATGCTCAATTACACAAATCAAATCACAGAATATTAACCAAATAGTCGGGCATCATTCACCCGCGAGTTATTCACTGATCAATTTATTATTCACAATCACTTTTCGATCACATAATTATGTCGCCAGTCATTAAATTTTTTTATTTTCAATATGTCCGCCGTGTTCTTGAATACACAAACTACACCGACGTATAATGTTATTTCTCACTCTTGATAATAGGTCACCATTAGCAGCCATTTCTTTCAATTTATTAAAAGATATTATTATTCTATTTTTTAATTCCTCAACGGTAGTAACTTCTGTTGAGTATACCTCATTCTTTATGTGACCCCACAGAAAGAAATCCAGGGGCGTGAGATCTGGTGACCTCGCTGGCCACCGCACTGGTCCAAAACGGCCAATCCACTGCTGTCCGAACATTTGAGTCAAACGCTCTCTTGCAGACACCACTGAATGAGCTGGTGCTCCATCTAACTGGTACCACATCTGCCTGTACACGTCCAGCGAAAGTTCGTCCGTGTACTCGGAAACGGATCCGTCGAGGAGTTCAATGAACTTTACAGCATTTAAATTGCCATCAATAAATACCGGACCAATAATAGTATTTCTGTGTATGCCAGCCCACACATTGACCGCAAATCTGTACTGGTGTGAAGACTCCCGTACTAGATGCGGATTCACGCGGCTCCAGTACCGAAGGTTCTGTCGGTTCCATAAACCATTCCTTGTGAATGTACTCTCGTCAGTCCACAGCACATTGTACAGGAAGTCAGGATTCTCGAGATGTTTGGTTTCCAACCAGCGACAGAAAGTTTCTCTTATTGGCTTATCTCTCGGTAACAATGCTTGTACTTTCTTGTACTTATAAGGTCTGCGTTTGTCACGTTTCAAAACTTTTTGAATAGTTTTGTGATTTACACGAAAATGTCGACCTGCATTACGCAGACTGGACGTCGGATTACGATCATAATAATTAATAACTCTTTCGTCTGAAATCACATTTGCACGTGGAGGAGCACCATCTACGTGCGGGATCAAAGATTGATTTTCCCGTATCCTCTGGACAGCTTGTACAATAGTGCGCCCGTGGGTCGGACACATACGCGTGTTCCCATACCTCTCACGGTATGTCCGTACAGCTAAAGCGGCATTACCGTGACACTCCCCATAAATTAAAATCATATCAGTGTACTCCGAAGCGGTATAATTGTAACGAGGCATGATTATTTAATAATAAAACCTTGAAACACCAAGTATTAAGCGTCTAATTTCGCAAAGTTCACTTAGCTATTTAACTAAGTACCTATAATACGTTTATGTGTCCTGTCACTATTAAAACAAAGCGTCAAATTTCGCACAACACAACACAACACAACAACAAAGATACGATAACACTCGCGCGGCGACTTCAAACGGGCGCGGGCGCATCCGAAATTCCAGAGAAAATAAAATGCGTCACAGGCAGTAAGGACGTCCGGTGACACACTGACCGCGTAACCTAGACACGTCGACAAGTAAGCAAAGAGGAAACAAGCAAACTTACCTATCTCTTTCGCACATACATATTTTGCGATTGACATGAGTGCGTAACAGGAAAGTAATAACTTTCGTATGCATTTTTTCTTATCTAGCTGTGATGACACGCTTTATGACTCTTATGGCTCGGGCATAAAGTATAATTTGCATTGAGAAAATAAATTTGATAGAAAAGGCGTAGGTTTTTAAAGTGGCGAGCTGGCAACGTAAGTCGTTAACCTGTCGCGTGCTCTCCTGTTTACAAAACATCATGTCGAAAATACTTAAAATGAAAAATAATGTCCTGTGGCTAAACTACTGGATATATTCATTTGATTTTTTGTGTGACGGTTGGGAATATCATGACTTATACGAAGTTTCATTTATGATCATATTGTCCTCCCCACATTGTATATGTCGGCGCAGGAAGGCCTTCATCAGAATTCATCGTGTATTCAGTTGTTGTGGGCGTATTTTCGATCAGGAGTCATCATAATTATCGCTTCTGACTTCTCATTATAATCAGATACTAGGGCACACTATTCGGGCAGATTACAAGCGATTTGTCGCAGATGTGGCGCGCTTGAGGTTCGCGTTCAGCTCGTCTCCAAAACAAGATATCCGCACCGCTTCCATTCACACGACGCTCCGCTAGAGCGACTTCTTGACAACAGCCACTCTCAAATTTGACATTAACATTATCGACAACGCACGCATGCGCCGTCATATATATTATAATATAGTCTGGTTTGGTGGCAATGTCATTCAGGAGGCCATTAGTACTGGCACGGATTCTGTACAATAAAGATGCAGCACGTTTGCGTCTAATCGTAAAGTGTAGCTATTGTAAATAATAATTATATTATAAACAAGTACTAGTCTCTACTTAGTAATCTGTGCTTAGTTAATCTAGGGATATTGCTTAGTTTGGTTCCCATTTTCAAGCCGTAAGCTATTTATACAGTCGAACAAGCTAATTGGTTTACATCCACACATAGATCAGTCTAAAGCATATTGCATGTATACCAATTAGCTTGTTCGACTGTACCTTGGTGATAATGGTGATTATAAAGAACAAACAAGGTAGGTTTTGGTCCCAAAAAATACTTCAATTACACTCTCTAAGTTACGTTGATATAGGAGTTTTTTTCTATAGTTACAATGTAAACGTGTTCTTTGCAATTATCGCATTTGGCGCTGTAATTGGATTGTTCCGAGGACTAATACCAAGTGCGACGTACGTAGGTATAAGACTTGCTACTGAACATAAAATTATACTAGATATTTTGTTACAACCTAGTGCGTATAAATTATATCTCATGTTCAAACGGTGTATCAATAAAAGATATCATAAGTATATCTACATGCAAGCCTGCAATTTTTTTACACGTTAAGTCTACCAACCCGCACTCATCATCGTCTACCGAATTTTTGTCCCACTGCTGGGCACGGGTCTCCTCTCATTTGAGAGGGATTAGGCTATAGTCCATCACGCTAGCCTACTGCGCGTTCGCAGACTTCACATGCCATCGAGAAAATCACTCAGGCATGCAGGTTCCCTCACGATGTTTTCCTTCGCCGTTTGAGCATGTGATAAATACGCACATAACTTCCGAAAAGTCAGTGGTGCGTACCTTGGGTTTGAACTCGAGATCTTTGATATCTCAGTCCACTGGTCATACCACTAGCTACCATAGCTCAGACCCGCACTAGTCTGAATTAGTAGACTACAGTCTAATCTATCTCACTCAAATAAGAGAAGACTTGTGCCCAGTCGTTTAACAGTAAATGGGTTGATAATACGTATTGTGTACCTTCTTAAAAAGTTCTTAGTGCAGCTACTTGGGGTCGCCATGACACTTTGAAACCAAATTCAACCTTTTCCGCACTAGAAGCTGAAATATTATTTCAGTGAACACTCAGCTTCCATTTCCTAGACTTGGCGATGGCTAAATCTACGCTTAAACCTTTTCAGGCAACTTGACCTAGTTGGTCGGGCTTGGCTTAAGTTAGAAGACAAGATCTGAGTGAGATTAGTATTCTAGAGATCTAAGAGTGATATTCTAGAATGTAGTGTCTTTGTGCCAAATGTTAAACGTAAATGTATTGAAAGATTACATGGATGACAAAACTGCTTAAGATTGAATACGTCCAATGAACCGGGCTATCTAAACATCTTTTATGTAGCTATAATATTATTACAATTTTAATATCTTAAGATTGATTTTATATTTTGACATTATTTATTATTATACATATCTTCGTTGCGATTTTTGGGGAAGACCTATGTCCAGCAGTAGACGACTAACGGTTGATATGATGATGATGATGATGATATCTTATAAAATTAATGTGGATGTGAGCACTGTGTGGAACACATACGCTTACAAGCTCTTACTGGCTGGTGCTTTACAGAAATAAATATGATTCACCAATAAAAAATAGTGAAGTCTGCAAACACACAGTAGAATAGTACATACGTTAAATGATAGGAGAACATCCATACATACACTCACGCATTTTTGCCATGGGGGTTGGCAGCAACTACAGAATGCTACGCGCTACGATCCTTGCATGCCACTCGTGCTTCGTCCACCTTCATTCATCTTGTCATGCATACGCGCCGGTTACGACCGCACCTGACCTATCATCATTATCTATGTTATTATAAGACGACCCGTCTTGACGACCCGTTTAGCTCAGCGGTAGTTAACTCTGCCTACTGTGCTATGGGTCCCAGGTTGGAATCCCAGTAGGGACAAATGTTTGAGTGATGAGCATCAACATTTGTAACCGAGTCATGGATGTATCTATGTATTATATGTATGTATATACAAAAAAAAGTATGCATGTAGTATATTAACCATCTAGTATCCATAACACAAGCCTCGTTGCTTACCAAGGAACTAGAAGGCGCTGTGTAATAATGTCCGGAAATATTTATTTATTATTTATCTGACAGTCTATACTCGCCCACTGCTGGACGTAAGCCTCGGCTAGTTCACACCACAGTGCTTGATCTTCGGCTCACCTGATCTATCAATAGGACAATGAAGGGTTTCTGATATAATAATATATCCGATCTGATTCTTGTGACTTATACCACCAAGTGGGCACTTTTAAAGTTTCCAGTGTTGACTGTAAACTTTCCTTTTAGTATTGATTTATTGTTTACTTAATATAAGTTTTTCATTGAACATTAATTGCTTATATTTAGTAGAGCTAGATTGTGGTCGGAAATCAAACGATCCCATATTATATGTATTTTGATGATGAAGTTATTCTACGTTGGTACGTCTTCTGTAACAGGTCTAGTGGTTGCTACTACAGTTGACAAACGTTAGGTTAGGGGCTGTTTATCAATCTTTATCCAATAAAATTTTCAGTTGCTGCCTGCAGATTTGATTTGTGAATTTAAGCTGGCTGGTAAATTAGGCTTAGGTGCCTCTTAACTGCTTTTACATTCTTATATTAAGAGAGAAGGGTTCTTAAAAAAGATAGATGTTTCATGTCAAAGAAGATAGGACTAAAAGGAGAGGATTTTGATTTTGACAGATTTAATATTCATTTATCTATACTCTTAACACTCTATATTAAAATTCTTATCATTTCTAAGTATTATATGTCTCATATTATAACTTTTTAGGGAATTAGTGTCCGTCTAATTTCTTGCACTTGTTCGAATAAGTATTTAATGCCAACTGCTTACATAGCTATAAATTGCTTGTCTGTCTGTTACCATAGATCATGTAAAGGATCCTTAATGTTAGGATTAAATTAATATCAATAAACCGGTTTAAAACAGTTTTATTTTAAAAGCTGTCATTTACATACACATTCCTTTTCTACCTAAGTAATATAAAAACATGTACAGAAATAAGATAGCTCACAGTTCTGACACAGTTCAGTATTTCCGTTCTCGACACGTTCTCGCAAAGTTTTCTGTGGGCTGTGTGTTTGACAAGGCTTTAAAAACTAACTTCGAAAAAGACTTCTAGTGAATTGGAAATAGAGTAACATGGCATACGACTAATGGCAGAGATGTATGCACGAGCTTTTAATTTATTATGCAGTAACAGGAGCGACGGTAAAAAGTGTTGTAAACAGTGTGCAGAAGAACAGATTGAGCTGAATTCATGGCGTTACAATTTAGAATTATGATCGGTAATTTAGATAAAACTCTTTGTATCGATTTTATTGCCATATATCGATATCATTTTATTCCAACGTTTGTGTCAATCATTATATAGGATGTAGAGGATACGAAATGATGAGATTACACAATATCAATACACTGAATAAAATAGTTTTATTTGGATGTCTAGTACCTATTTATGAATAAGAATCACATGGATATTTTCAATCAACTGCCAAAGTGAAGTTCAATATTTTTTCAATTTGACACTCACAATAACATGACATCAAATTAAATATTGGAATAATATTTACGTGATACAATTTCATAGCCCATCACGCTAGCCTAGCTCGGGTTGGCAGACTTCATACCCATTGAGGAAATCACTCAGGCATGTAGATTTCCTCACGTTGTTTTATTAAATAAAGCAAAAAACCTAACAAAAACTCAATGGTGCGTGTTATAGCTTTGAACTTGAGACCTTTTAATATACCATTCTTTTTAGTAAATTAGGCTCTGTCACCTATCAGGGGTGATCTGAGTGAACCTAATTCACTAGATTAACTAATCATCATCATCATATCAACCGTTAGACATCAACTCCTAGACATAGGTCCCCCCCAAGGATCGTCACGGCGACCGGTCATACGCCACCCGCAGTCTGCGGATTCCAGCGACCTTTACCAGGTCTTCAGTCCACATTGACGGGGGCCTACCTACGCTGCGTTTACCAGTACGTTGTCGCCACTCTGTAACAACATTTTTTTTATCCTATAATTCATTATTATTATTGCTATTAGGTTATCACAGCTCCCTAAAGTATAAAGTTAGAGTAGAAATAACTGTTAGAGGAAAATACAATAATGTATGTCACAAGATTCAAATGCATTACAAAATGATTGCTATGATTGGAGCAAGCACTTTGCCAAACCAATATTAATGACATTCGCGTATCAAAAATAGACGAGACGAATATTGGTGAACATTTTAGCCAAGCAAGGCCAAGCGACAATCACTGTAGTGTATTGACAAAAACATTATTTTCGACAACATAATTATGCGACTTTTAAACAAAGATTTCAATGTGAAGTGGGTGTATAAAATTATTCTCATTCTCATAAACCCATTTAGGTACTGTCCCATTGCTGGGCACGAGTCTCGTGTCACTTGAGAAGGATTAAGCTCCAGTCCAACACAGTAGATTTATTCACGATGTACTCCTTAACACACGTAACTTCGAAACGTCAGTGGTGCGTGTCTCGGAGTTCCAGTAGGCAATCAAAGCTTTTATAAGTGTCTTTTTCAAGTGACTAAGCAACGGGTATGTAAACAATCGAAACTTAATAATTTTGTACTAAGTAGCTAGATACATATATAACTGTCTATAGAGCTCTACTCACCCCTTTACCGGTCTTAAATCAAGATGCAGCTAATGAGTGGCGGCGGGAAGGATGAATGGCTTCAAATTGCAGAGGGAACTGGATCGACTTCGATTAATTGAGGAGAACTTCTACGAAGTAAAGATGGGTGTTTATCAGCGGACTTGGGAAAACTTGTACTCCTATTATTAGCAGGTGCATAAGAAAATGTAATTTATTGTTTAGATCTTAAGTGTTATTTGTGCATTTGGTGTAGGTACCTACCCATCTATATAAATAAAAAATAATGTTGCTAACCACATAACTCGAGAAAGGCTCGACCAATTTGGCAAATATTTTTTCGCATGTTCCATAAGGAACATGCAAAAAAGCAAAAAAAAAAAATGCACAAATACGCAGTTTTGCCTGCTTATGATGTTGATAAAAATCCTATATATATGTTATTGTGTTCTAGATTTATAAACTATCTCTATTCTAGATTTCATCCAAATCTGTACGGTGGTTTTCTCATGATACCGGTAGTTTGGTGGTATATTTTGAGATCCTTTGGGATGAGACGCAGTTCTAACCATTAACTAAGGATTTACAGAGAATTACATTGAAGAACCACTCGACCAAGCAAAAAGAAAGAGAAAATCATGCTGCACTCAAAATATAATTATATTTCATCAAATAATTACTCCAGTCAAGAATTATCTTCCTGAAAATCAAGCCACACAAACATACTATCATGTAGTCTTCCCCAAAGAGTTAGGCAGAGGTAAACTAATCCACATCCACATTTCGCCATTATTTTTTAGGTCCCATGTAATATGGCAATAGAAAAACGCAATAACACTCAGCAGTCGCATTAAATGACCACTAGACTAATGAGGCAATCTTGAAATTTTTTCACTTAATAAAGCAATGAAGAAAATATTTTATCAAAACAATCCTGCTCGTCTGTTCCGTACCTAAGTCACGTGGAAAGTAAACTGGAAGTCCGGACGGCTTGTCACTGGTTATCTTTTTCTAACAATGTCCGTGGAAAATCTTAGTTCTTCGTATGACAGCTTTTGTGCCAAGTTCTCGTGAAATAAATGGCTCTTGTTATTTCATTATTGTTGGGGAATTATTTCTCGGAACTGATGTAGGGAGTACAAACGGAATGGGGCTTGATAAATAACATGACATAACATAGCATGTATGTTTTCAGGTACCATAAAACAGATAAGTGGAACTGGTACTGAGTGATTTCATGGAGAGACACAATACGCTCTGTTCGACTTGGGTATCAAAACCAAAATTTCACGCTTAGGCTACGATGCAGGGTTTATAAAAGGCCTGATAATAAAGCCTGATACTGCTGTACTTCATGCTAAAGACAATAAAAACTACAAAATAAATACGACGAATCTTAAGTAAGCGAGGGACGAAAAATGGTTGGAGGGCCATAAATAAAAACAGTTACTCCGATAAGCAAAAGGACTAAGCATAAAGAATATATGTAAAAGATAAATCTTAAGAAAATATCGCGGATCCAAGAAGCTAAGGCAAATACTTTGGCAACGGTGTTATTCGCGAAAATGTCGTCGGAGTTGGCTCGGAGGGTAAGACAATGATAATGCTGAGAGGCCCCCAGGGAATCGTGCCTACACGGACATTGGGATACTCCCATCAATGTGCTCGACTTCAACCCGACATCTTAATCTGAAGATGTAAATATTTTATTTGAATAGATCGGTGATTTTTATACAGAAGAGTTTTTTTTTTTTTACAGGAACTTTAATATTTGAGAAATGTTTCGAGCATTGAAATTTCTACGAAAATGTTACAGGCGACTACTACGATGTTTAAATCTGAATTAGTTATTCATAATTTAAAGCCGTTTTTACATTCATGAAATGAGTCTCATGATGATGCGATTTTTTGATAAAAATACTGTTTTGCTGATACAGGATTTCAAGTACTTAATACTGCAGTTACTCCATGAATGTTACCAATAATGTCACTTACGAATGTAGTTTGCTGTCAGTCTTTGACTTGTACCTTAAATCAGGCACTGCGGCGGCGGATCACAGGCGGATTCAAATTTCGAAAACATTAATTTACCAATCCATGGTCATATTAATAGGTCTTGCTAACAGTGGTTGCTCAGCGATAGAACTATGAACTTGGATTACTAATCCGTCTAAATGCGCCTACTGTACCGAGTCTACAAATGAAGGGTCTACTTATTGACGCGTGACGACAAACGTATTGGCGTCTGTCAACGTGGCGTCTATCACTGTGTGTAGCCATTCATATTGTCTTCAAAAGAAGTACGTACGTGACGCGAGTTATTGTCAAATAGTTCACTATATTAGCCTTCGTAGAGCAGTTAGACTGTTTGGAGACTGAACGGAATTATAAGCAGTCTCGAGTCCCTTATTGCTCTACTGTTCTTCATTAAAATAGACTAGACAACTAGTTACGGTAGTAATAATAAATGTGACCTGGATTTGATATGGGTTAAGAGAAAAACTTTTCTGAGTGAGCATGTGAAGCCGAGAATTGAGAATTGCCATTCGAATAGAATATGAAATAAAAAAAAACAATATCTGTTTTTATTTCCAATATACTTTTTCAAGCATAAATATGAAACGTTAAGACTCCAGTTGCACGGTTCCTAAAAAGTTGATCTTATGAAAAAAAGGCCGGCAATCCGATTCTTTTTTAAATAAAAGTGAAGTCTGCCAACTCGCAGTGGTGGACTATAGCCTAATCCCTCCCAAATGAGAGGAAACACGGGTTGATGATGATGATGATGAAGTTGGTGAATCAGTCAGTCATTAACGACGACTAGTTGTATATGTAGTTAGTTTTATATATAGCAAATTATCTATGCTATATACACGTTACCTTTCGTCATTTAGAGGACAAAAGTTTGAGATAACAAGAGACATATTTTCTCCATCGAACACTCGAACCGCCCGATGCTTTCGTTACAAGAAAAGGACCAATTTTTTGTCCAAATCCAACACGTTCCCCTACATTGTGTGATAGTCTGAAGATCTGTCCATTTGTCAAAATCGACAGCTTGCTACGTCTCCGAGCGTTTGTGGACATTTTTGCTGTTTTCCGCAGTTTTTTAACGTGTGAATTTTGTTTGAAGAAATGTAGTATGTAGTTGGCGAATGCTGACTGTTTTTGCTGTGATTATTTTCTACGGTTACTTTCTAGGGTTAGAAAACTATATATTATGCTCTATTCAGTAATAGCTTTTCTTGTTTATCTACTGATTTAGTATTAAACTGAAAATACAACAGATTGTAACCGAACATGCAATATGAAATATTTGATCTCCAATTACTGTTTATACTGTAAAAACTTACGTGTTGCACATATTTGTGGCCAGATATATCATTATATGGGATATAATATATATAAGTCTGATTTCGTATAACGCCGCAAAACTCGTAAAAGATTTTTGTATAAAACATTTAATTTTAGTAGAGTACTTTTAAATTAGGCAAGATAAACGTAGGGTAAATAGGGTGCAAATTAACTTAAAATATGATTAAGCTATTAGAGCTTAAAAAAACTTTAAAAAAATAAGCGACTATCGGCAAATCGGTACTACTCTGCCCAACCATTTACGCGTTCATGGTATGAATAATAGACTAGACCAGTTATTCAACAACTCAGCCCCCAAAGATTTCGAAGAAAAGCCTTACATAGTATTTATACGGAACTAAGTTAAACTTTTACCCCTAATAATTCAAAACAATTCTCTGACTGTTCTTATTAACTTCTCAAGTACGCCAAAATAAATTAAAATTACGCAGGCATTCACAAGTTGACACTATAAATCATCACTTGGGTAAACTTAGCAACTATTTAATAAATTACCCCGAAGTAGGGTAACTTCGACGCAGACAGGAACACGTCTTGGGGAAACAATTAGTCAATATTACAAGTTTATGCTTGACCTCTCATTTGCATAGGGTGATGATATAGGGGACATCAATTTGTGAGGACATGCTAACTGATGCGGTTGTTGAAGATAATTAGTTAAAGAACCTCCTAAGAACTTTATTTCCGTATATGATATTTTTGATACCTGTTTTCAATAATAATTGTCCCTGATAAACTGATATTAAACGATAATGTAAAGAAATTCAAAATTATAGGCAAAAAAGCATGGTAGCTAAGATAAGCAGTCCAATGTACCGAACTGAAGGCTGCAAACATAAATCTTTTATCATTCATCCGACCTTTCGTATGGGAATCACTTCAATGGTCACTCTTAGCTTATGAAAGGGGGTCGTCGGTCCTATTAGAAGATCAACTCTGAAATGTTGAGCAGACTTTCACTAGAACTGATTCTCCGCAACAGTCACCCGGCCATTTTTCAGCTTGTTGGCAGTTATCTTATTGAATTGAATAATTTTTTTCGCTAAAAATTTTTCCTTGTACAGTATTTGGAAAAAAATAAGCTCTTGCGGAAGGCAGCTGGCAGTGACTTGAGGAAAAAAGTCGAAGATCAAGCTCTGTGGCGTTCGCTAGGGGAGACGTACGTAGCAGTGGAATAATGTGGGCTGATGATGATGAAGCTCTTCCAAACCTAGATTTAATGAATAAATACTAGGAAAATTAGCTCAGCGGCAATGCCTCCAATATTTACCTGTATGTTTCTATTCACACCAACCCTTTTACGAGTAAGTCCATCACGTTAAATATCGATCCGTCACGGTCAGTGCACACTTAATTATTCTATCAGGTAAAACTGACTCAATGGGCCATTGTGTACACCCCCGTTTTTGAAAAAGTAAATATCATTCCGATCGACGTGGCTTTAATCGTGTTTGTTTATTTATTTTCAACGTATTTATTTAATTAACCTACATAGAAAAGAGCCGAAATTATTTACTATTTTCTACTGTGATCTTTCACAGTGTTTTGCTAAACAAAGGAAAGGTCTTTTTAAAAACAATGTTATTAACAAATAAAACAAAACTATCATTAACACATATAAAGTCACTGGTCTTATCCCATTTGAGAGGGAATAGGCTATAGTCTACTATGCTTGTCTGACACGGATTGAGAGACTTCACATGCCATCAATAAAATATCTCAAATATGAAGGTTGAATGAAGTTGGCCTAGTGGTATGACCAGACTGAGAAATCAAACGTCTCGAACACAATGCTCGCATCACTGTCTTTTCTGATCTTATGTGCATATTAATTATCACACGCTCAAATGGGGAAGAAAAATGTCGTGAGGAAATTTACATGCTTGAGAAGCTTTCTCGATGACGTGTGAAGTCTGCCAACCTACATTAGGCTGCGTGGTGGACTATAACCATATCCCTCTCAAATGAGAGGAGACCCGTGCTTGTCAGTGGAGCAATAATTGGGTTGACGTTGATAATGATGATAAAGGTTTCGTCATGATTTTTTTCCTTCACCGTTTGAGCACGTGTAACATCGAGAAGTCAGTGACCTTTAACTTCAAAGTCCAAAGGTCACACCTCTAGGCTATTACAGCAGAAGATCCGAAAAAAACAACATTTCTGAATAGGTAACTAATGTAAGGAAAACCAGGCGACCTCCTCGTGGCAGCGTTTGCATGTTCGTGTTGACTTTAAACTTTCTTACTTGACGTTTTCTCTAATTACTTTATAATTACTATTGTTCTGGTTGTTTATATTACCTACTTCTATTAAGGATGTACTTCAGTTTGATTTTATACTATCTACAACTTTTTATTCTCGAGAATTCTGTCCACATGATAGAGTGGGTAATTTCTTCATTCCTTACCGGTTTTTTACACTTATGCGATACTGAAATAAAGCTATTTTCAGCGGATTTTATCGCGGTATCTCGATATGTTTGAATATATTTATCAGTAATTCTATTAAATCTTAAACCAAGAAGAAGAACAGAGGATACGGTAAACTAAACTTCTGTGTTATTCGCATAAATAAATAAAGATCTAGGATTGAGGTAAGTAATTATAACATCACTATGTATGCCCGTTACCATAGCGGATGAAAAGGATCCAAAACGTCGTGACTAAATAATATCAATATACCAGGATGAAATCCATACATAGTTTTATTTCAATGTTTAGTTCGTACTCGAAAAAATATAAAAAAAATAGTATCTAAAATGGTTTCTAGATATTATTGTTAAGAAGAGAAGTGACTTGGCTTTCAGCTTCTATGCCATGCCAGCAAGTTATACACGAATATTTTTTTTTATATCATCAGATCAAGCGTTAGACGTCCTCTGTCGGTCGTCGTGGCAATCTTTGGGGAAGACCTACCGGTTAGGTTATTGTAGAATATCTAATGACAGTTAGGTCTTCCCCAAAGATCGCCACGATGACCGGTCCTGCGCCACCCGCATCCAACGGATTTTCTCATAGTATGGGTGTTTATGTACAGTCGAACAAGCTAATTGGTATACATGCAACTATAGACTGATCTATGTGTAGATGTAAATCAATTAGCTTGTTCGACTGTACCTATGTGAGATATTTGTTTCTAGTTTTTAGCGTCTAATAATAAAATCACTATTTTAAATATTAAAATAATAACTATTTTAGGATCACTTTGCAACAATCTCTTGAAAATACGAGTATCTTCCACAACTCCTACATCCTAATAATTATCTAAATAAAAATATTTGGCTAAAAGGATGCTTTTAAAATGGTAATAAACATAAAACAAATTTGCTATGGTGTGCGAAACCTAGGGATTTTATTTACTATCCCGAGTCAGCAAACATGAAAACATACGGGCGTATATGTTATCCAACATTTTTAATTTGTCGAAATTTTTTTGGTGGTTAACTTTTTTGAGATTCTTTGGGGCTTGAGGGTTCTCGAATGGCGACCGCGTAGAGGAAGATGCAGCATGGGTAGGCATCCGACTTGGTGGACGTCGCTGACAGCCGTTGGATGTGGGTGGCGCAGGACTAGTCGTCATGGAAATCCTTGGGGAGATTTATGTCCAGCAGTGGACGTCATTTAGCTGAAAATGATGATGACGCTGAATCTTTTTTGGAATAGTTGTATAATAATAATAACTGTAATTTTTAGTAACTAATATGTTTGTTTTTTTATTTTCTTTTTATAAGAACAGCTGATGTTCGTTTTTTTGAAATAGATACCACTTGTTTACATTTGTATTTGTGTATATAATTATGTATTTTTGTCACAAGAAATAAGGCACAAATCCAAACTTGAACTTGAAATTTCTAGACGAGCAATTAATACTACCCTTTACTTGAAAATTTAACTCGGGTCTACACGATCAACAGTCTAGGTATCAGGCCATTAAGACAGCCCAAGGAAGGTAAAAAGCACCTAAACACTAAACAAGAGAGCGTTATTTCTTACTTTACTCCTTACTTCTACAAAACAATATTGAACGATACAATATTTATATCGTCTAATGAGCTCCATAAACTTTTCAATCTGCCTTGTTTATTAAGCAAACAATCAAAAAGTTTGTTAAAGTCCTAAGTCTTTGTGGAAAAGTATTTTTGAACAAACCACTCCGCTTTTACCGTCCCGATTTGATTTAGAATTATAAAGTACCATTTCCTCGAACGTAATCGAGTTTAGAATCTAAATCGTAAGTTTTAGAGTATATTTTCTAAGTTATCGTCTTTGTTCTGCTTTATTGCTTTATCTCATCATTATCATCATCATTAACCCATTAACGTCCCACTGCTAGGCACGGGTCTCCTCTCATTTGAGAGGGATTAGGCTATAGTCCACCACGCTAGCCTACTGCGGGTTGGCAGACTTCACATGCCATCAAGACAAATCTCTCAAGCATGCAGGTTTCCTCACGATATTTTCCTTCACCGTTTGAGCTTGTGATAAATACGCATATAACTTCCGAAAATTAAGTGGTGCGTGCCTTGGGTTCGAACTCGAGACCTTTGACGTCTCAGTCCACTGGTCACACCGCTAGGCCACCACTGCTTTATCTGATTTCCTGATATTTTTAGAGAACAGCCCTGATAGCCTAGTGGTGTGACCAATGATCGATCCCAATGCAGACACCACAAAGTTTTCATATTTACGTGCGTATTTATCACATTTGCATCAAAACATCGTGAGTAAACCTGCATGCCTAATTCATTATCTCGATAAAATATCATATCTCGAAAACATACCATCACACCTGTCGTCCCCGAAAGGTTAGGCAGAGGTGTACTAATGTAACCCACGTTTTGCCGGTATGTTTTAGGTCCTATGTAATAGGAGGGCAAGCCTATTGCCATCTACCGGGGACAGATCCAAACATCGACCTGCTACTGAGAATTTCATAGAAAAACTCAATAACACTTTGCTCGACCTGGAAATCGAACCCAGGACCTCTTGCTCGACAGTCGTACTGTACGACCACTAGACCAACGAGAAATTAAAATGGGTTGATCACGATTCTTATTAACTTAAGTTCTTTTGTAAGTAGGATCGCCAGCAGTTTGTTGGGCAAATTTTGAATCCGTATGCTACAAAGCCTCTTGTTCTTAGCTGTATAAAACTTAAACTTACTGCCTTAATATGGCTTAACTTTGACAGCAACTGCGCAAGAGTTGAAGCCCGCTACAAATTTATGTTTTTAAGTACGTTTTCCTGCTATACATGATTTATGTTTATTGATATTGTTTGTGGGAATGTTATCATTTTATTTATTTATTTTTACAACTATTGTATGCACTTAAATATTAAGAAAGAAAAATATTTGAAATCGTAGTTCATACATTTAGTATACACACGTCATATACTCAATCTTTTTTTCCATAGGGATAAGATCGCCACATGTTACGTTCTATGCATACCACTTTTGCTTCATCCACATTCATACAATCATGTATCTATTATTTTTCTTGAGGATGTTCCACTCTTTGGAAGAGGCTTACGATCAGTAGTAGACGACCGATCTATATTATTATTTCCGTAGCAACATCTATCTCGCTACATATGCACGACGTACACATCGACTGAAAGCTGTCAACTGTCGATTGTCGTGTCACGTACGATGTCTCACATGGCACATCGTACGCGCCAAACACGAAGCTCATCCTACATCGCGATGATGAAGTATTCAAGAGTAATTAGCATACTTATAAATATACAAATATCCGACATCAACCGTCGGGTATTAGTCCGCCAGGCATAACACCTCGCCAGGTCGGAGGATCCTTTTCCAATGCAAGGACTAACTAACACACCACCTTCCTCCCATAGTTCATCAAATGACTAAATAAATCTACTTAAGTAGGTACCTAAACGTAATACTATATGAAATGGGTAGTGAGGCCTTAGGCTGGAATTATCGTTACTAGTTTCTAATCAGTGTTTTTATAACAGCATTGATATGCTCGCCCTATGCTTTAGAAGATTTAAAAATAATCTGCTCATCTTTAATTTATAATTATTACATTATCATAAATATTGTACTAGGTATAGCTTATATGATGAAAGCAATATAGTAAACTGTCTGTCTGTTTACTTGTAATTTAACTTCGAAATGTTTAATAGATCATTAGATCCGAGGTAAATAGTAAACATTTCAACTAATAAATAAGTTTTAATTGATTTCGTTGAAAAGCTTTCACAAATGCAATCATCACCAACATTCAACTAAATTGTAAAACGTACACATAAAATATATATTAGTATTAAATATTTTAAATCTAGTATTTAATTAGTAATTCAATTAGTTTTGTGATGAGTTTTGATGAAGTTTCGGTCACGTAAAGCGGTTTTAATTATTAAATAGTCCAAGCAACATTTAATTAAGCTTATGTTTACCTGTATACCTGTTAGCTCTTAAGGTTTTTATCGAGGTAAATATTATTTTAATCCCAATGTTTTAATTCATTTACAAAGTTGAGCGTTTACCTGTTGTACAGCCATACACAAGAGGAAACACAGACAACTTTAGTTACATCTTAAGGCATCTCAATGAAAACCTAACCAAGATGATGAAGAATTTATAATTATTGTAGTCAGTTCTTACCATCCATCAAGTGCCGTATACCTACACAGAAGATGGCGTAATTTGAAAAAACTATAAATACACCTAAGTTTTAATAGAGAATTTGTTGTCGTCCTACCAACTACTTGGAACACTATCAAGTTCCACTAAATCTAAATCTGAGCATACAACTGCAAGATACGGCGAGGTCGTTCTGCGTAAATCGGATTGTCAATAAATTAACTAAAATGGAGCTGTATATAAGGAGTTAAGTCTAATAAGACATCCAACAACGTCTCTAATTCGAAACGTGGGAATAATACCACGACAAAATCGGTTATAAAGTAGTTTGTTTAATTTCAATGTCTTATTTTCGCTTAAGTGTATGAAATTACATTTGACTTTCTGTAACTTCTAAAAGACACACAAAATTGACAACTTTATATGGGAATATCTACCCGAAATAAATGGATTTTATTTTTATTTTTATTAAAATAGTTTTTTGTTGTAGAATAATAATAAACAGGATTTAACTAAGCATTATTAAATAATTGTATTATTCGATTATATTATTTATGAACTGGAGATTTTTCACATAGAAATACACTTCTCAGAAACACTATAATAAAATACCCACACGTACGTAACTAAAATCCCTTTCGGATCCTATGAAGGCAATTTGTTCTATAATCTGTTACAATAAGACAGAAGCCCACAATAGGTTCGTGGTATCTGTGACAAGGGTACTGACGGTCCGATAGGATCTAATACGAAATGATTTATATCTGCAAAAGATCCGACTAGTGCAGTTTCGAAATTGCTGAGAATTTTGGGGTTACATTTTGGATGAGTGTGTTGAATTTTGGTAAGTTTCATTCTGTTTTTTTTTTACCATAAGGGTCGTTGACTAGTTTACCATCCGCCTGATAGTAAGTTGCCGAAGCCTATACACTTTTGCTAAGGGAACCATACTTTTGGATGAAATCAACGGTAGGATTCGTTTATTACTTTCTTTTTATTTTTAAAACGTTAGAGACTAGGTTTTTTTCCTGTGAGCACATAAAGACTTTAAATTTAGATTTTGAAAAATAAATGCATTTTGTTGAAAAGTGCTGATTAAAGTTTACTATTTGTTTGATATTTTTTTCTTAGTATCATACATTTAAAATAATATTTGTCCTTTTTTCTGAACTGATAATTATAACTAATATATTTTTAATTACAAATTCAAACGAAATTTAAGGACAACAAAATATCTTCAACATTAGCAAGGAATTGAATAGGTAGGTATAAGTGCTTCGTTAAGACGCAATGAAGGCGTATTTATGTCACAACCCTTGTCCGTCCCTTTGTTTTGTTTATGTCAATACTGAACTTTATCCTTATTACTGAATAAAACGAAGTATGAATCATCCTTTTGAACTCTCTCAAGAAAAACTTCCTGAATTTTGACTCATGATAATTATTCCTGACCATTTTTAGGGTTCCGTACCCAAAAGGGTCAAAGAACTAACGGTACCCTATTACTAAGCCTCCACTGTCCGTCCGTCTATCTGTCTGTCTCTCACCAGGCATGTTTCATGAACCGTCATAGCTAGACAGTGAAAATTTTAACAGATTCAAGGGGGCTCTAATACAACAAACGTGATTTTTTTACCATTTTTTGTTCCGTATTAACAACGGCGACAGGTACTCGGTAAATGGTACGGAACCCTTCGTACGCTAGTCCGGCTCGCACTTAGCCAGTGTTTTCTATATGATTATGACTCTTGGACTAAGATCCATATTTTACATGATGTAAATATTATTTGTAGCTAAGTAAAAACCACTCTAATTGATTTTTAAGTTCTGCAACCACCGAGATTTGTCTCAAGATGGGTGATTATTCTTACACAATCGAAACCCTTCGATGTCTCGGAGAACACGTTAAGTCCTTGAGTTATCATCATCATCATCATTCTATACTCATCCACTGCTGGATACGTCCAGCAGTTTTCCACTTGCGGTGGCGTTGTTGACTAGGGGTGGAGTATGGTCCACTCCTAGTGAACAATGCCACAGAGCTCGATCTTCGCCTCGAGTTAGGTAGTTGTCTTATTGATACCTACTGTCATTGCTGGAATTGTCAGAAACCTAAAAACTAAGTTAGTTTTACAATTAGTTATTCTGTGCTTAGTCCCAGAATTGCTGTAAGAGAATGGAAGATCAAACCAAGAAGGCCCCTTGTAGAGTGAAGATTTTTGTACTTATGCCGTTAGTTAATTGTATGACGCAGATTTTGGGTGGAGAGCAGCACTAAAACAACGTTTTTTTTTTATGGTAATACGGGGGCAAACGAGCAGGCGGCTCACCTGATGGTAAGTGATGACCGCCGCCCATAGACATTTGCAACATCAGAAGCTTACAAATGCGTTGCCAAACCCCTTAGAAACCATTCAGGTTTCCTAAAATAGGGAGTTACTGAACTGACAGCAAACGGAATTCCCATGCTGTCAGAATAGTCACTCCCCAATGAGCTCTGGTAACCTTACTCACTTGCAGAAAGACAACTATTGTTGATTCACTGCGGTCTTCTGTAAGGCGGAGGTACTTTCCCAGTCGGGCAGCTCAATTTGAGCGAGGAATCTCGCTATACCCTACCTCCTACGTAGTTTGAGGCCTTGAACAAGATGAGCTGAGTATCCGGTAAAGATTATTCCGGTAAGAGTTATTTAATATGGGCGGCATATAACTGGCCCTTATGGAAGTCTGTGGTGATAGTTTTCTACAGCAGTTCTTTTGATGGATATGATGATGATGATAATACATTGAAAGCGTCATATCCCATTCTGTAAAGAAATTCTACGGTTGTTTTATTGGTGTAGTAAGTTTAATTTTTGTTTGTAATAAGTTTAAATTTCAATTTTATGGGTGCTAATGCCTGAAATAAATGTGAAATGAAATGCCTTATTATAATTGTTTTGTTTTTTGTCTATGCTTAGCTACAAGATTAGTAAAACCATTTTGTAACTTTGATTAAGTGAAGAATCCATTTAAAAATATATTTTGAAATCATTAATAATTAAACACTTAGAAAGCTTTTACCCCGATCGAGAAAAACCAAAAGATCCATTAGTTATCAGATTAATACTAAACCAAATGAGGCGTTATATTAAAAACTCACTCTTTACAAAACAGCAAAATAAAACCTTCCTTTTCAGAGCCCTGCAAAGTTCAGGGAGAGAAAATAAAAAGCTTCGTTTACTGTTAATTTTTTGTTCTCACTTCATTTGCAGGAGGGGGTGTTTTTTAAAGAAATTCTCCATTGCTTTCGTTGCGCGTTGGTACTACAAACCCTTGTCAGCTTAATGAGCCACCCTATTGTGCTTTGGCAGAATTCGTCGAAATGTTATTTTTATTTGGGACTTAGTTTATTCATGGGTCGACGATATTGACTTTGTTTCTGAAGTCTGTCGGTCCATTTGGGTTGACGATGCCTTCTTAATTAAAGTTACTATGTGAAAACTGACTACTTCACTCTCTAATTGCCTTAAGCAGCAACTAAGAGTTCGGTCCTCGGTTCTATTAATTGTTATTTTTTTAATTTCTATATCAGGCAATATGGCAATAGGCTCTCCACCTGTTACATTCTTATAAGGCCCAAAAGACAGGCTACATTTATAATTAGGTATTCTTCTGCCCACTCCTCGTGATATTGGCTTTCATCCGACTGAGAGTCAATTGTAATTAGTTCTGGTTCTGGTTCTGCGTAGGTTAGTGGAGAATACAGGGCCAAATATAAGAGGGTAGTTACTTTGTACATACTTATTTCTACCCGTGCAAAGCCTATCAGGTAAGATAGTACTCAAATAATTAAAATAATTATAAAGTATTAAAAATATATTTTTCTACATGATAATATTGAAAATACTTTACATAATATAATGAGACAACTTCAATCCGCACCGACGGTTATTGGACGGACTGTAGAGGTTCTGAAACAAAAATGTTCGTAAAGTTCAGACATACATACATTCATACACTCAACCCTTTTTCCCATGGAGAATGATCCATAAGCCATGACCCTACATACCACTTTTGTTTTGTCCACATTCATACATTGCAGTTATTCATCATCCCCACCGGCATCCATAATTTCTTAAGATAGAGAAATACATAATAAGTAGATTAGTGAAAAAGAAGAATTCTGCTAAACAAAATTGCGAGCAAAAACTAGTGTGGTAAATTAAATAACCTAACCTCTTTCTTAATAAAATTTAATAATCTTAGCTTGAAATAAGCTAAAAAATACAAAAAGATTTTATGAAAGGTAATGCAATATCATCCGGAATCTACTCGCTGTAAAGGGAGTATTCTGGGTTGGGCAGAATTGTCCAATCGATATTGCTATGTCGCTGTAAGACATAAGTAACATAAAGAAGGAAAAATTCAACACATCAGGCGGATACCTCGGTGGCTCAGTTGGCAGAGCGTCTGGAGTACCAATCCAGAAGACGCGGGTTCGAGTCCCACCTGAGGTTGAATTTTTCTTTCTTAATAAAAAAATTAAATTATAAAATAACCTATTTTGGGAGTTAGGGAGAAGGCATAACGAAATTCGGAAAAAATGTATGTAGGTAGTCTTGTTTTATATTTCTATAAGTTATGGTAATTTATTTTTAGTCCATACCACCGGTATAAGTTACCTGAAAAATGGCGAATTACAAGCTAACTTGTCCAATCTCCACGTCGGAAATTTCTTCTGTCGAATCACTTTCACTTTGTTAACAGTTGTTCTTGGGCTGTAACAATAACAAGGTTTACCAGTAGATTCCAATTGTTGGAATTCCAGACTCTTTCAGTCTAGAATTCCAATAATTGGAATGTCCTATTTGATTTTGATAGTATACGATAAAGCCTTTGTCAGTTAGGCTCTAATATTACTGGGCAAATGAAACTAGCTGTTACTATAAATACATATAACATCTACTAGGTTAAATTTGTTAGTATCCACAGGTTTCGGTTGCCGTTTACGATCAGTGTTGTTTTATGGGACAGATTTCCACACTACGTCCAGTACGGCAACTCCTGTAAGCCAGGATCGACAATAGCTACCATCTAGAAAATCATTGAGACTCATTGTCTCTCGACGTGAACCAGACCAGGAAACTGATTTAAATTGTCTTAAATGGCAATTAAGTCTATATTAATGTAAGACAATGATAGCCAAATGGACTTAGGACTGGACTTAGAAATCCAGTCTCGTCAAAGTTCAATCCCAAAGTCCAATCGTCCAAAGTCCAATAGTATAAATAGAATTAGATACTAATTTTAGCGATGATAGAATCATTGTGATTATTATTAGGGATATAAAAGACGAAAGTTGCCACAATTTTAGTTTCGAACTAGCTGTAGAGGTAGCTGTCAGTGAAATTATAGGATAGAGGATAGTTAATTGTATCTCTATTTCTCTGTTGCCTTTATCAGAAGCATCGGCTTCTTGAGTTTGAGTGTATGCTTTGCTTCAAGTGAAAGTTTGTTGAAGGCATTACAGCACTTACCTTATTTTTCAAACAGGAATGGCATGAACATAAATTCCTTACTCAAACTTGGTTGCGGTGGCTTCTTCTTTGATCTTATACTCTTTATTGCGCTGCTAATTTTATGTAAAGGCAATGACGGCATACTAGGCTTTTTTATCGATTTTATGGCATTGTAGGCTTTACTTATGTTAGGTACAGGTATGTTTATGTTGAAATTTGCCTGGATTTTTGTTTGGAATGGTAAGAGACCGGTAATGGACTTCCACGGAAATCTGGGAGTGAAAAAGAAAACATGGTTGAATTAGCTGCTTATCATTCCAAACAAGACTTAAAGATACGGCACAGAGGAGGCGCTTTTAAATACTCGTTAATTCAAAATTCATATAAAGATACATAATTATTTCCATTATTTTTTCTCCACATCGATGGTAAAGGTCGACCTTTAAATATGGAAACTAAATAGTTACTAGTTTAGACTTAGATTTCTCAATTTTCTAATAATTCTATTAATATTTTATTATATATATTATAGTAAAAGTAACATGGCGGTTTCGTTTCACATTTCGAAAAGCTTTTTTTGGATCTTATATAGAATAGAAAACAACAAAAACAATTATTTGTTTTAGGATCAATTCATCAATCCAATGTTACTATTTTTCTTAAAAAAGCGTAACAGGTTTAATGATTACACACTTAAAACATCATGCTTGTAATTTTGAGTAGGAATTTCTTTTATAGTTAATTTAAACAGAAATATAGTCCACTGATCAGCATTTCGTCTGTGCCTATACCTACTAAAATACTTGATGATAAACTACATGTATCTTCATCTAGTACATACAATGATGACACAGAAAATTCTAAAATGGAAGAACAAGGCGTGTTGAAACAGACAGTATCAATTACATCTGCAAGCAACATGATATTCTGTTGGAACAAAAATGATTGCAACACGCTATATAATTCCTAAAAAAGAGTTTTATTTCAGTGTAAAAGATAAAATCTCCACTATAGTAAAATTGGTAACTTTTGTTACTATTTCATTTGTAGCCAGACAACATTAAAAAAAAACCGAATGATTTTGGATTTTACTTATAATTTACAGAAAATGCTAGACTGTGGACAACATTGATCCTGGCGATATTTATTCAGTGGAGAATCTCCTTAATAATTACTTATATTACATGAATCACCATGCTAACTAAATCTATACAGACTAAATGCGACTGTCAAGATGTTAATGTCACAATTCTAAAATAATTTTGGGATATGCCACGCCTTTTTCGGCAATAATGATTATACAAACCTGTTGAAATAACTTTTTTGAACTTTAGGAGGTTTATATCGGCGATCGCCGCCAAAGGCGCCGAATTTCTTCTTCCTAAAAAGAAAACAGCCCTTACTAAACATTATTTTTGACGCCTCGACTGGTGCAGTGGCTTGTGCGCAACGAGTTCTTGGTTCGATTCCCGCACCGAGCATATATTGGTACGATCTACAAGTAGTTGTTCTGGGGCGTTTGTGTTTGTGAACATTTGAGCTTGTGAATGCAACCACGACACGGAAGAAAGTTCCTAGAGCGACTAGTAGGAACAACGAAAAAAATAATAGTGAATTTTTTTTTTTTAAACGATGCCCCACACTAGTGTTTTCTCCTGTGTCGTGGGTGCGTTTACAAATACAAATTTTCACATACACAAACGCCCAGACCCGGAACAACTACCTGTAGAACGTACAAATATTTGCTCCGTGCGGGGATCGAACCCGCAACCCGTGACGCACAAATCGATCGCTCAGCCATTGCGCCAATCAGGTCGTCAATTTACAGAGAATAAAAATTTCTGTAGTTATCATAGTTGGCGCACGAAAATATTTGGTTATACTTTAAAGCATTGAAACTGGGATAGTGTCCCGAAAATATGTCGATAGGCAAACTTTGACATATCGTAGCTGATGTTTGTCATAGTTTTTATTAAGTCAAAGTATGTATGGCATAGGGTATTTTGAGAGGCCTATGTCTAGCAGTGGACTGCAAGATTCACCCATCCAGTGACAACAAACTCAGAGAATCATGGTCTCTTTTAAAGTCCAGACATTTTGGTTATATGTGAGCCTGACGATGTAGGTTAAAGTCTGAGATGGCCTTTTGAAAAAAGGACCAGTGCAACTTTGAGATGTCCATACAGACAGCACGCATACGTCAGCCATCGGATAGCTCAACCTTATCGACCCAGGAGCCGGGTGGTCGACACTGAATGGGTTCATGTATAGAATTAATTATAAAATAAAAACATATTTAAATTGTCTCACTTTTGTGGATAATGTATAGTGACACCTTTTGGAGTCACCTTCTGTTTGCAGGGACCGTCATTGCCGCATGGACACCCTCTTACAGGAGGACGTATAGGTACTATTCTGAAATATAAATATATATATATTAGAGTGGCCCAAAAAAAACTAATTTTTATTTTATTTTGGTATCGAGTATTCTATGAAAATAATTGTCAAATCCGATCATAATACACGTACATACAACAAACTTTACGAAATAACATGCGTATTTATTAAATGGTGAAACAGTGAAATAAAATATCTCATGGAAACACATACATATGTCTGACAGACCTTCTCGATGACATCTGAAGACTGTTAACCCCCACGAATAATAATGACGTTGATGATTATGAACGATTAGTGTGATAAGAATTGTTATTTTTAACTAGTATAATATTTATAAAAAAGGACCATGTAGTTTATTAACCATCTAGAATACGTAGCTCAACCTCGTTGTTTATCTCAAAACTAGGTGGCGATAACTTATTTAAGATAGGATTTGCTACTCACTCTTTCTTTTTAAATACTTTCCATTTCGGTTTTTCAGTTATAACGTAACGCAAATTGGATAAACTGGAAATGAAAATCATAATTAAAGGTCTAATTACGGTTATATACACAAAAAGCTGTGGTAGCCTAGTGGTCTGATCAGTGGTCTGAAATGTCACAGGTTTCGAGTTCGAATCAAATCACGCATCAAAAAAACCAAAAAACCTTTCGAAAGTTATGTGCGTATTTATCACATGCTCAAACGGTGAAAGAAAACATTGTGAGGAAACCTGCATGCTTGAGAATTTCTCGATGGCATGTGAAGTCTGCCAACCCGCAGTAGGCTAGCGTGGTGGACTATAGTCTAATCCCTCTAAATTGAGAGGAGACCTGTGCTTAGTAGTGGGACATTAATGTGGCGATGATGATGATGACACAAAAAGATTATGGTCTTGAGTTTGATCTCAAAGCATGCACCACATTTCGAAACCATGTAGGTTTCCCTATAACACATAACGTCTGCAAGTTTTTCTCGATAGCGAATGAAACTGTAGTAGGCTAATGTGGTGGACAGACTCTTTCAAATGGTAGAAGAACCGCGCCCAACAGTGGCAATTAAGTTTTAAAGTCAATGTTTCCGAGTCTCAGTCATGGAGTAAATTATTTTTGCTTGTAAATCTATTAAATTTAATACTCAATACATTCATTGAACTCCACAAGCTAAATATGTTTTACGATTATTATGGTGTCTTCTCTTCTTATGAAAAAGAATCCTTCTAGCACCAAAGTTAATGAGATATTACGTTACTAAAAACGCGCTAAAATTACTACTAAACAATATGCACATTACTGTTAAGTATTTTGTTATTAAAGGTATTCAATATTCATGCAATATGCCCAGTTTATTTTATGCGTCTTTTATGCATAGCGGTAGACTGAAACTACAGAACGCCATGTGCGTCCCTGCACATCGCTTTCACTGCTTATAAAACTTGTTATCAAGATACACAACTGTTCATGCTTGTACCTCAATTCAGTCACATTCAATTAAAATACCTGCATAATTTTATTGAGTACAAATGTCTTAATCCAGCTAGTCTTAATCAAAAATATAATAATGTTCTTACCTAGTATTACTCGTAGCCTCATCAATTTTTCTTCTAGCCATAAATTCCTTGCTGTTAATCATTCCCATTTTCAAATTTCTTTCCCCCTCACTTTTGCGTTTTCTTGGCACTCAACTAACAACAATCAAGTACCAAGAACCTATTTTTTTTCTAAAATTTTGTATGATTGTATTTGTTTTTATATTTCATTTTGGTCCAATATCTAAATTATTATTATTTATTTCATAGTTTTGTGGTTATTTAGAAGTTTCATTCATGTTGAGTTTGACGTTTTGTACGTGACAGAAATTGTTTTCTAAAATTTTAGCATGTAGCTATGGTTTTAGTTGATTTTGACAGATCTCAAAAAGAATATTATCTAACTTAAATTCCATAACAATGACTTCTATAATATATCATCATCATCATCATCACATCAGCCGTTAGCCGATAGATAGCTGAGAGATAAATTTAATATGCTTTCATGAATCACAAAAGACAGGAGAACCTTGTAGGTATATATGTAATCTAAATTAAACTCCAAAGTTCAAAACCAGGTCCGACTTTATATTGCTTGACTTGCCGGTATTATAAACTTAAACCTTGATAATAAAGGCGTAGAACTCAGTACAGACTAAGTTCTATGTTTGCATTCCCAAATGTTCACCCACATTGATCTGTGAAGAACAACCCTACCCTGTGCAAACTGACATAACTTTAGGCGAAAACTTCTGACAAAGCGTTAGAAGTACCGAGTTGTATGAATTTCGTTCTAGTCAGTGTAGGTTTATATGTGGATATTCACGTTACAGTTCAGTATAGTGGGTAAAGAGAAGATAATGTGTATAGATGTTTACAAATATATCTATCGACCACGATCTATATCTTTCGAGCAAAGTATTGCAAAGAGGTCAATCGTGGAATCCAACTCGGCTGGGCAGCGTTTGGGAAGGTACGCCAAATCTTTTCGTCCCAAATAGCGTAGTGTCTCGATACAAAATTCTTTGACCAGTGTGTGTTGCCAGTGATGACTTATGGCACCGAAACATGGCTTACAATGGACCTTATAAGGAAGCTCACTGTCACTCAGAGAGCGAAGGAGAGGGCTATGTTAGGAGTTTCACTACGTCATCGAATCAGAAATGAGGAGATCCTTACAAGAACCTGGGTCGCTGACATAGCCCGAAGAATCGCCAAACTCAAGTGGCAGTGGGCAGGGCACATCGCTCGAAGAACGGACGGCCGATGGAGCTTGAAGGTTCTAGAGTGGCGACCACGTACTGGAAGACGCAGCGTGGGTAGGCCCCCGGCAAGGTGGACCGACGACCTGGTTAAGGTCGCTGGAATCCGCTGGATGCGGGTGGCGCAGGACCGGTCGTCGTGGAGATCCTTGGGGGAGACTTATGTCCAGCAGTGGACGTCTAACGGTTGAAAAATGATGAATGACAATAGGCTCGCTCCTAAAACACCTAAAACAACGTCGGTGTACTTTAGTGTATCTCTGCCTTATCCTCTGGAGACGTCAGGTGTGATGTTATTTATCGACGACCCAATTAGCTCAGCAGTGACTTCTGTAGTGGCTGCAATAGCTGTTTGCTCGTGCAATAATCACTCATTAATGTGATTTCAATGCGCCATTACCTCATTAACAACTTGGACCAAAATTCTTGCGTGCGGCCCGAAAATACACGTCGAAACGTTCCACGCATGTCCGATAAAATGCGCAGCTACCGTTACATATAGGAAAAAATGATACTACACAATATTCTCGTTACAATATTATATTTATATACTTTTTTACGATCATGTTTCCGTACACCGAAGCTTCTATTAGTTGCGTACCTTCAAGCGGATATCCTTATTCCTTTACACACACAACGCCTTAGCCCTTCGAGGGAGGGTATTCGTATTATTATAAATTGAATAGCGTTTCAGGAAATATTACTTTTGTTGATATTTTATTGTATTCATACTGAGTGAAAAAAGAAGTCTTTGGAGAGGGAAACCATTGGAAGAATATGCGCAATTGTGTTGTTCCGATGTTTTGCTTCCAAAGACTTATTTTTTTCAATAAATAAATTTGCAGCACTATGACATTTCTCTTAGACCTATCTTTTATCTCTTAGACCTATTTTTTTAAATTACTCAACAAAAGAGCCCCCCCTATTTTGTTTGGTGGCCCGCTGCCCCCTATTTTGTTTGCTGGATTATCGACACGATAAAGTTCTTCTAATCAAAAAGTCCAGCGAACCCTTGCGAGACCGAAGCCTTGGGGCAGTTGGCTAACGTGGTGAACTATAGCCTAATCCCTCTCAAAAAATGAGAGGAGACCCGTGCCCAGCTGTGGGATAATAATAGGTTGATGATGATGATGATGAAGTTTGGTATCGCTTTAGATACCATCACGCCTGTCGTCCTCGAAAGGTTGTCGTTAATAGGGGGGGAGCCTATTGCCATTACCCGGGTACGAAACCAAACTCCGAGCTGCTACTGAGAATTTCATAGAAAAATCCAATAACACTTTGCTCAACCTGAGAAATCGAACCCAAGTCCTATACCTCGACAATCACTGTTCGACTACTAGACCAACGAGGCAGTTATCGCGTTATAATAATCACATATTACTTTCATTGGAATAAGACCTAGGATATTTTTAGTTTCTTACACTTACATAAATATCAGACATTAAAATGATACGACTTTTTACGGATTTTTATATTGAATCTCTTCAAAATCCAATAGGAAATGAACGTCGTGTTGTTTTTTATTTTAAAAAGACGTGAAGACAAGTCTTTCTGAAAAAAAAAAAATAAAAAAAATTAAAATTAGTCACAACCTAATGTTTTATTTTCATAGACAGTTTTAAACTATCTAAGACTAAACCACTATCTAAACTTATTTTAATGAACCTTCTCTAAATTTGGATACAGAATGTATCAATGTAATTGATATTTTTAGTGTCATACATTTGAATTACTTCGAATTGATGGGAGCTACGGAACTCCCATCAATTTAACGACTGGAAACCATAAAACGATAATGGCGTACCCTCATAATTCTAAAACGCCAATACACTCAAGACAGCGCGTATTGATACGTTTGTGTTGGCACTTGTCACCTTGTGAGTATGATCGATTGTTACCTATAAGCCACCTGGTACTTAGGGTCCAATTTATTGGAGGTTGCGTTTACTGTCTCCTGTTATCTTCTCCGTATTTTTTTCTTTCTAGGCTTTTTCCAACAAGCGTTCTTCTGATTCGATTCAGATGTGGGTATCGATACTAATAATTGTATGCTAAAGATAAAGTGCTATCCAGGGATCGTATTGCGTAGCGTTCTGTAGTTTTTGATAAACCATGGGAAAAAGATGTATATGTACCTATGTATGCTAAGGATAAATTAGTCGTCGGTAAATAAACTTGTCGAGTTTGCGATTACATGTCAAGATTGTCATAGGCAATCAAATGATCAGACTTTACGTAATTTCAAGGCGCGGTGGGAGCGCAGGGGTTTTTCATTCATAGTATATAAAAAAAATCCTAGAGCAGAAGTCGAACCTGCCTCTTCCAGTGTCGTACGCGACCTACTTATAGTTAAATTAAAAATGAGGTACAAACCTAGAGCAAAACCAAGTTTGAAAGAAGCCGCAAGTTCTTTCTATCTATTAAAATTTCTGTTGAAAAAGTTCAGGCTTTTCAAATATCGATAGACTTGTGGGGATTTCGATTGACGCCTTTAAAGGTCTTCGACTACTACTTTGTCAGTGTGTTCTGCCCAGAAATGAAATCTGTATCCGAAAGACCAAATTAATTGTTCAAGCATGTTATTTCTATCGCTTTCAACTTTTATCTTGGACTTCACTTGAAATATCAGCATAAACGTAGATTTTATTTTCAATTTCTTATGTTTTTGTTTATATTATGTAAAATTTTGAACTCGGCTTCCTAATTTTAATTCTTAAGTGTGTAAGTTATGTTTAAGGCAATGCACATATTTTCCTCATCAAAACATATGAAATTTCTACAGGCTGAGCTGTCGGCTCTATAGAATGGATCTAGAGTTCAAAACTCGGACATACTTATTTTTTTATAAAAACGTTACTCCACCCTAAGATTTTCTTGTGTCGTGGGTACGTTTTTTTCACATTCATAAACGCCCAGACCCGAAAAAACTACCTGTAGATCGAATAAATATTTGTTTTGTGCAGAGATCGAACACGCAACTCGTGACGCATAAGCCGATCGCATAGCCACTGCGCCATTCGAGTACTTCTATACCAGAATATAGACTGCGTCTGAATTTCTGAAATAAATGAATTTCACAAGTGTTTGACGACACTGTCACTGTCAATAACTACGTCATAAATAGCTCTGTCTTTCTTTTATCAAAATGTCAATTATGTCCTTTAACTTTTCAGATAATTATGTTAAAGCAATATAAGATTTATTGGAGCATAAAGCATTAATTGACGACCCGATTAGTCCAGCGGTAGTTAACACTGCCTTCTGTGCTATGAGACCCGGGTTCGAATCGAAAAAAGTATATGTGTAGTATATCAACCAACTAGTATCTGTAACACAAGCCACGTTGCTTATTTCGGAACTAGACAGCGTTGTCATAATGTCCAGAAATATTTATTATTATTATATTTATAAAGTATACATTTAAAAGTATCTGTATTGCTCGTAACTAGCGATATATACCAGTAACGGAAATAGGCTCTAGTAGCTACGATGCTACTAAAGCCTATTTCCGTAAAGTGGCCCCAGTGACACTGCTTTGTGCAGTTCTATTGTCTACAGCCCTCAGCGAGACTAAAGAAGAAAATTTTATTTTTAAAACGTTTAAATCTCCAATTTATAGAGCTGCTGGAAGTGTCAGGCTTTATAATGATTGCTAATACATATATGTATATGTACACGCATGCCTACACATACAGAGTTATATAGCCGTGCTTGGGACTACCTTAATTAATGAAGCTCTTGCTCAATTATCATAATTGTGTTTCTACAATCTCTAAACTCAATACTCAATTTTTGCATTCCATGGTAATTTTACAGATGGACTTAAGTTAAAAGTCAGATCATCATAGACCCTGTCGGGCACAGCAAAGTAAAAACATTTTAGGAGAGAGGAAGAGGGCTATTTTATTCTATATACAAGTATTTGTTTTTTTAATGTTTATGTTATAATATTTCATGTAATGTATATATTATAATATAATATATGCTACAAGTGATAAATACATTAAATGCTACTAGAAATAAATACAATTTTTGGAGCTAAATTTAATCAATATAATTTGAAATATATTTTTATTTCAGATTTTATTGCAATATTGACTTGGTTATATTTTCGCTGTGTCTGATCCTTTAAATCAACCACAGACTTTTATATGTTACTAGCTGACCCAGCAAACGTTGTTTTGCCACATTATAGGGGTTGGTGGTAAAAGAGTGAAAATTTAGGGTTATAAGTATTTTTAATGCCAAATCATAAAAAATATCTGGGGAGAGACATCCTTATCACCTGGGGGTGTAAAAAATAGACTACAACCGATTCTCAGACCTACCAGATATACATACAAAACTACATAATAATCCGTCCAGCCGTTTCGGAGGAGTTCAGCGACAAACACCGTGACACGAGATTTTTAAATATAAGATTGTTGTTGAATAAAGACAAAAACTAGGAAGCGGCTGTCCCTTCACAGTTTCTTAGTATTTTAGGTTAGAAGTAGGTACACTCTTCATATCACATCCAGTTACCTATTTTTCCCCTCACTAGTGGTTTCAGGTTGGAGAGCAAACTAAGCGCTTGTTACTTCAGCGACGATGGCATTTCGCAATGCTCTTGTCATTTTGTAATATAGTGCTTTACACAGCAAGGAGTACTCATGGAATACTCGTTGTGGTTCACGGTTTTAATTGAATTTTGCTTTTCAACTTCATGAAGGTGTAAATTCTGCGAGTTTAGTCTATTTGGTTTATCAATGACGACCCAGTTAGTTCAGCGGTAGTTAACACAGCCTTCTGTGCTATGGGTCCCGGGTTCGAATCCCGGTAGAGACAAATGTTTGTGTGATGAGCATGAACATTTGTATCCGAGTCATGGATGTATCTATCTATAATATGTATGTATTTACAAAAAAAAAGTGTATATGTAGTATATCAACCAGCTAGTATCCGTAACACAAGCCTCGTTGCTTAGCACGGAACTAAATGGCGATGTGTGCCATAATGTCCAGGAATATTTATTTATTACTATTATTAATGGGTATATTATAATGGCGAGTTGGTTTATAGATACCAACTGAATTGAAATCTCGGTAAGAGAACCAAGGTTTCAATTCAGTATTCTTTTCTTTTGTAAGTGACGTTGAAATTTTAGAGCTCTGAGTTACAGTTTATTAGAAACTACATAAATATGAATCCTATTTATAATTATGTCACTCAATTGATATTAGTTTATATCTAGGCTGCTTTATTGCTATGTAACTAACGTTACTGGCCCGTCTTGGGAATAATCCGTCACTTAATGTGAGATACAGATGGATTGCCGAAACCATACGTTTTGGTTATTTATCGAGTGTCTGGGCCACAAATTTCAAGTTAAAGACAGATTATATTATTTATAAAAGCACTTAATACTATTGAATAACTTATTACTACATTACTTATCTGTACTCACTAAGAATAAACCTTCTACCCTTACCATCACACAAAACCACGTTCAAACATACACTTACACACTCTCATTCACATACACACACTCAGACATACTCGCACACACACGTATGCACACTAGTACACGCAGACAATATACATACATACATACAGACAATATACATACTGAATTTAAAAAAAAAATTACATTCCTTTTGTTTTTAATTTCCTTACCTTACTTTTTGAGATAAATTTACTTTTTTCATTCTGGACATAAGCCTGAGATCTGATTATTGACTTTTATAAAAGACACTAAAGGGGCTAAAGGATTACTATCCTCGCTCTCAGGTTCAAACCCACTCATATTATATTTAAAATGCACTTAAAACTATTTATCAGAAATACTTGACATCTAAAGATTTAACAGGTATCAAAAAGTCTAGACAATATTATATATTGATGTCTGTCTTTTGAAATTATTGGAAATATGTTCTTAAACAGACATAAATATCAAATATTCAGTGCTTTTTGAACCGATTTTTTCAATTCTTGAAATAAATTTAATTCTATATGTCATTGTTTCGTCTTTATTTTCACATTCACATAATATTATAACATTACCATCATGGCTGTCGTCCCCAAAGGGCTAGGCAGATGTGTAATAATGTATACCCATATTCCGCCGGTATGTATTAGGTCCCATGTAATAGAGGCCGACCCTATTGCCATCAACCAGGCACGAATCAAAACACTGCTACTGAGAATTTCGTAGAAAACCCCAATAACACTTTGCTCGACCTGGGAATCGGACCAAAGACCGCTTGCTCAGCTTTAGCCCTTACAACCTCTAGACCAACGAGGCAGTTATAAGCCATGTATATTCCCTCCCTATTGAGGCCTCGAGTTAGAATGATAAATGCAAGTAATCCAAGAACATAACCATACAATGTAATAAAGTTTTAAGAAGGGGGATGAATGGAGGGGAGAGAAACAAATGTGCGCAATTGACAACTCAAAAGTTTTGATGGATGGACCATTAATCACGTCGCGTTTTAAATGTATTGGTACGTATGAGATGGAATAGGCTCATCCATTTTTCTTATTGGATGTCGGGAGAAGTAATTTGATTCCAGTAATGGGTTATTCACATTTTATCGCTCACTAAACAATGTTATTTGAGGTTAAATGTTAATCAAAATAGATTTATTAGTTGGATGTCCTTCAGTCTCTAGATCATTTTGAGGTCCCAGGAAGGTGTCCTTTAGGCGATCCTCTTGGGTTGGCATCGCACGAGCTACGGTTTAAACGCCTATAGGCTACAAAAGCTGCTTATCATCAGAGGAGCGCAAGCTTGTTTGTTGCCTAAAAATATTTACATGGGTTTTCGGCGTTAATTTAAATAAAACACCTAGGACCTGCATTAGCCTAAACGTAGCCTATGGACGATTGATAATGTTGTTTAAATTTGATAAAAATGACACATTCTTGGACAATCTTGGATGCTGGGTATGCACTGCGTATCAACAGTCTCCACACGCGGTCGAGAAAACTTTTGCTATGCATGTTTCCTCACTATATTTTCGTTCACCGTTTGATTGTTTGGTTTGGTTTTATCACAATAAATACTCACATAACTTTAAAAATTCAATGGTTCATGTGCTCATATTAAACTCCAAACCTTTGACCTCATAATCGAGCCACGGCTCTCACTCAGTTCTATCAGTATCACAAATGACCTAATTGGTGAACTCCTTCAAAAAGGTCAGGTACGCAGTACTCATAACCGGCACGCATGCATGACGAGATGTATGAATGTGGACGAGGCAAAAGTGGTATGCAGGGACCGTAGCTCGTGGCATTCTGTACTTATAATTCTGAACTGGTTATTATAGGCGCTTCTTCTATAGAAGACTGGTGTTGTCTGTGTATTCATTTACTCCTAAATATGACAAACGAATGATAAATTAATAATATGACGTCGTACCAATAAATTAGGACAAAATTAATGCTGTCAAGATTACACTTCCTGATTGTAGATTACCTTATTAAGCCACATAACTAATTCAGTGCTTCAATTACTGAACCAAATGTAACTGCCTCAACTGATTTGAGATGAGCTATCGTATTATAGTATCTTATCTATGTAACGTTTTTGTAATAATTCCCATTATCAAACTTCATCGTAATTTTCAACATCAAGGACATACACCGACCTATTTGCTGAACTCCTTCAAAGAGGTCAGGTACGCAGTACTCATAACCGGCGCGCGTGCATGACGAGATGTATGAATGTGGACGAGGCAAAAATGGTATGCCGGGAATGTAGCGCGTGGCATTCTGTAGTTTCTACCTATCCTCATGGGAAAAAGGCGTGAGTGTATGTATGTATGGAAACTTCATCGTCACTTAATTTATTCAGTCCTTGATAAAGACTACTGTATAATTTATTATAAACTTAACAAAATGTTTATTTTACAAGTAGCTTTTGCTCGCGGCTTCACACGCTTTAAAAAGTATTATTATTATTAATTAGGTATAGTTTTCACACAAACTTTCATCCCCTATTTTATTCCCTTGGGGATAGAATTAATCAAAACCCTTTCTTAGCGGATGCTTACGTCATAACATCTACCTGCATGCCAAATTTTAGCCCTATCCGTCCAGTGGTTTGGGCTGTGCGTTGATAGATCACTATGTCAGTCAGTCAGTCAGTCACCTTTGAGTTACATATATTTAAATATTTAACACATTAAAATAATCCCAACATAGTGACGTAGAAATTTTTCCTCCGTTATAATATGGATGCAAATAAATAAAATACTTCGTAAATTGCTTCTAAAATAATTCTAAACAAAATTGTATTTGAAACTCTTAGTTGGCGACACTTTAAGACTTTCCAATTTAATTCACAGCTAAAACGTCCAAACTTTATATTTGAAAGAACTTTAAAATAACTACATCAATGAACTTTAAAGTCTTGAAAAGACTTCGGAATTTTGGATACAGTCTAAAAACAAATGCCACAAGAAATTCTAGTTAGGTACTTTATTTATAAAGTCAGAAGTTTTCTGGTAAGAAGGTTTTATATCACGTAGGTGCCAAATGGGTTTACAGGTCGCTTGATGGTAAGCTGTAACCTATGTAGTCTATGAACGTTTGCAACACCAGAGAAATCGCTCGAGCGATTGAGCGTTTTAGCTTTTTTATAGAGAGTCACTACACGGACACCAAGCATAATAATTTGCGATGTCCCATCTATTGGCATAAGCTACTCAGCCCAGTGGCACGGTGGCTTGTCATCCGCCAGTCTCATGCTGTCAGAATAGTCACTCCCCTAACGAGGGTAAACATTTTTGTGTAGAATGAAGCTTAATTCTACTACAACTACATAAGAAAGATGAAGTTTGCACACTGGGAAGCATTTAATACGCTGTGTGTAGATATCCGAGCTGCCTTTGTATTTGTATGTAGCATTATTTTTGCTTCGTATTTCCTACAGCTACTGTCTTTTTTTTTACAAACTCAAATATTTAAGTGTGGAGACGGATTCGTTTTGTGTGTATGTGTTTTCTTTCACCACTAGGCTATCATCATATCAGTGATTTTTTTTATGTTCATTTTTCTTCTTTTTTTAATTAAAACGTTGGCATACGAGGAGGTGGCTCACCTGATGGTAAATGATCAATTGGGCAGCTCAATTTGAGCGAGGAATCTCGCTATGCCCTACCTCTCAAAAACTGCTTAATCCCGAGATACGCACCACTGACTTGAGAATGTATTATATTTATTGTATATACAAATACTACAATGCGTATTTATCATATGCTCAAACGGTGAAGCAAAACATCGTGAAGAATTACAAATCAAGTAAATAAACAGAAGGTATTTTATGTTTATTTTAGCACCTGACAACACTGAAACGTCAAACTTCCATTTATTCAACGTCAAATATTGCGTACGGTAAATTGTAGATATAATTAATATTAATAAGACAGATGAAGAGTGGTACGTTAATTGAAAATAAATAAATTCCAATGTTTTAATTATACCTTATTTTCTTGAATAAATTACCTATGATTTATTTATTTGATGTGAAAGTATTTCATTTGTGCAAGGAAAAACTTTGAAAGAAGATCCAATTAAAGTTTGGAATTCAATAGAGATTATTACTTTCTGATCATTTTTTTATAAAGACTACACCAGGGTACATTATTTTTAAAAGTGACCACTAAAAAAGTCTTCAAAATATGTATTAAATTGCTTTATATTATATTTTTTTCTTTCACTTACACAAGTCCAGATATTTAAATAAAACTACTTTTACCTTTTATCAATTCTGATGCAATACCGGATTGTTCTATCTAGTATGTTAACAAAAAAAATGTTTTATTTCAACGTCTAATTTTTGCGTTAATTTAAGAAAAAAATATGTTTTAATATATTATATATTTTTACCTCCGTCGCTTCGGATCCTAACAAAATCCTAATAATACAATATGTAACCTTTACCCGTCCTTGAGAGAATCGATGGCAGAGGCTTTATGAGCAAAAAATAAATAATTTTGTTATTTTTTTTTTGGTATTTTCAATAATAAATAATACCTAACTCCTAATACATCTGTAATCTTAGACCAAGCTCTTGAAAATGTAACACTTATTTCCGTCAACTCCCGAGTACCGTCAGAGAATTCAGTCATCCAGCTTACACGTCAATTCATAACTTTTTTGCGCTGGCAACTCCCAATTTGAATGCATGACGTGTCTACTAAAGAGTTCTGTACATTAAACTAGGAAGTGAATGGATGTGTGCATCATTTTTTAATTTATATTTCTTCATCATCCTGAAAAATTCTGCAGTATCTCCAGTTACCATTTTATTTAATATGCACTAGATTCAAACTTAAATCGTTTGATTGAATAATCGATACTTTTGTTTTCCAAGATAAAAATCCCCGGTTCGAATACTGGTAGAAACAAATGTTTGTAAGATTATTAATAATATTTCTGCCTAAGTTAGGTGTCTATGTACATATTTTATGTATTTAAAACAAAACTATGCTACCACTTATTAATAATTTCTTTGTTGCTTAACTCGAAACACGGTGGCGCCATATTATCATCATAAAACTGTTTTATTTTTCCGAATTATTATGCAAAAAATAATAATTATCTTATCTCTCCTCATTTCTCTATTCTGTGAGGTGAGTGCACCAACAATCGGTCGTCAGGTTTGACTGACGCGGCGGCTCGTTGCACTATGGCCTTTGTGACTTTTTCATTTCAGCCTCAGGATAGCGTTGACGTAAGTTTTTCAACACGGTTGGAAACTCACCGTCAATTTGTGTGTGATGTTGCTTTGAAATGTTCCGCCAGACATTTTAAGATGAAAAATATGTTGTGCGAGTTTATTTTGCGTAGAAATACAGTTTTCGTTTGCATTTTAAATGTTGTGCTGGGGGCTTGAAAGGGGATTTCGTTTGTCGTATTTATTTTTAGGTCCCGTGTTTCCTTTGTCGGTGAACTACCTACACAAATTGATGTTCTGTTTTGATATAGGTAATGGTTTGAATTTAGACAAAATTCAGTATTTATTATACAGTAAAAATGAATATTCTATTAGCTTTAGCTAGCGATTTGGCCCATGTTCATTAAAACCAACGTGCTAGAAGTAGGTTGTATTTACCTACCATCATCAAAATCTTTTAGTACATTTTGCGTGAAAGAATTATAAATACCTCCATATTCAAACAAACTGTCATTTTCACAATAGTATGCTGATCTAGCAGTATTCAATCTAGTACTAAGCAACACACCTCTGACTTTTCAGTGGAGGAAACATCATGAGGAAACCTGCAGCCTTAGATTTTTTCTTGACGAAATTGACGAGCTATATATACATTAGATAGACAATAATAGTAAACAAAAAAGTTCATGAAAATAGCAAATTCAAAATCATTTCCTACACACAAACATGACGAAAGCAATCGCTCGTAATAAATGCGGGTGATAAGTAAACAAATCAGTCAAAGTAAATAATATCATGCTTAGCAATATTTGTTTAACTCCACGCTTGGATGGAATGCAAATAAACACACGAGGGCGACTGAGTGTAATTCGGAATCAAGAAAATGTATTTTTTTTGGGTTATAAAATTGATGTGTATTTTTTTAATTCACGCATGAGATTGTATTTGGTGTTTTCACCTCAATAATTCTTTTTTATATTTTCGTGTGTAATTTTAAACTCTATGTCCATATTAAATAACAGAACCTACAATTCAGCTCTTTTTTTGAATATAACGAAACTGGATCACATCATAACCGGAAAAAATATTTTAAAAAAATGGAACACGAAAAAAATCTACCGTACCACTGGTGGGCAATAGTGGGCATGAGTCTTCTTTCAGAATAAGAAGGTTAATGTTAGTTCACTACGCTGGACTTGCGTGGGTTAGCGGACTTCATCACTTCTAAAATATGCAGAATTCCTCGGGATATTTTCCTCTTTTTTTTTCGCCTGAGTCATGGAAGTTTCTATGTATAATATGTATGTCATGGAGTCAACCAAAGCACTGTGTCATAATATCCAGACATATTTTTATATACAAACAAACCCAGTTTCATTCACAAGATACGAATGTTCAAAAGTAAATCTAGCCCACAGCAATCCATTTATATTTAAACTACACTAATTCTCATAGAATTCAAAGTTAATGTGCACCAAACTATTTCACTATTCCCCATTCATCTTCTGATTAATTTTCTCTTTGGCATGGCTTAATTTTCGTGGCACCCAGGCATGAGTTAATGCACTGACTTCACGATACTAAATGTGTATATATTTAGTATATTTTTTAATAATATATTATACACTATATTAGATTTGATGTATATCCTATCATCTATATTTTTTGAGAGTCTAATAGAGAATATAAATGTACTGATATAAATTTTAGCAAAACATTATATTTTTAGTGAAGTTTTTCTCAATGGGCTCGCCCCCTATTACATGAGACCTTATATTTACCAGCTAAATTTGAATAGACACAAGTACACCTCTGCCTAACCCTTCGGTGATGACGGGACAACTTTTTCGCTTGAATCGCTAAGCCGTATATGTATTTTTTACCGGTATAATCGGTATGAAGGCATCATACTCATGTTCTCATAATATCATTATTTTCGCCTTGCTTCTATGTTTTTTTAACGCTAATATTTTTTGGATGCTTTACTTGAACATTTACATAATAATCTTTTTGTATTTTTTAGCTTATTTCAAGCTAAGATTTTTAAATTTTTATTAAGAAAGAAAAATTCAACCTCAGGCGGGACTCGAACCCGCGTCTTCTGGATCGGTACTCCAGACGCTCTGCCAATTGAGCCACCGAGGTATCCGCCTGATGTGTTGAATTTTTCTTTCTTTATGTTACTTATGTCTTTACGGCGACATAGCAACATCGATTGGACAATTCTGCCCAACCCAGAATTCTCCCTTTACAGCGAGTAGATTCCGGATGATATTGCATTACCTTTATACAATCTTTTTGTATTTTTTAGCTTATTTCAAGCTAAGATTTTTAAATTTTTATTAAGAAAGAAAAATTCAACCTCAGGCGGGACTTGAACCCGCGTCTTCTGGATCGGTACTCCAGACGCTCTGCCAATTGAGCCACCGAGGTATCCGCCTGATGTGTTGAATTTTTCTTTCTTTATGTTACTTATGTCTTTACGGCGACATAGCAACATCGATTGGATAATTCTGCCCAACCCAGAATTCTCCCTTTACAGCGAGTAGATTCCGGATGATATTGCATTACCTTTATACAATCTTTTTGTATTTTTTAGCTTATTTCAAGCTAAGATTTTTAAATTTTTATTAAGAAAGAAAAATTCAACCTCAGGCGGGACTCGAACCCGCGTCTTCTGGATCGGTACTCCAGACGCTCTGCCAATTGAGCCACCGAGGTATCCGCCTGATGTGTTGAATTTTTCTTTCTTTATGTTACTTATGTCTTTACGGCGACATAGCAACATCGATTGGACAATTCTGCCCAACCCAGAATTCTCCCTTTACAGCGAGTAGATTCCGGATGATATTGCATTACCTTTATACAATCTTTTTGTATTTTTTAGCTTATTTCAAGCTAAGATTTTTAAATTTTTATTAAGAAAGAAAAATACCTCGGTGGCTCAATTGGCAGAGCGTCTGGAGTACCGATCCAGAAGACGCGGGTTCGAGTCCCGCCTGAGGTTGAATTTTTCTTTCTTAATAAAAATTTACATAATATTTATACATTATAATTCTAAACATAACAGTTTATTAATGAATCCTTTTGAGTAATTACGATGTCAAATTAACAACCTTTAAAGTTCAACCTTCGAAATTTCTAGAGTAAAACAGCCTGAAGGTTTGGCTATTTTTATCATAAGTTTTATTGTTGCAACCTTGACATGATCAGACAAAGGGCCGAGTCGCAAAATTAATACTTAACCCTTTAACCACCCAAACCGGACATTTTCCGACAAGTACTTGCAAATCCAATTCGCCTATGAATGTTATGACACATAAATGGACACGAATATAATTATTTGTCTTCGACCAACTTCGGTCACCTTCGGGGGATAAAGGGTAAATTTCGTGGTTTAGTTGTTTTAAATTACCAGAAATATATTAGGCGATATTATTATTACGGTTTACGGTTACGGTTTAAATATTATTTATTTCTCTAAGATTTACAAAAATCACTTGTCGAGAAACAAAGCAACTAAATAATTTATAACATTAAGTCCAGAATTAAGCACAAGCTTTACACAGACACAAAGTACAAAATTTTACTTTATACAATGTCAATACAATATCGCAAAAAAGTGAAACATAATCTAAAGTGGGTAGATTTAAGATATTATTCCGAAATAATAATTTTTGTGCGCCCGCATCGAATGCGCTGCACTAATCACTTCTGTTATTCTGTTAAAGCACCGTTCACAATGTACAATATTTATTTTAATTTTATTACATTTTTGTTTTAGGTTATTTTAGATAATAATATATTTACTTATATTATGTATTTATGTTGTAGCAGTTAAGGATGTGGTTCTTTAGAAGTTTTTTATATTTAGTAAATATTTTTGTTTCTTTTAGGGTTTTAGGTAGAGAGTTATAAAGTTGTACTCCTTCGTATTCAATATTTTTCTTACCATGATTAGTCCTTGGTTTGTGTAAAACTATGTTATGTGCTCGGCGTGACGAACGTGTTTGTATTTGATTTATTTTTGTGAATGATATTTGTGAATGTATGTTTTTTGTAAGAATTTTCCAGATTAATATGCATGTGTTATAATTATAAATTTGGTTAACATTAAATAGTCTCTTATTTAGATCTTATTTCTAAAATTTCTGTTTCTGTATTTAAATCGGCAACATTGAAATTTATTTTATGTATAAGTATATTTAATATTTATAGTGATAAAGTATCTCACACCACAAAAAATTTCAACAACACACAGAATTATTTATTCGACGCACAAAACAGAAAAAAGCATACAACAATATTACGTATGATTTCGCTCAAAAGGCTCTGTAGAGAAAAAATATAAAATATGTAAAAAAATCAAAGGGTGATTTTGTTTCTAAACATCGTCTTTGAGGTATAAAAGGCCCCCGACGTGTTTAAGTGGCACTGTGGTTTCAGAAAATACGGGTTCTTTTATACATATTTTGTTTCAATATTTACTTTAATAATTTTGACGTACGTAGGTACGTCAAAATTACGTGGTAGCACGTAGAGGTATTATAGTGGTGAATATTTTGGCCTGAATAATAAAGACTATTTCGTTAGTCTAGTGACTGCTTTGTTGATTTAGTGGTCGTAGATGCGACTGCTCAGCAAGAGGTTCGATTCCCAGGTCGAACAGTGTTGTTGGGTTTTTCTATGAAATTCTCAGTAGCAGCTCGAAGTTGCGAGTGGTGCCCGGTTGATAGCAATTCGGTGGTGAAATTACATTAATAAACCTCTGCCTAACCCTTCGGGGAAGATAAATAAGTGAGATGGTATGTTATGAATGATAAAGGAAATATATTTAAATTGTAGCTCAATTCTATGGTTCAGCTAGACGAAGGCTCGTGTATGCTTTCATGAGGGATAGGTCACATATTGTGAACTAAAAAATTTGAACTGTAAAAGAGACCATAATTACGAATTTGTTTCATTATGTTTTTAAGAGACCGTCCCTTAGGAAATGCTGAAACTATCTAGAATTAAAAAGTATCTAAAAAAATACCTTAAAATATATTTTAACAAAAATACATAGGTACTATCATTTATCAATTTTACCTTGTTCCCAGCTGTACCAGTTTTGTACATGAGAGGTAAATTATCGCGTCAAACAAAAATTTATTGGATTTTTATCGTACCAGGATAGAGAAAAATAAAAAATATAGTTTTAAAAAATACACTTTGATTGCACATTGAAATATTACTATAGTAAAAAAAATCACAAACTTACAGCAATCAAAAATAAAGTACAAAGCACCCGCGCTTTTTTCTAATACAATTATTTTCACTTTATAGCTCAATTTGCTATGAAAGCGTGTTTTTATGAACTGTAAATAAATTATGAAATGAGGAGATTCGTAGAAGAACCCGAATCACTGACATAGTCCGAAGAATCGCCTGACTCAGTCGCAGTAGGCAGGGCACATTGCTGGAAGAACTGATGGCCGTTGGGGTTCGAAGGTTCTCGGGTGACCACGAACTGAAAGACGTAGCGTGGGTAGGCCCCCGGTATATTGACCGATGACCTAGTAATGGACGCTAGTAACCGATGGATGTAGCGCAAGATCGGTCGTTGTAGAAATCCTTGGTAAAAGCTTATATCCAGCAGTGGACGTCACCTAGCTGATATGATAATAATTGTGAAATAAATTATATATTTAAAATAATTTTCATCGTCAACCTTCCGGCATAGTCTGCTTCACATGCCATCCTGTCTTAGGCATGCAGGTTTCCTCACGACGTTTTCCTTCACCGTTTGAGCATGTGATAAATACACACGTAGCTTCAAAAAGTCAGTGGGCTTAGGATCGAACTCAAGACCATTAACTTCACAGTCCACTGGTCCACCATAGAAGCTATATGACAATGTAAGTCATAATAATTTAATTCTCATTTACTCATATGGACTTAGTACCTTGAAAGTGTTGTGAGAATACGAAATTAAGCGATATATCGCGTTAATGAGGATAAAGCTCATATAATTTGAAACAAACCATTTGCCATGGTTAAATCGCTTAGCAGTTCATTAGAGAGTACCTCGAAGGGTAATATTAAACCTCCGGCGAGGTTTCTGGTTACAAAAAGGGTCATTATAAGGATTTATTTGGTTTGTTTGGGAGACGGAGTGATGAGACCAGAATATAGGTAATGATTAAGTGGTGATTGAGGATGATGACGGGTCACTGACATAGCCCGAAGAATCGCCAAACTCAAGTGGCAGTGGGTAGGGCACATCGCTCGAAGAACGGACGGCCGATGGGGCTGGAAGGTTCTCGAGTGGCGACCATGTACTGGAAGACGCAGCGTGGGTAGGCCTCCGGCAAGGTGGACCGACGACCTGGTTAAGGTCGCTGGAATCCGCTGGATGCGGGTGGCGCAGGACCGGTCGTCGTGGCGATCCTTGGGGGAGACCTATGTCCAGCAGTGGACGTCTAACGGTTGATGATGATGATAGGCAAGAATGTGAAGTGCTAAGCAGTAGGATGAGTCAGTGACATTATCTCCCGTCGCTAAGTATACATTCACATCTAGATGATAATTTCCATGAGCATAAGTAGGTACGATAAAACGTAGTGTCTTAAGGCACTTTTATACTGTTGCTTTCATATCCCTTTAATGTATCTGCTGGGTCTGAATTTGTTTATTTTTCTATCCTATTATTACCTAAAATCACAATAGCTATCCTCACTAGCCTTTTTTATTTATTTATTTACGGATCTCCAACAAAGAAAGTACACAACTTGTAACAGAAGATATTGCACACATCACATGCTTATTACTGCTTCATTGAACCGACAGATGTGGACTTATAACAGCTCCCCCTCTGACCACTGTCTCACTGTGTAGAAACGGACTCCCCTTATAAACGCTGTATCTTGTTTATGCGTTCCATTTTGAGCTAACTTGATATTTAAAATATTGTTCAAACTTGATTAACAGCAGAAGAGTATTATTAGAAAAGAAAAGAAGATATCTTCCACTTTAAAAAGGTCAAAGGTCATTCATACATAAACAAAATTTACACAATCTTATCTCATACACTAAAGTTTTTAATCCAATAATGTATTTCGCAATAGTGCCAAAAACAATGCATGACATATAAACAAAACAGTATTATTCCCCAAAAAGCGATACAATCCTACCCAACAGTAATTTGAGAATAAAACTAATCCTCTCTTAAATTCCAAGTCAATAAAGATGTACAGAACATAGCCTTAAGGCTATAATGGTGCTTTTTACATTAGGGGCCTGGCTAATTGCCAAGTTGTAGCTGGAATTATATTCAGACCGGGGAGTTCCTAGGGCTATATCTCATTGGGTGGTTGTAGTCGAAGTTAGCCTCTCAGACAACTTTGGGTAGACTAGACATGTTTTTCAAATTGATTTCGGAAAATTTACTTGTGATATCTTCGTCGACTGCCAACTGATTTGGATGGTTATTTTTTGTTTTCTTCAAGATAGTTTCTATATAGATTTGCTTCCTGTTTCTCTATTGTTTCCTGGATTGGTTTGAACTAGACTTTAAAGAAACGTGATATTTTTTGTAATAGTAAATCTATTTTGGCAAGACTGAAAATTTGACCTGCAGTTTGTGACATAGGTAGGTATCTTGGGGTAGGTATCTTAATAATTTAGTCCAACTGAAACTCAAATATTTTATTTCACTTAGTAATTATCTCGTTGACGTTTTGTCTCATTGGTAAGTATTTGTATTTTTCCAAATGTCTAATAAAATATACCGTCGCGCCCGTCTTCACCCCACATTTCACTGGTATGTTTGAGATATCATGTTATAAGAGACGAAAGGATCAATTTCAAGACCTATCCACGTTTTCAGAATCGTTGACAAAACCCTTTTAATCCACAGGGTAGCGGTGAACATTTCATAAATCGCGTCGGTTGCAGATTCGACGCATTTATCATATGTTTTATTGTTTTCATATAAAATTGAGTTTGGATTTTTTTCTCATTCATTTGCAACCGCCGAACGCCATTCGTATTGTACTCGTCTGTTTTGTTTCTGCTTTCATTAATTTTAATTGTTTTTTTTTCTCTGTTTGATTTCATATCTCTTTATTTTCCGGGTTTTTTTTTAATATGTCTGTCAAAAACAGGTATAAAGTGATAGATTTATCATTGTTTTGTTTATTCCAGTAACCCAACGAATTGCGTTGATTCAAATGTCAATAAATAATTTTGTTTTAAAAAGATGAATGTGTGTGTGTCCTCTACGCCATATCCGGCGATGGCCACTCCTAAATGATCAGTTAGTCATTATGATCGGGTGTAAAAAATATATATTGGGCGATTATCACAGTATTTATCAATTGTTCAAACGGTGAAGGAAAACATCGTGAGGAAACCTGTATGATCGGGAGATCATCTCGACGGCGTGTGAAGTCTGCCAGCCCACAGTAGGCTGGCGTGGTGGACTATAGCCTAATCCCTCTCAAATGAGAGGAGACCTGTGCCCAGCAGTGGGACAATAATGGGTTCATGACGATTATCACACGGCACCGCGCCCCGCCGCGGTGATGGTTAATGAGACAGAGGTGAGAGCACCGCTCGACCGGGTGGTGGGCCGGTATATGTATAGATAGATAGATAGATAGAGTATTCTTTATTGTACATACACCAAAGATACAACAATATGGAATATACAGAAAGTATGAAGTACAATTGGCGGTCTTATCGCTAATAGCAATCTCTTCCAGACAACCATTGGATGGACAAGAGTTGAGAGAAAGGGAAAACGAGTAGTTGGCGTACATAATAAATATAATTATGTTGTAACATACACTAGATATAATACACATAAATATATTCTACACTATACCATTATATACCTACATAAAATATATAATACTAATATAAAATATATACATACATAAATTTATATAAAATAAGTACAATATATAATTTCAAATGTCTAAACAGCTAAGTAATGTTCCTTAACCATTCCTTTAAATGCAGCCAATGTCTGTGCGCGTCTTATAAATAGTGGCAGTGCATTCCACAATCGAGAGGCCTGTACCGTAAAAGAATGGTCAAAGAATCTTGTTGAATGCACAGGTATTTTTAAATTTAGGTTTTCCGATGACCGTAAGGATCGCGAATGTGTATCACAGATGAACTCGAAACGTTCTTTAAGATAAGACGGTGTTGTAGGGTTAAATAAAATACTGTAAAGTAATGAAAGGATATGTGTATCCCGGCGAAGGCGTATTGGAAGCCACTTGAGTTTAGCGCGATATTCTGATACATGATCATATTTGCGTAAACCAAATATAAATCTAATACAAAAATTTTGAAGTCGCTCAAGCTTATTAAATTGGTCCTCGTTAAGATCAAGATAGCTGGCATCGGCATAGTCAAGAACTGGCAGAAGAAGAGATTGTGCAAGCGCAATCTTAGTGGCAGTAGGGAGAAAGTTCCGTAGTCGTCTCAAAGATCTTGCTGATGCAAATAACCGACGACTGGTTTCTTGTAGTTGCGGACCCCAAGACAACGTTTTGTCCATCAGAATTCCCAGGTTCTTAACCTTATCAGTCACAGGAATTTGAATAGCATCAAAGATAACCTGTGGGAGATTGAACCAGTCGATCTTGGAAACCATACGCGAGCTGCCAATAACAATGACTTGGGATTTGGAAGGATTTATTTGAAGTCCAAAGCATCTGCTCCATCTTGATATCTCAGCAAGATCAATATTTATATTACCGACGGCTTCTGCCAACTGGTTTAGTGGAGCTTGCGAGTAGATTTGGAGATCATCTGCATATAGGTGGTAGGATGAAAGTAATTGGTTAGAGATAGAATTAATAAATATTGCGAAAAGTAACGGGGATAAAACGCCACCCTGAGGTACACCAGCTGTAGTATTGCACCATGAAGAGTATGAATCTTCAATACGAATACGTTGCCGGCGCCCAGTCAGATAACTACGAAACCAATCAATCACTGTTGGAGATATGTTAAGAGAGCAAAGTATGCCAAGTAAAATATCAAAGTCAACGGTATTAAAAGCATTACTAAAATCTAGTAGTGCAAGTACCGTTAACTTTCCATTTTCCATGCCAAGCCGTATGTCATCCGTTATATTAACCAATGCAGTTACCGTACTATGACCAGGACGAAAACCGGATTGAAAGGGATTGAGAAGTCTATTCTTACAAAGGAATGAACTTAATTGGTTGTGAATAAGACGTTCTAGGACTTTGGATAGGAATGGTAGTATAGAGATAGGACGATATTCAGAAAAGGAAACGGGATTGGGTTTTTTGGGTAAAGGAGTAATCTGGGCGTCTTTCCAAGCACTCGGAAAGACACCACTAGATAGGGAATAATTAAAGATGTGACATATGATAGGAAGGATTTCGTCAAGTATAGGAAGGATCATATTACGGCTGACTGTGTCACTACCAACTGCATTGGAAGTTATGGATAAAATGCTCTTTTTAACATCACAAGCAGATAATTGATTAAAGACGAAGGAGGGATAATCGGGGATCGGAAGTGTAGTAAGATAATGTAATGTATTTGACTTAGTTGTCTTATCAATATTAGACGAAGCAGAAAAATGTTGATTCAGTGAAGTAATATCTAAATTTTTAGGAATTGTGTCTTGGCGCGACTTACCGATTCCCATTGATCTAAGAAATTTCCAAACTTTTGCTGGATCTCCATTTTCAACAGAAGTATGAATAAAATGGCGTTGAGCATTCCTACACACCTTATTACAGTGATTTCTAATGCCTACATATTTCTCCCAGTTTGATTGACTAGATGTAATATTATATTTTGTTTTAGCTGTCACTTTTCTTGCCATAACTTGTTTAATGTCATCAGTAAGCCACGGTGACGGTAGGTGTTTGACCTTAACTGGTCTAATTGGAGCGTGGACATCATAGATATCAACTAGAGTTTTATTAAATATTGATAGTTTATCATCCACTGCTTCAGAAATCATCAGAGATGTCCAATCAATGCTACTGGCAGCCCTCGCAAGGCTTTCAAGGTCCATACCACTAAAATTACGTTGCAGAAGAATTCTTGGCTTTGCCTTAGGAGGACGAATTTTGTATGAAAGAAATATTAAATCGTGATATGAAAAAGCATCGGCCAAGTTCTGGCCGTGCTTAGCCACATGATCACTAGAAGAAACAACCATTAGGTCAAGAAGTGATGGAGCCGAATTAGGAAAATGATGGGTCGCGTTTAGGGGTAGAATACATAGATTACATGATTCTATAATAGAGTGAAAGGAAGAAGATCGAGAATCATTTTTAAGAAGACAGGTGTTGAAGTCACCCATAAGAATAGTATGACTGTAAGATACAACCAGATTTTCTAAAATATGTTCTAAGGAGGAGAAGAAATCAATACGTAAAGATGGACAGTAATAGACTCCAAGAAGAATTTTAGTGTGATGAAGCTCAACTTCAAGAAAAAGATGCTCACCAGCGTTTGACGGAGGAGGTTGTGCCGAAGCGCTAATAATTGTAAAAGTAATATGCGATCGAAGATATATAGCAACACCACCACCGCCACAACTGGTGCGATCGTTTCTAATTAGTTGAAAACCTGGTAAAGAATAGAGATTTGAAGGAAGAGAGGGTTTCAGCCATGATTCAGAGATAAGAATAGCATGAATATTCTTACAGTCAAAGGTTGCCAGCATATCGGGGAAGTGGGCCGGAACACTCTGGGCATTGATGTGAACAACATTGAAATTCTTAGGTACATCAGAAAACTGCGCTACAAGCGTATCAGCAAGTGAAGGGATGCTAACGAAGCTGTCATCATTGCTACTTGCCGAGAAAAAGGTATCAGAATCGTCACTGAAATCTGATGTAGACATTAAAATTATTATAAATAAATATTATACTAATAAAATAAATGTTATTATATAAAATATAAATAATATATTATAAATGAAAAGCTCACCAAGTCCACCTGCCGGCTGTGTTGCTGGTAAAAATTGGGTGAATTATTCATAACACTAATAAACTACGTAAAATGAAACAAGCAGTTTCGTAGTCCGGATAGTAATTACAATAACAAGAAACGGAACGTCACTTCAACATAAAGTGACAGTATGACAAATGTCAACGTCATTATGATGGTGTCAGAAAAAAGAGTAGAGTTTTTATTCACTAGTTTAAATTAATTTAAAAAGTACCTACTATAGATATAATAAGAATAACTTTACGAGTGGGTATATTCGGTAGCTAATTATACGTACTATCCGGACTCCGTCTATACACAGATCACTGAATTACGAACACACAGTTCACTTTTTGATGACGGCTGAACGCTCGCGCTTCGGCCTACTTGCAGTGGGCTTTGCCGTCGGGACTGCGACAGTAGATCCAGCGCCATCCCTCTGCTGCACTCTTTCTAAGTCCGCAAGCGATACGATGCGGTGTCTCGTACCATCAGGCCCAACAACATAGATACAACCATCCCTGGTCCAGCACTTGGTTAAACCAAACCTATGCCGTGCAGCTAAGAACAGGTCATGCCGCGCCTTGGTCAAAAATTCTGAGATGGTTATACCGGAACCCTTGAGCTTCACTTTTTCGAACCAGATGTTGCTTCTTATTGCTCTATCATGTAGCTTAAACAAGATAGGCCGAGTTTTCTGTGAGGCTGCAGCACGCCCCATCCGGTGACAGCGTTTTATATCTGCAATAGTGAAGCTGCTCATCTTCAATCGGTCCCGAATGATACTGACCACAACCTCCGCAGTGTCCTCATCCTTGGACTCAGACACACCATGCAACAACAGTATTTGCTTTCGGCTCCACATCTCCATGTTGTCCATACTACGAGCAAGGAGCTCAACTTGCTGCTGCAGGCCGCCAAGCGCTTGGGTGATGAAAACTTTGAATGCTGCAAAGTCCGAGGCCAAACTTGTGGAGCTGGATGCTGATGCTGCAGGTGTTTTTTGCAGCTGTGCCTCGAAATCAGACATCCGTTTGTGGAACACTTCCATCAGCTGAGTCAGTGAAGTGTGGATAGGGTCCATAGTGATGTAGAAGTGATAGTGTTTGCAGAAGTAATAGAAATAAAAGTGATAGATAGTAGAAGTGATAGGAGAAACACTTTACCAGCAGGTACCCTTCTTTAATTTATAATATTGCACATGTATATTAATACTATTAAACCAGTTTTGTTGTTAGCCATCAATAAATTCATTTCAGTCCAATGCGACATAAGATCCATTTCACCGCCTACCGCGACGATGCGCTGTTCCGTGTTTTAATCGCCTTAGGCTTGCGAAGGTCACAAAATTTATCACATGCTCAAACGGAAACACATTACAACGTCCTAGGGAAACCTGCAAGTCTACCAGGTTCTCTCGAGGGTGGGTGGAGCCTACCTACTCACGCAAGGCTAGCTTGGTGGACAAATGAAGGAAGATCCATGTAGATCCTGCCCAGCAGTGGGACTGTAAATCAGTTGATAATGATAGTGATCATCACAAAAGATCGACTTTAATTGACTTGTGCTACGGACACTAGAAAGTTGTACATACTTACAATACATACTCGTAGATTCATCCATGACTTAGATACAAATGTTGATGCTCATCACACAAACATTTGTTCCTACGGGGGTTCAAACCCAAGACCTTCAGCACAGGAGGCAACGTTAACTACCGCTGAACTAATCGGGTGTCGAGATGATACTATAATTAAAATTACTATACTAACACCAAAACGCATGCGTTTGAAAATCAAAAGCTTATAAACATAACAGTATAATAATATCTTTAAGGTATAATTAAAGACATTAATGTTCGTGGACTATTCCCTAAGCAGTTTCATCTAACAAAGACGCCAGCTAGCTAACTTCCTTTGTGTGTTTAGGTTAAAGATGACTTTAATTCGCAAATTCAAAAGCTTAGAACATTGCTTAGATAATAGTGAAATTTAGTAAATTGTGACGTTATACTACGTAGTTACTACGTAGGTACGTAGTTAAGCTAGAATTCTCTCGCTAAGTATGAGTTTGGCAATAGCATCCACTGATTTAACGCTTTTCAACGTTTTGAGTATGAACAGTCGATTAAGCTCTATCATAGCTTAATAGACTGTTCATGCTCAAAACTATGAAAAGCGTACCTACTACTTGTACATAGTATAAATATATAAATATTTTCTAGATATGCCACAGCGCCATCTAGTTCCAAGCTAAGCAACAAGGCTTGTGTTACGGATACTAGTTGGTTGATATACTACATAATATATACTTTGTTTTTGTAAATACATACATACTTATTATTATTATTATACATAGATACATCCATGGCTTGGATACAAATGTTTATGCTCGTCACACAAACATTCGAACCCGGGACACAGCACGGCGGAAGCCAGTGTGTACTACCGCTGGACTCATTGTGTGTGAATGTAACCCATATTAGGTGGACTATATTCTAATTCTTCTCACATGAGGCATCTAAGCCCCATCGGCATAGAAATATTCATGACTCAGATCAAATATCCATGCTAAATTGCTCATAACAAGAATATTTGCCCCCAACGAGATTATGTGTATATATATGTACTTTACAAACATATGCCCGGGCATTATTTTTCACAGCAAGTGGACAACATTCCCACGACAACGTGACGCTCCGACCGCAACGCAGTTTTGTTAAAACCGACATATTCATGATCGGAAGCCTATCGACATGGGTTCGGTGATGCCGATAAAATGCCGCTTATGTTAGACATATTTATAATAACATATTGCTGGAGAGATCGCAGAGGAGTACAGACTATTGTACTAACACATTTCCTAAGTAGGTATTTTCAGTATGGTCATTGACGAGCCTGTTACCTTTAACCTGTAACAAATTACTATATATACTACTATATATACTACCTATTATTAATTCTAGTAAAGTGATAAATATTACACTTTGATTAACCTGAGAGTCGAATCCATGACATCCCTGAAATAATTATAAAAACTTTTAATACAATGTGTCTGCCTATGACCATGAACTTTAGAACAATATCAATATAGAGCGATAAAATCCGTTTATTTTTTTATTTCGAGTACTAATAATATTCGCTTGAAAGTTCACAATCATTTAAAACTATAAGATTTGTATATAATGTTTTAAATAAAGTAGTTTTTTTTAAATCACACATACCTACATACCTGTAACGCAGCACCTCAGTCAAAAATACAATTTCATAGCGTCATTTTATTTCCCCTCAAGCCTATCAGTGCCATAATAATGTATGCGCATACATTTGTTTCGGATGTCGTGTCGCAGCCCTATCGGCCGCGAGTAGGCGCCCTAACGCCTATGAAAATGTTTTAAAAAATGCTACATAAAGCTGGATACAAGCCGACGACGGTATTCATGTTGTAGTTTGATTGGCTGAGTGAATTATGTTAGGTTTTTAGGCTTAATTTTTATGACATTCTGTTTTGGGCCTGTGACATTTTTGTAGGACGAAATTTGGTTGTGAAATAGTAGTTTGTATGAGTGGCGATAAACTTTTGGATAACGTTTTCGTTTTTGGTATACCAATATTTTGCAACCCGATTAGTCTAGCGGTAATAAAGGCAGACCTTCTATAGTAAAGGTCCTCGGTATATGTTTACTAGTCAAGCAAAAACGGTTTTACGAATTCAGATGAAATTTAACATACAAATTGTTGATAAAGAGGAGGTGATTAATTTGACTTAATTTTTTTATGTTTGAACCCTCATAACCTTTAATTTGGTGAACCGATTTTCATGATTATTTTTTTATATGAAAGCTGGTGCTTCCCGTGTGGGTTAGTTTTGACATTGGGAGTCAGATTTTTTTTATCAACATACTACACGAACAATACGCCCGACTGGGGAAGTACCTCCGCCTTACAGAAGACCGCAGTGAATCAACAAGTTGTTTTTCTGCGAATGAGTAAGGTTACCAGAGCTCATTGGGGGAGTGACTATTCTGACAGCATGGGAATTCCGTTTGCTGTCAGTTCAGTAACTCCCTATTTTAAGAAACCTGAACGGTTTCTAAAGGGTTTGGCAACGCATTTGCAAGCCACTGGTGTTTCAAATGTCCATGGGCGGCGGTCATCACTTACCATCGGTGAGCCGCCTGCTCGTTTGCCGCCTTATCACCATAAAAAAAAAACAAAACCGTTGATAGAAGTTTGTATTATAATAAATGTACAATTATACTAGTGATCAGTTACATGATTTAAAAAGATCTATTTAACTTCAGAACAAAAAAGCCACAAAATTACATTCAGAAATACTGGTTAAACTAAACCGACATCCTCATTACCAAACTACAAAGAAAGCCAAGTTATTTTAGTACGAACACAGCAATTAAGTAATAATAAACTGAACTATGCCACGACATTGTAACAGTTACAACTAAGTTTAACTGTTATAGTTACGCTAGTTTAATGTTGACTTTTGCTATGTAAAGAGCGCGATAACCTTTAACGTTAGTTTCTTTCTCGAACCTTCTTTTGCCGACCAAAATAGGAAACCTGTTATCTTTTTAGTTTGTTTTATATAATTAAAGTGCTTAGACCTGCTTATAGAGCAATAATAAGAGTATTTCTCGGGTATAGTCATGGTTGGTTTAGTGGTCGTAAAGGCACCTGCTGAGCAAGAGAACTTGGATTTGATTCCCAAGTCGAGCAGTAATTACGACTAACATTAACAATAAGCTGGGTTAAAAGTCTTGAATTTAATACAGGCACGCACCACAGACGTTATAAATTTATGTGCGTATTTATCACATGCTTAAACGATGAAGGAAAATATCGTGAGGGATCTTGCATTCCTGGGAGATTTACTAAGAAGTCTGCCCATTCGCACTAGGCTAGCATTTTGGATAATAGTCTTATCCCTCTCAAATGAGACCCGTGCTGATGATGACGGCTGGATGGATTGACTTAATGTGCTCTTTGATACATACAAATAATTATAATCTAGTTCCAAGTCAACTAGATACTAAAAAAAAAATGTACATGACTTGTAAAAGTGTCTTTAAAAAGATCTATTTACAGAAATAAACAATCATTCAATCATTCAATCATCATTCAATCATTCATTCAAGTATAAGCAACGAGGCTTGTGTTACGGATACTAGTTGCAACCAACTAGTATCCGTAACACAACCAACCAACCAGTAAAAACCAACTAGTATATCAACATATACTACTTATATTTATGTATTTTTGTAAATACATACATATTATAAATATAAATAAATAAATATAAATATTTCCGGACATTATTATACAGCGCCACCTAGTTCCGTGGTAAGCAACGAGGCTTGTGTTACGGATACTAGATGGTTGATATACTAAATATATACTTTTAATTTGTAAATACATACATATTATACATAGATACCTCCGTGACTCGCATACAAATGTTTATGTTCATCACACATACATTAATTGTCTTTTCGAACCCGGGACCCATAGCACAAAGGCAGTGTTAACTACTGCTGGACTAATTAGGTCATCTGGTGGTGACGTGTTTAAAATGAACACCTAACTAAAAACTGATCTCGTCATCTTATTCTCACTGGTAGTTTGTTCATCGTGGTCAATGTTCAGCCCTAAGCTGCTCATTGTACAACATTAAAACAATAACAATTAACCCTCAAAATACCACCACACCAAAACTAACCCTTTCACCAAAAATCGGATCATTATCCAAAACGGTTTTCATAAGAATTCCAAATGCGCCCGGACCAAAGGCTTGCGGTTAAGCAATAGAACCGTGAACTAAATTGTGGCAAATTCTGGCAGATTCTGACGGATTCTGGCGGATTCTGGCGGATTCTGGCAGCTAATAAAGCGATTCCCTGACCGCTTCTGAACATCTGGCATTTAAGGCAAATCCTCGGAATCTTATACTGTAAACTCAATACAAATTAAAATATTTTACATAGTTATACGAGTGATAGTGGACGATCGCTACATAAACAAACGTATAGCGAGATAATACCACAAGAACTACGCAAAAAATCAATAGCTTGCTTGATTTTTTTCTTCTTATTGTGTCAACTAGGGGCGTTCACTAGGGGAGGCCCACGTCCAGACGAATATAGGCTGATGATGATGATGATGATTGTGTCAATGGTAGAACAATTGTCAACATTAAAATTTTTTCACCTAAAGGAGGTAAGGCAGGCGAGATTTCCTGCTCGAATTGAGCTGCCCGACTGGAGTAGTACTTCTGCCTTCCTGAATACCGCAGTGAAACAACAATAATTGTTTTTTTTTTGCGAGAGAGTAAGGTTGCATTCAGCATTCAGTGTAGCAGCACTGCCGGGTATCTGCTAGAAAGCTAGTCTTATTTTTTTTAGATGCGGAGATGGGTAACGGACTCATGGACCATCCCGCCGTCCAGGAAGGCGACAGAGTGGGTCGGATCCCACCCAAAGTATAAACCGCACCCACCAATACGAAGTATGGCCCTAATAAGACTGTATTAGGGCCATACTTCATATTCTAAATGCGAAAGTATGTCTGTCGGTCTGTTACTTTTTCACGCTTCAAGGAGTCTGTAGGATCAGTTTAGATGAAATTTGGTACATAGTTCTATTCCCAAGGAAGGACATAAACTATGTATGTGATTTTATTTTCAGCATGCGTGCGGCACAAAAGTCAAAATAATTTACATTTATTTTTACTTTTCCTTTCCTGTCAAAATTGGGCAATTGCCCAATTTTTGCAAGGCAATTTTTGCAACTGGGCTAAACCCTTTACTTGTAATGTCAGAAATACGACCACAGTTTACTTTAATAAAAAATAAATAAACAAAGCTGAAGTGACAGTAGATCGTGAACTGTGTATCCCCTAATTACTTTAGGCCGTACTCAACAGCGATGACAAATGTACCCGGATAAGGGAACATCGTGCTGGCTTACTTGCAGAGATGTGCGAAGATTATGTGAAGAACAATCATTTGTCATGTACAATCGAAAACACTACACACTTCCAAAATAAAAGAAATGTATATGAATAGTAGACTTTATTTACAGTAAGGTAAAGTTTATTTACGATTATGATTAGTAAGTTTGTGTCTACTGCCTTCCTCTTCGGGCAACACGCCTCTCTCCCCAAAGTGGGAGGCAGAAGAGTACTAATGTACTCCCACATTTCACTGTTATGTTTTATATTGTAATAATGGGCAAGCCTATTGCCCAAATTAATGAGGCACAAAATTCCGCTACGTGCCGCAAATTTTCATCGATAATTTCAATAACATTTCGCTGAAACTATGAACCGAATCTAGAATCCAATGCTCAATAGACGCACTCATAAATTCTAATGAGGCAGCTCCCAAGTAATTAGAGTTACATTCAAATAAAATTTATTGAAAATGTACAGTCTACCCAAACGGCTTCCAATCTTCAAAGTTGTCCAAAAGACAGAGGAGAAAGCATGTTTTTGGACCTGACCGTGAGGTAAGTCACCCATTTACCATATCTCTATTGGAAATTCTGTCTATTCTGGGATTCCTGTCACTTGAGAGGGATTATACCACGCTAGTAGGATCAGTAGGATCTTTTGAGCAGGTGATAAATACATACATCAGTTCATAAGCCAGTGGTCATGGGATTGAATTAGCCTCTAAGCTGTCACAGCATGAGCATGCGCATTTTTGGCTCACAGGATAAGACGGAGAGCCGTCTTATCCTGTGAGCCAAAAATGCTCAAATGTTGAGGAAAGATTAAACAAATCGTATCCACATTTCGTCCCTCCGCGTCAACATCCCCTTCTTCAAATTCTCTAAGAGTAATAAAAGTAAACAACGCTACATTGCTTTAATTTCCTTTTGCGTATAACGCAACGTATGTTTCGGGCCTGCTGGTGAGGCCACGAAGTGTACGAGTGAATCTCTTAAACAATCTTCAAGTCAGCCTATCGCAGTCCACTGCTGGACATAGGCCTCTCCCAAACTGCGCCATAACACTCTGTCCTCCGCCTTAAACAATCTTAGTAATGTTTAAATGTAATTTTTGAAACTTTGCGTTCACAAACAGATTTTTTCAAAAACACGTGAAATACGATTGCTCAGCTACGTTGCCAATTTAAGTGCCCGTCACTAAGTAACCAATCAAACTGCTTATTTTATTGTTTTATGAACACCTGGTATTATTAATACCTGGTATTATTATAAATTCTTGCTACCTAGAGGCATTGTTTATTAAATATCATTTATATAGCTGACTAGGCCTCCGACAAGGTGGACAGAAGACCTGGTGAAAGTAACTGGAATCCGCTGGATGTGGGTGGCCTCGGACCGGCCGTTGTGGAATTCCTTCGGGGAGGCTTATGTCTAGCAGTGTATTTCTTCAGCAAATATAATGATAATGGAGCTGATACTATTAATATAGCATCAAATTTCCCGTTCAGCAGGCTTACTTGGTACCACGTGACCAAATCGGTTTTAAACAGCAATCTACAGCGCACTCAATAATATTTCAGCTGTTTGTTTTCATCCCCATAAATCAGAGTTCTCAAACTATCACAGCAAGCAAAACAAGGCTTATAAAACTACGTAATAAATAAGAGAAGCCATCGTCCCGCCCCCGTCGTTAAGCAAAAAAGGGTTCTACGGTTGAACTTTGATTTACATACGCACCCGCCATCCATCACAACACTGTTTGGTTAGAAACTGTAAACAAACTAAACATTTCCTCTTGCCATTGTGTTAATTTTATATACCGTTGTAAATAAAGGTCATTTTGGAAAAAAACGCGTCGTGCATGCGTGCGTCATTTGTGTTTCAATACAGGCAGCTACATTTTTGAGCATGTTTTAATAAACTCTTATTATTGGGACTTTGGGGTTTATAAATTGACTACACCAAGAACGTCGGCAGTTAAATTCAACTGTATTTAAAAAAATATGTGTGTATTCTGTGTATGTTAGGCAATGTCTCCGCGAATTGTAAACTACTTTTAATAATTATTTTTGATTTAATTTCTGTATAAATTCAAGATTTTCACTATTCATTTCAAATACTATATACATTGGAAAAACAACATTTACATACTTATAATGGAACGCTTTATTAAACAGTTTTGCCATAAACATCGCTATTGCCGAGTAATTGACAATATTGCGGAAGTCTAGTGACAATTTTTTTGTGTTAAATACTAATGTCTAGCTAGCTTTGGTTATATATCCAAGGAGATAAGGAATAAAGTAGAAAGGAGAGTCACTTTTAAATCCTAAAATCGCTTATTTCATGGCCCAGTATCGTGCATGTAGAATAATCATTCACGAAATGAAATTTGTTTCACAATGTTCGATGTTCTGCTGTCTTTTACAACTATTTACTGTAATCTTCATTATCCACTGTGGTAGCGAATATGTTTACGACCCGACTGGTGAAAGAGAAAGAAAGAAAGAAAAAACATTTATTTGACGCAAAAGAAATACACACACTCATACAAGATTAGAAATAAGTAGAAGTAATTATACATAGTTAAAGTCTAAAATGTCATATGATACCGCATAGGTTCATAAGTGCCCGGTCGCCATTGGTCGTAGATTTCGTGAACATTTTCGGCGTTTTAGGTATTCGTAGGCCGCCGGTCAAAAGGTTAAGTGTGTGTGCAGTTACCGTAGCCTATGAAAGTTTGCAACACCAGAGGTATTGATGACATGTTGCCGACCATATCAAAACCTTTTTACTCTTTTTTTTGAAGAACCTCATGCTATAATAATAATAATAATTTCTTTATTTGGCTTCATTTGATACAGTCATTTATTGAAACCCTGACTCCTGAGCTAGGTTATAAACCTGTGTTACAGGAATCAGTGTCTTTTCCCTCTTTCTTGACGCTATAATGTGCAACAAAGTAATGTACTAAATAGTGAATAAGTAATAAAAGAAAATTAACAATAATAATAATAATAAAAATAGCTAAGTTAAGAGAAATAAGGAGATACTATTTTTATAACATGCATTTGCGTGTTTGTGTTTGTTGTGTTCGCATTTATGTGTTGTGTGTGTGTGTGTGTGTGTGTGTGTGTGTGTGTGTTTGTGTGTGTGTGTGGTAAAAAAGATGCTGTAGTCTTTTGGAAGAGCCTCGGTAACCTCGACAGGCGGTAGCTTATCCATCCACAGCCTGATTGTAAGTGGGATGAAGTGTCCCTGAAAACGTAAGTTTGATTAATAGTAGCAATGAGATCAAAAAATTTTTTATTATTTGAAACTTGTCAGTGTATTCTCTGCTTAACTCTTTGGGAATACAAGTCATAGTTTGTATGTGTCTCTACGCATTTTATCAACTGCCTGCAGTAAGTGGCATTACTATTCGATTAATACATTTAAAGTGGTTTCTGATGTAGTTACAAATCCATTAAAGTATACATAGAAATGTGGCTTAAGCAAATTAATTATTCAAAAACCTAATCAAAATTTTTCGTTATTCTTTCAAAATATATTACTCCGCCCAATTTAAAAAAACGCAACCATCTAACAACAATTTTTCTGAGTAATCCATCTGCGGTACATTCGCGCGCACAAGTGCTGCTACTTGAAAATTCCATTTCGTAGCGTCTTTGTCCGCACCACTCTCACCGACTGTCCGATTGTACGATACCTTGACGTATTACATGAATAATGCGGTACGCGTATACTCTGTATTCAAAAAAATATTAAAAGGTAAAAAAAAATGCGTAACGGTTTGTTCTGAATTTGGAACGAGTTTAATGGTGATCTGAAAAAAGAATGAACAGCGTATCACTTGATTATATTTAGGTGAATGTGGGGCGAGGGAATTAAATCGCTTTTATATGGTCGATTTGGATAGGGTTATATAAATCTGGAGGAGAAAAGAAAATAAACTTAATTTCTAATAATCTAAATATCTTAGAGGGGTAAATACTTATTTTTGGAGTACCTATAACTATATCTTTCGATACTGGACTAAATGTTATCTTTACAATATTAATCCTAGCTACATATTCTTCCAAATGAGTTAGAAGACTAAAATTCACTATAAACTAAAGGTTAAACTTAACACATCATAATAACTAAAGAAATGTTGTGCTTTCTGATAAGTTAATTTGAATATAATTGAGATTCATAATTATAATTCTGTATTATATGTACAACATTTAAACAACAGCTGATTTTTTAAATGTACCGAAGTATTTAAACAGAATGTAATATTGTTCACCAAATGAGCCATCAAATTCTTATCACGTCTGAATTACCCGTTCTCATTGTACCGTTTCGCTTAAAAACCGTTTTCCACTCACAAAACGATTATTCACTTAAGTCCCTACCCGGTATTGTCGTCGGCGTAAAGGTGTAACTACACTAGTCGGCTTGCGCATTATGCATTCAGAGTTCATTCGCTACTGAGGCATTGCAGCTGTTACATTTTACGAATACGCCTTATATAACTTTTATGTACAGATATAAAGTTGAAAATCAAATAATTCATGCAATATGTATATTTTTTCACTTTGTAGATAAGATATTTATTTCTCGTGGTGTATTGATATTATTTGATCTTATAATTTCGGGTCTTTTACAGTAGGTTACAAGCTTATACGACGGATTCAATAGTATGAATATCCATTACTATTCTCCGTAAAAATTAATAGTATTATTTCAATGTCTAGTATTCACCCAAGTGATTCGCTGATTATTGTATATTTTTATTATCTTTTTAAATAAAATTGACAAAATAAAAAATATATTGAATCTTCTTGTAGATATCATTGGTAAGAAAACAAAAAAAAAAATAAAAAAAAAAACAAAAAAATTACAAAAAAAAACAAATTTAATCAATATTTATCTTAGTATGTTTATCAAATAATTGTGTATTACCAAGCTATAGTAAGCCCAGTACGCTAGTCAAATGCGGGTCTGCAAATCTGAACTTGACTAGCGTGGTCTTATAAACATTATTTTCCAACTATATTATACGGGACTACTCCCATTTGAGAGAAATTAGGCAGTAGTCTACCACGCTAGCCAAATTCGGGTTGGCATATGTGTTAATTAGGTTGATTTTTATAATTATTGTACTCGGGATCTTTATATAAAGAGGTATGTAACCTTTATACCATTGCAAGGCGGTTTGTCAAAAACAATAACTAGCCACCAATACACATTAAAAACCGTACAGCATTTGGAAACATCCATAACTACCTCGCTATACACCATACAATACGTGGGGTATACCTATATTTAATCAAATCTATGCCAGGTAACATAAAAACCGACCAAAAACAGAAAAAAATGTATTTATGAGTCGACAGTTCTGCTCGACAGAAAAGACTGGTTCCGTTCTTTTTGAATTATAGTAGCACAAATTCCAGGTGTTTTTTTGTTTTTAAATGAAAGTGGGTTCATCATTGTAAAACTACATATTAAATCAATCGTTTTACTAAACCATCCTCGAACAAACAATATCTGTTTATTTTTTCGTTACAGCTACAGACTCATACCGGTTAATTCTAAGTAAAGAAACGAAAATATAACTTATTATGTACTACATAAATCACTTCACGTGAAACTCGTTCGTACTTTTAGCTGTTTTTTTTTTTATTTTATTCGCTTCACATACACGCCACACATTGATTTTTACCTTTCAGGCACTGAATCCCAAAACGCATGAAAACAAAACAAAACGTCAATTTCAAAACTCGATACGAATCAGTATTCCACGGCGAGTATTGCGACACCAATTGTTTCAAGTTTGTTTGCTGCCGATAGACACAAGATTCGTAAACACTGGGCGCACTGTACCCATGCCTAACAACTGGGCAAATGTATAGAGTGATGTGATGTTGACAGAGCTATGCACTGAATAGACTGGGCGAGTGTACAATGAGCTGGAAAAGTGTTGCAAATATGTATAATTATGTTTATTTTTTTAATAAATGCTTGTGTGTATAAATTAGAAAATGTTATTAAAATTCTCAGTAGTATTGAAATAAAACTACTTTGTATGGATTTTATCGCGGTCTTATTGATCACGGGCAAATCATGGATGTTTTAAAGAATCCGAAACGTTGGGTTAAGATAATATAAATACACTGTCTGTAATAACGGATAGAATTTTCAGATCCATTGTAATGCGTGTAGTAAAGAATTAAAAACATAGGGATTAAATTAATTAATTTAAAGTAGACTAATTAAATAATATCAATATACCGCGATTAAATCTGCAAGAAGTAATTTTATTTTAATGCATTACGTCAACATAATTGTTATTAATTATCTTTTAAAATTAGTAGGTATTTATGTTCAAACCGTCAAAGCAAATATGATCATCGTAATAACGTTCCGTTATACACAGCAAACTGAGCTTATAAACAGTTTAAATCCCGAATACCTTCGAAACCTCGCCCGGAGTAGATCACATTATTTGCGTCGGCCCCACGGCCAATTTCGTTGAAGCCAACCAAAATAATATTAGATTCCAATTGGCCATCCTACGATTGCCGGGAAACGAATTTCATTGAATTTCCATAGCAAAATGTTATGATGGAGAGACTTTCTGTGAACTTACTTACTGATAAAATGTGGGGCTTTGGTTGACTATTTCTTTTTAATGTTATCTTGCATGCGTGAGAAGTAGATATTGAGTAAAAATACTTATATTTATAATTGTATTAGAAAACTAGAGCCTGATAGGCGAGATTTTGAGTGTTGTTGCATCTGACATATTCTTCAAGATAAAAAAAATGTCCAGATATGTTTTTTAATTTTTTATTTATTCTAGAAGATTAAAAAAGAGTTAAAAACATTTCTCTACTCAATACCAGCAACTTCTCACACACAAACATCAACAACTATAGGTACAATAATGTTAAATATACATAATATATAATATTTATTCCGAGCGACAACCGAGTCTAAACTTTGTGATGTAAATTAAATTGTTCACCTTATCAGCTAGACTCAACGTATGGTATAAGTATAAACAACTTAAAATAATAAGTGCACAAAGTTTAAATTGCAATAGACATTTTGTTATCGACGGTACTGGATACGTTGTTTGATTTGCAAACGTCGTGAGACGGAGCCACACAGTACTTCAGATAAATGCCAAAGGTATATTAGTTCTTTGATTTTACTTGCTTTGCACCTAGTACTTTGGTTATCGCAGTAGGAAAATTCATACCTATACAAATATTTTGAGCTGAAATAATCATATTTTTAGTAAAACTAGATAATGATATTAACATTATATATCATTATGCATGCATCCCCAAACAGCTCGACAGAAGTGTACTGATAAAAACCCAAGTAAACTGGCCAATTTACTTAGATATTGCCGCCCGATATCATTCATCATCAAACAGTTTACAATAATACTGATTTCTTGCATGCACACGAAAATTAAACATTAAAATAAAACTTATTTTTGACCGGATTTAATAATATATAATATAATAACGGATAAAATCCGTAAAATGTAGTTTTATTTAAAAAAATACATAACCTTGCTATGATTTTTTTTTCTGCACCGTTAATTCGTCTAAAACACAACATTGCATACACATTTACACAAACTAGCCCAGAACAAACTACCTATTCCTAATAGAAACATTTGTTTAATTTAGGGATCGAATTCCAACCCGCAGGAGACAACGATCGCTCAACGGCACATCGTGTCATCAAATACATATATTTTGTATTCCGCCAGTTCTACTTACCCCAAAGAATGTATCTACAGATTTTTTCAAAGCTTTATTTCAAAGCTTCCCAGACAGCGCGGCAGCGTGTCGAAATAAAAGGATGATGACACTATAAGTACCTATCGCATCGTCTCGGATCATCCGTCAAGTGACGTCATATACCTATTTGATATATCTTTGTTTGTACAACCCACTTTTGTTACCTCGGCAACTCACTTCAAGTGGATTTTCTTGGTTTAAAATGAAAAGTAATTTTATTTTGTAATGTTTTTTCAGCGAATACATGTTTAAATTTGAAACAAGTTATTTATCGGAAACTAATCTTATAAATAATACTTGTATTTGAATAAAAAACACTGGTATTTTCATGGTATTTTTTTTGGTATTTGATAGTATTGTTCAAAAAATATTAGGGATCCGTATGAAAAATTCAATTGAAATTTATATTTTTTTTAGTGAATATACATTTAAATTTGAAACAAGATAATCGTCGGTGATTAATCTTTGAAATATTACTTGTATTTGTGGAAATACTTGTTATTTGCTAATTTTTTTTTGTATTTTATAATTGCCTGTATCTTATCAACTAATATCCCACTGCTGGGCACGGCTCTTCTTTCAGGAATATAAAATTCACTACGCTAGCGTAGTGCAGGCTGGTAGATTTCATATTTCATTGAGAAAATCACACGTAGGTATATCACATAATTATAAGACACTTTAATTTTTCAAAAGTTAAACTCTAGTTCCTTCGTACAAGAGAGTAAAAAAAAGAAAACTAAAATATAAAACACATTCGGAAGACAAAAAACAAATAAATATTAATCACAGATTTTATCGCAGTATATTGATATTATTTCATACCGAAATTTCGGTACGAGCAGACTGAGTCATTAATCTCTCGACTTAATATTTGCTGCAACAGTAAGAATATCGACAATAAAAAAAATACAATAGTAAAACAAACAACTTCAGGTAGTAAATACAGAGGGAATATTGTTCCCCTTATTTGTATGCTAATTCAGTTTTATCGCGGGGGAAATTCACGTCACCTACGCTAGGTGCATTTAGCAATAATTTTGGTTTATTTTAATGCAATTTGTGTGTTTATAATCTTAGTTGAACGTGTTATTAGTTACTAAGAGAATAGTGATAGCATCGATATTTTTTTTTTCTTTGACACAGTTATCGATCGCTAAATTGCTAATTAAAAAAAAAACATAAAGAAATATGTTTACCTGACAATTTTTCCCAATGTCCCTCTCGTTCTGAGGAGAAATCCGACAGTCAATGGATCGATGGATATTTGACTTGAGTTATGAATATTTATATGGAAACTATGTATATTTATGTATTTACAAAAACATATATATCTAGGTATATATTGTATAACTATCTTGAATCTATAACACAAGCCTCGTTACTTAGGTTGAAACTAGATGGCGCTGTGTTATAATATAATGTCTGGTTGACGACCTGATTGGCGCAGTGGCTGAGCGATCGGCTTGTGCGCCACGGGTTGCGGGTTCGATTCCCGCACGGAGCAAATATTTGTACGTTCTACAGGTAGTTGTTCCGGGTCTGGGCGTTTGTGTATGTGAAAATTTGTGATTGTAAACGCACCCACGATACAGGAGAAAACCCTAGTGTGGGGCTAAGTAAAAAATAAATAAATAACTAGTAAAACAAATCTGGAGCAAAAATAAGTATAACCCAAAAAAATCTCCAATAACATATCTCATTCTTAATCTGTGTAGCAATTAATACAATTACCCACAAAATGGTATACCCCATGGACCGCTTTATTCGGCTATAAGGGTGGTTTTAAATATTTTTCTCTGTTTATTATTAACCCGTTCACGCTGGGATTAAGTGGTTATTAACTAGACGATGGCTTTCGGTTCTTTTGGTAACGATACAACAGTTAATGTTTCACTTCGTTACTTGAGGGTTGGGTAAAAACGATTTAATAAACATTACTACCATTTGGTAGTGCTTGCCTGTTTTTTATTCATGAAATTATATAGTTATGATGATGAAGAATGAAATAACCTACTACATATACAATAATTCAGAAAGAAATAAATAAATAAATATTCCTGGACATTTTGACACAGCGCAATCTAGTTCCGAGCTAAGCAACGAGGCTTGTGTTACGGATACTAGTTGGTTGATATACTACATATCTATGTATATACTTTTATTTTTTGTAAATACATACTTATTATACATAGATACATCCATGACTCGGATACAAATGTTTATGCCCATCACACAAACATTTGACCCTACTGGGATTCGAACCCGGGACCCATAGCACAGAAAGCAGTGTTAACTACCGCTGGACTAATTGGGTCGTAATTGGACTTAATTGGAATTAGTCATTCCCGTTGGATGATAATATCATAGGTATTTGTGTCGCTATTGTACACGACCTGAGCCACAGGCAAAAGCAAATATGTACATACCTACATACTTAACGTACTATCACACTTGTCGTCCCCAGGGTTAAACAGAGGTCTACTAATGTTCTTACACCCACATTTCGCCGGTATGTTTTAGGTCGCATTTAATAGATAGTCCTCCCATCCACCGGGCACGAATCCAAACACCGAGCTACTACTGAGAATTTCACAGTAAAATCCAATAACACTGCTCGACCAATCGAATCCAATAACTCTTTTACAGCAGTGGGACTTTCCACCACGTGGCATAACGTACATAACGTGGCAGTTAGCAGCAAGTACCTACATAATAAAATAAAAAAGACTTCATATCAACCATTACTCCAGTTAGATACTACATAAACCGAGTTATGAAATACACGCCGTAAAATTAATAGATTTATGTTAGTCGTAAAATGGTGTATACGTTTTCAGCGAAGTTTTATTACAGGAGAAGGTAACATGCAGAAAATGCTATATCTTCTATATTAATGTTTGTTAAAGGTATGGGGGTTAAATAAAAATACGATTAGTGGCGATGTTTTATTGGTTTAATGCAGGGGTTTTAAAAATAAATGATGTGTGGTGGCGATGGGGTTCGAATACTGTTTTTTTTATTGAGCAAAATTTTGAAGTATGTACATGAATACTTCTTTGCCTTGCCCACAGAAGATACTAGCATACTGATACGTTATATTTATCATATACCGGACAGGGTGTCCGGTAATGAATGGATAACCTTGAAATGCGTCATGGTAGAACTAATGGCCATTCAGAAAAAATAACAAGAAAATAAAAAACAAATGGTACCGAACCGATATTTTTTTAAACAGTCGTATCTTTGGTACCATTTGTTTTTATTTTTTTTGTATTTTTTCCATGACCCCTTTCAAGGTTATCCATTCACTATCGGACACCCTGTATATTATATAGATTCCTAACTCCTAGAATTTTTAAGAATTTCGTTAAATAGATTTTCAAAATAATCCTCAGGCGCAAGTTCAAACATTTTGGTTCGGGCGGGTAGAAAAGTAAACTGGGTACGTAGCAAGCGCGGTAAGTTAAACATGTTCAAATAGAACGGTTCTACAGAAACGTTTAAAGTAAACCGACATTCGGTTTTTCAACATTTTGGGACGTTTTAGTTAAAATGCGAAAGTTAAAGTTTTTTACTCTTCTTATAAACTTAGATTAACTCATGTACATATACAAAAAACAGTGAGCTTTTTCTGTGTTAATCGGATTGTCAATAATCAATAAAAAAATGTGGTAGCTGTTTATTTAATTATAACATCGAGATTAACAACACCTCACTCTGCCCATGACCATGGATGCTGTAGAGGATACCGCGATAAAATCTATGATAGTTTTATTTCGATGTCTAATATTCGCGTAAGTGTAAGAAATCAATATCTACACATATTACATTAATTTATTTTAATAGGTATGTATCTACATATAATTTGTTTTTGTACTAGAGTACAAATTACATTACATTTGGTTGCCATACGTCCCGGTTCGCTAAAACATGTCCCGGTTTGAAGGATGGTGTCCCGGCCCGGTCGTTAAGAAAATTATCTCGTTTAGAAATTCAAAAATGGTCGTTCCACTTTTAAAGTTGAAACTTCTGTAGTGAAGGAAATTAAGCCGTTAACTAAAACAAGCCGTTCAAATTAAGTGCTAGTACCTATGCCATCAAGCTCATTCAAAATAAATTCGTCAAGATATTTAATAGTACAGTCGTGTTCATTAATATATTGGCATTGTCAATGATTAAAAATATTGAAAGCGTTCGAAAGATCTATGAATTCTATAGAACTTATAGATCAAAAATATGTCCTCATGTGAATGGTTCGGTAATATATACCGTGCATAATGCAATAATATGTGATCACCTTGTGGCTTCGAAAATATCTGAGCATGCTAAGCTTCATGATTATCTCTACATGGAAAATCAATTATATACCTGAATAAATAAGGTTAGTTTATACTGTTACAGAAATGACACTGTCATATCTGTAACGTTCCTGTAAGTTTCCATTATTTAAATAACGCTTGCTGTTTTTTAACCGACTTCAAAAAGGAGGAGGTTCTCAATTCGTCGGAATCTTGTTTTTTTTTTATGTATGTTCACGAATTACTTAAAAACTCCTGGACCGATTTGCAAAATTCTTTTTTTGTTTAAAAGTCTACCCTTGTGACAACATCATGATCTGATGATGGGATCCCAGGAAAAACGAGGGCAACCCTCAAATTTTATAGGCAATTATCACGTTTTGAATATATTTACTGAAATTGTTCCAGTATTTGCGTCTGATAATCATCATTTGATGTTGATGAGCTGATGGTGGAAGGTAGAACTCCTCAACAGCTAAGAGTTAAAAGAAAATTCTTTTAGTTAAAGGCATTTATTACATTTACATGTATTCTCCAAAGCTGTTCAAGTATTTGCATTTGAAAATCACCATCTCATGTAATGATCTGATGATGGAAGGTACAACTCCTCAACGGTTAGGAGTTGAAGGAAAAATCTTTCATAATTATAAGTATATATGGATCGATAGTTGTATTCTTTCAGGCTGTTAGATTGACCTGATATGAAAAGTTTAATATATACAACACTAAAAAGAAAAAAAAAAAATTAACTTTAAAAAAAAAGAAAAACCAACTTCAAAAACTAAAAAGCAAAAAATAACTTCATACAGTTTGACCTCTTTTTTTGTTTTAAAGGTATGAAGTCGGTGCCGATGATGTGGTGGTTTTAACCACCTCGCTCAAGGTCACTCGCTGTGAGTGTACTTACTATTACGTTTGGCTTGGCACCGACTTCATACCTTTAAAACTAAAAAAGAGGTCAAACTGTATGAAGTTATTTTTTGCTTTTTAGTTTTTGTAAGTTTTTAAAATTAGTGTTTTTGAACGCCGTAGTGAAATTAATCTAGATATTAATGAACTCGACTGTACAATGACTGTTCATAAGTTCACGCTGACTAGGACACATTAACAGCTATTTATGGCAACTTACATACTATACCTTATTTACCTATTATACTACTAATAAACTGAAATATATATTATTATTATATAAACTAAATATTATTATACCTACTGAAACTCTCTCATCAATATATCGAGACTACACGCTTAAAGTCTGCCTGATGGTAAGCGGGTACCATAGCCTATAGACGTTTGCAATACCAGAGGTGTCGCTCACGCGTTGTCGACCCTGTAGAAACCATTTAGGTTTCATAAAATATGGAGTTACTTAACTGACAGCAAACAGAATTCCCATGCTGTCAGAATAGTCACTCTCGCAACGAGCCCTGGTTACCTTAATCACTCACAGAAACACACCTATTGTTGATTCGCTGCGATTTTTTGTATGGCGGAGGTATTTCCCCAGTTGAGTAGCTCAATTTCAGCGAGAAATCTCGCTATGCCCTGCCCTACCTCTCGATAAACATTTACTCGACTATTAATTTTTTTATTTTTACGGATGTTATTCCAATATTAAGTAAAAAGTACTTATCTATGTAATGTAATATTACTTTTTTGTGGAATATCAAGTCAAAAGTTTATTCTCACGCCCTAACACGGTACAATTATTAAAAGCAAAGTGCACCCCAACAAACAAGTCGCATTAATTTAAAAGTTGTTATTACCACCCCTATGAACAACCCCTCCCACCCTTACTTACCCCCCCTAAGTAATAGAGTAGAAAAAACTTGGTTGAAAAAATAAAGTTATTTGTTAAACGGGGCATTCTCAAAGAGATGTGGTTTATTTTTAAGCGTGATTTTTTTCGTGTTATCTATTTGAAATACAATTTCGCCTATGTATTTGCAGGCTAAGACAGGGTTAATCACGGGTATACTTTAGGTTTCATAGAGTGAGTTCGATTCCAAAGCTGAGGCTATTTATTTTTATCGTACCTAATTGTGTACGTAATATTTACAGTTTGGTGAAACCGTGAAAGTTAAACATCAAATATTTTTTTGAATGCTTCATATAACGCCTCAGGGCCCGCGCTCACTGACGGCGTGGCACGGCATGGCACAGCAGGTTGTGCAGGCCACGGCGTTCCGTGGCATCCTGCTGAAAGCCCATTAACTGAAATGACCGCTGCACAAGTTTCAATTTTATTTCAACTAGCTTAGCAACCATAATTCCTCGACACAAATTGACCCATACGTTTCGCAGGATGCGATGGCGCGCCGCAGCAACCCGTGGAATGAAACAGCATAACGCGTCATGCCGCAGCCTCCCGCGGCACGTTGCGTGATCGAGGTATCGAAATAAAGTAACATGTATTCTAAACTCATTGAAATAAGATTCAAAATAACTTGATGAGTAATAAAAGCAAATGGAAAAAGGCCATGACACGCCGTGCCGTGCCGGCAGTGAGCTCCGGGCCTAATGCGTAGTATTAGTTTAAAATAATAATTATATTACAGTATACATAATGAATATTTTTTTGATGAAATCATTATTTTTTGAATTAGAAATGTAAAGAATTAAAATAAACGTATGGCGGAAGGTCCTTTAGTCGCTGAGAATCTTAACACCGCCATCTAGAAATATGACGTCACAGCACAGCGACATCTATTATCAAAATTGTGAACTAAAACATTTCAACATAAATATTTAGAATCACGTAAAAACACTCATGCGTCGAAACAAAACGTACATAAACAACTATTATTCTCAAACCACTGTATAAACTTACAATTGCTACTTGGCTAGGGGGTATGTTCTACCCATTTAACCTAACAAAAAACAAATAAACTTAGAACAGTTAAAATCACATAGGTTGCCCAGAATACCGCCCATTACCTGAGTATTTAAGCTCGCCTGCGTAGATAAGGCGGAACTAAGCCTCGCAGCCTTGTAATTACAACCCGTAAAGTTTCTGGACGTAGATCTAATGATAACAAGCTTTAAAATTGCGTCTTAAATTGCGGGCAATTGAAGCTTATTTGTTAGCCTTTATGGGGTAAAAATTAAGGCTGATTATTGTTAAGTGGGTAATATAGTAGGTATGCATAGAAATACAATATTATAGGTATATTATAATATGCATGCAGGTCAGGCTGACCTACCCTACTATACTGTTAAAGGCATGCATATCCATCGTTTGAATTGTTGGTCTTGAATTTAATAAGAAAATCCATAGACAAAACCATTTTCAGTATTTCATAAAATTTTGTGATTTTTGGGGGGCAAATTTCACCTCGGAGTTGCGTAGCTCGAAAGTACATGGCCTTTTAAAATACTTATAATATACATATCTATCTATCTATCTCATGTAAAGCAAATGAGAAGGTACCACTTACGTTTAAGGCCTTATGCTAGTTATACTTCATGTTCGGTCCTGACGAGCAATTGCTATTAAACAGAGTGGCAAAAAATCCCTTCATTTCATGGGAGTGATAACATACCGGCGAAATGTGGGTACCTAGACCTCTGCCTACCCCTTGAGTGACGACAGGCGTGATCGTATGTTATTCTTATTAACCTGTGTACCTATTGCTTATGTTTTTCTGGCTCTGAACATAAATAAATTAAGTCTTCAAGAAAATAATTTTTAAAGCACTATTTACGTCAAGAAAATAATGTATTACAAAACTTATTTTCTAAAATATTCCCCCAGAGATATTTTTTAAGTCTCAAGTACATTTACAAGTCATTAAAGGTGAGTTTGAATTATTTCGAGGGAATACTAGTTGTCAAAAAGATTAGGTATAATATATTTAAAACTTTGTAATTTGAAAGTTAAGTGAAAACAAAAATATTAAGTAACTAGATAATTTTCTACTATAGTTTGTTTCAGCTGTGATAGCTTGACTGGACGTGCACGGAGATATTAAAGGTCTCGAGTTCGAACCCAGGGCATGCACTATTGGGCAAACGTAATGTGGGTCGCTCTCCGACATGGTGGATGAATTTAAAAAGGTAGGCAGCGGATGGATTCGAGCTGCCCAAGCTGTGTAGATGTATAGCGCTCTTTGGGGGTGCCTACGTTCAGAAATGAACGGTATTAGGCTGTATAAATAAAGAATAACATAATACAAATATAAAAATAAAAATTAAATAATGGAAAAAATGAGGGCATCAAAAAACTCCTTCGCGTCCGATGTCAGAAGACTGTCGTTGAATGGCAATTATAACTATTTGACCGAAATAATATATAAAAAAATATTTAATGAATACCTTATATTCCATTTTGCCATACCCTATTTTTTTATTGTGATAAGGGGGCAAACGAGCAGGCGGCTCACCTGATGGTAAGTGATGACCACCACCCATAGACGTTTGCAACACCAGAGGCTTGCAAATGCATTGCCAAACCCCTTAGAAACCGTTCAGGTTTCTTAAAATAGGGAGTTACTGAACTGACAGCAAACGGAATTACTTAATTTTATATATTACATTATTGCGATTTTCAAAAAGCAAAAACTAAAATCTATTTCTCTTCACCGTATGTAAAGCAAAGTTTATTTTAAGTTTTTAATTTACACCCAAACTAGTCTTGATACTTGGAAACCAAATCACTTTGCAGCAACAAGTGGTTATATCGATATTTGTATTAAATTTACGATCGCTTGGCTATATGCTGGTTTAACCGACTTTTCCTTTACACAGTGGCCTGAAATATGGCAATTTTAAAACTATATTTCTATTCTGATATTGCAATTGAACGGAGTTTTTTGGTGGAAAAGATTTTTTTTCGTTTTAAATTTGAATTTAAATTGGAAATAACGGTAATATTGCCCCTGTGCAAAATATTCGGTGAAACAAACCGATGATATGAAGTGGAAACAGTGAATTAAAAGATTGCAGCATGGATGTACATACATTGTGCAGTCTTTTGGGGAAAAATGTCGATATGGCCGGTAGTTTCTGTTTGTTTAGACAGAATTTGTGTTTGTTAACTTACGCCACAGGAGAAAAACCTTATGTGTATACAGTATTAGTTATATAAAAACATTATAATGCAAAACAATGGCTTACTAAAAATTAATCTGAAAGTTTTTATTAAATATATTATGCGGGTGCAGGGGACAATGGACGTAAAGGTTTAAACAAAAAATATACGTCATAATTGAAGTTTTATGAGATAATAAAAAATAATAAAAAAAATGCTCAAGCCTGTCTCAAATTATGAGGTAGATTAGGATCTGCCAACTGAGCCACCGAGGTATCCGCCTGATGTGTTGAATTTTTCTTTCTTTATGTTACTTATGTCTTTACGGCGACATAGCAACATCGATTGGACAATTCTGCCCAACCCAGAATTCTCCCTTTACAGCGAGTAGATTCCAGATGATATTGCATTACCTTTATACAATCTTTTTGTATTTTTTAGCTTATTTCACCGAGGTATCCGCCTGATGTGTTGAATTTTTCTTTCTTTATGTTACTTATGTCTTTACGGCCGTAAAGACATAAGTAACATAATCATCGTCATCAGGCGGATACCTCGGTGGCTCAGTTGGCAGAGCGTCTGGAGTACCGATCCAGAAGACGCGGGTTCGAGTCCCGCCTGAGGTTGAATTTTTCTTTCTTAATAAAAATTTAAAATAGACATAATTATATTATAATTATTTTAAAAAATATGCGTCTCGACTTGTGATGCTCTTTTGGTTTTTCTTTCATTAAATATGAATGTTAATCACTATTCATATGAACTTTATATTTTTTTTACAATGTTAAAACTATTTAACAGGTATAATATTTTGACTGTTTTATACAACTAAATCTAATAAAAAAATATTTGAACAGTTCACCAGGAGAGCCATCAAAAAGATTAATATTAACGTAACATTGATATTCACGATCGTTTAACGGTGAAATAGGCCATTAGTTAGTCTAGGAGCTCGGTACAGCGGCGCATAACCACTGAATATATATTTTATTCAAATTAATTGAGGTTTTGCGTTTCGGATCGGTTTGTGAAAAATAAATATATTTTTCTTGTTTTTTAATAATGGGTACTACATGAATAAGAGCGTTTTTGATTAATTATAATTGATTTTCATTTAATCTATCGGGTCCAGGTATTTTTCCATTGTGAATATATATGTTTGTAAACACATCCACGACACAATGGAAATTTCTAGTAGAAATTCTACTAGAAATTTATCTCAATAAAATATTAACTCTTATAATTATGTAGAATATCCTCTTCAATAAGCTTATGTATTGATTTTGTAATAGATTTTGTTCTTTTAAAATTATAGAAACGTTCTTTTGAAATTGTACCAATGTCACGTCTTTCAAAGTAATAACAACGATGTATTTTTCATTACTTGTATAATAAAAAAAATGTCATAAAGAAACTTTAATATAAAATACATTAATTTTTAATATAAAATACATTTTTGTAATAAACTAATAGCAGCCGTTCTTTGAATTATTTCAGACACATAAAATATTTCAAACACTTTTGTATTCTTTTTAAAAAAATTGGTGACGAGAATATGTAAGTGCTAGGTATTTAATAATTTTCTAGTATGATTTTTATAAAGCAATCTTTATAAATGTTTTAACAAAAAAAGTTGTATCCAAAATTGAACCTTCCAGCGACATTAATAAACGTCAAAATATCTCGATAGGTAGATATTGAGCACCCAAAATAAATAACTAAAATGAAGACACTGTACAAGAATAGACCTTGATGGATTGCAAATTAGATTTATGTTAAAGTTATGAAGCAAAATTATGATAGTGAAGTTAAAGTAGAACTTAAAGTAACCCTTAACGTAGTTATGATATTTTTCGTATAATTATCATTATGTATATCTTGAACGAAACTGACGACAAATTGGTTACAAATATATTATGTCTTGATAATAAACTCACCACTATAAACGAAATATATTAAAATGTGAAGTTATTTTGTGTATGCTTCACTCAAAAAGTTCTGCATAATAATACCTACTCGCATCAAAGCTTGATTTTATTTTTAACCAGATATCTGCCACAGTAAAACGTGGCAGGGTACAGTTAGTTATCCATCGTGTTTTAAAAAATATACAATTTAATATATACCTATCTATAGAATGCTAAAAATATTTATTCAAAAGTAAAGCAAAGACTTTGTACCCCTTTTTAGGAAAATCGCACAGACAGAGGAGTATGAAATTTATCACACGTATAGTTTATATAGAGAAGGAGTGCAGTGTAAATATATTTTTTAAATATGCATATAATAAAAGTAAACTTATAATTTTAATTAATTATGGTCGAATTTCGACCATTGGGCGGCCACTAGTAATATTTATTTTACAAAAAATCTACTTCCCATCTCCTACACTAAGATAATCGAAAAACAGGCCCTAATAATTGGTTTAATTTCAATGTACATAAATCATGGTGCAGCATTTTATAATGAATCATTTGGAGCGAGTGTTGGAATAAAATGAACCAAATTGGAACAATTTAACGCTGCAATTAACAGATTGTGGGATGGGTGGGCGTACCGGGTACGCGGTACGCGGTTTATTTACGGTTTTTCGATTAAGACGCATTGGTATCTACTAAGTTACGGTTTTTTGTAATCGTAGGTAGGCAGACTACTACTTTGTTCAGAGTTTAATCTGCATAATTAACGCCTTTTTTACTGAATCGGAAACTGTGCCATTAGTCTAATAGTTAGTATCACTGCTATGTACGAGGTCTTGGGTCCGGTTACGAGTATGAGCTGATATAGAACAATTGAATTGCACACAATTTTAAAGAAGCAGTGACAGCCTGTGGCCTTTCCAACGGAATCAGTAGTCAAAAGTCTCGAGTTCTATCGCAAAGGCACGCACAACTGACTTCTAGTAGTTTTCTAGATCATCATCATCATCAACCCATTAATGGCCCACTGCTGGGCACGGGTCTCCTCTCAATTGAGAGGGATTAGGCTATAGTCCACCACGCTAGCCTACTGCGGGTTGGCAGACTTCACATGCCATCGAGAATCCCCTCAAGCATACAGGTTTCCTCACGATGTTTTCCTTAACCATTCATATATTAATAAGATCTATATTCCCTTACTTTTAATAAACAAGATTCAGTCCAAGAATTTAAAAAGAAATATCGATATTCATTCCTCGAAGCGCTTAAAGTCTAAAGAGAATCAAATTGTACCTAGTAGTGATAAAAAGCGAACTAATATTTCTTTACCAAAACGTGACCTTTTTGCGCGAAGGTGAAATCTATCTTTAATTACTATTTTCAGACTATTCATCTAACTTAATCGACTGCTGTCAATAAAAACTTAAAAGATTTTGTATTTTAATCATTCTGGTGGACACTTGTCTATTTTCTTTGAAAATTACTAAGGTCGTTAAGTATAATTACACTGTTGAGTAACTGGTTTGTTTTGATAAAGGATGATTATAAGATTTACAATTAAATCGAAGGCTTCATCATATCAACCGTTATACGTCCACTGCTGGACATGGGTCTCCCCCAAGGATCGCCACGACGACCGGTCCTGCGCCACCCGCATCCAGCGGATTCCAGCCACCTTAACCAGGTCGTCAGTCCACCTCGCCGGGGGCCTGCCCACGCCGCGTCTTCCAGTACGTGGTCGCCACTCGAGAACCTTCAAGCCCCATCGGCCATCCGTTCTTCGAGCGATGTGCCCTGCCCACTGCCACTTGAGTTTGGCGATTCTTCGAATAATAATAATCATAATAATAATTCTTCTTCTTAATCGAAGGCTTACGTTACCACTTAGTATTTATGGGAGGTTACTTAGCGGAAATGTCTAATATTCTAGGTCGAATTTCCAGCTTGCTGTTCCAGCAGGTGACGAAGCAACTAATCTATACTATAATAATTATTAATGTGAAAGTATGTACCTATGTCTATTACCACTACATGATTTAACCGCTGAACCGATTCAGATGAAATTTGGTATGGAGATAGTTCAAGTACCGGGGGCGGACGTAAGATAAGATTTTTGTTCCAAGAATCATCCCTTAAAGAGTTGAAAAGGGGGATGTAAGTTTGTATACGGAGTCGATAGTTTATTAACATGAGAGAGTAAAAAATAATTAAGCAGACTGATGAAAAAGCTGATTGGATAAAATTACTAATTCCACATGAAGAATAATCATAATTGCTACTGGATACTATAATAATGGAAATATTATGTATAAAAATAAAAATACCTACTAGTTAATATAGCCCTCAATGTTGCAATGCTTGCAAAAGGTCGCTAAGTCATAAGTACTCACAATATCATGTAACACCAATTGTAAACTTAGCATGCAAATAAAACTTTGACTTTGACGAATTTCCGGGCTAAAGCCAGTTTGACTATACATCGTGAATGGGCAAAACACGTGTCCGGATTAATTCAGTGATGTTATTTCGAGCATTGACTGTCCTTAATGCATGTGCATATGTTATACAGGGGGGAGGCTAATGCAGCCGGCATCCCAAATTGGTGGACAGTTTTGTAGCCGAACTAATGGCTGAAGGCTTTTTATATGCCACGAGGGTGGCCTATACCGACAGTCCCGCCGCCTGGGGAGACGGGGTGCGTCGGATTCCGCCCAACATGAGCGTTTACCGACTAAAAAACAGCACCTGTCAACGCCACTAGCCCTGTTGCCGGGGCCATGGGATTCGCGAAAGCATGCACAATCCCGGCGAGAGACAGGTCTACGGCCCCCCTGATAGTAAGCAATTACCGTAGTCTACGGACGTTTGCATTTTCAGTTATAGGTTTCTTATAATTTTGTCAAAAAACAAACAACCGGGATATCAGAACTAACCGACCAAATTGAAATGGGAAGCACCAGCTTTCATATAAAAAAAGAATCACCAAAATCGGTTCACCCAGTTGAAAGTAATGAGGTAACAAACATAAAAAAACAGTCGAATTGAGGACGTCCTCCTTTTTTTGAATTTGCGCCGCGCTTTCTCCCCAAGCGCATAACCATAACCATACCAAGATATTTAAAAAGTGTATGCTATTTGTATGTAAGTTTACGATTTTAAGAAAACCCATGCTTCTTATCTCTATTTTTATTGGGTTACATCGTCATACTCCTCCATAGTTTTTTAGTTAGTAACCATTATAGATACCGCGTTTAAACTTTACAGTAGTAGGCTACATTATTGTATATTCAATCTTCATAATCTTCGTAAACGTCGAACATAATCGTTGACTTGATAAGATCATCCTGTATGAACAAATAATATGACGACCTGATTGGCGCAGTGGCTGAGCGATTGGCTTGTGCGTCACGGGTTGCGGGTTCGATCCCCGCACGGAGCAAATATTTCTTTCTACATTCTACAGGTAGTTGTTCCGGGTCTGGGCGTTTGTGTGTGTGAAAATTTGTGTTTGTAAACGCACCCACGACACAGGAGAAAATCCTAGTGTGGGGCAACGTTTTATTAATCAAAAGAAAAAAAAAGTAAAATTAAAACAAATTATGCAATTTCAATCTTCAGTACTTACACTGTTAGATTCTCTCTCTAGATCCACTTTGACAGCTCAAAACGTGGCTCAAATCCGGAAGATGCTTCCAGCTAGGTGCACCTGATGCCTTATCACGACAAAACCCTCTTCAAAACCCACGCATCTCCGAAATTAATATCCTTGGTGAAAGGCAAAATGGCCGACTACCGTGGTTGACAGGCGATTGTAGTTACAAGAAATTATTTAGTCTTCTAGCTGCTAATTTTATGAGAATTTAAATATGACAATCCAAATCCATTCACAAACCAACACTTTCAACGTGCCTTGTAACTCACAATAATAAAGAATTTCATGGTTGAAAACTGTAAAACTATACAACTATACAAATTAAAAACTATAATATACATTTTTATTCGAATGAAAGAGATCGATATGTAGACCAAACTTATAGAAAAAACATTTCATACCTACACTTTACAAACAAAAGTTCACCGTAGCTCGATAGATGGCAGCACAGAAAAAATTAGATCGCGCTATGGTTTCGTTACCGCGAAACATAGGGGTTCGCGCGGAGTCTAACTTTAGATTACGTTTTTGACGGCTCTCTGTTATAGAGACAAGATTTTTCTTGAAAGGGCGGTGATCGGCCAAATGTCTGGTCATCGCCCATGGAATACTGTAATATCTACACTTACTTCGAATAATAAGGAGTAGGGATAAGCATGGATGGGACATTAAAAGTCTTGTCCTATCTCCTAACACAAAAGACATGCTTGTTATGTATTGCGAATGGCTAAATAATTGTGTTATGTGTGAAAGTGGTATTAATTGTATAGTATACATACGAAACGTAATTTTTTTTACGGTGAAAATAAAATGCCAGTTTCCGACAAACGCCACCAGTTGGCGCCACTAAGACGTTAATATAAAGTTTCATTAATTTTTAATCGCAAGTTATGTAATAATCATTAACTTGCGATTAAAACTGGCGTAGTGGATTGTAATCCAAAGTAACATAATACAATAAAATAATATCTTACGGAGAACATTCTTGAGAGGGCATAGCGAGATTTCTCGCTCAAATTGTTCATTCATTCACAATAGTCGTATTTCTGCGAGTGAGTAAGGTTACCTGAGCTCGTTGGGGGAGTGACTATTCTGACAGCATGGGCATTCCATTTGTTGTCAGTTTAGTAGTTAATTCAGTATTTTAAGAAACCTAAACGGTTTGTGCATGGTTTGGCAATGCATATGTAAGCCAGAGGCTTACAAATGCGTAGCCAAAGATTGTGTATTTTAATCTCAATACGTCTGTACTTATTTCTATTTTAATTTATTAAAAAGGTACAGTAACAGACATACAGACTAAGACACACTAGATTATTCAGTAGGTAATAAACAATATAGAAATCTGCAGTCCAATTAAAACTATATACACAGCATCCGTTACAAAGTTTCTGCTTATACAATAATTATATATTATAAAGAAAATATATACAAACATAAATAATTTTTATATACCTACTAAATCATATTATTTATTTGCTTATTATTGAAAGCTATTAATTAATTATTATTATTTATTTGCTATTATTAATCTACGGTACATTCTTTAAGTAACAGGCTTTTGAACATTTGAAATCAGTAATAGAAAATGAAAATAGCAATGGTTATGTATGAGGACCCATAGACGTGGCATCAGACTGACCCATTCTTAGCCCTGCACCATAATAAATCCCCATTCCGGTTCAATCCTCGGCGCCACACCAAACCAGTATCGGCTCATTAATTATTGGCGAGCCCAAAGTGCTCTCTGCCTTTAAAGTAACCCGCTTTAGCCCAGCTATTAAACTGTCTAAATTATTAACCAAACATTTACTGAGCTCGCAATAACATAGACCTTCTTATACATTCATACCATCACGCCTGTCGTCTCCGAAGGGTTAGGCAGAGGTGTACTTATGTACGCCCACGTGTCGCCGGTGTTGTCCCATGTGGGGTGAGCCTATTACCATCAACCGGGTTCGAATCCAAACTCCGAGCTGCTATTGAGAATTTTATAGAAAAACCCAAAATTAATTTGCTTGACCTGGCCATCTAACTCAAGATCTATTGCTCAATAGTCGCTCTTCATAATCACAAAACCCATTAGGTGGTTTACAGTTTAAACGTTTTTGTTAGTCTTAATATACGATTAGAATTTGTCGATATAAATACGGGAAATATTTAGTCATTAATATATTATCTGATAAAAACCTGACTTCAAAAATGTCAGAACTAGACCAAATTGAAATGGGAACAAACGTTTCTCGTTTGGTCCCATTTCACCAGCTTTCAAATAAAGAAATAATCATCAAAATCGGTACATCCAGACGAAAGAAACAAACTGTGTAACGATTACAATAAGCGCAGTAGTATTAAGGCTGCCAACAATGGTATGGTGCCAGTTGCGAATCCTGGTAGGGACCTACAATATTTACGTATTTACAACAAAAAAAACCATGTCCGTAACACAAGCCAAAATTATAACACAGCGCCATCTAGTTACGAGTTAACCAACGAGGTTTATCATTGTAAATTTATATCTTGCAATGTATAATTAATTTGATTTAAATGTATTCTTGGTTTGACGTTCAACTAACGAACTGATTTAATATATTTTAATTCTGTCATCATCATCAATCCATTATTTTCCCACAGCTGGACATAGGCCTCCATTCATTTGAGAGGGATTAGGCTATAATCTACCAAGCTAGTCTACTTCAGGTTGGCAGACATTATATGCCATCGAGAAAATCTCTCAAGCATGCAGCTCAAGTCTCCTCACGATATTTTCCTTCACCGTTTGAGCATGTGATAAATACGCACATAACTTCCCAAAAGTCCACTGACTTTTGGGAAGTTATGTGCGTATTTATTACCCAAGGCACGCACCACTGTGCGTGCCTTGGGTTTGAACTCGAGACCTCTGACATCTCAGTCCACTGGTCACACCACTAGGCTACCCCAGCTCGTCAGGTTTAAATTCTGTAGAAGCATTTAATCCAAAATCCAACTACAAAAATAAACACTAAATAACACTCAAGTGGGTACCTACCCTACCCAACATACAAAACTAAAACATTCTCACATAATATACCACAAAATTATCACTCCCTTAATTAGCAAGGATACGCAATTAAAACACACATACAGATCAAAGATGTAACAAGTTTAAATAGCTTTTGGATGTTTCATTAAATATTCAAAACACGAATTTTTCGTCGCAAGACCTTTAACAAATTAACCCAAAGCTGTCGGGTTAAGAGGGCATTATAAGAATAAATAATGAGGTGCCCTCTGTAGGCTCGCAAGAATCCTCCGTGCCCTCTCAATTAACGTGGAGTTGAAATTAATTTATTCCTACTACAGGATTTTGGGCAAAGGCCGTGTGTAAGCCGTAATTTTTAGGGAGATTGCTACGATGTTTAAAACGTTACCTATATAATTATTATTAATGTGATGGTGCTTAGGGGTAGGCAGAGGAGTGTAGGTACTCCACTTCGTATTCGTGTAGTTTATTTCGTATTTTAGGTCCATATTTTTAGGGCATAATTACAAATGCCAAGATACTACTGAGAATATTTAGAAATAATTGACTAGGTATTCTGAAAGCATATAATTTCCGTTTGCTGTCAGTTTAGTAACTCCCCTATTTTAAAACTATTTTTGCAGGATCGGAAACGGTAATTATGCTCGCCCCCTATTACATGGGTCTTAAAACAAACCAGTGAAATTTGGCTATTAGTAGACAGTAGACACCTCTGGCTCATTCTTCAGGAATGACAGGCATGACAGTAATTAAATTTAGGATGGAGATGATAGAAATGAAGCTGCAACACCAAACTGTATCCTCCGATTTCTTTATTATTCGTTTTTTTACTTTCATGTCACTGTGAAAGCAATTTTAAAGACGTACCTACTCACATCAAAATACATTATGTATATACACATCTGTGCGAAATATAACAACCTAATTGTCTAATTTGATCCTCAAATCTCCTGTTCTTCATTAACGGCTCCAAGGTAATCTTAGGTTCAATCTGTTCATTACACGTTAATCTTCAGATGCAGTAAATGCATTAGTTTGCTACTAATCTTGGACCAGAGCTACTGCTTCATTAAAGACGCATTAATACTGCAACAATGACACACAGGATGCTGTAAATTTATCTATTACATATACATTATAAAGCTGAATGTTTGTTTGTTAGTTTTCGATACAGTAATTTGATTATGATGAAGCATTATTTGGGTTTTTGAACACTCAGATAACCTTAAGGTTTTTATTTTCAATGCCTAATATCAAAATGTCTTAAAAAGGAAACGAATAAATACATTTCGGTAAAATAAAATAAAAATTGCTTAATATCGAGATAAGCACCGTTTTGTTTATTTTACCAATTTTTTTTATTACAAATACTTAGTACTTTTGACACGCGTGCATGGTATGGCATCCGCATGTATGACGTGGCGTTCTATCTTGCCTACACTCATGAGAATATAAAATCTGTACGTATGTTTTAACAATAAAGAAAATAACATTCAAACTAATTTTCTAATATCAGCCTGTATGTTAGGTTAGGTTAAGGCTAAGGTAAGGTAGAGGCGGTTCATGTGCTATGTTCTACAAAATATTGTACGGAGTATTGAGCGTAGTGCGCTGCACAGTGGCCCAAGTTTCTAATCTACACTGCGAGTTTCATTTGCAAACTGGACTCTCTGTCACACCGTTACGAACAATTTTTTTAATGCAAGCATTTACTTAAATGGAAAATTTGGTTAGTTTGTTGGGGTCAAATTTTGCTAACTTAATTAGAACCACCTCTTATCCTGCGGAATAAAATTTCTGAAACAAATAGTGATTCTACACCAAGAATTTGATCCAGATAAAAGAATTTCTCAACGGCTAACAATATAAACGCTATTTATTTATTCTTCTTTTATCATAGATAGATTCTAGCTTGTTCGCAGCCACCACCGTTTGATAGAGTTTTATAATGTACAGTCCATGACATCAATCTTTTTCTTCTATTAGGTATTTGCTACAGGCTATAGTAAAAACAGTGATAGCATAATCATATAACTCAAGCCATAGAATTCAAGTTAGTTCATTCCTTCGACTTATCAAATCATCAAGCGTAACCGTTGAGGAAAGATAACATAATAATGAAACCTGAATCCCCAAGAGATTTGTTTTGACTTTAACTTTTTTTTTCTCAACAATAATTCAAATTTGCCCGCACTAGACTAGAGTCATGGACTATAGCTTAGCTTCTGACGACCCAATTAGTCCAACGGTAGTTAACACTGCCTGCTGTGCTATGGGTCCCGGGTTCGAATCCCGGTAGGGACATATGTTTGTGTGATGAGCATAAACATTTGTATCCGAGTCATGGATGTATCTATGTATAATATGTATGTATTTCCAAAAAAAAGTATATATGTAGTAGATCAACTGACTAGTATCCGTAACACAAGCCTCGTTGCTTAGCTCGGAACTAGATGGCGCTGTATCATAATGTCCAGGAATATTTATTTATTTATTATTTATTCTATCTCTTCTATAATATTTTTTAAGAGACTCGTATGCAGTGGGATAATAAATTTCAATCATTGTGTTTTTTTTTCATACAATGTCGCGTATTACCCGCCGGTGTGACGAGCGGCCATCGTAAGGTGCTTATGCCGCTTAGTTCGCTACTTGCCCGGGCTATGAGTATTAGATACATAATCAACTGTGAACTCGGCCTGCCCCTTTATATTAAACTGTTCAGGCTTCACGCTATTATCTGTTAGGGGCTTGTTAGTTTTAATGGGTTTATCTTCGCGTACAAACAGAGATGTCTTGAATAAAGCACTAACTTCTCTGTCATGCATGACGATTTAGCGTCAACTATTTTGTCGTTTACAGATGTAACCAGATGGTTGAACTGAATAAGCGTATCTCGTGTCCATTAACTCAAATATTTACAGGTACATACAAAGTTCAGTCAATAACGTGTGAATAATAAGTGTCGAGTATCGTATTAAATACACCAGGCTTAAAAGTTCAGATTCAAATGTGGACAAAGCAAAAGTGGTATCCAGAGATCGCGGCGGTCTACAGTTTTTGCCTGAATTTATGTTTTTATTATCATCAACCCATTATGGTTCCACTGCTGGGCACGGGTCTCCTCTCATTTGAGAGGGATTAGGTTATAATCCTTCACGCTATCCTACTGCGGGTTAGCAGACTTCACACGCCATCGAGAAAATCTCTCAAACATGCAGGTTTCCTCACGATTTTTTTCCTTCACCGTTTGAGCATGTGATAAATACGCACAAAACTTCCGAAAAGCCAGTGGTGTGTTGGGTTTGGACTCGAGACCTTTGACATCTCAGTCCACTGGTCTCACCACTAGGCAACGAAATGTATGTATTGTATACTTAAACTGAATACGTATTATATAGTAAACCACAGTCTAGTAATCATGTTCGCGTGGCCAAAACATATTATGAGCGTCCATTATTTGGTTTAGATAAGATTAAGCTCGCCAAAACATAGATTTAATGTTGTATAAACGAGCGTTTTATGTATGACGTACGATAGGTGTGGTAATTGAATTAAAAAGTATTTTTTAGGATATACCTTATGGTCTGATACTAAAAAAGGTTGGTATTCTTTTAACATTGTCGTTGTCTTTACATTAGGACTTTTATGATATAAAATAATAAAACATGGTATGAGTTTTTTTTAATTTGTTGTGTACATTTCTTCGTCATATATCAACCCAATTAATGTCCGTGTGGGTTGGCAGACTTTACACGTCATCAAGAAAACCTCTCAAGTACATGTGCAGGTTACCTCTCGATATTTTCCTTCACCATTTGAGCATGTGATAAATCCGCATATAATTTGCAATAGTCTTGGGATTGAATTCGAGACCTTTGACATTCACATCGTTATCATCGCTATCATAGTTATCTGTATTATAGTGTCATAATTATTGCAATTATTTTAGGTAGCTCTCAGTATCGCTTTTATAGGTTTTATTTTACTTTACCTATAATTATTTATTTGAACTCCGTAAAAAGTTATTTAATTTCTACGAAACTATCGCTGTCTGAAAATATTTATTTCATGTTAAAACCACAACCAGTATCTAAGTATAATGTATCTAAATACAAATTTCTGCGTATGTTATAGTAATTTCACAGAAAATCGCATTTATTCCTATTCAAGTATTGCATGAAATTTATCCAGAAATTCTATACGATGTCTCCCAACATACATTCTCGGTAACATACAATAGAAGCAAAAGGAACGATTCAATGGTTGCTACACAAAGTTTTTAATTTCCTGTGCTCCGTACCGGGTTTAGTTAAGCTTGTCTTTGGCCCATTTTGATACGTAGACCACAGAGCCATAAAGAAATACAGACAGTAGGCTTACTCCTTACTCCTGGTTGCTAGATGCATGCCAATGCATGAATCTAGGTCCCATGCTGCCAATGTGTCACGTGACATAATTATGTTAATACATTTGACTGACGAATACTTTATTCATAAATTTTAATTCTTCAGTGACAGAGGTGAGTTTTTAAGAAAGTAAGTGCTTGTTATTTTTTTATGTAAACTTAAGGTTAGTAAAATAAAATATCTTTAATATTTTACACAACCCTCCAGAGGCGGGTCAACCACGTACCTGTAGATCTTACAAATATTTGCTTCTTGCGGGAATCAAACCTGCAAGACGTGACGCACAAGACAAATGGTCAGCCGCGGCGCATTCGAATCTCCAATGACCAAAGTCTCTGTTTAACGGTGCACTCTTATTTACGTCCCATTCTCACGGTGCAACTGAACCGCCGGTGCCAACATTGCTATTTGTAAAATTCGAATATTGTTAATTGTTTTATGCTGAATTACGTTTCTAAGACATAAAAATACATAGATCGTTTTTTTATGATTGGTACTCCTTTTAACGAGTGTTATATTTTCTACAGCTTTTTGTGTAATGTTCCTTCTGTATTTGTTTCTAAAGTGGCAGAGCTTTGTTTTAGTTTTCTATGAGATAGAGTGAATTGTCTATTGTATTTTGTCCAGTTGTGGCTGAGTGTGCGGATTAAAATGTTGAATGCAGTTTGTCTTTTGACATAGAGAAATATGACAATCTAAAATTACTTTCTTCGGGCACAATTATCTATCAAGATTATAAAGAAGTGATAACGACTTCGGACTGTCAGAGATCATAATGTCTCAAATACAAATAATACAACCAATGACTTTTCTAATTAATTTGTGTGTATGTTTGCAATTCTTCTCCTCTGTGTGTTTACCAGTGCAAAGTATGGGAGGGTCAGCTTGTGAAGATTGAATAAGAAAGCTTTTTCTTACAAGTCGCAAGCGCATTTTATGAGTTCAATTTCAGTATAATGCGTTAATACACTAAGTTTTTTCTGCCAGCTAACGCCCGTTTCTATTCTTTATCCACCTACCCTTTTGTCTTTCTTTTACAAACGTGACAATTTGATGAGGTCGTACGAAAATATAATACCTAGATTCTATTTGCAATAGCTACCGACATTTATCAAGGTGATGGACGACTTTCGTTCGCTTTCGCCGTCCAACTTATGAGCGCCGTAAAATATTACCTATATCTAGGTGTTAAAGAAAAAGAGGTACACGTATACTTTGGTCTCTCTGGATCTTAAAAGTCAATAAAGCCTATACGTGGTTCTGTCTAAGCTATGATAGCCTTATGTAACTAGCGGACTGTTAAATCTTGGTCCTGAGTTCGATCCTATTGTATATAACCCTTGAGGAAAGCCCGTATAGCATGATGTTGTCGACCTATTTACTGTCCCTTTTCAGACACCAAGTCTTTATGGGACATGCCCACCACCTAAGTCCCTTCTACTACCAACTCCTGTAGGCCAGGATCAACAATAGTAACCATCCAGAAACTCGTCGAGACAATGAAGCTGGACGTGTCCAGGGGAATGGTTTTAATTGTCCTAAAACCCGCAGGTAAATTAATCATGAAAGTAGATAGGAGGAGTAAGAAAATTATCAGTTTTCCAATTCCCTCCTTATCAAGCGAGAGACTGAAAAGAATTTAAATGTCATTGACATGAAACCAGGTCTCCTTTCAACTTGATCCTGGTTTAGTGGAGCTAGGTAAACATCACATATCAGCCTTGTACTGTCCACTGCTGAAAGTAGGCCTTCGTTCAGTTACCATTTCATAATGTGGAGAAATGCCGTCAATCATCAGTTTTCCTCAAGAAGTTCGCACTCACTATTTCCACGAGTGATCATTAATTAGGTAACTATGATATTTCAAAAGGTTAGATTGGATTCAAACTCAAGACTTAAGACTGCACTCCGTGGTTATATGTCTGCTTCACATATGTTCAATGGTGTGTATGTATAAAAATATAAGTACTATACAAACTGGCAACACCGTAAACCAAAAAAAAGTAATATAATCAGTGGCAACACATAGACAAAAAAGATCTAACATTATTTTCACTGGCAACAATTCATTCTTCATTCAATTTATGTTTTGCGCCTACCTCCGTTTTTATGGATCCAATGTAAACATACTTGTCTGCTTATACAGTCGTGTAAATGGTCGTATGTCAAAATATACGTGCCTCGGGTTTTACATTTGGCGTGTCCTCTCCATGTCCCATAAAATGTAGAAGGACCATAGATTTCGCTGAGTTTGTTCGGCCCAAATAGACATGATAAAATATTCTTATGGTGGATTGTAAATTAGGTTTATTTATGTGCACGAAAGGCGAAAAAATGATGGTGAATAAGCGTTAATTTTCATTTTTTGGGAGATAAATATTCATATGGCCAGAGATGTTCCATTGTTCGCTAGTGTGATCTGTAGACTGGGAAGTCAAAGGTTTCAAGTTCAATCGAAGGTACCACTTACTTTTCAAAGGATAACATCGTAAGGAAACCTGCACGTCCTGAAAGATTTTCTCACAGGCGTTCAGGATTTTACAAATTATTGATATAGCAGATACAATGAGCTCTGAGAATTTTGATTTGATTTGATTTGATTTCAATAACTGGACTGAAATGTAGCACAGTAAACCATTGTGTACAAATAAGTATAATTTATGGATCTGCAGACTTCGAACAGTTTATTTGCAGCATTCAATTGCATTAATTCAGACAGATTAAATAAATTCAGGGAATTAGGAAAAACTAAACAGTGCTGGCTGTATCATGCTACTTTGAAATTTCTTATATTAAGATTTTATAACTAGCCTATATTTTCATGTAGGTAGGTACTGAAATTTTTAGGTGCAGCAAATGACAGCCAATATAGTCTACAAGATATTTTTTCACTTTTGTGAGCTACAATTGAAATGAAACTCAAAACACGTCACAGAACCGAAACTAATAAAAAAGGTTCAAATAAAATGAACCGCGAAATATTAAAAAAGGAACGACTCAGCAAGCGCACACCCTACGCAAGTCCCGTACAACATAAAATATATTTGAGCACAATAAATACGTGGAGCGGTTTTATTGTTATTGGCACAATAACCGTAAGTTACCGGTGACTCGGTTGAATTAACTGTCTGTCGGTACGTGAGGCTAATTGTGGTTGGTTTTTATTGTACAGCAGCGTAAATGAGACGTTATTGGTTTTTGGCTGTACGTAATGTTTTTGGATATGTGTTTTAGATATACATATGTACCTATATATATATTAACTGATATTTTGAAGACCCGATTAGCCCAGCGGTGGTCATCGCTGCTTTCTGTACTATGAGAATACGAGTCCTTTGGACATTTTTATTTTATTAGGTATCTTCTGTCAGAATGAAATGGGTTAGGCTATATTCCTCGGGTAGTGTAGCGGTATTCCGCGGATTGGCAGACTTCACTCTCCAACCAGAAAATCTCTCAGGGATACCGGTTTCCTCACGATGTTTTCCTTCACCATTGGAGCATGCGATAAATACGCACATAACTTTGAAAGGTCAGTGGTGCGTGCCTTGGGATTGAACTTAAGACCTTTGAGTTTCCAGTCCCCTATAGTCACATCACTAGGCTATCACTGTAGTTCGATTGAGTTTGAGAATTATTAAAATTTAATTTCTATGCCTCGTTGGTCCCTCGGTGACTGTCGAGCAAGAGGTCTTTGGTTCGATCACTGGTCGAGCAAAATATTATTGGGTTTTTCTATGAAATTCTCAGCAGCAGCTCAGAGAATTGATTCGTGACCGGTTAATGGCGATAGGTTCGCCCCCTATTACATGACACCTAAAAATATGTTGTGTCCTATTGAGTTGCAATATAGCAGTGTTGTTATTAATTTCCCTAAGAACATAACATAAAAAATATACATACACAACTTTTAGAAGTGGACAAAATCCCTGCGCGCAAATCACATTGTAACTGGATTTAGTAAGACTTACTCTAACGTAATACCATTTGAAATACACAATTATCAACATTGACAGTTCTCTTGCAAAGCGCGATATTTACAGCAAGTCCCATTGTGATCCTTTCTGTTTAGCTGTATACAGGGAGTTCCACATTGAGCTGTGAACGTTTACGAGCAGCTGTATATGGCATCGTTTCGTAATAACTCCTTTGGGCTTGAACATAACTGGAACGTTGTTATTACAATGTAATACATATTAAAGCACGCATTAACTTTTATTGTATAAAATTCAAAGGAAAGACGAGAAGGTTAAAAGATCACTTGCTGAACGCTAACAAAGCATAAGAATGAGTATTAAAATTAAAGGATGGTAATAAAATCACATATTGAGCTGTGGTAGCCTAGTGGACTGACTTTTCGGAAGTTATGTGCGTATTTATCACAAGCTCAAACGGTGAAGGAAAACATCGTGAGGAAACCTGCATGCTTGAGAGATTTGTCTTGATGGCTTGTCTGTGAAGTCTGCCAACCCGCAGTAGCCTAGCGTGGTGGACTATAGCCTAATCCATCTCAAATGAGAGGAGTCCCGTGCCCAGCAGTGGGACGTTAATGGGTTGTTGATGATGATTAATAAAATCACGCCTGTAATACTCGAAGGGTTAGGCAGAGGTGTACTAATGTACACTCATATTTCACCAGTATGTTTTTGATCCCATGTATAGGATGCAAGCCTATAGCCATCAACCGGACACGAATCCAAACTCCAAGCTGCTTATTATAAAAAAAGTAAAAAGCAGTTTTATTTTAATGTTCGCGTGAGTATAAGAAATCAGTATAGGTATTACTGCATCGGTAGAATTATGATAATACCAGATATGCTCACTAAAACACACCAACAAGGACAAAAAAACACACAAACTGCCTCATTGGTCTAGTGGTCGTTAGTGCAACTGCTGAGTAAGAGGTCTTGGGTTCAATTCCCACAAAGGACAAAGTGTAATTGGGTTTTCCCATGAAATTCTCAGTAGCAAGTCAAAGTTTGGATTCGTGCCATATCGATGGCAATAGACCTGTCCATTAGTACACCCTGCCTAACCCTCCGAGGACGACAGGCGTGATGGTATAAATACGTATGTTATTGTGCACGCAAACAATTTTATGTAATAAACACATAACACAACTTGCAATAATGCCGCGCATCCGTCGAGTTCTTTGCCGAAGAAATTCAATTTCTACTCCATCAAGCTGGTAAGTATGCCTAGTTTAGATTCTTCCAGCGCTTATTTGCATGTTAAAATGAGTTCCCTTACTTAGTGCTAGCTCTGAGAACCAAGATGGCGGTGCGTTATGTTATGTTAGGTCTGTATATTATTTTTTCAGTTTTAATATTTTTTGTTTGATCCGCAAGGGTAGCCAATGGTTTAGGGTTTTCTATTAAAATTTGCAATGACAGCTTCGACAATAGGCTACAATACGATGAAAAACATTATGTATTAATGCTACTAGAGAAGATTCTTACCTAATACTCTTTAATAAATCGGTATGGTTAAGCTACGCTAGCTGAGGAAAATCTGTGGATGGAGACAGACAGTAACGAGAAGCAAGAAGGCTTCTCGTTACTGCGGAGAATATGGTAAGCCTTTTTAATCCCGGAAGTCATACAGAATCCTAGGCGATTGCCTAGGATTCTATATGACTTCCAGGATGAATGATTATTATTCATGGTAATCAATAAATCGAATACCCTGATAACCAGTTTCCGTCGAGTAACGGCATTTTGTTGGTTTCGGATGGCAGTCGCACAAACTCATAAAAAATATCTGAGTATCATTAATCTGTGTGATAAGGTTTAGTCCTTAACTTAACCAATTTTGTTTAGAATTGGCTGTGAAAACTGGACAAAGTTGCAAACAAAAGCTTAGAATAATATAATAATTGCGGTTGGAACTAGTAATATAAAAGTGTAGTCAAATCAACGCTAGTGAACTACAATGTCATTCCTTCAGATATGAAATCCAAATGGTAAAGTTACAACTAACCAATCGCAATTAATGCAAAATAAGTGGAAAACAAAGGGCTAAGCGACGGTCATTACAACAAAATTATGATGGATGGCGCACTGCCCCCTAATTTACAGGGTTGCCTAAAAACAGGACAAATGTACAGAAATCGTATTTTATTTAATTCTTGTTAAAGGGAAAAGTTTGTCGAATTATTTTTGTGTTGCCGTTTTTTTTATATTAAATGATTATGGTTATGTTAGGTAAGAGCTGTGATGGCCTACGTGACGAGATGTCAAAGGTCTTCAGTTACAAACCCAAGGCACGCACCACTGACATTTCGAATGTTATGTGCGTATTTATCACATGTTCAAACGGTGAAGGAATACATCAAGAGGAAACCTGCATGCTTGAGAGAATTTCTCAATGGCATGTGAAGTCCGCCAACCCGATGGACACTTTTACAAATCATTTTATATTACTAGTTGGCGCTTGTGTTTCATAGCTGTTGACTATAGATATTACTCAATATTCCTCTCCCAATGTTATCCCCCTCCAAAAAAAAATTAAAGCTGAACAAAACAAAGTAACATTTTTACTCAATAAATTTTTTTCATTTTCAATATTGACTTACAAAATTTCCAAAAACCTGCCTACAAAAAAACACCAGTTATAACGCAATGAACGAAACTTTTGCGATGAATGCAAAGTCCGAATAAGTAAAGGACTTTAAACAAAGAGTCGTATACGCCAAGTAATTTTCACCCGGAAAAACCTGTCTTGCAGATTTTTTAAGATATTTTTCACGACGACATCAGAGCCAGTTTGACGAGTGAAGTTTTTTAATTACATAAATGTTTGATGTGATGAACGTACTCTTGACTTTTTTCCTCAATCTTCTTGTATATTACACTTCTTGCATAGAATATTCATATATCCGGACATTATGACACAGCGCCATCTAGTTTCGAGCTAAACAACGAGACTTGTGTTACGGATATTAGACAGTTAAAGTAGAAAGTGTAAATACATACAAATTATTCACAGAAACATCCATCGGTGGTGAAATGCTGCCATGTTCATCGCACAAAGATTTGCCTCTGCCGGGAGTGAGAACCCAGGACCCTTACTATATAAAGCAGCCAATAATGCCGCTTCGAGTTGTCAAATACCCCAGTGTATTGTGAATTAATTGTTCTCGTGCGAACACGACCGTGTATATTTTTTTTATGGAAGTAAGGGGGCATACGCACAATAGCCCCACCCGATGGTAAGTGATCACCACCACCCATGGTCATTTGTAACACTAGAGGATTTGCAAATGCATTGCCAGCACAATTGAATCTACATTTTCACGCCTTTTCCCATGGGGGTAGGCAAAAACTACGGAATGCCACGCGCTACGATCCCTGCATACCACATTGGCCTCCTCCACAATCATACAACTCGACATGCACGCGCGGCTACAATTACTGCGCACCTGACCTTTTTGAACATTCTACAGTTTCAAACAGACGAATATCTAAAGGTAAATTGACATCAATCAATTTATACTCAGACAAAATTGGAAAATTCTCAGTAAATAATTTTTAGAAAATTCTCATATTAATGTGTGCTGGAATCTACTGGATGCGGGCGGCATAATATGACCGGTCGTCGTGGCGATCCTTGGGGGAGACCTTTGTCCAGCAGTGGACGTCTAACGATTGAAATGATGATGATGATGATGATGAATGTGTGCTGCAAACTATTTCATTAACACCATTCATCTTCACCTTGTTTAGGTTTATGGAGCTTTTGTTTCTGTCTACTGTTTCTGGTTACTTTGATCACTTTAGTCAATAGCAAATTGGATACATTCCACACTCAAAAGGTTGTCACTCTATCCGTTTAGTACGTACCTAACCCTTTTCAATAGAAAAGTGACACTTATGATACAACAATGAATTTTATAAATAACCTACTAGCAGTATTATATCGCTTTGCTATGGCACATTGCATGAATAAGAAATAAGGATCAAAACAAAGTATTGATGGAATAAATAGGTACCTAGGTAAAAATAACAGGTTAAATTAAAGGGTCGTATATCGAGTAAAAGTTTGACCTTCGTCGATGTCCCTAGAACTTTATGAGTTTTTGACGCGTAGGTATACAAATGAGAATGAAGAACAAAACGAAGTATTATACCTCGGTAAAAATTATCTTTAAATTAGTTATATATCGTGTCAAAATTTAAACTCAATCGATGTAAAACTTTTTGAGTTTTTGACGAGTATACAAACCAACTTAACATACAATAATGTCGCAGTAGCTTTGTTACACAACAAAATCATCTTCACGCCTGTATTCCTAAAGAGTAAGGCAGAGACTTGCAGGAGTATATTACAATGTGCTCTTAAATTTACTGTCCTACAGTAAAATTCTATAATTTTTATACTTAAATATTATAATGATTAAATAATTCAGAAGTGTCTTCTTTGTTCTGTTAATCATTTCTATTAGATCCTACATACAACTTCGCCATATCCTATGAACATTTTCACCAAAAAAAATCCTTGAAACATTTCTCTAACAACCAGGAAACGAAATCTGCACCTCGATAATTAGCTTAATTCATTCAATAAATGTCGGCAACATTGAAAAAGGGCTGGGAATAAATCCGAGGGTGTTAAATAACCAGTAGACCGGGATGTCTGCAGCCCTCCGTGTCGAAGGTCGTGAAGTATTAAATTATAACGACAGTTTACATCTGTGTGCGTTTAAAATTTGTAATTGAGACGTGAAATTTGACCTTAAAGTAATTAACATAGAGTGGATATTTCGATAATTAATTTATGTTTCTACTTGTGATTTGGCATATTATTAAAATGATTTTACACTTTACAAACTTGTACTATGCATATGTAGGATTAAGTCTATTTCTGAACAATAATGTAAGTATGTAGGTATGTTTTGAAATATTGTAATGGAGGAAAATAGAGAACAGTAAAAGATGACAAGTAACGAAGTTGTATTAGGTTAAATAAATAATTATTCATATATATCCGAAGTTTTCGAATATATTTTCGGAGGTTACAAACAGTCCATATATTTTCATACCTCATTTTACTTAAAACTCTTTCATAAACATGCAGCATCTTACTGTTGGCGTACTTCTCTACTTAATCCTTCAAAAATGGCTTTAAGCGGATTTTAAAATACATAAACTAACAGTAAAAGACGAAAGACGACGTACTGACAAAAGTTGAGAAGAATGTACTGAGATGGTTTGGGCATGTTGCAAGAATGAATGATAGGCGATTGACGAAAGGAATTTATAAGGCGGATGTCAGTGGAAACGCCGAGAGGGGGCGCCCTAGAAGGACATAAACCGACCTAATTGGTGAACTCCTTCAAAAAGGTCAGGTACACAGTACTCATATCGGCGCGCGTGCATGACGAGATGTATGAATGTGGACGAGGCAAAAGTGGTATGCAGGGACCGTAGCGCGTGGCATTCTGTAGTTTCTGCCTACCCCTATCGGAAAAAGGCATGAGTGTATGTATGTATGTATAAACTAACATTCTCACTTTTATAAATAACTTTTACAAGTACACAAACGATCCTATTCACAACATACTTGAAACAAGCTTGAAGTTGTATAAATGCGAATAAATCCAACGTATTTACTAACGTTTCGAGTAGGCTTGTTTGACCTACATCTGACGTAGGGCGCTTGACGATGGTTTAAAAAAGCATACTTGTACCATCACATACCTTTCACCGGTACGTTTTAGGTCACATGTAATAGGGGGTCAGCATATTGCCATCAACCGGTACGTATCCTAACTCCGAGCCTCAGCTGAGAATTTCATAAAAAAACCCTATAAACACTTTGCTTAACCTGAGAATCGAACCCATGGCTTCTCGCTTAGCAGTCGCAATTATGACCACTAGATCAACGAGGCAGTATAAAGTATTAATAACATTTAAAATTCATTGTTTATATTTTAAATTAGTATAAGGTACGTACCTGATACTAATTTAATCAATTTTCCAATTCCACTTTCAAGAAAAAAAATATGACTTCACATTTTTTTATCGTTGGTATTACCAGCTCTATGTAAATTCACGGTATTGCGTGTGACCTAATTGTGGGGTCCAGCGAGCGTTCACAGGAGATATACATGTTTTCTTTTTAATGTATGAACTTTGAAGTCGTTTTTCATGCGATCATTTGCTCGACTTCAGGCCGGTTCTCATTTGTTATTTGTGAATTGAAATTTCGTCGTATCTTTGAAATGTGTATGTAATAATAATTATAAACAAAAATATTTTATATTTGTACTGGGTGTAATTTAGGTTACTTTGGTCCAGTTCTGGCATTTGAAAATTTGGTCCAGTTTGAATTTGAAGTCGGTTTTTTTAGTAATCTACCTGTGATGGAGAAATCGGTAAAGACGCATGTAAAAACTAGTTTCGGTTATATAGGCACAACTCCGAGTTACTTCTGAGAATTTCATCAAAGATACTGATAACACTGCTCGGTCAGTGGACAGCGGCCGTGACTGCCGGTCGGGTCTTGCCCGCTCAGCAGTCACGCTTAGGTGGAAGCTCCACGCTAGCCCGCAAAATTCAAATTTTCGTACGTTTTTTGCAATTTTTCCGGTCATTGTCAGGCTGTACATTGAACAAAATATGATTCGCGCCTGTAATAGGTATTTATTTACAGAATTATAATCATTTAAATCAATGAAACAGCCCTCAAAGTGCATATAACTGTATTGATTGTCTATTTCATGAAAAAGTATTTCAATCCAATTGTATGCAATGTGAGGGTTGTATTGATGATATTAATGATTATAATTCTGTAACTAAATACCTATTACAGGTGCGAGTCATATTTTGTTCAATGTACAGCCTGACAAATACCGGCAAAGTGCAAAAAACGTACGAAAATTTGAATTTCGCGGGCTAGCGTGGAGCTTCCACCTTAAGTCCAGTGTCCCGACGAGTTCAGTTCCCCTTACTTCGTGTATATAAAGCCTTAAAATAATATAATTTTGAAGGATACAACATCCTAACATGATGTACCTTCCCCAGTTAATTTAATAACAACCGTAAAAAAATACATTAAATTTCCTTCACCATCATAAAACGAAGCTTTCAGCTAATTTAATTTAGCTGTCATTATTTTTTCTTTATATGAAAGCCGAGTTATTAATTTATAAAATGGAGTTATTTGCCGGCTCTTCTCTAAAAGACTGCTTTCAACCTGGCAACTAGTTTGACAATTGAAAGCTCCATGAATGGTCTAATTGAAATAAAACATTTGAGTTTGAAAATAGAGTTAGATAACTAAATACAGTGGAAAGTTTTCCTATTGTCTACGTTAAAAAAGCAGCGTAGTGAGAATAATATAATTATGTAAGACTTGTACCCAGTAAAAAACTATACTTGCCTTTCCATATGGCTGGAAGCGCAGTTCTCATTAAGACAATTACTTTGACTTGAAAGGCAAAATAAAACTCCCATTTAATAAAGATGCATGCTACTCGTGAAATTTAATTGATGGATACTAATAAAGTGATTCTTACTTACTAAACAAAATTGAAAAATGATAAAAATATACCTTTACTACTTTTTATTAATGACGCACAGGTACCCTGAATCATCAAATCAATCGTTAGACGTCCACTGATGGACGTAGGTCTCCCCCAAGGATCGCCACGACGACCGGTCCTGCGCCGTCCGCATCCAGCAGATTCTAGCGATGGATACTATCGATATATTTAATGTAATAACAAATTAAATATGAATAAATTAAAATCTTTTTGTATTTTTTTAGCTTATTTCAAGCTAAGATTATTAAATTTTATTAAGAAAGAAAAATTCAACCTCAGGCGGGACTCGAACCCGCGTCTTCTGGATTGGTACTCCAGACGCTCTGCCAACTGAGCCACCGAGGTATCCGCCTGATGTGTTGAATTTTTCCTTCTTTATGTTACTTATGTCTTGCGGCCCTTTACAGCGAGTAGATTCCGGATGATATTGCATTACCTTTTTATAAAATCTTTTTGTATTTTTTTAGCTTATTTCAAGCTAAGATTATTAAATTTTATTAAGAAAGAAAAATTCAACCTCAGATATTGCATTACCTTTTTATAAAAAGGTAATGTAATATCATCCGGAATCTACTCGCTGTAAAGGGAGTATTCTGGGTTGGGCAGAATTGTCCAATCGATATTGCTATGTCGCCGAAAGACATAAGTAACATAAAGAAGGAAAAATTCAACACATCAGGCGGATACCTCGGTGGCTCAGTTGGCAGAGCGTCTGGAGTACCAATCCAGAAGACGCGGGTTCGAGTCCCGCCTGAGGTTGAATTTTTCTTTCTTACTATAATTTAATAATCTTAGCTTGAAATAAACTAAAAAAAATACAAAAAGATTTTATAAAAAGGTAATGCAATATCATCCGGAATCTACTCGCTGTAAAGGGAGTATTCTGGGTTGGGCAGAATTGTCCAATCGATATTGCTATGTCGCCGTAAGACATAAGTAACATAAAGAAGGAAAAATTCAACACATCAGGCGGATACCTCGGTGGCTCAGTTGGCAGAGCGTCTGGAGTACCAATCCAGAAGACGCGGGTTCGAGTCCCGCCTGAGGTTGAATTTTTCTTTCTTAATAAAAATTGAATAAATTAAGTTTAAACATATTTTTATTATAATTAAATTGATTAGTTTATGCTCGACCGCCAGTTACCGTAATGCACGCTTACCTAGCCTAGAAACCGATTCATTCGTAAAATCATTCACGTTATTGTATCCTAATATACTTTCGAGTAGATAGATCGATAGAATATACTTTAACTATAATCATTCATAAAATAAAAGTACCTACCTACAATGGCGGTCATAATTATAGTGATTTCTTCCAAACAACCTTTGGATGGACAAGAACAAAGTGAAAATAAACGGTCGTGCAAACTAAACTCATTAACTAAATTAAAGTAGTAGGTACTTCAGTTGCAAAAAATATATATAAATACGCGAAACAAAATTCGGGTCGACCTCAATTCTCGCATCATATCAAATACTGATTGCCGTATGAAAAAAAAATTCCATTTAAAAATGTTATAACTTCTCGTTTCGATGCTAATTTTGATCGACACTGTGATCTGATATTGGCAAGTTTGTTTGTAAATAATTAAACTAATATTGACTGCCTCGTCGGTCTAGAGGTCTTAGGTTCAGTAGAAGTTCAGGGTTTAGATTCATGCCCAGTTGGTGGCAATAGGCTCGCCCCTAATTACATGGGACCTAAAACATGGCGAACAAACACCGGCAAAATTTGGGTGTACATTAGTACATCTCTGCGTAACCCTTCGGGGACGACAGGCGTGATGATCCTGACCTTATTCCTAAATAATTAAAATTGACCTAAACGTTTTGTGCAAGTTTAATTTAAGATACTGATAGGTATAATGAATAATAAGACATACCATCATGCCTATATTCTTAAAAGATAAGTCATAGGAGTTTTGTACTCTCACAATTCACAGCTGTGTTTTTAGGTCTCTTGCAAGCCTAAACCTACCATAAACCGGGCACAAATACAAACTCAAAATAGCATCAACAAAAAAAATAGTAATGAACCGAAATAAATTTTCTCATGCAAAAAAAAGCATGTATTTTTATTTTCAGCAATATTTCATCCACAAGCATGCCCAGATACGAAGCTAGCATAATAAACCGTCAAAAAAAAAACAAATACAAACATACGGCTCGGGAAAAAAGGTTAAAAACGTTTGGTTGATAACGTTAATCACCGCACAGTTAACGACGTTTCAGCCGCGTGGGGGTTTAATCACTCGCGTGGACTTTTAGACACGTTTTTGCAATATATTGTCGACTACAGTTTTCATCCCGGGTTTGTCCTTCCATTGCACAGCGCATGCACCTGTGTTTGCGGCGAACAGCTAGTGTTATTAATCTCCAGCTGACAGTGAAAGTTAATTGAAACAAAACTACTATTTTATGGGTATTTTATCGCAATCATTCGTAATCATCAATCCAATAATGATCACGCTTGGAAACTATATGACCAGAAAAGCAATGAGGCAGTTATTATTTATAAACATGGCTTTTTAATAAAAATATTAGGTACAGCTAGCATATTCGCATTTACAAATAAACAGTTCGCTTTTTGTATTTCTATGCAATATACAGGAAATATTCACACATATACGCGTTTAACATTTCAAATGTGCACAAACAAGTGGTCATAGCTCTGTTATATAGAATATTTTTCATTCAAACTAATTTCATTTAAAGTGTATTCATAGTATAAAATTTTTGCTCCACACTATAGTATAGGCCTTAGTAAACACGCTACTGCTGTTGCATCGCGCCCTACCCGCTTTGTCTACAACTGAGCCAGAATGTTGTTATTTGAAATAATTATATCTACCCTCCCATATTTTGATTGTTTAGTAGCTAAGACTTAATATCGTTATCTTATATGTAATTATCTTGTATGATATAATACAATATGTTACTTTTAAGCTGCGCTTAATGGCAAATTTGTAACTTAAGTGATAAGTGTTTTCTCTGTAAGTGAATTTATAATTCTTTTGAGAAATAAAGATCTTTAACCGTAAACTATGTTCATACAAAATTTTATCTAAATAGCTTCAGCGGTTTAAGCGTGAAGTGAACAGATAGACATACATACTGATTTCCCATTTATAAAATAAAGTAGTACTAAGTATAGCTAAGTAGAAAGATATATTACTTTCACACTGTCTGGACTGAGTTCGTTGTGTGAGCTTTGAAATAAACTTCTTTCAATTCATTGTAAAAAACTATAAAACATACGTGATTGTCTCTCACTCTCTCTTGCCGTACGCGTGTGTGTAATGTATAACTGTATACCTAGGTATGTCATTAGCGTTTATGACCAAAACAGGACCCGTAGCAATAGAAAGAACACTGCTGCGACAATCTAGTTAGGCACAAAAATCAATAAGGCATGATTAGACTTAATTATTGCTGCATTTTTATCAAAATCTACAATAAATTCTTCGCAAATCTTTGATTATTCCGCCCATATTTCTAACATACGTACTTACATACATTATCAGAGAAGGGTTCGTACCATAAGACCGGCCCATATTTCACATAGGCAATCGATAGTCGCCGGTAATAATAGTCAGGATGTTCAAAAAGACTATAACGTGAATTTGGTCCTTTTTCCGATCCAATAGTTTTTTTAAACGGGTACTGAACGGTACGCTGGATATTATGCGGAGGAGGGATTGTTAATAGTTCTCTTTTTTTCCTTTTAATCTTGCTCGTTAGTTATGTTATCCTAGTAGATTTATCGAGTAGAATACGATTATTATTTTGATAAATAGGACCAGATATATTTTATGTAAATAATGTTTGTATGTATTGTATAAACAAAGGTATATTTTTTTAAACCTTGCCCCATACTAGGATTTGCTCCTATGTCGTGGGTGTGTTTACAAACACATATTTTCAGATACCTACCTACACAAACGCCCAGACCCGGAACAACTACCTGTAGATCGTACCAATATTTGCTCCGTGTGGGGATCGAACCCGCAACCCGTGACGCATAAGCCGATCGCTCAGCAGCTGTGCCAACGAGTCGTCTATGGATTTATTGTTTTTCAAAGAATAGTTATTATTTATACTACATAAACTTAACCTTTCGTATTGCCAAAATTGAACCTTTATTGAAATGCTTCTGAATATTTTGTGTAAAAAAAATGTACCCATTACAGATTGATACAGCTTCATTCAAGGAAATTTACACTCATACAAATGTTCGATACAATCTAATTATACACTTAGTAATTACGTATGTATATAAACATAAACGAATATGGCACAAACAAGCGATTTACCTTTTGATACGAAAATTACTTACAACAATACAATTTTGAATGAGGCTTTGATGTCAAGAATGTGTGTGCTTAAAGGCATGTTATGCGCTTATATTGGCATACCTATAATTTAATACATAATTACAAACTATCACGCCTATCGTCCCCGAAAGGTCAGGCAGAGGTGTACCGTATGTGTCACCGGTATGTTTTTTAAGTCCCATGTAATAGGGGCCCTATTACTGTCAACCGGGCCCGAATCCAAACCCAAGATGCTACTCAATAAGACTGCTTACCTGAGAATCGAACCGAAGAGCTCTTGCTCAGCTGTCGCACTCAGGATCACTAGACAAACAAAACAGTTTAAAATGTAAAATTGTAAATTGATTTGGAGGTCTAGGAGAATATTTAGATGTTGAAAGATGTATGAATGTGGAGGAGGCAAAAGTGGTATGCAGGGACCGTAGTGCGTGGCATTCTGTTGTTTCTGCCTACCCCCATGGAAAAGGCGTGATTTTATGTATGTATGAAAGATAAATCGCTAGATAAGGTACTACACCTAGCTACCTTTTTTTTTTGTTTTCGGTGTGGAAACCTTCAAAAGGCACCCGGCAACTGGGGAAGAGACCGGGTAGTGTGGGATTTTTACCTCACTAAAACCACCCCGGTGGACACCATCTGCACAAAAATGGAGGTCCCGGGTCCACCTAGAAACACATTTAAAAATATCTATAATTTTCTCAATGGTGTCTTTACATATAAAACTAGTTAAATAATTTTTTTCTTATACCGCAAGAGTGGCAAACTTGCTGAAGACCCACCTGATGGTAAGCGGTTACCGTAGCCTATAGACGTTTGCAACACCAGAGGTTTCGCTCGCGCGTTGCTGATACCTGTACAAACCGTTATATTTTATTAAAATTAAGGAGTTACTAAACTGACAGCAAACGGAATTCCCATGCTGTCAGAATAGTCGCTCCCCTAACGAGCTCTGGCAATCTTACTCACTCGCTATAACACAACTATTTTTATTTCACTGCAGTCTTCTATAAAGTGGAGAAACTAAACGCAACTGGAGGACGCCGACTGGGGAAGTCGGCAGCTTAATTTGAGCGAGGGATCTCGCTATGCCTCTCAAAAATTTGATTTTATAATATATCATTTTTAGATAATCATACTATGATAATACTGACATGGTACAGAGTTAGCCATTGAAAAATAGATTTTATTGACAGATACATATGTAGGTGAATATATTTTAAAGATTGCAATCTGTTTACATAGTTCTTCTTATAAATTTTATTGCTTGCAAGTCTGAATAAATATATACTTTCTAATTCTAATTGGCCCTTAACTGAAAGGATTTTTTTATACTTCAAGATCTTATGTCATCCAATTATGATAGAGCTATAAACATTAATTCTGTTATTAAGAAACTGGGAATTTTTATGTAATAATAGACAATTGTATTAAGACTGGAAGGCGCAGCGTGGGCAGGCCCCAGGCAAGGTGGACTGACGCATGACGACCTGGTAAAGGTCGCTGGAATCTACTGGATGCGGGCGGCGCATGACGGCCGCCGCCGTGGCGATCCTTGAGGGAGACCTATGTCAGTAGCAGTGGCCGTCTAACGGTTGATATGATGATGATGATTAAGAAACATGTACTTCTGCACACTAGTGCAGTACAAAAAAGTCTGTCTGTCTGTATGTTACCTCTTCACGCTTTAACCGCTGAACCAATTTAGATGTAATTTGGTATGGAAACCTTGATCCCGAAAATCATCCCTTTAAAGGGTCAAAAGGGAAGGGAAGGGTGAATGTCGTTAAAAGATTATTACTAACATATTCTCAAATATTATGCACTGTGTTTAGTTTGAGAAGCTGCTCGAATCTGTTCTGTGTCTAATTTCCACCAAGCTATCACACCAGATCAGCTATTCTATCAGTATGACTATCATAATCTTAAGCGACTACTATTCATCTAAATAAAATGGATATTTATTGGTTTTAAAATGAATTAAGACACATAAGCCAATTGCTGCTATTTTATTTTAAACTTATTTATACCATTTGTCGTATCGTAGTCGTCACGTGGCCTATAAAGTTCTCAAACGCTCACGTCATATCGATATCAACACGCGAAGGTTGTCACATTAAAGTCACGTGATAGAAAGTTTAATTGTCAATTTTGAAAAATAAAATGTTTTATTACTTTACTGCAGCTAGACTGTGACATGGGTTTGTGATGATATAAAGATCCGAATGACGTTATTGCGAAGCTCGCTATTTCGACATTCTTAATGAGTGGTACGCCAGTCCGAAAACATGAAATCAAAAACCGCTGTCGAATAACGTGGTCGCAAACACGCTGATTTAAAAACTTTTTGAATGGTACGCTAGTATGAAAGTCACTTCGTCGTTTGTAGTTGTTGCTAAATCAGAATTTGTGACAAGTAATAACATCCCTCACAGGCTCTGAGAGATCTATAAATATCAGCTATCAATTCAAGTATCTGTAATACAAACCTTGTTGCTTAGCTCGGAACTAGATAGTGTTGTCTCAATTTGAGCGAGAAATCTCTACCTACCTCTCCTAATTGCGTAAATCTGGAACTAGATGGCGCTTATTTATAATGACCGAATATATTTTTACTGACTTGTCTAAGTATTACCATGTTTCTCCTACAGTTACCATGAAGTGACTATTGTAACCCCCTAATGCCGCGAATAAACCATAATTTGGTTGTTAGTATTTTGAGCAGTTCAGTAGAATTATCGACCGTATGACGCAGTCGTTACAGCATTAGCGCCCTGGGAGGTGAGCTTAGCAAACGAGCGCATTAAAACTGAATCGCGTTAGGGAGAACGCACACTGAGATTGAGCATTTTATTGTTGGTGATAAACGTGATTGGGAGAATGATGATTGGGTGAGTTTGTGAGAAGTCGAGTGTGAGAGTTGAGTGTTGGAATCATTTTTGTTATTGTTATTGGTTCATTTGCCTAAAGGGTCTTTTTGCGTAATTGATTCCATTTTTTTTTTGTTGATATTATATGAATTACTCAGCCAGCTACTGTTTTTCCTGTATAGGTAGGTATAGTTAATTGAAAAGGTGCTGTACTAGTGCTACTACTGACTAGTGTCGAATAAAAACTAAATTGGTATAGGTTTTTAGCCATTTACTAAAGGATTCCCAAAAAAACATATCAGTGGCAGTACTACAAGTTTAAACAGTCATATTGCAGTTGTAGGAAAGGGATGACACTTTATATGTTGTATAGCACCATTCCTTTCCGGTGTGGCGTGCGAGGCTGCAAAATAATTTAATATCAAGAACTTCACCAATCCCGATACGGGTCTGTCTTGTTCATGTCCTCCAGGGAATGGATTCAACATACATTTCTCTACATGCTTTTCATTTGGCTTTACCTACAGATTTTCATTTACACCTTGATAAGGGGTTTTAACACCTTATATTTGTGTCAAAGAGGCATTAATTATTTTTTCATTAGTCTTTTTCATTAAACAATCGTTGAAAAGTTGCGGTATAATAGTTTTTGAACTGCCTCGGTGTCCTAGTGGTCGTAAGTGTGAGTGGTGAGCTGGTCTTGGGTTCGATTCCAAAGTCGGGTAAAGTTTTATTGGGTTGTTCTATAAAATTCTCAGTAGCAGCTCGGAGTTTGGATTCGTGTCTGGTTTATGGCAATAGGCTTGCTCCTTATTACATAGGACTTAAAATAGGCTTATTGGCAAAATGTGGGTCTACAACCTTCGACAACGACAGGCATGATGGTATGTAATGTGCGTTATAATTTTAGAACTTAACCCTCACAATGCGCACAATCACAAAAAACTTTCAATTCGTTTCTGTACGCTAAACTTTATTAAACCTCTCTCCACCCTAGAATTCGCAAATTGCAGTGCAAAGCACTTTGCGGCCCTTCCCGAATGCTAAGTAATAATTATTCGCGCCAAACGATCTGATTATTGCTTCGTAGAACATTCTGGTAATGTTCTAGCAAGAATATTACACAAGTGTGACTTTCTTACTTACGTGTAAATGTGACTTTTTAAGCACGTGAATGTGAGATGTCAATTTAGCCAGAATAGCAACACGCAAGCAAGAATACTTAAACCAATTAGTCTTGGTTTTTGTGAAATGAACTTTTTGGATTGGGAATAGAATTTAAATTTCTTTGTAGGTTTTGAAAATTATGGTAATTCTAGTATATCTTAATTTTCTTGTCAGTTTAATTTGATATCAGCCAAAGCCTTTATAATGCTATAGACCAATAAAAATAAAACACTTATTACATAAATATACTCCTTGCTCGTCAACTCATTTGAGTTACACACTATATATCTACCTACATCCACATGTATACTAGTATTTTTGTGCCTGACCTTTCAGGATTATGGCATGATGGTAAATGTATTTCAACATCAGCCCCTTTATTGTCCCACAGTTGGGCATGGATCACCTGTCATTTTGAGATGGATAAGCTGTAGCTTAAAACCTAAATTAGCGTCGTGGACTATAGGTGGAGTCCACCACGCTAGTTGACTTCACACACTATCAAGCACTACTGGCACGTACTATACTGATGAATACATACCTGCAAAAAGCCAATCGTGCGTAATTCGTAATCGATACAATTGGCTTCACAGTCTACTAGTCATACTACCAGGCAATCATAGCTATGTATAGATTTATATAAATTGCTCGCCCCTTATTGTATGGGAGTTAAAACATACTGGAAAAATGTGGGTGTACATTACTACATTCCTGCCTAACCTAACCCTTCGGGGACGACAGGCGTGATGATATGTAATCCAATATCATGAATCTACCTTATTAATTATTATATCTACCTACATTATAATGATTTAGCCCACAAAGAAATATATCATTTATATTCCTGTAAAGCAGCAAATGTACATTTGGGGCACAAAGCTGATTTATCCGGAATTTACCGGTTTGTGACACTTTCGTGTCACACTAATGATACGGCGGCCGCCACACGTAACCCCGCGGCCGCAGAAGGGTTAAGTAATGATTTTTTAAACAAATATTCGTGCTATGATGGTTAGCTATAGGCATAGGTACTCAAATGTGGGTTGGTTGGTGAGGGTTGTTTTAAAGTATGTTTAAATTGAGTGTTGGCCCAATTACTTTGTCAATTCAGAATCATCATCATCAAAATCAACCCATTATTGCCCCACTGCTGGGCACGGGTTTCCTCTCATTTTTTGGGTTTAGGCTATAGTCCGCCACGCTAGCCTACTGCGGGTTGGCAGGCTTCACATGCCATCGAGAAAATCTCTCAAGCAAATGGGTTTCCTCACGATATTTTCCTTCACCGTTTGAGCATGTAATAAATACGCTCATAACTTCCGAAAAGTCAGTGGTGCCTTGGGTGCCTTGGGTTCGAACTCGAAAACCTATTGGTAAGATCAGTGGACTAAGATATCAAAAGTCTCGAGTTCAAACCCAAGGCCTGCACCATTGACTTTTCGGAAGTTATGAGCGTATTTATTACATGCTCAAACGGTGAAGGAAAACATCGTGAGGAAACCTGCATGCTTGAGAGATTTTCTCGATAGCATGAGAAGTCAGCCAACCCGCAGTAGGCTAGCGTGGTGGACTATAGCCTTATCCCTCCCAAATGTGAGCTGACCCGTGCCCAGCAGACGTTAATGGGTTGATGATGATGATGCCTGTATGCCCAGAGGGGTGGACATATAAGTAAATTTTAGACCATCAAAAATTTTCCTTTACTTGGTACTTTGGATCTTTAGCTTTATGCGTAGATATTGAAACTCCCAATTGCTAACAATGACTAAATAACTCAACAATCAAAGATACAACACAATTCCTCTTTAAATGAACAATACAAAATATAAATAGTATAAAATAGACCCCTAATATGACATCGCAAGGCAAGGTCTTAGTGACGTGAAAAATGACGATCGAATGGCAGCATTTTTCACCTTCCGCTGTAGGAAACTCATGAGGTAAACAGGAGTTAAAGTACTGGATCGGCCGCACGATTAATGGGACCGGCGGATTTGAGGGTCAGATTTATTGTGGCTGAGGAGAGGCCTCTCTGAATATGATTGGGTGATGTGATATGGTAAGAGTGATTTCTCTTTAGTATATTTATCTGAGCTCTGTTGCATCAAGTTGAATGCAAAAAGAGAGGCCTAAGTCGAGCATTGGATGAATATAGGCTGATGATGATGATGATATTTATCCTGTTTTCTGCCTTTGGCCTGTCCGGTAAGATCCTGTATTCGATGTAGAAGTCAGACATGCTCAACCTAGGAGTCGAACCCGACACCTCTTGCTCAGCAGTCGCACTAATAACCTCGGGGCAGTATGTGGTCATGGTAAAGTGTTGATTTGGACTTAAATAATATAAATACACAGGTAATGTACATACATCCAGACATTATGACACAACGTCATTTAGTTCCGCGTTAAGCAACGAGGCTTGTGGTACGGATACTAGTTGGTTGATATACTACATATTATATACTTTTTTTTTTGTAAATACTTAAATTTTACACATAGATACATCCATGACTCGGATACAAATATTTATGCTAATCACACAAACATTCGTCTCTACCGGGATTCGAGGGGGCCGTGGGCCCGGGGCCCACAGTACAGAAGACAGTGTTAACTACCGCTGGACTTCCTTCGTCAATTGGGTGGTTTAGGCATATAATAAATACGCAGCTTCGAGTATCTTCGTAGTAGGTATCAAGCCATCTTGGTATCAAACAGGACGCCTTCGACTTAACAGTCCACTGGTCACATCACTAGGCTATAACGACCCTCCATTACGGATTTATGAATTAAAAAAAATAACACGAGAAATAAAAACATTTTATTTATAAATCCATACGTTTTTATATCCACGTGCGGCCATGATTTATGGATCCCGCACCCCCAACATTTCAATTAGGAATTTGACGAGTCACTCCAAACCGTTTGTATTGATTTATATCAGCCAATTGCCTTCTGATTTACCAGGAAACGTTAGGAAAGTTCCACATTCATTCATTTTATTAGAAAAGTTTTCCTGTTACAAAAATATGCTTGTTTGTCACTTCCAATCATAAAATGTATGCCGTATTAAGTGTTTATATTTAGAATCCACATGACACGCTGTTAGATTTTATTTACGTAGGGTTCAAGGGAAATACGTAGTTAGTAACTGGTCTCTATTCACGTAAACTCACATCTTTTCCCATGGGGGTAGGTTTCAGGCCAGAAACTACAGAATGCCACGCGCTACGGTCCCTGCACACCACTTTTGCCTCGGCCTCATTCATACATCTCGTCATGCTCGCGCGCCGGATACGAGTGCAGCGCACCTGAACTTTTTGAAGGAGTAAAGTATAATTTTATACTATGTGGAGATGATAACACGACAATCAATTAAACCCATTATGACCTAATGATATTCTAAGTCTGTATACCAAAAGTCAATCAAATATACCCAGTAGTTTAGACACAGGACATTACTTTCCATTTTTTTAATTTTCAACATGATGTATTGTTTACTAGGCTACCACAGATAAGGTTAAAAACCTGCAACATAAGTATAAACACAAATGTTGCCAAATTGCCACTTAAAACACCTTCGCCAATCTTAAAAAAAACTCCTTACGCAAATCTAATTTCTTTTGCATATTTGTGCTACCTATTTATTTTGTTTGAAAAAACTTTTTTTTAATATCGATGTTACTACGACTTATTTAATAGAGTCAAAATACTCTCTTGAACTAGTATGGCTCGTCTTTTCATTTATTGTCATGTTAACATCTCCACATTGTATATTATCCGATGTACGTATAGGACACAAAACCAAATTCATTGCACTAACTTAGAGGGTGCAATTTCAATTGTGTGTGTGAAATCTTCCTATACACATCCTACTCTCATCCCAATCTGATTCCTTTAAAATGGGCGATTCCATTCCTGTGCCCAGTAGTAGGATTTTAAAAAGGTTGATGATAAAAATCAAACATCATTCGAAAACAACATAATATAAATTAAAGTATGAGTAAAATAATAAGAAATGGACATGAATAAAGGTAATGGCAATAAACTCACCCCCTTTTACATGGGACCTGAAGTATACAAGTATACATAAGTACACCTCTGCCTAGTCCTCCAAGGATGCAATTAGGAACGCATACAGGTACATAATTTTAATGAAAATTCATCTGACTAAAAGGTAAGCTTTTAGTAATTATTTACGAATGAACTGAAATAAAGTTTTAATATCTAACCTGTCCGAAACACGCCTGTGCTGTTTACACGCCGCACCAATAGGCAGCCGGTGGTTTTGTAACAGGGCTGTCACTTTACAGTTCGAAATATTATAGTAATAATTAATCCGGTCTTTATAAGCTTATTGAAACCTCTTAAATACTTAAAGATTTAGTTCCCATATTTAAACGTAATAAAGGTTTATTATATTTAAAAAAATACCTGCCTCGATTTTTGACACTCAATTTTTAACCGATATACATAATTATATATTATGTATATCGGTTAAAAATTGAGTGTCAACCGGTTTCAATCGTTGTATATAATTTTTGCGTGAAACCACAATGTCTTACTGCGAATCGTGGCAGTGTACCTACAACTAGTTATATACCTACACTAGCTGCCTCCCGCGGCTTTGACCGCATGGTATATAGATAAAAAGTAGCCTATGTGTTAATACAGGTAATAAACTATATGTATGCTAAATTTCATTTAAATCTGTTAAGCGATTTTTGCGTGAAAGAGTAACAAACATCCATCCATACATCCATACTTACAAACTTTCGCGTTTATAATATTAGTAGGATATACCTATTAATATACTCAGTTAGTTTTCATGTCAGCTTTTTTTGACAGTTCGATTTTTATTTAGTCACGACAAGACGAGAAGGAAATTGCAAATTATTATGTAAATATAACCCCATGACAAACATGTCATGGGGTGTTATGGAAAGCATCCATTTTACAAATCTTTGATATATGTAATTGATATAAGGGATTATATCAATTACATATATCAAAGATTTGTATATGTAATTGATATTGACAAATCTTTGATATATGTAATTGATATAAGGGATTATATCAATTACATATATCAAAGATTTGTAAATATATAATTGATATAAGGTAATAAATGATATATGTAATTGATATAAGGGATTATATCAATTACATATATCAAAGATTTGTAAATATGGAATGATAAAATTTGCTTAGTAGGTAAATAAAACCATACAAACAGTTATGCCAAAGAGCAAATACACAAATTTTGCGATATACGATTTTCAATTAGGTAGGTAAGTATGAAATGTTAAACGAACTGGGGGCAGACCACCAGCCCGATGGTCTGACGATATTGTGAAGGCAGTGGGGAATCAGTGGGTGCGACTTGCACAAGATCGGCAACAGTGGCGTTATAGAGAAGAGGCCTTTACTCAGCAGTGGTTGTCACCAGCTGGATAGATAGATAGATAGGTAAGTATACCTTATTTGTTTTTTTATTGTAAGCAAGTAAAACTTATGTTATTATTTTTCATACATGTTTTTATTTGTTTAGTGAACTCAATATTACGAATATCGATTACGTGAAAATCTCTTCAGAATGCGTTTTTTATATTATTATTTTTAGCGCGCCTAGACAACTTATTTTACATGAAAAAAAAATACTTTTTATAGATTTAATCGCGGTACATTGAGAAACTTATTTTTATTTAAATTTTAATATTCGTGTCAGAATACGAAATCAAAGCTTAACAATCTGAATATCCTCATTAAAAGTAAAATCTATTTAAATACGCAATTCAACGCAAGAGTATATGATTATCTACATGAAAATACAAAAAAACGGTCTCCAAAAATAACACAATAGATATTTTTTGTCAAGAATTAATTGACACCGACTTAAAAAATAATTTGAACAACCTGATAAGTAAAGCAACAGCCCTATTAATTTAATTGGATGGCTACTAAGGAAATGAGCGGGAATCTTGTAGAAGGGTTAAAATAAATTAAAACGTTTAGCTTTGAAACGAATCGCCCACCGGGTGCGTATTACTATAATGATAGAGGGTTAATTTCTTAAATATACTTTCAGCCTTTTTAGTAGCTGCGATGATGTTAACGGCAGTGATTTGATTTTTTAAAAGTAGATTTAGACGACCCCATTAGCCTAGCGGTAGTTAACGCTCTCTTCTGTGCTATGGGTCCCGGTATTGAATACCACACGGACAAAATATGTTTGTGTGATGAGCTTCAACATCTGTATCTGAGTCATGGATGTAAGTATATATTTTATTTTATTTTTATTTTCAAATTTAGAAAACTTACAGCTAATTTAACAATAGTCACACTCAATATGATTAAATTATGGCCAATAAAAAGGTTTCACTAATAACAAAGTTGTGTAAACTTGCTTAACATACCAAATAAATATTACCAAAAAGTGTATTACAAAAATAAAGAAAAAACTACTACACTACTACTATAAACTACTAAAGTAATACAAAATTATATATTATGTGAAATAATCTACACACAATAACTTTTTAAATACAATATGTATGTATAAATATGTATAATATGTATGTATTTAGTAACACAAGCCTCGTTGCTTAGCTCGGAATTAGATATCGATGTGTCATATTGTCCGGTCATATTTATTTATTATTATTTTCGTTGAGTAGTTTAAGGCGGGACTACACCTGCGCACGCACCGTGCACGCTACACGCACGCCACAAACGGCTACAGCCGCGTCACATTCTACACTCTTAATTATATGCACGCACGTGCGTCCTGTTGTGGATTTTACTGTTCGTGTTCGTGAGAGGACATTATTAACTAGCACGCTGACATTTCAAGAACATTTGCCGTGTTCCTAAAATGTTGGTGCACCCACCCGCCTTATGTTTTAACTTGGTTTTTGGTATTAAAATATATTTATTGTCATTTCACTACTAAATAATAATGTGAAATATGAACTGTTCTTCGTCTTAAACGTATATAAGCTGGTTTCTAACCCTTGACGTTTCTAACTACCACTAATGATTTGACAGTATTTCGCAGTGTAGCCTGACTATATTTAGTTAAAAAAATACTTATTTCGTATAAACTGCGAGTTTGTAAGTTTACCAAAACTCGTTGGGGGACTGACTATTCTGACAGCATAGGAATTTCGTTTGCAGTCAGTTTAGTAACTCCCTTATTAATAGGCTACGCGCGAGCGATAGCTTTGGAGTTGCAAACGTCTATAGGCTACGGTAACCGTTTTCCATCAGGCGGGTCGTATGGTTGTTTGAAACCCTTATGACAAAAAAAAACTAATACTTCCCTATGTTTGTACTTAAGCGTGTCGGTCACACGTGTTCAGTGTTTTTCCCCAAACGTGTGCAACGTGCGTAAAGAGCTGCCACGTTAAAAACTACTCTAAATGTTTATAATACATAATTAGTTATTCTATTAATGTTTTAAGTAAGAGACTACCGGGACTGTCAATTTACACTATTGTATGTATATATATGTTACAGGCAATCTGTATAATTAAGATATTCTATACAATACCTTATACATTATTTACCCGTTTTAGGTATTCTTTACATCGACTAGGTATTGTTCAGAATACCGGATTATACAGATTACCCGTAAAACACATATATACAACCACTTATTTTCACCAATCCATTAATAATCTCATTGTAATTTTCCACTATGCGTGCCAGTTTTCACCTTTCACAAACAAGTTAATTTTGACCTTGCTGTCATAAATACTATTAACAATAGGGTGAGAGTTCAATACGTATATGACCATGACCTTGATTTTCTTTATAATGGGCCAGTTTTAATAGTTTCTTGTTAGTAAATACTTCAGCGGTTTAAATCAATACGATACAGAATTAAATTGCCTACTTTTTTATTGTCAAAAAGTGGGGAGTTTCTTAATTAATCATTAATTTATTGACGATTTGATTAGCGCAGCGGTAGTAGAGGCTGCCTTTGTTGGTAAGGGTCTTGGGTTCAGATCCCGGTAGGTGCAAATGTTTGCGTGATGATCGCGGACATTTGAGCTCAGTCATGAATATTATTTCTAATTATAATTATTAGAAATATGTATTTACAAAAAATATTTATTATATCTATGTAGTCTACCAACCATCTAGTATCCGTAACACAAGCCTCGTTGCTTAGCTCGGAACTAGATGGCGCTGTGTCATAATGTCCGGATACTTACTCTTTAAAGAATTTGGTAGGTACTAATTTACAGAACTGGAAACCGTTTTATTCCTGAAATATTAAAGGCATATTGACTCCTATAAAACGGGAATATAGAGAGAGAACATAGAACGTTGGTGGTAAAACGGGGTCTGTAGGTGTGTTTCGCGAATAAAATAAGTAAGGTCACACTTTTCAAAGCACATTGTCAATCTTTTTACTCGAATACCGTGTCAGTGAAATATGCGAAACGAGTCTAGAACACCGTGCGTGTTCAATACAACAGTATTCAGAGAACTTTTAGGGCTGCCATGCCAAAATGTAGTGCTTGCTCTGTTATGATTAATGAAGAACTAGGATGTAACTGCCTCGTTGGTCTGGTGATCGTAAGTGCAACTCCTGAGCAAGAGGTCTTGGCTTCGATTCTCAGGTCGAGCAGAGTGTTATTGAGTTTTTTAATTATTTGATTTTATCTACACTTCATAGTTTCTTTCTGTAAATACATTATTATACAAATGTCTCAGGTGCAAAAATGGACTTTGTTCAGCACACAAACATTTGCCCTTATTTAGATTCGAACCCAAGACCACACAAAAGCAGCTTTAATCAGGTCGTGGTAAGATATATATTTTGAAAATTACTACCGATTTTTGAACTGCTTTGATTACCGGGAATTTTTTCAGTAGCACCATTTATCATCCGTAATATTATTTATACAAATATCATCAGGCATTCTAGTTGCATATTGCAGTTGTTACTTTATAATACTGTCCTAAATTATTCCCGCGCCGTGGCCACCGCAGCAGTAGCCAGGTAAACCTAATTGCTTAGATTTCAGTCTGGCTAGATTCCAACTGTCATCAACGCTTAGGAACTGTATTGACAATGCACTAACGTCAGCCTTTTCAGAGGATTTTGAGAGACTAGATCTAAACGGATTCTGCTGAATATTCATACTTCTAGCACCTCACTGAAAATGGACATAAGTTCACACTGTACTGTAAACTTGCAAAATGGCCCATGCATATCTTTTGTTTTCCCTTGATGATTGGCATAGGAGTTTTTTCCTATGACTATGACAAAGTGTCATGGTCGTGAATGGAAGAAAAATAAATCAGATTTATACGCAAAATATTACAGCTTTATTTAAAGCACTGATAGTCTGGTGATGACTATAGACTGTTAAGTCATAGGTTTCCAGTTCGAATCCAAAGAAAGACAACTCAGTATCTGTATTTTTTCAAATAATCTATATAATATATTGATTATGTCTCGCTTAAACCGCATACAATATTATATTTCTGGCAAAATTGAACACCTGAGGGATTTTTAGACTCCATGTGAAGACTACCAAATAACATTTAGTAGGCCGATGTGGTGGATAGCCTAGACTTTCTGGACTTGATTAGAAACCCGTACCCAGCAGTGGGACAGTAATTGGGATGACGTATGCCTACTAGTTTTCTTACCTACTCTTGTATATACAAAAATCTTACTGCACTCTCTGCCTAGTAAAATAACATGAAAAAAGATAGCGTCTGGAAAGCCAAAAGTGGAATTAAACAATTCTTTTACACTGACAAATTCCTGTGTTAAAAAAACTCCCACCAAGCTTTGGTTAGCCCAAATCGGAGCCTGAACTATAGCATTTATCTACCCAGGTAATTCTAATTGCATAGATTTGATGCTGGCGCCCGGCCAAATGTCGTGGAGAGGTGGCAACGAGATTAATTACAAGAGATTTAGTGTTATAGGCGTAGTTGGCAAACGCGCTTATTTATTGTAGTAATGATTTGTTGTGCGTTCAATTGTGCTGCTGTTGTGTGGGGGAATTTTGGACATCAAATCTGTGGTAGTGGTAGAAATATTACAGGGAATGAAGAAGGAATTGAGTAACAAGAAAACATAGATTATTTAGTAGCGCATATTCGACATGTCGACTACGCTAGAAAAAGTAATGGATTTTATTTATAGCTGGAAAAAAAGAAAATTCAAATTTTGTAAAATAAAATTGAAAAAGAGTAGGTAGTCAGTAGTCATCTTCGCATTATTGCCTTTTAAAAGACACTGATTAGGGGACATCGGTTGGTTGGCTTTTTAGTAGATATTTTTATATCAATTTTATTACATATACATCGAAGTTAAAAAATCATGATCACGCTAATTATTACATTGCTACAAAAATACATTTATCAAATGTGTAAATGTTGATACTGGTTTTTAAATGACTAAATGAGGATTTAAATGAATGAAAACCGCAAATATAATGTAGTCGTATGTGTCTCGTATGAATGACTTAATTGTAATTTGGCACATACCTCATAGATCTAATTGTCCCAAACGCAACTAGTGACCCCGGGTCGACCAAATTTTATGTATTGTATTGTATTTGGGTATTGTTTTGATACATTCTCAGTTACAGCTTGGAGATAGAATTCGTCATCAGTTTATCAATAATCATGTCACGAAACTCATAAAAAACAGATACGAAAATGATTTAGAGGAGGTAGGGCATAGCGAGATTCCTCGCTCAAATTAAGCTGCCCGACTGGGGAAGTACTTCCGCCTTACATAATACCGCAGTGAATCAACAATAGTTGTTTTTCTGCGAGTGAGTAAGGTTACCAGAGCTAGTTGGAGAGTGACTATTTTGACAGCATGGGCATTCCATTTGCTATAAGTTTAATAATTCCCTATTTTAAGGAACTAAAACGGTTTCTGCAGGAGTGTGCAACGCATTAGCAAGCCTTCAGAGACGACGGTGATCACTTACCATCAGGTGAGCCGCCTGTTCATTTGCCCCCTTATCGCAATAAAAAACCTTCCTTCCCTTTTTCAACCTGTCAAACGGTATTATACTAGGAAATGCAGACAAAACAAGTTTTCAATATAACCATTAATGTAATCTAGTTCCTTTGTACATATAAAATGATGGTACCTACATTGAATAGTCGCGTTTGAATTATTTACAAGAAAATGGCCGGTCTGTCCGACCATCCGACATAACTTCAATTAACGCTAGACAAAGGAGAGCGTTATGCAACATGGTAATATTATATCCTGCTACAAACACATATCTACCAATTTGTATTTTGATGTTGACGTTTCCAGGCATTTAGGGTCTGAATTTAGGTCTTCAGCGAGAATTTTGGGGTTTATTTATTTACTTGGATTTTGACGAAATATCGCAGGTATGTTTCCCATGTAATAGGGGGCGAGCCTATTGCTCCACCTGGGAATCGAACCCAAGACATCATACTCAGCAGTTCAATTTACGACCACAAGACCATCGAAGCAGCTGCCCGTATATCTGTAAAAAGTATCTAGTAGTTTTTTTCAATAAAAGCATTAATCCATACTAATATTAGTATCCAGGACTAATATAGTCTGTCTGTATGTCTTTCTGTTTGTCTGTCTGTTTCCTCTTTAGGCTTTAACGGCTGATAAATTATGAATTGGATAGTTTGAGACCCAGGAAAGAACATAGGATAGTTTTCATCTCAGAATTCATCCCTTAAAAGGGTGAAAATGGGGCGGAAGTTTGTATGCGGAATCAATCATTTTTTAAAAGGTAGGTAGAAATAAATAAGTGGACTGGATACAATTACCAATTCTACGCGAACGAAATCGTGGACAAAACCTAGGAAAAAATAAATTATTTTCCTGTCATAGTTCTGTCGTACATAAACCAGTCTCAATTAACGTTCTGGTGACAAATTAATGTGGTCGATGTATACTGAGGGTGCGGCGCCCCGCGTCGACCGTCTACCTTCGAGCATCATATTGTAATGTACTACTAACGTGGTAATAAATCATTGTTGCGTTGATACAGCCTTAATATACCTATAGACATTTCTGGACATATAAAATTGGACATAACATAACGCCTGTCATCCCCGAAAGGTTCAGCAAAGGTGTACTAATGTACACCCACGTTTCGCCAGTATATTTTAGGGCCCATGTAATAGGGGGCCAGCCCATTACCATTAACCGGGTACGAATCCAAACGCCGAGATGCTACTGAGAATTTCATAGAAAAAACCAAATAACACTTTGCTGGACCTAGAAATCGAATATATGCTCTCTTGCTCGGTAGTTAGACTGGATGACCCCTAGACTAACGAGGCAGTTGTAAATATGGACTTGGAAAATACTTACATTTACTTCTATAAGTACCAGTACCAGTAACAAATTGTATACACGAGGGAAACGCCAAAGACAAGTAGGATCAAAATGATACTTCTTGTCCCTAACTTTATAGTCATCCTACTTCGACATGATTGCAATATCCAGCTTACTTCCACAAGTATTTTTTGTAATTTCAGCTAATCATCACCATCAGCCCATTCAGGTACATTCTCACTGCTGGGAAAGACTTCCCACTGATTTGAGATGGAATAGCCTGCAGTCCACTACGCTAGTCTAGTAGTCAGACTTCACACGCCATCGAGAAAATATCTCAGGGATGCACTACATGTGATAGAATAGCATGCAACTTTGTTAAGTGTGCATGCATTAGGCTTAAACTCAAGACCTTTAATTCTCCATTCCACCAGTCATACCACTAGGCATTTACAATTCTCACGTTCTCAAATATGAACATTCATTACCCGTAACAATATACTGCACACCATACGAATATTATCTTTTAATTCGAAACTGCAATCCGTGGTGCAAAAGCTAGCTTAGCTACCTTCTGCGTTAGCTACCTTTGTCATAAATGCATTTAAAAACGTTTTTTTTTAAATAATTAAATATTTAATCCCCATAAATCCCAAGGAATACACAATAAATACACGAATAAAAAAATATTACTTCTCCCTTTACTACCCTATAATTTCCCCGGCCTATTTAATACGATACGTTGGGAATTTCATGGCTAGTAAAATAATACCATAACGTAAACGATAAAACGTTAAGAAGAACAAAATATTTTGTTGGAACAGCCTTTTTCAGTCTTTCGATAATAAAAGCAACGTTGATTCTGTTGACTGGATGTGGCTGGTAGTGTATTTTGAATATTTGTGTTTGTTTGTGTAGGTTAGATGTTATCTGAGATAAAGATTTTTTGTTTTAATTTTGAAATACATCATGTTCTATTACTGTCAAGAACTGCACAGTGTACCTACTAAATTAATAAAGAAAACTAAATCTTTTTTTGCGTTTGCAACCTAATTAGGGCGAGGCGCAAACACCGCAACCACCGGTAGCTATCTTGCGCGATCGCTTTTGCAGCAGCGATGTTACCACATTCTATAACCCACTAGAATGCGTAGTACCCGGTTTACTGACTGAGGCTGGACGCGGTTGGGGCGAAGTGTCAGTGGCGTCTTATGTAGCGGCCTCGTGAATCGTAAATACTACTACAGAACGTCGGCGCGAACGGCCATACATTTGCTGAAAAAGCGCTGCGGTAACATTACTCCCGCTATTGCTTTTGTTAAAAATTATCAACCTGTGATTGATATACCACTAAATATTTACGAAAACTAAACAAAAATATGAATATGGCCGGCCTAAAAAATTAACTTTAATCGATACCAAATAATATAAATCAAGAACAACATTGATTGACGACCTCTGTAGTCTAGTGGTTCTAGTACCGGACTGCTGATCACGAGGTTGTGGGTTCGATTCCCACGGGGCACAAATATTTATGTGATGAATATAAGTGTTTGTGTTCGTCTGGGTGTTTCCTATGTATTATAAGTATGTATTTACAAAAAAAAAGTATATAAGTATTATATCCATTGTCTAGTACCCATAGTACAAGCTTTGCTTAGTTTGGGACTAGATGGTGCTGTGTGAAATGTCGCAGAATATTATTATTATTATTATTATTGTGTGTTCATCATTAATAACTGCGCTCCGTTCTACGCTCTAATAGTTAAATATATTTTTTTGTTTAATACCCATCTTCTATGAGTTCATCAGTAAAGAAACACCATCGAATTGCCTTAAAAATACATTATTACTGAAATAGAACGATCACATGACCGCAGTATTTTAGTAGGCACGCTCTAAATTTTAAGCACTTCTAGTTGATACACTCCTTTGTCCCACCTTTCGTTGTCTAAGACAGTGGTGGATGTTGTATATATACGGCTTAACATTTAACAGAGCAATGCACAAGACAGAGGTAACATTACCTCCAGTCACTCCCAGGAGGAACCTCGCTAAGAGTAACAGTAATTTTGTACATGTATTGCCAGTTTCTTCTGATTATCACCAGGCTTAGCGGCTAACAACTGTGCTCTGGGGTTATGACTAGAAGTGTTAAAGTTAATGTTTGGATATGCAAGTTTGTATGAAGCTTTCAAATACACACAACAAAAAAGTTGGAGCAACATTTTGTAATTTGTATTTTGGGACAGTTTTTCAAACTAAATTGGTTGTATTTGCTTTATTAATAACTAGCATCTGCCCGCGACTTCGTTTGCGTAAAATTAGTTATTTTTTCCGCATACAAATTTCCATCCCTCTTTTTTCCCTTTTCAGTGATGATTTCTGGAATAAAAACTATCCTTTGTCCTGCCCCGGGATTCAAACTACCTGCATACCAAATTTCATCTAAATCGGTTCTGTGGTTATAGTGTGAAGAGGTAACGGATAGACAGACACACTTTCGCATTTATAATATTAATATGGATAGTATAGTATATAATAGTATGGATAATAATATCTCAGCCATCCTGCGAAAATAATCATCATCATCATCATCAACCCATCATTGTCCCACTGCTGGGCTCGGGTCTCCTCTCATTTGAGAGGGATAAGGCTATAGTCTACCACGCTAGCCTACTGCGGGTTGGCAGACTTCACATGCCATCGAGACAAATCTCTCAAGCATGCAGGTTTCCTCACGATGTTTTCCTTCACCGTTTGAGCTTGTGATAAATACGCACATAACTTCCGAAAAGTCAGTGGTGCGTGCCTTGGGTTCGAACTCGAGACCTTTGACATCTCAGTCCACTGGTCACACCACTAGGCTATCACGGCGAAAATAATGTCTAATGGAATTTCTACAAATCCTTTATGTGTTTGTTAATCCAAATGATTTATGTCACATTGACCATGTTCTCTAGATAGTGGACGATGATGATGGGCTCGGTAGCTCTTCAACAAACCCTTAACCCTTTGACCGCCACGGTCGGCTATTCTCGACAAATCAGAACGTGCTCACGACGCTTTCGTCGGCAAATGTCGACAAAAATATAACTATTTTACTTTAGCGTGGCGCAGGGAACATTTTTTATCTTTATTGACGTGGCAGTCAAAGGGTTAACGTCCATGATTCCATTTACAACCACGAGTTCAATTCTTCGGTACTTGATAGTCCAAACCTCCCAAAATATACGTATTGCACAAACTTTTTTGCCGTGTGTACAAGAAAAGCTTCTGTTGTTTCGTTGCAAAATGTAATTATTGTAATTGTGATTCTTTTCACAGAATTTTATTTCAGAAATTGTTGTTTCTCTATATTTTTTTATGAATTTGCGTTTGTGAATATAAATTACACTAATTACTTTATATTACTTATTACATACATTATTTAGTTCTTTGTTTACTTTGCCTACAAGCTTGGAGGTAACACATTATCTATTTTAAAGAATCCGGTAAAAAAGTTCCACGGTGGACCACTTCAGAATCAAAATATTTATTTGAACATGAATTACAATATCAATAGTTTTCGTTTTATTAAAGATGATACCCTTAACTTCCTAGTTAGACGGATAAATCAACTCTAACAATTTAAAGTAAACTGTTGGTTTACTTAAACTTAACAGTTACAGAGTCTGATAGTTATTTTTACCGCAGATCAAACCAGTATGTTTGCATTTCTGCGTGACGACCGCAGCGACATCTTGCGGTGACCGTCTGAGGTTGAAAAATAATACTGTACAGGAGCCGTATGTCTATTATTAAAGTTATGTCACATTCCTTGCTGTATATTATATTCTCTAATCAATGCATTTGCATTCGACTTAAAGCTTGTATCGTAAGCAAATCCATCACATCATGGTTTGTATGATTAAACAATATATTTGGATGACCCAATTAGTCCAGCGGTAGTTAACACTGCCTGCTGTGCTATGGGTCCCGGGTTGTTCGAATCCCGATAGGGACAAAATGTTTGTGTGAAGAGCATAAACATTTGTATCCGAGTCATGGATGTATCTATGTATAATATGTATGTATTAATAAACCGTATATATGTAGTATATCAACCAACTAGTATCCGTAATACACGCCTCGTTGCTTAGCTCGCAACTAATAGGGTGCGGCAATTGAACTGTCCGTCTACATCTAACTCTTTTAAAATTCGAACCACTGAATCGAACGCCGCCAAAATTTCAAATGTTGGTCTTTGACATGTTCTCTATCATCAGTTTAAATGATTCTGTTGTGAAAGAAACACATTCGAATTTAGAACAATGGATTTAAAACGAAATTCAGTGATTGCTCTTCATTTGGAGGGAAAATCGAATATCGAAATACGTCGAGCGCTGCCAAATCTTCAATTGAACGAGAAATTTGTGTATCGCACTATTCAACGTTATAATGAGACTGGTAGCGTTAAGAAACGCTACGGTGGCGGACGACGCTGTACTGCAACGGCGCCAGCAGTTGTCGAAAAAGTGCGTCATCGATTAGACAGAAATCCAGCGCGCTCAGCAAACCAACTCGCACAGGATCTCAAGGTGAGCGATCGCAGCGTTCGTCGCATATTAAAGGAAAAGCTTAGAGTCAAACCATTAAAAAAAACCGTTCTCAAGAACTCACTGCTTTACAGCGTATCAAACGGTTGGATCGGTCGAAAGAGCTGATTCGCTTGCTCGACTCTGGCGAGCTCCCCAATTTGGTGTTTTCAGATGAGAAAACTTTTTGCGTTGAACAGTTTTTAAACAAACAAAATGACCGGGTTTGGTTGAAGGGACGTGTCAGCGAACATTCAGACAAATTGCAAGTCACTCGACGCCAAGGAGCCGAACAAATCATGGTCTGGGCGGCAGTGTCTGAAAAAGGCCGTTCTCCGCTCGTTTTTCTTCCAATGGGTCGCAACCAAGTCAAAATAAACCAAAAATTCTATCGAGACAAAGTCTTGCGACCAGGGCTGATACCGTGGGCACGCAATACATTCGGTTCTGAGCGTTGGACTTTCCAGCGAGACTCGCACAGAGCAATTGGAACGCAAAATTGGTTGAAAACAAACGTTCCAGTGGTGATCGACCGAGATATGTGGCCTTCGTCATCGCCCGATTTGAATCCGCTGGACTTTTGTATTTGGGGTGTTTTAAAACACACTTCAGTGGAAGCGCTCAAAGTTACTCTTACGCGAGAATGGAACTGTTTGAGTGACGACGTCGTTCGAGCAGCCTACGCTTCTTTCATAAAGAGACTTCAGCTTGTAGTAAAGGCAAAAGGTGGTTTTATTCCTTCGAAATAAGTCATAATAAAACTTTGAACTTTCTATTTTCACATGGCAAAAGTGTATAAATAAATATTAAAAACAAACAGAAATATTTCATTTTCACATACGGACAGTTCAATCGCCGCACCCTATAATAATGTCCAAAAATATTTATTATTATAATATGAGATAGTTGTACCTATCTATGTTCTTAAGCCTAATATTCGAGTAGATTGTTCAGATAAGGCTGAACATCTCTATGTTTCTTGAAATAACTGCCATCAGATCATCAAAATCCAATTTCTGGGCAATACCTTATGTCTAAACTGGTTATAAGGATTTCGAGTTTCTGACCACTAATGATTTGTAGATGATATTTTGAAATTGAAAACATCACCTATACCTAATATAGATATAGTTTACTTCGCATTTAATTCTCACAAGCTTAAGAAGACTTACAGTTAATATATTATAGTTTATACTAACATTTCTCGAAGACACTTCCAATCATTAGTCTCGTGGTCATCAAAAGCTCATTTTGTGTGTTTTTTCGCAGTAACCGTTGTAAAAAACGGTAAAACCTAAGTGAGATGTAGTAAGATTAAAGTTAACATTTATTAAAGAGTATCTAATGTCTGGGATATTGTTTCTTCTTCTACGAGTCGATAGCTGCAGTGACTGAGTGATCGGCTTTTGCGTCACGGGTTTGATCTCCGCGCGGAGCAAATATTTGCGCGATCTACGGCGTTTGTGTATGTGATGTATGTTTGTATGTTTGAGTGGGAGAACGTTTTAAAAGAAAAAAGAAACTTTAGTTATGAATACATCTCTGCTTTTGCAGTGTATTTTTTTTTTCAATAAAATATATAATAGAAATAATTAGTGTCGGGAGCGAACATGTTGGATAGTTTTAATGTTATTATACCTACTTTATCGATATTTTGTCGGCCGTCAGAGATCTGGTTGTTTTCTTGCAAAGTGTAATAGTTATAATACTTGCACTCCTTACCTACATCTTCAGACTGACTAAATAAAACTATCTTTTAAGCCAATGTCTTAGTACATAGTATGTTCTTAGTATGTACTAACCCGTTAGCTGAAAGAAAGTCTATGGTTTGTAGTGGATCTTAATAAACATCGTTATAAATATTGATTGGTTGAGTTTTTTTTGTGTGTTCTTCATTATGGCAAATCGTCGCCAATTACGGATTTTAATAATAAGTTGGTACTTGTGTTAAGTTTAGTATGTGTAAGTTCGTTCCATATTAAATCCAAAATGGGAATGTGTTATTCTGTTTTTCTAAATAACTTCTCAGTAGCAACTTACCATGTTCCTTGCCAGCGAGCAATCCTTAAAAAAAAGGGTTTTCCTGAACGAATACAATATATTTTTCACCCTCTTGGTATAAAAACAGGATTGTAAAAAAAACACGTAATATAAATCAAGATTTTTATTCTGATAGCATCAATATCCCTTTAAAATAATGACAAAAATAATATTTGCATGCAAAGAACAAAAACACCGTTTCATGCAATATTTTTTATACATTTTTGTTTTTAACAACACTAGTTATTTGATATTTTCATGCCCATATGAGGTGATTTTATTTCGTAAAGCTTTCTCCATAAACTATAATATTGCTTAATTATTTACATTTAAATGAACTATTTAAATTAAATGAATTAATTATTTTAAAGTGGCACACGAAAGCTTAAATAATAATAACACTATTGATATAAAGGTTGTCACACACTTCTCGGAATCTTTATTATTATTATTATTATGGAACTATTAAGATGCGATCCTAATTTCTTTTCACTACACAATTATCACAGAAAATATGATTTTTTTCTACATCATCCACCATTTTTTTCTAAATATTTATTCTATCTAAATAATATTTTCTGTCGTACCAAATGTTTGAAAAAACTAGACGACAATAATAGTCAAAATAATTTTTAATTGAACTGATACAATTTATTTTTGCTATAAAAATACTTTTCAGTCTGTATCATTTATAACGAAGTGATTTACACTACATTCGAAATAAATGGAATTATTATAAAAAACAATCGATTTATTATCGATTTATATATTGAGCAATCGTAAAGTGCTAAGAGTTTGGATTGAATATTTAAAAAAGAACCTGTAAACTAAATGAAATTCACACAATGCGAATAAATTGTTATTTACAGATTGTAACAAAAATATTTTAAATATAAAAGTTATTTTTTCATGCATTTTATTTACAAAAATATATTTTTATTTTATTTATACAAAAACAAGCATTGTTTTAATTCAATTCATTCACCGTTCATTTTTGTTTAATGAAAACAAGTACAATAGTATTAGAAGCAATGTTTATCAGTTTCTTCTTAAAATAAATTATTCAAAAAGTCATTACTCGAAAGAATTTCATTGCCAGAACAACAAAAGAAACCCAATAACTTTTTACTTTATAAAAAGTTTATCTTTTATTCCAATGGTAAATGAATAGTATCGAACTCGGATATCTTATATTACAAACAAATTAATACAAGTCTTCAGACTTATCCTATCGTATATACACCTCAGTCATTTAATGTTTAGGAACATAGTATGTTACACATACAACTATTACATATAGCTGTATTTCAAATAAATGTCCATATTCCGTATTTTTTTAGTTTGACAATTCGCATGCGGGGCAAACAGTACAACCTTATGTAGGTACTGTAAATTTTTAACGTAGGCACATAGGACTAAGCGCCATTATTTTCCATGTTCCACATGCATGAATTAATGATTTTATGAATATTATTTTATTTCTGTAAAAAATCATTCATTCAATAAATGAATGGCCCATAGTCAGTTAAGTACACGTTGGTTCCCAAAAACCACGCAAGCGGATAGTGAATTAAACAATAAAACTACACAAGTCGAATTAAACCACACCTTCGCTATACATGGGTAGCTTGAGCCGGCTGACTGCCATTACCTGTGAAAAATGACGACAATTAGCCTAAGTGATATTGAGAAAAAAGCGTTTTAGTTAAAGCAAAGGAGATCATTTATAATTTCTTAAACGTAATACTAATTGGAAGAAATATTTTATGTGACCAGTCTTTTCTGACACAGAGGTAAGTCAAAAATTGTTTTAATAAAAAGCGACATGCTTTTGTCATTATTCATAAGAAGTAATTAGTGGGAAAATAATACGTAAGATAAAAAGTATAGTGCCTTTGTAGGTTTTTATTATATTATATATATACTAAGCATATCTGTATTGGCTACGCAAAACAAAATACTAGTGACATATCTTTTAATATTATAAGAATTGAAGTACAGAACAAGCCAATACGTGACAGAAGATAAAATAATAGATACTTAAATATAACATAAGAATCTAAACATGACTGCGTTTGTTTTCTGAAAAAAACACCTTTGAAACTTCAATTTTGTTTATAATATAAATATTTAAATGTTTAATTCCATAAGCCAAAAGAAGAACTACGAGAGTTGATCACAAAGTTTTTATGCATTTTAATTTTTTATTTGCGTTGTGATAAGAATCTTTTCTTTTAGAAGGCACATGCCCGCCACACTAAGTCCCTACTACTACAGCTTCTGTTAGCTAGGATCAACAATAGCTACCATCCAGAAATTCGTAGCGACAATGAAGCCCGACGTGTCCTAAGAAAATGATTTAAACCGTCTTGTAACTCGCAACGAAATGAATCATACAAAATAATTGATAAAATTTTTATCAATATCTTCCATCATTATCAAGCGAAAACGGAATAGAGCTTGAATGCCATTGCCTCACAAACAAATATTTACAGCTGGGTTAAGCCAAGTTGCCAAACACCAGTAAAGACAAATTAATAAATTATAGATCCTAAAAGGGTACTTAGTTTTTTTTATTCATATTGGTATAATAAGACCCCGTAACTCAAACGCAAAGCATGAGTATAAATAGTGATATTAGTTATATGTACTATAAACAGTAAACTGAGACGAGAGATTGTTATGTCATCTCTCAGCACACTGCCAGTTTTGCGAGACAAGGATAGAAAATACCCCTTACCAAAAGTTTGAAGTGTCTTTTTTTTATTAATTATCACTTACACTCGGACATTATAATGGTATACGTATTTTTGAGTTTCCATTGAAATCATATTATACCCTATTAATGTGAGAATATCAGTCAAACAACGTAATCTTACAAAATAACACAGCCAACCATGCCAAGTAGCAAGGTAACCGAATAAATAATTCAGTCTCCATTCTGAATGTAATTAGATTTATGCGACTTTCCGAAGCCATTGCGGTGAAGATCGATTGTAATTCTCTTTAAGTTCTAAACACAAACAATTGTGTTGAATTAAACTGGGGACGGTCAAACTTGCCAATATAACTTTGCAGACAGCCTAGGTATTTTGTTTATATTTGTGTATTTCTTGCATGCCTTCATTCGGTGCTTGCGACTTTCTTGTAGAAAACTTTTATTTTTTGTTTTGTTTTATTATATTCATAGACTGGAGAATATTTTTTTATTGTTGACTTTACAAGTGCATAGTAATTATAGTTAATGTGTATTATGTTTTTAAATTAACTTCGTTTTAAAAATAAAATTGCAAAAGATTTTAAAATTCAAATTTTTTCATAATGGAAAATTTTACTTTCGGAACTACACATAAAATTCTATGGTTAGTTTCAAACTCGTACGCAAATATTAGACGTAGAGATAAAACTCCTTTTTACGCATTTTATCGCAGTATATTATTATTTAAATATGACATTTCGGATCATTTAATACATTCACACTGGCCGGTACCGGCCGTTGTAAAAATCCTGCTGATAAAATTCGTAAAAAAGGGATTTTATTACTTAAATACAACTAAATCGCAAACAATAACGTAGGTGCAGTAGTCATTATATTATGTATCATTAATACATTCTTTCTCACACATTTAAAAAAAAGCGAGTTCATGAAGAAAAAATGCAAGAAAAGGAAATTTAAAGAAACACTCGCAAAAAAAGCAAAAATTTTAAAGTACAAGGGAGGACATTCTCTATGCTGAATGCTGCTTACCCGTTACCCCGAGACGCCTATTTACCTGTAGGTAAAACGACAGAACTTCTGATCGCCGAGTAGGGTGGCGGGGCAGGGGTTGCCGCTGGCTTGGCGGTGTGGACTTGACTGCTGTAGCCTAGATCGAAAAGAAACATTAATAATATCCACCAGGCTAGACAAATGTTTAGTGTGTTTTGGGAGGCCTATGTCCAGCAGTGGACTGCGATAGCCTGAGTTGATTGATTGATTGAGACACGAAAGAGATGGCAGAAAAAAATTATCAAACATGCAAGGTTACTTTTTTTGTTCTAACGTATTAGGTGATGATAAATGTGCATTCTTCGAAAATCCCAATGTGACAAGTCGATAGACTTAACTTTAAAAATATGTTAAAAGGTAAAATATGTTTTATAAATTACTAAAAGTATAAATTACTAGCTTCTTCCCGCAATTTCGGAAATTAGTAATTCGGGTAGCTTATTTTTCACCCCCTTTAAAATATATTTCCGGGATAAAAAGTATCTTACATCCTTGTTCAGCGGTTTAAGCGTGAAGAGGTGACAAACAGACTGTATGACATAATTATTAGTATGGATTTTTAACTTACCAATATTACTGTTTCTTAAATAGGGATTGCCGTATGTGGCTGAGTATCGAAGATCCACGTTTGGCTGTGGTTTGGTATTAGGCTGGGCGTAGATAGGCGTTGGTGATGCTGTTGGAATAAGAAATATCGTCATTAATTTTCTGTTCTGCCATAGCTGGTAATGAGTACCTATCTTCTACTTTAAGAGGAAATAAGCAACAATCCACTATGCTAGTCAAATGCTAGTTGGCAGATTTCACAAGTAATGAGAAATTCTCTCAGATATGCAGGTTTTCTCACAATTTTCTCCTTTACCATCGAATGAGTATATAACTTCGAAAAGTTATGTCGACCCAGTTAGTGCAGCGGTAGTTAACACTGCCTTCTGTGCTATGAGTCCCGGGTTCGAATCCCGGTAGGGACAAATGTTTGTGTGATGAGCATGAACATTTGTATCCGAGTCATGGATGTATCTATCTATAGTATGTATGTATTTACAAAAGAAAAAGTATATATGTAGTATATCAACCAGCTAGTATCTGTAACACAAGCCTCGTTGCTTAGCACGGAACTAGATGGCGCTGTGTGCCATAATGTCCAGGAATATTTATTTATTTATTTTATTTATTATTAAAAGTTAGTGATGAGTATCTTGATATCAAACTCAAGACCTTTGACTTCAAAGTTCACATCATCTAGGCCATCAATATACAAAAATACATACGCCAGACCAAGGGGGTTCTATTTAAATCTTAACACAAAACAACATAATATAAATACTATGATTTATAACATGCTTCAAAATAGAGAGACGTGAAGTCATCTAAGTGCAACAAATTTAATACATAAAAGTACATGAATATATCTTTTCATTCAACTAGCTGGCATGTCATTTAGTCTGAACTACTCACCGTCGCCAACGGGAAGCCCCAAATTATTAATCGCGTCCGTTTCGTCTGGAGACTTGCTCGTTCGTTGCAACGTGTTGTTTTGCGATCCATTGCCGACTGACATCGGCAGTGTGGATGTCGTGTCGATGCTGCGCGTCAATGAACCTTGTAGTGATCTGGTGAGCGGAATATTTCTTTAGTTAAGAGTAAAGTGGTACAGCTCTCTGTTGTCAAGTATTAACAAAGGATTCATAATCTAGTTTAGTATTTAGAAATGAAACTAAAGTTTTTGCCAAATGGCTTTTATAGGAATGATTCCAAATGTATGATCATATTTTTAAGTAAAATAATATGTACTTTATTGAAGCATTTTTAGATGATTTAATAAATAATTAAACAAAATATCATATCTTGAAGCATTTTTTAGTTTTGATAGTGTTTAAATAGGTTTTAAGTCGCTTAATTGTTTTTTTTACTCTATCTGAATATCATAAGTAATATTTCTTATATCGAAATTATTTCTGGAAGTTTAGGTTAACGCTATTATTCAAACCATTTTGACCATTAACAACAAAGGCAATTGTCAAAAAAATCTCATTTTTCTAGTAGACCTATTCTTGAAGTTAAGTTATACTTTTTAAAATAAAACAGTATCGCAAAAACCCTTTGAAATCCGAATAAAAGCTATTCGGACAAAAAATTAAGATTAAACCCATTCTCAAAACAGACAAATTTTGACAATAACGTGCGTAGAATAGGTAATACAATTTATTTTATTCTAGCATAAAAAATACTATTTGAACATCTCACAAAACTATCTAAAAGAAAATCAAAAGAAAACCACATTTTTCATGTGTATGTTAGGGTTGCCTATAATAGGTCTTAATATTTTATTTAGATCGTGACTTTTTAGTCTGGGCTTAAAATTCTATGTTGATGAGAAATATAACTATCCTCAAATTATAGTATATAAGTAATATCTTAGATTGAAAACAATCTAATAATTTCATGACATTTACGATATGATGTTTTACATTTAACATATATAAAAAATATCATAATAATATACCTAGATACCGGTTGCCATAGTGTTAAGTGGGTGACAACCCTAAATCCCCTTTTAACCCCGACAATAAAGAAAATAAAAATAAAATAATCATGTACTTACCTACTGGGAGGTTCTAGAGCGGGCGACTGTACTCGAAGGTGGGGAGGGGGGGCGTACCCCTGCGGGTAGTCGTACACGTACCCCGCGGGGCTCTGCCATGAAACATGTAATACCACCTTTATTTTACCGCAGTAGGTTAATCAACAGAATAGAAACAGAAGTACCAATAACATTTTAATAAGGATAATAAGTTAGTAGTACTAAATAATCAAACAATATAATAATATGTATTTCTTTGAATCCTTAATAATATAATTAATGAATAAGTAATGAGAATTTTTAAGAGGTTTTTTGTAAAGATATTACAGTCAGATTTTTCAACTACTATTTGGATATTTTTAGATAATCACTGTAAAATGCAGTTTCAGATGTATATTATTTGTAACTACTATAATATTATAAAAAAATATTCAGTGTAACATTTATATTTACATTGTCTGAAGTAAAATGATCAAATTGTTTTGTATTAAGTAGAACAATTCTTCTTCTTTTTTTTCGTGTCGATGGAAGATGAATGTCGTCAAATTTAATACCCATATTTTAACAAGAGAACAATAAAATTATAAAATATTAGAATTTTCTAACTTTATCATGTCTTGCTGCATTAAACTTTAATGAGTGACAATTATAAAAGATTCATAAAATTTCAATAGTCACCCTCAATATAATAACAGCTGATTGCTAATTTTTAACCGACTTCAAAAAGGAGGAGGTTCTCAATTCGTCGGAATCTTTTTTTTATGTATGTTCACGAATTACTTCAAAACGCCTGGACCGATTTGCAAAATTCTTTTTTTGTTTAAAAGGGTATACTTCACAGATGGTCCCATTGTAACCACATCACGATCTGATGATGGGATCCCAGGGAAATCGAGGGCAACCCTCAAATTTTATAGGCAATTATCACGTTTTCAATATATTTACTAAAATTGTTCCAGTATTTGCGTCTGATAATCATCATTTGATGTTGATGAGCTGATGATGGAAGGTAGAACTCCTCAACAGTTAAGAGTTAATAGAAAATTCTTTCAGTTATAGGCATTTATTACATTTACATGTAATCTCCAAAGCTGTTCAAGTATTTGCATCTGAAAATCACCATCTCATGTAATCATCTGATGATGGAAGGTACAACTCCTCAACGGTTAGGAGTTGAAGGAAAAATCTTTCATAGTTATAAGTACATATGGATCGAAAGTTGTATTCTTTCAGGCTATTAGATTGACCTGATATGAAAATTTTAATATATCCAACACTAAAAAGAAAAAAATAAATTAACATTTAAAAAAAAGAAAAAACCAACTTCAAAAACTAAAAAGCAAAAAATAACTTCATACAGTTTTACCTTTTTTTTAGTTTTAAAGGTATGAAGTCGGTGCCAGGCCAAACGTAATAGTAAGTACACTTACTATTACGTTTGACTGAAACGTAACAGTGACCTTGAGAGGGGTGGTTAAAACCACCACATCATCGGCACCGACTTATTTCCTTTAAAACTAAAAAAAAGGTAAAACTGTATGAAGTTATTTTTTGCTTTTTAGTTTTTGAAGTTGGTTTTTTCTTTTTTTTTAAAGTTAATTTTAAAGTGTATTATTAGCTTTAAATAATTGGCCTTACTAGCTGTGTACGTATGTAAGTGGTACTTCTGTGTCTTATATTTGTGTGGAAGCGTACAAAAGGTATTATTTCAGATAAGTTGTGACTGTCAAATTGGTTTCTTTTTCGCTTTTGTAGTTTGATCTGAATTCGAGTTTGCGAAAATAAGGTTTTGCCTTTGAAGTAGTGTAAGATAAGGCTTTTGTAATAAAATGGAAAACGAAAACAGAACGTGTACTAAAGTGTTTTGTGAACGTATTTGTTCGTAATTATAATAAACGTATACATGACTTAATAGGTATTTTGTTTATTATGTAACTTTTGTAGCACACACCTGACAAAAATGATACTTAAGGGGAACATAGAAGAATATTGTGAATTCTAAATCGAGTTTTACATTATTATAAGAACATGTTATTATATTTACTATTAAATATAGTGCAGTGGTTAGAGACTACTATCTATGGTAAGGGACGTCCTGTAGAATCCCAGTTGAGTTACAATTTTGTGTGATAAGCATGGATAAACAACATGTTGAGTAGACCGACGCCGATACACACGTCATGCTCGTGAACGGGTGCTGTCAGTTGGGGCTGGTCGGCTCATACATGTTATGGCAACCTAAAGTGGTTTTGTAGTAACCTAAAGGTGTCTTAGTTATGGCTGTTTCTTCGTCTGTGCATCCGCATATTCCTTGTTATAATATTAATCGCTGCCTTATCTTATAATTTACTTTATTGCTGATTTTACAGACAAAAATATGCTATTGTTGAAATACATTGAACAATATCAAAAGTATAATACAAACTTATCAATAGGGAGAAATTTTTGTTTATCCTGGGAGATGTGTTCAGTTCAATTTTCAACGTTCAACTTTATTTACCTTGAAATAGGGGTCACTATACGTCGGGTCGGAGTAGTCATTGCTGTACCGGAACTGCATCAAAGGATCATCATGGCGATGGTTTGGAAGCTGCACAGGACCAGCTAAGGGAAGCCCTGCATGAATCTTGCTGTCTGACCGATCGGAGCTCGTATAATCCTAGTCATAAAAATGCGAATAAAAAAACGATGTACACTCATGTAGCATATTCTATCTATCTATCTATCTATCTACACTCTAACAAGCTAATTGGTTTACATCCACACATAGATCGATCGAAAGTTGCATGTATACCAATTAGGTTTTTAGACTGTACATAGGAAGCTCAAAAATAAGGCGGGGGATTTAACAGTATCGATTATGCCACCGACCTAAGTTCTTAAATTAAAGAAAATGCTACTAAAAATCCGGATTGTTTCATCAATTATAAAATTGATAGGTTTTCTTATAATTTTTGGTTTGTTTTGAAGTTTTGTATAATCTCTTAACATAGGGATTATGACGCTTGCATTTCTGAAGCGTAAAATGCTATTAAGTTTTTTATGATTTTTTCACTAGAAACTCGTAGTCTAATTATTTGCCCGGGTAATGCTGGATATCGACTTAATTTAAGGATTCAACCGTCGGTGTTGTTATAGGCATGGTAGTATGCAAAATTTTATATTCATCATCATCAACCCCACAGTTTTCCCACTTGTCGTTCACCGTTTCATTAAATGGCAATTGGTAAATAAAAATTTTGAGGTGAGAATGCGTTTTAGAATTAATTTTGAGACTAATGACTTAGTAGCTAGAATTCATATTAATAATTATTTAATGACGTACCAATTCATAGCTCCCATCGCTTTGCGGCAGCTGAAGCTTCAAATCGCTGATATTAGAACTTCTATCACTCTCTTTATAAACATCTCCAGTGGTCACAGTGACATCAGGCTTCTCATTCATCTGGCCCTTCTTCCGCCTCCTTCTGTGGCAGACCACCACAAGAATGATAAAGGCGGAGAAGATGATGATACCTGACGTCACGCCGATCAGAATTATGTAGAGAGGAAGGGTTTCTGTAAAGAATTTCTTTGTTAAAATAGGTCTATTATTTGATGCTACTTCTCCTAAGATGGTCATTTAGTCCCAAACAATGACATATTATTATATAGACACGTCATGCACGAACATTACGGCTATGCAAAATGGCGACAGCTACTAATTTGTGCAAAGAAAGGGAAAGACACATTTTTATCTTTCACTGTTGTAGTATAATTTGTAAACACATGAAGGCATTTTGTTCTCAGGAAGTATAAAACTATTAAACACGAATTATTTTTACGGAACGTACCCTCGCAACGCTGGTTGGTGCGTCACTAAGCGCGATCCCGGCAATTGCCTTAATGTCTTGTTGCCATTTTAGAGAGCGGGTAACGTATCTATCGTTTTTTATATCATTGGTCCTAAATGTTTATAACATCATTTAGATTTTACACGTCTAGTCTGCAGGACATTAAAAGACCTGCATCAATGTAACTCTGTTTTTTTTAATCCTTCCTAATTTTGGAAAAAGCAAAGTTCTATATTGTCTATTCTCCTGAGGTACTTACTCAAAGGTTTAAGCGTTATAGCAGCGTTTGCGTTTCCATACTCGTTCGTGACACTGCAGTTGTAACGGCCGTAGTGTTTGGACTGGCTAGCTCTGATCACCAGACTCGATTTTATCACACCGTCTGGTAAAGACTCTTCTAATGTTGCGTAATCCTGTAAATGGTTTCCAAGGTCAAGATTCGAAAGACAAGAGTCAAAGAGTGCAGGATATGTATGTTTAGAAAGATAAGATCACGGATTCATCAGTTACATTGCGAATCCTTGGTGCTGAAGTATTGCATCGGTTGTTTGTTGAATATTTAGACCAAGTTCGGACCTACTTGCATGAAACGTTTCTTTTTATATAATAACTAGCTTCCGCCCGTAGCTTCGTCCACATGGAAGGTTGATAATAGTAGCCTATGTCCTTTTCCAAGGTTCCGTCTTTATCAATACTAAAATTACTCACAATCGGTTCAGTCGTTCACTCGTGATGTCGTGACCAATGGAAATAGGGAATCATTCACGTAATAATACGTTCTAAATAGATCCAGTAGAATATATGAGTTTAATAATAATGATGATCAAAATAGTCTACTTACCGGATCCTGAATCACACTGATCTCCCGACCTTCGTAGTACCACCTGATATCATCAGGTTTCGGTACCGAGCGGGCAGCGCATTCTATTCTGACGCTTTCACCTTCCATGCCGAACTGCGTTCTATTTGATAAGATCTTTGGAGCACCTACGAACGAACGTAATGGGGACATGTTAGATAGCTAAAAAATCACAAAAGGTTCATTTTAGTGACAAAAACTAAAAAAATGGTCCTTTAAACAATTGATCATGTTTAGTTAAATAATGATAGGTGATTTATTAGGTAGATGTCCATTAAAATACTGTTAAAGTACGCTCTAAAAGGACAGAATACGTTGACATTTTGTTAAAAAGCTTATAGGCGCAGTGCTTGTAACTGGTGTGAAAGTTGAAAAAAATTATGAAAAATGTATTCTAGGATCTCAAAATGTAAATGTTGAAAAAGATTGCCAATATGAAAAAGTCTTGAGTGACAGAGAAAAATAAGGAATTATTACTGCATTCAAACTTGAAGCACCAATATGCATTCATATTTTCATGGTATAATGAACAGTAATTTTAAAAAAAATATAGACAATTATTGCATTGTTGCATGTTCATTTGTCATTGTATTTTTCTTAAATAAATAATTGAATAGATTATCGTAATCGCTCATTGAAACTGCATTGTGGTTTTACTTAACGATAAATACTATTTTGAAGTCCCGACCGATATTGCTATCCAATTTGTCAATGTAATCGTTTGCAATGATCCTTAAATTGCACTGTTACATAAATATGTTTTCTTAAAATTGCGCTGTTACATAAATATGTTTTCTTTTTAATTCGAGAGTTTAGCGTTTGACCACAATCTCACCTGATGGTAAGTGACGATGTGGTCTAAGATGTAGCACGCTGACCAAGAAAATACCTATTCTATTTTTAGTATTTGTTGTTAATAGCGGCAAAGGAAATACATAATGAAATTTTCGACTAGCCATCACGGTTCATGAGATACAGCCTGGTGACAGAAATATAGACAAACAGACGGACAGACATAGGAGGCTTAGGTACAGGGTACCGTTGGCACCCTTTGGGTACAGAAACTTAATAAAGAGCTAGCAAACTTACTCTTACGATGACCGGTCGTCGTGGCGATCCTTGGGGGAGATCTATGTCCAGCAGTGGACGTCTAACGGTTGATGTGATGATGATGATCAAACTTACTCTTAATAAATATGGTGGCTTCGCTCTCGATTTCAGGGTAGCCTTCCTCGATGACCTTGCAGATGTAGCGACCAGCTGTCTCGCGGTTCACGTACACCTTCAAGTTCGGAGCTCTTCCTTTGACCTGCTGGAAATATTGCACTGTTCACGTAACACTGTCTGCTTAGTTATATCAAAATATTATATTTTAGTTCTTCTATGTTACTTCAGGACTTGCTATATGTGGTAGCCTAGTGGGGTGACCAGTGGGCTGACATATTAAAGGTCTTGAGTTCAAACCCAAGGCACCAACCACTGACTTTTCGAAAGTTATGTGCGTATTTATCATATGCTCAAATGGTGACGTGCATGCTTGAGAGACTTTCTCGATGGCATGTGAAATCTACAAACCCGGAGCAGGCAACCTATTATTGTCCCACTGCTGAGCACGGGTCTCCTCTCATTTGAGATGGATTAGACTATAGTATACACTAGTATACTTCTGCCTGACTTTTTGAGAACGACAGGCATGATACGGTATGTTATGGCACATCTTTTAATGTCTAATATTGTCATCATGGTATTCACTTACCCCTATCCGTCCTGGTTCGTGGAACAGCCACCTGATCTCCGGTTGGGGCTGACCATCCACATCGCAGCTCAGGACTACACTGGAACCGATTTCTGTTTCCACGTTCTGAGGTCGTGTCCTAAATGTTGGTGGGTCTGAGAACAAAGTGAAATCATGATCACCAACCGATTATTGTCCCACTGCTGGACACGTGTCTTCTCTCATTTGAGAGGAATTAGGCTTGAGTCCACCACGCTAGCTTACTGCTGGTTGGCAGACTTCACATGCCATCAAGAAAATCTCTCAAGCATGCAGGTTTCCTGACGATGATTTGATAAAGTCAAGTGATTTATTTCAATGTCTAATATTCGCGTAAGTGTACGAAATCAAAAGTCAAGTAGTTTAAGAATAACGATGTCAATATTTTACGCCTTCGAGATTCGAGTTTGGTTCTTGTTCTTCTCTCATGTTTACCTTTTTTTTCGAATTGCAAATTATAGTTAAACCTTGTTTAGATAGGTTTGTTTCTCAATAATTCATTTTTGGGGTATTTTTTGTTTTAATAAATTAGTTCTTAAAGTTTGCGAAAAACGAATTTTTATTGCTAAGGTCCGAAAATATCAAGTTTCCTCAGAATGACCTCCGCGGGGTGGCGCTTAAGTGGCTAACGACCTAATTGGTATACATGTAACTATCGAACGATCAATGTGTGGATGGAAACCAATGAGTGTACAAGCAAGAAAATTTATCCAAAATATTTTTTTGGGGGAAATAGTAACAAACATATTCACATCCAAAGAAACTTTCACCCTTAAAAGTAAAATTTTCGCACACAGAATTATTAAAACCAATCTTGTAGTACAGTAAATTTGTCTATGCATCAACAAAACACTCTTCAGAATCAGGCGCTGACGTCACAGGCTGTGGGCGATGTGTTATGGCTTCTTGTATCATCTATATAAACACCACAGCTATTTCTCCCACAGAAAAACGGAGCATGACGTGTTAACAAAATTATGTGCCTTAAGAATTAGTAGTGGATTCGCTGCTTTGTTGTGAATTCTTCAGAGCTTCGTGATTCTTCTATACATTTTCAAAGTCATGGAAAGAAGAAAAGACATTGTACTTCATAATCGACCCTTGTACTGTCTTAGTGCTAGGCTCAGATGTCCACTCAAATTTAGAAGAGTAATAGAGTAAGATCCCAGGGCCGCTAGACGTCACGTATTTTCTGACGAACCAAATGTGGATTATTGAGTAGTGCTAGTATGTACTTAGAACGCATGCCTACCAGCTATTTTGCCTAGTGGGCAAATTTTCAGATATCAGGTAATCGAAGTACATACAAATATTACTTACCTCACGTAAATTCTCCAAGCTGATTTTTACGTTCTTACACTTTATATTATGACGTGAAGTTAATTAATTTCTTCGGGAGCTTTAAAGCGTCTGTAAAGCAATACGGCCGGCCGGAAAGTGTCTGGGAGTATTGGCGACTTATTTTTAAGGATATTGCCTGAAATATACGTAAAAATCAGCTTGGAGAATTTACGTGAGGTAAGTAATATTTGTATGTACCTCGATTACCTGATGAGAAAATATCTCAGTCATTTTAGGTGTCTCTTTTCACGATGCTCTCTTCATCGTTTAAGTGAATGATTAACACGTACATGCATAAGAAAAACCAGAGGTGCATGCTTAAAGAATTGAGCTCGAGATTTAGGATTTGACATTTCGTGGTCATATATTATGTACATAATATATGACCACATATTTTCTACTCGAATCCACTATAGTTAAATGATTAGCTGAAAATAAACTTACAAACCACTATAGATAGATAGATAGATAGAATATTCTTTATTGTACATAACCAAATCAGACAAAATATGAAATACAATCAGCGGTCAAAAAGTACAATTGGCGGTCTTATTACCATTATGGTAAACTGACATAATACTTACAAGTAACTTCTAAAGTGATATTCCCATCGCCTTTTCCGACGGTATTGCTGACTTCACATCTGACATCTGCATTATTGTGTTTTCTAGACACGTTGAAGATAATCTAGAAAAAAATATACAATTACTAAAAGACAGTGAAATCTGAGTGTCACTACTACAAATATTTTATCATACACACGCAGGGTGATCCTTTGGGGCCTTTCAAGTGGGCTAAAAAAAGCTCATCCCACAAATATTACCAAAACATAAAAAAAACTATTGGGAAATTCCCGTTAAAAATCGATAAGCAAGTAAATGCGGTCGCCCAGGTTGCCCCACCCTAAAGCCAGCCCTGGTCGTTTATCTCACGTTTCGGTTGAATTCGCACCGACCTAGGACCGGCCCTGTACACACGTATGCACGTACGTACGAGCACATCATGATAAACTCACACATATACTAGTTTTATTACTATATTATTCTATGGTACCCTCACGTTTATCAGTTGTTATTCTCATTTGAATAGTAATATTAATGGACAAATACAGTTCTTACACTTTATATTATTACTAAAAGTTTTCGAAATGTTTGTCTGTAAGTGACACTACAGCAAAAACATAATGACTACCATTTATACTATTAATACTATTATATTATTCAGCTTAGTATTTATTTAAACCGCAAAACGAACGTATAATGCCTGAACAGTTCCGTAATATACACAGGACATATTTGTTTGAATGTTTACACGCAAAAGCCTATTTTCGCTTACAACTGAAACGGTAAATTTTTCAGTACAACGCATTATAATTAATGCACGAACGAGTTGCGAGCAGTGCAATTCAGTTGAATTGCTAAGTTAATGCGCATTGCTCTCTGTTGCTTAATTAACGACTTTAAACTATAGCCTTGTTTCTGTTGCTGCTTCTCATCTAGCACCGGCTTTATTTATGTGTGAAGAAGCTTATCCTGTTATTGTTTAGTGGAGCTGAAAAGCTATTTCAAGTGGAACTGGGGGCTATTTTGTGGTGAAAGATTGCGTATTTTATTGTTTTGCAGAGTATGCGGATTAAGGTCTGTTTTTGTACGGATGGTTTATTTTGATACTGCATACATGCACTCATATCTTAATTCCGTGGGGCCACGGAGAAAATTATAAGAAAGTGTATTTATTATATTATTTACACTCCAATTTACAAAAAACGAGTTCACCGTATAGTTATGTCGTTCAGTTTTATACAAAGATTTAGATTTAATAGAATCTCAAATCTAGAAATAGAATGAAATAAATAATATCAATATATCACGATAAAATCCGTAAAAAATAATTTTATTCCAATATAAAAATTCCAAATATTTTAACAGTTTTCGTAGCGTTTTTAAATAAATAAAATGGACTTTTAATACAGACATAGTCAACATGAAAAAGTTATTTTTGCAATATTGTTACTCTATGTCCAACTTATATTGCAAAATCTCTTCAACTGTGAACGGTATGTAAGCTGTCACACATTAATGGCGCAATTTGTCTCCTAGAGTGCGCTGGCTTAAATAAACTTGTGTGTAAATTCCGAAATAAACTCAGTTTCTATGGTTCCCTATCGAAGGAATGAAAATATGGGACCTGAATGAGTAAGGCCATCGGGTCTGGGCGTTTGTGTATGTGAAAATTTGTAAACGCTCCCACGACACAGGAGAAAAGCCAGTGTGGGGAAACATTAAAAAAAAATTTGGGCATTATTGTATATCCTACTAACATTATAAACGCGAAAGTTTGTAAGTATGGATAGACGGATGTTTGGTACTCTTTCACTCAAAAACACTTAACAGATTTGAATGAAATTTAGCGTACATATATAGTTTATTACCTGGATTATCAGATAGGCAACATTTTATCTATTAACGCGGGCAGAGCCGCGGGAGCCAGCTAGTATTGTATATACATATAGCCTGTCAGTAAAAAGCCGTAAAAAGTATTTTATTTTAATTATTTGTGCTCTTTTGTTAAACGCAGGTAAACTATTTTACTATTAATAGTAGTTACTATCACAATTTGCATATTTTTGTAAAGTAATTATATCTGGATATTGACCATATTGTGGCATCGAACTCTGTCTCTCCTTAACAGTTTTTTTGAGAAGTAGGGTATAGCGACATTCCTTGCTCAAACTGAGCTGTCCGACTGAAAAAGTGCCTCCACCTTACAGAAGACCGCAGTGAATCAACAATAATTGTTCCTGCGAGTGGTTGAGGTAACCAAAGCCCGTTAGGGGTGACTATTCTGACAGCATGTGCACTCTGTTTGCTGTCAGTTTAGTAACTCCCTATTGTAAGAAACCTGAACTGTTTCTACAGGGTATGGCAACGCATTTGCAAGCCCTCTGGTATTGCAAGTGTCTATGGGCGGCGGTGATCACTTACCATTAAGTGAGCTTCCTGCCCTTTTGCCCCCTTATCACCATTGAAAAACTAAGGTTACCCTGTAGCCGAACTAGGAGAACAGCAATTCACCCGCAAACTAGATTCAGAAACAATGCATGCCTGTGTAAACTATAGCTTAACATGTAATTAGGTCCTAGTTTAAACAAAAAATATTATTATTATATTACTTACCATTTCATCAGCATAATCCCCGATCACCGGATTGCCGTTGATGTACCATCGGTATATCTGTGCTGATGGGTTCGCGTCTACGTCACATCGCACCCTCAGCTCCGAACCCTCAGGGATCTTCCCCCGACCCTCGCCAGAACTGATTGTCACGTTCACTTTGGGCATGTATTTGACCTAGGCAAAAAAGATTTCTGTTAATTATATTGCCTAATATTTTTTGGTCAGTACAGATATTTTCCTTGAAGAATTTTCCTGTTGACAATTTTACTTAAAACCATTCTTGCGTGATCAAGATAGAATTGAAAATTGAACGATAGTAATCTTACTGGTGATAACTAACTTTTAATATTATTTTGTACCGTCGTAGTAAGAAAACCTTGGTCGATAACAATTTTCTTATACTTCAAGGTGAAATGTAATTCTTTTAACATCCCTATTATTACCGAAATTATTCTATAAAAAAGAAACTAGTCATTTATTACATAAATGATTTTGACAATGAAAAAAACGGCTCATAGGAAGACCCAATCACACTTTGCTTGACTCCGGAACAAACCCGTGATCTCACGCTCAGCATTAAAAACAAGCTCAGTTTATTTCTTTAATTCCCTTTGAATTCACTAAATTGTATAGAAAACCAGGCTTCATGACTGTAAAGAGAAAGCAAACGCTGCAAATCGAGATGTATCTCTCTTCATTTAAGGTATATATTCACTTACCTCTATATGTACAGTGGCCATCCTTGGAGCTCTGTCCGCTGTATTTTGAGCTTGACACGTTATTGTCTGGTTGTGGTGACCTTTGCTTGGGGTCAACCGCAGAACGGACCTGTCATTGCCATTAATTAATTAGTTATCAGTATCTATTTCGTATCTAGCTAATAAGAGAGACATAGTACTGTTATGATCTCATGCAAAAATATTTTGAAAATTAAACGATCAGAAAAAACTCTTAAAGTTGACTACTGGCATCCATGTCTAGTTTACAATTTAATGTACAAGTTTCACCATTTTGTTACATACATAAAATCTATATTTATATTTATATTATATAGTAATATTTAAAACTATTATTAACTATATTTAAATAATTCAAACATCAATCCTAACAATATATTTGTTGAGAATAGTATATACAATATAATGTTTAGTTAAAACAAATATAAGATATTCTTTTATATGTATAAAATAGCTAATAGTTTCTTACACCTATAGATGAATTAGAAATGTAAATAACAACTTATTTTCGGATGTTATATAGTAAGATTATACAATTACATTGATTTATTTCAAGTGAAGGATCCGAAACTTTAGGGATGAAATAATATCAATATACCGCGATAAAATCCGTTAAAAGTAGTTTAATTTCAATGAGTAATAGTTTTTAAAATATTGAATAGAGTATTGAGTAGAATACAAACCTCGTTTTGTATCTCTGGCCATCAGGTAACAATTCCACTATACTCTTGACACCCTTCTTAATAACTGATTGGCTACCATCCAGCCAAGTTATCTAAACAAACAAAAAAACATTAGTTAGGTAACCAACGAACATTCTCTCTAACAAATGTAAGTTCAATCCGAGCGAAAACTGACTACATTGATCGTATACATTCGATCTCAGCCTCCTTTTTAACCGACTTCAAAAAGGAGGAGGTTCTCAATTCGTCGGAATCTTTTTTTTATGTATGTTCACGAATTACTTCAAAACGCCTGGACCGATTTGCAAAATTCTTTTTTTGTTTAAAAGGGTATACTTCACAGATAGTCCCATTGTAACCACATCACGATCTGATGATGGGATCCCAGGGAAATCGAGGGCAACCCTCAAATTTTATAGGCAATTATCACGTTTTCAATCTTAAATTACTTCTTCAATCTTATATTGCTAGCTCTTTTATTTAATTAATTAAAAACTATTAACTTAAACATTATACAGACCCTGTAAGGGATTTGCAGATTTTCTTAAATTATATAATTATACATAATTTTAATAAAATATTAGCATTCGGCACACTTTTTCTATCTAAACTTTGAGGGAAATTTCATACTCCTCCCTCCACGAAATTTTCGTCAAACCCCCTTTTTACTTTTGTACGTACTACTTTTTACGTACAACGTTTTTGCTTCACGTATATATACATAGATTAGACCTAGCTCAGTTTTATGTTGTCATGTAATAGAAAAATTGCATTCCTGTATCAAAATTTGCTCTAATTTCACATTTAGCATATTAAAGAAGTTACTGAATTAAAACATCCATACCTCAGCCGCTGGTTTACCACCAGAAGATACACACTCGATATCCACGGGCTGACCTTCGGTGGCATCGATGAAGGCTCCTCGTAATATCCTGGGCGGTTCTGGAGCTACCAGAACTGTCAGCTGGGCGTATCGGGAGCGAATCGGCGGCTCACCTATTGAACAGATTATTGGTTAAAAATAATAAACTTAAATGGATTTTTTACTTGGACATAGTTAGGTACATAGGATAATATGCCTACTGTGTTGACACAGGAGCATAGGCATGAGGACTCTGTTAATATCGATGTAAAAATACTAATAAGAAACATTATCAAAAAAGTTATCAAATTTATTAATTTACCACTGCTCATCACGTGTTGTCATTTGAGAGAGATTAGGCTATAGTTCACCACACTAGAGGATTGGCAGATTTCATACGCCTTTAAGAAAATCTCTCAAACATGTATTTATGTTTCCACATTATGTTTCTCTTCACCGTTATAGCATGTAATAAATACGGACAAAACTGCAAAAATTCAGTGGATTGACCTTGGATTAAAACTAGAGACTTTTGCCATCACAATCCATTGTTCGTTCCACTAGACCATCACAGCTTCAATTTTTACTTCAAAATTGTACATTGCGAAATTATTGTACACCCCGCGTCAGCATGTCCACCAGTATTCGTAATTAGTTTTCATTTACAAAAACCTCAGTTCACTTTCGGTCATCAAACCCGTCGTGTGTTCTCATATATCAATATCATTTAAATATATTTTATCATTTTACTCTATCAACTTATCATATTCTTAAGAACTATTTCTAGCTAAACTTTGGTGTTAACTTAGTGCAATAAACTTTTTAGACTCTAAAGAACTCGTATCATTTAATATCATTATCAATAGCTGTACTGGTAACACACCGTACAATAATTTAAAATACACACATCATTATATCAGTAATATACGGTTATTACAATAATTTGGAAACTTCATTGAACACCTAAAAACCTTTTGGAAGGCGTGACATATCGCCAATCATGTTAATCACCTTACAATATAAGCTTCGTGTATCCGAGGTATATGTATGTAGTCGATTTTACGTAATACTAGCTCAGTGTTAAATTACTTTACAAGTAATAATGGGTATATAAACTTTCTCGACCTCTTGCTCAACAGTCGCATTTTCTACCATACTTTTGAGCAGGAGGTTTTGGGTTCAAATTCCAAGTCGAGCAAAGTGTTCTTTCTTTCTTGCTTTGCTTCCTTTTCTTTTTCTTTCTTTCATTTTAAAAAACGTTGCCCAACTCTAGGATTTTCTCCTGTATCGGGAGTGCGTTTACAAACACAAATTTTCATATACACAAACGCCCAGACCCGGAACAACTACCTGCAGAACGTACAAATATTTGCCCCGTGCGGGGATCGAACCCGCAACCCGTGACGCACAAACCGATCGCTCAGCCACTGCGCCACCAAGTCGTCGTCTTTGGTTTTTTCTATGAAATTATCAGCTCGGTGTTTGGATTCGTAAGACTTTGATACTTCAAAAAGGTAAATCATTTTTCGCGGTGATATAAAACTAAAAAATCCTTTGGCCTCCTGTCATGGTCTTTAATGATACTATTGAGTACCATGATAAGTGTGCATATATCTTAGCAAGATTGTTAACATATTTTTTATTACAGACATAAAATAACTCATCACCATCATCATCATCATCATCAACCCATTAACGTCCCACTGCTGGGCACGGGTCTCCTCTCATTTGAGAGGGGGATTAGGCTATAGTTCACCACGCTAGCCTACTGTGGGTTCGCAGACTTCACATGCCATCAAGACAAATCTCTCAAGCATGCAAGTTTCCTCACGAAGTTTTCCTTCACCGTTTGAGCTTGTGATAAATACGTACATAATTTCCGAAAACTGCGTGCCTTGGGTTCGAACTCGAGACCTTTGACGTCTTAATCCACTGGTCACACCGCTAGGCTACCACAGCTCTAAAATAAAATGACTAGTTTTTCGATATTCACCTCTATGACGCGAGAATTGCTTATATAAAAAGAGCTTACCGTTGAGACCAGAGCTGACTTGGCACTGATACTGGCCGTCATCTTCTAGAGTCACATCCTTGATATCGAGAGAGTAGTCCCCTGGAACAAAAATAAAACAATGTCATATATTTTTTATCAGCATCTTACTTCACTATATGTATGTATAGTTACTTATAAACTTTATATTAACTAGTCTATGCATCAAATATAATGCTTATTAAAAAAGATTTTAAAAACAGTTTTTATGTGTTGCAGCAAAGTCAGTTTGCATAATAAACTATAAATAAATATATCTGGAATATAGTTCCGATTTAAGCAACGGGACTTGTGGGACGGATACTACATAGTTGAGATATTTTTTATAAATACAATTATACATATAAATATCCATGACTGAGTCCAAATTTCTATGTTCATCATACAAAAATTTGCCCCTATCGAGATTCGAACCCAGGACCCTTAGCACGGAAGAAAGCCTTTAATACCGCTGTGCTAATCGGGTCGTCATTGATAATAATAATTAAATTCACGAACTTACTCGATTAAGAAAACTTAAGCCTATTTAAACAGCTGACATTCTAGTTAAAATAACTAATCCAATTAGTTAAAACACTAACTGAATAATCCGACAATACTTAATTATCTGAGTTGAACTAGAGCAATCCCAATACTAAAGCCATTTTTATCGAGTCTGAAATAAAACGGACCTGTCAGCTTATTAAAATGAAATCCCCTGTCGAAATCGTCTCCGTTGCATTGTCTCTAAGAGGGAATTGAATATTATATTATTACTAGCTGACCCAGCAAACGTTGCTTTGCCACATTTTAGGAGTTGGTGGTAGAAGAGTGAAAATGTAGGGTTATAAGTATTTTTGAAAATCTAAATCAATTAAATAAAAAAAAATCTGGTTATCCCGACATCCTTAACATTTAGGGGTGTAAAAATAGCCTATGACCGGTTCTTATACCTTCCAAATATACATACAGAATTTCATAATAATCCGTCAAGCCGTTTCGGAGGAGTTCAGCGACAAACACCATGACACGAGATCTTTATATATAAGATTGCATAATTCAATCTCAAGCAAGAATAAATACCAAAATTGTATTAGGTAATGTTTGTAATTTTCATTTCATATAAAAGAGTATTTATAGACTACGTTCTTACCGGTTCTTGTCAATGGGATTAATCTCTTGGAATCGTGCAACGGCATTGTTTTGACAATTGATATGTAAGTTATATTGGTGTAATATTGAAATAAAACATTTGAGTTTTAAAATTTTTCATTACAGTTGACACTTTAATGAAATGACTGTCAAATGAAAGGAGACCTGTGCCCAATAAATCAGTAAATAGGACGATGTCGAACGACCCATTTACTGTTTTACTGGGCACGGGTCTCCTTTCATTTGAGAGGGATATTCAATAGCGCGCTAGCCAAAAGCAAATTGTCAGACTTCACACGCCATCAAGAAAATCTCAAAAGCATGCAGGTTTCCTTACGATGTTTTCCTTCACCGTTTGAGCATGTGATTAATACACACGTAACTTCAAAAAGTGTGTCGTGCCTGTCTTGGTTTTGAACTCAAGACCTTTGACTCTACAGCCCATTGGTTATTTAAGCTATCGAAGCTCTCCTACGTAGATATAATTGAAACATTATACTAATTACCCGAACTTATACATTTAAAGTCATAACAAGCCTATTTTTATCCAGTCGTAAATCTCTAAAAAAAGATACGTTCATAACTGCCTAAGTTGGATGAAAATCAAACGATTCAACCGTCAAGCAAAATGCAAAAATAGCTCAGTATTTAAACCGCCACTCGAATTTATTCTGCAGATGTCGATGTACTTATGTTTGGCTTAGAAAACATGCACATTATGCGATGTAAGCACGACACAAAAAAATCATAATCGTAAGTTTATTGTATTTACGTGGTATAAAACGAACAGAAACAATTATGGACCCTGTCGGGTACAACAAAGTCAACTAGGAGAACGGGAGCCTCATTATTTTTAATATTAGATAAATTATCTATTACATAAATCTTAGGGATATTTTTAACTGATTTTAGTTGACTCAGGTACATGCCCTGATTGAACTCAAAACATTTAGTTTCACAATCCACTGTTCAATTTAGTAGGTACAAAAGATACGAAATACCTAACAATGAAGCCCCATTACAGATCTTCACTCAATATTGAGACTCCAGTTTCCAAGCAAAAAGTTCGTATCTACGAGTAAACTTAACACCGGACGCTATAATTAAAACAACAAAATAATTAATAAGAACCAACTAAAATACTTCACAGGCAATTAAAGTTACAAGTATTTCAATCAAAGAGCTGAGCTGCTCTTTTTGTTTCTACTCAGGAAACGAGTATTGTGTTTACACTGGCAGTTAAAATACACCAAATTGAGTGTTAAAGATGCTGCTTAAGAAAAATGTTTGTAACCCTAGACTGTATAATAATTTTATGGAACAGATGTTTTTTGTGAAGAACAGTTTTATTTTATACCAGGTATTTGGCCAAGTATTACGGCTCGGCTGATAGTAATCGGTTACCGTAGCCTATGGACATCTGTAACATCAGAGGTGTCGATTGCGCGTTGCGGACCTTCGAGTTTGACGTAAACAAGGTAGAAATTCAAATAAAATGTTCGGGATCAAATTAAAACATTTTAAGAAGCATTATATCTATTTCGAGAGACAAAATTATGAGTTCCCTGTGTTGTAGGGAGGAATTGCATAAAACATTCCTTTTTCCCACATTTTGATTAACCGATCGAACATAATTCAGACTTAAATAGTAGTACACCTAAACGCCGAGGTGACCTACATAGAAATGTACGCACGAATAAATCTGAAGTTCGTACAAAACTGCATAGAAAAATGAAATATCTTATTCCATCTCACCCTGCCCTAGAAGAACGTAATATAAATATTACGTGTCTACAAAACGGACTAGAGATACACGGTAAATTCCATTTTGAAGTCTGTGAGAAGCGCTCTAGTTGCGAAGCCCACTTAAGAAGATCTTTCATCGTGTCTTAAAAACGTTAAAAATACATTTTTCATCGCCACAGTAAAAGGCATTGGAGTAAGTAGGTTTGCGGATTGTTTCTATGGCATTCTTAATGAACATGAGAAGTGCTTGCCAGCTGCGAGTAGTAAATCTCCGGATAGCATCTAATTGTGATTGAAGAGTAGTAACAGCTTTGTCGTATGAGTAGATTGTATAAATCAAAGATCTCAAGATTGAAGTTATGTGTGTATTTAAATAGCTGTGGTAGCCTAGTGGTGTGACCAGTGGACTGAGATGTCAAAGGTCTCGAGTTCGAACCCAAGGCACGCACCACTAACTTTTCGTAAGTTATGTGCGTATTTATCACAAGCTCAAACGGTGAAGGAAAACATCGTGAGGAAACCTACATGCTTGAGAGATTTATCTCGATGGCATGTGAAGTCTGCCAACCCGCAGTAGGCTAGCGTGGTGGACTATAGCCTAATCCCTCTCAAATGAGAGGAGACCCGTGCCCAGCAGTGGGACGTTAATGGGTTGATGATGATGATGATGATGATGTGTATTTGGTATTTATCACATGCTCAAGTAGTGAAGGAAAATATAGTGCGGAAATTTACCGTGTTTGAGAGAAAATCTTACAGACATCGTCTATTTCCTCTTAAATAAGAAGAGATGCATGCCCAACAGTGAGACGGAAGATATAATAATGATGTTCGACAACTAAAGATGACTACAGAAACTACTAGAGATGCCATTTCTGCATTTATAACTTTAGTTTCAAAACAAAAGACATCTCATCCATTGATATCTGAGTCTGAGGAATCTTTATTCCTTGAAAAGTACTATTGGTTGTTCCGAAAAACTATTTTAGACCTTATCTGTATTTTCCATAAAGGTGAAACTAGAGTAAAAAGAATAATCGTAGGTTTTGTAAACTCAGTTTAAAATTTAAACCCAAACTATAATAAGAGATTTCTGTTTGAGATGAAAACGTGTGGATTTGACGTAAAAAAGGTGTTGCCATTGTGTAAGTAACGAATTTCCCGAATTACAATTGTTTTCTACCTGCCAAATAAATAGTAGATAACCTTGAATCTACATTCCGCGTCCGTCAAATCATTATTGCTATTGCTAGCCAAGATTTGAGCGGTCGATGACTTTTGTTGCGTAAAAATCTAAATTTAATACCTGATGCAGAGATATGAAATGAAAAGTGAATGCTTTTTTTATAAATATGATTTCACTGAGAGTAAAATCATTGGTGTGGGATATTTTTGAAAAAAGTTACGTAATTTTCTTTTGAAATTACAAAATTAAAGTAAGTTAAGTATTTGAGATTATAAGTGCCTGCATTTAGTTGATAGGTAATCGGTGATTATTTAGTCATTAATAAAAGCCCTACAATTCATACCTATTTGAATCTTTCCATACTTCGACCATACAAATACAAAATACCTTTCCAAATTCCTTTACTTCAATTACCTATCATTACCTTCATTTCTAGATGGCATGCGGCATAATGATACGATAATACTATGATAATCCAGTTGAGTGACCAGTCGACTTTGAAATCAAAAGTCCAGAGATCGATCCCAAGGCATGCATCGCTGGTTTTGAAGTTGCCATGCGGGATGGATTTTGTAAATGGCATGTTAAGCCTGCCAATCCGCATTAGGGTAGCATGGTGGAATACACCATAATCTCGCTCGAATGAGATGAGACCCGTGCCCAGCGATGAAGACTTAAATCACACTAATAAACTGGATGCCAGTTTATTAGTAGACCCATAACTTAATTTGACATACCATCACGTCTGTCATCCCCGAAGGAGATGAGAGGTGTACTAATATGTACACCCACATTTCGCTAGTATGTTTTTAGGTCCGATATAATAGGGGGCGAGCCTATTGCCATGAACCGGGTACGATTCCAAACTCCGAGCTGCTACTGAGAATTTCATAGAAAATCCCAATAAAATGCTCGACCTGGGAATCGAACCCAGGACCTCTTGCTCGACCAACGAGGCAACTTAATTTTATACGTATATAATACATCTTTATGTATCTTGCTAAAGTCTGTCAACGATACAACATGTATTTGTAATTTTCTAGAAGGTTAATCGTTAATACTGAAACTATTATCGATAATGTAATGAGATTGAAGTAAATTTTTAGAAGTTAAAGCGGTTGGATAAAGGTGTATGTCGATAAGATTGTATGTAGTGATTGTATTTTGACGACCTGGTTGGCGCAGTGGCTGAGCGATCGGCTTGTGTGTCACAGGTTGCGGGTTCGATCCCCGCACGGACCAAATATTTGTACGTTCTACAGGTTGTTCCGGGTCTGGGCGTTTGTGTATATGAAAATTTGTGTTTGTAAACGCACCCACGATACAGGAGAAAATTCTAGTGTGGAACAACGTTTTTAAAAAAAAATATCGGCTTCTATCCTACTAGTAGCTGTTTCAATAACTGCAATATAAATATATACGATACAGGAAAAAATCCAAAGGGTAAGTAAAATAAGAAAAAATAATAGATATCGTAATACTTTATGGTTATATTTCGGGTTGAAAGACAAAACATACTAAGAAAGAAAAGAAAATAATTTGGAACACGAAATAAACAACAAATGTTTATTCTGATCTTCAAAACATTCTTATTCGAATATAATCTATGTTCATTAAAGATATATTAGCTGACCCACGGAACTTCCTCTGCGTCACATAAGAGAGAGAGAGAGTTAGAGAGAGTGCGTCAAATTTTCTCCTTATTTACAACTTCTTTTATTGATGCTCCACTCCTACAGATTAAATAATAAATAAATATTCCTGGACAATTTGACACACAGCGCCATCTAGTTCCGTGCCAAGCAACGAAGCTTGTGTTACGGATACTAGTAGGTTGATATACTACATATATACTTATTTTTTTGTAAATACTAACATATTATACTTAGATACATCCAGGATTCGGATACAAATGTTCATGCTCATCACACAAACATTTGTCCCTACCGGGATTCGAACCCGGAACCAATAGCACAGAAGGCAGTGTTAACTACCGCTGGACTAATTGGGTCGTCATGTTGTCAGTTTGTAGCGTGATGTTACATATATTTTAGCCTTCCACAGTAAATGAGCTATCTTTCACTAAAATATTTCGAACCCAAAACGTCTTGCTAGCACTTTATGACCACTAGACCACACAAGGCAGTAGTTTTCTCTATAAATAATAACAAAAAGGAAAGGATAAATAAAGATATCGATTACATACATCCCTGTTATATTATAAAGATAGTCAGAGAGATATTGTTTGTTGGGTGTAAGCAGGAAAGACGATGAACTTACACGATAACCTGCCTACTTTACGAAGACAATATCCTACTAATATTATGAACGCGAAAGTTTGTAAGTATGGATGGATGTTTGTTACTCTTTAATGCAAAAACTGTTTAACAGATTTGAATGAAATTTAGCATACATATAGTTTATTACCTGGATTAACACATAGCTCGTCACGATATTTCCCTTTACCGTTTGAGCATGTATATATGTGTATAACTTCAAAAAGTGGTGCGTGTCTTGGAGTCGATCTCAGGACCTTTGACTTCACAGTCCACTGAGTTCCACTGTTCACACCTCTAGACTATCCCACCTTATTTATGTTCTATATAAAAAAATATGTATTTATAGAATTCATAAGTATGTATAACTACGTACTTTGAATTCCATCGTGTTTTGTATTAATAAATCATCAGTAGGTACCTATTCCTGACCCTGTACTGAATATCCCTAGCAGGTGCGTCTAGCCTTATATTCTAGCCTAAATAATATATAGCTCGCCTAGTAATTTACCTAAATATCTCAGTGCGTTATTTTTTTCTGGGCGCGAACTCGTGTGCCAAATAATCCACTTTTTTAAATACCTACTGTAAAGTGGGATGGGTAATAAAGGTAGGGTTCCGTATTCCTATTAAATTTGTTTTTAGTAAAATATTTTTTTGTTATTGAGGATTAGGTCAGGATACAGGACTCGTTAGATGCTGATGGCCCAGGATCGGGTGTTGTGGCCTTGGGGTAGGCTTATGTCTAGCAGTAGATGTCATCTAGCTGATATGATGATAATGATGATGAGTATTAAGTCATTATCACTCGGTTTATTGTCCCACTGCTGAGGATCTGCAAATATTTCTTACTTAGATATGCAAATATGTACTACCATACGTCCCACTGCTGCCCAAGAGCCTTCTCATAGTTTAATAGGTCTAGGCTCCTATTCCTCCACGCCTACCACGTCCAAGTTCCTAGACTTCAAGACCTGCATAACTTCAAGACCTTTATTGGGCCTTCTTTGGTTTTTTACCTTCGCCTTTTGAACAGGTTCTATAAAATTCTGCCGCATATGATATTTATAAAGTCAAAAGTACTCGCCCTGGATTTGAACTAAAACCATTGCCAGCACTTAAGTCTTTTGCCCAGCTGGGGGTAGTCAATGAACTCTTATTATCAATGTATTATTTCACTGAAAAAGTGATTTTAAAATGTACTGCATAAAATTCATTATATTTTAATCATTAACAGAACAGGAACCCTAAAAAGATAAATTTGTTCTTGCGGATTGGTATACAATGTGTTTCTCTGTCGAACATTTTCCGACTCTAACACTTGCGTGTAAAGTTTAAAATATCTTGTACGTGTTGGTTGCTGTGTTAAAAGTGCGTTTTTATTTACAATTGAGTCATGGCCAAAATGCGTAGCGATGACTGACGTGAAACGTGAATGTTTTCTTTTATTGCAATAAGGTTCATTTTACAACAAAATCTTTTCTCTTAACAAGAAAAGCAAGTCTGAAATACTTGCATCAGACCACCTTTGTTGGTGTGGTGCTTACAAAACTGAATGATGTCAATCATACAGATAATTAAACCCATACAAATTTTACATTTATTTATTCTTTTGCTTTGTACGCGGTTTTATTATTAATCTCGACATCAAGTACAATAAAAAGGTGTGACCAGTAAGAGTCAACGGTGTAAGGTCGGTCGGTATTTTCCAATTTATCAATAACTCAAACATTGTGAGGAAACCTACATGCCTGAGATATTTTCGATGCCATGTAAAGCTTTTTAACCTATAGTAAGCTACCACGCTAGCCTATAATTTTTTAAACACATTCTATCAGCACGCTAGTTCGTATTACAAAATAGGATAGAAACACACACACATAGAAAATGAGAGCAGTTCTTTACCCCTCTATCCCATACCAGTTAAATGGTTCATTTTAGAAATTGAACAAAAATATTTTTTTTTACGAAGTTAAAAAGAAACTATCACAGCTATGTAGACTTTACACATTAACTTGTACATATAATACTTAGTCGTTTAATTTTAAAGCTAGCAACAGGCAAAACCTACGGGATACTACTAATTTATTCAGTCGATGTGCCTGCATGACAAGATGTATGAATATGGACGAAGCCAAAGTTGTATACAGGGATCGTAGCCCATGACAATCTATGGTTTCTGCTTACTCCCATGGGGAAAAGGCGTGAGTGTTTGTATGTATGAAAGAAAGAAAGAAAGAAAGATGTGTGCAGTAGCTTACCTTCTTCGTCGCTGCCAATCATAGCGTATCTGTCGTACCCGCTCAGGTTGCGGTGTGTGCCGAGTCCAAAGTCGTCCTTTGTCCATTGTAGAGATCCCACTTTGTTCTCCACGCGGCAAGGTAGAGTCACTCGCGAGCCGACTATGGCACTCTGTTGAGGAAAATATAGAGTTAAAGATTTGAAGATTGGTGCCGCTTTTTCTTCCTTAGAAAAACACTAGGAAGCGGTGAATGGCGGCCGTTTTTAGAGGCTGTCGTTATTGTTGACATTCAAAAAGAGAATTTTGAGTCAAAATATAATTAATTCAAAGCAAACCAAATTTCATTAAATTTTGTTTGCTTTATATTAATTATATTTTGACTCAAATTCAACCCCTCTAACAACTAACTAAAATCTTTATAAATTAATGTCAATAAAGTATGTCATTTCTAAACTTTATTAAGTCTGTGTACAAAACGGTGGTGATACACGTATACCAAACTGAACCCATATAATGATCCGATTTTCCATTTTGGAACGGAACACCAAAAACATTACGAAATCGTTAAATCCAAGGTTTATTATTGAAATTGATCACATTATTATCTGGTTGTTACGAAAATTATCGAAATTGCATTCACTGCTCAATTATAGGATTAAAATTAATAATTGTATGTCCGATATTACGTATAATAATAGCATTATTGGCAAATCATACTCAATTTGTGTGTAAAGTTATAATCAAATGGATTAACCTACATGGTTTCGTTTCGAAGTATTGCAACTGTAAAACCAATCCGACTTGAAATTATTCGGTAATCGTTTCTCGATTACCTACGACTTTTTTCTAGTGAGTTTTTTATCCAATAATATTTGCTTAATTTAAAAGTGATTTTGCTTTTTGAACCAATATTGAAATAAACGTAAAAATGAAAGTATACTGACAATAAGAGAATAAAATAAAGCATTGTATTTTGCATAACGTTTGTTGGGAGGAAACTGGGTGGCCTATAAAATTGTACCCGAGTTGGTTGTATCGATATTACATATCATATCAGCTATAGGTATTGTTTCACAGATAAATTTATCTTAAACAGAATCATTTACATACATTATAGTTAAGTGTATTTTAGTATTTAATATTGGTTGCTTTTTAATAGACTACGTTTTGGAATAATGCAATTGGTTTTGATAATTCAAAAGTGCATATGGGGTTTCAAGTACCCATGGCTAGAGATTACTTATCATCTTCTTCATTAGGAATTTAGGTGTTTGTTTTTATTTCAACAGCCTCACGAATTAATGGTAATTTATATTGAAGTTAAAAACATTGATTTCTATATCCGCATAAAAGATTACATAAACTATGAACACTTACGGTTATTAAAATACGTAAATAAAAGGTTATATTCCAACACTTGGTACCTACAACCATGCTTAGATGCAGTCGACTGTACCTTTAGATAAAACCGCATCTCGGTACAGCTGCTTTAGAAAACCGCAGTTAGCGTGACGTTTTCAAAAGGATGCATTTTGTACATTAAGTAATGACATATGTCGGCTGAAAAACCAGTCACATTTGTAAGAAAGATTATTATATTTTTATGGTAATTTTAAAGGGCTGAGGACGGAACTTAGTACCATGCTTTTATTCCCATATGGTTAGGCAGAAGTGTTAGTATAGCTATCTAATAAGGTGTTTGTCGATAAATTTAAAAGTTTACTCGAATATTTTTAGTTTGATGGTTTTATTTCAAAATTGAAAATGCTTGGATGTTAAATGATGAAATGTTTTAATAAAATTAGGTTTTTATTTCAATAGAGCCACGTCAAATATATTTTTTTTAATTGTCTACCCTGTTTAAAAAAATATATCTTATATGAAGGAAACCGAGAAGAAACTTTACATATAGACGGAGAATGACTCGCTGGCCCATACCGCGAAAGAGAAAGCCGATCTTTTGGGCTCTCTCTTCGCGTCCAACTCGACCCTGGATGACCAAGGAAACTCACCACCGACAATCCCGCGGTGCGATACCACGATGCCGGAGATTAAGTTCCGGCAAAGTGCAGTTCGCAAAGCACTTTTTTCCTTGGACATTCACAAGTCGAGTGGGCCCGATGGCATCCCTCCGATCGTGTTGCGGACATGTGCTTCAGAGTTGGCACCGGTTTTAACGCGTCTTTTCCGACACTCCTACGAATTAGGCATAGTCCCGAAATCCTGGAAGGCCGCTTTAGTGCACCCGATCCCTAAAAAGGGCAATCGCTCGGATCCGTCCAATTACAGGCCTATAGCAATCACTTCCTTGTTCTTCAAGATAATGGAGACCATTATTAACTGCCAGCTCCTGCGATACCTGGAAGAGCACCAGCTGATTAGTGACCGCCAGTACGGCTTTCGTCGGGGTCAGTCAGCTGGTGGAGGCAGTTGAGAGCAAGGGAGAAGCGCTTGCAGCTAGTCTGGACATGGCGAAGGCCTTTGATCGGGTGTGGCACAAAGCGCTTCTGTCGAAGTTGCCTTCCTTTGGGCTTCCCGAGAAATTGTGCGACTGGGTCACCAGTTTTTTGGCAGATCGGAGCATCAAGGTCGTCGTTGACGGTGCATGCTCTGATCCTAAATTTGTCAATGCTGGTGTTCCACAAGGCTGTGTCCTGTCTCCTACCCTGTTTCTTCTGCATATCAATGACATGTTGCACATCAGCAACATTCATTGCTATGCGGACGACAGTACTGTGGATGCCGTGTACACTGGCCGAGCAAACATTTCTCGGGAATGCGTCGTTGAGTGTCGGAACAAACTTGTGTCTGAAGTCGAGTCTTTGCTCACCAAAGTCTCGGACTGGGGTAGACTTAACTTAGTCCAATTCAACCCCAAAAAGACACAGATTTGCGCGTTAACCGCTAAGAAGTCACCATTCGTCGTAACTCCTAATTTTGAGAACACTCCCTTATCCGCCACAGCCAGCATCGGAATACTTGGTGTCGACATCTCGAGCAACGTCCAGTTCCGCGGTCAACTGGAAAGTAAGTCCAAATTGGCCTCCAAGAAGCTTGGTGTGCTCAGCAAGGCGAGACGGTACTTCACGTCGGCGCAGCGCCTAAATCTCTATAAGGCGCAGATCCGGCCCCACGTGGAGTACTGTTCTCATCTCTGGGCGGGGGCCCCCCAGTACCAGCTACTTCCATTTGACCGAATCCAACGAAGGGCGGCTCGAGTTGTCGATGATCAGGCTCTTTCCGATCGGCTTGAGCCTTTGGCTCTGCGTAGAGATGTTGGATCACTCTGCATCTTCTACCGCATCTATCACGGGGAGTGTTCCGAGGAATTGTTTGGTTTGATCCCGGCCGCTGAATTTCACCATCGGACATCGCGCCAGAACTCAAAGTTCCATCCATTTTGTCTCGATGTCCAGCGTTCCACAACAGTGCGGTTTTTAAGGCATTTTCTGCCTCTCACCACCGCTCTGTGTAACCAGCTGTCGCCGGCGGTCTTTCCGAACCGTTACGACGTGGGACCTTCAAGAGGAGAGTATATTCTTTATTGAAAGGCCGGCAACGCATTTGCACGTCCCCTGGTGTTGCAGATGTCCATGGGCGGCGGTAATCACTTACCATCAGGTGAGCCTCCTGCCCGTTTGCCCCCTTATTTCCATAAAAAAAAATATAGATATTTTTGTAAAAAAACTGTAGTTTTTACTAGTAGTATAAGAGTTTTTACTTTTAACAGCCACAAATGTGAAATTTCTACTAAACTAGAATTTCATATTCAATCTTAACCGACTTGGGTGTTGAACAAGGGACCTTCAGCTCAACAGCTGTACCTGGCAATAGGCAAAAAGCCAGTATAAACAAAAATAAATATTTATGCCATATACAATTATGAATTTCAATAATCTAGAACAACACGAAACGGCAAGCATTTAAGAAATTCACTGATAACAAGATTAAATTACAATAATACTATTAAACTAATACATTTGTATTAATTCGCCAATTACTATGTATGGCGAACAAACTATTTACATATTAATACATAGATTGGTAAAGCACTGAGTTTGGCTTTCGAACTAGATGTGAGATAAAACTATTTAAGTGTAATTCCTAGTTGATAAGAGCGAGTTTTGCACCGTGCTCTTTTTGTAAATGTTTAATTCATGAACACGATGTTGCAATCGCAAAATATTTTTTCAAAATATTTTTTTACTATTCTGATCATTATTATATTGGAAGAAAATATTTTTTTACGAATCTGATTGCGGTATATTGATATTATTTTAATCCCATACATACAACAAGTAATAAATTTCAGTCACCTTGTGAACTGTAAATTTTTGCAACAATAAAGATTATTATTATTATTATAATTATAATTACTTATAAGTATACCTACTAACCTGCAAGTACTAAATGGTACAAGTATAAGCACATAGAGTACAGGTAAAATAACTTATACCTACTTACGGTACAGCAGTAACAAGACTAGTATTTTTTACTGCTTACCAAACATACTTCGTCGAAGCATTGTATCATACACAATGATTAAGTAATTAATTTTACTTTCAGCATTTTTTTTCTCTTAACTTTCATAATTAAAATTTGCTTATATGGATTTTCTTACACATACGCGATTATTAGACATTGGTATAAAACAATTTTTTCCGGATTTTATCGCGGTAGATGTACCCGTCACGATGGATGCTGTAAAGGATCCGAAACGTCAGGTTAAAATTATATTAATATACCGCGTTAAAATCCGTAATAAGTAGTTTTATTTCAAAATTAATTTATGCACGAAATCACATTATCGTCAACTAAATACTAAATTTCGAATTTCCAATTTTGATTGAAAGATAAAACTTATGTTGGCGCGTCCTAACAAAATACCTATGTAAATTAATTCAACAATTATACATTTAAATTTATTCTGTGGTATAGCCCGAGTTACAAGTGAAAAGTGGGATAAACAATGGGCCATAAAACCAAAATATGGCTCTAAGGTTATCATTTGTGGGCATAATGTTAGTGTTACCAAGTTTTAATTATAATAAGTGCAACTTATGGTAATGCGGGTCTATTTTGGTTCCCGTTTAATTTTTCTTAAAGTGAAATGTGACCACCATTTTTAAAATCTACGGACAGTTCCAACTGTTTTATGTTTTTACGTAAAATATACTTGAAGTTTATTTTATCGAGTGGCAAAGATGTGATGTGATATACAAGTATTTTAATCTTCAACATTAAATAATGACAAAAATAATAGGAGATTTATAGTATTTTAAATCTTAAAACAAGTGACAAATGTATCGATTAATATTAGTGAATCGATAAAAATACAAATAATTCATCAAAACATTCCAACAATAGCAATATGTATACTATACATAAAAGTATTTTTACTGTTTTTATCGCTATATAATTACATCAATATTACTTACACCTGAAATTTTGGATCCTTTACTATAAATAAATTTTTAAAAATCAATGTCAAAAATACACAAATATTTGATCCGTACAATAATAAAACCAGCGACCCCTAACACAGAATCCAAACGCTCAACAACTTCGCTTATAGTGCCTATATTTACGTTTACATTTTATCTCGATAACATGGCGTGAAGATATTAGTCTAAGCTTAATGTGTTTATTTTAAGACACCACATACCCTTGTAAAGTTCGCCCCTTGTTTTTATGTTACCCTAGTCACGCGATAGCTATTCTTATGCCTATATGTATGCAGCTGCTAGCAAGATTTTTCGGTTTATTTATAAACCGATCGCCATCATAATAGATTTTTTGAAAAGTGACTTAAACTGCTAAGCAGCTGTGGTTCGGAGAGCGAGGGTACTGGGTTGGATTACCAGGTAAGCATTATTGTGGTTTTATTCCAATTCTCTGTTGACAGAATGAATGATTGGCGATTAACGAGAGGAATTTAAAAGGCGGATGTCAGTGGAAACGCCCGAAGGAAGCGCCCTAGAGGGACATCGTCATCATATAAACCGTTGGACGTCTCCCTCAAGGATTGCCGACAGCCTAGGATATGCGCCGATCTAATTGGTGAACTCCTTCAAAAAGATCAGGTGTTCAGTACTCGTAACTGTCACGCATACATGACAAAATGTAGGAATGTGGCGTTATAATATAAATCACATAGGCTAATTATCAAATCTATGTGCCCTTTGTTACTGTGCCTTTCGGGAATACAAACGACATTTTTATGTATATCATTGTACTATGTATCCTTTGTATAATAAATATAAAATATTGTACAAAGAATAAATTTAATATACTCTCTTTCGCTTCCAACTTAAGCCAGTCACGAAAATTACTATGTTTACACATCCAAAGTATTCAAAAACTGTCGCTTCTCGATGTTAAACATCGACTCAAGGCATAATCATATCTACTTTAGGTAGGTACTTACGAGTGTATCAAGATTCTGCTAAACTGATATATCAATATTCATGAAACATTTATTTAGGCACAGGCGTCTACATAATTATAATAAATTATTTGACATGTTAAATCTCTTTTTAATTTATGCGCGCTGATTTATTTGATCTGTGGTCTGATTAAATGGCGGGACGAAAATATTTATTATCTATTTTTGTTTTTTTTAGTTGGAATTTGAAAGTTAAAATATGTTTATTGTATTCAAATTACGATTTTATACAAACGTGGAAATTAAGGACATCCATTTACGTCATATTTATGTTTCGTTCGGCCGGTTTGGCACGGGAAAATTAATATTCAGCCAAATATTTGATTAGCGTTGTCTCATTTATTTGATAACATTCTAAACATTGATAACTTGCGTGTTTATTCGATGGACTACAAAGTTCAATGACCATAGGCTATGACCATTAAAAAAACTAGAATTAATAAATGAAAAGTCGTTAAATAGTCATAAAACTCTAGTTAATGTGTCGCAGTGTTGTTTTTACTATTAATTAAATTAAAATTATCTTTACGCATTGCGTAACGGGGTCACGGAAGCTTTTATGAATACCGCTTGCAGATATACATATGAATATGATCGTCTAGTCAAAAAATTGCTGGATTTTATTTTGTTATCGCACATACTAAGACGCATAATTTCATTATCAATGTCAAAGTCAAAGTCAAAGTCAAAATATCATTTATTCAAAGTAGGCCAAATTTAAATGGCTCTTTTTGAACGTCGACAATAAAGACAGCCCCCAAAAACGCCCGCCCTTCACCGCTTCCTAGTGTTTTTGCTGGGAAGAAGAAGCGGCGCAACAAACTCCCCAGCACACATTTCTGTCTGTTTATATAATAAGTGATTCTATACAATACTATAATCAGTATACAATATAGAGTGCAATCATTACCTATGGTTATGTGAGCTAGCATATACCAATCCATTTTACCAAGCCGAGATATAAAAACTACTGATATAGAAATACAGAACAACCGATGATAATGTTAACACACTCTTGGCCTCCATTTCTCTGTATGTGCCCGCTCACACTTACACATCTCAACAATTACATTTTACAAAGTAGACTGCTATCTTGGACTAATCCGGCGACCATCTACTGTTATCACTAAAATAGTCACTCAAATTATAATAAGCCTTCTTAATAAGGCAATTTTTTACTTTACTTTTGAATACGTCAGTCGGTAGATCCAAGATATCAGTAGGTATTCCGTTATAAATACGTATACCAACCCCCTCAAACGAATTATGTACCTTATGTAAACGGTGACTGGGGGCACACAATTTATGTTTATTCCGTGTATTAATACTATGAACGTCACTGTTTTTACAATAGGAATGTATATTTTGCCTTATATGTATTATGTTGGCATAAATATACTGCGATGCAACAGTCAAAATACCAATGTCTTTAAAACGTTCCCTAAGAGAAACTCGAGCCCCTAGCTGATATATGGAACGAATAGCTCGCTTTTGTAAAATAAAAATACTTTCTATATCAGCAGCTCTACCCCACAATAGAATTCCATAGGACATAATGCTATGAAAGTAACTAAAATAAACAAGTCGAGCAGTGTCTACGTCAGTGAATTGCCTAACCTTTCTGACCGCATAAGCAGCGGAGCTAAGTTTCCCCGCGAGGCATGACACATGTGGGCCCCATTGAAGCTTGGCATCTAGTGTAATACCTAAGAATACTGTAGAATTGACGGTCTCAAGTACTTCTTTATTGACAATTAAGTTGGGTCCTAGATTTTTCACGTTAGGCAAACTAAACTTTACACATTTTGTTTTTCTAGCATTTAGTACTAAATTATTAACTGTAAACCAATGCATTACCTGAACAAGTGCACTATTTACGTCGTCAAAATGATCTCTATTTCTATCTACTTTAAAAATAAGCGAGGTATCATCAGCAAACAGTACTACATCACAAATGGATCTCAGATAATGTGGCAAATCATTTATATAAATTAAAAAAAGGAAAGGGCCTAAAATTGAGCCTTGTGGTACACCCAACTGCACAGACAATCCAGATGATTTTGTATTGTTGATATTTACGTACTGTATCCTACCACTTAAATAAGAAGTTAAGATATTAAGTGCCTTACTTCGAATCCCGTAATGTGCAAGTTTACAAATAAGTGTTTTATGGTGGACACAATCAAAAGCCTTCGAAAGATCACAGAATACACCAATAGCGTTCTGCGAATTTTCCCAAGCGTCAAAGATGTGTTTCAGTAATGCAACTCCTGCGTCTGTTGTTGAACGACCCTGTGTGAAACCATATTGTTCAGAGTGTAGGAGGCTATTTACATTAAAATACCTTAGTAATTGCTTCAATAAAAGTTTTTCAAAAATTTTACTAACAGTTGGTAAAATGGATATTGGTCTAAAATTACAGAGTTCGTTTTTACTTCCAGATTTAAATAGGGGGATTATTTTGCTATGCTTCATTAGGTCTGGAAAAGTACCTATGTCAATACATTTATTAAATATTACAGATAAATAAGGAGAGAGTATATCTATCACTGATTTTAAAACAGTGACAGACATATCCCATAAGTCACCAGTTCTTTTTAATTTTAAAGATTTAAATGTATTTAAAATTTCACTAGGAGTTACATGATTAAATACAAAAGTAGCTTGAGACCTAGGCACACTTTCACGAAGTAAATTTTCAGCATCGGTAGAAGAAGAACCTAAGGAACTAGTAGTAGTTATGGGTATGTTAGCAAAGAAACTATTAAAAGCGTGTGCTACATCAAAATCGTTAGTAAGCATCCTATTGTTATCAATTATCTCGAATTTATTCTCTCGTTGTGAAATCTTGCCAGTCACATTATTGATAACTTTCCAAGTTGCTTTAATTTTATCATCTGAGTTTTTAATTTTATTGCTCAGATATATTGACTTGGCCATTCTGCAAACCTTTTTAAACATTTTTGAATATTTTTTAACATAATCTACGAAGGATGCGTCATATTTATAATTTTTCATATCATATAATTCATATAATTTAGCTCTACTCTTATAGATACCCGGGGTTGCCCACTCGTTGAATTTAGTGGTACCTTTAAGTTCTATTGTCTTCGTCTTGAAGGTGTTTAGAAACACATTATTTATTACTTTAAATATATTGCCGTACATAACATCTGGATTGTCGTGCTGCAATAAGGAAGGATGGACATTAGACACTACTTTGGCTTTAAAGCTATGAAACCTACTTTTTGTTAACGGCCTGCAAGTAATTTTAGGTAGTTTATTTTCAGGCGATTTGATAAACTTAGCAATTTGTCCACAGTGATCAGATTTTAAATCATTTACAACTAAAGTATGTGTTGCATCACGGTTGCAAAATATGTTATCTAAACAAGTGGAGGATGATGCTGTAATCCTAGTAGGCTCCAGAAAAAGATATTTTAAATTAAATGATTTAAATAAGTTAATTAGCCTATTACTTAAGGAAGATCGTTCCAATATGTTGACATTAAAGTCGCCGCACACTACTATCCCCTTCTTATAGGATTTTATTTTGTTTAGAGATTCCTCCATTACTTTTTCAAAACAATTAAAGTCACCTGAGGGTGGACGGTACACGCAAATTATAACGAAACACTCTAGTTCAATACAAGATAACTCAATAGTGCGCTCAACAGAAAGATTCAAGATATCTTTACGTTCTTTACATTTTAAACAATTCAAAACAATAATCAATGACCCGCCGTGTATAGCTTCTTTTCTGGTGAATGCACTCTGTACAGTATAATTTTCAGTGTTTAAGTATTTAATTTCAGGGTTTGTACACCAGTGTTCAGTTATACACATAATCTGAACATTATGGTGTTCCATAAACAAACTTAATTCTAATTCCTTGCCAGATAGACCTTGCATGTTTTGATGAACAATGATCAGTTCATGAAGCCTACCTGTTGTCTTACCTGTTAGTTTAAAACAGGTTGCGGTGGAGATAAACAAACAGGTTTATCACTAGATTGTAAATTACTAACTGTAATATTATTATTACAATAAATAGTCTTTGTTACACTGTGTGTAATGTTGTCAGATTGTAGAGAGAATGCTAAAAGGTTAGCAATTTGTCGCTTATAAGTAAAGGGCAGGTACATAGTGTATTTTGTTAGTATATATTGCCTTATAAATATGTTAGTATCAAAAAACATAATAGTGTCATGATGACATGTTATATTATACATATACATATTTAATTTGTGTATGTGTCTATTTTGAGTATCTGTTAGACTGCTAGAATATGGTAAAGCACACATAATAAACCGACATCCAGTTTTTGTCGAGAGACTTAACATAGTGTTGACATTTTCTTCAATGTCCCGTTTCTTAACAGCTAGACTGTCACCATATAACAATATGACAGAAGAATTACAATTCAGTGTAGTCAATGTTAAGTTTTTAATTGTATTACAGTAACTGGCATCTGGTGAACAATAATTAATTACTGAATGTTTGCAATATCTACTAAGCAGACTACCATAACCCTGTCCAAATCTATCTGAAAAAATATGTACATTTTTTTTAGAATCTGAATTACTACTTAATTTTTTATTATCAATTGTAATAGAATTAACAGCAAACTCTATTGTTGACAGTGGAGACGGTATTGACGGTATAAGGGAGTGTGTGTCATGCACAGGACTAGGAGGGGGAACTGAACGGGCGCAACTGCAAGAGAGGTTGTTAGTCAGGGACTCATACCTTTCTGCGCTGTACCTGACCAGATCCACCAGCTCACTGGCCTGCACCATACGTTCACTCAGTTGTTTTTGAGTGGCCTCATACTTGTTAAAGATGTCTTGTAACAAGTTTTCCTTATATAATAATGCATCCCGTAACTGATGTGTGTCAACATCATATATGGCCCTACTATGTTCTAGCTCAAGTGAATATTGTTTTATTTTATTAATTAAATCTATTCGTTCTCTTCGCTTACAAAGTTTACTTTTGTAAAACTTTTCTCTTTTTATTGCTACATGACACTTCCTTATTAACTTTCTAATCTTAATATATTTTTTTAATTTATTGTGACTTAATAATGGTGGACATTGGGTTATGGTGTCATCACAAGTCAGGTCAATCACTGGCGGAGACTCAGGAATAGACCTACTACCTACCAACTCATCAAACAATCTCTGGGTGTTAGAAGATTGTTCAGTGTCTTTCACAGTCCCTAATGCAGATATAGTCCTATTGGCTTCACATAGTTCTAGTTCTAGGTCGCCTATACGCATAAGAGCCTGCTCATAAGTGTCAGTACACGGTTGGAATTTAGACACAACTTCAGTTAATTTATTGTGCTGGTCGAGTAAGTCCATATGTTCGATATGTAATTCTGCCAGTTGATTTTTCAATGAGGTATTTTTGTCTATAATATTCTTAACCTCCACTTCACTGTCATCTCTTTCCTGTAACAGTTGTTTGCACAGGAGTTTTGAAGACTCAAGTTCCTTCAATGTAACTCTCAATTTGTCCTCCATGTCTTTAGCAGCTGTTCTGCGAGTCATCATAATTCCTTGCCTGGTGAGTCACCTGGAATTTCAGATAGATAGCTAAGCACAAACCAAAGATAATGAAAGGGAAAACTAAGTTTGAGTGAGTTGAATTTAAGCGGAGTGAAGAAAAAGTAAATTTAATAAACTAAGAGGGATAAAAAAAAAAGAGATGAGAAGTTTGGGAATAAAAGAACAGTTCTAATCTAAAGCCAGGTCTCATAAATATAAAATATAACCAATTATTTTAATTTTAAATGAGAGTATATTATATTAAAGTGGGTAGGTTGATGGAATGTAATTCTAAAATAAGTAAGTATTACACTGGCTTATAGTTTTATTGTACTCAATAGAAAGGCTATGAGTATGTTAAGGACAAGGTATATTATTGTTATGATTCAAAGTGACTTTGCAGTGTCATTTCATGTCTGGGCATATGTTTTCGTCGTCGATTTTGCTTCCACAAGTAGTCAAGCAAAAGGAGACATAAACTGCGCCGGTGTGTAAATTGACGTGGCTCGTATTAATAGCGAGCTGTGTTATAATGTAGTAAAGTGATGAGATGTGTTGTCGTAACTACAATGTAATAATTGAAATAAAAATAATTGAAATAAAAATACTCCCCGGGATTGGCGATTTTCAAATCCACCTGTTGACAGCCGGTAGAAGTTTAAATATCAGTCGAACTTATAAGTACACACTAAAATCTTAATTTGAACACACTTAACACTTTCACATTTATTTGTTTATAGTTTATATTAAATCACATGAATTGATTATGATTATATACCGTAAATTATTTAAAACATTAAATTAAATTTACGGAGCAGTTTTATTGACAACCGGCTGGCAGTGTTGCCAGTGTAGAACCATCTGTTGTAACCAACCAATGGTTGGATAAAGGCCCTTTCTTTATTCCATCACTATTATCTAAATATATATAACTCAAAGGTGACTGACTGACTGACATAGTGATCTATCAACGCACAGCCCAAACCACTGGACGGATCGGGCTGAAATTGCAACATGCAGGTAGATGTTATGACGTAAGCATCCGCTAAGAAAGGATTTTTGAAAATTCACCCCCTAAAAGGCTAAAACAGGGGTGCAAAGTTAATATGAAACTTTTATTTTTGTAGTTAAATTGCATGCGGATGAAGTCGCGGGAATCAGCTAGTAGTATATAAGTTTTAAACATCCCTAAGGCAGCTTTCGGACGAGAAGCACGAAAAAGCGACATTAATTCTTAGTTTGCATTCCCAAAACTACATTTTAAGTCCACTTTTATCATGCGTACCGCTGAAATGTGGAATTAACTTTCCGAGTGGGACTTCCCCGATAGATATAATCTGGGTGTCTTTAAATATAGAGTGAATCGGTTTCTTCTAAGCTCCATCGTAGATCGCAATGTTTCTTACTATCAGGCGAACTATCGGTCAAACCGAAACTACTCAAAGTTAGTTGAATTTGAAAACTGCACTAATATTTGTTTTATTCTTCAGTGCTAGTGTGTGGTTTATTTCAAATTATAATTTGGAGGAATCATGTCATATCTTGAAATAAATAATAATCACAAAAAAAACTGTGTCACTTTAAAGTCATAAAACTAATTACCAAATGATATCTGTCAGCAATGTTAAGTTTTAATTAACTTTTTGATGGCGTTGCATACTTGAGTTTATTGCTTTTTTTTTAAGTTTATTGATAAAGTAGTTTATTTTTAACCGTTCCTAATATAATTAACCCATTTACTGTTCCACTGCTAGGCACAGGTCTCCTCTTTATTGTATTAGATTAGGAGCATCTAGTCCGTCTCAAATCAAATCAAATCATTTATTTCAATTAGACCAATACAGGTGCTTTTGAATTGTCATATTTAATTGAATTTAGTTGCACGGTTCAAAAAGGTAGGTCTTATGGAGAAGAACCGGCAAGAAACTCCATAGATACTCTTCTCAAATGAGTGGAGATGTATGAAGCAGTATGAAGGACTATAAACCGGGTTAAGAGATATCATATACCATCGAGAAAATCTATTAGGTATGCAGTTTTGATTTGCGAAAATATTTACTTAAAATTTACATTAGTATACGAGTAACTAATAGTCATTGAATCCATAATTTTACATATTTTTTTCCCTATAAAGTCATACCGCGAAAACAAACAAAAAATTAATATTGTTTATTTAGAAATTTTAATAAGTATGTGGCGGCAGAGTAATGTATGTTGTAGTTAAAATTAAGCGCTATTTTTGTGAGGTTAAAAAACATAAAAAAGATTATCATAGTTTATGTTAACTTTTTGGCAGCACCCAAAGGAGTCCCTTCAAGGAATTTAACCGTAAAACATTTTCGCTCGCAATAACACACAAAACCCTTCTCAGAAACATTTGTTTATAAAATTTAAACAATGGTTTAAACATACCTGATCCTGCGGTTCCATTGCAAACCTCTGTTCTTGGTAACCATGGCAACCGACAATCAAAACGATGAACGACAGGAAGTGAACGCCGACATCCGGCCGAGCCCATTTCCGACGCCTTTCCGTTCTATATTTGAAATCGGAATCAGCCCTGCGCCCGCGCAGCCCTATAAATGGCGTTCCATTTTCAAATGTCTCTTTGTGTTGTGCCGCCATAGTTTATATGGTTGAAGCATATTGATGACTGATATAAGTTTTTTGTTTCATTTGTGTTGACTTTTCAGGATGTCTGGATTAACATAGCATCTGAAACAAAATAAAAAGAAAATATTATTTTTATTTCATTTTTAACTTATTAATTAACCACTTAATTGATGGCACGATGCACACAGTGATTGAGAGGTCGTCTTCTGTGGCACGCGTCTTGGTTTTGGTCGTTTTCGTTTGGACCAGATTAAATAATCTTTATTTCTTTACGAATTAGTAGCTATAAAATGTCGACCTCTAGACTAAATCTAGATTGTATGATCAAGTTTGAACTTGAAGTGGATGGTTTGAAAAAAAAAACAATTATCGTTGAGAAATGCATAGCTAATTAATTATGTATTTATAAGCACTAAAGTATATTTATTCTAAGACCAGGCCGGTTGGTTGACATCATAAAACTATAACTTAACGTGTTCCATCTACTAATTATTTTTATATACACATAATGATACCCATTTATAAGTTAATTTGCATAAGTGCGTCATAAATTAACGACGCCGTCTCACATAAATGCGTTTATACAAACGCAGACGGCGTCGGAGCAGATACATATAAATGTATCCATGTATCCATCTGAGCAGATACATATACATGTATCTGCTCAGATGGCATGACATACCTTCACGCCTATCATACCCCGAAGGGTTAAGCAGAGATGTACTAAGTAGGTATGTTTTAGGTCCTATGTAATAGGGGGAGTCTTTTGCCATCTGCTGATACTGAGAATTTCATAGAAAAGCCCAATAACACTGCTTGATTTGGGAATCGAATCAAATACCTCTTGTTCTGCAGTGGCAACTAACGACTACTAGACCAACGAGGCAGTCGTTAAGATAAATAAAATAATATTGCTTTCTAAGATGCCATTAAATATCAGCAGTGAACTATATACACCAACGGCATAGCGTTTTTAATAAGGGCCTATTTCCATTAACTAAGCATATTTTAAAATTCCAAGCTTTTAGTGAGAATTTCATAAAATCACCTAATAAATATATTTTGCTTGACTTGGTAATCGAATTAGAACCTTACCCTCAGCAGATGTAATTGTTTCAACTGGACCAATGAGCTGCAGCAATGCAGCTGAATGAGCAAGTCGTGATAGCCAAGTGGCGTGACCAGTGGACTGACAATGTCAAAGTTCAAACCCGGGCACGTACAACTAACTTTTCAGAAGTTATGTGCGTATTTATCACTTGCTCAAACGGCGGAGGAAAACATCGTGAGAAAACCTGCTTGAGAAATTTTCTTGATGGCGTGTAAAGTCTGCCAACCCGCACCGTGTTAGCGTGGTGGACTATAGCCTAATCCTTCTCAATGAGAGGAGACCCGAGCCCAGCAATGGGAGAGTGAATAGGTTGATGATAATGATTTATAAATACAGGTATTTTTATTTCGCCTGTTTTTTTTACAAACGTCCACGAATTATATAATTAAACTGTCTTCGAACAATAAATCATTGTAATTTATGACTTAACAGTAATTTAAATATAAATGTAATCCTTTATTTTAAATATACCTGACTGTTAATCTGATATTGCTTTACGATTAAGAGCTTTTTTATGGCAAAAGAGTGGCAAACAGACTTATGCCTGATGGTAAGGGGTTACCGTAGCCTATGGACATTTGCAACACAAGAGGTGTGGCTTACGCGTCGCTGACCGTGTAGAAACCGTTTAGGTTTCTTAAAATAGGGGAGTTATTACACTTGCATACGGGATTTCCATGCCGTCGGAATAGTTACTCCCCTAACAAACTCTGGCAAACTTACTCACTTGTAGAATGCAAATACTACTATCGTCATTGCAATCTTCTGTAAGGTGGAGGCACCTCCCCAGTCGGGCAGGTCAATTTGAACGAGAAATCTCGCTATAACCAAAGTATTTAATATTACTTTTGGATCTTTTACAGCATCCGCCACCACTGACTGACTAGACTATGCGTAAGAAGTAGTTTTATGCCGACGTATTCGCGTGAGTTTAAGAAATATTTAAAATCATAATTTATTTTATGTTACAAAATGTGTTTATAGTTATTAACAACTCTAATATTATGAACGAGTTTAAACATAATACGGGATTTAACTAATCCTTTTAAATATTTAGATTGATCTTACGATATCATATTAATATTTTAGATTATAAACATTGCCATAAAACCTAATCCTCGTACCTCAATTACGATAATCTGGTTTTAAAATTCATGAAGTTGTTGCAAAAGTTTAATTTTATGTTTTACATAGTAAATATTTGTTAATATAAGAACAATGTGTAGTACCCATATTTTGTTACTGTTTTTAAGTCTTAATTAATTTGTAACGTTAAGCTGTACCCGGCGAAGTTTTTTTATAGATGGGTGATCATTCTGTACACATAGAAACACACACACTAGACCATTTTTACCTTCGTAGGTTAATAAGTTTCTAAGGTTAAGTTGTGGTGGCTTAGTGATGTGACCAGTGGACTGAAGTTATGTGCGTATTTATCACATGCTCAAACGGTGAAGGAAAACATCGTGAGGAAACCTGCATGCTTGAGAGAATTTCTCGAAGGCATGTGAATTCCACCAACCCGCAATAGGCTAGCGTGGTGGACTATGGCCTAATCCCTCTCAAATGAGAGGAGACCCATACCCAGCAGTGGGACAATAATGGGTTGATGATGATGATGATGTTGAAGCTGTACCTATAAACGACCTGCCTAAAACCGTTGAGGGACCATGCGTCCTATTCGCTGATGACATCTCTCTACTAGTTTCATGCAAAAAGGATTTAAATTTAAACGACAACTTAAATTCTATACTCACCAACACAGTTGATCGGATGAATGATCATAGCCTCGAAATAAATTACTCTAAAACAAAACTAATATCCTTCCACCCCCGACAAAAAATACCCCTAAATATAAACTTCATTTTCAAAGGTATAAAATTAGAAGTAGTGAACGAATTTAACTTATTGGGACTGACAATAGACACTCATATTAATTGGAAACCACACATAAAGAAGTTAAGAGCAAAAATATCAAGCTTTTCATACGCCCTATACGAAATAAAAAAGACCACAGACCAAAAAACAGCACTTATTACCTATTACGCATACGCCTACTCTTGGATCAGTTATGGTGTAATATTATGGGGAAATAGTACAGACGCACCTACTCTCTTTATCCTACAAAAAAAATTAATTCGTATTTTGGTCAATATTGAAGAAACTGACTCTTGTAAACCGTATTTCCAAAACCTCAAAATTTTAACCCTACCATGCATTTATATCCTAGAACTATGTAAATTTGTCCGAAAATACCCTGAATTCTATAACAAACGCGAAGATATACAAACCAAAATTATACTTAGACATAAAAACAGACTAAACCTACCAACATCTCGACTACAAATGCACTCCTCAGGCCCACTGGTCATGTCTATAAAAATATACAACAAACTACCAAACAACATTAAAAATGAAAATAGATTTAATATCTTTGTTAATAAATTAAAACACTTCCTAATAAGAAAAAGCTACTACAGTATAAAAGAATACCTTGACGATAAACTATAATAACCCATTAAAAATATGATATAATTTTTGCTAACAATACAGACATAACTAAATTTAATTAAAAGTAAGTACTTTAATATTATCAATTATATATTTAATAAATAAATATTCTAATAAACAAATCAAAATAAATAAACACCGAATAAAATAAAATAATAATAAACATACTACCTATATTGAGAAATATAAACTAAATAAAAAAATATATACCAAATAATATAATGTAATATACACCAAAAACTAAATACAAAAATAAAATAGAATTTAGCTATAAGAGGTGGTTAGAAAATAAATTGATACACTTAACCGTACTTTACCTACTCATTGTGATAAAATAAAAAATAAATAGTGCAATAAAATATTATAATTAAAATCGTAAATAATACTTAAATATAATAAATAAAACGTATAATAATAAAAAATACTGACTTCAACTGGAAAATATAAATAGAACAAAATAATATAATATTTGGACACATCTCCCTCTCTCCTACTAAGCTGCGCTGTACCCAACAGGGTCCATAAATGATTCCTAGATTTAAGCCTACTATCTGTTTTATATACTTTTGTACATTATGGAATGCAATGAATAAATATGAAATATGAAATACCTAGGTTAGACAATGGGACTAGTGTGTCTATTTGTACTTAGTGATCATCCCATTTTATACAAACAAACACACACGAGACCACTCTCGTATTAACAATTCGTATGACAATCTTTGGTGGACCGACAACTTAGTAAAAGTCACTAGTATCCGCTCGATGTGGGTGGTGGACAGGGCTGGTCGTCGTAGCTATTGAAAAATGATGATGATGAAGACAATTAGAATGTAATTTGATAGCAGTCGCTTCGTGTAAAATACTGATGCATTCGGTTAGACTAGGGCTGCCAGAACCTGAATAGCCGTACCCAGATAAACACAGCAAAAAACCCAGACTTTTGGGCGAAGTATGATTATTTCCCCGGAAACGTCGGAAAACCAAATTTTTTTGAAACAAAAATAAAAACGCCGCGATATTTTTTTCCCCGATGACACTTTTGTTTTATAAGCCCCTGCCGGATGGCCCCCGGATGGTCCCCGGACGGCCCCCGGACATACATATTATACATAGATACATCCATGAGTCGGATACAAATGTTGATGCTCATCACACATTTGTCCCTACCGGGATTAGAACCCGGGACCCATAGCACAGCAGGCAGCGTTAACTGCCGCTGAGCTAAACGGGTCGTCAATAATAAAAACCAAAATTGAACTAAACTATTCAATATTCTGCGGTATTCTATAAATATTATGTTTATCACTATACTTCCGGTTTATTGCGAATCTGGTGAGTTGAAAATCTGGTGAATTGCGAATCTGGTAGATTGAGAATCTGGTAAACTGCTACGAAGGGAAATGTTTGGCTTGGTCGACTTTTATGAGAGGATTCTTTTTAAATATGGAAGTATTTTTAGTCTCAATTGTACTCCCACGAACAAAAGACATTTCAGTAAAGAAATGTAGGTAGGTACGTACATAAAAAAATAACAAAACTATGAGTTCATTAACACTTCTCATAAAATTAGTCCCTTCATTCATCAAATAACAGTACATACGAGTACAAAAATATATTTGAGTACAGCTAGCGACAATCGAGACACATGGTTTGGCGCGGCCATCTGTGAGAGTGTCAATTACAATGATATGAGCTATCTAGATGTGACAGTTTTTGGTATGCATGTGACGTCCTCTGTGATAATTTGAAATAACTTGCAATTATGCTATGGGTTTTTAGTTGAGCTTTAATTCATTTTGGTACCTACATACGTTTGTAAGAATTTTGCTAAGTGTGACTCTTTTTTAATTTACATATTTTAAATGTTGATTTAAATTAATGTTATTATTTAGCAATACGAAGTCAGAATTTTAAAACAAAAATTTTATAATAAAAAAAAATAAAGCAAAATGCAAAAATACATTATTTATTAGTGCAGATTTTAGCAGAAATGGCAAAATCCGATGGCTATGTAAATATCGATAAGAAATAATAGTACTTAATGTTTTATTGGACTATTTGCGTCTTATTCGATTTATAACATCCGACAGCCAATGAGATGGGACAGGAAATAAATCAAAGCATAAAATTTAATAACACATTTGTGAGAAAAGGTATACGGGACTAGTTTGGCCTACAACGCAGGAAGTCTAATAAAAAATATCAATCCAATCCAATTATAGATTCGTGTATCAAAAACATATTAAAATAAATTAAATAAAACCACTTCTTACGGATTTTCAAATTATTTTAATCTTGATGTTTCTTGTAGCATCCAAGGTCACGAACAGACGGCATGCGATAAAGTCCATAAAAACTTATTTTATTCTAATTTAAGGAATCAATTAAAAAAATAATCAAAACTTACACTTTGAACTTGCTTACTCACTCAAAATTTTATTAAAATTTAAAGAATAACTTCAAACACTCACCATCCCTTTGATCAACATAAGTCATAATACAGTTTAACGACACCCAACTACGCTTACTTCCCTTTTAACTTAACACCGTTGTCACATCCATTAACCCGACATCTTAACACCACATGGCCGTCACAAATATTATTTCAACGCCTATTTTTTTATAATTATGTGTACTTTACTTAATTATCATCTCCCACGAGATATTCATATGAACTTTTGTCGTTTTTATACCACTGACTCGTTTTATCTCTTTTACGTTTTATGTCTATTAGGCGAGTTTAGTGTTGTACTCGTATGTACATAAAAAGGCCTGAAATTTTTGCTTGACGTTTGTCTTGGAATGTATTTTTTTATTATAATATGTCTACTCTACACTCACATCACGTGAGTGGACTTTGAAGTCAAAGGTCTCGAGTTCGAACTCAAGACATGCTGACTTTTCAAGGTTATGTGCGTATTTATCATGTGCTTACGCGGTGGAGGTAAAGATCATGAGGAAACCTGCATGCTTGAGAGATTTCTCGATAGTTTGTCAGTGGTCAAAAGACAGTGGCATGCCTTGGAATCGAACTCGACACCTTTAACTTCATAGTTCATGGTTCATACCATGAGGCTATCACCGCAATTTACATACACATAACTATAGATCTTATACTTTATCTAAGCTATTTAAACAGCAAACCTATTTACAGTTATAATGTTGATACAAATGTCAATCTTTCTTATCGTTCATTTATTCATTAACCTAATCAAATATTTTCATCTTATAATCAACATTAGAGTGAATGAATCTCAAATATAATTTTTGTGTATGGAATATGTGTGTGGGCGCCGTGTGTGGTCTGCCCAACCTCTAAAGAGATTATCAGATTGAATATACAGGCTATAATCATCAGTAAACAATAATGAAAAGAGGAGTATTAGTGATATCAGTTTACAGCACTAGAACTATAATTTTCTCGTTGGCGACACTTTAAAAACTTTTTTTAAGAACTTCATACTGTTACACAGCCTGATTGTACGTGGTATGAAACTTCATAGGAAGGGAAGGCAAAGGAACTCCTTTGCCTTCCCTTTGAATACGGTGCTAAATTAAAAAAAATATATCCTTGTATTTTCATTGCATGTCAAGAAGTTATGATATTATTTTTAAATACCATGGATATTTGCAAAGTAACGCCTGAGTCCATTAATAACAATAACATAAAATCATATTATCTATCTAGAAGTGTTATTCCGCTGCCGCCTGCTACCACAAATAAGCTCTGTTATATCTAGCGTGGTTACATCACTGGCGCCACATACGTAACACAATAGCTTTTATAATCGTTTACATAATAATATATCTCTCTATCACTCACAATTTTCCGGTCTGTAAGCCATTTGCGTAGGGTTGTCTACAGACATCAATATTTTCTGTAACAAAATTAATTTTTTGCCCGTCTCTGGCTGGATATAATAGATGTCATCCTATATGCTCTTTGTAGCTCTGTGATATTCTACATATATCGCGGGATTTCCAGTCGCCCTACATAAGTAATCCTGATTGGATATTCTACACTTGTGTAGACATAATCTCCATTTTAATGTACTCACACCTTCCTTTGATAGTTCATTTAAAAGCCTTTATTCTTCATCTTCATCATCTCAATCCACAGTCCGTTTGTTCCCACAGCTTTAAATTTAATCGCTTTGCCGTTTTGCTAGCTTCAATAAGCATATATAAGCAGATGAAATGGATGAATTAAATACTCACTTGCTCTTAAAGATACAAGAAAAAACCACCGATAAGATACTAACCATTCTAATCAGGTTCTACCACCAACGCCTGTCAAATGACGTCATATACACATGTTATACAGAGGTCTATTCTAGTCTTCTATAATTTATTGAGTATGTGTTTTTAAAACAAAGTATTTTTAAAACAGACAGTAGCAGTAACCTTTAATTCGTCATCAAGTTATTTACTATACCAAAGCTGAACTAAGATCAAAAGCAATCAGACCAACACGCCAGTCTAGTGGGAGTTGGTAGACTGCACTGTCACCACGACGTTTTTCTTCGCTATTTCACCAAGTGCCACATGTTACAGCACAGAATTTGGAAAGTTCAGAAGAACCTTTAACTAATCTTGCTCATCCAAAGCAAATACAGCGTGAAGGATGGACAGATAAGTCGAAGCAAGACACGAGGGGACCTAAAGTTCAACGTTCGCACCGATATAGATAGGAATGTAAAACAAAACCATACAGACAGACAGACGGTCGCACGATACATCTACTAATGATATTCTAACTCGGAAAGTGCAGTCTAACTATGAGCTTTGTCTGTTAATGGGTTTATGGGGATCATTAAGAATCACGGATCTTCCAGACAATGAAGAGATAGAATAAAACCTCTTTAGTAACGTTCAAATTTGCACGTGTTCAGTAATTTTGTTAACAGAAATCGAATAATCTGAATAGCGGTAGAACACGTTAATGAAACGTACGAACTTAACCATTAGGGTTTACAACCCTCATTAGCATCACCTGAAAGTTGTCGGGACTACGTAAACAAATGGCCAACTTTCAGGCACCAGCCTCAAACTTTGTTCAGCAGCTTTTTGATGGAACCTATCTTTTGGATTTAATTGTGTAAATTATTTTGGGTTTTGTTGGCAGATTAGGGGTGAACAACTTTTGGGGTTTCGCTATGTTATAATCCCGTTTTCAGTCTATAAATATTTGGTATTCATATGGAAAATGTAGTGTTTAGTTATTTACTAATTTAAGTGTTAACCTTTGCCATATTTATAACTATACGTTTTGATTTTTTAAGTATACTTTTGTAGGGAGTGTTTGAATGCAGGCGGCTCAGGCCAAGCAAATTTGGAAGTATAAGAGGAAGACCTATGTTTAGCAGTGGACATCTTTTGGATGGGATGACTATATGACGTTAGCCGATGGCTCGAAGATCTAGTGATAATTTGGACAGAAGACATAGGTTTTATACCAGGACATAGAGAAGGTTGGTTATGACTTCTGGTGTTTAGATACCAGAAGTTAACGTAAGGTATTGAATGACAGAAAAGATTTCGAAGGATATTTTCAAATGCCATTACGAAAAACAAATATCGCGAGGCAAACACGCCTGTGGTATTAACCCTTTTAACAAGTTATCACTAATAAGGCCATATTTTCTTATAATCAAAGTTTAAACAATTTCAGATGGTAACTCCATAAATTCAAAAGACATAGGGTCTTAAAATACAGTAGCATATCATCAGAATACCATAGCTTGACAATCATTCCGAATGAAAAATATTTTTCCAATTGAAACAGCAATCCTGTACCTATATTATTTAATTCTTGGAATAAATACCAGTCTTTAGATAGGAATAAACGGCACGTAACCAGACATTGCGGCAAAGCTTTTACGAATAATTAAGCTTTTACTATATTCAAATGAGCACATAACTCTAGAAGCAGAACACCCTGTGCTATTCATTAGGTGCCCGATAGTAACATGTCTTACACGTCCAGTCCACATGGTTTATCTAAGAGACAGTGAAGTACAAACCACATTCTTCACATTGTATCTTGGACAGTAAAGTCTACACGAGCATGTTACACTGTGACAAAATTTATCTGTGTCTCGATATATATTTTTAATTTGAACCGTGTGTTTATATTTTATGCAAATAAATCGTACTACATGCAGGTACCCGTGTAGTGTGATAGACTGATTGTAAAAAGTCCGCCATTGTCATGTATTTTGTAGCTGTTATTGGAAAACCACATGAGTAGTAATCTTCTCAGAGCTCCAACTCGCTGACAACCAAAACTACGAAAAAACGAGGAAAGTATCTAGAAAATATTTTTGCGAAAATAATAACGATTAATCTCATTTAAACTTACATTAAATGTATGTAATGTTCAAAAAAATATATTTTTTACCATGTGCAATAAACTAGTTTATACTAGATCCGAGCATCCGTGTATCTGTCGGTGAGAGGTTACGCACACATGGCTGGGCTTTGTGTGCAACTACAGCGCGCCGTATTGGATTCTGTATGCATTATTTACTCATGTCACATAGCATAGTGAAAAACACAAATGCACTCGGCTAACAGCCTCCGGATTGAATTTTAAAACATTTTGTTCAACCATTCCCTAAAACAACGTAGGTACCTATTGGAAAAACAAAAATAAAAACATTGTGCTCTTAAACTATGTTTGAACGGAATAAATAAATAAACATGTCAACAGTTTTTTTTTATTATTGAACATTTTGCGAACGGAAACGCCTAACGATTTTAGGTATTGTAAAACAAAATAATTATGTATATTCAATATTGCAAAAGACGATAATTTTTTTTAGTTCTGAAAAATAGCTTGTCACACAAATTTAAAACTTATATAGTTGTTTATAGTGGATTAAATTGATTGTGCTAGCCTCATAGTTGTTCCTAATTCCATATTTATGTGTATGTATATTTCCACCCACACTAGTACTTTCTCCCGTGTCGTGAGTACGTTAAAACACAAAAGTCTCACACACACAAACGCCCAGAACAAGTTCATACATTTAGGTCATACAAATATTTGTTTGTGTGTCGAACCCAGTGGCATAGAAGCAAATCGTTTAACAACTGCATTAAATACTTTTTAGAGCCGTCTTGTATGAGGCCCTTAATTGCTAGGTAACAAATTGGATAATATTTACATTTTATCATCGGACCTCTCGCTATCGACACCGAATTCATTCTCACGCCTTGGAACTAATATCGGCGGGTACTGCACGGTTCGGTTCCAAAGGAATTTCATACTACACCTAATTAGGCTGTGGAATTAATGACTATAGCATGGGGTTCTTCTTCTAAAAGGGTTGAAGAGATGTGACAAAGTCGACGACGTGCTTGTGACATATCTGCCGTGGCAAACGTCCAAAAGCTACGGTAGCCGCTTACCTCCAGGCACGCCGTTAGGTTAATTGCCACCTTCGTGGTATAAAAAAACAGGCGAAACAATGCCTGAATAGATACATACATACATACATACACTCACGCCTTTTTCCTATGGAGGTAGTAAGAAACTACAGAATGCCACGCGCTACGGTCCCTGCATACCACTTTTGCCTCGTCCACATTCATACATCTCGTCATGCACGCGCGCCGGTTACGAGTACTGCGCACCTGACCTTTTTGAAGGAGTTCACCAATTAGGTTCGTGTATGTCCTTCTAGGGCGCCCTCTCCCAGCGTTTCCACTGACATCCTTAAAAATCCTTTCATCAATCGCCTATCATTCATCCTCTCAACATGCCTGAATAGAAGCCGTTTTAAAGTAGCTTCCTTGTGTTATTTGTGGGGTAAGAAAGTTTTGGCCACTTTCCACCAATAAGGTTAAATAGTTTTGCCTGTGTGTATCCTTCATTCTTTGAACTTGTGTTTCAACATTTAACAAACAATAAATTCCTTGTGAGTAGTAAACAACGGGTTCTATCAAAGGTATTTTAACTATGTTTTCTACCAAAGCTACCCTGGAAACCAAACCCATTCTGTTCATGGTTCGTACACTATGTATATATTCAGTTGGCTAAAGTAATATATTTATATATATATTCTATATTCCTGGACATTATGACACAGCGCCATCTAGTTCCGCGGTAAGCAACGAGGCTTGTGTTACTGATACTAGTTGGTTGATATACTACATATATACTTTTTTTTTTGTAAATACATTCATATTATACATAAATACATCCATGACTCGGAAACAAATGTTTATACTTATCACACAAACATTTGTCCCTACCGGGATTCGAACCCATTTGGTAACAAGGTAATAAATGAGAACTTTCAGACACATTTAATTACGAAAATAGACTTATTTTTAGTTAGCTACATCCCTGATAAGAATCACAAAAGCTTAAGTATTTTCAGTGGACTGCAAACTCACGTCTAGAGTGCAATCTCAAGGGCACTGACTTTTCACTGACGTGTATATTTATTACATGCTCAAACGATACAGAAAAACACCGTGGAACTGCTGATCGAAATTCGAGATTTTTTCAAAGGCATGTGAAGTCTTCCAATATGGACTGGGCTAGCGAGGTGGATTATAGCCCAATCTCAAATGAGAGGAGACTCGTGCTCAGCTGTATGCAGGACAATAACTAGGCTGATGGTGATGATAGCATCCCCAAATCCATGTAAATAAGAACTAACATTATATTATGAAATCATCTTATACTTATTATTAGTCTGTGTACTCACAGTACAGGAAGATCTATATCCGTTAACATCTAATTCTGTACCCACTTTAAAAATCGAAGTATAGGAGTGTTGAATGATGGACATTTTTCCCGGTAAATCTCGAAAACTTATACTCAAACTTACCTATTATATTGGTACTGGTACTTCAGGTTAAAAGTTATTAAAATATTACGTTATGTGATCTCTTCAGCATATTTTTAACTACATCATTTCATAATTCGTCTAAATGTTGATTGGTAAGTTCGTTTCCAAGACTCATTTAAAGGAAAATTGAGTTGAGAAAAGTTAAGAGACTCAGTTAAAGCTGGATCCTCTCTAAACCTGAGAGCAGACTCATATTCAACCGTGGAACGATTAATAGCCTGATGACAGTAAAAAAGAGAGTTATTATAATGCTTGGGACTATTAGTTTTACTTCATCATTTCGACTGAATGCAATGTAAGCACGGACTTTTCTGTGCCAAACGGTGGTGATAAAAGTATTTAATTTTAAAAAAATATATAGGGACAATAGAATATCTTTTGTTATATACATAGTCAGTCTATTTATCTCTGCAAGTCTTAAAACTAGTTAATACTAAATACTTAAATTCACAAGAACTCCGTTTTTCTTTGTTGAGCGTCTTCAACAGTTTTATCATGAAAGTTTTTCCTAAGAAAATGCGCTTTATAGAATCTAAAAACGGCATAAAATAAGCATTAAGTTTCCGAGATTCATATTTTATGAACTCCCATAGACGCGAAATAGTCCATTGTAAAAAGAAAGAAAGAAAAATTCTAGCAAAATTTACTCAGGCAAGACTGAAAGCGAAAAAGTAACGTACTTTTCTGAGAATTTGTTACACATAAATTTATTATTGTTCGTATTTAGAAATTAAAGAGGACGCCCTAAATTTTTTTCTAAACAGAAATAACGTTACTGTAGGAACAAGATTTTTTAAGTTTATTTATATTTTTAAACACAATTTTGAACAAAATAAAATCCACTGATATTTTTTCACGTTAGTACTATTAAAAAAGGTTTTAAAATCTTACCTTATATTTGACCGAAAAAAAAATTCACACTATCACTCAAAAATTAGATTCAAATTTCGAACACTTAGAACAATTAAACAAAAGACGGTTCGCGGTTTCGGGATTCGGATTCGGATTTCGGGAGTCGGACACGGATTTCGGGACCGCGTATCGTGGTGAACGCGAAGTGACTAACAGAGCGCTTATTGCGTTTACATTTCTGCGGTATATTTTTAGAAAACGCCCCCTTGTTTGAAATGTGCGTGAACGCAGGGTAACACGTGGTCGGTATCCGGTCCAAGGGTTTTGGTATATTATTCTGTTTATTTAAAAGTATTGACATGCCGTTAAATTTTACTGTTTTGTCGTTAAATTTTTAGTTGAAAAACATTGCTTTGTGATAGCTTTTATTTTATAAAAAAAATATGAATTATGGCTATATTAGCGTCCACAGCTTCATAGATATTCCTCGATAAATTTTCATACAGCTTTAATATATAAAAATAAATCTATAAAGTCAAAAGGTTTATTTTATACAATACATACATTACTCAGTTAATCTAACTCTAACATTCTCTAACATTTACCTCATTACGTTAATACACACAAAATGAGTCACCCAAATATTATAAAAAATATTTAAAAAATCGAGATAAATTAAGCCTTGTTCTCTTTAGAGTCTAACATAAATACAATAGAAATCTCCATCAAATTTGAAACGTAATGCCTATGTACCAAGAATCAAAGATAAAATTACGATGTACGTAGGCGATGGTTGAGAAAGAAAAATCATGAGCGATGGTTGAGAAAGAAAAATCATGAATAGTTTATTCATGATTTTTCTTTCTCAACCATCGCCTACGTACATCGTAAATGTCTATTATGAAAATGGGTTCCAACAGTGTTCATTGTTTTTAGAGTATGTACCATTTTTTTGTTATGACCATTTACTATCAGGTCACAGACACACACACAATCCAAGATCTAATTTTTTTTGAAACCATATGGACACTAAACTATATTAACTGTCATCTAAATCAGATGAAAAAAAAATTATTTTCGGATTATTCAAAAAGGTCTAAACACTAAAAAAAACATTGACAGCGAAATAAACACTTAAAATTCATAGCAATAAGCTGTTGAGTTTCCTAATAAATATAATAAAAAAAGTTTGTAGACAAATAAAAATCAAAACGTACTGAACTGTTTTATATTTGCCTTATATATTGCTTGCTTAAAACGATAAAAAGGAAAACTATCGTGCACTACAACACGCAAGTATGCAAGTTATTTTTCGCTCAGCCTTTTTCTATAACAAAAATTATACCTGAATTACACAATGATTTCAATTCCGTTCTAACTGACCAGGCAGCCAGACAGGAACAGACCTGAAACGCGTTGATCACGTCATAATCATATTTAATTTATTTCGCAATAACCACATTCGTACCCATATGCCCATATGGTGTTTATTCAGTTCCCATTGACTCATGGTTCACGTGGGCAAGTTGATATTTACCATACACTCTATCGATATAATTAGATTAAATTGTTTTAGCGTTGTCGACACTGACCATTTGTGATATAATTCATCGTTTTTTAATCTATTGTTTTATATAATCAACATTATTATGTATTGAAGTTTAAAATGTATGTGTATTGAAATTTAGTCGAGATATATATTGATATGGTTCTCATGTCTGCCCGTCCGAAACGTCAGAATTAAAACAAAATCGATAAAACATAGTTTTATTTCAAGGTCTAATATTTGCGTAAGTATAAGAATTCAATACATACATACAATACGTAATTTTCTTTCCAAAAAAAATGAAACCGAATGAATATCAATGAACGATGACTTTTTATACTGACGCGTCTAATGTATTTTTTGGCAATAATTGAAAATCAAAGTTTGAACATAAATCTGGTGTGTTGTGAGCTTTAATTCAATCGAACACAGTAAAATATATTAACTGGTGTTAGATGTGAGGTTAGATCATTAGAATAATAGGAGAAAAGAGGAGTAAAAATATTTAGAATCCTTTTTTAATTTTTTCGTGCTTTTATAATATTTTTTTACGATTATGATGATTGTACACACATAGCACTATTTCTCACCTATTAATCATCAACTACATGGATGCGAGAACTGCGCGTGGGCAGCTCACAGTACGCGCCCATACAATAACATTCAGTATGTTTGATATGTAAAGTAGATCATGGAAAACACTTAAATTGGGTATTCAGTTAGTAAGCTATGATATTTAAATTATTTACTTACGAACGGGTTTATTTTGTATGAAAAGCTAATACATATTGTAAACCCTATTCTAGTAAATTGAAATCTAGAATTCGATTGTGATATAACACAGTCATTTAGAATTCTACTGTGAAAACTGGAGCCGCCATATTTATTACGTGGTGACGTCACTTACAGAGTAAGTGAGAGTGATTCTGTTTATTTGTTTTGTGTTTATTTACTATTGTTTGAATTTTAACACGTTGATCATAATTATGACATGAGCCAAACTATTGACGACTTTTTGAAATTCGACGACAAATTCACTAAATAGGTGCCAAATTTCAGCGGTTATTTCCGCAATTAGATAAGTGTTGGCGTTCGGCTGAGTACCAAATATAGCTAATGTACTTATTGTTTGTTTTAAAATAGATTAAAGGAACCAAACGAGGCCCTTAAAGGGTAGCCCTTTTTGGGCGTTTAGACGTTAAAAACATACAGATATACTTACTTTTACATTAGTATGTCTCTCATATGAGTTGGAAGCGACCTATAATTTTATAGGAAGGTTTTTTAAATAATATTTACTTCATGTAAAATTATGGAACTAAATCAAAAGTAGGATACACCCCTCTTGCATTTATAATAATCCCTCTTTCATATGCTCAAATATAAAATTAAATTATTGTTTTATATTCAATTAAATTATATTAATTATTGTTATTTTTAATATTTGTTACGCAGTATTCATAACCAGCGCGCGTGCATGACGAAATGTATGAATGTGGACGAGGCAAAAGTGGTATGCAGGGACCGTAGCACGTGGCATTCTGTAGTTTCTGCCTACCTCCATGGGAAAAAGGCGTGAGTGTATGTATGTATGTATGTATGTATGTATGTATGTATGTATATATGTATGTATGTATGTATGTATGTATGTATATATGGATTGTTACTTATTGAAGTTGTTTGCCTAAACCCTGTAGCTGCTCATAACTGAAGGGCAAAGATCACCCAGTATTCTTCTTCACTTTGCATAATCTATTTATCTCAAGTCCAAAACCTTCAAATAAATTCACATTTTCTCGTCAAATGACCAAAAATGAAAAAGAGATCAACATATAATTACTTTTATCTATCCGTCTCTTTTCAACTGTAGACTCCAAGCTTCTAATTCTATTCTATATTTAAATATAGAAACGTTGTATTCAATTGTTTCAACATTTCTTCTAATCCACTTCTCTACTACTGTGCCTAATTAGGCCGAAATATATTGCAAGCTTCAAGGGGATTTGACTTCTAACATCCCAGTTATAAAGCTCACAGTAGCGCCCATAATTTTGGAATAAATAATCTCTCTCGTCCGAACAAGACTCTTGAAATAATGATTAGCGATTAGAAATTCCGTTTTAGTTATTTTGGTACATCAAAAGTTACTAGATTGTTAATTGGAAGGGACTACTTTGAATATTGTAATTTAAAAACGTATGTTTGTCAGTTTGGATACTAATTAATTTACGAAAGTAATATTTGGTTTTATTATTAAGATATATTACTTTGTGTGGTTGGTTAGCCTGTCTTGTACAGTGCTGCCACCTGTTAGAACCTTTTATTTTCATTATATTTTTCTATTTGTGAATTAGGCTTGTAATGTACGGGAGTTATTATTGAATGTATATACATAAAAACTGTTTCTTCAATTCCGGAAGATAAATTATCTTTATTTAGACTTATTTTACAGCTAAAATTCAGCTGTTTTGTGGATATGTAAAATCACAGTAGTATCGATCATATTATGATTGTGAAATCCTTATTTGCAAACTGATATAACCCGCCATTTTCTTCAACAATAAATATAGCCTATGACTACATAGTATAACCTATATATTTACTCCATATCAATCACATGATATAACTGTAACCTTATTTTCAAGACTATTTCTGCCCCTAAAACAACATAGTGTAAAAGTTATTGTTGAAAATCCTTTGTTCGAAAAATATAAATCAATGTAGAGTGACGGATGCCCCAAAAAATACTTCATTTTGTTATCTGGATTCTCGTATTATTCTTGAAATATTTATATCCATAGTAATACTATAAATGCGAAAGTACATACATCCGTCAGTCTGTTAACTCCTAACGCTTTAACCGCTGAACAAACTTAGATAAAATTTGGTACGGTGCAGTTATGGAGATAGTTTGAGTCCCGGGGAAGGACAGAGGATAGTTTTCGTCCCGTAAATCATCCCCTAAAAGAGCGAAAAGGGAGGGGTGCAAGTTTGTGTGTGGAATCGATAACTCCGTAAAGTAAAGAATAAGGGTAAGAAATAAACAAGTAATTATAATTATAATTATAATAATTATTTCCGGACATTTCCGGACATTATTACACAGCGCCATCTAGTTCCGTAGTAAGCAACGAGGCTTGTGTTACGGATAATAGATGGTTGATATATTACATATATGTATATTTATTTTTGTAAATACATACATATTATACATAGATACATCCATGACTCGAGTACAAATGTTTATGCTCATCATTCAAACATTTGTCCCTACCGAGATTCGAACCCGGGACCCATAGCACAGCAGGCAGCGTTTACTACCGCCGAGCTAAACGGGTCGTCAAAGTAGATTGGATGAAATTACTAATTCTACACCGACAAAGTGACGCGCAAAAGTTAGTTTTTGTAAACTTCTGTTTTATATGTATACCTACGAACATTTCTCTTCAGAAGTCAATAAGTAATCCTCTTGTTTGATAACATTTTTTATTTACAATTGAAATATTACACTACAGACAAAAACGGCTCTGACTCAATACAACATTTATTTGAGTAAAATAAACTCAAAAGGTACACTGAAATCTTATACTGACGCAAATAAAACTACATTTTTACGGATTTTATCGCGGTATATGGATATTATTTTAATTTCGTCGTTTGGGAACGTTTACAGCATCCATGGAATCGTCTGGTAGCATCGTCAGGATTAAATAATATCAATATGCCGCGATAAAATCCGTAAAATGACAATTGTTTGCGTTCATTATTGTAGCCATTGTCATTCAAGTACATTTTGTCACAAATCGTTGCGGATTTTTAAACTTTAAATTTCCAGAAAAGAGGACTGAAATGAAAAGGTATTATTAATATTAAAGGTCTTTTTTTGTATCTGCTTTTTAAATTTAAAGTATGACAACTCACTCACTGTTCTGTGTGTTAAATATGCATAAAAATGGTACAACGATTTCTTGCCACGTAATAAATTATATAAAAGTTTTTTTTTTTCATAATATAATGTATTATATAAGAGATGACGTTTTTTGACGCCCTATAACTTCTTTTTTTTTTATTTATTTATTTTTAAGTTTGTAAATATTAGTTTTTATTTAATTTAAGATCGGTATAAGAGATGCCTTTTTTAATCACGACGATGGTGGCATAATAGTTACCGGAGCTTAAGGATATTGGTAACAGAAGAGGTGTAGATTAGTAAATTTCTTGATATTACAAACCTATTTAATCCTAGGTTTTTTTAAATAGGGGAGTTACTACACAGACAGCATACTGTCAGAATAGTCAGTGCCCCAATGAGCTCTGGCAAACTTATTTTGCAACAAAAAACAACGCGAGTTAAGTTAGTCGTGCCACTGGTATTGACATGGAGCAAGATATATTTGTTCCGAGTTTATTTTTACTGAACTCATCCTTCCTCGATTTATGATGGATAAAATATTACCGCTTAAATTAGCAAGTTCAGTTACAAAAACAATCCGATGACGAATCAATATGCGGGCGTATTGAAACTTGCAACTGAAAAATATCATATATTATTGGCTGTTCATTTATTTATGTTGTTGAATGAATGATGGCGATTAACGAAAGGAATTTATAGGATGTTAGTGGAAACGCCCCCCACCCTAAAAGGACATAACTATATACCTATCAAATTGGTGAACTGCTGCAAAAAAGTCAGGTAGATATGTACTCTTAACCAGCGCTCATGCTTGACAAGATGTATGAATGTCGGCAAAGCAAAAGTGGTATGTAGGAATCGCAGTTCGTGGCGCGGGCGTGCCGTAGTTTCTGCCCACCCCTATGGGAAAAAGGCGTGAGTGTATGTATTATTTATGTTTATAGTTCGTCCGTTTTGCACAGTCAGTCAAAATAAATCTACGTGTATACCAAATAATAAACCGATTTTATTTTAATTATACTATACCTAATATTAAAGTTTATATTTTAAAATGATTATAAAATGTAATTTCAATTGAATTATATAATAATTGATATTTATGAACAGTTATTATACATAGGTATAATTGTTCACCAATGTCTTGTGTAAGGTGTGATTACAAAAGTTATTTCATTTTTGTATGTAAAATATTTTGTTTTAGACTGACTATGCCATCCCAACCCCTAATTTCACGTTTCCCCTAGTACGCGTATGGCATTCTTTATCTAACTAACAATATCCCAAGCACAATCAACGTACACATTCTGTTTCCCCCTCTCCGTATCACGTAAAAAAGGAATACATTTCCACAAAAACACCCGGGAAAAATACTCTCATACCTATTTTAATTCCTCATGTGCCCGGGAAATTTACCTTGAAAAAGGGGTGCAAACGTCTGAGCTTACTTTTTGCACGCTTTTCGTCGTCTCCCGCTAAATTTGTCCGCAATGCACCGTTTGTTTTTTTTCCCCGAGTCTCGACAGAATGCACCACTGTGCTATGCAAACGAAAACTCCCTTTATAATTATAGTGATATGTTCTACATTTGAAATGCATCTGCAGTTTTAAGACATTTTGATTCGCATTCGACGGGTGCAAAGTCGAATATATTTCTAAGTCTAAATTGAGGATAACTAAATATCTGAAGCGTATATTTTTTTAGTTTATCCTTTTGGATAGGATTTTGTTAAGCGTTTAATTCTAAGTGGAAGGTTTATGAAGCATGTTTCATAGCTTTGTGTTATGTTCCGTTTTTATTACGTACTTTTGCTAACACTGGTAGTTGACCGGCGTAATAATAAAGTTTGTTTTTATTTTTGGCTACAAATTGGCCGTATTTGTAGCAGTGTGCGGTGTATTAATAAACGAGACGATGCTTTTGATTTAGTTTTTTCAGCTGTTTCCATATGTCTTGTGGAAGTTCAAGTACAAAAATAGGTTTACAGCCATTCAGATAGTATTAATACAAAAAACAGGCCGGTGGTGATAAATACTTAGAAGGCGTTATTTTCTACTTTGAATATGAAAACGGTGGCTTTTTATCACTTTAGAATTTTCTATTAAAGACTTTGCTTTTAGCAGTAGTAGTAAAATTAACATCAAAATCTGACATAAAATTCAACTTGTCAAAATCATGTCCAAATTAACGGTGTAGGAAAATATGGCTTGGAAATCTGAATGCCTGAGGGATTTTCTCAATGGCATCTAAAATCCGCTAACTACCATTAAGCTCGCGTGCAGAAATAGAACCTAACCCAATAATAATAAGGTCTATTTGACAAGTGATATAGATAAATATATATAACATATGTGATGTTCACTCCATATTAACGAGCGATGACTGTGAGCAGACAACAGTCCATTTGCAAATAATTTTAACTTCCCAGTGTTCCATCCTTAAAAATGTTATTACAGTAATGAATCCATTATTCTCTGACATCAAAAAAATTTAAAATATGGCGTTGTGCCGTTCTACTTGCAGGCTTTTATGTGCATTGTGTGCTAACTAGTGAGTTTTATGGAGAATTATGTTGGTGTTACAAACATTGTAAAGTTGTGTTGGCTAACAAGTTCGGATTTATGCGAAGTTATTACAACCTTCTTAGAAGTAAAAATAAATGGGTTTGTTTTATCGTTGACATAAACGCCGTATTGGTCTAGTCGTTGGAAATGGTGCTGTTATGGGTAAAGTCTTGGGTTTTGTTTTCTAAGTTGTGTAATGTTAATTGTATTTTATAATATTAGCAGGAGTTAGTAGAAGAAGTGGTGAACCATCTAACCAGTTTTTTCCTACAATCCTAGACATTTTTAAACGATGTTTTAGTATCTGTAAATACCGTTCTGGTAGGCTTCCGAGGTTGTGTCATGTGTCATGTGTGTAAAAAACACATTTTTATACATTTTTTCGTTTTTTTTAAGATTTCTTAAAAGAGGGTAAAAATAAATAAATGGATTGATAAAAAAGCAAATTATATAAATTACTAATACTACGCAGATAAAGTCACGGGTAAAAGCAAGCACAATATAACTGTGTGGCGCCAGACTCGTACTTGAGGGTGGTAACTAGTTACGCGGGTTGTTAAGACCTCTCTCAAAGGATCCCCGATTTTGTTGACTTTTACAATGTGCGTTTATTCCCAGCGTGCAGAGAGGATGTCTTAAACGTTTTTTTTAGTCGCCAACTGCTTGAAATTCAAAATAAACGTGGAAAAAAAAAGTTTCTCCATTATTTTTATTTTTATTTAGGTTGTCTGTGTCTATTCAATATAATTTAAAATGTTGACAAACCGAGGAATAATATGTGGTGAATTGTTGTCTTTACCTCTTTATAAGGTAGATAAATATAGAACATTTATTGGTGAAAACTAACTACAAACTACGATTATTTATCACAAAAGTATGCTTTAACTGTAGCTACATAAGAAAGACATGATACCGAATTTAATTTAAAAACGATAATCCATACTTTAATATTATAAATGCGAAAGTGTGTCTGTCTGTCTGTTACCTTTTCACATTTCAAATTCTGAACCGCTTTAGAAGGAATTTGGTATGGAGATAGTTTGAGTCTCAGGAAAGGACATAAAATAGTTTTCCTCTTGGGCATCATCCCTTAAAAGGGCAAAAAGTGGGATGGAGTTGATGGAGTGGGTGATTAGTATGCGGAATGGATAATTTCTCAAAAAAAGGTAAAAATTACTATTTCTACGCAGCCGAAGTTGCGGGCAAAAGCGAGTATTAGAATAAAAATGTGTTCCGATAGAACTACTTTTTACGGATTTTGCCATATCGAATCCTTTACAAATTCATCGTCACGGTCACAGAATTTATACTAGATTGAATAATGTCCATATACGACGACAAAATCTATAAAAAAATGTTTTATGTATTTTCATTTTTCTAGTTGGCATTTGTATGAAGTCAGTATAAAATTCCTGCTTCGTTTTTCTATAACTGTTCAATTAAGGTTAATGTTTCTCAATCAACATACTTACAGATGACTGTAAGTAAGTAATAAGCTTAATTACCCACCGTTACATACAAGTCAAGTAAGATAAAAAAAAAAAAAAAAACATCATTTACATACTTATCAATCGACAATTAAAACTTCCTACGAAATGTATTTTAAATACAGATGATGTAATTTCCACCAGATTCAATCTCTAACCACTGTGCATCGAAATTTTTAAGCTATTTAGAATCTTTTGCCTACTGTGATTCGAAAATTTTAATTCGGTCCCGATAAAATCTTTTTTCACTTCATATTGAATATTTTGTCCAGAATGTCTGAAATCTTGCCCACTGTGCATTTAAATGGTAACTTGATACTTCGATCTCTTAGTATTGATAACGCAACAACACTCTTTGGTAATTAAAACTAATTGGTCAGTCGACCGGTTAGAATTTATGTACCTTTTTACGATCACCAACTTTTTAGGGTTTGTTTATATTAACTAGCGGTGCGATAAGCGATCTATGAATACGCGGATTCAAACTCCTGAAAGCGATTCCACATGACGTGAGCCGTATTCCATGTACAGGGTTACATAGTTCTTATGTCGTCACCAATAATTGCGATGTTCATGATGAGGTAAATCTTTAACATTTAGTATAGAACACAAAACAATACAGCTACTACACGAAAATTTCCTTATACATAAATAAATCCAGTACCATTTTCTTCAAATGAAAATTCTGGAAATCATGTTTGACTTAAAAAAGGGTACCAGGGAGAAGCCTATATCCAGTAATGGACTGCAATAGGCTGACTTTTTTGACTAATTTATCCGCTGTTACCAGAAAAAACCGGTCTTTTCCCGCTATATCTTATGCACTATGCTCACACCTTGCTCTGATTAATTAATATACAAATCAAACACTGGACAGTACAACTTCTGTATTACATGCCGGTTGGATTGAGAAGCCATCTTCAAATAACGAGGATGTCATAAAAGTATCGATTGACTATTAAACGAAGGATGATATGGGAAAAAAATATACATTCCGTCACGCTATCCATCTTCATAAGGATGGCTAGGAACTACTCATGTACTTCAACATTCCGACAATATGTACCATAACATACCATACATATATTTGTAGAAGGTAGGGCATAGCGAGATTTTTTGCCAAATCGAGCTGCCCGGCTGGGAAAGTACCTCCGCCTTATAGAAGACCGCAGTGAATTAACAATAGTTGTCTTCTGCGAGTGAGTAAGGTTACCACAGCTCATTGGGGAGTGACTATTCTGACAGCATGGGAATTCCGTTTGCTGTCAGTTCTGTTACTCCCATTTTTAAGAAACCTTCCCTTTCTAAGGGGTTTCGCAACACATTTGCCAGCCTCTGGTGTTGCAAATTTCCATGGGCGGCGGTCATCACTTACCATCAAGTGAGCCGCCTGCTTGTTTGCCCCCTTATCAACATAAACCATAAAAAAAACCATCACGCCTGTCGTCCACGGAATACCCTTCTGTCAGAGATGTACTAATGTACTAGGTTCCATGAATCCTATCCATTTTATATATTATATCCATGGCCTATGGCCATTAACCGGGCACGAATCCAAACTGGACCGGTCGTCGCGGCGATCCTGGGGAGAGACTTATGCCCAGAAGTGGACGGCTGACTGTAGATGTGATGATGATTATATTTTATATATTATTTACGTCAAATTACGCATGTATTCTACAAAGGAATTACATTATAAAAGCACATTATACACATGACGTAGATATAAGTATAATATATTTCCCAAAACAAGAGTTAAAACAAACTTGACAAGCAAATATCGTCTTTATGATTTCAAGGCTCATTCATCACTAAGGCGTGTTTGCCTTCTAAACAATAAGACACTTTTGTTCAACATTACTCCATTTTCGTCCATAAACACGCCCACAGAAGTACTTAGAAATTTAATTACTATGTGGGTATACAGTATGTAATATGCCTTTATTACATACTGTATACCCACATGTTTAAGATAAATAAGAGAAAGAAAAAAACAACATCCCTTGTTCTTGTCGTCTCGTTTACAAAAAATGTTGTTAAATAAAGTTTTCTATAAAAAATACAGTGATATTTTTTTATGATTGTAAGTTATATCATCAACCCATTAACGTCCCACTCTCTCAAGCATGCAGGTTTCCTCACGATGTTTTCCTTCACCGTTTGAGCTTGTGATAAATACGCACATAACTTCCGTAAAGTCAGTGGTGCGTGCCTTGAGTTCGAACTCGAGACCTTTGACGTCTCAGTCCACTGGTCACACCGCTAGGCTACCACAGCTCTCATATTTTTTTATGATTGTAAGTAGCTAGTCGTTATCCTATTGGGGCATAACTCTCTCCACATTTGAGCTAGCATTATTCATATTCATATTAGTGTGAATTCGCAGAGCTCACCTTGTGTTACGCCTGGACATTATGACACACAGCGCCATCTAGTCCCGAGCTAAGCAACGAGGCTTGTGTTACGGATACTAGTTGGTTGATATACTACATACTTTACTTTTTTTGTAAATAATGATGGTTGATACATTACATAGATTGTTTTAAAGAACTACAAACCACATACATGTATTTTATCTTGATAATATTATAATTTATTCTTCTATGTACGTTTATTTATTTTAAATGAACTGTTTTGTCACCCGTGGGTCACGCAGGTCTGGTTGAAAACCAGCGCCAGACAATCTGTCTGGCATATGCTGAACCAGGACCTATTCAGCGCAGTCGTGGGGCACATATTGTTATAAATCGTCTGTTTTGCCTTTTATTTTATTTTGTTTTTTTTGTGCACCATTTATGCCTGAATAAATGTTTTTCTTTCTTTCTTTCATACATTAAATTTTTTACATTAACCTCGCACACCATTTCCTGAATATTGTATTTCAATACCCATTATTTTAAAAGAGTGTCTATGGAGTTTCTTGCTGGTTCTTCTCCATATGATCAAATTCTTGGAACCCTGTAACTAGAATCATAACGTTTTAAAAGTGCTTGAAAAAGTTTATCTAAATTAAAAACCTTTTTGATTTTTGAAAGTAACATACATATCATCACGCCTGTCGTCCGCGAAGAGCCAGGCAAAGGCATCCTAATGCCGGTATATTTTAGGTTCCATATAATGGGGGCGAGCTTATTCCGAGCTGCAACTGAGAATTTCATAGAAAAACTCAATAACACTTTCCTCGATCTGGGAATTGTACTCAAAAGCTCTTACTTGGCATTCTCGCTTACCGACAAACCACTTTTTGCAAGTATAGACAAATATACATAGAAGCATCCATAACTCGTCACATAAACATTTGTCCCTACCGGGAGGATTCAACCCCAGAGCCCTTACTACAGAAGGCAGTGTTACCACTACGCTATTCGGGTATTCAAACAATTAAATATGTGTATAATAACGACGTGGTGTAATATACAAAGCAAGCAATTTGGTTAAACGCAACAACAGTGCCTACCGAGTAATGTACGGGTATGAACGCATAACTGTAGGGTTGCCGCCGGTGTGTCCACGGAGATAAGAATAGTTAAATAAGTTAATTGTATTGGAGATATTATTGTTGTTATGCGACGAAACATGTGATTAAATTTGGTATACACAAATAAATTGACGACCGATGTAAATCAAAATTTAAAACAATTTTTGAGTCAGAAAGAAACAACATACATAATATACCTAGTCATGATTTTATATTATAATTTGTGTGATATTTCATGTTGCATATATTATTTTAATGTACAAACCCATAAATTTGTATACGCAATCTCTCAAAAGAATAATGTAGTATATTATTAGAGGAATTGATTTTTATAATAAATTCTGTCTGTATTTTTTTTTATTTAAGTCGACCAAAATAAAATCTATATTCACATGCATTTGTAATTGCTAAAATCATTGGATATAGAAACTAAATAAAACATTTTTTATTTCAATGTCTAATATTTGCGTAAGTGTAAGAAATCAATACGTTTCAATATGTATAAATAAAAATAATAAAAAGCAACACGCAATTTTTTAAATTAAAACTTTTGCTGAGACGACAGGGTCCATAATTGTATTTAGCACTAAGCCTTACCTGTATTTATAATAAATTATGGAATGCAATCAAGTTGAATTAAATTATTATTATTATTACTAAAGATGTCTTTAAAATATTAAATATCAGATTTCTGTATGAAGCAGCAGCCCTAATTCACATTCGTGTTAAAAGCATTTGCCTAATAGCCGAGATTTGTCTGAGGTATGCCTACAATGCATCTTGAGGAGCGTTTGAACTGACACATTACTTGCTCTTAGCGAAAATTAATTAGAAGCGAGTGCTGAGTTCCATTTCATTATGTACAATAATGTACATGTTTGAAAATTGCAATAGATTATTTTTGGTTTTCTTAGGCAGGTAACCAGGCAAGTAATTAAATAAATAAATATCTCTGGACATTATGACACAGCGCCATCTAGTTCCTAGCTAAGCAACGAGGCTTGTGTTACGGATACTAGTTGGTTGATATACTACATATATACTAATATTATACATAGATACATCCTTGACTCGGATATAAATGTTCATGCTCATCACACAAATATTTGTCCCTACCGGGATTCGATTCAATTCGTAGCACAGAAGGCAGTGTCAACTACCGCTGGACTAATTGGGTATTTTTTTTATGTAATAAAAATAAAGGTACCTATTAGTAATTTGCACTATCACAAGCGTGGCTACGTGAATGGTTTCTATATTAGATTTCTAGGTAAGGAACCTAAAAACTTCATGGTCGGCAACGCACAAGTGATACCTCTAGGGTTGCAAACGTCCATAGGCTACGGTAACCGCTTACTATGAGGCAGGCTGTAAGTATGTGTGACGTCCTTGTAATATAAAAAAAATATATGAAGAAGATTTCTTGACCCGACAATGGCAAATAACAAGCTCAATATTTGATATTGTCAAATATAATCAATCATAATATAAAAAATCAGGGCTTTTTATATCACAAGGGTGGCAAACAAGCATATTGATGGTAAGGATACTCGCAAAAACACAACTATTGTAGTTTCACTGCGGTTTTCTGTAAGGCAGAAGTATTTCCCTATTCGGACAGCTCAATTTGAGAAAGAAATCTCCCTATGCCCTGCCTCTTGAAAAATCAATGTATTATTATAATTTCGGTCATTCAGACCATTTAGTCATGAAGGATTCCTTCTATTAAACGCGCCAACAGTTTACGATAATTAAATGAAACGATAAGTGTTTATTCAAATTGATCATAATTTATGATTTCGGTATAGATAGCAATGATATATTTAGGTAGAGATTTAGGTAAGATTTTTTTATATTTTATTGTTAAAACGGCAAATGGACACAGTAATAAAATTAATGTATTCTCGTTAGCTTTTATGCGTAAATTAGCAAAAATTACAGACAAAAGCACTGAAATGACCGCCCCTGTTTTACATAACTGATTAAGTTTATGTGTGGAATAATATTGTCGATATAATTGGAGTATTTTTCGTTTCTTTTTATCATACAATAATTTTTATTCTGCTCAAGTAGAATGATGATAAAAATACTATTTGTTAAAAAAAGGAACAAGAATCTTAAAGGTTTAAACGGATAGGTAAGAAGCTCCATATCCATAAAAAGAATACCATGGCAAAAACTATGTTGTATCATAATAATATAATTAAGTTTTAATATATTAAGCGGCGTGGACTAGTAATTAAAAGATCTAGAATTCCCCACCAATGAATTTTAAAAATGCCTGTCTATTTATCACATACTCAAACAGTGAAGGAAAAACATGGTGAGGAAACCTGAGACATTTTCTCAAAAGCGTGTAAAGTCTACCAATCAGCACTAGGCTAGTGTAGCTATGTAGTAGATAGTAGACTTTCAAAAAATTGAGGAAACCTGTACCGACGAGTCTACTCTGACTGACTGAATGCTGGGTAGTAGTGAGCCGACTACGAGTAATCTGCACATCAATACGTCGACGGCTTCGGTACATTAACACCAAAACTGAAATATTGTACTAATTTTAATCAAAATCGGTACCATTTAAACTTACCTTATCTTACTGTCCGATAACTTTATTTATACAAAATTAAATATATGTATATTGTATAACTTGCTCGTTGGTCTAGTGGTCATACAGTGCGACGACAGCAAGAAGTCTTGGGTTCTATTCCCAAGTCGAGTGTTATTGGGTCTTTCCGTGAAAACAGCTTTGAGTTAAGATTCGTGCCCGATTAATGGCAATAGGCTCGTCCCCTATTACCACCCGACCTAAAACATATTGGCAAAATGTGGGTGTAGGTACATTAGTACACCTCTGCCTAACCCTTCGCGGTCGATAGGCGTGTTGGTATATTATGTATATTATTTGTGTGGACTAAAAATAACTACATTATTTTAATCCAAAATAATTCTCAGTAAAACCTATCACCCTTATTTATTTAATAATTTCATATATTCGAGCTAAGCTGGCTGTTGATAGAATCAGTTTAAGTTGTCAAGCTTAATACAATAATGCCGGCCAACTGGAATATTTACCGGCATAAATAGATACGGTAACTTAGCGCCATCTATCTGAGATTGGTTGCAACAACCGCGTAACCGGTCTAAAGTGGATCGGAATGGAAATCGGTATGAAATTGTGTGGAAAGTTGGAAACTATACGTACGGACGTTTTATGCCAAAAAGGTAGAAATGGTGGATAAAAAAAATATAGTAAAACTAAACTTAATTTAACTAACACTCTTGCGAATTATAAAGATTGAAAATAACTACTTTTAGCAGATTTCATCGCGGTATACCTATTGGTAGTATTTAATGTTGTCGTTTTAGATCCTTTACAGTATCCAGCCATCTGGCACCATTGTAACATCATGACAACCAACACTTATTTATCTCACAATATTTGGAAAAGGTTCGTATTTATATTATTACTTGGCCCAATTAGTCCAGCGGTAGTTAACACTGCCTTGAGCCTTCTGTGGTATGGGTCCCGGGTTCGAATTCCGGTAGGGACAAATGTTTGTGTGATGAGCATGAATATTTGTATCCCAGTCATGGATGTACATATATATAATATGTATATATTTACAAAAAAAAGTATATATGTAGTATATCAACTAACTAGTGTCCGTAACACAGCACGGAACTAGATAGCGCTGTGTGTCATAATGTCTAGAAATATTTATTTATTTATTATTACAGTATAGGTATTACTTTTATAATATAGATTAGAATTCCACGAAGCTGTAGTAAAGTTGTTGTTTTATATCATTAATTATTTATACAGATACATATAAATTTACGATATAGGGATACTAAATAAATGTAGTGTCATATACATTTAAATTTATTTTTATTCATTTCTCTGAAGTGTTAAACATACAATAAACTTGCTTAAATGTGAACAATAGATACTACGTTTTGGTACTAATAAAGGCTATTTTCTACAATACAATATGTCAAAAAATTATAATATACTACTGATTTAATACATTAAGACACAAAATATAAATTTTACTACCAATTTTATTGTCAAAACTAACAGCTAGTCTCAATTTAAATAATTCACGATCACTAAATCAAAACTCCTTTTATGTTTCTATACGTTTAATATAATAACATTATTTTATTAAAACTCGTTTTGGCTGACATTTTCATCGAAGCTCTATATTGACGACACAATTAGTCCAGCGGTAGTTAGCGCTGCCTTCTGTTCTATCCTGGGTTCGAATCCCGGTAGGGACAAATGTTTGTGTGAGGAGCATATACATTTGTATGTATTTACAACAAAAAAAAAGTATATAAATGTAGTATAACAACCAACTAGTATCCGTAACACAAGCCTCGTTGCTTACGACGGAACTAGATGGCGTTGTGTCATAATGTCTAGGTATATTTATTTATTTATTTGTTTATTTATATTTTAGCTGTGTAGTGTGGCCGGTGGATTGTTAAAAAGGTCTCCAGTTCGATCAACAACTGATTTTTCAAAGTTACGTGCGTATTTATCACATGGTCAAGCGGTGAAGGAAAACATCGTGAGGAGAACTGCTTGTTTGAGAGATTTTCTTAATGGCGTGTGAAGTTTGCCAACAAGCCAAGGGAGGTGGACTATAGTCTAATTAATATCTCTCAAACGAGAGGACATTTTTTGTTTTTGCTGGGGATGACCCATCCCCAGCAGTGGAACAAAAAACAAAAAAAAAGTTGATGGTGATACACGAGCATTAAATCAAAACTCCTTTTATATTCTATACGTGTGATATAGTCAAAATCTTTTATTGAAATTTGCTGACCTTACCATCGTTTTTATAGACTTTATGATTATAACTAACTTGATAACTTATAAACTAAGCACTCGGGCCAAGCCTCCTCCGCCCTCCTGCAGAAGAAGTTTTGTTGCGCCAATGTCTTTTACCTGGTAGGTATATTTCTTCTTTGACTTTTGACGACCTCTGTGGTCTAGTAGTTCAAGTACCGGACTGCTGATCACGAGGTCGTGGGTTCGATTCCCACAGGACACAAATATTTATGTGATGAATATAAGTGTTTGTGTTCGTCTGGGTGTGTCCTATGTAAAAAAAAGGTAAAGTATATAAGTATTTACATCCATTGTCTAGTACCCATAGTATAAGCTCTGCTTAGTTTGGGACTAGATAGTGCTGTGTAAATTGTCGCAGAATATTTATTTATTTATTCTTATATACAAAACGTTGTCCATTCCAGTAACTAGCTCCAGTACTATCCAGTGTAAACAGAGCATAGCATACAGAACAAGACACGATGTATCGTTTGGTACATTACACTCTACACAAGGAGCGGTCGAGTAGGTACAGTGTTGCCATAAATTATATTAATTGGTATCATAAGACTAAAGAGCGTAGGTTATATATACATTCTTTGATACCTCGTTATATTTATGAAATATGTTTTGTCCGTTGAAGAATATAACTTCAAGCTTATATCTACGTAAGCAGAGAAGTATTAAATAAATAATATAACCGGGCTACATGACTCAGCGCCTGTTAGATTCGAGCTAAGCAACGAGGTTTGTGGTACGGATACTAGATAGTTGATACATCAAATCAAAATATCAATCAAATCAAATGGTTTTTATTTCATATAAACTTTTTCAAGCATTTATAAAACGCTAATTCTAGTTACACGGTTCTAAAAAGTTGATCTCATGAAGAAGAGTCCATCAAGAAACTTAATACACACTCTTTTAAAATAAAATACATTATGCAAATACTCAGGTACAAATGTCATTATCATACAAACATTTGCCCTAAAACAGAAGGAACTTAACACTGCTGCGCTTATCAGGTCGTCGTATTAGATAAAGGTGACTATTGCGACAGATTATTATCGTATTGTGATCAGTGTATGCCATGAAGAAATCTGGAATCCGCTGAATGCGGGCGGCGCATGACCGGTCGTCGTGGCGATCCTTGGGGACACCTATGTCCGGCAGTGGACGTCTAACGGTTGATGTGCTGATGATGCCATGAAGAAGTTTTCGTCAAGTTTATGAAGTTGAATGCTCCCAGTATTTTAAATCAATCTGTCAAAAAACGACTATACATGTCAGAACTAGACCAAATGGGACCATATGGATAGCACCAGCTTTTTAATAAGAAAAGAATCATCAAAATCGGTACACACAGTCGAAAGTTCTAAGGTAACAAGCAAAAAGTATACAGTCGAATTGAGATCCTCCTCCTGTTTTGAAGTCGGTTGAAATGAAATCGTATCAACGCAACCTTTCAAACGATATTTCTGTCACTCACAAGGCGACATTATCGCTGTGGAAATGGACGAAGCTATAAATAAAACACTTCAAAAGAAGGGAACAGTCATTTTACCATAAAATAGCTATGTTCCGGTAATGTTAGGAAATACAGGGATTCTTAGAGTTGAACCATGAATCCTCGAACACAGGGGGGTCGTTGGAATAGGTTGTTTTAAGAATATGCATGGATCTATTACTTTTAGTAGAATTATTAAAGAGTAATACTTTACCCTTTTTATACGCGATTCATATTAGTTATTGAAATAAAATCACATATTTTTAACATTTTATTCTTGGTAATTGGAATCCTTTTTGGCTTAAACAGAGTCTATTGGTTTGGACAGACTGTAAGGTAGGTATATAAGGTTATAAGGTGACCATTTAGATAATTAAAATAATTAACTAAAAACTAAAATTCGTGAAGTGGTTTAAATTCCAATTCTTTTATTGATAACTCAAAAACTCTTAAAACGATAACGAACAGAGGAGAAATAATTACTGAATTATATATTTTATTCTCTTTATAATCTATTTATATCTTCGTGAAAAAAGTAAATTTACATCCAAAAATATTTATTAAATTTTTTTGCAAGAATTAATTTCTAGATAGAATGTTGAAAAACTTAACAGAAACCAAAAAGTATTTCACACTCATTATAGGAATTGAAGCTATGTACAGAGTTTATATTCATATTCCTTTTAATGATAAACACTATTGAAACCTTTTCAAAATATCATTTTCACTCAAAACGAAATAAAAGGCTTTTCCATAATCACTTACAAAACACCTTATTACCATTTATACCACCACCTATTGCGTACCTTGTTACAAAGGTATTAAAATCCAATTTGCAACTGTAAAAATATATACATAGTATTTCACTTCGTTTGATCTGTTATTACTGTCATTAATGGCATGTTGAAGAATGGCCAGCAAGTCTTGATACTTTATGACAGCATTACTTGCAAGAGCTACTAGGCAATTAGACTTAATGATGTTTTAAATCCATCTGGAGTCGAATGCAACTTCGATCTTAGTGATATTTACATATTAAAGAGAATACATATTAATGGCGGTTCCACACTCTTGGATATGTCTTAAATTACTTCGATTTGCATTAAAAACCACAAATAAAACAATGAACCGCTCGCAAGAAAGTGCAATAATTATGTAGGTATATCAATAATATTCAACATCTCTTACTATACATAATTATGTAGAATATTTTTGTGATAAGTCCACTAAGTTTTAGGTTCAAACTTATCAGACAAGTTGCCATTATTATGATGATTTTTCACGTTCAGTTTTGCAAGTACTAAGATTCAACAAGCGCGCTATACCTTTCAGAATATCACCCGAAGGATATTAAACTTCCCATTTCGTTTTTTGACACTGACAGTCTATAATTATTGTTTGTATGTCCATTGAGAAACCGTCAGTTTATTTATGTTAATTAATATGTAGAAAAATATCACGGAATATAATTTCAATGATTGTAATTGCAGGACTCAATATAATAATATGACGCGATTAGCCTTGTGGTAATAAAGGCTGCCTTCCTTAGTAACAGACCTAGGTTCGAATCCTGATAGGGGCGTATGTTTGTGTGACGAGCTTGGAAATTTGTACCTGAGTCATTATTGGAAATTTCTATGTTTAATATGTATTTCAAAAAATATTATTGTATTAACCATCTAGTAACATAAGTTTCGTTGCTTAATGAATTTATGCATTTATCGCATCAATTCAACCATACATTTGTACAAAATAATGTAAGTCAAGTTTATATTTATGTTAAGTTTGATAAGAAAAATATCATTCAATCAAAAGTATGAATAAATAATAATTATGTATGTATGTTCATTTCTAAAATGAATGCCCTTGAATTAATGTAATCGTTCGTATTATTATGTCTGTGCGTACTTTTCCGGTTTGCAGATAAAAATAACACATGACCCACATAACATAATTAAATTTCGGTGATATTATTGCGTACAGATATAATAAAATGGTTCAAAGTGATCTGTTTTGATATTGCAGTATCATTAGCCAAAGAGGGATATCGTCGTATATAATAGAGGATAATATATAATATGTGGGTACAGTATATAATATGGCGGGATGTCCGCCATATTATATACTGTACCCACATATTATATATTATCCTCTACTGTACTGTGTGTATATATTTTAGCTTTCTCAAGAAATTAAATTCTAATTAAATTTCTTGAGAAAGCTAAAATGGATTTACCTATATGAAATCACACCACCAACCTAATTATTGTCCCACTACTGGGCACAGGTAAAGCATTCAGAATGTCGGGATAAAATAATAATAGTTTTAAATCTTGGAGAGGCAGGGTATAGCAAGATTCCTCTCTGAAATTGAGCTGCTCGACTGGAGAAGTATCTCCGCCTTACAGAAGACCGCAGTGAAACAACAATATTAGTGTTTCTGCGAGTAAGTAAGGTTACCACAGCTCCTTGGGGGAATGACTATTCTGACAGCATAGGAATTCCGTTTGCTGGGTCGTATGCTTTTTTGCTTCCCATACGACATAAAAAAAGTATATTTATTTCAACGTAAGTAGTTTTATTTCAACGTTTTTTTGTATACGGTTCTAATCGACGACTCGGTGGCGCAGTGGCGGAGCGATCGGCTTCGATCGTGCGTCACGAGTTGCGGGATCGATCCCCGCACGGAGCAAATATTTGTATGTTCTGCAGGTAGTTGTTCCGGGTCTGAGCCTTTGTGTTTGTAAAGGCACCCACGATACAGGAGGAAATCCTAGTGTGGAGCAACGTTTTTTAAAAAAGAAAGAAAAAATAATAATAATATAAACACATTTTTTTACTAAACAACAATGAATGTAATGTGTTTTCATGCAACACATTTGACAAAAGGCACAAATTTACTAGTACATTGGCGTCAATTTGTGGAGTTAATGATATAGAAAATTGCGTCAAACGGCGCTACTAACTGACGTTCGTAAATGCGCAAATCATGATTACAGTTATCATATCATTTGTCAAGTTCACGACTTTCTTTATCAGTGATAAAGAAAGTCGTCAAAGTCTAGCTTTCAGAGCTGTGGTAGCCTTGTGGTGTGACCGGTGGACTGAGATGTCAATAGTCTCGAGTTCAAACCCAAGGCACGCACCGCTGACTTTTCGGAAGTTATGTGCGTATTTATCACATGCTCAAACGATGAAAGAATACAATGTGAAGAAAGCTGCATGCTTGATAAATTTTCTCGATAGCGTGTGAAGTCTGGCAACCCACAGTAAGCCAGCGTAGTGGGCTATAGCTTCATCTCTCTCAAATGAGAGGAATCCCGTGCCCAGCAGTGGGATAATAATGGGTTGAATGATGATGACGTGGTAGAAGAACGTTTGACAGATCAGCAAGTTATACAAAGGTATAGGATATATATTTAAATCATCATCATTGGTTTAGTTGACTGTAGATTAAAGAAGCGGCCAGTGAGATAGATCCTCGGAGGGGTTTATCTTCTAAAATTCTAAATTCAAACGAGCTCGCAGTTTCAATTTGTGCCCGGTTAATTGCTATGGGTTTGCCTCTAATTACATGGGAATTAAACATACTAGCAAACTCTGGGTGTTCAGTGTTCCTTTCAGGAATACAGGCATAATAGTATGTCATATATTTTAACTCTCCCACAGTAGTTTTTTATATTTTTATGCGATTTATAGACGTACGTCTGTCAGTCTGTCTCAACCAATTTGTTCTTATTAAGCTGAAATTTGATTTTAAATATGACATGTGACACAAATACGGTACTGTCCGTATCAAGAGTTTATACAATATGACAATGATGAAATTACAGTATTGATATACTTAATAGGTAGAACCATCATCAACTCAATTTATTGTCCCATTGCTGGGCACGGATCCTCTATCTCTTTTAAAAAGATTAGGCTATAGTCCACCAAGCTAGCTTAGTGCAGTTTGGCAGACTTCACATGCCATCGAAAGAATGGTGCTAAACTTCAAAACTTCAGCGGTATAGCCTTGGGATCTAACTGAGAACCTTTGAACTTAAAGTCGACTGATCACACCACCAGGCTGTCACAGATTATCAATATATAAAGGAATTTAAGATATTCAATTTTGTGTCATCTCAATAGGGATTTATAACGATTTACACATATCTTACATAAGCTTTTATCATGTTTAATAATTTATTAACATGATTTACAACATAGCAACTAATTTGTGAACTAATTAAGATGTTATTTTCAACCATAAACAACTCATAAATACTTATATGGTTATGTCATAAATAATATGTAATTAAAAACTAAAGATGCCAACACTAGGATGTGATTATATAATTAAAAATGTCGACGATAAAAATTATGTTCTTGTCGTTAGAAATAATTTTGGTGATGCGAAACTTGATGTTTTTTCGCCTTATTAGTAAATTAATTAAAACATTTGGTTACGGATTGTTCAAGTTGTTTCCTGTTCTGTTTCCATGTATTGGATCCAATGGCTATACCAATATTGGCGCCAACATTTTTATCCTTTTAAAGCTTGGAAGTTTTGGCCTTAGGAGGTCAACTCATTGTTATACATTTTACTAAATGTGTGTTCAGTATACCTTCTTTTCATCTTACAGTTAGGTACCTATTTAAAGATGCGATAACGGTGATAGCAATTTATATAGAATATTCTAAGGAACAAACATGGGATTAATTTGACCAATTACAAACTTAGTTTTCATAATGTTTTTAAGGTTTCACGATTTTTATACATTTTCTTAGTCTTACATTGAAATAAAACTATTTTTTACGGATTGAATTGCCATAATTATATTGATATTATTTTAAATGCAGCGCCTAAAATCCTTTACTGCAAGAAAAATCATGAATGCACATCAATAAAATCCATAAAAAACAAGTTTTATTTCAAGTAACGACCTGTCTATATGTTTAAAAACTATGAAATGTTTCGCCTGAAATGTTTTCGACATCCATTCTCAGCCTTATAAGTGATTAGTCACTCAACATAGTCAGATTTTATATTATTTAATGCCAATTGTTTTGCATTAACATAATTATAAAAGTCGGTCTACTGTCTTACGTGGTCGATTTCCAAACCATTTTCAACATAAACAAGAAACAATCTGCTTATAATATTTATTACTAACATCTGTTTATCCTTCGAGGAACAATAAAAACACAAAGTAATCGATACAAAATGTATCGAGTTAGTCAAATTTATCGATACGATAAATCGATATCCTAATGGGTCGCGGTAACACGGGTGTAGATTTCAGATAAACTTCGATGTATATGTAGATCGTTAATTTCTGTTCTTTTATAAAAAGATGCTTAAAAAGGATTAGCATTGCCATTCAACGTGGCAATGCCGCCAGTCTTCTGGGCACTCTACCCCCTGACAGCGTCGGGGACGAGTTTTTTGACGCCCTATAACTTCATTTTTTTATTTATTTATTTTTAAGTTTGTAAATATTCGTTTTTATTTAATTTAAGATCTGTATAATGTGTTTTTAATTGTATCATTCACAGAATAAAAATTTAACATATGATAAAAAAAAAATATGCTAATGATTTGAGAAAGGATATCTACTGTCATTTGTAGAAAATATTGCATTAATTGTAATTGAAATTATACTACATTTTACGGATGACATTCGCGGTATATTGATATTATTTTATCCCGACGTTGCAGGTTCTTTATAGTTTCCATAGTTACAGACAGACTGAGGTGTTGAATTTCTTGATTTTATAAAAAAACTATCATTATCAACCCGTTCGCTGACTCACAACTGGTCATGGGTCTCCTCCTATTTGAGAAGGATTAAACTTTACTTCACCGCGCTAGTCAATAGCAGGTTGGTAGACTTCACACGCCATCGCGAAAATCTCTCAGACATGCAAGTTCCTTCACCGCTTGAGCATGTGATAAATACGCACATAATAACTTACTCACTGAGGCTATTACGACTTCTTAAGAAATCAATATGTAAAACGAATGTTTCTTTCTTTGAAATTAATATTCGGTTTATGCAGATGGCGCCACAACGACACGTTATAGACACACTAAACACAGTGGCAGGTTTGGAACGAGTTTGAAATACAGGCCAATCATATGCGGTAAAGTTGCCAGCTTAATGGCCGATGGTTTGGCGGGGCTAATTATTTTAATAGATACATTTTGACCGTGTTCCAGCCAGCCGTTGCACCCTGTTCTAGTTTTGTTTTTATTTTTCTGACAGCCGAGAAGGGAATGGAATATTTTTCATGCCGCAAAGATGATGGCTGTTCTGTCTTGAAATGTTTTATGCATAGGTACAAAAAGGAGAGGAAAATATGAGGAAATTTTCCTCAAGAAGCCTAGAGATGTGATTGGTTTTTAAGTTCAAATTGCACTTAACGCATTTGCCTTTTTGAAATCATGTGAGTAAAATATAAATCCACCAAATTAGTAAAAGGAATTGGTTTACTATTTTGTAATTAGCATTTCATTTAATAGAGTAGATATCTATGGAGTTTCTTGCCGACTCTTCTCCATAAGATCTACTATATGGAACCGTGCAACTAGTTTTGACAATTCAAAAGCAATATTGGTCTTCTGGAAATAAAAGCATTTTCGTTTGAAATTAAGCCTCTCCACGGAGCATTATCATGTGACGTCGAATATTTAATGATGTGGCTATACATAGCATCTGAAAGTATGTCTAACAAAACTTCATCAACGCCTTCTTAGCCAATGAACTCGACAACAAAAAACAACACGAGACACTTCACTTGCTGCATCAAGCAAAAACAAGTCGTGTAACATAACACCGTACATTTACTTAAACTCGTTTGGAAGTAAAAGAACTTCGATATTGATTATTGAAGCCTTAACGTGTTACTGTATCGACGTACCTGTACCAAGTATTTAGGGAGGATCTATTAAGGCCAACTGGCCGATCTAAAGTAGACAATTTTACTTTACAATTTTATTAAATTACACCAAGAACTCAATCAACATCTCGCCCTTCCGTGGGTTCTATACAAAACGTCGGATTTAAACGCAACAAGTTGAGATTGTAGGCCTATTGGTTGTAAATGCGAAGATTTCTTGGATTTCATTCCTAGTTCGAAGTTCAATAGACTCGCCCCCTATTACATGGGACCAAAAACATACCAATGTAATATAGGTGTTTATTAGTAACTCGTCAGGGACGAAATATGTGATGTAATAATTCATAGTTTTGTTTCAAAGGACAAAAAAAAGGTTTTACTACGCCTCTCAATATAATCAAGTGAGTTATCTTACCGCATTGGTCAACTATTTAAATCCAGTGAGTTATCTTACCGTATTGGTCGTGCGAGTGTACGTGGACAGCATTTTACAAGTTGTACAAGAATAGGACTAGCAAATAACACGTCGTGTGTATTTTGTAAATACGCGGCTTTGTATTGTACCGTACCACGCAGCTTTATGTTATTGAAAAAATTAATCAGAATCAAATTCTTGGAATCTGGAAAATGCATTTGTAATCAAACAGGATTGTGATACTAAAAGCTCACTAAATTTTAATTGAGTTGTCTTAATTTAATTATCCTGTGAGTCTACGTAGACATTTACGAGTATACAATAATAGATAAATAGAAATTGTACAAGAATAGGACTAAAAAATAACATGTTTGTAGGTATTTTAACAATATACGGCTCTTTATCGAGATTTTAGATATGCTATGCTTATGGTATACCCATATAATTTATGTATATTTGCTATTTTTGCTAGTACTGTAAAAAATAGGCACATCTATTTGGGTATGTAACCGAAACTGATTGTAATACTATACCTACTGAGCTTTTAAAAATATGCCTTGTTTGTTTTGTTTTTATTTTGGTTTTCTGAGACCAGTAAACTTCAATAAATTTGTTTTTTTAAACACGAAATAAAAGTCAACTGAATAAGGAAAAAACAAATGAATGGAATTATTTATTGACTCGCCAGCCAGTCAACATACGAAGTCTTAATAAATAAATAATCTTCTATTATTTAAGCAATAAATATACTTTTATTTAATAACAAAGAGAAATTTTAGAACATTTATATTAAAAACATATTTTATGCAAAGATCATTCTAATTAATAAAATTAATCACCGAGCAAGTTCGCACAAATACCGTCCCGTATATCCCCGTATGTTTTTTCTTGAAGCTCTTGTACTTCGCGTATCTATGCAAATTGCTGACGCGGACCGCACCCGATGTTTTTACACAAACAACACAAAATAACTTTCGCGGACTAACAAGGCTTTTTAGGCGAAAAGAGGGAATTGTCTTCATCATAATTTTGGGCTTATATTTACAAATATCTTACGTCCCAGAGAGAGGTGAACATATGTACTATTGTACACAAATAGTAAGACTGGTTCATGGTTTAGGTCCCATTTAATAGGGAGCGCCATAACCCAGTCTCAAAGCCAAATTAAAATAATGTTATTTTAATTATTATTAATAAATAATTACAGACGGATAGAGTATTCTTTATTTTTGTGGTTTCTTTGGTTTTTGTGTACAAATAAACGAATTTATTAGGTATTATTATTATTTTATTGTACACCAATTGGACAACAAAATGGAATACATGGATAATTAAAGTACAATTGGCGGTCTTATCGCTAAAAGTATTTTTTTGTGTATATATTGCTTTGACAACCCGTTTAGCTCAGCGGCTCAGCTAACACAGCCCGCCGTGCTATCGGTCCTGGGTTCGAATACCGGTAAGGACAGATGTTTGTATGATGAGCATTAACATTTGTATCCAAGTCATGGATGTATCTATGTATAATATGTATACAAATAAAAGTATATAATACGTAGTACATCAACCAACTAGTATTCGTAACACAAGCAACGTTGCACTCGGAACTAGATAGCGCTGTGTCGTAATGTCCAGAAATATTTATTTATTTAAATATTACTTTTCAAAAGTAAACAGACCGAAAACATTTAATAGTTCAATCAAAAGAGTTTGCATGATAAAACTTATGTATTCACAAAATTACCGGTACAACGGAAATGAAAGCTGGATATTTTTTTACACTGTCGGTACAAAAAACAGGCGGGTATGGGTGTATGTGTACATTTGAACCGGTCCATAGACTCACAATACAGAAATTTATTAGAAGTCCTACGCACTTAAACTTGGTGCTCTAGTTGCGTGCAATACAAATTTACTCAAAAAAAGTAAACCTATTTTACAAAATAGGTACATACCTATGTAATTGTAAACATATGTATAGGTATTCTTACAGTAAAATGAATATTAGACATTTAATTTCTTTAGGGTTACAAGCAGACTGTAATCAATAATTTTGTAAAGGATATGAACCGTCGGGATTATAAAAATATCAATATATTGCGATAAAAATAAATGTCGTCAAAGTGATAAAATTTAAATCTTCTTTCAATTTCGGTTCACTTGCGTCCTGCAAGATTCATCTCCCAAGAAATATCTAATGTCTTAGGGTCGTTTCAGATTAGCCTCAGACAAGGTTAGATTAAAATTGAAATCTTGTCTATTTATTTATCTTATTTGTCTATTTTTATTGTAGTCTATTTTTAACCGACTTCCAAAAGGAGGAGGTTATGTAACAATAATTTTAAAATAAACCTTCTGAATTTATAATGTCGTATGACGTGGAAATGACGCAAAAAGGTTGGCTCCAAAATAAAATACAGTTATGAAAGTACACGCCCGTTTGTTTCGTGAGCAAATAGGGGCTAAATAAGAGGTTTGAAATTATGGTTCACTGATTAATTCGATACTTCATACATCCCGTTCACTTTTAGATAGCACTCACATTTCTATTACATCACACACTCGCGTAGAAAAGCAGAAATACACATACACAATACACAACTTTATGTGCTATTTCTTCAAGCTACTTCAGCTTCATCTAAAGCCTTGTTTGCATGCTCGCCGATTTGCAAACAGTGGTAATTCAAGATTACAGCCCGCCTGATGGTAAGAACCTTTTTTTAAGTGCGGAAAAATCCTTTACGGACTGTCCGGCCGCCTGGGGAGGCGACGGTGTGCGTCGGACTCCGACCAATGTGAGCGTTTACCGACTAAAAAACCGCACCCGTCAACGCCACCAACCCGATTGCCGGGGCCATGGGATTCGCAAAAGCATGCACCACAGGCCCGGTGGGCTTCGGTCCAGCTCTGGTCGCTGGACCCCGGCTAGGAGCGGGGCATCGCTCGCCTCGCATCCTCCGCGCAGGCGCACGTGTGACGAACACGCGCGCCGCCTACTTGGGGCCAATGACAGGTCGGGCGGCGGACTCCCCTGGTCGCGCCCGCCCGCTGGCCACATGATGGTAAGCACCAACTGTAACCAATGGGCGCGTTTGCAACACCAGGCGTACACGATGACACCTCTGGTGTTGCAAACGTCTGTAGACTACGGAAACCATCTACCATCACACGGGCCTTTTTTTGCCAACCATGTTGTATAAAATTAATACTTTTCGTCTCTGTTGATTATACACTTTGTCGGAGTCATGTAAACGTATGTTGCATTTCCACCCCACACAGCGAAGGCCAAACAATTTATTATAATAATGGTCCCTCTCTCAAGGAAGAAGTGAGTAAATAATTATTATTAATTTACTAAAAAATATATTAATGCAAGTTGTTTTTTTTTATTTTTCTTTGTTAGATATCACTACGACTTTCTAACTAGTTTTTAAGTATATTAAATTTCATTCCCGATATTGCTTTTCTATTCTACATATTTTCTATCCGATTCTAATAAAATTATTCCATCTATGCGAACGATGCCGAGGGTAGAAATTAGTTCTATACTGAATACGTACAACACATAACCAGATATCTTAAAAAAAACCAGTCTTCACCTATAATAGGCAACAAAGTTACGAGTTTGAAACAATCGAGACGAACAAGTTTGTGGATCTCAGCACTACCTCTGCCTACACTTATATGGTAACATGTTATACTATTAAGGACTAATAAGAAACTAGATTACGCTGACAACTTAAAGTATACGTTTTATGTTGGTGTTTAAGTTCTTTTTTCAGTGCAATGCATAAATAACATTATAAAGAAATAAATCTTAAAAGCGGCATCAGCTACCGAAACGATGAGTTGTCAGTTGTAAGTATTCGATTGTCATATTGTATAATAAAATTATGTAAGGAAATTTAGGCCATGTTAACATAATAATTATGTAGTTTAAAGTACCTTCCTACGAATATAGATAGAGAAGAGAATAATAAATAATGTTGTATGATATCTCTAGAAAGAAAGTAATGAATGATAATGATAGAGATGTATGGAAGGAACATACACATTGTACATACTTACATATTGTCTCAATCAGGTGATAGGAATTAATTAATTATTATTTTATGTATACTTACAAGAGCTTCTGTTTTGAAGCGAAAGGTCATTCACTAACTAAACAAGAAATCTCAAAAACTAGAAAAAAAAAGAAGAAAGTAAGTCTGGTATTCGCACAAGTATTAGAAATCGTTAGTTAAATATGTAGTTAAATATCATAGATACTATCAAAGGCGAGGAGAGTTTATCGGGATGATTTTGTCAGCCTTTTGCCATCATAGTAGCCACTGGTAGCCAGTCAGCATATGGATATTTTACGAATCTAGAGCAAATCGTACAGTAGCTTGCTTCTGTCTCTAGATTAATTACTCCTGACTTTACGAATGAAAACCGACCATATATTTTTGCATTTACTTTGTACACAGGTCCCATTAACGCAGTTTTCCATTCCTTACGTGAGAACTCTTATGTAAGAAACGAGATATCACACCAGGCGATTAAAACAATGTAATTGTTTAACTTAACGATGTCTATGAAATCGATAAACATCCCGTACCTTCCCACGGGCGTGAAATAGCCGATTATCTCGATTATCGATAAACAGTTGTCTCAACTCGGTTCAGCGACGCGATTTTATAGATTACGATTTTATGAGCCGCTCTATTTATCCGATATGGGTTTTTAAAAATGTTTACGGTATGCTTATTTAAATTAATTGTTTATTTACTTATTTAAACAATTATTTGATCAAATCTTGTATAGTGCAGTACTTTTTGTGCGTTTTACAAATATTTGATTTAGAGTGAGTAAGTAAGCTCGCTCCATCGCAGGTCGCAGACAAATTTGATTAATAATAAAATACATAATAATTATATACATTATGTGTTAATGCAAACAACCACTATATAGGAGACATTTCTGATGTGGAGTCTCGCTTTTTTAATAATATATAATATTTATTTTTATCTTGCATCTTCCACCTGGGAACACGGCGGGCCCCATCATCAACCCATTAACGTCCCACTGCTGGGCACGGGTCTCATTTGAGAGGGATTAGGCTATAAATCCACTACACTAACCAACTGCGGGTTGGCAGACTTCACACGCCATCGAGACAAATCTCTCAAGCATGCAGGTTTCCTCACGATGTTATCCTTCACCATTTGAGCTTGTGATAAATACGCACGTAACTTCCGAAAAGTCAGTGGTGCGTGCCTTGGGTTTTCATCTCGAGACCTTTGACATCTCAGTCCACTGGTCACACCACTAGGCTACCACAGCACGGCGCGCGGCGGGCCTCGATTAGCTTAGAAGGCAAACTTGCCTACCGTCGCGTCGACACCATCGGGGCTATGGAACGATGAATAGAAATGTACCTAGATAAAAGATAATGCTTGTCGACCAAGAAAGTCAAGCAATCAGCATTTGTATGCCATCTGTTCGACAAAGTAATAAGATTTTGCCTTGGAACATTTGAAAGTCTTCCCTGTAGTATACATACATTAGATCTATGAGTAAATATTGTCTAGAAAATATAGGCATTACACAAAGTTGATACACTACATACATTTTTTTTGTAAATATGTACATACGAAATGTATACACATGGATACATCTATGAATCGGGAACAAATAATAATGTTCTCATCTCAAAACACACATTTGTCCTTTCCGGGAATCGTACCCCATAGGGTAGCTTTTATTACTAATGCACTAATCAGGTATAATAAATATAGCGCTAATAATATATTATAGTTATGAAATTTTATTATTAATATTGTTATTAATCTCACGAATATGAGTTATTGAAATAAAACTATTTTACGGATTTTATCGGGGTATGTTGATATTATTTTCTAATCATCATTTACATACACTCATGCTTTTTTCCAGGGGGAAGGCAGAAACTATAGGATGCCACGCGATTGGTTAAAATAATTACTTTTTGAATACAATTTAAACAGACTTATACACTTCTTTAGAAGTGTATAATAGCTAAACTTTATGATCACTAATTTTAAGGGACACTGTACCTAGTTATTCACTAATTGAAATGTAACGCAATGTCACCCAGCATTTTAATAAACATTAATTGGGTATTCCTGGGTGACGCATAGGAATAATTTGTTAAAATGTCACTTGTTTAGAAATTACTGGTATGTTTATGTCTCTTGATTCATCAACACCACGCTAATATTTATATAGGGACCCGTACGTCCGAATAAAATAACTGAACCCTTTATGGGATCACCTTTTTTATAACGACATAGCTCAAATCTATTGTAAAGTTTCAATTAAGTTTAATTATGAATCAAAACTCAAAGGGCATTAGATAACAATTTTCCCATATAAACAATAACATTAAATTTCACTTTTTCTTAAACTAAATTGTACTTAAAGAGAGTATAGGCGGAAGAAATATTTTTTTCTAAATAAATTACCTAATATTAATTTATTACTAATAAGAACGATTAAATCGGCTTTGTAAATCAATATATGCTCCTACAAGTCGCATAACGGGTTCTAATCCTGCACAGAACAAAATAATATTATAGACTTGGTGTTTGTGAGTTTGAGAATTTCTATCAGTAAAACACCCTACGCACCCTACCCGATACCGCAGATAATCTAAGTACCTAAAGAACAAACTCTTTTTAAATAGCTCCTATTCAAATTTCGAAATTGTCACCAAGTCGTGACAAATTTAAATGGTCTATAAGTCCACGTAACTTAATATAAACGTGACCTTCCATTTGATACCTTTAATCACCCGTACAAATACGGCAACGGAACCGGACCGGTCCTCAAACTATTCACACTTGACAACTCATGCATAGTGACCATTATATCTTGATACTTTACGGCGGCGCTACCTACAAAGGTATATGTCAAAGTTATGTCAAATTCGGTACATTTAATTTTAGTTCCATATATGGTCGCGTGTCAGATTATGTTTGACAGTATAATATGATGTGAAACAAATGACAATTAGAGCGCTTTCTCTTCGCTCTTGTTTTGAGTGTAGAATTTCCTACCGTTCTGGTTGTTGTCGATTTTGTGTGATACCAGCGTCCGCCTTACATCATTGACTTTTACATACGGACCTAACAATCAGCAAATAAGGGTATTGTTTTTAAATAAAATATAGCTTAATTATGTTCATCACAGATAATGTAGCATTCTAATAGTGAAATAATTATTCAGATCGATCCAATAGTTTCAGAGCTTATTAGCTTAGCAATACAAACTCAAAATATCAAATCTTTCCGTTTAATAATAAATCGATTAAGTATAATGCATAAGATTATACCTATAACGTAATTAAAATTATATTTTATTTCAGTAAATTATATTATAGTGTCGTTGTGGTCACGGATGCTCAGATTGAGAATTCGGTCCATTATTGTCCTACTGCTGGGCACGGGTCTCCTCTCATTTGAGAGGGATTAGGCTATAGTCCACCACACTAGCCTACTGCAGGCAGTCTTGACATGCCATCGAAAAAATCTGTCCAGCATATAGGTTTCGTCACTATGTTTTCCTTCACCATTTGAGCATGTGATAAATACGCACATAACTTCCGAAAAGTCAGCGTTTTCCTTGAGTTTGAACTGGAGACCTTTAACATCTCAATCCACTGGTTACACCGCTAGGCTGGCACAGCTCAAAGAACAAGACAAAGGTCTCGAGCTCAAACTCAAGGCATGCACCAACGACGTTTCGAAGTCCCGTGAGTATTTATCACATACTCAAACGCTGAAGGAAAACATCGTGAGGAGGAGACCCGTTCACTGTCTCCCTAGAGATGTGCTTTTTAGGTGTTGCAAACGTGGTTCCGTAGTTAGTTTAAGAGTACTCGGTACCACGAACAACTGCAATCAGAATATTGCTCTATTGGTCGTAAGTTTCGATTGCAGACCAATAGGTCTTGGGTCTGATTCCAGGTTGGAGCAAAGTATTATTGGTATTTCTTTATGAAATTTCAGCTCGGAGTTTGGATTATGCAATAGGCTCGACCCCTGTAACATGGGACCAGAAAAATACGAGTGAAATGTGGGTGTACATAAGTACACCTCTGCCTGGCCTTCGGGGACGACAGGCGTGATGGTGTGTTATATTAATATGTTACTTTAAACATAAAGGTGACTCTAAAGACTATGGGATGTCAATAAAATGGTAACATTAAATTAGCACTTGAGTAATGCGACTGTTCTTCTTACACAATTTTGTTCTAACTTGCCAGATTTTGGGTCATACCAGTCAAAATGGTATTTTATTTCTATATCACAAGTGTGACAAACAAGCTTAACTTACCGTAGCTATTTGGACGATCTGATTGGTTCAGAGATATTACCGCTGCCTTTGAGGTAAATATTTGTCTATATGAATCACGGATATGTCTAATAAAATAAAAAAATATATTCCTGGACATTATGACACACAGCGTCATCTAGTTCCGTGCTAAGCAACGAGGCTTGTGTTACGGATACTAGTTGGTTGATATACTACATATATACTTTTTTTTTGTAAATAGATACATATTATAGATAAATATATCCATGACTCTGATACAAATGTTTATGCTCTTCACACAAACCGTCCCTACCGGGATTCGAACCCGGAACCCATAGCACAGAAGGCAGTGTTAACTTCCGCTGGACTAATTGGGCCTATATGTATGTGTCATCCATGTAGGATCCGTAACACAAGCCGCGTTGCGTAATTCGGAGCTAGATGGCGCTGTGTAACAATGGCTGGATGTATTTTAGTTATTTCCTGGATTCATTAATAATGTAACTAATAATAACAAGTATCATTACAATATGCAAAGGCTAAGTAATAACGTTCAATGGATTGGTTAAGCTGCACCAGCTGCAGTAGGTATATTAATTCCATAAGTGATTAATCTTCACACATTCGTAACAATCGATTATTTACAGCTGTGAAGGATTTGAAACATTGGGATTATAATAAAATTAATATGCCGCGGTGTGTGATAGCTTTTTCGCAGAAGTGTAAATAATCAGATTATTTTCTTCCTCGAAATTAAACTAAATATGGTTTTCCTTATGGTTACAGCAGTTACGACTTAATGATTAGCATTTCCTACTGTCACAATAAAATATTTACGCGGACTTCCCCTATTGTTTTGTCGTAGGCCACACGGTGTAACAAAGAGACAGTTTTTATTCATATTCAGCAGACAAACATCCAAAAAAGTAGATTGAACTGAAAGGCCTGACTCACCGTTTAATTGCTTGTCTGCATTTTAATTGAGTCGCAAAGGGTTTAACAACTGAATGATTTATGTTCGGTTCCCGGTACGCATGATTTTGTCACGTTTTTTATGACATGTCACAATATTTTTTCTCGAGAAGGGATTAAAACAATACTGTACCGTAATTTTGTACCTACTTATGTAGGTTTAGTTAAGAAACTAAGAAATGTGACTAAAATTATTACAAGATAGATTTTACTAATATACTTTTTGTTGAAACGTCGAGCTAGGATTAAAATTATATGAATATATTGCAATTAAAGCTGTAAAAAGTAGGTGTTTACAATTTCAATGGTGAATATAATCACAAAATTTTTAAAATTAATGAAACTGTATACCTACTGTTATATCTGTGAAAAAAATAATCCATAAAAACGATTCACAGAAATAAAATGTTATGTATAGTAAAGATTTTAATATTTCGTTTCGTCGAAATAATGCCTATGATACGAGAATCAACTCTACATGAATGTATCGAGTAAAACTTAAATTATTTATAAATTAATCATTACCTTGTTACATCTAACAGAGATATTACATTTTGACCAGGTTGCAATGATCGTGGTCACAAGCAGACATCCTGCTTCATCAACCTGGTCGAAACGTCAAACATTTAAATGGTAAATTCGCGTTTATTCCCGTTTAATATAATGTATTATAATGCAACGTGAAAGTTTAAAAGTTTAAAAGTAAAAGAGACTTCTAAAGAAACAGCTTTAAAAAAGTCTTCAAAACTTGTGTTCCAAACGTCTATAGGCCACGATAACCGCTTACTATCAGATGGTCAGTATACGCTTGTTTCTCACCCTAGTGGTATAAAGAAAACGACTGTCCAACATCATACATAGTTTCAAGTAGCACACTAGGTACTTAATTTTAAGTAGCTTATTATAGTGCTACGGCTAAAGGCTTCTTCAAATTGGGAAGCGTTTAAATATTTGACCATTTATGTCCATCTGTGTTATTGACGCTTATAAAGTATCAGTTTCATATTTTATTTAGTTAGATAGATATGCTCGAGGCAGCGTTAAATGTACTTATAAAATGCTCTATTTATTTTGTCTTTTAAAAATACCTACAATCCTACTTAATGTTATAAACAAAATTTGATAGAAATACACATAGACTTTTATTCAGTGACGTGACATCGTATACAAACACAAAATTGTCCACACACAAACAAACCCGTAAGGGCTACCTGCAAGATCATTCAAATAATCAATTCGTGGAGCGCCGGGGTTCAAACCCTGTCACGTTGAACCTGATTACAACCACTGCACCAAGTAGGTCTTTCCATGAAAACAACTTAAATATCATAATTTCAACACAAACTTTTACTCCTAAAGCCAACCGTCATAAGTTATAAGTAATATTAGTTTCTCAAGAATTCGTACCTGGACCTTTGAGATAACATAATTTTAACTTTAAAGTTACTAGTTTATGATCTAAAATTGTTTGCCATATATCAAATTAGGTACTTCATAGGTACACCTACGCACTAACAAAGTTGTTTCTACAAGTAGTAGAAACTGTAATCGATTTATGTACGACCATTTAACTTGGTCCCTGGTTACGCTAAGATTGTACGTAATTTATATGAGTTTTGGAAGCTTACAGAGGTCTTCATAAAATGGTGTTTTATTTGTATTTTTGGACATTATTGAGCTAAAAAATGAATCTTTTTTTTGGAAGATGGTATACACATAATAAGTCAAAGGTCATCGATATGGTATTTTGTGTTTAAAAATGCGTAGTAATTCATTTTGAAATACCCATGTTTTAAGATGCCGTTTTTTGTCGTAACCTTCGCTTTTGTTATGGTTAAATAGGCCTAAATTGTACGAGTATTACAACAAAGAAGATTAACACCTACGCACATGTTTTAAGGTAAAAAACAACTATTATTTAAATGTCTATGTTGTTACTAAGATGGGCTTTTATTTGGTGAATACAAACTGTTTGTTTTTGGGACCTAGGTTTGAAAGGACTTTTCTTTAAGAAGCTTGGACAAATTATTTTAGCCTGGTGGTGTGTGTTTTGTGCAATATCAAGTCAAAGGTTTTTAATCACCAAGATATGTAAGATTTTATAGGTCTCAAGTTTGATCCTAAGACATTTGAGATACAGATACACCAACGGTGAAAGACAATATCATAAGTAAACTTTCATGCCTGTAAGATTTTCTTGATAGCATGTGAAATCTGTGCTAGAATAACGTGATGGAACCTGATAGCTCTCAAATGAAGAACGCAGTAAATGGGTTAATAATTGCAAGATTTTTATAAACTTAAATCAAAATTAATATAATTTCTACAATGTAGGTTGATTTAGGTAAAGATAGATAAAAAACTAGATTTCACATTATCTCAAATAACGATGTTTCTTTTTAATTTTTAAGGCTGTACGTACATTAGCAAGCTATCAATTTAATCCACCGCAGGTAGACAAAAATCAAGAATAAAACTTTCAAAACTGCTTCAACCCAACCGCATCTCTCCACAAAATAATACAAACAGAGAACATAAATAAAATGAAACTAAACTTAACAAAAAATTACACCGCCATTGAACACCTGCCCTAATTATGATCCCTAACGAGTAAGTATCAAAACCTGTTTATATTAAAAAAAAGTTTACAAAATTATCTGAGTCGTCAGCCGAAAACGGATAACCTTTATATTAAGGAGTTAAGGTTGAAAATTTAAGAAGGTTTTTGTTTTTGATATGTGTTATTTGTGTGGGATTAAGAGTCATCTCGATGCTTGGGACGTCTTATGTTTTTTGGACAGCGACTACTTTATAATGTCTTTTTTATTGAAAATATACGGCGGTTTGTTTTAGCCGAGGGACCGATAGTATACGCTGTAATCCAATTTTGGATTCCATTGATAAAGATTTTGATTGTGTGTTCTCGGATTTAGAGTATCTTTCGGATAAGATTATTTTTGTTTATTACATTTTTATTTTAAAACTTTTTGATGATGATTTTATAAGTATTTTTACTAAAGTAGAAAAATCGGCTGAAGATATTGTAAAAAATAGTAAACGAAATACAAAGTTTCGTTATATATTAGAATATTATTTTTTACGTGGATACTTCAATACAGATAAATTATTATGGCAATGTACCTACTTATATAAAAACATATCCTGAAATAAGAATAACAAATTAAATAATAATGTGTAAATCTTACCTTTCATTCAGGATTAAAATATATCACGGTGAAGAGTTCAGTTAAATAATCCAAAAAACAAAACAACAACAGTCTCACACACAAGTCAAACAACACTGTCCAAAAATCCACCAAGTTCAAAACTTATTAAAAAATAACTATTCAATACAAACACCAAAAAATTAAAACATCACACACAACATCCAGATAGTCAAAAAGAATCTATATTTATTAATTAAAAAACAATTTTACATTGTTCACATCCACCGTGTTCCATATTTAATTAAAACTTTTTCACCCAAAAAAAGTTCGTACCGGTCAACGATTTATTTTTTAATTGAGAGGGAAAATGTTTGCATTGAGAATTGAGCGCGAAAGTCTTTGGGGGCGAAACGTCAAAACGACCGTGAGACGTCCGCGTTGGCGTCTAGTTGACACCACACTGTGGGTCCATCACACACAAACACAATGGATGCAGCAGTGTAGCTTTACCTTTGATAATACTTGTATGATAGTGCTAGTGGACGATTATATTCAAAACATCTTATGTTATTGCAATGTATTTTTAGTGTACTGTAATTGCACAAAAATAATTTGAAAAAAGATTAGTCAGTTGAGTGACTTATTATTGTCACTTCAGAATTGAGGTAACAGTAAATATTTTAATGAATGTAGTTGTAGATTGACACCTATTAATTGGTATTTCTATTGAGGGCCTAAATATACATATACATAGGCATGGGCCTGCCACTACTGATACTGCAGAATGATGTCCACTGCAATCTCTACAAATCATTGTAATACACTATTAGATTGTAGGTCTCTAAATGATTTTTAAGACCTTTTATAATAAATAAAAAATAGAGTAAAATAATAGATGATTTATGTTCTAAGAACTGCAGAGACGGAGAATTGCTGGCGAACGATAACAATAAATTTTCAGTTGTATTTATTTACAACTTAGGCTGACATCACTGACATTTTATTATCTATCAAAATTTAAACTATACTTACTATTTAATAACATTGGCAACTCGTCAACAGTACAGCAATGTTATCGACTTTTAACCTATTGAATGCATGCCAAACATGGTATCCAAATTAGCAATGTGACACTAATTGCGTTGATGTTACACCCATTTTGGATTATACTACGTACGTAATAAGTACTATAATATAGAACTTATTCACATAGCTGGTTTTGTCCCACGCTTCATGTATGAGATTTTTTATATCATGTAGGTAGGGCATAGCGAGATCTCTCGCTCAATTTGAGCTGCCCGACTGGGGACCTCCGCCTTACAGAAGACCGCAGTGAAACAGGCATAGTTGTGTTTTTATTTTTATTTTATTTGGGAAACTAACAGATTACACATACAGATTATGACAAAGAACTTCACAACCTTATTAATACACAATCCAATACAGTTTCCACATGATATACATTAATTTACGACGGGCTAGGATAAAAAGTCTATACAAACAAAAAGAATTCTGCTAAAAAGGTATACAAAAACGAAATAACGGTTTAAAAATTAAAAGAAAAACAAGTCATCTAGCTTAAATTAGTGCTTAAAATATTTTGCACTGATTTTTTAAACTTTGGCAGGGTAAGGTGATATATTTCAATACCATCACAAATATTTATCAATAAGTTGTTATAAGATCGACTAGATCTCCTAATAAAGGTGTTCATACAATAATTCGTCTTAGCACTAGGAATGTAGAAGAGAGACTTTTTACGTGCGCTAATTCGTGGACACCCAAAACTAATCTTACTTAATAGATAAGGGGTCTCCACTTGGTTTCTTATAATTTTATAAAGAAAAGTTAAGTCTCTTAACTGTTACTGCGAGTCAGGTTGCCAGAGCTAGGGAAATGACTTCCATTTGCTGTTAGTTTAGTAACTCCATATTTTAAGAAACCTAAACGGTTTAAACACAGTCGGAAACGTGCGAGCGACACCTCTGGTGTTGCAAATATCTAGGTATAAGCTACATTAAACATTAACCGGTTCCTATCAGGTGGACTGGAAGCTTCTTTACACCCATTGTGGTACCTAATAAAAAAGAAGCAGTGTCGATCCGTTAGCACAGTTTGACCTAGGTGGTTATCCTCATCCAAATTTAACGTGGAAATAAAGGATTTCTAAAGACGTATTTACTTAAATTGCTCGATCATAAGGCCCATTTTGTGCTTTCCAAAACTCAAGTCTCAACATACTTAAGTAAAATACTTCATGATATAACTCTACCGTCAGTTTCCATATGACCTTGAGACAATAGAACTGGTACGCTAGTTCCTTACCGAGGAATACCTCGCGATCCCATTGTTTTATTCAACATCAACAAAAGAGTTCTCAGTGTGTTTTTCTCATAGTATTGAGAACATAACACACTATATGAAGCTTTTTAGGGCTCCGTTATGGTGGATAGAACCCAAACTAAAATAATTTTGCTATCGCTTAATTACAACTTTTGAGAAGGGGATGGTGACTATATTCCTCATACAATAATGGAATAAATAAAATTATAAAACGACGTCAATGAGTGATCAGTTTCTGCGAAACTAAAGTTGCTACAGTTACAAAATGATTTCATATATCAACCTGACGTAAGTTGTTTTGGACTGCGATCAGAAAATGAAGGTGAGACCTTTGCCCAAAAGCTTGAAAACCTAGACTTGTTAAATTCATTTATTATTTACATTACTTTTACTTTGATCAGTTAACTCAACCATTGTTAAAAGAAACTGAAATGGTTTATACAAAGTGTTGGTCGGTAAACTAGAAACATTTTTTTAAACACTAGATACTAACCATATAACCATAGAAATTACTAATGCAATGTTATTCCACAAACATGTTTTAAGGCTTACAATTCTCACTCGCATTTACAGACAAAACAAAAAATACAACTTCGAAGACAAAAAATATGAAACAGGATGTATGAACCTTTTGTTTATTTAATTATTATAAACAAAAAATGACATGCATTTTAAAATACGTATTTTATAACAAAAAACAGATGAACGAGCATTCAGATTAAAGACCAATAATTTTTTACGCAAAACGGCTTTTGAATGGCTCAAATAAATTAGCTAACTGTTTTTTTGCAAATTCTTCTTGATATATAAATAATAATGATTTCAGTCCTTGTGGATGCCTCAGTGGCATATTTAATTGACGTAGGCAGTCCTCAATGTGAAGCTGTGATAGAGTAGTCGTATAAGCAGTGGACTAGGTGAAGTCAAATGTCTCAAGTTCCATCCTTGTATTTATCACATGCTCAAACGGTGAAGATCACCGTGACGGAACCTGCATGCTAGATTTGTCGACGTCACGGGCGGCGCGGCGGCGGGTAAAGTCTGGCAAACCACAAAACACATCCATAGGCTATGGTAACCGCTTACCATCAGGCGGGCGATATGCTTTGTTTGCCAACCTTGTGACTTAAAAAAAGCTTGATGACTATAGCCTTCTCAAATGAGAGGAGACCTGTGCCCAGCAGTGGGAGAATAATGAGTTGTTGATTGATTGTTCTAGTGGATATTTACGTAGGCATTCGAGTTAGTCAAGCTAGTATATGTGTCCATGGTATAAAAAAAATAACATAATAAATATTTCTGGACATTATGACACATCGCCATCGAGTTCCGAACGAAGCAACGAGGCTTTTGTTACGGATACTAGTTGTTTGATATAGGTACTACATACATACTTCTTTTTGTTAATACACACATATTATACATAGATACATCCATGACTCGGATACAAATGTTTATGTTCATCACACAAACATTTGTCCTACCAGGACCAGGGCTCAGAAGGCAGTGTTTACTACCGCTGGACTAATTGGGTCGTCAAATAAAATAAAAATGTATGCATCCGTAGGATTTTAGGTTATTTATATTGGGATTAGAGAAGGTAGGTAGCCGCGAGGCAAAGCCACTCAGATATTACCTTCTGTGTGGCTATTAATATATATCGGACATCCCAAATTACAAGAATATTGTCATAAAGTCTATACAATTAATCGGAATAGCTGCCGGCCCGTTACAAGTACATATAATATATTAAACAAATTAGCTGTCTATAAATTCTTATTGGAACGACCTAGTATATTGACATTATTTATTATAAATTGCATTGGAACAGGTTGTTGGTATACAAACTGAAGTTATTATATTTAATGAGTTCTTCTATCCTGAGATTATATTATAACTATTACATAGAACAAGGTGATATACAATTTGACTGGGTGGTATAGGAATGATGATATAATTACTTCTACCTACTTGGCATGAATATAAAAAGTAAACTATGTGTTTATCTAAGTAATAAACAATCTATATGTCAAATTTCATCAAAATCCTTTAACAAATTTTTGCGTAATTGAGTAAGTCAGCGTTAGTGAAAATTTATGGTGTATGGGACAGAAATAAATAATAATTCCCTATTATTTTTGTACTTAGGACTATCCCACTACAATAAGTCCCTACTACTGCAACTCCTGTAAGCTAGAATCAAGAATAGCTCCGACGATGAAGCCTGTGTCTAAGAATTTTGTAGGTAAATGCATCGCATCATCAATCATATCATCATCATCATTATCACAGTTGCGGTTCAACTTTTCTGACAATGCTGGAGATCAATGTCCAACAGAAAAAAAACTTTATCTTATTCTACATAAGATTCTATAAATCTTATGTAGAATAAGATAAAGTAATAAAATAATAAATAAAAACTTAGTTGAGCACCTGCAGAACCCAACAATATTTCTCACGGTTACGTATTAAAACGATTTATATGAATGTCTATGTCGCTATCGCCATCGTACGATCTCTATCCGCTATCGAATGTCAATAACGCTTTATTATTCCCGTTAATCTAACACAAAGGCATTATTTCCGTTCGTTTGTGTCAATCTTAGGAATTACTGAACCGATTTAAATGTTGTTTACACACATAGCATATATATGTTGTTTAGAATTTTTAGTGATATTTATATGGGGATCATATGAAATGTAATATCCATATTCAAATTCGGTTAGAAATAGGATCCAATGTTGTCAAAAAATAGGTAATTTTCGTTGATCAATTAATTTTAACAGTTCTTGAGTAGTCAAGCATAACAATGGGTTGACGGGTTTTTTTTAATGTTTCGAAACGATCCACCGTTTTGGATTCATACACCTGTTATTTGAACTTGGAGATATATTTTTTAAATAACTGAACCCTGATAGTGCTGGTCACAGGCTTGACGTATTTCCATCATCATTGAGATTATAATATATTATATTATAAAAAAGAAGTTAAAGGCAGGGAGACGTCATACAATCTGATTAATAAAAATGTATGTACTGTCTGATGAACTGCTCTAGAGCTGCTTTTAAGAATTTTATATCAAATCTCAATAACAATATGCTAGATTTTTTGGCCTGGGAATCGAATCCAAGAACTGTTGCTAAGTGGTCGCACTTACGACCACTAATCTGACAAGGTAGTATGTACTTAATCATCCGCAATTTACTACTAACACATAACTACGCCAATAATAGTCTACGTGGTTGTATCTTTTGTAACCTATCTCTGCCAGCCCCACAAATACAGCCAGCGCAATAATAACTTAAATAACTACATAAAGTCACGAAGCCAACAGTTGATTTAATTCTAATGACTTCTCTTCTAATGTAGTTTAAACTAATTAATTTGTAGTATATCATTTTGTACGGATTCAAACTAGTCTGTGTGTTAGGGCGTGGACATAGAGACTTTATCTCCTGGTCGTTTTCACATTATTACGGCCCTAATTACCTAGTATTAATTTTTTGTTTGTAAAAAAATTAATACTAGGTTTGAAAGTGAATTTCCCTTACTATTTTTAGTACTCCCGACGTAAAAACAGAATTTATTGAATCCATATACATATAAGTTTAAGAGTTGTAGGATATAAAATAATTCAGTTTTCTATTTAGAAATATTTATGAGACGTAATTATCGATTGTTTAATAGAAAAAGACAAACACATTCAAAAAATTTCAAAAACTAGAGCGATACAATACATATTTATGTATTTTGAGAATGATGAAATTTGAATATAATTCCCCGTCAGTAATTCAATTATAATTATGTAAATACCGCGAAAAATCCGTAAAAAATAATAGTACACAAATTGTAATGTCTTGAGAAATCAGTATTATTTTTTCATACTCCAGTGTGTACAAAGGTTAAAGTTACTATTTTATATTTCGGTTGTTCATTAACCCTAAGCTACAAACTACTCGGTTAATTACTCGTGTAATTACAGTACAAGCATACATCTTAACGCCGCATTCATTAGAGGATAGGCTGATAATAAAATATTGCTTAATTTCGTGTTTCCAGTTTAGATCATAATTATGTATGTTTGTATTGAGACGATGTTGGGTATATACATTGTGGATTTATTTGGACTGGCACATATTATACAAAGGCCTTTGTGGTCAATTTTTTTTTATTGTTGTGGTTGTATTTTTAAAAACAAACAATTACTGAATTACTCAATTCTTTATTGCATTCCATAATGTGTACATTAGTTGGTAGGTATGTTAAACATTGGATCAATTATGGACCCTGTCGGGCACAGCAAAGATATTTTAATAGGATAGGATAGCAGGACAAGCAAGCGGGTTTCGTTACAATGGTATAATTATGTCGAAAAACCTCTTAAATACTCAAATAAATAAATATTTCCGGACATAATTACACAGCGCCATCTAGTTCCGTAGTAAGCAACGAGGCTTGTGTTACGAAATCTAGATGGTTGATATATTACATACATACTTTTTTTTGTAAATTCATACATATTATACATAGATATATCCATGACTCGGATACATTAAGAATTATGTCTTTAAATAGATGGAGTATACATATCTTTTATATGCAAGGTATAATATTATATTGATTTCTGACCATAACGCGAACATTACAGATACAGATTTAAATTAAACCTTTTTTTATGGATTTTTCTTGGTATATTAATATTATACATATAATTCCTACCTTTTGGAAGGATCTACTTCCAAGTCTTTGTCGTGACATTTGAGTGTAGTTTAACGCTAAAAAACACGTTTATTAAATATTTTTTTAATATGTAAGTTTTACAACGTAGATCAACGTCTGAAATGCGCTATTTCTAGGTTCCGGGCAAATACACGGTTTATTTTCAAGTAAAAAATTTAAACTTACATAAATTATAATATCATTTCTACGTGACAAAACTAACCACACACTAACCATACCAAGTGCAGTTAAATAAGAGTAAAACTGCAACAAAGATCATTCACCTAAGTTATAATCTATTTCTGTAGTTATCGAGGCGACTATTTACAGGCAGACATTCTGACTGCAATTCTGTCTGTGCTTAGCAACTTACATACCACGCCTTTCGTCCCCGAAGGGTTAGGCAGAGGTGTACTAATTTATACCCACATATCTTCGGTATGTATAGGGTGGCTGCTGGAATCCGCTGGATGCGGGTGGCCCAGAACTATTCGTTTTGGAATCTTTGTGTCCAGCAGTGGACGTCATCTAGACGATATGTAGATGAATAGGGGGCGAGCCTATATTCTTCAATAGGGTACGAATCTAAACTCCGAGTGGCTATTGAGAAAATCAATGATAAAATATCAGTTTTGCCCATCTGAGAATCACACCAATCACACAATCAATCCAAGACTTCTTGCTGAGCAGTCGCACTTATGACCACAGATGAACACTAGACCCACGAGAAACTTAGTAACTCAATGAATCTGGGAGCAATATTTATGTGGTGAACATCAACGTTTAATTATTATTTTTACAACAAAATCTAGTATTCATAACATAAGCCTCATTTGCTCAGAACTAGATGGCACTGTGTAATAATCTCTGGATAAATTTGTACATATTTAATTAATTAATTAATTACAGGCTGCAACACTACAGAAATTCTCAAATGAAAACTTATTTCAGAAATACCCCGAGAGCCAATCGTTCTAAGTATATCCTACACTTGTTAAAGGTATTTTCGAGCTGGCTGTTAGGCTATAACTCAGTCTGAATCCAGACTATTTTTGTCTGTAACGTCCATCTGTTATTCTGCCGTTAGTCTAGTCCTGTTTTACAGTTCAAAATAGGTAGAACTTTGTGATAAATTGATCGTAGTAAGGTGCTTTATTTTTAACACTTTTAAAGTAGATTTTTTAACTATTGTCGCCTATTATCGCGAATTGAGCGCTATGGTCATTATATGTCTCTATCACTTTGTGAGTGAAAAAGGTGGCATTGTGTTGCGGATCTTTTTGTTTGCTATAACTTAGTTTAGTGAAGCAACTCTGATACACATGTCATGATCAAGAACGTGCAGTCAGTTGGGACTATGGATTCTGTGACACCAATATACATATAATTACATTTGGCCATTAGTTACAATTTGTATTAAATAATTGACCAAAGAAGACATATAAGCTACTAAGATTACTCCTCCTCAAATATTTATCAGAAATGTCACACTCTTACTGACTTAAACCGCACTTGTACTTACCCTTGGTTAATCATCGAGACATAGTACTCGCGGACTCGTAAAAGAATTTACCTCGATGCCGTAGAGATCACAGATCCACCTGTTAATCTTGATCTTTGAATTTGGCATGTATAAAATGTATCTTGCCTACAATAAAGAGTAAATCATCAAACTGTGCTCCTCTAATCTTGTTTTTCTTCTTAAATTGTGTACTACGTTGCTACGTGCATACAGTAGGAGTAGCGTAGGAGTCGATTTTAAGAACAATAAATCGATTTCACTCACTCGCGTGCGTGCTGCTAATGTGTATGTCTCGCTCACTCAGTATAGAAGATAGTCGGTTATTAAAAGTATGGTAGGTATAGCAATTTGTTCTCAATAACATTTTATTTGTCACTTTCTCATTTGTTCTTCACTTTATTCAACTAATCTCTATCCCTCTCCAACGCCAGATTTCAAATGCTACGGGAAAAAGATTAGTTATTATAACCTCTATAGAACCCTGGCGGAGAATTATGCTTTGGTCCCTTGATTGGTACTTTATTTATTTATTAAGAGTTACCAAAATTCTTACTTATTAACTCATTTAAGACAATTTTATAACAAGAAAATAAATATTATGAAGAAGGCAAAAATAAGGCAGACAAAGAGAGAGAAAAGTAGAGTTTGCGAAACCAACAAGAGCCGCATTCTTCGATTGAAAAAGAAGAGAACCTTTTATGGAAATCTCTTTCTCTTTTATTTCAAATATTTTAGTTAAATTACTCAAACGAAATTTAGCTGTTGAGTATTAAAATATACCAAAATATTAACAAAAATTCTAAAGTTCTAAATGCAGACTCGTATTCCAAAAACATTTCCAAGAATACTCAACGAATTTCATCAAGAAAAAAAAATAACACAAGTCGAAATGTTAGTATACAATGTGCTCAAATAAGTTCTAAGTATTTATTGAACAACTTGTGATTTATTTACAAAGAAAATCATGTGTGTCATCGAAAGTATTAAGATTGGAATATCGTTAAAAATATTTTTTTCACAGTAAATAAGCGAAGTTTTACAAAATTATTGACGAGTCTGTGTTATAAATAGCTTGATGATTTATGATGGAGTTATACAATATATACAGTAGCTTGGTAAGTGGTTATTTTTGCAACGGGTCGTTCGTTCGATTCCATTCCAATTATAAGCTCAGAAATAAACCTAGCTATCATAAAATTTTGATTTTGAAAATGTTTAAAACCTACACTTTTTTTAATAATAATTACTTTTTATTGGCCCCCGGCAAGGTGGACTGACGACTTGGTAAAGGTCACTGGAATCCACTGGATGCGGGCGGCATATGACCGGTCGTCGTGGCGATCCTTGGGGGAAACCTATGTCCAGCAGTGGACGTCAAATGGTTGAAATGATGATGATTGGTTTTTAATACTTGACGTGTTGAATCCTTTACAGCATCCATACTCGGCAGGCTGAAGTGATGGGTATCTTGTTATTATAATTACCAACAGCTATCCTTGTAATTTTATCCCGAGCATAAAACTACAAGATTTAATAAGATCTAGGAACTATAGGCTTCCAAACAGAACTAAAACACTATAAACATTACACGACCCGTGAATCGAACTCAGACATCAAGTTCAGCCATGATTGGGATAGCTAGACCAAATGACTATAACTTACCTCATTCAAAATGATAATTTCTAATTTCTAAAAGTGGAACGGAGAGTTTGGTTTTCTTTGATTTGAAGTTGAGACAGTTCATTGACAATACATTTTCACATTCCGATACAATCACTGCAATATACAACAGTTTACTATCTGTTAAATAATCGACTTACTTCAATATAATTATAACTGATTGTAAACTTGTAAAATGGAATGAAAACCAGTTCCTTTTTAATTCCAATAGAACCGACCATGTGTGGTTATCTTTTATACAGCAAAAAGGAAGAGTACCTATCATCTTGTTCAGTGCAATCGGTTCACTCAATCAAAAGATAGTATATCTTTTAATTATTTAAAGTGATCTGGAAGAATTAATTATGTAATCTACAACATGTTGTCCAGTCCTTCACGATTTATTTCAGAATTACTATTACACTAAGATTGAAAAATACAGATTTAACTAGCTGACCCAAGCAAACGTTGTGTTCCCACATTATAGGGGTTGGTGGTAGAAGGGTGAAAATTTAGAATGATACGTATTTTTTATGCCAAATCCTTATCACCCAGGGGTATAAAAAATACGACCCTACAATCGAATATGAAATTTTTTCATAATAATCCGTTCAGCCGTTTCGGAGGAGTTCAGCGACAAACACCGTGACACGAGATTTTTATATGTATACATTTTTATATGATAAAAGTTGATTTATAAATTATGATTACGTTATTACCTACGTTAGGAAATAAAAATATCTTGACATTATGACATAGCGTCATCTGGTTCTGAGCTAAGCAACGATGCTAGGCGAGCTATGCCACAAGAGTGGCCAACAAGCTAATAGCCAGCCTGCCAGTGTGGTGGCGTTTCTTAAAAATGGGAGTTACTTCACTGACGGCAAACGGAATTCCCATGCTGTCAGAATAGTCACTCCCCCAACGACCTCTGGTAACCTTACTCACTCGCAGAAACACAACAACTTTTTTGTTTTAAATACATATTTGTACATGGAAACACCCACGCGTTAGTTACAAATATCCATGCTCAAAACAAACATTTGCCGCTACGAAAGGCAGCTTCTACCTAATACCACTGAGCTAACCAAGTATTCGCCAATCAAACCAAGATTGAAAAATGTATATAGGTACCTAAATAGTAGATTTAGGTACTGCATCGTTTTATCTTAAGAGAATTGAAGATCTTATTTGTTCTCACCGTTGAGAACAAATTACAGCATACTTATTTTTAAAACTCCTCATTCAATCGAAGCATTCATCACAAAGTTCACACTTTAGTGTCAATAGGTGTAACACAAAAGATTACAGGCTACCGTTTAGCACTAAAATTGAAACACAATGAGGTATAAATCTCGCTAAAGATACACGAACAGGTACAAAGTTGCAAGTAACCCTTTAAAATCGTTGCACCTTCGGAAGCCATACAACCTATCTTATTATAACTGGATTATTAAATAAAACAAGCAAACCATGGTTGTGTTTCCGTCCTTTTCCCGCGCCACGCGACCCTATACCTCGCCTCTTCGTGTTCGTGAAAAATTGCTACGTTTGTCTCGTTCACACGGCACGCGTATATACTTGTCTCTGTCACTCTGGGTGAATGTACGGCACATCCGTTGAAAACTGGTCCTCTATGTGACAGGTGTTGTAAAAACAAGCTGATCTCAAGTCTCCGAGAGAATTCCTTGACCAGTCCAGCGACAGATGGTCAAATAACATTATATTATAAGTACATAAGTATTGTCTTCACTTTTTATTATGATTCCATCCTATTTGCATGCGCTTTAGAGCTATTGAGTATATTTTTTTAACCGACGTCAAAAAACGAGGGGGTTCTCAATTTGACTGTATTTTTTTATGTTTTTATGTCCTTATAACTTTTCACTGTGTGAACTGATTTTGATGATTCTTATTTTATTTGAAAGCTGGTGCTTTCCATGTGGTCCCATTTCGATTTGGTCCTGTTCTAGTGTTTAAATTCGTTTTTTTTTTCGACATAATTGTTCAGCATTAGATTTTACAGAAGCTGTGGGTTGTAATGTCAAAGCCGCCGGTAACTTTTTAAAGTTATATGCGTATGTATCACATAGGTACTTCTTGTATATCCTTGTATAACTGAGAGATTTTCTCGATGACGTGTGAAGTTAAGTTGCCCACCCGCACTAGGCTAGGGTGATAAGGTTCTAGTGTCGTAATCGCCCCCAAATGAGAGGAGGCCAGTGCCCAGCATTGGGGTGGTAATTGGATGGTGATTCAATATAAGGATCCAATATTTCTATATAAACTGTATTCCTACACGAATATTTTGAAAGTAGATATGTTTTTGATAGAATAGTGTTATTTTTAAAAGCAAAAGAAAATATAAGGCAATCACAATAAGTCAATGACATGCATCTGACGTCAAAAACTAGCGGGGAAATAAATGCGTGTCCATATTAATAGTACTTTAAAAGTTTTGATTTCTTACACTTACGCGAATATTAGACATAGAAATAAAACCACATACTTTTTACGCATTTGGTCGCGGTATATTAATATTATTTATATACATTTATTGGTCACAAGCTGTACCCTACCAGACAAAGACTATAAAAATACTCATTGTTACTAAAGTACTGGATTAAAGATACAAAGATTTACTTAATATTTGTTCAGACGTTTGCCCTATTAGTAAAAGTAGGTAGGTTCAGGCATATTCCGAAATTCGACTGTTTAAAAGCCAAAACTATATTTCTTGATTGGTTTTCAAAATATTAGTTATAATATAAAATATTTATTAAAGACTTTACATGTATTATTTGACTCGTTCATAAATCTCAAGAATATGATTTCTTAGAAAAACGTCTAGACATCTTTGTAAGTAAAAACGAAATCTATGTTAGAATTATATTATGACAAAAGATATATAAAATAGACATATTTTTCATAGCTTAGAAACAATGTAATAGGCATGATGACAATAACCTAGAATCACTGAAATAATGATTTTCCCGAATGAAATAGGATTCAAGGGTATCGAAAACTGTATGATTTTAATTTTTTAATGTGTGATTGATTAATATTTAATAAAATAAAAACAATAAAATACAGCAATCCGCCATGAGACGCGAACACCAATCAGAGCGAATTACGTCACGCCCCCGTAACTAGAACTACTACTACGCGTCAAGTTCTTTTCATTCGAGCTAACTCTGCACTTTCAAATTGTTTTCACCTGCGTTCATCGAGTTAATTGTGGTTTCCAAAGATCTGGCTGATCCTAGTTTTATAATCGCAAAACAAACTAGCCATGGAACAAGGATTAACCGAGGCAAATAACTCTAATTTGCCTAGAGTTGACGTTGTTGATGTTGGGAGAATTTCTGTCTTCAAACAAAGACTTCCGTTCCGCAGAATTTAGAAATATCAAAACTTTCGTGTAAGTATATATTATAAATAATAAACAGTAGATAATTCAAATTATACAAACATTTTAAAACTGCATCTCGAGGTAGTATTAGAGGTTATGTTATACCTATATAAGTTTGTTATTATCAGTGTATTTACATCACATGGCAGCTGGAATACAAATAATGAAACCCATTAAGATAAACATTGGTGATTATTCAAGAGATGAAATCTAACCTTAAAAATCGATTAATTTATTGATTAAACCTCCAGTAAGGACACAAATCATTTTAAAATCCACAAAATAAAGTAAAAACCTTTAAATCTTACGTCAAAATGATCTTCACTGAATGATAGATCTCGCAGTACGAGATTAAGCCACTTATTTCGCATTGTTTTGTTGTGTGGAACGTAAATATATAATTTATTGGGAGTCGCGCACCACTTATAGAATTATAATTCATATTAAACACGCAAAATAACTGTATTATTGTATTAGCACCATAACTTTAGTGTTGACATACAATGGCGTGACGTCACAGGCGGACGCCATGACACCAGCTAGCGTTTTGGCGTGAATTTTGAACATAAAATTAAAATGTCTATTTCCTTCCATAAAACCCATATTTTTACCAAAATAAAGATATATTTTATAAATAGTACATACTTCCGAACATAATAGCACAGTTTTCCAAAATCAGTCATCATGCCTATTATAGAATACTTCAGAAACGCGACGTTGAAATTTTACTTATATGTATGGAATGTAAAAAAATATATAATGAAGAGATTGTGTATGTATCTACCTACTATTTTATTTATCTATCATCTGAGGTTCAATGTGCTAACCTTAGAGGATAATAAAGGGTGAGCTTATTAGTACCGGGTACTAATCCAATCTCCGAGGTGCTAATAAGAATTTGATAGAAAAATATTAATCACGCTTTGCTTGAATTGAAAATCAAATTCAGGACTTCATATTCAACAGCCTCTCTTATGGTCATTTTACGTGTCGCTAACCTTTACCAGCATTTTCAGAAGTAATTCAGTGAGGTATGGCATATCAAGATTTGAGCTACCTGACTAGAAGTACAGAAGACCGTAGTAAAATAACAATAGCTATGTTTCTGCAAGTGAGTAAGGTTGCCAGAGCTCGAGGAGTGACTATTCTGTTTGCTGTGTAGGTATATAGTAGTAACTCGCCTATTCTAAGAAACCCAAAAGGCTCCCTATTTTAGGGGTTCTTAAAATTAGAAGTAAAATGGTTTGTACAGGGTCGGCACTGACACCGACCTTCTGTGTTACTAACTTCTAGGATACGGTAAGAGCTTACTATCAGGCGGGCCCATAACTTGCCTGCTACCCTAAATAATAAATAAAAAATAAAAGACGAACGAACCAGCACTCTCCACACTCCACACACGACCACTGAAACATCGTCTTCGCCGGCAAAGGCCGTCGCGACGTGCAGTAAACGTTCCCTCCCGTCCCTTGCTCCAGCCGGCTCGCGCCGAGCCTGTAGCTTTAAATTCGCCCATAAATAATCAGAACCATGATCCAGCCGTCCCTAGCTGTCCTCCCAACAACGCCCTAAGTCGAGGTCCGAGCCCCAATCGGGGGCGCCCTTAGCTGCTGTTGCTTAGTATTTAAGTTAAGCTTTGGCTGGAGGCACTGTCTGGTGCTTCGCCAAAAAGTCCGGTTACATTGTAAAAGCTCCCCCCTCGAGCCAACAATGAATGCCATTCCAAAAAAAAACTTCGATCTCGTCTCCTATGATAACACGGCTTTCTTATCCGTGGCAGTTGCTCGAAGCAATAGTCCAACATGGTACAAATGACCTCAGCCTTAATTCGGCAAATTTCATTGTTAAATTGCCAATTAATCGTATCTATTTACCACCTAAACAGCCAATATCAGCCGCTGATACAATAAATAAAATCTACCCAATTTCTTAGGTAATAAGTAAAAAAATCTTAACCGAGGTGCCCGGTAATTACATGGTACGTCGGTACCAAACGACGCCTTCCCACGCCACGTAGGTGTAGGCCTATCTATGATTATAGGAACATATTTATGATTGGGGATTAAAGAATTATAAGGGTTGCTGGCGGTTATGCTCGCCTGGTAACTTGAAATGATTTGCCACGTAATATTACGACCACTAGTCTCGTGGGTGTCGTCAGCAGATAGATACAACATGATAGTTATGCATCTGTTCGAGGATAGTTAAATCATGGTGGAACTGCTTTCATACATAATGACTTTTATTTCTATAGAATATATAAAAATGTTTAGGGGAATGGTAATTGATTTTATTGTAATGATAGCTGGTGTGACCAGTAGATAGTGAAGTAAAAGTACAGACTACGTTCAAACCTGCATGCCTCATCAACCCATTATTGTCCCATTGCAGGTCTTCCCTCATTTGAGAGGGATTAGGCTATAGTTCACCATGCTAGCCTACTGCGGGTCGGTGGACTCCACATGCCATCGAGGCAATCGCTCAAGCATGCCGGTTTTATCACGATGTTTTCCTTGAGAGTGTGAACCTGCATGCATAAGAAAAAAAAGGATACAAGAATGAAATAATACATCATTCGAACAAAAATACAATTTAGAAACTCTGGTGACTGGAGTTTGCCAATCCGCACTAGGGTAGCGTGGTCGATTGTCGATTGTTATCCCTTTTAAATGAGAGGAGACCCGTGCCCAGCAGTTGGCAATTAAGGGTTTAACGGTGATCATTTATCTAAATTTGGATATTTTGAACGTTTTTGATGGTAAACTTGTCGCATAGTAAGCAAAGACAGGGGTACAAGACGTAATCTACATTAGTATTGGTCATGCATACATGAATCTATCGAACTTAATATTTCAAAATCAAAAATGAAATTTAATTTGATAAACTAGAATATAATAAAATGTTGGATGAAATATGTTGTCAGATTGAAGCTGATAAACGAGCAACAAATTAAATTTTTTGGCCGGAGTACACAACAAAGCTAACTACAGTTAAGCGTCACAGCAATATGGCACTTCATGAACTATAACAGCAACCACAACCACACAACCACGATCTATAAGTAAAGGATCGCACTCCCCAAAGTTCGCTGTAAATATATTTAAGCCTTCCAAGCTTCGGCTTAGCTGAAATTACTATGGAGTTGTGGCACACTGAGATATGCAAGAACAAAGGTGAAAATATTTTTATAACGCTTGGCTTTTATAAATGTCGCAGTTGCAAAAGAACGAATGAAAAGTCCAAGGTAACTTTTAGCTTTTTGTAAATGGAACATGGCTATTACCTAATGGAATCGTAAAATCCATCTCGAAAGGTATAAACTAGTATTAATCAGTATTAATCTATAAAAGATTATGTATTATAGACAAGACATCTGTAATTTATCGTACCAGATTTTGTCAAGCCTTGACTTTGTTTTTGGGTGTATTATGGAATTTTATAATTATCATGATGCCATAAGTATATAATCCTTTTATTGGTAAATTATCTCGTCTTTAATTATTATAACCACGCTGTTTGAATGTTCAATTAATTTAAGTTCTGACATAACAGCTGTATCTGTGATAACGTTTACAGACTTGAGATAAAAATATAATATAATTTTTTTGTTATATTCCCTCCTATAGCACCCCTAACATTTTACACGACCCCGCACTATCGACCAGGTTACAGCCACTAAATACGACACTACCAACAAATGTATGGAAATTATTCTGTACCGAAACCCATTCAGTTTGCATTTAATCCGAGATTATGAAGGGATTAAGCCCAAACCCTTGAAAGTTTCTGCGTCTTTGCGTGGTTCGGTAATGCGTGTAGGATAATTATTATTTTAATCCTTCGTTTGTGTGATGTAAGCGGTCGTTTATTGTGGAACTATTGGAATTATATTATGAGGTCTTATTGCAGGTACAGACCTACTGATATCATCTAAAAAAACGAAGTAAGTTAGAGTATTTATTCGCGATTGTTTAGAGAATAAAATTATAGTTTTCATGCAGATTTTTTTTTGCCATTTTCAATTATCAAACCTCAAAGGCAAGTCATACTCTATATTAAGTTTTTTCAAATATAACTGCTAAAATTTTCACTGTACGTGGCACACACCTAGAAACAACTTTAAAAAAGCACATTCATTGAATTCCCGATGATGTCAGTAGGTACTACGCAATAAATATTTCACACAATTTCCCTCCCACATTCCACAGCGGAGTACGTATTTATATGTAATGCATACAGCGACCGGATAAAAGTAATTTAGTTAACAGGCAAAGTCGGGTCAGAAGTTTCGCCGACGATAACCGCCCAGTGAGCGTTGCGTGCACTAATTACTGCTTGTATTACATTCACTGTAAGCCACTGAGGTAGGAACCAACCTATAAATTTATATTAAGTTAGTAATTTCTTACACTACATTAAAACAATAATACTTTTAACGGTCTTTCTTTAGATTTCTCGCTCAAATTGAGCTGCCCGACTGGGGAAGTACCTCCGCCTTACAGAAGACCGCAGTGAATCAACAATAGTTGTCTTTCTGTGAGTGAGTAAGGTTACCAGAGCTCATTAGGGGAGTGACTATTCTGACAGCATGGGAATTCCGTTTGCTGTCAGTTCAGTAACTCCCTATTTTAAGAAACCTGAACGGTTTCCAAGGGGTTTGGCAACGCATTTGCAAGCCTCTGGTGTTGCAAATGTCTATGGGCGGCGGTCATCACTTACCATCAGGTGAGCCGCCTGCTCGTTTGCCCCCTTATCACCATAAAAGGCATAGCGAGATTTGTCGCTTAAATTGAACTGCCTGACTGGGGAAGTATCTCATCACAGAGAAACAACAATAGTTGTGTTTCTGCGAGTAAGTAAGGTTGCCAGAACTCGTTAGTAAATTGGGAGTGACCAGTAATAGGGACAGACATCATGGGAATCCCGTTATCTATCAGGTTTTTACAAGGTCAAAGCGCGAGCGTGACGTTTGGTGTTGCAAACGTCCATTGGCTACGGTAAGCGCTTAACATCAGGCGGGCGGTAAGATTGTCTGCCACCTTTGTGGCATAACAATAACAACAAACAGAATATTGATATTTTTACAATGATTAAAATAACTCCGAACTCTAAGAAATACGCTGAGATAGTTGATATTCGCATCAAATAAATATCAGGCCAATAGGTCATACTAAAGAGTATCTATTCGATTTGAATAAGTATATATTTTTAAATCAGACAGATTATAAATCAACATCAAACCCGTGAAAGCGTAAAATTATTTTGAAATTACTATTTCACTTTATCAAAAAGTCAATTTACAAAATAAAACCAATAAATGAGAGTTTTCATTGAACTGAAATGTAAATAAACGTATGACATTTTGCTTTTGAACCTTTCAATGTGCACATAAAACCGTTTTATATCTATTAATTTATGTAACTGTTTGTATATTGGAATAATATTATTTTAAACCAGTTTATTGTAGTCGTAATATATTCATTCATCATTGAATATTTAATTGATAAAGACAATGTGCTAGCCTAGCGGTGTGACCAGTGGATTATCAAGTCAAAGGTCTCAAGTTCCATCCGAAGGTTGCTGATTCTTCGAAGTTACGTGCGTAGTTATCATAAGGTAGTAAAATATCGCAAGGAAACCTGCATGCCTGAGAAATTCTTTCGATGGCATGTGAAGTTGGTCAATCTACACTATGTAGTATATAGCCTAATTTCTCTTAAATGAGAGGAGACCGGTGCCCAGCAGTGGGCCCATAGATTGATGATTATGATGACATTTATCATTCACGTATTAATGTCTCACTCCTGGGCTAGGGATAAGCTATAGTCAACAACTAGTTACAGATTTATTGTTTTGAAAAATCATGTAAAGTACTTTAAAATACAATTTAAGTGGTTGTTTTTTAAATTAAACACAACAAATTAAAAATAACGTCTAGTCTGCTTCGTAAGCGCAGTTTCTTCTTGTCAATGTTATGAAAATATTTATCATTCTCATTCAATAAATAGTAAATACAAGATATCTTGTATGTACGTAGATAAAATAGTGTCTATTATAGTAGTTTAACTTAAGTACTTGATACTATAAAGTAGCCGAGTAAAATCCACTAGAGGTGTGGTGGCAGCCAGATCGATATCTTGTTAATGCAAGTGAAGCTCAAATCGCACCACTATAGCGCCCGCCTTGTAAATCTTAGCCTGTATTAGTGCTGTAGTACTTTTATCGACAAAACGTGGGATTATCGATAATTAAGAGCGGGACTCTAAAATTTTAATGGGAGCACGAAAATGGTGCATATTTTATTTTGCATTTGATTTAGGAATAAAAATGTGGTTAAGGCATCCGTGGTGGAGTTTTAAAGGGGATAGTCTGTTCGTAAAGCTGTTGAATACATACATACCTTCACGCCTGTCGTCCCTGAAGGGTTAGGCAGAGATGTACTAATATGTACACCCACATTTCACCGGTATGTTTTAAGTCCCATGTAATAAGGGGCAAGGCTATTGCCATCAACCGGGCACGAATTCAAACTCCGACCTGCTACTGAGAATTTCATAGAAAAACCCAATAACACTATGCTCGACCTGGGAAACGAACCCAGGACCTCTTGCTCGGTAGTCGTACTGTACGACCACTAGACCAACGAGACAGTCACCTCCTATTACATGGAACTTAAAACATACTGTCTCTTTGTATCAAAGGACTTTGATATGGTTTCCTATATATTCTCTTATGCAATAACGACGTTAGTCGCCTGCTCTCAATCCTACCACTTCGAGCGTGACCCCTGGGCAGAAAGACACTAATGTATTCTACAACCACAAGACCGTTTCTGTACTCCACGAGTTACTAGCAGTTAGAACGTAGAATTTATTAATAAAGTATTACATATAACAAACATAGTGCATCGTATTTATATTTATTTACTCTTGCTTCCAACCGCGGATTTACCCGCATTATATATAGATAAAATGTATTTATCTATGTGTTTATCTAGGTAATAAACTATCTGTATGCTAAATTCTATCTAAAACCGTTAAGCGGTTTTTGCGTGAAAGAGTAACAAACATATAAATACACATCTATACAAAATTTCACGTTTATAATATTAGAATCTGACTTAACCACAACAATGTGAGACTTCTAGTAGTTATTAGTAGGTTTGAAATAAAAACATATTGTGATTATAAAATCTAACTTATGCTCTAACTTATACTCAAGCTGGACTATATACTACCGCATACTGAACAACTGACGCTCGCGCCTTACCGACTCTGTAAAAACATTTTTACTAGCTTTTTTAGAACTCAAAACAAATAAGTTAGATGTATCAATCACAACATAACATTCTTCCAACACTCTTTACCATGCATCATCTAAGAAGCAGTAACACGCTACACACGTAGCGAGAGACACCGGCGCGGCGACTCGTAACATTTAACCGGCGCGGCGCCGATAACGCGCGATCACTTAATTTGAATTCACAAATGAATCCGCCGGGAGCCAGCCTCGCGCGATTCCCGGTAGGGCCACTAAACATGTGGTTTTGACAAAGCTGTAAATGATCATAAACTGTTATTGAACTACGTATTTAGATTTTTGTAAAAATATTAGGTACAGTTGTGTAAAGTGCTTATTTTAAGGTGGTTATAGGATTCCTTTAAATTAGACGGCAAAAACAATGCCATTGGCCAGTGGACTGTAATTTCAATAATCTTAACTTCAAAACGAAGGCAAGCAATGTACGATGCCTAGTTACTTTTTAAAGTTATCTATGTATTTTCATATGATCAAATGCTGAAAAAACCATTGTGAAGTGAGCATGCAAGTATTACAGTCAAATTCAGCATTAGAAAATTAATATTAATTAAAACAAAAACCAGAAACGAGAGAAATAAAGCAAATAATAAAGAGAAACTATTTATTTCTAAATCATTATGATGTTCTTCTACATGAGATAATTAACAAAGAATTTTAATTACAGTTACACTAATTGTTATACTATAATTTGTTAATCTGTGGTAAAGGTTATATTTTGTATGTGTTAAGAATAAAACATGCAAAAATCGCGTATCTCGTGGCCCCAATCCCGAGAATTACCCATTTGAATTGATGCGCGCTCAAGCACTTATTAGGAGCAAGGAAAAGATCGCCACTGATGCAATTCTATTATGTATATTGCACAAATCTTACCTCCATACATGAGGCTGATAATGACTTCATACGATGTCAAAGCTGAGCGGTTTTCATTCCGTTACTAGCCGGAAAAAGAACCGCTTGGTTATTTGTTTTTTTTTTGTAGAATAGAAATAAAAAGAAGTCATAGTTTTGACTAACCGATAAGCTAAGCTGTAGTTAACTGTGCTTTCTGTGCTGTGGGCCCCGGGTTTTTGTCCCGATAGGGACAAATTGTTACCTCGTTGATTAGCTCGGAACTATATGGCGCTGTACCATAATGTCCGGGTATATTAATTTATTATAGTGAGTATGATATTATTGAAGTGTTGGTGTATTTGTGGTTTCAGTTTAGCAGTTGTAGTATAGTCAAAAATATATCTGTAAAGAGCATCATCAACCATTAAATACCCGTTAAAAGCGAACGGGGTTTGTTTTCTCCTGGTTCCTTGGCTCGTAACTAGATGGCACTGTGTAATAATTCCTGATATAAGTATCAAACCTTAATATTATAACGTTATCGAACTAAAGTTGCAAAATTTGCTTAGACCCTGTTCCGGATACAATCTCTTTTAGTTTTTTTATAAAAAGAGTTTTTTTATAGACAATATAGGATAACCACTTTTACTGGCCCACAGTTGGGCACGGGTTTCCTTTCCGGGTTAGCAAACTTCACGGACAAAAGAGATCATCTCCCAAGCATGCAGCATCAGTTTCCTCACGGTGTTCCTCTTCACCATTTGAGCATGTGATAAATATGCACGTAGCTCGAAACATTCAGTGGTGCTTTCATTGGGATCGAACTCAATACCTTTGATTTGACAGTCCATTAATCATAGTTACAACTAAGCTATACAGCTTTATAAGGTAAGTACAACCCCATAATTTTTCAAACGATTTTTCTGTACCTACATTATATATTAGCACAGAATAGGTAAAGAAGAGACAGCAACTAAAAATAAAAAGACATTAAGATGGGCGTACACTAGGTAGCGTTATTATTACGTCGTCACATGAAAAATCGCGCCGACATCATATCCGGTAGGTATCGCATCCAGGAAATTATGTTGACGTGACTCGGCAATTTCCTAAGGGCGAGCCGCACTCGCGATGTTACACAAAATCGCAAGAATTCTTCATTAATTTAATTTTTTATTGCTATTTTTTGAAAATATGTATGAATGTGGATGAATGTTGTATGCAAGGATCGTAGCGCGTGGTGTTCTGTAGTTTCTGCCTACCCCCATGGGAAAAGGCGTCACTGTATGTATTCATTTAATTTAATTTATTTATAATAGTCGTATTATAAAAATACTTCTCTTCTGAATAAATGGCTAACATTTCCTTAGTTGACAAGTTTTTTATTTGCAAAATATCAATTCTGCATGTCCTCCAACTTTACAGGATGATCATATTTAAGTTGTTTACGTCTTTATGGATAATCTGTAAAAAAATCAAATAGATATGCTTTTTCTGTAAAGTTAAAGAACAGACAAAACAAACCCTTTCTTCCCAAATTCGATTGTAGTGCGATTGATTTCATCCAGTACCTAATTAATAATAATACTAATAATAATAATTCCGGACATTATTACACAGCGCCATCTAGTTCCGTGGTAAGCAACGAGGCTTGTGTTACGGATACTAGTTGGTTGATATACTACATATATACTTTTTTTTTTTTAAATACATACATACATATTATACATAGATACATCCATGACTCGGAAACAAATGTTGATGCTCATTACACAAAAATTTGTCCCTCCCGGGATTCGAACCCGGGACACATTGCACAGCAGGCAGCGTTAACTACCGCTGATCTAAACGGGTCGTAATTAAATCGTAACACCGATAAAAAAAACTCCTGCGACTTTTGATCGCAACTGTGTGCCGACCCCACGTAAAAAGAAAGCGTGTATACCTGCATCTAACCATCGGATGTTCTGTTTGCTAATAACTCAAAAGCTAGCCATTGTGTTGCCCATTCACGAGGCTTCAATTTCACTGATATACTTCAAATAACCACACATTCATTAATTATGAAATAGCGTCAGTCGTTAATTAGTGGGTAACTAGTATCAGGATAGAAGCCATCTACATAGATCAGTTACTGAGTAATTTATAATAACAATGACATAACACCACGCCTGTCATCTCCGAAGGGTTAGGTAGTGGTGTATTATTGTACACCCATATTTAACCGGTGTCTTTCAGGTCCAATTTAATAGGGTGCTAGCCTAAAGCCATTATCCGGGTCGAAATGATAACCAACCATTTATCAATCTATTTACTGTCCCACTGTTGGGTACACGAGTCTTTGGGAAGGATTTAGCTGTAGTCCACCACGCTAGTTCGCGTTAATAGCAGACTATTATCGTTGGTCTCGTGGTTGAAGTGCGGCTGCCGGCCAAAAGGTCTTGGGTGCTCTAGCAATATTATATTAAGTTTTTTTTTATGGTGATAATGGGGCAAACGAGCAGGTGGCTCACCTGATGGTAAGTGATCACCGCCGCCCATGGGCATTTGCAATACCAAAAGGTTTGCATATACGTTGCCAACCCCTGCAGAACAAACTGAAAGCAAAAGAATGCCCATTCTGTCAGAATAGCCACTCCCCAACGAGCTCTGGTAACCTTACTCACTCACAGAAACACAACTATTGTTGATTCACTGCGGTCTTCTGTAAGGCGGAGGTACTTCCCCAGTCGGGCAGCTCAATTTCAGCGAGGAATCTCCCTATACCGTACCACTTTTTTTTTTAATATTATTATTGCAATCTGTCTTAAGGACATTCAGCAATATTTTAATCTTGATTTAGATGTGGTAGCGTGCGAGTTATATGCCCAGTGGCATATTCTCATAATTCAAACATTAGAGTAAATCCTGTGGTACTCTTTTCTTAAGTCTGCGTACTCCCGGGAATATATCGTCCATAAGCTCTCGTGCGAGTGTGTTTGGATGTTGTTGCAGTCTGATTTTGTAGGTTTTAACTTTGTCTTTTATTTCCTCTTTCACTGTTTTGATACCAAGTTCCCGGTGTAGTCTCTCATTGGTGACATACCATGGTGCATCTACTATCATTCTCAATACTTTTGACTGAAATCTTTGTAGAATTTCCAGATTTGAGTTAGCAGCTGAACCCCACAGTTGTATACCGTATGACCATATTGGTTTTATGAGACATGGAATCTTATTGTCTATTGAGAGTTGACTGTTTCTGTTAATTAACCAATAAATTTTGCGAACTTGTTGCCCCATCGCCAATCGTTTGGTAAAAATGTGCTTCCTCCATGTTAAACGTCGGTCTAAGTACATTCCAAGATATTTCGCTTCATCAGACTGAGGTATCTGGACACCATTTAGTGTTACTGGTGGACAAGTCTGTCGTCGAGTGGTAAATGTAACCTGTACCGACTTAGATTCATTTGCCTTAATGCGCCAGTCTATTAGCCACGCAGATATTTTGTTCAAGCTGTTCTGTAGTTTTAAAGAAGCTTGGTTTGGTGTATCAGCTGAGGCCATAATAGCTATATCGTCAGCAAATGTTCCCATGATCACATCATCGCACTTGGGCAAGTCTGCGGTATAAAGAAGATACAATGTAGGTCCCATTACACTGCCTTGTGGCACTCCAGCTTCAATTTTTTTGAGCTGTGTTGTCGTTTCACCTTGACTAACGAAGAAATGTCTATCTGTCAAATAAGATCGTATTAGATTATAATAATTAATGTGTAGTGTCTTTTTTATTTTATATAAAAGTCCGTCTTGCCAGACCTTATCAAATGCCTGTGATATGTCAAGAAAGGAGGCCGTGCAATATGCTTTCTGTTCAAATGCTCTGTTTATACCTTCAACGAGTCTATGTATTTGTTCGATTGTACTATGCCTTTGTCTGAAACCGAATTGATAATCAGGTATTAATTTGTATTCACTAATAATAGGATTTAGTCTTCTTAGAAACAGTTTCTCCATTACTTTAGAGGCGATTGGGAGTAAACTGATTGGGCGATAGGACTTAGCATCATTTAGGGTTTTACCTGGCTTAGGAATCATGATGATTTTTGCCACTTTCCACTGTGGTGGTACGAAAGCTCTTCTCAAAATAGCATTATACAATTGGGTTATATACTTTATGCCCTCTTCTGGTAGTTGTTTAAGAATGGTTGATGTAATTAGGTCGTAACCAGGTGCTTTCTCAACATCTAATTTTTGAATTATGGTTTTAATTTCGGTTTTGCTGAATTTATCAATTGGTAGCTCTAGTTGGTGTATTTGATCCAAAAACGTTGCAACCATTTCAATTTTTGTTGAGCCAGTGTCAGGATTTGGTTTAAAAACTTTTTGTAAATGTTCCATAAACACTTAAGCTTTTTCCGCGTCACTAAGCAGGTAGCCCAAGAGTTATTTGCCTTGAGAAGAGGTGGTTTGTGATCAATCGGTCGTTTAAGATTTCTTGTCGCTTTCCATAGCGAGTAGTCTGTCGAGGATTTAGCATTCAACTGTTGTAAATACTCTGTAGTGCTTTGGTTTCGGTCGTCACTTAATAATTGCTTAAGTTGGGCTATTAGTTTATTGTAGATTGTTTTATCGTCCGGATGTCTTGTAATCTGCCATCGCTTTCTAGCTTTTCTCTTTTTTGATATTAGTTCTCTAATTGATAGTGAACAATGAGGTCTATCAGAATTAGGGGATGGGGGAGGAGGCGTAGTTATCCATGCAGCCTGCTGAATAATAAAATTAAAATGTTCAACTGCATTTGTAATGTCTTCATTTGTTTGTAGGGATACTTATACATCTATCGAATTTGCTACTAATTCCCGAAAGTATTCCCAGTTTGTTCTACGAGTATGTAGTCTGCATGATTTTTCATTTTGTAAAATCCTTCGACTCAGTAGTAATTCAACAGGGGAGTGATCAGAAGATAATTCGGCACTAGATTTGCAGCTTATGTGGCTGCTGCTAATACCTTTGGTGATGTAGAAGTCGATCAGGTCTGGTTTCTTTTTTGTGTCTGAAGGCCAATATGTCGGCTCGCCTGTCAATGCAACCCCAAGTCGTAGTGTATTTATAGTGTTTAATAATTGTCGGCCTTTTGGGGCAACTATCCGAGAACCCCAAAATGTGTGCTTGGCGTTAAAATCACCACCAATTAAGAACCTTGGTCCTAAGATTTTGAAGAAATCCTTATACTCCTCTTCCTTTATGGTATGTTTTGGCGTATACAGATACGGCTGATATTGTGATAGGGCCAGACCAATCTTCTATTACTATATTTGTAGCTTGTAATAGCCGTACCACTTAACATTTTCTATGAAGTTCTCAGTCCCGCAGTCACTCCAGCTGCTCGGAGTTTGAATTCGTGCCCGGTTGATAATAGTAGGCTCGGCCCCTTGCGAAATGACGGTGTAATCAGTACACCTCTGCCTAACCCTTCGGGGATGACAGCCGTGATGGTATTTATATTAAATTTCAATTATGATTCACTACAATGACAGGTACAATTCAACACAGAAAACGCCCACTTATGCGTTTGGTCAAACAAAACGAACAAATTGATCGAATCGATACACACATACGCACAGACATAAACGCACACACATATGAACGGATAAATAGATCTTGCGGTTATATTAGGCAATAAAATATAACATATAAAAACTGCAAAGCGCGTAACAAGCAAAGGAGATAAGGTTCCGTAGTATCTTATATATAAAATTCTCGTGTCACAATGTTCGTTCCCGTACTCCTCCGAAACGGCTTGACCGATTCTCATGAAATTTAGTGAGCATATTGAGAAGGTCTGAGAATCGGCCAACATTTATTTTTCATACCCCTTAGTGATAAGGGTTGTCCACCAACCCCTATAATGTGGCAAAACAACGTTTGCTGGGTCAGCTAGTATTTATGTAAAAATAGCTTTTGCCAGCGACTTTGTATAAAGTTGCCCATGAATAAAGTTGATGATGATGAAATTAATGAAAAAACAAGCGATGTTTTCCGGAATAAAATCTATCATATTATGTACTTCCCCGGGACTCAAGCTATCTCCAAACCAAACTTCATCTAAACTGAAATGACAGACAGACAGACACATCATGATGAGTTAATAAAATGGATGACAATGGAAACCCCAAGATTAATTTTATTTAACTAACTGGGTTCAATTCCAAATTTATGGGTTTTTTAAGAAGAACTCGACAACTCTTTGCTTTACCTAGGAATTAATCCCAAGACCCCACGTTTAGCAGTCGTGCCACTAGACCATTGACGCAGTTTTATTATATTCATAAAGGCGGATATCTTACGGAACTCTATAAAAAAGTCCCGTACAAATAATAAATACACAAAGATACAGAAAGAAACATCGTTTATTTTTATTTCTGCATAAAGGTACATAATTGTGTACTTAAATAAAACTATAAAAGTGGACTATCAAATGTTACCGGTCTTTAATATTATCTCAAAGGACAGAATGTCTTAAACCATGATTATCTTAAAGATATAAAGTCTTAGGCCGAATACGGAACGGAACGTAACCATGCACCCCCCAGGATCGAACCCCCGGCCCCCATCCTCGGGGAAAATTGAATTTATACTTCATTTCCCATAAAATGCCTATGCCAAATTTATTTTAGACCATTAGCATATTAAAACGGTTCTTACCTTTGTAGCGTCGGCATGATAAGTTGGGCAAACTTGGTTGGTGTTAAAAAAAAAGATCAATAATTGTATTATGAAACTGACTTATTGTCTAATAATTACCTAATATCCCCAACCTCCTTAAAGTAAACTCCGTAAATGAGAAGAATTTTCGTCTAATCAGAGTGTTAAACGAAAATTCTCCAGTACGGGTACAAAACTACATAATAATATGTGTTTGTGGTAAAAATAGTTATCACATTTTTTTTTTTTGTATAATTCATATAATTATGTATAAAAAACACAAGTACGTGCCTTAGATTGGAACTTGTGACCCATAAAAAAAACAATGGCCGTTGGATATTCTCTTACTATCATTAATTAATTGAATTTTTAGCAAATTTTATTTGCAGACCGTACTCTAGCGGTAGGTACTTTAAATAATAAGATCAGTACTTTTATACGAGAAATAAAATCTAGATGTGTTCCAAAAGACCGCGTTCCTCGTCCTTTTGGGGGATAGCAGAGTGGGGATGTCAATTGAAGATCTTTTATATGGATTTAGTGCCTTCAGAACGAACTCACAAGGCTGTAGAAATTCTCATTTGGGACAACTTTGATAACAAAAATACCTTAGAAATAATGATACTTTAGCTTTTTTTTTTAGATATTTTTTCTATCTTAAGTGGCCTTTAAGCATTTTCGGTATGTGAAAATTATTTCATTTAATAGAAATAACTTGCTTGATGGTATACTGGTTCTAAAATGCGAGTAAAGAGGTCATGGATTCAATTTCGATTGAAGTTTTCAATTCAATTCTCAGCAGCAGCTCGGAGTTTATATTCGTGCCCGGTCTATGTCAATAGGCTCACCCCTTATTACGTGGAACCTAAAACATACCAGCGAAATATGGATGTATAAAGGTACCTCTGCCTAACCCTTTCGGGACAATAGTTCATGGGCGTAATGGTTCATGATATATTAAGTTATGAATAGTTAGCAAAAACATCAAGTGCAATTTGCACCTGTGATTTTATGAAAATAAATTGCTAACATGGAGGGTAGTTAGGTAAAATACGGTTGTGGAACAAAGGCGGGTCTGCTTCGAAAATAAATGCTTCCAGAACACACATACACGTGCGAGCTGAGAGTAGAACAGACGTCTTTATTCAATAGGACCAAAGATTATGAATCTGGAGAACAGGTAGGGCATAGCGAGATTTCTCGCTAAAGATGAGCGGGCACGATATGGGAAAGTAATACAAAATAATATAATCCCACCAAAAACTTTTTCAGAAAGTTCAAAAAACACTTTTTTCTGAAGTTAGTCTTTGTAGAGTAAGTGCTTGTATTCTACAATGCCTAACTTCACAAACTCTTGGCCATTTCAGAGGCTGCAACACATTACTTGATTCGCTTGTAAAATAACACAACATAAATGAATAACGGATTTTATTGTATTCTGTGACGTCGTGGGTTTATTATGTGCCTGCCAATAAACCTTTTCTATCTTACAGTTCTAACTTATGATAACTACGGGCAACAAAAACATTTTTTATGTTCATATTATGTGCTATGGGTCCCGGGTTCGAATCCCAGTAGTGTGTTTGTGTGATGAGCATAAACATTTGTATCCGAGTCTTGGATGTATCTATGTATAATATGTATATATTTACGAAAACATGTATATGTGTAGTATATCAAGCCACTAGTATCCGTAACACAAGCCTCGTTGCTTAGCACGGAACAAGATGGCGCTGTGTCATAATGTCCGGTAATATTTTATTTATTTATTATTTATATGTTTTTTGCCTACCTGAAGAATAACATTCTACCCATCTGTCGGATAGCTATTCTATGGCCTAAACCCTGTTTCTATTTTGTGCAAAGTTTTAGTCCCGTTTGTTAACAAAAGTCTTTTGTGAGAACACAGTCAAGTTAGCGCGTCTAGTATACAAATTGCATTTTACACTACGATTTTGTTTTTGTATTGTAACGTGTCTGTTCTTGCTAACATTCTTTGGGTTTTTTATAGTAAGGTATTGTTCTTCTTTGTATTTTTATTTTCGTTCTATCTCTTGGTATTTTTAGTGGAGAATTATTTCGGATTTATTTGCAGAAGCTTAGCTACAGGATGGTGTAGAATAATTAAGATATTTAGGTAACTAGTTTTCTAAAATAGTTCTAATAATCTTATTGAAGTAGACTGTACAAAGTATTTGAAAAGTGGTTTAGATGTTCAATATAAACGGCCTTCAAAAACACAGAGCATTATATTAATTTAATCGAACTCAAAGCTTAATTATTCGTGAAAATCAATTGGCGAAGATATTGCGTAACAATACGCGTACTACATTCACAAAAAAGAAATTAACAAGTACAGTCGAATCCTCTCCCTTCTGTTATTCCTTTTATGCAAAGATCGAACCAACAACCCAGAGCGTAGAAGCCGATTGAAAAGTAACTACATCACAATTAAACACATAATCTGATCTCAATATGTCTTACAGTTGACATATATACAGGCGTACGTTTATAGAATGATATCAGTTTGATCTTCCAACACAGCATCTTTCCATCTCAATCTACCATATCAAGATAACCATGGCGTGGTTATATAACTTAAAACGTCACTTCTCACACTTTTCAACTAACCAACTCATCTAATAAATTCACCGTCAAGTACCTACCTATGGTAAATTCGCGGCGGTTCCTGAAAAATATTTCCTGTTATAGCGCAGTGGAACTACTTCGCCAAGCCAGACGTATTGCCGGCTTTGCCTAATGGAGCCGACAATTTTTACACCAGTTTTATTATTAAAAGGTAATTTAAAATTTACTTTACGCTGTAAATTAGTTTCAGGTCGTTTGAGGAAAAAATCTCTCTCTTTTATTTAACATTTAAGTTTAACTAAGTATGCCAATTTAATATAACGCAGGAGACCTATTTGACAGTATGTTTTTATTTACTTGAGGTCTGGTGGTCGTAAAGTACGACTGCTAAGCAAGAGGTCTTGGGCTCAATTACCTGGTCGAGAAAAGTGTTATGGGGTGTTTCTATGAAATTGTCAGTAGCAGCTCGGAGTTTAGATTCGTTCCCGGTTGATAGGCTCGCCCCCTAATATGTACATGGGACCTAAAACATACCGGAAAATATGGGAGAGACAATCGTATGCCTCTGCCTAACCTTCCGGGGACGACAGGCGGACAGGCGATTAGTACTCAATCCATACACACGCCTGCTACTGAGAATTCCATAAAAAAATCTAATAACATTTTTCTCTGTCTAGGGATGAACTTGGATTAATGAGCCAATCGCTCTAATATCTTCTTATAATAGAGCAATTCATTTGTAATGAGTACTTGTTTGTGTGGTTTACACGCCTAACTGGCTGAATCAATTTCCAACATGAAATCCTATCTTCAAATAACAGAAAAACATCGGGTAAATATTGTTGTGAAATTCTATTGGCTTAAAGACTACGTGGACATCATATTCGGCAAAAGCTGCTGAACTTAATACAAGTTATCAAAAACCTCAATATAATACCCTAGTATTATAACTCCAAAAAAGCAAGATCAGATAAAAACATAATCCTTACGGCTATCACAAGTAATTGGGTGCCTATATCACGTGAAATTCCGAGGTCTCTGCCGCCATCAATTCTCTTAAACGGTCCGATTTAAATTTCAAATTTACCCTCATTCAAATCCGGCGCTGAACAAATGGCAACTCTTGGATTTCAGTCCCCTTTACTCTTCAATGTTTTCTAGATAGGATGCTACATAATAGGTACTTAAGGGCATTAGAGTTTAAAGTATCTTAGACATTCTTTGGGCTGTGATCTATCTTTGAAAAGCTATGTTTGCCTGGTACATTGATACGCTTCTACGCTCAGATTATTCAAATGTAGAGTTTTTCAAATAAACTTTTTCAAGCGTTTATAAAATTAAACGTTAAAATTGTAATGGTACATAAGTACTGAGAAATTTATCGTATGAAGAGGAATCCGGCAAGAAGCTCCATGGACACTTTTAAAGTAAAAGGTATTACAGTCTTCATTACAGTATTCTGATAATAAATATAATAAATATATTCTTACTCTCACTGGCTCCGCTGCCGCTCAAAGAACAGATGGCCGATGGGCCTCGAAGGTGGCGACCACGTTCTGGAAGACGTAGCGTGGGTTGGCCCCTGGCAAGGTGGACTGGTGACCTAGTAAAGGTCGCTGAAATCCGCTGGATGCGGGTGGCTCATAAGCGGTCGTCGTGGCGATCCTTGGGGGAGACCTATGTCCAGCAGTGGACGTCTAACGGTTGATGATATTTCTTTGCGGTATTTTGCCTGAGAACTTCAGGCTAAATAAACATACGCGTTTACAGCCAAACAGTATACTACTAGTGATGGAGCCAGATAATTGTACATTCGAAGATGTTAATTGTTTATTTTTTTTTTAAATAAAAATATATGTTTATATCTTTGATCTCCATGCATGCTTGAACCATTAATCCTATACTGATGAAACTTTGATGAGTTGTTCTGTATAGGCTCGTGACGGTTCCTTGATAAAAAAAAATTGGTTGGGTTGGTAAAATAGGAACGCCGTATATTATACTCAATGCCAGCCGTACGTAGCAGAGCCGGGTAAATCTAGTGATGTTATATCTATATCCATTCGATAAGCAGTCAAGTTTTTTTCAAAGTGTTAATAAAACAATGTAAATGCTTAGTAAAATAAGAGCCAAGCGATGCCCGAAGCCTTATGAGGAGACTCGGTCCAATAGATTAATTCGACGTCAGACCCCTCGCAAGATTAAGTTGAAAAACTTTAGGGTTAAGTCGCCCGGCTGCGGGTTAACTGGTCTATAGGGTAGGGAAGTTTACGGGTTGAAAATTTAAACATCGTTAGGTTATGTTAGTGTAGATAATATATTGTTAGACAGTTGGGATCAACGTGTCAGTTTAACTTGAAGCTATCAAGGATCTGATGGACTGGTGGCGTGAGCAGTGGACTATGACAGTCAAAGGTCTTAAGCTCGAACCCAATGCTACTGAATTTTCGTATACATCACATTCTAAAGTGGCGAAGAAAAGGCGTGAGGAAACCTGCATACCTAAAAGTTTTCTCAATGGCGTGTGAAGTCTGTCAATACACACTACGCTAGCATGGTGGACTAAAGCCTAATTCTTCCCAAATGAGAGGAGAGCCGTGCTTAGCAGTGGGATAGTAAAACTGGGTTGGTAATATACATTATCGTCTCAACACAGTATTTATAATAAATCGATTAACCTTTTCAATCGTTTAAAAGGTTTTTTTTTCTATTAACTTGGAAAAAAACGTCACGAAGATGTCTCAGCACCATTTACTTACTACAAACTTTTCATGTCACACCTGTGGCAGGGTGTGTCACTTTTGCTTCGGTTTATTTAACCACCAAAAACACTGTCTCTCAGACAATACACCATGAATTGTCTGGTATAGATGAAGAGGCCATGACATTATACACTTGATATATTTTTATAACCTTTACATAAGCTTATCCACACTAATTATAAATGCGAAAGTGTGTCCGTCTGTCTGTCTGTCTGTTACCTCTTTACGCTATAACCGCTGAACCGATTTAGATAAAATTTGGTATAGAGATGGTTTGAGTCCCGGGAAAGGGCATAGTATAGTTTTCTTTCCCGAAATCATCCCTTAAAAGGGGGAAAAAGGGGTAGATATAAAATTTACTAATTTTACGCAGACGAAGTCGCGGGCAAAAGCTAGTGTGTAATAAAAATGCGATTGTTAATTAATAACGATACCCGTGTTGTAATAATTAGCACCTGTGTAGGATGCGAGTCTTAGATTTATCGTCCCGTTGCGCGAAACCTGTAGCCCCGACTAGAACCTGCAGTACGCTCCGATTTATATGTTACTAAAGTTGCAGACACAATGGACAGCTAATAAACAAACATCAAATTTAAAAAACAAGATTTTTGTCCACTCAAAAAGTGCTCAACGCGTCATTATTATCATCATCAACCTATTTCATGATTTCTCTCAATGGTGTATCTCATGATGTATTCTTACACCCGCCATGCATACGATAAATACGCATATTACTTCCTAAAGTCAGTGCTGCGTGCTTTACAATTGAACTCGAGACCTTCTATGTTACAGTACACTGGTCACACTACTAAGCTATCACGACATTTGAAAATTCAGGCTCAAAATGACTTAAAAGTCTTAAAAATCTACAATTATGTACCTTGCTTTATCGTCTGGGACTTAATACATTATCGATGATCCTAGAACTGAAACGAATTTGGGACCGTGAGCGGGCTAGTGATGTCACACTCTGATTTTCTTCTACATCTTTGGTGCTAAAATGTGTTCTTTGCAAATACAAACTCTCACATCGATTGTCGAACATACAAATATTTGTCCCTCTTTCTGTGATTTAGTGTAAAAACCGCACACATACCCTAATTCGTGTCCCCAAACATACCATGTAAAGTAAAAAATAAGTATAGTTACTGTTTAAGTTGTATCAGTATTTAAGTCGACACTTAAATATCCGCACGTCTTTATAGTGTGGTGTAAACGCATCCTAATATAAGCAAGATATACATTAGAAACTCAAGTTCTACTACTATACATACTACAATAGCGTTTCACAATTTACCGTACTAAGCGTGGATAAAGTGATTTCCGTTTATTTCCAAGCTATTTTTAACGACGCTGAACGTTAATTATCGGACATTTGCGAAATTAAGCGCAACCTTTTAAAACATTTTATCAAAAAGAGTTACTCTATATACAGTTTGTGTAAATATCGTATAAGCGTAATTGATCAGTATGATACATATTGTTTTTCCCTGCTTGTTTGTGCCTCACCATCAACCCATTATTGTCCCACTGCTGGGCACGGGTCTTCTCTCATTTCAGAGCGTTTAGGCTATAGTCCACCACGCTAGCCTACTGCGGCTTGGCAGACTACACACGTCATCGAGAAAATCACTGAAACCTGCAGGTTTCCTCACGATGTTTTCCTTCACGTCACGTGTATATTTGTAAAAAAAACTAATATCTGGATAGACTGGGATCTGACCCCAACATAGTTTGGTAAAGGCTGTGTGTATGACATGGAAGCCACACAAACTTAAGTTGCACCGTTACCACCACTGATGTACTAAACTGTACGTATATGTTATTGTTGATATTATTATGTATTTATCTGCTTACTCGCTTTTGTCCGCAATTTCATCATCAACCCATTATTGTCCCACTGTGGGGCACGGGTCTTCTCTCATTTGGAAGGGCTTAGGCTATAGTCCACCACGCTAGCCAACTACGGGCTGACATTACATGCCATCCAGACAATCTCTCAAGCATGCAGATTTCATCACGATGTTTTCCTTCACCGTTTGAGCATGTAATAAATACGCACGTAACTTCCGAAAAGTTAGTCGTGCGTGCCTTGGGTTTGAACTCGAGACCTCTGACATCTCAGTCCACTACAGCTCTCCGCAATTTCGCCTGCGTGAAATTAGAAATTAGATTCAATCTACTCTTTCATCAATCTGTTTGTTTATTTCTTCTCTTCTTATCTTAAAAGAGGGTTCAGTATAAATACTTCCACCCCCTTTATTGCCCTTTGAAGGAATGATTTCTGGGATAAAATGTTATGTCCTATGTCTTTCCCCTGGACTCAAAGTATCTCCACCAAATTTCAACTAATTCAACAGATAAAGCGTGAAGAGGTAACATACAGAAAGACAAACAGACTGACATACTTCCGCATTTATAGTATTAAAGTATGAATACTTTAACAGTAAAAATCTAAATATTATGTATATAACTCAAAGGTGACTGACTGACATAGTGATCTATCAACCAAACCACTGGACAGATAGGGCTGAAATTTGGCATGCAGGTAGATGTTATGACGTAAGCATCCGTTAAGAAAGGATTTTTGAAAATTCACCCCCTAAGGGGGTTAAACGGGGGTGCAAAGTTAATATTTCTTTGGTTAAATTGCACGCGGACGAAGTCGCGGGAATCAGCTAGTTATATATAATCTTCAATAGCAGTCGAGGGTGAACATAGCCGGATAATGGACATAGGCTCAACCATATTCGTTTTATTTATAAGACCTTACTTATTAATACTCGTTTGCTCTATTTAGATATATACAGGCATACCGAATAATGGTAGGTGAAAAAAAGATTTTCCATTTCAAAATGCCTCTTCCAAATCTTGAACCTTTGTTACTCGCTCCTTAACATAATTTTCCATTAAAGCAAAAATATGAGAGGTATTTGCACTGGACGGCAACCCGAAGCCGTACAAATTAACCTTTGCGGCGTTGACCAGAGGAATTTCATAGTTGCCGGCTGTACGGGCCAGATTTAATAATAAAAATAACTATGCTTCCTTGATTTTTAGAACAATACACACTCTTAGAAGAGTAAGGATTGTTCTCTCACAACCTATTATATATTATATAATAGGTTGTGAGATATTAAATTATGTATTTTTTTCAGCTACATCTTGCCAGTAATTAAATCAAAATCAGTAATTAATTTAATGTCGAAAATACAACTAAAATTATCTTTCGTAGAATGTAATCTTACATAGGTACTCATTACTTAAAATACACGAATACTAGACATTGATCAGGTTTGATAAATCACAAATCTTATCTAGAATGATTTGTGAGGCTATAAAATTAATCAAAATTGGCTAATTCCTATAGAGATCACTTATCTTCTCTATTAAAATTAGCAAAATTTTTGGGTACTACGAACTACGGTTCTTTGGTCATACGGTTGCGTTACGTGCGGGCCATTCTGTGTTAATCGGATTGTCATTAATTAACAAAAATATTGGGTAGCTGTTGATTATTATAACTAACTAAAATGAAGACAACCAACACTTTAGCTTGTCTTTGACCATGGATGCTGTGATTTTATTTCGAGAGCGAAATTACTCTAGGATATTATTACCTCGTAATAACGTACATACATACCATCACGCCTGTCGTCCCCGTAGGGTTAGGCAGTGGCACACGTTTCGCCGGTATGTTTTAGGTCCCATGTAATAGGCGGCGAGCCTATTGCCATTGACTGGGCACCAATCCAAACTCCGAGCTGCTGAGAACTTCATAGAATAACATTTTGCTCGACCCGGGAATCGAACCCAAGACCTCTTGCTCGGCAGTCGCACTGTGCGACCACTAGACTAACGAGGCAGTTACCTCGTAATTTAGATTAATATATTTTTTCTCATAGCTACTTAATCTTAGGTCTAATGGATTGCGATTCCAAGAAAAGGTAATAGGTAAGCTACTAGTAAGAATATTATATTTATTAGGAAAAAAATATATAACCTCAGGCAGGATTCGAACCTACGTCTTCTGGATAAGTACTCCAGACGCTCTGCCAACTGAGCCACCAAGGCATCCGCCTGATGTGTTGAGTTTTGCTTTCTTTATGTTATTTATGTCTTACGGCGACGGCGTTATCGAAATAGCTCAATGGATTAGCAACCTCTAGTGGCCGACTACCGTTTGGAGTAAACGAGTTCTTGATTGGAGACCGCGTCTAGTCAAACGTAGTGTGACCAGGCCTGGTGAAGAGATGACTTGCGGAAGACAGCAGCAACTGGATGAGAAGAGCCGAAGATCGAGCTCTGTGGCGTTCAATGGGGAAGGCGTACGTCCAGTAGACGACTAATAAACGCCGATTATGATTAAAATATTACGATAAAGTGAAGTACAGGAGTACTTTTTCTACTGCTTTCATATTCATTGTAGATCCATAAGTAGTACGGCTAATATACAACTGACCTATAAAGCTCATATCCCAATCACTCTCCCCGCTTAAAACCCCCCACTTATTACAACGATCGACATAGAAACCGCACAGTGCCTAATGTATCAGTGCTTTAAGCTTTGTTCCATTTACAAGTCCGTGCAAATTAATGGTACACTCTCGTTTGGCACAATTTTATTTTATTTTATTTTGACATTAGCTCTTGCTAGCTCTTTGTCCGCGTAGAATTAGTAATTTAATCCAATCTGCTTAGAATTAGTAATTTATTTAGTCAATATTAGGGATTTATGACGATGAAATATGGTGATTATGTATTTGTAATCTTCAATAGGTACTGTGTCAATCACAAATTTCAAAACATAAATTTGGTCCAGTCAAAATCGGCCAAAAATTTTTTTTTAAATTCTCCTTCATAAAAATTATACCTACCTACAACTTTACAAAAAAAAACCTTTTATAACGTAAAGCCACGTACGCCATTATCGCTTCAAATTCAGCTCACCTCCGAGAAAAAAAGTATGCGGGAATGACCCTAAATTAATTTTACCAAACAAGGCCTCTGGGTATAATTGACGCGGGGCAAATAGCCATATGTTCTAAATTCTTAAAAACACAAACAAAACTGTCCCTTCTGACCGTCAAAGTTCTGACAAACTGTCCAACTGTTTCATTATTCAACGACCGGTGTAATAAATTATTGAGTTTTGTAGTTTTGGATGTTTTATGTTAAATCAGTTTATTATGTAGGAAACTTGTTGGTTACCAGTATTTGCTGTGTGGAATAAAATTTAAATAGTGATGTGATGTTGTTATCGATATCAAAGAACTATTTAAAAAAGAAGTTTTAAAAAGATTGATGGTGCTACTTTTAATTGGCTTCCATGTTATGGGTCATGGGTTCAATTCGATTTCAATGTAGAACAGATACTATTAGAGATATAGATCAGATCTGCATATCTATGCAGTTACTTTAAAATGAATTTGCATAAGGAACGATGAGTAGAGAAAAAATTTAAAGGAATCATTAAGTGTCGTGTCCCATTCAGATTTAATTAATACTTCTATACTAATATAATAAAGAATTTTGCATTATCCATGATAAACATAGGCTATATTTTATTTATAAAATAATTAGGTGGTAGATACAATTACTATTTCTACGCAGACAAAGTCGCGAGTAAAAGCTAGTTTACCATAAATATCAATAAAACCATCAATTTTCAACACACAGTTATAATAGCGTGCACTTAATTATGTCAGGTAGTGCACTGCAGTCAATTTGTCGAGATTAGTAGCGCACTACACTGGCTGTCAATAGAACGTAGCACACTCGAGTTATGAAGTGACAGTGTTGCGTAACGTCATTTGTAAGCGTTATGACGTCACAGCTGGCTATTAAAGTGATTGATACTGATATTGGCTAATTGATTAATGTTTGATGCATGTATGTTGATAATATGGAGTGGAGTTCAGGACGCGTATAAAGTAGTTTCAGTTTTATGGGTATGTTATTGCATTGGTGATGTTTATTTGTGAATGCGACTGTAAAAATTACTATCCCACTGCTGGGCACGGGTCTCCTTATATACGCCACGCTAGCCTTATTGGGGTTGGCAGACTTCACACGCCATCAAGAAAATCTCTCAAGCATGCAGGTTTCCTCACGTTGTTTTCCTTCATCGTTTGAGCGTATGATAAATACGCACGTAACTTCAAAAAGTCAGTGGTACATGCCTTGGGTTTGAACTCAAGACAACTGACTTTACAGCCTAATGGTCACTAGCTAGTCAGTATTATGTAATTTTTACAAATAAACCGAATATTAAGTATCAGTAAGATCTATATACTTATTATGTATGTAATCCTACGTGCTAATTAATAAGCTATATATTAATTATGGTGTTGTAGTAACCTAACAAGCATGGCAGTGTTCGCGCTTGACCCGGGTAACCGGGTTAACTTAGTTCTGTAGTGATAAGAGAAGCTCTTAGATAACACAGGGTTTGGATATGAAAAAAGATTTGTGAACGGCATTGCAAGAAATGTAACGTCCGTTTTCTGATCTTGATGGTTATAGATCTCTTAAAAATGTAACACTTGTAACAATGTTACAATGTTACAAGTGTTAGACTTGTAAACAAACAAACAAGCGTGCTAATGAAAACTTTATTTCTTCTCTAAGAGATCATTTTTTTCTTCTAAGAGAAGTTCTCTTGTTTGATAAAAAAAATGAGCAATGAAGAGGGCTATGTTAGGAGTTCCACTACTTGATTTGATCAGAAGTGAGGAGATCCGTAGAAGAATGCATGTGACAAATAGTTGCGTAAAATTCAGTGGTGTGTGTCTTGTGATCGAACTCAGGATACTTGACTCCACAGACCACCGGTCACACCACTTGGTTATCACAGCTTCTGCGTGCAATTGTGTTACAGAAACTTCGGTGGAACGCTTACTTCTTATCCTGTCTCTTAAAATCCAGGCAGTACATACGTGAAAGTTAGTTACGTAATATTAGTGTCGTCCCATTTGCGACGAGTTGAAAAGCGTCACAGTTTTCAGCTGACGGGACCTTAAAATAAATTAGGTTGGCCTTGTTGTATAATATCATTTTTAGTTTAAACGCTTAGTAAAATTATATTATGATACGTCTAACAAGCAATAGCGCCCCATATGACATTGGACCAAAAACATTTTCCTGTGTCGTTTAAAAACACAAATTTCATATACACAAACGCCTAGACCCGGAACAACTACTTGTAGATCGTACAAATATTAGCCCCGTGTGGGGACCAAACCCGCAATGCGTGTTGCACCAACCGATCATTCGACCACAGCACCAATCGAATCGCCAAAAACTTACAAAACAACTCACTCAAAATAATTAGACTCGGCAGCAGAATTACATCCTCATGAGCAGCCTCTAATACCACGCTAACCTACTGTAGGTTGGCAGACATGGAGCCTAGAGAAAAATCATTCAAACATGCAGTTTTTCCTGAATATATCAATTTTACCTACATAACAGACCGTGATTACAATGTCACTATGCTATTACTGGTTAGTATTTTTTTATAACACACCAGTGGCGAATAAGCCTGATGGTAAACGGTTACCGTAGGCTATGAACGTTTACAACACCAGAGGTGTCAATCGCGCGTTATCGAGCCTGTCAAAACCTTATCACTCCTTTTTTGAAGAACCCCATGTGACCTTACCGCAACCGAGGTTGGTAATTAATTCCGCAGCCAAAAATATGTATTAAGCCGCGATAAAAACGAAAAAAATGCAGCTTTATTTTATCGACTCATAGTCGTGTTTGTGTAAGATCATCTATGTAGGTACATAATCCAAATTTCTGTGGCACTGAAAACGAAAGCTAGCTGCTAAAATGTTGCCAGCATCGTTGAAGAGTCCACTTCTAAGCTGCAACAGCTAAAACGGTTGAGTCAAGTGCCGTGAAGTCACAGCGAGTGAAGAACGCCCATTTACAGCTTAAGAGTCACCAGAATAATGGCTGGCTGTTTGATACCACATAAACAACATACCATACTATCACGTCGTGTCCTCGAAAGAGTTAGGCATTTTTTTGAAGAATACTGACGAACACCTACTTTTTGCGGTATATAATATATCTACCACTCTATGTGCCTATAGTTATTTTATCAAAATTTTTAAGTTTTTTTTATCAAAATATATATTTAGGTACATACTATAAATTAATTTACTTTGTCATAAAATCTCAATATGACTTTGCTTGACATGAAAATCGATAGGAGCTTAAGCTGAGCCGTCTTTAACCACTAGAAATTAGTTAGTAAATATAATCGTATTAAAAAGAAACTTTAATCCGCTTGAAAACGTTTGTAGAAAAAAAACAAACTTAGTTGCAACAGCTCAATCAGCCGTTCAGTGCAAACTAATTGAAAAACTATGACACAGATCATTACAAATTTTCTTAAGCTCACAATTCATTAAAAAGCTTAAAATCAATTTATCATCTAACGGAATAAATGCTTAGACTCTATTACGAGGTAACAGGTGTCAATTTATTTTGGCAGCAACTAAGAATTCGACCCCGACTAACTTATTTTTTGCACCCGATAAATTTCAAATTACACAATAATAAACTTTAATATAGAAGTATTAAAGATTCTATTCAAATTTATGATCAGTAAAACATAAATTAGGTTCATGTCTTTTTGTATGATTGTAAAAATCGCGAAGCATAACTGATTAGTAACGCAACTGGTACAAATATTTATTAAATCTTTTGCAACGCAATTTTATTACGCTTGTAACCAAATAAATTAAAGGTAAGCACTTATTGTATACGGCACCATACTTCTAACAGTTGACACATGACATAGCACCATGTAGTTTTGGGCTAGGCTAGGCTTGTGTCGATGGATACTAGATGGTGGATAAACTGCATAGATTATAATAAATACATTTTATGCATTGAAATGTCCATGACTCAGATCAAATGTCCAAGCTCATCACACAAACATGAGAAGGATATAAACCCTACCAGATATAGAATGCATATTCGTCTTAACCTTGAAAATCTCATGTTTTTTATAGAAAAACAGTCGCTATAAGACGATTATACAGCCAAAACTATAAGAACAAGAAAATATTAATTGAAACTCCCAGTGTACAAAGGTCGAACATCCACGATGTAATTGTGAAGACTTTTCCGACGCTTAGATGTCCGATGGATGATGGACAATGGTGGCAGTGGGTGGCAGTTTATGAAACCCTAGTGCGCGTTCTCCGTTTAATAAAATCCTGTCAAAAGTCGTCAAACCACTTTTAAATCGTTCAGAAATTAGTTTGATTTAATATGCTTGACGAACTATTAAATTAAATAAATTCGGCAATTGTGCGAAAAAAAGTAATTTCCAATCGAAGTTCCACGAAACACAAGGTGTGTGCCAACCTTTACCATAAAAAACCTGTCTTAAAGAAATCACCGCGCATGCATAATATGCATTACTTTATGCTAAGGATTAGAAAGCGGTAGTTAATTGAAATGTTACACTTATGTAGAGTAATTGAATGAATTTATAATTCCATTCCAAGAATGGTTAATTCAAGGTACAAATAGTCATGCTATAAAAATGTATTTGCTTGTATGAACATAGTTATGGTCATATTTTTATATAGATCTTAGAAAGAAAATAATTGCCAGTTCGATTTACACGCATAATATACAAATTGGATCACTCCATAAGTATGCCTAATGTTGCTTTACAACACTCTGTATTTCTATATGTGTTCGTAACCACCCAAATTATGTAATAATGAAAAAAATATTAACAAGTTTATCACTCTAGGGTGACAGAACGCCAGACAAAAACCATACATATCTTCAAAATACGTAAAACTTTTGTATACTGGTCATACACAGCCATCGGTCCCTACATCGGATTTCATGTTAAATTGATTGTCACTGATCGGCACACTAGTTGACAACTTGACACACACCCACACTTATTTGTAAATCAGTGTCGATTGATTGTAAGTGTGTAAGTCGGGTGACACTCCGGTCGACCAACCGATCGCCATACTGATTTATACATTTATGTATATATACTTACGACTGTATGATGGAAACCAATAGATCTTCTACTGGTCGCCGGACCAGAGACGCTTTTGTGGTAGCAAGTTCCTATGCTTAAACTATATTCATTCTAACATTACTCACGTTAAGGAGCGTGCACAACGAAAACAGGAGCTACGTGTGTGGCCATAGAACAAACTGGCGAAGTTTTAATTACTTCCTGACTAGGTTAGAACTACATTGGTCTAATGGCTGTAAGTAACTGCTGAGTAAGTCGTCTTGGGTCTTTTCGATTCCCAGTTCGGGCAAAGTGTTATTGGGTTTTTCGTCGATATTCTCAGTTGCAGCTCGGGGTTCGGTTCCTTATACCTATATCACAAGGTTTGCAAAGAACATTACGGCTCGTCTGATGGTGAGTGATTACCGTAGCCTATAGACGTTTGCAACACCAGTGGGTCGTTTGTGCATTACCGACCATGACTGGATTTAAAACATACCAGTGAAATGTGGGTCTACAACAGTATACCTCTGCTTAACCTTTCTTTGGTATATTATATAAAAAAAATGGGTTGATGGTGATTGCGTCATCCACTAAGACCAGAAAATTAAGGTAGAGAAACAAAAGGAATTTACACATTACAACTTGTTAGTAACCTATCACTTACATATCGTAACGTCAACGAAATATCTTTAAAATTCAACACACGAACAGAGCAAACGTGAAGATACATACCCATGAAATTTTACAAAACTCACTTTAACTTCACCATTATCTAAGTTATTAACCACAGTCCGGAGACCGTTTCAATAAAAACGTACTGCGCTAACGAAATTGCCAGTAAAATTAAAAGCCGTGCATTATCTCGCCCGTTTAATGGCCCCACATAAAGTTTACACAGTCTCTATGTTAGTCTGATTACGTTATCGAAGACGGCGTTTGAATCGCACATAGAAATAATATTTATACTAAATGTGTCTAATAATATATTATATTTTAGCAGGTACTGTTTTGTTTAATATCACAAAAAGTATTTAATATAATTATGCTATAATTTAAGATAGGGGGTTATAAAACAATATTGTGATTATAAATTGACTATAGTTAATAATATATGTCCCAAGTTTCATTAAAATTGGTCCATTAGTTCAGAAGTTTATCGCAAACAAACAACATGATACGAAATTATAATATGAATAAAATTTGCAGCCGCTTTAAGCCTCACTGTGACAGTGACGTCACGCGTCATCAAAGTCCCACTGAAAAACAGCGCTTCAGCGCTTTAATGCGTCATATCAGGCTGAGTAAATAATTTATTGCTGTTTATTCTTTATCTTCATATTATTCCACATATACCTATGCCCATAGAAAAAAAATACGTTAAATCTATTAGCCTTTAGAAGTTCTCTTTCAATGAGTAAATAAACAATTAACATTTTATTACAATGTCACCACAAAGTGTCGGTCAGCTTAAATGTAGATGGCAACACTTTCGCGTAACGGTCAACGTAATGGCGATCATTAGTAAAAGTTCTTTGTCAACCGAACACGCTCGAATTAAGGCTTGGTTAGTTTGGTTACTCTATTTTTGCCAACATTGTTAGCTTCTGCTTACAGTACCCAGATGCAGCTGAATATTAGTATTTTATACGCAGTGAAATCACAGGAATCACTCTCTCATATCACAGGAGACCCAGTAGTAGGACTATTCTCCACATCTCAAGAACTCTTTGTGTCTCTGAGAACCCATTGGGACATCAACGCCGGGTGTCCTACAAACATACATGAACCCCAAATAGCCTGATAACCAGTATAATCGTTTACTTATACAGATACGCAGTCTAGTAACCGACACGCGGCATGCAAACCGAGTTGCATTTGTCTGAATTGAGTCATCATCATCATCATCATCAATTAATACGGTCTCACTTTTGGAAACGGGTCTCTTCTCATTTCCGAGTGGACAAACGTGACGTGCCACCAAACATTTCTCAGGCATGCAGATTTCCTCACGATGTTTTCCTTTACCGTTTTATCATATTATAAACACGCACGTAACTTCGAAAAGTCTGTACTTCGAGATCTTCGTCTTCTCAGTCCTCTGCTCACACCACTAAGCTATCACTTCTTATTCTATATAACATAATACAAAAGTATTCACTAGTCCCTTTCAGTCCGAAAACTATTTCGGTGTAATTGAGTTAGGCTAAATTTCTAGCTAGACTAAATTAGAGGTTCGGTCCAGAATGACGGGGCATACTGTTTAATCCACGCTTTGTAAGTTTAAGTTTATAGTTAACGGCCAAGTTTGATATTATGCCAGCAATTGTGTTGACTGAACGTAAGCCGATCTTTACTGGCTACTTCGAATTTGTGTTATGGCTGAGGAAGTTGCTGATTGATTTAAAGTCAATAGTGTTAGAATTAGTACTACACGAGTTTGGGGAATAGATTTCGAGTAGGATCCGAAATTTGAATTGACTAAAGTTGTAGGTACTATTTGCATAAGCCCAAACAGTAGCAGTTATATGTTATGCAATTAATTGAATGGCGATTTTGTTGATGTTTTATTTCAATTTCTTGAAGTCACGGTGGCTTCTAAGTATGAATGCTTCATTTAAACCATATCGTCATTTACCATCAGGTGTGATTGTGGTCAAACGTTTACCTATATCTGGTAAAAACAATGTTTCAAAGCATATCATCAAACCTTTATACCCTGAAAAACTGGACAGAGATGTAAGGTAAGGTGCTACACAGGTACTGCTACTGGTACATAACTCAGAACACTATGTTAGATCTCGAAATCTGAACTAGATACTTCACGCTAGCATCGCTTGCTACTACTAGACCCGTGACGAATGCGTAATCTACATATTATCATACACGAGTACATACCTACTGTTCTCGAAGTCTTTTAGATGACAAAAGTCCCAAAATTTCACCGGATAACATTCTGCTTGAACTACGAATCGAATCAAAAATCTCGCGCCTAGCAACGTGTAAAACAAAGAAGCTTTCACATTATAAACTTGCAATACATAACAACCTCCTTGGATGAAAACGAAAGAGAGACAGGATAGCTCTCTTTCTATCTTAATACAGCGACTATATTAAAGGAGGTAATCAAATCGAAGCCTCTGAACGCATAATACATGTGATAGTTAAATCAATTGAACGCATTACGGTAATAGCTTTGTATCACGTTGCTCGTAATACCAACTAGATTAGTACTTTGTGCTTTGTGGTGCAATTCATAAGCGGAAGCGACAATAAGAATGCATAAGCTGATAAGAATAGCGGGTAAAGTCCGAAATGTCTATGGGCATCATCTTGTAATAATCGGATTTGGATGACACTGGGTCACATTATATTCGGATATTATTAATATGACTTTTTAGGTTGGGCAGATGTTTACTAATGTATACCCACATTTTGCTGGTATGGAGATCTCATTTAATAGGGGGCAAGCCATCAACAAGGCACGAATCCAAACTCTGAGCTGCTATTGAGAATTTATAGATAGACCCAATAACACTTTGGTCAACCTGGAAATCGGTTTTTATTGTTTTTTTTTGCACAGCAGTCGCAACACGACCACTAGACCAACGAGGCAGCTAGTGTAATAATAGAACAAATATGTGCAAAATCTACACATAAAATTACCCGCGTCGTATTTTTTTTATTCTGTTTATTTAAAGGAACTTTTGAACACACGTTCACGCCATCAGTTACATCGTACCTCAATATAAGTTACACTTTAACTAAATAACTAAATTGTATATCATATTAGCCTCCATATGAGGTAGGTTTGAATAACATAGATAGAAAAAAGCCTTCATCTAACTTATTAATTTTAAACTCTTATAAATACTACCTCGCTAAGATTGATTCCCGACACACTCCACTCGCTTCAAACTTGAAACTTGCACCATACACCAAGGCTGATTATATGCCGCAGGTACAACTCTACTGATTAATATTGCCTTCACTCCGTGTGAGCAATACATTGACGTTCAAAGGCAATGCTCGTCGGCTAATGTAGTTACGATAACGTAATGTAACTTGAAATTATTATCGACGCGCTGAAATTGTAATTGTGCCTTCTTAAGGGATTCTCGTCGATCGAACTGTTGTTCGACTGTCAAGTCAGAGATCCTCTTATTTGTGAGGGATTATATTCTCTATTATAGCGATTATAGGGTCTATGGTCCAGTACCTCTCAGGCTATTTTACCATATTTTATATATTTGGTTACCATATTTTCTTTAACCATCTTAAGCAAGATAATTACGCAAATAACATTGAAAAGTCAGTTAGTCAGGCTATGAGGTCGAAATCGAGACCCTTGCAGACCTCTTGGCTAACACAGGCTCTTAAGAGCGTATAATTATGGGTCGTAATTCAATCAATTAGAGAAGCACTTGGAATGTCTTTGAATTCTATACTCCTAAAATCCTAAGAAGTTATTCTTAGGACTAAAGAATTCAAAGAGCTTAGAACTCACAAGGATATAGCCGTGCTAATAATTATGTATATTTTGGTGGTCAAGGGAAACTGAATCTTAAGGTAAATAACAATGTTACAAATTCAAGTCAATATTAAATAATAACATGTGTCATAAAATCAAAAATAGCAAGCGTTCACATATAAAATAACACGTTTTCCTGTATATTTTGCAAGACTGAGAGCTAAATCATGCGCAAGATAAGCTAGATGGCAGTAGGGCTGTCACGTTTGAATTGAAATAATCATATAATATATAGATAGATAGATAGATAGAGTATTCTTTATTGTACACAAAGAAATACACAACACAAAAATGGAATAAATAAATCGTAAAAGTACAATTGGCGGTCTTATCTTATAGGTATATACATCCATACATCCGGAAATTTTGACACAGCGCCATCTAGTTCCGAACTAGGCAATGAGGCTAGTGTTACATATACTAAATGGTTGATAAACTACTTTTTTTTTGTTAATTCCTGCATATTATACATAGAAATATTCATCATTCAGGTCAAATGTCCATGTTCATCACACAAACAATTGCCCCTACTGGGATTTGAACTCGGGACCCGTAGCACAGAAGGCAGCGTTAACTACTGTTGAGCTAATCGGATTGTCAAAACGCCAGACCCTATATATATATATATATTCCAGCAGAAATGCAGGTTTCGTTTCAATATTTTCCTTCGGTGTTTCAGTGATAGATCACGTGCCTAGATTCAAACTCAATGCTTATGATTTGGCAGTCCATGACCACCGCTGAAGTGTAGTAGGTACAATGGACACGATACATTTTTACGCTTGAATAGAAACAATAAAAAGACGAACTTCGCACTTGCAGCCCTACATAAGTAGTCGGCAGTCCAAAACCCGAGCAGACCTTTTGTCCCGTGGCAATTCAATTTAGTGATAAGGGGTAGAAAAGACTTGCGATAAACACTAAGACAAATAAAGTGGCCATCGATTGAAATACGGGGTCAGAGTGTTACGTAAAAATAAGGGTCGTGAGCCGAATAGTAAGTGCTTCATCTAGAAGTTCTTATTAATGACGGTGGGGCTGTTGAAGATCGGATCAGTATACCTTCAGATAGCTATGTTTTTCTTGTTTGTTTTTTGTAGAAGAAACTTTCGACGGCTCCCTACTTCTAGGGAGGGTTGGAAAGAAATGGTTCTTTAGGTAGTTGTTTCAAGACGTTCAGAGAATTTATAGAAAATCCAATTTTAAAATGCTTTTGCGACACATCTGCAAAAAGGGTAGCTTATCTTTAAAGTCCAAAGATAAAGAAAATACGTGGTGGTTAATTAGCCCGTAGTTTCCATAAGGGTAAGCAGAGGATACCTCCGCTTATCGCTTGTGATAGCTGAAGTAAGAGTTTGAAAAAATACCAGACAATTATCACTTTCTATAAATGTATGTATGACCTAGTCTAAACGACTTATATGTAAAGAGAATACATTTCAGGGTATCCAGCAAAGCTTGCCCTAGATGTCCCGAAGCTAATTAGTAATCTTAAAAGCCTAAGCTAGAGGAACTTCTGAAGTCTCATCGCTAGTAAATTTCTATAGGTTTCTGAACCTTATAAATCCAATCCAGAAAAAGTCTTTAATCTCCCAGCAAAAACAAAAGACAAAACAAAATAGCCCCGCGATTGAAATAAGGACGGTAGCTCAGTTACGTAAAAACTTCGTGATTCGAATAGTAACTACTTCTTATTAATGTCCCGCTATTTGGTATATCTTTGTGTGTAACTTATTGCGTATACGATGTTTTTCTTATCTTTGTGCTCTTCTTTCTCCTATTTCGGATCAGCAGACGAATAAAGTCGAGTGCGATTGACCAATTAGTAATTAGCAATCGTATAAAACCCTAGCAGAAACCCCTTTTTGGAGCAAAAATTAGGACAGTTGCCTATTAGCTCAATTAATATAAATTACCCGTTAATTCTAGATTATTTTTTTAAACACAGTATTCCACATCACTGTAGCTGGTCTTCTGAGCTATGATAGTGCAGTGGTCCTGATTCTAAGCTTGATCTATGGATTGACTGGTAATTTAAGGTCTCGAGATTGATCTAAAGGCACGCACCCAGCTGTTGGACAATAGACCCCGGAACTCCTTTACGAATTATGAACGCAACTGGGGCATTGTGGATACGTTCGCAGTAAGCAATGAAATTAAGGTTGATGGAGAAGTATGGAAGATGATGTGCCCATACGTTATGAAAGCTTTGTTCTGTATTTTATAAAAAAGTGAAAGTTTGTAAATTGGCTGTTAGGTTACATTACTATTGTTAGCTGTCCGTGTCTGTTTAGCTGTAAGTCTTCCATATCGTTCGGAGACAGTAATAATAAAAACTGAAAAGATTGAATTTCATTTAATATATATCACAGTCATTTAAAATTCACAGTTGCCTTCCACACTGAAGTGCTCAAAATAGAATATAATCAGTATGAAAGACTAGGTCAGGTAATATTACACAAAATGGCGGGTGAGACGTGATTTGAACAGTAACAGCTTACAAAATGTCTCAATATCGACGCAGTATAGACGCATATAGTGGCAATAGTATTTGATGTTCAATAAGATTAAGAGAATAAAGTAAAAATGCGAATGTCTCTTACTGGAGAAGAGAGATTCTTAAAACGAGACAAGGGGAGTATAAATGATTTTCTTTCAACCAACTATTTGCTGTCCTACTTCTGAGCAAAGATCAGCTCTTCAGTTGAGAAGAGGCTATAGTCTATTTCATTTGTCTATTGCAGGCAGAATTTATAACATAATGATGTCGACCAAATCTCTCAGAAATATAGGTTTCCTCATGATATTTGCTTTCGTCGTCGGTGAGTGATAAATAATCAATATGAGCACGATATAGTAAAGTCAAAGAAGCGCCTTCAATCTGAAGTTGATACCTATAAGTTTGAAGTCCATGATATTAATAATATCAAGATATTTATTCACAAACTGCTCTGAAAGGAACAGTGGACAAGTTATGTGCGTAATAATGCTGTGGCGAAAAAATCGTAAATAAACCTGCGTTTTATATGCCGAGGTATATTCTCAACTGTGTGTGAAGTCAGCCAACCCGCACTAGGCGAGCGAGGGCTGTAGCCTAATATATCAATATCGTTGCGAAGAGGAGACATGAAAATAATGAAATCTGGTTGGTTATTCAAAACACATCTCCGTACATCTCCTCTTCTCTCCGCTTCGGTCTGGCCTAATCGCTCTCGAATGAGAAACTTGAAACTCATGTCCAGCAGTGGGCCAATAAATGGATTGATATATATATAACTGAATGAAAACTGTCCAAACCAAGGGTGAAAAAAGAGACAAATTTGAATGCTCAATTACCTCATAATTTTAACAAACAAAACTAAACCTATCGTTGTAACATCGAATTATCTCGACATGAGCGCAACAATCGGTATGATCGAATGACCCATTTAAATCGACTAAATACCGCCGCGATACCATCCATATCGAGTTTAAATACATTTACCGATTGTTCATCGTATACATGAATCGGTATTCTATTCCAATGGACAATGAGTAATGGGTTTGGCGTTAAACAGATAGTCTAAAATCGAGTTTAATCGAATAAAAAGATTAGCATGTTGAGTTTAGTGTAAAGAATATTATGTTTGTTGACGCTTGAAAAGTGATATTGGCTTCTTTTGTTAGGAACTATTCAGAAACATTTGCTGAAATGGTAGGTACTTTTTGAAAAAATATAATAATACATTTACGATATATCTCAACGCTGTCTCTAAGGACTTAGGGTCCCTAGGGTCTGACATAGAGAATGCATGCAATAATTTTTTTTTATTCTTATTTGATGAAACTTATATATAATTCTTTGTTAGATTTGTACATACATACAGTTACTAATAAGTTCCTACTACGCTACAAATAGGTACGATTAGGCAACATGTTAGTGCCTAGTAGTTCACCCCTATTATTATAAATATAAGGTTCAAAAATGGTCTATAAAGTCTTCTGATTGTTCCTACATATAATACCTACACCAAAAAAGCTGCTAACTTATAAAAATAGCATAGAAACAAACTATACTAATTTTAAGACCCATCTTTCACCACTAAAAGTTGCAAGAAGAAAGTCGTGTCTTAAAACTGGTGTAACTTATTTACGTCCGCGACAGACTCGGGGTTTTTTTTATCGTCTCGAAACCGATAGTTAACATCCGCGCTTGCCGGATAATCGCCGGATGTTCGGCCGAAAATCGCGTCGTTAGTGTGCGCTGGGACTTAAGTAGAAGAGTATGGAGATGGTTTTTTTTTATAATAATGTCTAAATTGTATTCAAATTCGAAATTCAAAATACTTTATTGCGAATATAGGTTGATACAGTTGGTATTTTCATAGTTTTGTTAATAAAGAACAAACGTTTAGTGCGGCTATACTCCACCATTTGGCATGCAATATTCATCACTATTAAAAAATGTATACATGCTCTAGTTATATTTGATGACCTCTTGATACATAGTTTTATGTCAATAAAGATATTATTATTATTATTATTATAGTCAAAAATAGTTAATAAGTCAATTTAGATAATAGTAGTTATGAGTCATGTATCTGCTAATTATCGAGTTCCATATTTGTCTTCAAGATATTCTTTCACACTGTAGTATGCCTCGCTTACAAGAAATTGCTTTAATTGAATTTTAAATTTATCAATGTTGGAGCATCTCAATATGTTTAAAGGCAAATGGTTATAAATTCGGGGGCCCATACAAAATATACTATTGCTGAATTGCGCAGTTTTGTTTGATGGAAAACATATTTTGTGATTATTACGTTCACTCCTCTGATGCTCAAATAAAGAAATATGTGTAATAACAAAGACGGCTACCTCGTATATATAAAGGCAAGGATGCGTTAGCAGTTTTAGACTAATAAAAAATGGTTTACAACTATCCGTCTGTTTTAACTTCACAATGCACATCTCTTTTGGGCTTTAAATAGCATATTATTGTCTACAGAGTTACCCCAAAAGATGACACCATACCTTAGCACAGATTCCACATAACCGTGGTACGCTGTAATGACAGCATATTGATTCACAACTGTTCCGAGTCTATATAGTGCATATGAGAATTGGTTGATTTTAGTACATACGTCTTCCACTTGGGATTTCCAATTTAAATTTGAATCAAGATTGAGACCTAAAAATTTTGCATTTTCGACTAATTCAATTTGTTGTCCGTTATAACATATATTAAGATTTGTGAAATTATTTTTCCTATTTCTAAATGTCATTAAATTGGTTTTATTCAGATTTATTAATAAATTATTATTTGATAACCATTGAATTATTGTGCCCAGTGTTAGGTTTATGTCAGATATCATTTGATTTTTGCTTGTGCTTGTAAACATGACTGTGCTATCGTCTGCAAATAGTACCATATCTTGGTTAATATAATTTGGTAGATCATTTATATAAACAATGATTAGCAATGGGCCAAGAATACTTCCCCTGGGAACTCCTTGAGCTACTTCACGGTATGATGATGAATATACTATTTGTTTATAAGTTTTTGGGCATATGCGAGTAATTTGAGTACATTGTTGCCGATTTATTAAGTACGATTTTAGGAGATTGAGGAAATTTCCTGGGACTCCGTATGTTTTTAATGTATTTAAGAGGATACTGTGATTAACATAATAGTCAAAAGCTTTAGTCAGATCCATATATAGAGCAGATATTAAATGTTTATTATTAAGGCTTGACAATACAGTGCGTAAAAAATTAAAAACAGCTAAATTTGTACTTTTATTCTTTCGAAATCCGACTTGTTTCTCTGTGAAGATTTTGTGTTTTTCAAAGAAATCATTAAGGTTTTGACTAATTACCTTCTCAAAAACTTTAGAGAATATCGGTATGAGTGCTATGATGGGTCTATAATTTGTTACATCACTTTTGCCATTTTTCTTAAATACAGGCTTAACCAGCGTTTTCTTTAATTTATTTGGGAATATTCCAGAGGCTATACTAAAATTTACGATATAGGATAAAACGGGTGAGATGATGCTTGATACACTCTTCAGTACCTTAGTGCTAACGTCGTCATAACCTGTGCTATTTGTATTCTTTAATGAGTTAATTATATTATTAATTTCGAAAGGAGTCGTTGGGTTCATAAATATTGAGTTATAAGTATTCAATGCGTTACAGTTAATGTTAATTGTTCTTGGATTGCTATTATTTCCACTTAAGAAATAATTATTAAATAACTCTGCTATGTCCTTAGGGTCATCAACGATCATTCTATTATTATTGATATTCCTGATTTCCTTTTTAATCACGTTCCTGTTATTGTAATTTATGATCGACCAAGTAACTGTAGATTTGTTTGAAGCTGTTTTGATTTTAAAGTCTTTCTGTGCCCTTTGTGTTAACTTTATTATTTTGTTTAAACGTGCTGTGTAACACTTGAACAAGTTTCTGTTGTGTATACTGGGATGTTTTCTGTATTGCCACAGTAAATTTCTTTTATGTTTTGATAATTTCTAATACCTTTTGATATCCAGGAAGGTTTTTTCCGAGGTGTTCTTTTTATTATTTTATGTGGAAAACATAGATCATAAAACAGGATGAATAATTCGTGAAAAGAATCGAATGCGTCATTTGAATCAGTCATATTGTAAACTTCGTTAAAAGTAAGTGATTTCAGGCATTGATTGAATTTTTTCATGTTGACCTTACTGTAATCTCTACTTTTTATCAACCAATATGGGAGAAAACAAGTTTCTTTGACTTTGCAAGTTAACATTTGGCTTGAGTGGTCAGATAATGCAAATTCAAAAATGTTGTGTTTACTTCCCCTAATATTGTGTATAAAATTATCTAAACAAGAGCCACTTGCATGGCGTGTTGGCTCATTAATGGCCAATTTAAGATTATAGCCAATGATTGTTTGGTTTAGCATTTTAGTCTCTCTGCTATTTTTTAAAGTGTTTATATTGAAATCTCCACATATCACAATTTTTGTATGGAGAGGTGCTGAAAAAAAATCTAATTATAAATGTGAAACGATAATTTTTTTGTATTGTATAACCTGATGAAAAGGATAAATAGCAATAAATATAGAGACTTGTAAGTACAGCACCTCTCCATAAAATTTATGGATTGATCATTGCCTTGGCAGGGGATAAGGTATGGCCTTGTCTTTAGCTTTACCTTAAACAGAAATCTGTTTATTTACTCGTGTAATGACTTCATTAGCCACACACCACGGTGACAAGCGTTTCGGTTTAAAGGTCCAATTTCCAATTTTAAGTTTAGAATCGATATCAACGGTTACTGCAGTCTATGGACGTTCGCAACACCAGAGGAGCTGCCCGCGAGCTGCGGACCCTGCATCAATCTTTTCTTTTCCACCACGCCCACCGGGATTGTGGTGCATACTTTCGCGAATCCCATGGCCCCGGCAATCGGGTTGGTGGCGTTGACGGGTGCGGTTTTTTTGTCGGTAAACGCTCAAGCGGAGTCCAACATACTTCGTCGCCTCCCCAGGCGGCGAGACGATACGTAAAGGATCTATCCGCCCTTAAAAAAAAGGTAGTTCATTCCACAGTGTGATTGTGCGTAGTATGAAGTTTCTTTGGAACCTAGATGTAATTATGCTATGTTAGACTGTTCGATCCAAGAATATTGAAATAAAAAAGCCATCTCTCTTCAATCCAACTATAATTTATTTAAACATAATATAGCTACCATACGCATCTCTTAAACAGTAGAGCGGCAAAAAATGAAACTCTACAATTGGAAATGAAAGGTCTCGCGTTTGGTCCAGCGTCGGTAGTTAGCCACGAATTATTGGTCTACCAAACTTGAACAACGAAAACTATGAATGGTAGAGACCATATATGTCTCTCTTTACTCACGTTTACCTATGCAGAGATCAATTATGAATTTTGTGTGTGTATGTATTTTTGAACATAATTATGCTTATCCTTAGTTAAGTATAGTGGTATTTTTTATTATGGATCTTTCCCACGGGTGGGCTTAAATTTACTTATTATCGACAGGAAAATTTATGGCCTACTTTGTTAAGTCAGTGATTAGTCTCGGGAACGAACTCAGAACCTAGCCTCACAGTTTTCAACTTTTCATAACACACCATAATACACCAACCGTCTATAATTGATCGTCACCAAAGTCAATTACCAACATCATTATGTTGCAAAATCTCGTTATAAATAAAATATGATTAACGTTATCAAATTAACTTTATTATAATTAAATTAATTTCAAATGTTGCTATCAATTGTAATAACAGCTTTTTTGTAGTTTAACATTATTTTTGCCAAATAATACACGCTACAGTGCTGTGAAAAATAAAATTGTAAGAGAATAAAATTTAAGAGTGACATTTTTTGTACGAGTTTTTGTACTGAATTCATCAAGTTATACTGTTTTTATCAGCAAAAGAAACTTCATACAAAATGAACTCGTCGGAGGAATACGACTATATATTTGATGAAACAGAACTATATAAATATCAAGCACAAAACATCACGCTACCAGCAGAAGCTGTTGTCATATATCCCTGGAGTTTCGTAATACTGTCACTTCTCATCTCATTACTATTCCTTTACATCTACGTGTCTTCAAGAATCCCTGTGGATCTATACCGATGTTTGGCCTTGCAACATTTATTAACAGGCTGGCTGCACGTGGCTTGCCTAAATTTCCACAATTCAAAATTGACCAGCACATTCATAAATGTTGTAATATATTCAGTTTATTCATATTTAGATCTAGCTATGACGTTCACAACTGCATGCTTATCTTGGATAGTGTTTTTAAGAGTTTTTCTCTTCAGGAACGGAGAAGAATTGTATTCTATGAAACAATTGACTTTATTTTCAACGTTATCGCTTTCTATTATAAAATCTTATGAATGGTTGATGCAGATTGTTGATTTAGGTGTAACATTGATTTCAGCTTTGAGGTTTACTTCTATTTTGTTAATATTAGCAGTACCTATAGTTGTATTCGCATTATTAATGTATTCTTTACTGTCTTGTTCTACAGAAATACCAAAGCTCCAAGCGTTATTTTTTCTAACTTATCTTTTTGTGTTTATATCAAGTGATGTTTTGTTAATAGCTTTTAATTTGAGTTGTGAACCAAATTCAATATTATTCTGGAGTATAATAGTCTTTTTTAGACTGGTGATTGAAATTATATGGTATGTATTTTGTGAAGTCTATCTTTCAAATTTTCTTATTTGTTAATTAATAAATTTACTTATTTTATTTTTACGTGGATAATTATTGGTAGTTTTATTTACTTTTTGCCTTCATTACTATAAAAAGGATATTGTAAATTATTATAAGGTATTATCACATCTGTCAAACAGGCAGTTAGTGAAGGAAAATGCTCATTCAGAATTCACATTTACTCAATATGTCTCCTTGAAGAACTAAAACCTATTAAAAAAAAGGTGGAATCGAAACTTTGAAATAGTTTTTACAGATTTTATAGCGGTGTTATATTATTTATTTAACATCGATATTTCAGATCGGCATCGGTGGTCACTGCCAGACTTAGATATTGGATGATAATAATAATATAACGACTAATAATTCGAAATTATTGTTCGTTATAATACAAGGTTATATATAAGGTTAAGCAGAAATGTAGGTGATTGTGTAGTAGGTACACCCACAGTACGACGATATGGGTTCCGTGTAATTGGGGATGTGGATTTATTAACCTTAATTGGCCACAAATTTATACTCCAAGCAGCTGAGTATTTTATTTATTGATGAGAACGGTACCACTCATACAAATTCCAAAATTATAATATAATTATTTTCGTAATAGATTTGTCCTTCGGCAGTCAAAAGTCTCGTGTTCAGACCCACATACACTATTGATATTTCAAATTATACGCTGACAGTGAAGGAAAATATTTTCTTGATCTTCTCGATGGCGTGTGAAGTCTGTCAATCCGCATTAGTGGTAGTAGTGGTAGACTACACACTAATATTTCTCAAATAAGAAGAGACCCGTTTCCATGAGTGGAATAGTAAATAGGTTGATGAAGAAAGATATGCTGTTTAATGATTAGTGTAATGTTTTAGAAATTCTCCCTCCAAAGATCTCCATCTACATTCAAACAGTTGTCGTTAAGGAAATACCGCGGTGCTCATACATCACAAAACAAAGGTTCAAATGTTAACAGTTTACGTACAACATTGTCGGAGAATGTCGGGGTTGTAATTCTTCAGGGCACATTAACGATGCCGCTAAAACTTTTGCCGCAAACGCAAACTCCATGGGGTAACTTCCCGAGTCGAGTTCCCGAGTGTCGGGTGAATAACGATTTATCGATCCGGTATTAAAGGTTGAAATTGCAACTGTTTTCAGACGTACATGTTGTTTTTTGTTGTCCGTTTCAAAGAATCGATAGTCAAAGTCAAAATATCATTTATTCTAAATAGTCCAAATTTAAATGGCTCGTTTTGAACATCAACAATAAAGAAGCCCCAAAAATTCTGCCTTACATCTATTTACCTAATTAAATTGAGACGTTTTAAGTAGTGAAACTTAAGCAACGAACCATCACTCCTGTGTCCCAAATGGTTAGACAGATATACTTTTAGATGAACTACACCGATATGATTCTATTTAGTTGAGCATATTGCCATAAGCCGGGCACAAGTCCTAACTATCTTATGGTTGGGACTATTGCTGTCAATTTAATTGTCAAACAGAGTAACATTGCTCAACTTGTCAATTTAACCCGTAATTCACGCCCAACAACCTCTAGACAAAATAACAAAATATTATAATTTAATTCTCCTAGACTTACTATTGTTTTGAAGTCAGGATAGTCATTACGACAGGTTATCCATATGAAGCTCAGTATCAATGCTTAACACGAAGCAATTGTAATGAACCGTCGCCACTCGATAACTGATAGTGTTTTTAAACGAATATGCTTAGTTCTGTGGTCGTATAAAATAACCATCATCAACCATTTATTGATCCACTGCTGAGCACGGGTTTCTTCTGATTTGAGAGGGATTAGGCTATAGTCCACCGCGATAGCCTACTGTGGGTTGGCAGTTAACGCACACATTGAGTCTCCTCTCAATATTTTCCTTCGCTGTTTGAGCATAATGATAATATAATGTTTACAAAATTCACCATAAGTGAGAGTGTAGTAAAGGGACCGGATTTCTATGGATTTATGGACGGTCGTCTCATAGACTTTCACCGCTGTGGTATTATAATAATTGTAAGTCCAACTGACGCCATAACTGTCTATTTACAAAGGGTATATTCTAATGGTATATTTAACTAGTTGCTGGCACGGTTGCTTTTATGAGAAGCTAGATGAATTATAATTTAAGGAAAACTGATTCATCGGTATCGAAAGCTTTTTTTAGGTCCAGGAATATTGATAATAGGTACTATCTTATTTTAATATTTTTGGTGACATAGTTAATTAGATCAATTACAGCGTTGCTGGTGGATTTACCTATTTCGTCTAAACGCGAATAGGTTGGGATAAAAAACCTTTTATACTTCCAGGTATTTCACCATTTCTTTTATTAATTTAACGTTCTAGAATTTTGGAAATGGTAACCGTTTAATCAATTCCTGTATATTGATATTTACACCCAAAACGGTGTCTTATATAAAAATATTATATTTTTTGGTTTCTTTCAATGACTAAGTTTATATGATATAACACAATCAACATCCCAATAGTATACCCAAAAGATCTAGTCAAAGAATTACTGATATATACCTACATTATACATAGTGGTTGGTATTTAAACCAATAGCTTTGAACTCAAATCACTATAATCGCTTTACCATAAAACAAAAAAACCCCAAATCAAGCCCACGCGAGAAGTCTAACCTAAATAGTTCATTAGAGACAAATTAATTTAATAAAACGGACTTTTACGACGGCGTTGATGGTTTAGTATAGTATAGTATAATTGTATTCAACCGACAGACAGATATAATACTGCTATGACGCCTTAACTCGTAACAAAGCTTGTGGCCTTATTTGGGGACACCTACGCAAATTCTACTAGATTTTTTGTTGATCGTACGTTGATGTGAGAGTGGATGAGACTTCAGTTATATGTTGGGCTGGTTTTTATTTATTTTTAGCTGCCATACAGGATATGAATAATTTTTTTAATTCTTTTTGTCATATGTTGTAATGTGAATTGAGAAAATTTTGAATTTTATGTACCTACACTAAATTAAATTAATTTTAGACACATTGTTTGATTCAGTGTGAAGTTACGACATAATCAAAAGTATCATGTAATTAATGATCATATCTTTTAATGTAGGCAATCACTATATTTTTTAAAATAGGAAGTTTTTTTATTTTTCAAACATTGAACTTTAAAAAAAATTGTTATCAACGTTTTTCAAAATAAATTATTAATATTCTAAAGGAAAGTTTCAAACTACTAATACCAATATTAATATCATAATTATGTACATAGAAAAATACATACATTTACCATGGGGGCAGACAGAAACTGCAGAATTCTACGCGCTACGATCCCTGCATACCATATTGCCTCGTCCACAATCATACATCTTGTCATGCTTACGCGCCAGTTACGAGTACTGCGCACCTGACGTTTTTGAAGGAGTTAAATACGTAAATTTATATTTATATTAATACCATAATTATTTATTGACAAGGAAAACGTACAAAAATATCCGATCCGTACTAAAACATCGCTTTCGATTGCGCTCGCGCCGCTTGGCGCCACTGAGTCGCCTTCAAATCGCAAACACACCGTTATGCCACACCATAGACACAAGCCATAAGCGGAAGCGGACGCGGTGATTGATAGTTGAGATGTTAATCAAGGACATTTGATTAATTAAATCACTGACATATTTTTTTCTGTTGTTTTTTAAAGATAGTGTGTTGTCAGATTGTTAGACTACAAGTTAGCTTTTTTTGTGCAAAAATGAATCGATACTCAATACGCGGCTTGCGTAAAAATGCTGTTAAAATTAACAGATATTTTTAATATACAGGTATATTAAACAAAACAGTTAAAAAGAACAGTTGTCAGTTAATAGTCTATGCCACAAATTATATTAAACCTATTTATTTAAAATGTATTATGAATCATTTAAGTTTTTTTCAATCGAGATAATTTCATTTGACCATATTATGTTTTAAATAACTTGACTGACATATCAATGCAGGGCCTAAACTATAAGGGTTAGAAATTTGAAATTTTGCACAGGGGTTTCTTTTATATGTGGGGTAGGGGTATTTTTGCGTAGGGGAGTACTAAGAAAGGGTTTTTGAAAATTCACCCTTAAGGAGGTAAAACGGGAGTGCAAAGTTAGTATGAAACTTTTTTTTTATCGTCTAACTGCACGTGGACAAAGACGATGGAATCAGCTAGTAAAAACTTTAAATTTTCAATCAAATCGATCGATCGATCAATCAATCTTTCAATCCTATTGAAAGTAATGTACTTCAAAACTCTTTTGATATTTTCTTCCAACAAAGTAAAGTCTAACTGGTATGGATTCCATACAAAAACTAGTTTTTCAACTTTAATATTTGACAAATATACCCAGAGTTGACAAAAGCTTGTTGTTGTTAAAAACTGTTTTCTCTAACCTCATTACTGTTAAAGTTCATAACTTGTTCCTTAGTCTGGTATAAAGTTTTCGGCGATGATTTGTTGAATAGTTTAACGCAAGGTTGACACTTTTGTAGAAATAAGAGATTGTTTAATTTGAATAAGAGTGTATGTTTTTATTGGTTACATGTTGACGAAAAAACGTTGGTATTTTTAAGTTTGTAAAAATTTGTGTTTGTAAGCGCTGCCACGACACTGGAGCAAGTATCTTAGTCTTGTACTACGTTCTTTTTTAAAAGGAAAAGAAACAAAAGAACTGGATAATATTCTTCCTAGTTTTTTCCCTATCAAAATATACTGGACGCAGCTTCCAATCTTCTCACAGACACCTGAATCAAAGTTTAACACAAACCGATTGTTATGAACTAAAACTAGGCAATGCTTTTAATCTTGAGAATTTACAAGCTGTCAGACTTTAGTGTTTGTAACTACCATTGTTGATTGAAATAGGTTTTCATCCAGTTCAGAATATTTGCAGTCGTTTTTTTTGACAAAATTATAATCGATCCATTGCTAGAGGGCTAATTTAAAACATTGGCTCCATTTTACCGCATAAAAATATTTTAATAATACATATCAACACATAATACATTCCGCGGGTGAAAGTTAGTTTGCTACTACATACTCGTATATTTGCGTTTTGGTTTAAAGGGATTTGGTTTGTCAAATTACTGGACAAATGAGACTTACCTGACGTTTGAAGGTAGGTACCTCCTATAAATAAAAATATATTTAATTAACGAGTATTAATCACACAAATCACCCACAACCCTATTGATTGTTAAAATCTGTATTTCAAAAGCACAGTCTCGACCGATAAGTATGTCAAATTGTCGACACACAACTAAGCAACATGTACACAAATATTGTCCAACAACTTATTAAGTTTTTGACTAAAAACGTTGACGCAAATATTTGAAGAACTTGTTTGAAAGAAAAATTTGAGTACCTACTTACGAGTTACATATTTAGCACCATGAGAAAATTTCTTGTAATGTCACACAGATTTATGAAAAAACAGAAGATGCAGTGTCAGTAGGCTAGTTACGTCTGTCAAAGGATTTTAGGCAGTTGGGGCCGAGATTCTGATGTCCTCAAGTGAAAACCACGTTCCTACTAGCATATAGGTATAGCCGTAATCATCTGAAAAAAGCGGCTGGAATCGCAATCATTAACTATATCAGTCCAACAGTGGACTGTAAAAGACTGATTGATTGTCAGTTTAATACTATTATTATTTTATATTATTATTTTAAATTATTTTATACTTTTCAAACGAGATTTTTCAAAATATAGAATCTTTATTTTGCATTGTGAGACCGTTTACAAACACAAAGCACAAAGCAGATATGCACAAACACTTAAAGTCAGAATATTTCACGTTGGCCATACAAATGTTTTGTTTCGTGCAGGGATCGAACCCACAACGGACAACAGAAAAAAAAACGTACTTAATAATCCCAAGTACTATTCGCCCCTAACTAACCCCATTCAAAACTAAACCCCATATACATATACACATATACATATATCGGAATTCGGAAACAAATCCGCGCCACGCAGCCATGCAATTGAATTCCCGAAGGAGCCCAACAAATAAATAAAACTTATATTTTTCTATTCAAATTCTGCATCGGTGAAATTTAATCTAAAGTTGTGGAATATTCAAATGGTATTTTCTGTTTTGTTTTGGTTGGGAATCAAGATTCCGTTGGAGAAAACTCGTTCCGTTATTGTATTGTGTTTTGAAGAATCAGACTTAATCTTTACCACAGGAGATAGTTTGGGTAGCGCCAAAGGACATTATTATGATAGTTCTTGTCCCGGAAATCATTCCTTAAAAGAGTGAAAAGGGGGTGCAACTCACCTGGGAATCGAACCCAAGACCTCTTGCTCGGCAGTCACAAAGTACGACCAATAGACCAACGAGGCAGTTAATAAAACAGGCAAAAAATATCAAATCAGGAATATTGTATATTCTAGTTCCGTGTACCAATACTTCTGCATTTATTATTAATACTTTGAAGGCCATTATTATAGTGAGATTTGCCGCCCACGTAAGATTAACCGTATATTGTGTTGCGATTATTATTCACTGTCAGACCTTGACGTAATCGGCCATTGTAAATAGGACTACCTTTAAAATTAAATATGAAAAATTATTTGTAAATTCCATACAAGCTATGATAGCCTAGTGGTGTGACCAGCGGACTGCCAAGTGAAAGGTTTCGTGTTCTATTCCGAAGGACGCAGAACGGTATATTTTCGTTTCGTGCGTATTTATCACACGCTCAAACGGTAAAGGAAAATATCGTGAGGTACTTGAATGCTTGAGCGTGTGAAATCTGCCAACCTTATCTTGCATCTTTCTTCTGCATCGCATCGTTCACACACGCCATCGAGAAAAACTGAGAGATTTTCTCGATGGCGTGCATTCGTGGTATGCAGATTTCCCCACAATGTTTTCCTTCAACTCACCGTTCGGATTACGAACATAACTTTGAAAGGCGCGTACTTTATGATTAATCTCACAGCAAATTTTAAAAGAAATTTTCAGCTAGTGTGAGACTAGCTAGAGACTAGTTTATTATTATTTAATCTACAATACCTACAGATAACCCTCCAACAATCTGCATCATAATTAAACTCAACAAATATCCAATAACACAATTAAACCATACGATAATCACCCTTATTTCCAAGAAGTTTAGGGTGGTTGTCATTCTCAGTAGCAATAATGCATGGAATTGAGTTTCATTCATTACCTGTTATGACGTAGTCTGATGAAAAATGATGTCTCCGTACGTGATGAAAAGAACAGTTTATGTGAAATGTCGCCGTGAAATTAATGGAGACACATTTTTCTTAAGGAAGAACGTCGGAAGTTTGTGCCCTATGGTAATATGATGGGTGGTGCCTATAAGAGCGGGGATTTTATCTCATGTAGGAATGGGATTTATACGTCGGCCGTAGGTTCAATTGATGTGAGGGACAAAATACACAAAATCAGTTGAATATACAGCTTTGTTCAGCTTTTTTGCTCTTTCGAAGAGGGTATATAAAAAAAATCTAGCTTAAAACGAGGTAAGGTTCTTCCAAATCAACGAATTACCATTATGTGGTTATATTTTTTTAATAATAAATTTAAGCTGGACTTACTCTAATGCCTTTTAATATCTCAAAACATAAATATCCCGCATACTTTAAATATATTGTAGGAGTTTAGAAATAGGTACCTTAGGTACCTCAAATTGCTTAGTCATACTTTAAGCAGTGTCTCAACGTTACACCTATTTGACTCGAATTATATTTTCATAATTATTAGGATCGGTGTCCGTTACACCAATCTGCTTGTTTACATTGCTTATAACTGTTGATAACCTTTATTTACAAACACTTATTATTTCATAAAACAAGATAAGTTTACACTTTTACCATCCACCACAATGTCTTCGTGTGTGCTGAATCAAACCGACTAAGAAGAAAATGTTGATTGAAACAACCTCTTATACATTCTGAAACGTTTATTGATTTCAATTTTATTAAACACCAGCTGTTACCCGCGACTTTGTCAGCGTAGTTATGAGTGATCGTAGGGTATTACACTATTTTATCCAAATGAAGTCGTATGTGACAAAAAAACATTAGAAATTTTATTTCCATCGACAAAAATTGAAATGATTTTAATTTTCACGGTAGTCACCATGATGACATCACTCCGATTGCAACAAAAAAAAACGTGAGAGGAATAAGTACGGATAAGGATTGATTTTTTTAATTAACAAAGAATTCTAATGCGTATCATTACTGTGTTCTGCCTGAATGCAAGAACACAAACATTAAAACAGCGTAAAAATATGGATTCAGGTACCAATTGATTTGAAAAGGCAAAATACTTTGTTAAAACTAGCAAGGAAAGATGCTAAATCGTTGTCTATCAAGACAAAAATTTAGTTGTGTGAGGATATCTCACTTATAGCTTCATAGAATCATTCTTTTTTGAGAGGTAGGGCATAGCGAGATCCCTCGCTCAAATTGAGCTGCCCGACTGGAGAAGTACCTCCTTACTGAAGACCGCAGATAATAAACAATAGTTGTATTTCTGCAAGTGAGTGAGGTTACCAGAGCTCGTTGAGGGAGTGACTATTCTGACAGCATGGGCATTCCGTTTGCTGTCAGTTTAGTAATTCCCTATTTTACGGAACCTTAACGGTTTCTGCAGGGGTTTGCAACGCATATATGCAAGCCTTCTGGTGTTGCAAATGTCCATGAGCGGCAGTGATCACTTATACCTATATAATAATGTTATAAAGATGTAAGGTGGTGGTTGGTTGTTTGTTTGTTTGCATTAAATAGGCTCCAAAACGACTGGACCAATTTAAATACATAGTTCTGTCAGCATTAGAATGCTACGCTACCCGTGTATAGGCTATATTTTATTTAAAAAAATATTAGGGATCCGTATGAAAAATTAAATTAATGTTGAAGCTGGGGCGGGTCGCTAGTATACAATAAATGTACAAAGACAGACTTAATGCCTTAGGCATTTTTTACTAGTCTACCTTCAAGTGGTGTAGAGACAAAATGGTAGTAGGTGCAACCAAGAGTAGAAAAAAATTATTATATCCAAAATACAAAAAGTTCAAACAGACAGAAAAACTGACAGACAGACACACTTTCTCTTTTGCAATATTAGTATAGATTAATCACAAATTTAAGGCTGATTAGCGGTACACGTTTTTCATTTAATTTGATTATTAATTCCTAATAGGCTCTTTTTAATGATTATTCGCAGTCACTTTTTATTTGAATAAGAATTCAAAGTACAGGTAAAATTATTACCTTTTTTTTAGTTTGATTATATCATCATCATCATCAACCCATTATTGTCCCACTGCTGGCCCGGGTCTCCTCTCAATTGAGAGGGATTAGGCTATAGTCCACCACGCTAGCCTACTGCGGGTTGGTAGACTCCACATGCCATCGAGAATTCTCTCAAGCATGCAGGTTTCCTCACGATGTTTTCCTTCACCGTTTGAGCATGTGATAATACGCACATAACTTCCGAAAAGTCAGTGGTGCGTGCCTTGGGTTCGAACTCGAGACCTCTGACATCTCAGTCCACTGGTCACACCGCTAGGCTACCACAGCTCCTAGGCTACCACAGCTCCAGATTGATTATATAATATTATATATTACTGAATTTGTAATAGAGTGAAATAAAAATGTTTTATCCCAACTAATACACAAATCGGCTATTACAATACAAATATTACCTACATGTAAGCGACCCTTACAATCCTAATACATCATGTCCCTTAAATGATTTTTTATAATGATTTCCAAATATTAAGGTAACCGTAGGCCAAAATTAAAAAGGTTAAAAACAAAAAAGTTATAGGCGATTTAGTCCGCGAAAAAACTTTGTCGGCCTCCCGAAAAATCGTATTTTGTCCTTACATCAATTGAACCTACGGCCCACGAAGAATAATATTATTATACTATATTATTCTCTTTAAAGTATGTCTGTCTGTCTGTGTGTTACCTTTTCAGTCTATTCACGCTTACTCGCTGAACTGATTTAGATAAAATTTGGTATGAAGATAGTGGTAGTCCCTGCATAGGTTTTTCCCCGAAAATTATCCTTTTAGAGAGCGCAAAGGGGGTAGTTTCTATGCAGACGAAGTCATCACAAAAATTAAATAGAAAACGGAATTAGGCTTCTAACTTATTACTAAACACTTCTAACAACTACGTATTTATCAAGCAAGCAGCAAGAGTGAACCCTAACGGACAAGCGTCAAAAACTTTATTTCAATTAGAATAATACATAGATTTTTAACCGACTTTAAAAAATGAGCAGGTTATCAATTCGACTGTTTTTATGTTTGTTACCTCATAACTTTCAACTGGATGAACCGATTTTGATAATTCTTTTTTTTTTTGAAAGCTGGTACTTTTTCTGTGGTCTCATTTCAATTTGGTCTAGTTCTGACCATCTTTTTTCCAGAGAATTATTTCCTTATACCGTTGGCTACATATTGTTGAAAGCGGATCATGATTAAACTTCTTGGTACGAGTCCCGACGAGCCCTCTCGTCATTTATCATACTGTAAACGTCAATACCAACATTGTCATTAAAGTTCAAATTACAACGACGTATTTTTAGGGCGCGAAGTGAAAAATGAGATGAAGAATCGGTCGATACGCTTGGAGAGCAAATTTTTGGCATAATTATCAACTCATTTGCTGTTCCCCCTACTAGGTACTGCTTATTAAGATTTTGTCCTGTACCCTGGTGCACTTTCAAACACAAATTAGCACTTATAAAACGTATAGACCCGTAATTATGTATTTGAACCATGCCGAAGCCACAGCAGCAATAGTAGCAGTGTAGTCAAAATTGTAAGGATTCTTTACTTGGAAGTACACAACATGGAATAAAACGACTTTCAATGAGTTTTATCGCGATATAAATGTGTAAAAAGGTATAAAACCTAAGTATACGAGTATTATAATTATTATCAGCTATAATTTTTTTTGTTAATTATTATTAATAATAATAATAATAATATTCTTTATTTTCAGACAACAATGATCCACCGTGTTAGTAAACTATATTAAAACTTACGGCTAGTGTTAGTGGTATTTATGCTGAATACTTATAAAAACAATAGTTAATATAGAGAACGAATGTTAAGTGATTGTCCTCTTCACTAAACTTATATACATCGGAGAGTTTATATTCTCCGCTATAGTTTTTAGGATGCTGTTGCCACTAGCCCGCAACCTTGACATCAGCGACGCGGTTTTTTTGCGAATGACGGCGTGGAAGCCGTCAGTTCGGTTTTCCACAAACATAGTAGAAGCGCTGCACCAACGTGGTAGTCCCAACAGCATCCTAAAAATATTATTATATTGTACGCGTAGGTCATTCAACGTTCTTTTAGTATAGTTGACCCAAAGATTTCCCGTGTAAAAACACTGACAATATGCCTTAAAAAGAGTAATTTTTACAAGATTGCTGCACCGAGCGAATCTTCGGGCCAACATGTTACCTCGGACCGCCAATGCCCTACGCTCCCTATCAATATCAGCATTGTCTCTAAGGTCGTCCGCGATAAAGTGCCCTAGATATTTAAATTGTGTCACTCTTTTGACGTTCAAACCGTTTAGGGTAATTTTAGGTAACGTATCTGGGCATTCACCGCCAGCCCCAAAGACAACGTACTGACACTTGCTTACATTATAAACCAGTCCATGTGAGGCAGCATACGCCTGGCAGACCCTAAGCATATCATTCACGGCACCCGCCGTCGGCGCCAGCAACGCCATGTCATCAGCGTAGCTTATGCTATTTATTTTAACACCATGGACACTACATCCGGCCCGCATATTGCTGAGATCTACGATTAGGCCATCTATATATGCACTAAATAGCCTTGGAGATGTTAAGCCACCCTGTCTTACCCCGCACTCTAACCTATACGTCTCAGAAAGTGCGTTGGACCACTTTACAACATTTTCTTGGTTCCCATACCAATACTGTAGGATCCTGAGGACTCCTGTCGGCACACCCCTATCTCCAAGCTCTCTCCAGAGTACATCATAATTTACCAAATCAAAGGCTCTGGAGAGATCCAGAAAACAGGCGTATACCGGCGTTTTACGATTAGTGTAATATTGGACAGTATGCTTGAGACTTAATATGGCGCTTTCTGTTGACAGTCCAGGTTGAAACCCGAACTGTGAGTCATGCACATATAGATATTTCTTCAAGTTAGAATCAATCATACTGTCCAACACTTTTGCCAGTGTGGTTGCGAGAGATATAGGTCGATAGTTAGACTTATCCGATATGTCCCCGGTCCTATTCTTAATTATGGGAACCACCAGTGTTTTCATTAATTCTGCTGGCAAGTAAGAGTGACTCAAGCACATGGTATAAAACACTGACAAAACCCTTGGCAGGTGAATTGACAATCACGTATGTCTAATAAAACTACCTTTTACGGATTTTATCGCGGTATATTGATATTATTTTAAGCCGACGTTTCGGGTCCTTTACAGCATCCAAAATAATAATAAATAATCCGAGCATATACCGCGATAAAATCCGTAAAAAGTAGTTTTATTTCAAGATAAGTGGTTTTAGTTCATTTAGATTTCAGAAACTCAAAACCATTGATAAAATTAGAGGCTAGTTTAGATATTATTTCACTCAAAGAAATTTTGGTCAGTCCTAATGACCAACCCGAATATAAATGTAGTTCTCACAGTCTAAATCGTAAGCAAATTGAAAGATATGACATAAAAGACAGCAAAACCACGTCTTGAATATCCGAACACAAATGTGGAAATACAACAATGTGAATATTATGGTATACAAATCAACAATAACAAAATACAATGAACATACAGTAATGTAAAAGCTACGCGCTTCCTCATAAGATTGATTAATACGAACATAATCACACAAGTATGTTGTTTACAATTGTTTATAACATATTATGTTATTGTTTTACTTTGAACATTTAAACATGGCCGATGATAATATAACGTGTATATATAAGGATGGGAGATAATAATACAATTAGTTTGTAGTGAAATGTGTGGCGAATAGTGTAGTTGTGTGTTCAATTATTGGAATATTTTTTTATAGAAAAGGTATTGTTTTATAATTGTGATTTTGATAAGTGTAAATAACTATGTAGGTTTCTCCCTAACTGCGCTATAACACTGTCTTCTGTCAGTTTGAGAGAAGCCTATTTCCAGCAGTGGACAGCGATAGGCTGAATTGAAATCTTGGGTGTACCTAAAGGGCCGGATGGGCCGCGCCCACCCCAGGATGTTGGGCTACCGATTAGAATTTCTCTGACGGTGGTTTGTGCCCACTCCTGGTGCCCACCCGAGAAAGTCTAGATACGCCCATGGTTGAAATAACATTAAATTTAACAACTTTCTCTGTAGCTGTGCATATCCTATTCAGCAATTTATGAAGTTGTACTACTAGTTACCAAGAAATTACATGGCTCCTAAGATATACCCCTGATACCTAGTTTAGGAATTTGATATAACAGACCGGTATTTGGGAATTCTCGAAGTTAGGCTATCATTGTTATTTTTAACTATATAAATGTGATTTTTGTCGTGTCAGTAGACGATTAATATAGGTGTGCTGATGTATAGGTACGCTAGAATTTGTTAAATCAAATCTGACAGGTGTCTTTTTGCCATTTATTTCTGCTGAGAATTCTTTATAACCAATAACTCTAATCGACCAGGAAACAGAAGCTAACCACACGGTGGCTAAAGAAAGAAAACAGATAAATAAAAGCGTATCAGGCTGCTTTTATTCCATCAGCGTTTTTTTTTAAAAAAATACTAAAAGAATTAACTCAATTGTAACTTTCTACTAAGAAGCGACACGTATCTTTTTCATATCACTTGTTTTAGAAAAAATCTATATTATCTTGCCCATGGTTTCCTAGAACTTACTAATTAATATAATTTTCCCTAAGATAAGGAATTCCTTGGAATAATAGTTTCTGGGAAATCCACTCGATCCTGTTTACAAATGATCAGATTATAATAAAATTTATCTCGTTAACAGTGGCTAAAATCATAAAAAATATCGGTGTAAAAGCACTGATTCGTGTAGTTTATGAACGATTCGAAATATTTTAAACAGATCTTGGTTTTATATCTATTTTGGTTGAAGTATTATCATTAACTTATTTATGTCCTACTGCTGGGCACGGGTCTCCTCCTATTTGAGAGGAATTATAGGCTATAGTCCGCCATGCTAGGAAGGGTTGGCTGGCGTATATTCGAAAATCTTCTTAAAGAATCTTTTTAAAGAATTAGCCTTCTAATTCAACGATAAAAATTGTTATGAATCGTAATATAATCTCCATAATTACATGCTTTGGCGCCAGAATTCTATTACTAGGTATGTTCTATTACTTTGCTTGAAAATAACAGCAGATTTAAAATTATAGGTATTCTTCCTAATTCCAGATGCAGAAAACACTCCTGCTGCTCCTGTCAATAGCGACGGCCATAAACTCGAACCCAGTGATGACCAGACAAAGTCTTCAACAACAAAAGACTCAAGATCAGTTCTGCGCCAACCTACTAAATTTCAACAACTACTACTACTCTTTAGAAGATCAGAAAAATGTGACAGGTATACCAGCAGACATGAGCATTCATTGGAAGACTTCAAAGATATTCTTCACGCTCATCAGTGATGAAATGAAGATGAGTCTCCAAGTCTTACAACCGAGCGGAGAATTCGAAGTTATTAAAGTGGCTGGACTCGGTCAATCGACGTGTGTTGATAACCTAAACGACATTGTGTATTTAGCCACTGATAACGGTGTCTATAAATACAAAGATGACGGCTCCATTGAGTTATATACTGCTTTGGGAGAAGATGTGATGTATATAGCTGTAAGCAGTGATGGGAGTGCGATGTATATAGCTACTTGGCCGCAAAATCGAGTACATATGATAACAAACGAAGGGCAAAGACAGGAATCGTTTCCAAACATACCCAATGGCCACGGACTGACGGTAGACCCAAGAAATAACATTTACTTTGTTGCTACAAAGACATCTTACATTCTAAAGAATGGATATTCTATTCCTATTAAGATTAAAGGACTCCCTAGCGACAAAATGACTGGTGTTTTTGTAAGCAGGTCTGATGAAGTTTTTGCTATGGATGAGAATAGTAACTTGTATGTTGTGGATGTTGACAACGCTAGTGCAAGGCAGCTTGGATCCTTTAGCGTTAACGGTGTGAACTCTTTTGCCATGGATTCGGCTGATAATGTCCTGATCGGTGTGAAAGGCGCCATTTTGAAATTCACTGCGTATGAAAAATCTCCATGCCCGGAATATGAAAAGTAAATTATTTGTGTTTTGTGACTAACTGTACCTATGTTAATTTGTGTGTGTCTAATTTGTAAATAAATTAATATATGTGTTAGTTTTCGTAACATTTGCAATATGTATTTTAACTTTATTTTTTCCTTGACACCTTCTTACGAGTTCTTATGATCTCCTTTTAAATTTTATTGTACTCATTGGCGTCTCTAGGTTGGGCAATGCCAACCGATCTTAGTTTCGTTAAAACAATATCCCACATCGATCGGAATCAGTCTAAGCACCAAGGGACCAAGCCCTTCCCTGAAAAATATATCGAGATACGCCGAAGACTGTATTTCAGTATTAGATTGGTATTTTGCTACTTTGACTGTGTAAAATATTATTCAAAGACTTTTTTAACTAACATAATTCTAGATATTTGTGTACCTAGCGATAATTTGAAGTTGGTATAAGTACTATACCAACTGCAGCTGGCACTGGAAGAAAAGAGCCGAATATCGAGCTCTGCGTTCACTAGGGGAGGCCTACGTCCAGCAGTGGACGAATATATGGCTGATGATCATGATGATGATGATATAACCCTAGGCTTGACCGTGAGACAAAGGGAATTTATGTTAGACTAGGTGCCTCCCGCGGCTTTCCCCGCATGGTATATAGATAAAAAATACCCTATGTGTTAATCCATGTAATAAACTATATGTATACTAAATTTCATTCAAATTTGTTAAGCGGTTTTTGCGTGAAAGAGTAATAAACCATCTATCCATCCATATTTACATTAATCGCGTTTATAATATTAGTAGGTAGGATTTTTAAAAGTAATAAATCCTAAGTCATTTTATTTTATGGGATGGTTCATGGAATCTAATCTTCCAATATTCTTGATATCCAGAGTAGTAGTACCTAGTAGTATTTGTAGACGAGAGATAAATCATCATCATCATCATCAACCCATTAACGTCCCACTGCTGGGCACGGGTCTCCTCTCAATTGAGAGGGATTAGGCTATAGTCCACCACGCTAGCCTACTGCGGGTTGGCAGACTTCACATGCCATCGAGACAAATCTCTCAAGCATGCAGGTTTCCTCACGATGTTTTCCTTCACCGTTTGAGCATGTGATAAATACGCACATAACTTCCGAAAAGTCAGTGGTGCGTGCCTTGGGTTTGAACTCGAGACCTCTGACATCTCAGTCCACTGGTCATACCGCTAGGCTACCACAGCTCTTAGAGATAAATAATAATAAAAATACATTTTTACCTCGATATCACACAAAACAGAAAAACAAACGGAATCATGTTACTATTATCAGTTTTTTTTATTTGTCACAAACAGTACCAAATCTGACTTCGGTTTATACATCTGACAACCTAGAGTGGGTGGTTGCAGGATTATAAAGACAAATTAGGGGTAGCTATAACCACCACAATTGATACCTATGCTATTTTGTACATTCGAATCAATTTTAAACACATTCACGTTCTTTAACTTAAGTCATGTCTGTATTAAGTTTACGTAATGAGAATTATTTATCACATGCTCAAGCGGTGAAAGAAAACAACGTAACGAAACCTGCATGCTTCAGAGATTTTGACAAAATAATTGTTTTGTTACAGAAAATATCAAGTTCCCGCCCAAGCGAAAGTGAATGCGAAGTGAGTTTTAAGTTCTTGGCTTGTTTTTTTTACAGAATAGCTACACCCACTATTGCAGCTTTATTTTAAAGATTCAGTCACCTAGTACCGCAATACTTTATAATTTAAACACTATTCCCTGTAGGTATTCCTTATTCTTACACCCAAATACTCCAACGCTACTCAATTTTAAGTAGCCCTCAAATAACGTGCTACAAACTTGTTTCACTATAATGAGTAAAGTTTAGTTTTTAAGTATTACGTAGTGTCCTTAATTTTTACGAATGCTTATGCCCTAGGTATTGGGTAAAGTGTGTTAGTTAATAATAATAGTAAATATTATTGTTATTACTTGTTATTTAGGCTCAGCAAGGCCAAAGGCAAACGTCACAGCCGCAAACGAAAGACTAAGAAACGTACTACCACATCCACTCCCGAGCCCACTGAAGAAGAAGAGGAAGAATAAATTATGATTCAAATAATTTATTTATTTACCTAACATCAATATTTATTGTTTACTTTTATTAATACCATCGTAAAGAATATTGTGGTCAAAATTAAATGTTTCCGAATAAATATCTGTTTTAGTGACATCTATAAAAATATTTTAGAACTATGTTTGAAACTACGATTTACAACGCCATCTGTTTTTAATTTTGATTACTATTTAAACAATTGGTTTCAAAATTCCCCGTGAGATGACAGCGCAAACTTATTAATATTTTGAACGTATGTTTGTAAAAGACTATTTTATTCTTTAATTAATTTATTGGTTGGTTTGAATTTCATGTAGTCTTTATTTTATAAATAAATACTATAACGAATAAAATTATATTTAAGTATAACCACGCTTTTCAATATCAAAACGCAACACATTTTCATAAAGTTGCCATAGTACAAATTACTTTTGTAGCTGGGAAAAAATATGTAATATTATGATCTTCCATTCATATTTTACGCATGAAAATTAAACTAGTAGATTTTACGGGTATGAACAAAGTTTCGATTTAAAACTAAATGAAAACATGTATTTATGGAAATATGTATGCCTCAGATTAGTAATATCCATGCTCATCTTATCACATTAACACAAGAATGTTAGGTGGAATAATGCTACTGATATTATTTTGATTTTGAAATCATGATTATGAGGCCTGGCATCCAACACCACGGAAAATCTTCTATAAAGATATTAGAATAAATTTTAGCATATATTTTGCTTATTCTAAAATAATTGATAATGGCTTTAGTGGCGTATGCCATGCACTTTATTACCACAACGATAAGAAATCCGTTACGATATTGGTCCGTTAATAAATTTTCCATTGAATTTTAGTGCCTACCTAAGAAAATGTATTAAGCAAATTGTTTTATGGAAAATAAATGATTATTATTATTAATTGTTTTTTCTGTCTAAATATATTGGTAATATTATATATATAATTATAAACAAAACTGTATACGTTATTTCAGGGGTTATTTATTTATTTTATGGCAGCACCGTTGCCCTCCAAACTAAACCAACCTACATTATTTTCTGTCACTTCACTTATTCATTCATTCATTTGTCAAATTGTCATACGCGTCGCCGATGTGTCAGGGAGCGATCGTTGTATAGTGTGTTATTTGTGTCGTAAATGTGGTTCGATTATGTGATAATGAGAAGACACGCGCTCTATAACATTATAATTAAGTGATGCTAGTGTTTTAAGTTCAGTGTCGTGTTAAAAAACCTTGTTTTCATTTGTATGTCATCGGACTCTTCAATATGGCGGCCCCTCGTCACAAATCACAACAGAAAAATATATCTTCGATATTTTCGAAGTTGCATGGGGCTTTCTCAGATGCGGTGTGCCCCACTAAACTTGCAACTGACAAAAGGACATTGGATAAGACTTGGAAACTAATGGATAAAGTGGTGAAACTGTGTCAGCATCATAAGATGAATTTGAAAAACAGTCCGCCGTTTATTCTTGATATCCTGCCGGATACGTACCAGCGTCTGCGTGTTATTTACTCTAAATATGAAGACAATATGCAGGCGTTGAACAGTAACGAACATTTTAATATATTTATAATTAATTTGATAAGGAAGTGTAAGCAGGCTATAAAGTTATTTAAGGAAGGCAAAGAAAAGATGTTTGATGAGAACTCTCACTATAGGCGTAACTTGACGAAACTCAGTTTGGTGTTCAGCCACATGCTGAGCGAGTTGAAGGCGATGTTTCCTAACGGCACGTTTGCTGGCGACCAGTTCCGCATAACCAAGAGTGACGCTGCCGAGTTTTGGAGGACCAACTTTGGAAACAGGTGAGTTCTGTAAAATAAAGATTCTAGACTAAAACTATAAACTGCCGCCCCTAAGGCGACTCTCTGACCCTGACATCAAGGGAATTTGGATATCAGTTTTTATGTTCTTGCATGTTCTACCATCTACATTTCATTAATTTGTTTTTGTACATATAGCACTCACAAAGTGCAGGTAATACAATTGAATTTGACACTAACATAACCCCTAGGATGAGTCTGACCTAATGGTCAGAATAATATAATAATTGGCTTCATAAAATACAGATTTGTGGCTGTAAATGATGTTAGGCTTACCCCTATTATATGGGAATATAAATAATACAATATATAAATATGCCATACTTGCAATTCAGCCTATTAAGGGTAAAGCATAGAAAAAATACATTACTTATACCTATTTGTACAGGAAGTCCTGTATGAATAGGTAATACAAACAGGACTTAACAGTGAAACCAATAGATATAAGTACAAAACAGTACAGTACAGTAAATATGTTACATGTTGGTATTGTGACAGGACAACAGAAACTTTTCCTTAACTTTTGAGCCTTTTTTCCTGCTGCAATCTAATTTTAAATAAACAATAATATGTATATGTTATGACTATGACATCACCAAATTAGGTAATATTCTGTTTTATTAGACTTCTATAACATTGGACCTTTAAATACTAGTGAAGTTTGACTGAGTACCACTGTAGGGATGTTATCATGAAAGTATGTTATAATATTTCATATTCTTCCAATATTTCTAGATGAGCTAGTCATTTACATAGTATGGTAGACTCATTAGGGCACTCTAAATTTATTACATTATACTATAACCCTCCTTCTGACGCAGTTGGGTACTAGGCTATTATTTTAAAATATACCAGCACATGTACAGTAACATGTACTATTTAGTTTTAAAAAAAAACAGTAGCTGAATAAATTCCTTCTGTAATAATAGGTAAATTCTTACTGTACTGGGCATATTTTTATATTTGTGTATTAATTGCAATAATCAAACAGGAAAATATGTTTCAGCAATCCTTACCTAAACCAAACCTTGTGTAGACTGTAACAACACTAGAACATATTATTTTTTTATAGTGCATTGACATAAAGTGCATATTAATTTCATGAATGGTTGGTTTGAAAACTAGTCAGCCTAGGATCAACAGTGGATGGCAATGGATTGATATATTAGTGTTACATGAAAGGAAAACTTTAAAAAAATATTGAACATGATATATTGCCATAGTTTTATGGCAATAATATATTATCAGTTACAAATTTGGCAAACAGTGCAGAAAGCTTATATGAATATGATTTATTCAGTATAGGCAATACTGAATAAATTCCTAACAAACAAGATGAATATAGCAACAACATATACTTAATTCAATGGCAAAGCATTTTAGTCTCAAAAAGAAAAAAAGTTATTTAAGAAAATTTTTGGGCACACAAACGAATTATCATTTGACTGGGTAACTGGGTGCGGGGCATTGAAAGTGTTAAATAAAATTGTCTCCCTCCAGAAAGAAATACCAGTTATTATTTTTACTCTGTATATTGTTATCATCAGCAACAGTTGAAAAAAGAAAGTTGTTGTTGATTCGGCTCAGTCATTTCCTCAATAACAAATAATACACTATCTAAGACCTAAGTGATAGAATTCTCTGACAATTAATTCTTAACAATGGAGGTATTAATTCTCACATGTCACGCCATACTTCCTTACTAAATGTCATAGCTTTCCCATGGGGAATAATGTAGATTTTTTCAGGTTTTTTTGTCCTATTGTATAGTCTTTGCAACCGTGTTATGATTTAAATTTGAATAGAGAGGTAAAAATTTGATAACTATACTAAGGAAATAAATGGGTCTATTGATATTTTGACTACTGGTACTTTTTGGTTTAGGTTGTTGTGTGTGAGGTGCTGAGTTTGTTTCTCGGGTTGTGAAGTGTTAAAATTTGTTATAACACTGCACCATCATATCTGTTTATATCAGGAAGTTTTAAAAGGTTGCTATATGTTTTAGCCCAGTAAATGGTAATATTGTTAGTGCCCTGAAAATATCCAATCTACCTACATTATTGTAATCCTCTGCCTACACTCTCGGTTTACACCTCTGCCTACACCGTCAGTGAATACCGCTCTTATATTTTATAGCATAAGGTCTCCACTTATGATTATTTATTTTCCATTCACAAAATGAAAGGGAAACACATTTTATGAATGGAAGAATTATCATCAAGTTTATTCAGAAATTCAACAATAGGTTATCTGCTGATAACTACAGAAAAAAAATTGCGAAAATATATTGACATACGAATTGTCAAATTCGTCATTCACGATAACCCCGTATCGCCTAATCATTTCCTCTTGTGTAATCTTATCTAGTGCATTTAATATTGTGTTCAATTAATCTGAACGGTTTTTCACCGGATGTAAATGGAATATAATCTTTGACTTCTTTAGAAATACCCACGTCATGTTATCGATCTAGGTATTAAGGTTTTTACTTACGATAAATATCGCCTAAAATGTCTACTTAACGTGAATTTCTATAATTATTATCTAGGAGCCTACTGCCTCGTTAGTCTCTAGTGGTCGTAAGTTCTTAGCAAGAGGTCTTGTATTCGATTCCGAGGTCCAGCAAAGTGTTATTGGGTTTTTCTATGAAATTCTCAGTAGCAGCCCGCGTTAGGATTCATGCCCATGGACTCGCCCGCGATGTGAATGCGAGGAGACCCGTGCCCAGCAGTGGAACCTTAATGGGTTGATGATGACATCGTGATAAAAAAAAATGTAATTAAAAATAATAATACTTAATTATTCTAAATTTGGAATATATACCTACTTAGCTACATTCTGTGTAAATCTCACAGTCTGTAAAAATATTATGACGATTGCTATATTTAAGTAAAGAGAGTATTGAAGTCCCACACAGAACTACCCACACGGTATATTTATACTTAGAAATATATATTTATTTTGATACGATTATATAAACCAACGTTTTTTGATGTTGAAAAGGGACTGAAAGAGAAAAATTGCGGGCTAATGAACTAGAGAATTTCTAATTATATTACTCGGGACATAAAATATAAACTTGTACGAAGTACTTTTTCAAAATAACAAGCATATTCAATATCACTCACAATACGCGGTTTTTTAATTATATTTAATGTGACTAGTCTATTGTAATCTGCCACGTAGCTACCACATTAAGTAATCCTCTCACATAATTTGAATCATCGGAAGCGTGTTGATATACCAGTGTTGTCTGAACCTATTCAACCATGCCGTTTCCAATCCAGTGACACAACGCCACACGTTCGCAATCGCGTACGTTAATCTCATTTGGTTGGGTTCGATGGTACTTTGCAAATGATAGGCTGAGAAGGGTATGATTGAATATCTTTGGAGGAGATTCCTGCTTGGCAACAAGCTTTTGAAACACCAATCAACCGTATTAAGCCGTCGAATCGATCCTTTTGATGAATATAAGAGGAATCCTTAGTTTTACTACACTCACAAACGACTGTGCACTGAATCTCGCTATTTTCATTATAAAGGAAACTTAAGCTGCTGGCCCGAAAATTTACCTAGAGATATCCCAATCATATTTAATATTATTCTGGCCATTTTAGGTGTCTAATTCCCAGAAATTACACCAATTTTACAGTCACGTATCAGTTTAAAGTAGCAATTGTAACATTTGTAACAAGGCATGAAAGATCAACGATCATCGACTTATTTCAGTGCAGATTGTTATTCTTGGAATAAGTTAAAAAACGCGATTGTTCACAGTTATGAAAAAGTGTTGATGTGCAGAACGAATTCGCATTTTGACAGCGTCAAGGTGTTGATTTTTTTTATTTAACACGCTACCCTTGTTCCAATTTTGCGGGAGAGGTTTATTCTCATCATTTTATATAATTTCCTAACGCCACCTGAAAGCTTATTACATCCAAAATCTAATTTAGAAAGAGGTCGTGCTTTTACATTCCACTTTATTTAATTATGCTCTCTGTAACGTACGTTGCTGTAACCATATTGTATACTTTTTCAGGACTGAAAAAGGCAATGACAAGTTTGAAATGTTAAAAGGCTTGTAGTATGTCTGCAAATAAATAACTTAAAATACTAGGAGTTTTAGTACTCTGACTTGGTTCAGAATTAAGTTTCATGCATTTCAAAGACTTCATGTTGAAATACAAATTGTGAGACAGAATTAAGTGTTTCATAATGAACAGGGATCTTGTAAATGTCAGAGATTAAACAGATCAATATAGCCAGGCTGAATGTAAAAAAAATCATTATAGGTACCTACATTATGCAATTTTCAATTTCGAATAATTTTCAACGCTATTGAGGTCATTAGCCATTACTAACTTGAAGTAAGACGATACTACCGTTATTCTTGCAAAAAACTCATTAAGGAAGTCTTAAACAGGATGACAGGTGTTCTTTGAACACCTTTGTAGTCATTAAAGGGGAAAGTAAAAGCACTTTAAAGTTTCCAGAGGTTTTACAACGACAGAAATGAGTCCGCGAATAAATGGAAATGTAAAAATATCAGAGAGTTCATTACCTTTGAAACTATAGCAGAGTTTACGTATGCGAGACGATGAAAAGCATTAATGCGTTTTTTCATCGGACGGACGTGATTCTTGTTGCAAACACTTAAATTAATTCAGGACACTTTTTGTATCGCTTTAAGGATGCCTCTGGGATTATTTTGGGTACTAAAGCTAAAATGTAGTATATTAAATGTTTTACAGGTAGATATTCTTATCATAATTCTTGCTGCTGTGAAGTGATTCGTGTGCATAAAGGTTAAAATTAAACTAAGTTTTTTCTCAATTTTGATTAAACTACACATATTGTTCAGTTTCATTAGAAATTAACAGAAGTTTCTCGTTGACAAACGTCACATGAAGTTTCTGTATAAACAATAAACTAGCCTACCCGGATTCGCACGGGTAGCAGTAATTAATGCATACATACCCTACGTATATAGATTCTTTTGAAAAATGGGTCATGACAATAATGTTATCTATAACCATCTAAGACACGTCTGTCAACGAATCCATGATTCTTAGTTGTTCCGTTTATTCAGTCTTCAATTATTGCGGCTATTATTTCCTGCATCATTATCATTAGCAGGCTTTTTATATCGTAATTGCGTATCCGGCTCTTGCCAGCTTCATTTATAAATTAATATTCCTCATAATTATATGTATAGTTGCACCGAGCTTTCATGATACTTGACAGACTTCTAGGCTTTTTAGCTTGCAGCTCTTGTAAGATAATCAGATCAACAATAAGATAACAGTCCATAACTTCTGTCGTTTCTGAAAGGTTAGGTGAAGGTGTACTAATATACACCCACATTTCGCCGGTGTGTTTTAGGTCCCATGCAATAGGTGACGAGCCTTTTGCCATCAACTGCACACGAATCCAAACTCCGAACTACTACCGAGAATTTCATAGAAAAATCCGATAACAGTTTGCTCGGTCTGGGAATGAAAATCGAAGACCTCTTGCTTAGCAGTACCACTTACGTTCACTAAACCGTCGAGACAGTTAAGGTAATTTGAAATACTATGACTAGACTGCAGTCACTTAATCCAGTCAATGTGTTCGCTCTATTATATAATACAGGGCAATTTTAAACCACATTCTGATCGATTCCTTTCCCTCATATATTTAAGGCGATGTCTCACTTATCTCGAACTTCCAAAATGTCACCGTAACTGACAGGTGTCGTGTACACTTGCAGCCTGAAGATATGCCAAGATAAGACAACCGATTGATAGAACTTCGAATTTTCGTTCCTTCGTTCGTTGCGTTTTAGATATGTACGAACTTTCTTTGGTAAGTGATGTCTGCATAAGTATCAGTGGTTATGTCAGTGCGTCATTTGATGACTATGATGTTTACGAATAAGAGGCATACCTACTGCTTTCAATTACGTTTTTAACCGATGAAAAACCACCTCCTCTGGCAAAATAGGGGGATAAGTTTGAAAAAAAATTAATAGAAATTTATTCCGATTGAAAATCGAAACAAACTTTAATTTTATGTCGGCGCCAAAATACCAAATAAATTATTGGACACGGTTTGTTTTCGTTGCCGACTCAAAATTAATGGTTTTTCGATTCTGTTTCAATTTTTTACAACATATACTTGAAGTCTCATTGGGTATCAAAATATATGAAGATATATATAATTATGTACGGTGTATATTACGGTGTATATTGGCTTAAAATAAACAATTATTCTGCTCCATAAATATTTGCATACAAAGCAATCTCCATGTCCCGACAGCGGATGGGTATAATTACAGGTCTGTTTATTGTCCTAAAAGGGAAAAAACAGGGCCCCAATTCACAATGCTACCACATTTCTATTTTTGGGCACGAATTTCATATAAGCAAAAGGATCTCTTTTTGAGGTTTATTTTAATTTGTTCGCACTACCGTTTTGCTTCATTATCATGATAACCAAAAATTGTTTTTTCACACGCATGGTTGAGGTATACACGAACATTAAATCTAACATAATGTTATTTTTAGTATGTAGATTTGGGAAGGTCATCGGTTATACGCAGATATGTACTTTAGCCGTATTAAAAAAATCATACCTATAGAGCGGCAATAGTCATATTTATATGTGCTTCACAAAATGTACTGATACTGGTTTCTAAACTAAGGTACCTATATCTTGTATTTTGGGAGTCTGTGCACAGTCGTGGAATAGAAAAAATGTAACATAAATTTATACAAATAGAAAGTAAACATAAGGTAATATCTTATATTGATGAATCTTATTGTGAGTGAATAAAATCCACATTTCATGGGAATTGTAGCACTTAAATAACAATATCAGAAATCGTACTGGGAGACCAGAAATAATAATAATAATAATAATAAAAATTCTTTATTGACACATGACAGAACAGTAGTACAGTAAGATGTTCAAATTGATGTACAATAAGAAGATTAACAATTTCATGTTCTGCCAGTACTTAAATTAGGTAAACCTGTGCTATAAGTACCGGCAAATATACATGGCGTGAGGATAGGTTTTTATTGGTTTGAAAAGGATTGATAAAAAACTATGTATTTGAATTGAATTCTGCTTGTACTCATTGAGTTTTACGATAATGTGTATTCTGACCTATTTTATTGTAACAACAAACACAATGATACACAACATGAATGAAAAACCCATGCCCAGAAAGTTACATCCCGAGCAAATTGTGTGACTCAATTTAAGGAAACGTAATAATAACTTAGACGATATGACGCGCGTTGTGTCAGTATAATATATGTATAGGTATTGCAGCACTTTTGTTCTGGCTCATTAAAATTTTATACAGACTGAACTATTTTTAGCTCAGTTTCAGAGTCAATTTGGATAGTTATTAAGTTATTGTATAGTCAAATCTCTACTGCAAGCTTTGTTCCAGTGAAGGTATGAAAGTAAATATATCGTTTGTTAATGATGAGTACAGTCGGTACCTGCTGAATTTTCAGAATTTCTTTACAACTGTTGCGTTTTATGTATACCAAATTATACTCCATCAAAGTGTAACTCCATTAAAAATTGCTCGCATCTCTAAAACCAGTGCAAAAATATCGAGATATACCGCAAAATTGCAGGATCAACACAGAATCCCGATGTCACACTGACATACGTCAGTCAGGTCCAGTACTGTCGTCCGTCTGAATAGGGTCATTAAGTGTGCCGGATGCGCAGAGCAGCAAAAAAATGGAGGGTAAAAGTGGAAACGAACGTGCTTGCAAACAATATTTAGACATGTGTACTTTACAGTATACTGGAACTGACTGACGCAAGCATTCCATGAAAGAATGGAAAGAAGTTTTAGTAAATAGGCATACCACAAAGAGGGTTTCTCCGAACCTCTAAGAGGACATGAGGTGGTATTGACATATTACCGTTGTATTGACGCGAAAATATGTATATAAATATAATAGATAAAGAAGTATTTCAAGGAGGTTGGTTGCATATCGTATTAAAATTTGAGCTTATCAGTGCAAAACCTTCCGCGTTTTTGAAGCGTACACAAACCAACTTAGCATTCTTCATTATTTTTTATGTATAGAATACTGATTTGACAGTTTAATTCAATTCCTTTAATGTTATTTGTCGAAATCGAGGAAGGAGGAAAGGTGTGAGGATTCCATAGGTTTTCTTCTCCGCGAGCGGATGTTTTGAGCGTATTACGCCCGGACAGATTCCGTTGGGACGCCAATTTTAGATAGCGTTTTATTTTTAGTGTTCCGTTCCGGAATTGTGTGAATGGCACTGTTTTCAACATAAAAAGCTGTCTGGTCGGGCCTTTGATAATGCCCTTTGGTGCTATTTGCGTCAAAGTTAAGGTTGTAGGTACGCAATAATGTTTTTGGTACTAAGATCTTTTGGTCTACATCAATAAAAGATTATGACTGATGTTTCTCACGCCATATAATTTCGCGTAGTATCTAGTGACTTTACCGAGTCTTCTTTAGTTGCCTGATGTTCCATTATTCAGTATAAGCTTGCATCCCACGATCCTTACGATGTAAGACCTATATCTAAATAAATTTGCAACATTCTTCTGGATAGTAAATATAAATGCCTTCAAACAAACCTGTTTAGGTATAAAATGTATGGCTGATATACAAAACGCGATTATAAAACTGCAAGAATATGATAAATTGATTTACTTTCGGCTCAGCATTACCGGTAATGGAATTTTCACCAATTTCCTTCTACTCGCAACTTGACGAGGACGAAAGATCAAAATAATAGCTATCAATTAAGTCGTGGCTAGAATTTAGATCAATGTGGCTAGATTTTTGGCTCCATTCGTTTTGATATAAAATATTTCCTGTACATTTTTCACGCTTTCGTCATTTAGGCATACATTTTTTTTTCATTGAATAGAGTAACTTACTGACATCGTAACGACAGGTAACGCCAACGTTTTATATCCTTTCTTCTTTACCAATGTTGCCAACACTATTATTATATTATATTATTATTATTATACACTAAGCTACTTTAGCCATCTGGTATTTTTCTGTCTCTGAAATGGGACGAAAAAAGAAAATAGAAATAAAATATGGAAAGATTCTCTTGGTAAACAATTATAGGTTTTTTTGACAATTTATAAGTAGAATCAATTTACGGGCACGTATTGATTTTACGTAAAATGTTCATTCTCCATAATTAGATTTTTAATTCTTTGATCGTTATAATTTGATTCATGTTAAACTGATCGCTAGTTTTGGGAAATTGCCCAACGCAGCAATTCTAGCACTAAATTAAATTGTTGCGTACCTAATCTGTTGATAAATTCATTCGAGGTTGTGTGGGATGAGGTACGATACATGTGGGATAGACATTCACAATTTGTTTAAGATATAAACGAATTGTGAATGTGTTATGTATGTTAATATAAAACCAGCTTATCGATATGTGTGCCGTAGTAAATGCTACCCAGTTTTCATCACCGTTCACAATTTCCCGCTAGCATCTAACTCAAATATTAGATTCTAACGCAATCAGGTTCAGGAAATGAAACCCTTAAAGTTATGACGCCATTTTCGTTGTAGCTTTAATATTTATTTTCGAATCCAGCAGTGTTACCGGATTACCCGTAAATGCCTAGGTTATTAAATTTGTGCGTGTTTGTAGACGGTTTATAGTTATGGAACAAAATCATTACAAATTGAGCGTTAGTTTCTGATTTATTTTTGTTCTCTTCCGCTATTTTTCAATTTAGTTCTTATTATTCTGAAGTATCGTGTGCCTCGGAAATGTTATTTCCTAAAACTTTCAAGTCGAGATAGAACTATGTTTATGATGGGCTCTTGCCAACCTATTCTTATTATAATCAATAAGTATTTGTCTGATAATTAAGATAACTTAAGATAACACACAGAAATTTCTACTCATCGAAGAAGACACACAATTAACTTATTACATATTTTAAGGACCAATTTTCCCAATGAAACTGACGAACGTTTACTGATTTTTATTTTTGCGGTTCCGAAGTACACACTCAATATAAGACACTCCACAACACCAAGTGGGTCTTGCGTCCCTGTTCCCAAGGCTTCGGCAGCGTACAAATATAACAAACGAAGTAATTTATCGTTAGGATATATTTTGTTATCTTGTTTGTTCAGTTATACTTTTATTAGGGTAGGTAGGTACGAAAAACGCGGTGCTAGCGAAATGCCGTCTACCATTGAGAGAGGTTTGAGCAAATTGGCTGTTTGCTGGTCCAAAATATTTCTGAATGGGTGTGCTAAACAAATAGTACAAATCTATAACACGAAGATTAATATAATCCATTATTTTACTTGGAAGCTTTCGTCCCTAGAATATCGTAAAATAATACTAAATAAAATAAAATTGTGTGTTAGATCTGAAATGATAAGTTTAATAGCTGTTTCATAATAGTCTATTATTTTGTTTGCTCTTGAGGGAACATACGTATAATGATTACAATACATCATAATTTTTATTAAAATGGCACAATCATAAAGTTTACCTACAAAGGCTTTTGCCACAAGAAAATGCCAGAACAGAACAGCTTCTTTGACTCGAGTACAATACAACTAGTCAAAGTTTGACACTTGCCAACTTCAACAATGTTTTCGCATGATTAGTTGAAGTTGTTTATGCTACAGTTTATGACAGCGTTGTCCTAAATGCTGCATTATTATGTTGAATCTGTTAATTATAGTTTCGTCTTCTCATCTAAAAGTCCTTGTGAACCTTTCATCAGAATAGAGTGACAATGAACTGCGCTGCCAAGTTTAAAAGAATTTGAGTGACTCTTGTCATAATTTATATTGTCTTGACCTATACAAGTTCAACAGAACGTGTTTGCACTAAGAATTGATTGATTGGGTTGTTCAAAGAGGTTGTTTGCAATGATGACTTTCTGATTGCCAGTTCACATCCTGTTTGAGTATTATTTTTGGTTCATTATGAACTTCTTGTAAACAGGATGCGAAATTATAATTCAAGAGAAAACGTGAAATCACGATGTTACTATTTAAAACTAGTTTGACTTTGTTTAATAATATGAGTTTAGTTTCCGTTGTCTAGATACATCTATAGTACATTATAAATTTCGATATCTACATTATAAAGAGGAAAAAAAAATTGGTTTATTTGTTCAATACAATCAAACGCCTATTTTATTTAAAAAGCAATTAGGGATTAAATACAAATCGGTGCATAGCTGGGGCCGGCCGCTAGTATTCTATAATAAGCATTGAAGTTTAATAAAATTCAATGCGCTGAATTCAATAATGCTAAAGTTTTATGACCTGTAGATATTGACTTTTCAAACAGTTATGATGTGAAACGGTTACATGCACATCATCAGTTATTATTGGAGCTCTTCTATAACGCACTAAACGTTAACGACGCTCGTGATCGGGTAAATGTCAAGTTGTGTGCTGACATTTAAGATCGTCCAGTCTCTTAGAAAATTGTGTACATCGATATGGTTTAAAGTGTTCAAGGCTTTGTCTTCTAGAGGCTAGTCGCGATGGCGTTATTATGTATCCCACCTATTATTGCACATCTTATGCATTTCAGATGGTACTACTTGTAAGAAATTTCTATTGGTTGAGATCTTTGACCGTTTTTTCGGCATCATGTTATCTTTAGAATGTCCACTGTTAAATATCAGAAGCCTTTCACAAAATCTGCAGCACTAAACGGTCCTTGACTTTCTCGATCTTTCACTTAGTGAACGGATTTGTAACCGCAACGGAGTGCATATCAGAATCAGCCTCGATTTCTATTCCACTCTCAATTGGATTTAAAAAGGAATTCAATTATGTTTCAAAATTTTTTAATGAAGACTTAATTGTAACAATTAATTCAATCGCGCTAACTACTTATCCCATAAAAAAATTCTGCCATAACATTATTACATTATTATCTCTAGACGTAGGAGATTGCCAACATAATCAGATTTTCTCCAAGATATAAATGGGTGCGGACACGACTATAACAATAATGTACTACATTGGATGCTTGAATAGAATATAGATAAGTAAATTAAGATATTTTTGAACGTTTTTTGTGTTATTTAAGGCAGGCTGTGTTACAACGATGTTAAATCGAGAAAAAATATACCTACCTACAGAGCACCTCTATATTTAAGAATATATGAAATCGCACTTATTTGAATAACATAAATCATAATGTTTCAGTGACAACTGATTCACTGAACTTGTTCATTCATGAACCAGCCATTGATAAAATTCAAATTAAGTGCTTGGTATTCGTCGGGAGAGTTAAACCGTTTGATAATAACTCTGTTATCCCATCAACTGATTCGGGATGAAAAACAATTTTACCTCCTTTATCGGATTTACCTATTACCGGCCGATAGCTTTTATTGCGGATTTCGTATTTCTTTTTTTTTTGGAATTATCGGATTCGTGTTTTGGACATCTTTGGAATACAATTTTATTACAATTGTTGATACCAAAACTGATATGGATCAACCTCCATTTTACTTACACCGCTATCGTGTTTGTTAACCAAATATGTATTTCTTGCTTTCAAGTGTATATAAAATATCGTACATAAAAAAGAAGTAATATAATCGGTTTAATGCTATTGAAAATTCAACTAAATCAAGAAAGTAGTTCTTATTTAGTCGATTTTTTAAATAATACTGAATTTTCTTCAATCCATAACCATGTTTTAAACATGTTCCTAATTTCCCTTCATAAATAACAAAGTGGGGCATATTAATAGTGAATTTATATAGTCAATTCTGACCCTCTCTGCGAGCATGTCAAAGAATATTAATAATTTCCATCATTCTGATGGATTCGCCAAAAATGTATCGTTCCCATAATTTTATGTTTCATAGATCGGAATTGAAATATATGTAAATATCTTCCAGTGACGTTTTTACTCACGTCATATACCTTTACGACGCAGTATTTTTTTTTGCGTTTCTAATGTTGTTTTGGGAAGCGGTATTTTCATTTCCCCGGGGTATCGTAAAACGGAACATGGACAAATTATATTAAAGAAACGGCACAAATATTGTACAAGATGTCTAGCTAAATTGTGTGGAAATAAAAACTGTAGCAGTGAAGTGTAGTCAGCGGTGGGTCTAGGTGACATATTAAAAGATCTCAATTTCCATCTCAATAGAGTAATTCCTGTCCCTCCAATGTTCATAGATGAAAATATCATTGACGATTCCCGCTAAGCAGTAAATCAATTGAGTCCGCCTGAACTTGACCCCTCGTAAAATTGTAACGATACGCTCCGCTTGCAATTTTTAAACCATCCTATCGTCGTTCAAATGTCGTCTTTGTCTTCAGCAGTGTAAATCCCAATTTGGATTAAGATTGTTTCGGGATTTCGGTCCGCCTCTCACCTTATACTATTTCCGACCTTAATACATACGTAATTTGGTTCAGTTTCAGTCTGGCATGTTTGGCGTTCATTGATTCTTTTATTCTACCTTGCGTCTTGAATGGAATATTTTTGCTACCGTTGTGGGTACTTCATATGTGTCGTACTGGCCTTATGCCAAGAGATCTCCATTATTGAATACAAACGCCACTTTCATATTTTTTTTTAGTTTTCGTTATTTATGTTTATTGTAATTCATTCGGGTGTGTGAATGTACAATGTGAATACTTGAATAGAACTGTTTTGTCTTACAAATCGATTTTGGCCTTAGTTCTATGAACATGGATGTTAATAGAATACACCTAAGCTTTGATTCGTCATATGTCCTACCTAATTTAATTAGACCAAGAACTTACTCAGCGGATAAAATACAAAGGAAAAAAAAACATACTAACATTGATTTTATATTGAGATACGGAAGTATGAATTATGATATGATTACTGACTTAGTAATCGGGTTGAGGAGATTCAGCTTATCTACGCTAACTGGGAACCAACTGCAACATGGTTGGAAAATGGCTAGAAGGGATTTTTTCAATTTAGAAAGTTGCTTTAGGAATATCGCGTATAATCTGTTTTTTATATTGTGTAGTTGGTAAAGAGGATATATATTATGAAAGGCTACTATTATAGCCAGATTTAACTAGAAAATTCTGGCCAAGAAATTTTTAGACATGGGATTTAAGAAAAACGGGTATACAGCTATTTATGATACTGGTGGATTAGACTGTACATTCATTATAAATTATAATTCCCAATTCGCCTCGTAGCACGCCCACGAATCTTCACTTTTTATCATACATTTGCGTCACCGCCATATGTTGGATGTTCCATCGATGCATATAATACACCTAGCGATGTGCTTCCACCTATCTCCTTCTAAGAAGTAAAACCTCTTTGCCAGAAGTGAATCTCTTTCATTTGTGGCAAGGAGATTCTTCTTCATTTCTCAGAGAGAATATGAAATCTGTTGTTGGCGTCTTGTGTTTTCGGGTACCTATGTTTAAGCTGGAAATGATTAAGTCTTACTTTTTGGTTACTTTTTGGCAAGCTGCCATCCATCATGCATGCTCGCACCGCACCGCATCGACGTTTAACATCAGTTAAGATAGTAGCTAAACGCAGGCCTATCGTTTTATCCGTTTAGAAGCTAACCCGCAGACATCTCTTTTTGCATTGGGGGTTAAAAATAAATCTTGATGTTTGATATGAATTATCGTTTCATTATTTTTTATTGGTTTTATAATAGTCACCGTTGCCGTTGTTTCGAATTTTACTTCAGTTAATAATTGAATTGGTACCTACCCTTCTAAAATAATCACGTAATGAGTAAATTAAAACATCTAAAAATGCGCAGTAAGTATATTCTAATCTTAGTATTTATAGCGGCAGGAAGTGTATGCGACTGTCTATCGTAACTCGCCCTTGAATCGGCATTCGCGGTTTTGATCGCCCGCTCGCTCATGAATGGTTGAGTTTCATTGATACATTGCGTATGGGCGTATCTTATATGTATATTAATATCAGATTTGACGCACTCGTATAGATAAACGTTTATCATTCATACGGTTCGATTCCTTTCATAACATTGATGTGGTTATTTTAGTTTGGGTAGATTTGAAGTAAACACCTGTCATTTCAATTTAGTTAATGATAATCAGAAGTTTATTTTCTACCGTCTTAACTTCGTAGGTCGTCCTTCAATAATATAACTTCCCATTTCCTACCTTCAATCTCCCTCTTCCCTCTCGCCCCTCTCAATTACTGCCGTTATGTCATTTAAATTCTGTTCCTAGCTCTCATTTCGTTCTATTTCTATATTTAATGTTCTAGAATAAAATACTTTTGTTTAGATTTTTGTATCATCTCTTTTTTTTGTCTTTGGTATATTTACAATGTTCTAACTTCTCAATCACTTCTATATAAAGCACTATAAAAACAGAATGTAGACAAAAAAATACCTATGTTCTACGTGAAAATTATTTTTATGTGAAATTCAATTAAAAAAATCTTTAAAAGAATATAATTGTCAAGCTTAGTTATATCACTATGGACAGCTGTGTATAAATACATGATTTTGAGCATAAGGCACGCCCCCTCTGTATTTCGAAATCATGTTCGTGGTCATTGCTTTGCTTTGTGTCTTTCGCTAACACTTGTTAAGTTGAACCTGGACTGCTTCTCATCAGTACTAGTGCTACAAAGTACTCTGGCAGTTCATACTAAATTTAAAAATAAAATATCACGGCGTTAGCCTCGCCCCTGCGTGTAATGGAACAACGCCGTTTAGGCGTTGAAGAAAAAACTTTGACAAATTTCAACCAAATTTGTTTATTCTGAAACTTAATTATGTTTGTTTACAAAAATATTCGGTTTGTTATTCTTAGGGGTACCTCTGAATAAATCAATCATTGTTATGTATGTCAAGTTTTCCTCCGGGCTTTTGTAAAACAAAGTAATCAAATTAATATTATGAAAAGGAAAGTTTTATGTGCTAAGTCTGACTCAAAAAGAGTTAATCTATTTGATGTAAAAACTTTAGTTGGTATGATGTTCTTGCTTGGGTCGTGACGGTTTGATATTAGGTAGCTACTTGGATGATTCTCTTAATCATCTACTGCACAAAAACAGACGTAATAAATAAACCAGACCCGATATTGCTTACGAGAAAACTGAGATGATAATGATGAATATCACCATCATCAACCCATTATTGTCCCACTGCTGGGCAAGGGTCTCCTTTCATTTTTGAGAGGGATTAGGCTATAGACCACCACGCTAGTCTACTGCGGGTTGGCAGATTTCACATGCCACCGAGAAAATCTTTCCTCACAATGTTTACGAAGACAAACAAAAAAACTTACGAAAATTCTTTGGCCTTGGGTTTGAACTCGATACCTTTGACATCTCAGTCCACTGGTCACACCACTAGATTTAGATAATCCCGACATTATTACACGGCGCCATCTAGTTCCGAGCTAAGACACGAGGTTTGTATATCCGTAATATATTTTGTTAATACAAGTCTATTATACATAACTCAACATATCCTGCTTTATTTTCCAGTTAATCACTGGACATTTCATAGAATTATTCTTCAAGTCTGTAATCTGGATCCATCTAAGTTACGTTCATCTAATCGACATCTTCATTCCAAGAATCAAACTATCTATAACCGTTTACACTTCTGTATAATATATCCTACGTTTTCTTTTATCACTGTTTTGGCTAATCGGAAGAGTTACGCATTTCCTACAAACTCAATAATAAATATACGACTTCCATTCATAGGTCTTGCATGATTAATAGCAATTTTGCACATAGCATTTAGCAGCTTGACTCAGTTAGGCAGCCAAGCCATAGGTTCTAAGGATTCCAATTACAGTTCTATTTCTCTGGTTATTTTCTATAGCTTATATGAATTTTTTATTGGTTGAAAACAATAACAGTTGTTATATAATTGTTTACTTAAAAAATAACTGGTCCTAAAGCTTTATAATCATACAATACTATCTCCGGATGTATCGGCATTGTTAATCACCATTGTTCTTAAAGATAGCGATAATACTTCGAGGAAACCAGTAGTCAGATAACCAAACAATCAAAGATCAAATCCAATTCTTCTAGGGCAAATAGAAGGCCTATTACACTGAACTTGACCTTGACCTTCTCTCCTTAAAAAGAAGTCCCGATTCTCGATAGGAGGATTAAGGATCGAGAGTATTGACTTGCAGATCCCTAATAATAAATACCTTCGGATCAGTGGGACTGACTAAGCTCCCCGTAATGCCGGGCGATTTGGTAGAATGTCCGTGACAAGCAAGGTTTATACCTTAATTTAATAGTACAATGTCCAATTTAAATAATCTCTATCTGCCCGAAAGTAGTTATGCTTTTTGCTAGGTCCTGTGACCTTTGCAAGAAGAACGTACGCTCACCTATTTTAGCCCCAATGATGGCTAACTCCGTATTTAAATATTACGTAGATATCTTGCTAGTCTTTCCTTCCACGAAACAGTTGAGCAACGTGGGATGGTAGGAAACTTATGTTTCCGGTTTACAGATTTCCTTAAACTTCCAAAACAACAAAGGTACGTAAATACTTTTACAGTTTTGTTTATAGTGGCTCACTATATAGTAAACAGCAATTTTGTTGAAATTTCGCGCATCAAGGTTGATAATAGCTTAGCATAAATCATAAGTAAATCGTAAATCCAGTTACGCGTCATAATGGTTTTTATGAACATGCAATTTTGTTTGCGCGGTTTTTGAATTTCATTTCTTAGAAACTCAGATTTATTATAAATCAGAGATGTTTATGGAGTTCCTCGCTGATGGATCTATCCAGATTGTTTGTATTCTTACATTGCGATATTACAATATTGTGCTGTGGAATTGCGGTTTTCTCAAATGGACTTAAAGTTTTTTTGTAGGTATTTTATGACCGATTGAAGGTTTTATCGTGTAACGTGACTTCTATTGTTTTAAGCATAGACATTAGACAGACAAAGCGTAGTTAGTGCAATTTTTTAAATTAAGTACCTACCTGTATTTCAATGACGAAGATTATGCTGTAAGGTAGTAACAAAAATAAATTACAGTTCATAATCGGTTATCAGATGGAATACCAAGATTTTAACACCAGATTTGACTACGCAACCAAAGCCGTCATAATCTCGAAACACCATTGTAAAACCATAAAATTGCCACATACTCACTGTTAAAGTTTTGAGGTATCAATAAAGTTTCGGATGTTTGGTATCAACCCACACTAGGTTATTACTACCAGCCCAGGATGTTACTATTTGATAAAACGTAACTACGCTCGGTGGGATACCGTTTGATTGTTTACGTCCTTTCACGACGCCATCTTGAATATTTGTGTTTTTATTTTCACGATTGAATGAGCGATTTGGTTGAATGAATGAGTCATCGTGGGAATCGCAATCGTTTGAGCCAATTGCGAGCAATTGAGATAAATAATTCTTTTTGCACTTCATATGTTGCACTTTTTACTGATAATGTCGCTTTTGTTATACCTAATAATAACTATCATTTCAACTGACAAAGTAAAGCTGATGAAGAGATTCCCTTTAACTCAATCTCAAATGTTTTATTTCAATTAGACCAATATTACAGGTACTTCTGAACTGTCAAAAATAATTGTAAGGTTCAAGAAGTAAGGTCTTATGGCAAAGAGCCGGCAAGAAACTTCAGTAGGTGTTAAAAGATCATATTATAATCTTTCTTCACCTTTATTATTTGGTCAATTATAATTCTAATACCTAAACAAACTAATTCTTGACATCTGAGGTCAATGTTTGATTTATTGCATTGCATAAAGTCTCGGTAAAGTACTTGACGACAATATAAAGCGTGAGCTTTAGATATCCTTTGATCTAGTCAAAGCCAACCAGCGAATTTAAATGATTCTTAAAAAAAACAACAGGAAGTATCTCGATTCTTTTCTGTTCCAGTCCGGGTTTAATAGAAAATCTTAGTAATTCGTGCTCGCCGGCAAATGAAAAGAAAGGTGTTTCTTTTTGTTATCCACCAACCAACGGAATTAATTTTGTCGCTGTAGAATTCAACAATGGAAAATCAATGGGACATTTTCACGCAATTTGCATAACACTTTTAGATGAAAATAAATAAAGAAATTCAAAAACACATCTTCACGCTTTTCTTTCAGTCTCATAATGAATAACGTACTCCACCTATTTATGGGCTGAGAAGCTTACCTGGGAAAAAATCGGGAAATACCCCTCTCCAAGCAATATTTTTTATAATTAAAGGGAAATCCTTGTAATTAAAAAAAAAACTTATTTGAACTCTTCATCTTCAACCGAAATTGATACCCATTATAATGATTTACAATGATTATGAATTATTTTATAATGATACCCATTATAGCTAGGTAACTAAGTAGATTATTATCAGTTATGGGTATGCAATGCAGGTGCATTAACACAATTAAAAAGAAAGTACGCTATTCCAACAACGTTATCACACGACATTCATAAAAGTGATACATTATAATAATGACATCAAAAGGCACGTGTTGTCTATTAATATCACAACAGATAGTTCGACAGTTTGTGTCTAGACTAAATACCTGGGCAGCATGAATGGTCGCAACACACACATTCGTGGTATTGTACGCGCGCAACCTTGCACGAGAAACTTGCCAATCGGATGTTACTATTTTGGTTTAGTAGGTCATTAAACGAAACGAGCGCTCGCTGGCACGATTTTTGGGGTTGGTAAGTATTTTTACGATTGATACTGTTGTTAGCCCTGAACTGGAAATTAATACTGAGTAGGATCTGTATATCGATGTCATATTTACGCAGTCTAACAGCGATATGATGTCATCGCATCCCTACATTGAACCAGGGCTGCCAGTAAGCAACGACGCGATTATGCCATTTAGTATCTGAAATTATACCAAATGCGATGGTAGTATACCATACTGCCATTCTATGTCGGATGAGCTTTTTTTTTTTTTTAAGCTCAAATCCCTCGATTATTCGATTATCCTTTGCAGAATTAGCGGACATGAGTTTTTTTTTGTGAGCGTCTTGCTTTTGTATCGAATTATACCAAATGATCATGGATACCACATGGATACAATACATCGTCGAATTATACCAATTTGGTATCAAACGATACAATCTGGCAGCCCTGCATTGAACAAGCCTCAGTTGGCGTGACATATGGCACGTATACAGACGCACAGCATAGCTTGGAGAGCCCTTCTTTCTTCTACTGATCTAATTTAAATAATTAAGCAGCAATGCCTCTACAGAACTACATCATTGTAACGTAGCACGTATAATGACCACACTAGCTTGTCTATCGTGTTCATTTCGTCTTCTCGACCAGTTTAAGGGAAGATGGTTGCTATAGTCAGTACACGTGACCAAAATTAGCGTTTCTTTTCACGTAGTATTAATTAAAATATAATGCAAATTATGTAGCCATTACTTTTAGTTAATATTTGTATCGAAAATGATGTCTAATAAACTTCCCTTCTGCTCCGTAAACTCTAAGTTATAAAATTGGATATCTTACCGTTTCATTTTATCGTATTTCCATTCAAGAGAGCAATCTTTATTGGCAATTGTATGAATCTGTAAATTGACACCCACGAGCCAATCGATTGAGTTAAATAAGTGTTTTCCTGTTGTAAACATTCGAAAAGGACAAATTGACAATTACTTTCCTTTAATATTTATACGACAGGAACAGGATCATCCGTCACTAAAATAAAAGTTGATGTACAACACAATTAGGTCGAATTCCATAAACCTACTGCATATTGCCAATGTAGCTTCAATTAAGTTCTTAAAAAAGCATCAATTAGAGCATTCACAATTAAGGCTCATATAGACAGTACACCTACAGTTCTAAATTAAGCCCTGAACAGAATTAATTGGACCGAAAACGTATTCAATGAATGAAAGCAGTCGTGGCATAAATTGGCGGTACATTTTGTATTTGACATGCGAAATCAAGACTGATTGGTTCCCACCAGTACATTCAAAACGTTCCCAAAGCCACAAAGAGTAAAAAAGGACAATGTATTACAGCAATTTGTGCGTTGATGATAAACGCAGCGCATTTAAAGCAAGCAAAACGAATTGGCAAACTTTACATTTAGTCTCACGCCACGAAACTCGGTAGGAACGTTTTTAACTGCGGACACTGTGTTTCGTACTGAACTTATGAAGGATTATTTTAGAAGTATGATATAATATAAGTAAACTGCAATGTCAATGGCTTTTTTGACGACTAAGTACTTATATGGGTACAAAAACAAGTGATAACTGATCATAGATCTGTTATTGTATGTTTGTTAATACCATTTTGGACTAGGAGACGTGGTCTTCCAAAAGCAAATAAACTTTTAACCACATTTAAACCACTATTTCATCGTAAGTAGAATAAACACACTTTCACATTCCGAAAAGGAAGAAGGAAAAACAAATATAGGGGCCAATGATTAATGATGTGTATTGAAATGCAAAATTAAATTGATTACCCGCTATTTGTTTGCTTTTACGCGTCCGATATGCAATGGTCCTTTTTCTACGAAAAATATCGATGTGTGTTTATCAATGGAATTAAATCTGTAGTGCTCGGTTGATGGATTTTAATGGATTTTAAGTTATGAATCTACACATCTGATTGCGTTGTCAAATATATAGTCCTCCTCATCGTTTTCGATGACAGCGACCCTGACTACTTAAACTTACTCTAATATATTTTTTTTTTTTTTTTCTCTACTTTAGTATATACAATTATTTTATTACTAGCTACTTCTACCATGAGCCCTGATGTGGCTCGCTAGACCGAACATAGACTTAAAAACTCTATTGCAGGTGCTGCAGTAGAGTTGGCCTTGTGTGTTATAGTTGTAGGTGTAGGAGGGCTTGGGTCTATCTTTTTGAATTTGTCTTTTTGTGTCCAATGTTTCGAGTCGATTTTCTTCGAAAGTTTTTAATTTGGTGTAGATGGTAGAACGCCATGAAGACCTCTTTGATGCGAGCTCCTCCCAACCTGTAGGTTCTATAGCGCAGGCGTTAAGGTGACGTTTGAGCACATCCTTGTATCGCAAATACTGACCACCGTGCTTCCGCTTACCCTCAGCCAACTCAGAATAGAAAACAGCTTTAGGCAACCGGCAATCCTCCATACGAAAAACATGTCCACACCACCTGAGCTGACGCTGCATGAGGAGAGCTTCCATGCCGTTGTCAAATACGTGTAGTATGAATGCCTGATACTAAAAATACAAGCTGCAATGATGTACAACGTGCCTAAATCGCACGTCTCTCTAAAAATAACAAAAATAAATACATTCTACATTCATTCACCGTTCACTCTGACAAAAACAAACAAAATGCGCATTCAAAATAAACAGTGCAACTCATCGTAATGCAAAGGTCACGCACTGTTCAGCCTCCCGCCAAAAGAGTAAAAAGGCGGGACCGGTAATGGTCGCGTTTAGCGTCATCTGCTCGACGCTCGCTGTTTCCGCCGCGGCCATGTTGGATTTATGGTGGCTAAAAGTATCAGCATCCGTGTTACCCTCGTTATAAGCTGAGAATATTGAGTTGTTTAGTCATTGGTGACGACTGAAGACTAAAGATGGTCTCCGCTTCCCACCAACAGATCAAAACGATAATTAACCTTAATTTGACATCTTATTTAATTATTTTAACCACACATTTACGGTCGGCGTTTTACAGTAGCAATTAAAATGCCCTGGTAAACAAAAAAAAGGTAAACACCAAAAGATCAAATATAACTGTCAGTTCCTGTCGCAGTTAGTGGCAAGTTCCGGAGTAAGTTGTTTTCTTTCATTCAAAAATTAAATAAATCGTTTTTAGAAAATGGGTCATTAGTTATCTACCAGTGATTCTGAAAGCCGTGCTCAATAGCCCATTACTAAATAGGCTGAATGCAGTTTCCCGCCAAAAGAATAAAAAAGATGACCGGTAATGGACGCGTTCGGAGTCATCTGTTCTGGGCTATGAGCGCATACGTCCGGTTCCGCTGCAGCCATGTTGAATTTATGGTATCTTCATGGCCGTTATATCGCGTCATCGGATCTGTGGGATAGACATTTTGTATTGATGTTAATTTTAGTTAATACTAATTGTGCCTCTTCTTGGTTGTTTTTTGTGTTCTCCGCAAACGTAAATAAATATAATACGATGTCATTGTAGTAGTTACTAGTAGGTGACCAAAATATCGTACCGGCTATTAAAAGGTTTCTCTCCGGTAGTAAGCGTCCCGGGTTTGCATTACGGGAGAAGTCAAAGTATAATGAGTATAGAAATTTGGATCTAGGTCATAGAAGTTTCTATGTATATAATATGTACGACCTTACAAAAAATATAATTAGTGAATCAGCTTATAGTGGTATCCGTAATTAGCCTGGTTGATTAGCTTAGGACTAGCTGGTGCTGAGTCACTATCATGTCCGGAAATATTTATATCGTTTTCAACACACTACAGATAAACTACAGGAGAGAAATGAATACGAAAATATGCAATTCCGCCTTGAATCTGAAAATGAATCGATAAATACATCGATTTTGTTAACTATGTGAACTCGATCGCGTGTTCGAAATTCCCAAGATGTTCCTTTGTTCGGATATTAAGTATAGCTCTAATTAGAATCGTTTCTCCGACAATAGGTATGCTGCATGATTGTTCTGAGAACAAGAAGATGTGTTTATTTTTTTATTCGATACACGTCATTACGTATTTGTGTTTTTTTGTTTGCAGGAATTTTTTGTTAAGATCTGCGTATATGTTTGTTGTTAGATTGATCAATGAGTTCCAGGTCAACATATTAGAAGTAGGTTTCATTCAGACTATACTGGGACAACCAAAATCAAACATTGCGAAAAAATTATGTAAATTGGCCCTAATTGATTAAGACTCCATTATAGTTAGAAATAAGACTACATAATAGTTAAAATACGTGTTGGTAGTTTGTGTAAGGCATGATGGGGTTGACGTATTCCGATGGATAAAAACCCCAAATTAAATAAAGAAAAAAAATAAAAAAAAAATATCAGTTTTAAAGATTATATTTTTTTATATCCCAGTGAATTGTATAAGTAGTAGGCATATCTTTTAATACCCAATACAAAAAGAGGAGGTGCGTATCTGTATAAAAGTGTATTTATATGGTATCGTAGCTTTTAAACAGATGGACTGATTTTGACTTAGTTGTTTTAGTTTGAAAGGTGACCCTAGAATATCTTTACAAATATTTTTTATACGTAATATTCCTCATCGTAACATTGAGGTGGCCACGTATAATGTAATTATACCTTCTATGTCATTTAATTATGCATCGGCCAATATGATTTGTATGCAACACTGTAACCGATCCAAGGTACAAGCAGTCTTTGTTACAAATGCAGTTGCATCAACATCATACAATGCTCTTGCGCAAACGCTAAGTTATATTGCTAAGTTAAATGCACTTGTTGTATCTTGCACACATTGTTCTAAAGTTAAAAAAAAAGACATACCATCACGCCTGTCATCCCCGAAGGGTCAGCCAGAGGTGTACCAATGTGCACCCAAAAAGAAAAAACAATAATTGATTTTAATCTTGGCATAAAATGCCATCATGTGATTTTGATGACCACGAAAAATTTTAGATAGGTACTATTAAATCAATTGATACATTCAAGATGATAAACAAATATGTTGCTATGGTGACGACTTGACGTGCAAGAAAAGGACAATCATATACCTTTCGCAGTTGCAGCGATAAAAACACAAAGCGTGAACGTGATGAGTGGCCTGCATGCTGTATTTTTTTTGTTCTCATTGTTTTAATTGCGCATTTTTTTAATCACTTGTATTAAAATCTAAGTAAAATAAAGAATGTGTGATTCTTCGGCTCATCTGATGGGAACTGCGTATAATTTTTTGCTTTATTTTCAATTCGCATATGATTTCTTTCAGTTACGCTTTTTTTTTCGTTCAGTTACATTGAATTGACGAAAAAAAACTGGTTTTTATAGATCCTATCTCCTTTAACCTTTATGTCATCACAATAAACATTGTATTAAAATCTGTGTATTTCAAAAAGCATTCACTCGCAGGTATTTTATTAGGTACATTTACTGATGCAACTAAATGCTCTTAGGAAACATCCTTATGACGGCACGCAAGGTCTGACACCTTCAACTATTGTAAATTCTGCTCATATACTCCCGATCTATCATACCTACTTCATTAAGTAAGCAAATATTATCGTTTTCATTAACTTGGATGTTATCTGCGTTGGTAAATATATGAACACAAGGAGTTGCGTGTCCGATGCGCTCGTTAGTCTTCATTGTGCAATAGTTAGACATTATCTGTAATTTTGATTTTACTTTCGACGTTAAACGAGTTCTCTATACCTTCTCTAACGACGTAAAATAATACAATCGCTGATTGGGAATCAAGAAACAGAACCCTTCATTATTATGTTTTTCTTGTCTGAGAAATATTTATCGACTGAGAGTGAGAGTATCACGCTGTGATAGCCTAATGGTGTGAAGTTCGACCCCAAAGCACACACCATACACCAAGCACGACTTAGCGAAGTTGCGTGCGCATTTATCACATGCTCAAACGGTGAAGGAAAATATCGTGAGGAAACCTGCAGGCTAAGAGATTTTCTCAATAAGAAACTAACGCGGTGGACTACAGCCTAATCCTTCTTAAAAGAGGAAACCCGTGTCAGGCATTGAGACAACAAATGGGTTAAAAAAAAGTGTTTACGAATAGAAATCGATGTATTTGAATGATGGCTATGAAATATTCTACCATTCGTTAAATATTTAATCAAGTTTACGAAGACATAAGATTCTCTCCAATATTCACTCAAAATGTTGGTTGTCTAAACAAAGATGATCTTCTAAGACAACGCTGAATAACGAATCAAAGGCTACTTGTTAATTAAACAGCCTCTCCGGGCGATGAGTGTACGCCTGTTATCTTTGTTAATATTCGCACGTGGATTTTATGAAATTTGAACTTTATCCATGGTTACAAAGGATTTAATTTGCTATATATATATATTTAATATAAATAAATCTTTCTTGTTAATATTGAATTTATTTTCGTACTCTGTAATCTTCGTACGTGTAATTATATAAGGAAAAAAATGATTACCTAATCCTATTGAAGAAAACCAAAAATTATGTTTTTTTTTATCTATTACACCTGAATCCCTAGAAGTCTCATCTAAGAAGCATATACATAAAATATATTGTTCATCAGTATCATAATAAATTTCTTTTGCTTTGTTTTTCGTATGTAAATGAACATACAAATAAGCTATCGTGTACAATTCCAAATAACTCAGTCATGTCCTTAGAGTATTGTACTCCTGACTCCCAAATTGAAAATAAAACCCCAATATTGATTCAACTGAGACGTAAAAGGAATTGTTTGACAAAGGCTTAATGTAAGTGTGGTGTCACGGAGAACGGCTGAGGTCTTGTCTGCGTTTTAGGAATCTTGTATGCTCTGGGGGAAAATGTTTTAGAGTTATATTTGCAATCTTGATGTAATTTTTAACTATTTCTTATACATACAGCAAATGGGATTTCTTTTTATTCGTCACAAAATATTTGATGTCTATATGTAGAGTTATATTGAGTATCTAAAGTAGGTACCTAACTATTCTACTATTAAAGACATGCTGAATTTATGAATGTTGAAAAAGCACGTTCATTACACAAATTTCGAAATGTTCTGATTAATAAAAAAAAACCGAAAAGATTCTTCTTAACTCAATATTGATTCACCTGACACGATAAATAATTGACTTACCGCCTTAACAGTACCTATTCCAGTCCAATATATTCCGTTACCGTAAAACTAATTCTTGTCCCCCCTAGAGCGAACATATTCCGAATGATTTCTCCAGAGAATCCCAAAACTGGAGGCAAGCGACTGTGAAATTTATCTTTGTGATTGATTTAGCAATTGCGTTTGATATTTCTGGCGTTTTAGTACTGTTTCTTGTTGGCATCTAGTCTTGTTTAAGATTAGACGAAGATTTAGAAATGGTTTGTGACATAACGTATGAATAATCAAAAATTAATAGAAATAGGGCTTAATTCTATGCGTTTATCACATGCGTTTGACTTATATCGTGTATAACTTCTACCTTTGACTGATGTTAATAAGTGATACAGATAAATTTAATATAATGTGTAATTAAGATAGATACGTACTGTATATTTAACTAGTGTAATTATATTTGTTGTGCCCGACGGTCCATAATTGTGTCTAACATAAGATTGTCTGTTACCATCTATAAAAACATTGTGGAATGCAAATAAATGATATGAATATGATGTATTACTTATCGCATTTTTTTAAATTTATTTACAGGTATGCACAAATTGAGAATACTTCAGAAAACGATGTTCTTCTATAATCGTAAGTCGACTGCAAATATCAACATTTATAAGTTAAATGATGTATTCTATTGTATTTACTGAATTCCGATACAATTCCCCTTACAGGTGTGTGTCTTGGTAGGGGAATGAAAATTGGTTAAAGTTATTCTGTTACTTATTCTACCCATGTAATAATAGTATATGCATGTGTATGTAGTCATATTTAAATTGAGAGGTCATTCTCCACTCTATCCTCCTAAACCTCTACTCTTACCCGAAAGCGCTTGATTATAATGATGGTTATATCCTGCTCAAAATGGCAGTTTGAACTTTGTAATCAAACATACAACTGCTTGAATGCAATTTGATTATCAACTCAAATCGGCCTTACTTGGTTCTGAACTCGCTACTGTTCATTGTTCTACACGGTTACTGTAGTCGCACTAGTCTTGTGTTGACACACGACGTTAATTCATTTATTTTGTGTGCTTCGTGAATAGCAGTTCAAGTTTGGCGTCTATGGATAGAGTTACGTTAGTTGTTTAACCCCTTTTTGTTCATTAACACCTTGGGAGTTCATTAAATAAATTACTATTCACAGTTTGTTATAACATGAACTGGAAGTTTAAATTGTGTAAGGTTGGTGTAAGGAACTAGTGATCTGAGATTTTCATACGATTTGAACAAAACACACTGAAGAACTGCCTGTATACTGTAACTTAACACGTGAGATCGTGCCAATCAGCCAATGTTGGTAGTAAAAAGGCTGGTGTCTTGTGCGAGGGTCAACGCCAACTTTGAAACATATATCCCAAATGTAGGGCTGGTGTTAAATACTTGCTGATGGAAATATCCTCACAAACCTCGCGGGACAACCCTGATTGAAACTGGCAGATTTTTAGGTTTTACAAAGCGAGTGGTCAATTTGAAGAAGCCTAAAACTAGTAAGTAGTGGATCAACGAAAGCAGAGAATGATAGGTATTTATAGAATCAACCATGTTGTTCCTAAATGTAACAGTTACAGACATTAGTAATTCTGTCACAATTTTACGGACATTTCTTTTCATTCCCCATCGTTTCCATTCTGATTCTTTAATCCAATTTGTTAAATGAACTGTTTTCGCATCTTCATTCCATTTGCAAAGCGGTGTTTTTCCTTTGTCTCATTAAACTGTTGTAATTACAGCCAACCTTTTGTTCAACAGTCCCGTTATTAGGTCTGTTACATAAATGCCATATTTCCTTTATACCGTGTAATCATTTCTTGGAATCCCAAATTGCTTTAACAGACAAAAAGTTGCTTACATCAGATGAAAGGCAAAACATATTGCTTATGTGGTGGACAATGACAATTGGCCTGTAATGATGACATGTGTACTTATTCAAGTGTCTGGGCTCTTTCACTGAAATAATTTGTCAGAATGACTTGTAAAGTGGCTTGAAGTCTATCATCTGCTTGATTCTAGCGCCGATAAAATATGATCGTATATTTTGTAGATTTATTGGGTCGAGAAGTTAGTTTGTGTATACGAAATGTACAGGAGAGAATTCAATTAAACAGAATATTGCATCCGATTGTCATCTGCGCTAATAGCTTAATTCTTTAGATTATTGAAACCATAACCCGTAACTCTGAATCTGTAAAAATACAAATGTATTTTATTACAAAATTATTTTAAGGATTACAATCTTCCTCCTTAGTCTCACGCGTTCTCATTTAACACGCAATATCGTATCACACCTGATACATGAGTCATCCACATATGTATGTACACGTAAGCCTTTTATCGTTCATTGTAGTAGACTTTCTATGTACGTCTATAAATATTCATTGCGTGCTGTTTCTTTGACAGTGGTAAAATCGTGTAATTCCATCAGAATTATTACGTGTACAAAAATGTTGTGAAATATTGTGTCTTTTTATTGTAATCGTCAATTTTGGATGTGAATAATTTTATGCAAGGGTTTTAAATTGTACATTTTAACGACGCCAAAAAGTAATAATTGCATTGCGCAATGAAACAACAATAATTGATTTTCTGCAAGGGACAGGTTGCCAGAGCTCGTTAGGGGAGTAACTATTCTGACAACATGGGAATTCCTTTTATTGTTCTTGTAGTAACTCCCCAATTTTAAGGAACCCATGGGCACTATCTATCGTATCATGTTCTTAAAAAAAAAATGAAGTGAATCCATTTCTAAAGGGTCGGCAACGCGCGAGCTACAGCTTGTGGTGTTGCAAACGTCTAAAAGGAGCGTAACTGCTTGTGCTTACCATCAAGCGGGCTGTATGCTTGTTTACCACCCTAGATATAGAAGTACAAAATAAATATGTACTTTTATCAGAAAACTCGATTAAAATTGACGTCAGTCAACCATGTATGTTGTCACAACGAATCGAAAAGACAGCTTTTCGAATTGACACTTATTCACGCAATTCAAGATAAGCGACTGGTACTTCGTTTTTCATTCCGACATCTGCACGGAAAATCGTGACTAAGGATTACCCCACAATACCCCCATAGAACTATTATGGTGACGCAATGTTGGTGTGAGTTTCGCATGCCGGGAATGTTGGGAAGTGACCGCAGTAATGTCTTTGTTGTAGTTTGTCGTACACGGATTTTTGTGTCGGCTTTTCCTATTAACATTTTGCGAAGATTATATTTCTTTTGAAATAACTTACGCCTGTCATCCCCGAAGGGTTAGGCGGAGGTGTACTAATGTACAGCCATATTGCTCCGGTATGTTTATGGTCCCATGTAATAGGGGGTGATTCTAATAAATGCTTTTTCTTTCTTTCTTCTTTCTTTCTTTATTCTATTGTCATCAATCGGGCACGAATACAAATCTCGAGTTGCAACTGAGAATTTTATAGAAAATCCCAATAACACTTTGCTCCACCTGAGAATCGAGTCCAAGACTTCTTGAATACTTAAGTTAAGTTACGTTAAGTTTTTTAAATACAAGTCGACAATGAGTTTTGTATGCATCATAGTCAACTGCATTATCGACTATTTTTTCTGTCCTTTCTGCTTATCACAGGTGTTCTATCAGAATAAGTAGGGTACGGCTATAGTCCACAGTCAGTCCACTATATTGGCTGAATGCTAGCTGTTCTATTGATGGTTAAAACTACACACCAATATTATAAATGCCAATGCAATAAATTAAAAACAGTCTAAAAATAGCTTTGTATTTTTGGGAATCATTTTAAAGAAATGCTTTTTTGGAAAACCAAAACTTGACTGTACTGTATTGACACGAATGATAACAAACACTTGAATTATGGTTATTATCATTTCTATAGAAAAGGAATGTAATATCGTTGTTTATTCTCGAATGTTTGTCAAATGTGAAAAGGTTGGGTCGGGTTCTGGTGAAATATATAAAAAGTGTCTAAGAATAGATATCACGTAAGAGGTATCAAAATATTTCAGCTACATATTCAGAATAATTTTGCTTCACGAGAAGTTTTTGGAAGTCATCTGGTATGTGGATTGTACAATGTATATGATACTTAAAATTTACGGGCTTATTCGTGGAAAAAATACTGGTTTTATTTTATCTCATCTAGCTATTTATTGTCCTGCTGCTGGGCACGGATCTCCTATAATTTGAGTTGGGTTATAGTCTCCCACGCTATCCTAGTACGGTTTTCGCATGCTTCACACGCCATCGAAAATAATCTCAGGCATGGAGGTTTTCTCACGATGTTTTCTTTCACCGTTTGAGCTAGCGACAAAAACGCACATAACTTCGAAAAAATCAGTAGCCTTGGGGTCGAAATCAAATCGTTGTCTACTCAATCCATTGGAGACACTAATAGGCTATCACCGTTTTTTGTATTCGGCTGGTTGTAACATGTTCAAGAAAAATGTAGGTACCTACAACAGCAAGAAAATCATCAGTAAAGATAAAACAAATAGACGCTACCACGGAATAGAAATTTCTGTTCCGTGGGTTCTACATAAAACACTTAAAGAGACGAAAAAAACTTCATCTTATTGTTGTAATCCACTCCAACTTGTCCTGATGTCCTTTACTTCACAATTACGTCTTAAGTGGGTTAGACACGACGCGACGAACTTCCTTAGTTGTCAATCCAATAATTGCTTTAAGTAAGTAATTACTTTCCCTTACCTGATTGATCATTATCTGTTTTGTAACAAACGCGGCCAGATTGGCGTCCAAACTTATTTGTTACTCGAAACGAGACAAGGAGGACAAGAAATTAAATAGAAATGTTGAAAAGAAAATATCGAAAAGGACTTGGTATATCTCTTAAAGACTTATTATTATCAACACGCTTAATGCTCTTCTGGACATCACGCCAAGCTGTGATGTTGGCGGATGAATGGAAGGTGATTTTGACATAATGCTTGGAGTACTCTAAGAAGAATGCATGATAGGTATCCTATGTATAAGCTGTATTTCCTATTTTTGTCTTAAACTATAGTATTGCAATATTATTTACTGTAACTGGTAAATCAATGTAAATAAATAAATAAGAAAAGGCTGAAAGTACGTATGCGACACGTGGCAAAGCATGGCTACAAGAACATTTCATACAGAAATATAGAAGAACACAGTGCAAGTGGCGCATAGTTAGGAGGCTCCTCTCTCAGCCACCGTAACCAACGGTAGCCTGGATTTTGTACCCAATACCGGATACATTAATATTATCACCACAATATTTTCGTATGTTTTTTCAATGTGAAATTTAGTTAAGCTAGAGAAATACAATTGTGAAAATTAAAATGGATTATTATCACTTAACTTTGAGTGAGATTATGGACAAACGCTGACCTATACATAATAAAAAGACATGGAGAGACATTTTGAGAAAAGCTTCATACTCATATTATCTAAGAACACCAGGAATGTTATTATTTAAGTTTATATCTACTTTGAAGTTTCAACACGCGCCTACAAAGCAGGAATTCGCGGTGCACATCGATCTCAGTAATTTAATATCTCCAATTGAACGCCTTCCATTGAAGCTTGATGCCTTTTCAATATAGCACTGGCATTCCCGCGGAATCCCTGTACCTACCATAGCTAGCATATAGAAATATTTATTAATTTTATTTTCTGTTTCTCTATTTATTATCTGCAGTATTTATAGTTTTAAATCTTTCATATTAAGGACAATAGTCCTTAATGTTAAATAAAAAGTTCACGCCAACATAGATCAAACAAAATATTATTTGATCTATGTTGGTGTGAACTTTTTTTCTTTTATCATAGGCAAATAATTTCTGCACAAGATGTTACGTACCTAGCGAAACTCTATAGAATGTTTTTAGGGTTGAATGGTTCGAGGCAACTCCAAAAAAAATGTGAATGCAGAAACAAAAAAACTGCTAATAAAATAATATATTATTTACTTCAAACAACTCAGCCTATCGCAGTCCACTGCTGGACACAGGGCTCTCCCAAACTGCACCATAACACTATTCTCCGCCTTCCTCGTCCAGTTTATACCCGCAATTTTTTTAAATATTCACTTTATTGTGTTTATAGACACGACAAATAAAATCCTAGTAGAATTCCTGGAAGCTATTTTTTATATTGCGACCTCTATTCTCTTCAACGCACGTGTAAATAACTTGGGCTTCCCACAGATTTTTCCACATAACACTAGGTGGGTACTCGAATTTTCGCTCCACGTGGAAGCGTGGTTTGTTTTTATTTTGTACTTCAACAAATAAATATAGCCGACATTACAATAGGTCCCCCGGAATACCCTGAAAAAGTGGGCGTTAGATGTTTGTTTCCTGCCTATACACCCACAGTTCTAGGAATGAGTTCAGTAAACCACCAGGTAACTGAACTTATTGCTGAAGCGTAAACAGGGAGATGATGATTTGAATATAATTGAATGCAAAATAGTTGTGTATAGTTAACGTATCTCCTCATATTGATATGTCAGTTTATATTTAAAAATTTACTTAACTGAGAATAAATTACATAACAAACTGCAGGGGTCCTGAGGTATTTGAGGCAAGGGAGACATGGAGAATGGCCGTTCTGTACGTACATTTAATGTCGACGTACAACAGTTTATCATTTCAATGAAAAGCCATTAATAATAATAATAATTAAAAACACGTAACTTCAAAAGGAGTTTTTAATAAGCCCCTTTAGCTCTTAATTTGACGACAGCATGTCAAGTTGACTATAATTTATTACTTAAAGGGCTTGTTAATAACGAAGTTACCGCTACAGTAGTAAATCACAGCGTTACAGATGTGAGGTAAAATCATTACACAGATTACAATCATCTAAAAAAATAAACACGTGCTGTTCAGTAAGACGCAAAATCTGCATTGATATACTCAAAGGAGATAATTATTTGATGGTACACAAGTAACGTCAAATGGCATTTTTTCCTAATAGATAAGTAAAAAAAATACACTGCATGACTTTGTACGCTTTGCTCTCTTAAATTATGATTTCCGGGATAAAACCTGGGAGTCAAACTATCTCAATACCAAATTTATTTTCGGTTTAAGCGAAAAGAGTAACGGACAGATATACGTTAGTATTATATCAGTATGGATATAATATCTACCACTTTGAAACATTTATGGCTTGATAAAATGCAACAGCTAGATTAATTTTAAGTCTCGCATATTATTAACTAATAGGAATGCGTTTAAATATCAAAAACCGGCTTGATCAGTCGCTGACACCAAAAAATTAGACACAGTAAAGACCTTTTACTTATCGCTATGCGCTTAAAAGGCAGTCGTGTTTTAATATAACCATAAAGCTAGGTATTAAGCCTTTAGAGCTTATAATATATCACTTATAATGTTCGTAAATGTGTCCAATAAAAACGTTTACGCGCATGTCTTTTTATAACAATATAATAAGTAAATATGAACACGTGCATTGAGTTTCTGCCTTTAAACGCGAAACTAAGGACCTAGACAAGGATAGAATATTGATGGATAGAAAGTTGCACAAGGATTGAACTCCTCATAATATGAGGAAAGAGTCTCCAATAGCAGTTACACAATACACATGTAAAAAAATATTGAGCATACATACATAGAGCAGAACCATATAAGCGTCTGGACTAGAATTTAATTAAAAAACCAGCATAGCGCTATTACTTACCATAATATTATAATGAAGAAGTCCATCTGTAGTTTAGTAGCTGTCAAGAATTGAGAGAATAATAATTTTTCTATTGGTATTATTCTTTCGCTCGTCTGATTTAGTCTTCATTATTATTACCTGATCTAATAATGTTGGAGTCAGCTTCCAGTCTTAACTGATGCTAAGCATGGGGAAACTATTCAGAGCGTCGACTAAGATTATTATCAATTGCAATCTTCGATCTTTGAAGAGCCAATTAGCTTTAAATCATTCACCATAACAGGTCCCATCGAGTTGTTGACCGCTGTATCTATTCCTGTCGTAGTTGCATCGATTGCCAACTACCCATCAGACCCAACTTGCAATACCAGTTTGCCTGCAAGTCTAACTGTGCCATCTTTACCGTTACCCACCACAATCCAATATAGCTTTTATTACTCACTTTTTACGACTTCAATTTGCGTGAGACCGTACTGGCTATAAAAATTCGCGGTGTATACGAAAGCACTTGGGGTTTATGTTTATTGGTTTTGTTGTTTTGATTAAAATGGGTAGATACTGTTGTCTATGGTCAAATAGGTAAGTGATTGTACTTGATCGATGACTAAATTGAGCTCCATGATAGATAACAGTAGACAGCTAAAGATGAGGGAGTAGTTGTCTTCCTAGGCGATACAAATGTCATATTGTTAACATAACACTTGATTCTCATGCTGCATCATTCGTTAAAACTGTACAAAAGAGTTGTTTCTTCTTTAAACGGATAGTAATAATATTTAACCAAGAAATCTTTCTGTGTTGTCAGTCATCAGTGGTGCTGGAATAATTTGCGCCATATCAGTATTTTTCAACGAAGTTTTCAAACCTTTTTGGACACCCTCATAGATTTGGCCATAAACAAGAAAATTATTAAATTATGATTTAATTAGATTTGACACTCGTGTAAATTTTTTGGGAGCTCATTAAGCGAACATGGTACAATCTAGAGAATGTGTTGTGACAAACTCCACATCATAACACGTCTATCCGTTACACGTAATGAAAACATTTATGACAAATTATAATTGCAGTATACCAACTAGTATACACTTCAAAATAACACCTCCCTAGATCGCCATTTTGTGTTCTAGAGCTTGCCTGATTACTTAACCAAGCTTAAAGAAGCTGCCAATGAAGATATTAAAATATCATGAATAGAGAAACATGACTTAAGTAATGGCTTAGCTCATAAAAGTTGCAAGGAAATGAGTTTTATTGGACAGCTACTTGGATATATAACTTTATAGCCAGTAAAATGTTCGACGTGGTCATTCCAGAGCAGACTTAATGGTAACTTAAACGGTTAGTGGCTTTCAATCAACAACCTCGTTTGTCCAGTGGTCTTAATTGCGACTGCTGAGCAAGAGGTTTTGGGTTCAATTTCACGATTGAGCAAAGTGTTATTGGTTTTTTCTATGAAATTGTCATTAGCAGCTGGTTGATGGCAATAGGGCCCTCTATTCGGTACATGGGATCTAAAAACGTCGTAGCAGTGAAATGTGGGTGTACGTCATTACGGCTCTGCTTAAGCCTTCGGGGATGATAGGCGTGATGATATGTTATGTTTTCAATCTATTAAACGATAGCTTCTGCTGTTGTTATTCAGTAATGGCAATAAATTATTTCTTTAAAGCGATTGCCATCGAAGTTCATTGCATGTATGTAGATTCTATTTACACGATAACTGTGTGATTTTACGACAGAACTTAAATGTTTTATTAGAACTGCAGACATTAGAATATGAGACGTAACCTTATATTAATATGATCCATATTTCAAAATATAAAGAAGAAATACTATCGTTCCTAAAGGTACGTCTCTTTCCCTCTCATTCATTAAGTAAAGGACAACAAAATATTGTACCTGTTGGCAGGTTTATGCAAGTTTCATTGTGCTACGATTACACGCGTTTTATGGTCACATGAGAGTTTTACAGCTTTTGTCTTGTAAAAAGGTTTACTGCTCAGTATTACTTTCATTTATATCCTTTTTATTTGTATAGAAATACATGTATATGGCTACTTATTGAGATGAAATAATTGTCTTGTTTAATACCTTTAAACATTCGATCGAGTGCCAAAATATTGTTTTATGAAGAAAATACCATCTCTTCGTAAATTGGACATGCTTGGAGTGTTATAATTCATAAAATTACGATGTAAAGTTACATTATATAGAAACTACATACATAAAAATAAATAAGATGCGACTATAATAACAGCTTATGCACCTTTAACAGCTTTTGAATAGAGAAATTGTTTAAGACGGTACGCGATAAAAGAGAATACTACAACTTAAAAAAAAATAACGGAAAGGGGATATGAATTAAAAGCGGTTTTATGGGGCGGAAACTTTAAAAAGGTTTATAGATGGTACCGGAAGGGTAAAGTACATACATTGGACAAAAGTAGGAGAAACAATAACATAATCAGTGATTGTTAATCTAAGTTACAGTCAGAAGAATTTGCGTTTTAAAATCCCGTAGGATGCTCTAGATATTTACAAACTGACAATGAGGAACACAATTACAAGTTCCCGCATCTCGAATTCTAGATACGCGCATCCCTTTTAACGTAAACAGAATAAATTAACAATAATTCCCCCCGATATGGTCGTATTTGCATACCATTAGAAAATTATCATACTATTAGTCAAGACCATGTTCGATTTTATCTATCGAGTCTCTTTATCGAGATCTTTAGTTACATAATTAAAAGTCGTTGGTTTGTTTTTAGACTGGTGTTTCGAGTGATCATAACTTCAACATTGTTTATCAGACAACCTGCAGTAGGCTAGCGTGGCGAACTATAGCCTAATCCCTCTCCAATGAGAGGAAACCCGTGTCCAGCATGGGACAATGATGGGTTGATGATGATGATGACGTTATTGTTAATGTAAGATATCTCCTACATCTAGGTAATGTATAAATATCTCGTGTCACCGCGTTAGTGTTCTCACTCATCCGAAATGACTCGACCGATTTTGAGTTTATTTTTGTACATTTTGGTAGGTAATAACAGTAGGTCGTAAAGTATTTTTTACCCTCTCTCAGTCCCCATTTTCTTATCGAGATTCCGTTTTATTATATTGCAGTACAAAGTTTGCCGGGTCAGCTAGTACAATATAAATTTAAACTGCCGTAATGCTATCGAGAAAATGTATACAAAAACAAGTTACGTCCCACGCATTAGTGGTACTTATATATAAAGACGTTACAGCAGAGATTTGGCCGCGCAGTACCATTTTCAGCTTACGCTACGCCAATTACGTGGGGCGTGACCGCAACCCCATCTAATGGATTACGTGCGGTTATATTTTGTAATAGAATAATGATACGTGTTTGTGTTGTTGCTCGGACTTTAGATTTTAGATGGCAATAAATATGTTGCTATTGTTTTAGATAATGTCTATATAGCTTTTGATTTGAAACGGCACGGAATACATCAGGTTAATCTTTTCAACAAACAAAGTACGAATCTGGTATATTTGGACGCTTTTGAAGTGCATAAAACATATTTAAAACTTTCAAACATAAGTACCTAGTCACTATTTATAATTCGAAACCCAAATGGATTTCTTCAGTCTTCGATAATTAGCTTCTACGATAGAAAATAAAACAGTACTGTAAACAGAGATTATAAGTAGCAATAAGTAAAAAAGTAATAAATTCTACTTATCCTCATTTCTCCGATAATTTCTTTATAATACACACATTAACTGCGCTTTTACTACAACGGTTGTTCGGCTCTCGATCAGGTAACGTCAGCTAGGTATACCGTTGGAGATCAAGCGAGATGCGCGCATAACGGGACGAACCATTAATTGATCCGTGTAAACGGTGCCGGTGAACGGAATCGCGCACTCTTAGAGTACCTACTTAGAGGTTGGTAGGGACTCGTCTAGGGAATAAATTGTATATCAAATCGTCCATTCTCTTTTCCCAAAATATTACAAGTACTAGCTGTTACCCGCGACTTCGTCCGCGTAAAATTTAATGTTCATATTCATTGGTCAGGTCCCGCGTTTTTAAGTCATACGGAACTTTAATTCGTTTCTTGTTCTTAAATTAAAGTAGCTTAAGTTACTCCTTATAACGGTGGTGAAAGTCCCTACAAAATCGGTCCAGCTGTTGCAGCAATTAGAAGGAACGAAGAGAGAGACAGACAAACATTTTAGAAATTATTTTTTTGTGTAATTACCGTATCTATACTTTTATATATGAAATTACAAACAGAAATTCAAATTTTAAGGAGTATAAAATATTTGCATTGCATCAAGCTTTTATGTGAGTTCAACCTCTTTTGAATAAAATTGGATTGAGTTTAGAAGCATGTGTCAAAATAAAAAGTAATTTAAATCAAAAGCACTAAGGAGTATTGATATCACCTCCAACATAATTCTCTATCTCTTTTTAATCCCGTCAGGGATTGAATTTCGATAAAATACGAAATACGTCTTCCATCAATTCTGTTAAAGAATGTTTATGCAAAATTTGAAGTAGATTGGACCAAGGAATCACGTTGTCTCGTACAAACTTGGTCCCCCTATCCCCCCCCCCCCCCCATGGGCAAAATTTTGGAAAATCCTTTCTTATCGGATACCTACGTCAAACAAAGACTACACTCGCCAAGTTTCATTGAAAATCAAAGAAATTTCATATTAACTTTGCAACCCCATTTTACCCCTTTAAAGGATGATTTTAGAAAAAATATTTTACACGCGTTTCATAACTTTCAATAAAAGCCTTCAAACTGAATTTCACTTGAATAACTTCAAAAACAGCAAAGTTACATACTAACCTTAAACCCCCGTTTTACCCCCTTAGGGGGTGAATTTTCAAAATTCCTTTCTTAGTGCTCCCCTACGTTATAAAAGGAATCCCTGTGCAAAATTTCAAGATTCTAACCCTTATAGTTTAGGCCCTTGGACCAAGGAATCACGTTGTCTCGTACAAACTTGGTCCCCCTATCCCCCCCCCCCCCTTATGGGCAAAATTTCGGAAAATCCTTTCTTATCGGATGCCTACGTCCTACAAAGACTACACTCGCCAAGTTTCATTGAAAATCAAAGAAATTTCATATTAACTTTGCACCCCCATTTTACCCCTTTAAAGGATGATTTTAGAAAAAATATTTTACACGCGTTTCATAACTTTCAATAAAAACCTTCAAACTGAATTTCAATTGAATAACTTCAAAAACAGCAAAGTTACATACTAACCTTAAACCCCCGTTTTACCCCCTTAGGGGGTGAATTTTCAAAATTCCTTTCTTAGTGCTCCCCTACGTTATAAAAGGAATCCCTGTGCAAAATTTCAAGTTGCTAACCCTTACAGTTTAGGCCCTGTGTGGATATGTCAGTCAGTCAGTCAGTCATTCAGTCAGTCAGCTTCTCCTTTTATATATGTATATATAGATAAGCTAATGTAATTTGTAATACAATAAAATTAAAGTTGAGTTGACAATACCATTTGGTAGGTCGTGTGAACCTACATAAGGTTCTACTTTAATCCAAACAATATACAGTAGAACCTCGGAGTATTGAAATGGGGTAATTTAAGATGAAATCAAATAAAACGAAAGACCAAAACCACACGGGCTGTCTGGCCTCGCTCTTAGCTGGATCCACGATAACGACCCGCCTTTCTTGTGTGACATGGGGAATGCAATCTGCGCCAACTTCTTAATTCCCTCTGTAATGCGATAATGTGGCTTTTGTTCTGTATTGTCTTGGTTTGTGATGCCATTATTATCAAATGTAGAATATTTCAACTATTATTTTTTCTACGACAAATCTATGCAATCTCTTGTGTATAAAAATCTTCTCCAACATCATTCATTCGATGACGTGATAGGTATTGTCTCAGCTATTGTTTCTCTTATGGTATTTAGACCCATTGACCGCCACTAGTATTTATAATTATACAATTCCAAGCAAATATTTATACTTATCAGTTTTCCAAATTATTTCTCTGACCGATTAACAAAAATCACGCTGCATTCCAGAGTTTAAGCGTGACATTAATTATTATGAGAGGAAATTAATTCACTACACAACATGACAATATCATAAAAGTTCCACAGTAAAGCTATCACCTTGCAATGGAAATTTACCTATGAATAATAGCATTAAAGTCTCTAATCCAAAAGCACACTTATTCCAAGTGCTACCGCCTAATTATAGAGGTGTGATATTGTGTTTACAACTACTTAAAGAGTGGATAACTAATTATAGATGACGTGTGAGCAACTGAACTATCAGTGTTAGTAGTTCACTGGCTACGGTGTGAACTTTCACTAGTGCGGTCACGAGGACTTGACCCTGTATAGCGCGGAATGTATGTCTAACAGATCCTGTCGTCCTACACTCAAAGAAGCAGTGATTAGCGGGGTTTTCTTCAGGTGTTTGTGCACAGGGCATCGCTTTTTTAAGGCTTAACGCCACCTGGTTGTAGGCGGTCACCTCAGTCTATGGACGTTTGCAACACCAGAGGTGTCGCTCACGCCTTAACGATTCTTTAGAAACCAATAAGCTAGAGCAATAAGTATAGCCTCGTACCAAGCCATAACCAGAAATGAATTGCCTATATTTATGATGTGCCTATCTCCGTGAGAAAATTGTATGTTTTATGAGATTTTTAGACTGTGTGTGACGTTTCCAAATCCGAAACGGAGTCATTTTGGCGGACAGTATCCTACGTCGGATGTTTGAAGTCTTCCTGGCTCATCAGGTCAGGTCAGGTCATCATTCGGGCGGCATCGACCCGAATGAGGTTGTAATTTGGCTATTCGACTCAATATCGTTCTTATCAAATCCTGCCTTAGTCGAAGTAAAAGTCACCCTTAGTCGTCATATAATTTAGTTTTTAACCGACTTCAAAAAGGAGGAGGTTCTCTATTCGTCGGATTTTTTTTTTTTTTTTTTTTTATGTATGTTCACGAATTACTTCGAAATGCCTGGACCGATTTGCAAAATTCTTTTTTTGTCATCATTTGATGTTGATGAGCTGATGGTGGAAGGTAGAACTCCTCAACAATTAAGAGTTAAAAGAAATTTCTTTCAGTTATAGGCATTTATTACATTTACATGCATTCTCCAAAGCTGTTCAAGTATTTGCATTTGAAAATCACCATCTCATGTAATGTTCTGATGATGGAAGGTACAACTCCTCAACGGTTAGGAGTTGAAAGAAAAATCTTTTATAATTATAAGTATATATATGGATCGATAGTTGTATTCTTTCAGGCTATTAGATTGACCTGATATGAAAAGTTTAATATATACAAGGTGTTGTTTTGCATCCTCGTCAAATTTCAGGAGGTTGTCATAAAATACATAAATAATCAATTGAAAGTACGGTAGTGGGCAATAACTAAAAAGTGCTGCTTTTATTTGTTGTTGAATTTTAACAGTGTTTCAGAATTAAACCCTTAATTCAATACAAATAAAACAGAATCACCCGACTACGCACACAGCTACAATGCAGCTGTGTGCGTGAGTGTCGACGTCTTCCTACGAAATGCAAGCGCGGGCGAACGAATGATCGGTAGCAATAATTTACCTAATTTTATTTCGAAAATCACCTACATTATTGTCATAAATTTTGCTTGATAATGAACTCATTGTTGAGCATCATTGGAATGCGGAAATCTTACTAATGGCAGTAATACTAGTGCGCCAAAGAAAAGTTCATTGACCTGTTATCAGATGATTAATAAAATGTTAGTTTTGCTTTATCCTTCCACCTAAAGTTTTCGTAGTGATTTTGTTTTGATTTGTGGATTAAATTGATTGATTTGAAATTTTCCTTCCTACTTAACGGGCTTAGGACCGGCAATAATACCTACCTTAGTTGGTGTACCGATCTACTTATGATGGAAATGGAAAGACGTGCTAGTTAAATGTAAGTACGTGGTGATACTTTCGACTCTTAGGTATTATTAGCGTAGTTACAAATTTGAAATCAACTTATTTACACTAATCAAATTGATTAGGCTAACAACGTATTTACAAAATGTACAAATAAATAAATTACCTACTTAAGTTACCCGGAGGTATTGTTCAAAGTGGTCACCACACTCTTCGCACAATTGAGCACGACGTAGCTGGTTTTCTTTCAGCTTACGTAACACTAACACATTAGTTTTTACAGTGTCAAAAGCACTAATGATCCTTGCACGTAATTCTGTTACACTGGTCACTTCCTCCGTGTAAACTAACCTTTTAACGTCTCCCCGCACATAAAAGTCTAGAGGCGTCAGGTGCGGAGAACGCGGAGGCCAGGCCACAGGTCCTCCGCGACCGATCCAGTGGTCACCAAAACTTTCGGTCAAGTACTCGCGTACTTGCCGACCATAGTGAGGGGGGGCACCGTCCTGCTGGTAGTACAAGTTGCGATGGAGTGCCAGGGAACATCCTCCAACATCTCCTCGACAACGTGACGCAACAGCTCCAGTTTTTGGGTGTTGCAATTCACGCTTCAGTAGGCGAAACACTGTAGTGTGGTGCACTCCAAAGTGTTGACCAGCCTGCCGCGTGCTTGCCCGTGGGTCTCGCTGGAAGTCTCCACTAATGGCATACAGGCGCACCATCTCTCTATTCAACTCGACATTCGGATAGTTGTCCGTCATCTTGCACTTCGTACCTACGTCTCAACGATGTACCGAGAAGTGAAATTCGCAAAGCGCGCGCACGCGTCGGCGACATCAAACAGACTGTTAGTTCCGGGGTCGCGGCGGCGTGGCTAGGGATTTGTACCTACGAATCGATCGATGAATGATCGTTGCGTATGCGTTGTGTATGTGTTGTTTGCGTTTGTTTGTGTGTGAAAGCGCGGTTATAGGGCTAGTAACAGACGGGCCGCGTTTAGATACGGCTGGTTCACACTTACGGATTTCCGTATACAAGCAAAATAAAAAAAAAAATACCTACTCATTTTATTGTTGCTTTGGGTCGAGAATCATTAGCATAATTACGTCCTTGAATTTGACGAGGATGCAAATCAACACCTTGTATATATACAACACTATAAAGAAAAAAATAAATTAACTTTAAAAAAAAAAGCAAAACCAACTTCAAAAACTAAAAAGCAAAAAATAACTTCATACAGTTGTACCTTTTTTTTAGTTTTAAAGGTATGAAGTCGGTGCCGATGATGTGGTGGTTGTAACCACCCCGCTCAAGGTCACTCGCGAAGAGTGTACTTAGGTACTATTACGTTTGGCTTGGCACCGACTACATACCTTTAAAACTAAAAACAAGGTAAAACTGTATGAAGTTATTTTTTGCTTTTTAGTTTTTGAAGTTGGTTTTTCTTTTTTTTTAAAGTTAATTTATGAGCTAGAGAATAATACATTGTGGCCTTCCTACATAAATAATACGATACCTCTATACAGGATCAGAATATGGTCATATTAAAAAAAATGCAAAAGCAATAAGTTTCGTATTTCTTGCGTTTGCAGTGAGAAATCTTATATTCCGGCTTGTTATGTTGAATATTCAAAGTGCATTGTAAACAAATATGCATGATATTTTGTTTGTTAGTCATTGTGCTCAATATGCATGTAATGTTATGTTTAATTAGTAAAGGATGCGTTTGTTTATTGTTGTTTAATGCGGTTTTGTTCACGGTTTTGTTAGCAGTGATATTTGATATAGGTTGCAAAAACGAGGGGTGCAAAGTTATTATGACGTTATTATAACTTTGCCGTTTTTGAAGTTATACGATTTTTTTTTCGTTCAATTGCACGCAGACAATATCGCGGGTATACTTTGCGATATCGAATAAATTCAAATCGAAAAGGCCATACTGGTTTCAAATAAGTCCGCCATGAAAAGCCCCACTGACAAATATCATCTTAATATTGACAGACACTCAAAACCAATCTCTGGTCGTGAACTATTGACATTACTTAACAAATTCGAAGTCCACATAACGCCGAACGTTAGTAACTAACTATCCTCTAACACATACTACTAATATTCTAAGTAAATAATGTTTAGCAAGCTACGGTACTAAAATTAGACAAGCACATTTGTAACAATAAATTAATATAAACAAAGACGTATCAATGAATAATAAAGGGGGAAGACTTATAGCGGCTATCAATATTATTTATGCATGCGCTAGTTAAACCTGAGGTGTGGTGAAGACGCAAATACCAGGATGTTATTTAGAAATCATTATTTATGGAGATTCAGTTCAGAAAGGAGGACAAGCAGTTCTGTGCATTGCTCGGTCCAATTAGATCTACTAGCTGGAGTAGGTACCGTTTTTCGCGTAACCAAAATATTTTTACAAACTGGAAGTTTTTTTTGTTAGTTATAAGCATAGTACATAGTAATTACCAAAAATAACGAGACGTAAACAAAAAAAATATGAATTACTGAATACTGTTATTTATTTAATTTATGGAAAACTTACAGCTAACTTAACAGGAATATAAGTGAAAGTATGAAACTAGGTTTTAATGTATGGATGGATGGATGGATAGGAACTCAGTGCTGTAACTGAGACATTATTTGCCTCATTTGTAGCAATAGGTTGAACATGAGACATCTTACAAGGTTTAATTGGTCTCCTAAAACTCACAAATTGATTTTATTTTAGTAAAAGTTTCATACAAACTATCTAGTAACAAATTTTGGAAAAATAAAATCTTTCATGTTATACCTTACTACTATTTCTGTATATTTGAACGAAGGCGTATGTCTTTTACTCCAAACATATGCTAAATTCTCGTCATTTGGGAATCTCACATATGAAACGTATGAATGAATTTGTATTTTTTTCCTTCTTGTCTTCAATGCAACCGTTTCATGCTTACGTTTTCGTTTTAGGTAATTCATGAATTTTTCATTTTGGTGTATCGCCGGTATTGTATAAATTTGCCTGGTGAGTTTTTTAAAGCTTTTCATATTTTAGGCAATTCTTTTAGTAATCTCATGACGGGTTGCAATTAAAGTATATTTGAAACTCACAATGTTCTTTTGCTTCAAAAGAACATTGTGACCGGGTTATACTATTGATAAATTAGTCATCATCATCATCATCATCATCATATCAGCTGGAGGACGTCCACTGCTGGACATAAGGCTCCCCCAAAGATTTCCACAACGACCGGTCTTGGGCCACCTGCATCCAGCTGGTTCCAGCGACCTTTACCAGGTCGTCGGTCCACCTTGCCGGAGGCCTACCCACGCTGCGTATTCCAGTTCGCGGTCGCCACTCGAGAACCTTCAAGCCCCAACGGCCATCCGTTCTTCGAGCAATGTGCCCTGCCCACTGATAAATTAGTAATGCGAACTAAATCAGCATGTATATTGTATACAGTGTATGGTAATGCACAAAGTAAATTATGTAGAATACGTATAAATGTAGACTTCATTAAATATATGGTACCTACTACATATAGGCACACTGTGGGTGAACTCTGTTTCAAAATTGTTTTGTTTCATAGTGATTAGATTCTAAAAAGTATAACATCTCCAAAGACGTAACATTTACGACCATAAAAACACTACTATCTTATACTAATAATATCTTCCATGATTGCTATTTGACATAATAACATACATCCCTGCATACTCAATACTTGACTAATTAGGTGCCACGAAATCGTGCTTCCGTAACCATTCGATGGATTAAAGCACCCAGTTAATTACTGTTGCGACAGTCGGTTAAAATTCAGGCCGAGTTAACGCGTACGTTAAACTAATGTGTAATGTTTTCTCACCTTTTGTGTTGTTATCGGTACAAGTTAACCTTATTGTAATTAGGTTAACGTTTAACGATAGAACACAGAAACAAGGAATGGAAAAATGAGAGTCGTGCAATAATTCACTGCTGCAATAGACACTGCTCAACAAGAAGCAGATCACATCCTGAACGGAAGAAACAAAGTCAAGTAAAAGTCAGTGTACAAATAAATCTCACTTACACGTACACCTGAACATAAATCTGGGTTAAGGTGCAGCAATAAGTCGTTTCTATGAAGAAGAACCAGCACGTAACAGCATAGTTACTTTGTTAAAGTCTTGAGAATGATGTTAGTATATTAATAGAACAATCAATTCAACTTAATTATTGGAGAACCCGTTATTCAACGCTTCGAGAGAACCGTCCTGGAATATTGTGTCGGAAAATAGACCGTTCTTTGTCGCGTCGTCTAACTAAACAATCAGTTTACGATGCATTTAGTAATGGAAGTTTTTATTTGCTCTCCGACGTGAAGTGATATCATAGTTATTTTCTATTGACTAGAATGCGATTTAACATCGTCTGATAGAAAGTACATGGAGGACCAAGTAAAACTGTTGTCACAGCTATCCCTGCTTGTTGAAATTCTGTGTAAATCAGGCAGAAGCGTTAGTCTTTGACCCGTCTAGGTCTATTGGTTGATAGGATGGTAGGTCTTCAGGATGCATCTTGCTATCGGTGGATCATTGAGCCAATCGGAATAATTTAGGAAGTTGATGTTCGGCAATATGATCAGGTTGTTGAGGTATGGTTTGACATAAATTATTGTGACTGTTGTTGTTAGACGTCTAATATTCATCATTCAAATTTTGTATCATTACATTCTTTTAATGTCATCATTTTAAAAAAATTGAAATTATCAGAAATATTACATTTCCTGCCGTTTAGCCAACCTCTATTTGCTCAATTGTCTGGTCTACTAAATATTTTACGTCCTCAGATCTGCTCTCGGCCTATAAATTCATTTACAATTATAACTATGTTAGACTTTAATCTTATTCTATTTTAGTCGCAAACCCTAACTTTAAAATGGATCATCTATTTAAGCCCTGAAATTTATCACAGATCCTCAAATCAAGATATTGAAATTCCGATCGAAACAGAATCAAGCATTTGAGAGCAATTTGGTTGACATAGTTTTGGATTTGCTACAATTTCCTTTAAAGCAAAATAATAACGACTGAGATACTTAGTACTAGGTACCTATTGTACTAAAGTATCCGTACTACTATCTACTTCTCCTTTAAATTATGCTAGATCTTACAAAGTGTGTGGGAACAGAAACCTGCGATTACGGTATAGCTATTACACTACAATATAGTAACAACGTATCGTCTTCCTCCTTCAATTAGTATCAACCCACACGCTGTCAGAAGGGAGGAAAATGGTCTATCCGAGGTTCCGTTTTGATACCTAACTGATATAGATCCATTCCATTTTCACCTCTCGTACGTTCTGCAGAAACTATCAATTCCACAATTTAATTATCGTCTCGTTGGGACTAAAACTCATTGGGAATTTTTACTAGAAGGATATAGCTGAAAGTCTTTCCTTCCAAACTTCATTCGTACATACAAGTGATTTTTTATGTTATTGGTAATTAGTTTGTAGTAAGAATGACGATCGAGCAATAACCTAACATTTTGCCTCAAAGTATTTTCCGAAATAACATGATCCACCTTTCGCTTGTATGTTCTAAGTAACAGGCAGGCATTTTGCCATTGACTGGACACAAATGTGAACTTCGAACTGCTATTGACAATTCTATAGACAAACCCAATAACTCTTTTGACCTTCGGATCAAACCCAGGGAGGATCCTTTATCAGTCGCGCTTAGGACTACTAGACCTTTGATGTGGTTCGCTGCAAAGATTCCATAACTGAACAGACTTTGACTTGTACTAATTGAACAGTCTCGTTAGAAACTCTGTTGCGAATTCTTAATGAAACATCGCTCTTACGTAGTATTTTCTTGCAAAACTTCATTCCTAAATACAATTGAGTTATTTACGAAACAATAATTGTTTGTTATAAGATCATGAGACTTCCCAAGTCTTTACACCCACACTGTTCTCTTACGAAGGTTGTTCATCGAAAACATGACGTCATTTATGTTAACTTACCCTCCCTCGAGTTATTTTTAGTTTAGTGATAATAGATTCTTTTTATCCCCCTCTTATTTCTTAGATACCTAATAGTAAAATCCCTAAATTCTTCAGCAATTTCTACAAGACGATAGAGAATTATAAAACCTCGCGTAGTTGTTCTAACATTATAGCCTTGCATAGAAATTTCACAACAAGCTAATTAAAGCTTTTAAAGTTAAGCAACGACTCTAAGCAACAGTTTTTTTTTTAATCTCCTTCGATAATAAAATGTAAATGGCGCATACATGGCCCATTTGGCTTGGCGCCACTAGTATGAAAGACTCAACAAGTTCCATTGGACTGCAGTTTATCTCTAAGTGCGTTTAGTAAAATATTAAGTGCCCATAAGTCGATGCAGACTACCAACTTGGTTGTAATGGTATTGAAAAGCATTTTGTGTAATATAAAAACTTGTATCGAAATATTATATTGGTGTCCATTAACACTTATGAAGTAAACGAGAATTTACAGTCTTTGTACCAAAATTGGTTTTGGGGCAAGAACCTTAGAATAGATAAGATATATTTTTACGTACCTACTTAATTTTCCATGGTTTTGGGTACAATAAGTATTTTTTATGCTCTTTTCAATTAATAAAATTGTCTTCTTAATATAGACCAGGATATTTTTTTTTGTTTTGAACTCACTGCAATAATATTAAACTAATTCATCAACAGGACAGTAGACCGTGAACTGATATAGATAAAATCGATGGCTACACAACTTTATCCGCTGTAAACAGAATTTTTGAAAATCACTGAATAATTTCATAGCACTCCTTGTCTTTCTATAGTAACTCAATATAATAACCATAATCGAACACTTAAGTACATGAAACAGCCCATAAAATTAGTAAGGTGTGTCCCTCTAGACACGCCCACGCTAAGAAAGGTATACTTAACCTTAAATTATGATACATTTTCACCTAATTTAATGTTAAGCAAGCTATTATGTTTGAAGGAAACCGATTTGGGCATAACCCATATTCTCTATAGTACCTACATTAAAGCTAATACTAAAGCTTAGCAATCTTTTGAAACTCAAACTCAAACAGACTCAAATACTATATATCTTCTCCTGCCACGTCCCATGAACTGGTGATGGTGCTTTGTTAGACTTATTTTGAAGAGTTTTGACATGCTGACAAAGTCGTTTCAATTTCCGTCAAGTCTGTCCCATACTGTCCGTAAAAGGTAGGTACTTCTGATTACTTACTTATGCTGCTACATTTTTAGATGACGTCTGCAAAAACGACATTTTGGATACGACTAAAGTTCGTTCAATATAAGCTATTGTAAAATATACCTTCTGTAGTTCTTCGTTGCTGTATATAAAAGATGACTAAATCCCGTACGCCCCAGTTGTCTTTACGACTGATATTTTTAGTATGTGGTTTTATTACTTTATTGATGGAGTAGTGGGAGTATACACTACTCCATCCTCATCGTTAAACGGTTTAGCTCATGCCGTGATAATGTGGTTAGTACTTTGCTTGAGTAACCTACGAAGTTATAGCCTTTATGGTGTATAAGTTTAACACTCTGAAAATTCTGTCTCTTCAAAACTGATTTCATTATGGCCACATGACGGGGCAAGACGCAGTGTGTGATCGCCCTCCAATAAAATGGACAGATGACCTGGTTGAAGCCGGTGGTTATGGAAATCTACGTGGGAGGCATTTACTCAGCAGTCGACGTCCTTTGGTTGATATGATGACGATGAGGATGACGTGATGCATTTGATCAAAAAAACTCTCTGACTTGGGTTATAACTTTAACTTTCGCCAATTCATATTATTAGTAGTATTTCGTAGTCAAATATATTAGGGTCCCACTATTATTCTTTTTTATCAAGTCTGAATTTGCGTGTGGTGTCTATAAACGTGCACTAAACCAGTGAGGTAGTTTCATCTAACACCTATAATTCAAAAGTGTTGTACCACCCAGCATTGGACCAGTAAATGACTAGAGGATGTAACTTTCCTTTAATTAAAATTACTTTCTTCGTCGAACTAAGATAAGCACAGTTCCAACTGTTGATGTTTCGTTTAGAGCTACCTCATCCATTAGAACTAACACTGCCGGGAACTTTTCAAATATATCGACAAAGTTTCATGGAGAAGCGTTTAATTACTTTAGTTGTTTTCAGTTTATATGGTTTCCTAGTCTCAACTACTGTTTATAAACGAAATACATGGAGTATTATTATGTAAGATAATGACTCTCCAAGTTACTAGGAAGTTTTCAAATTCCCACGGTTACATTGGCTTTGAGATTTCCCAGAGTTGTAAAACTACACAACATAATGTAATCGTTAATGCAGATGTTTCAATAAATTTTCTTAATAAATGGGTAATGGCATTGAAGCTGTTAACCCTAATTGCTTTGAAGTCAAGTCCTTAACCTAACCTACATTGTTGTCATACCATTGAATGGTATAATTAGTAACAGCAGACTTATCTACGTTGGCGTGGGGAAGCATACCAATGATATGTGATATAGTAGTGTTTCCTTTTATCCTCGTTTCATTATTGATAAAACATAGTTGTTATTTTAACAATAGTTCCATATTTTGTTCAGGTTTAAATGGATACTAATTTCTACTCTGCAATTTTTTTTCCCTTCCTTTTGTTTTTGTTAGTAGTTAAGTTTCAGTTACAAAATAATCAGATTGACTACGCTGATATTTATGATACTTAAAACGTTGATTTAAAACTAAGTCTTATGATCCATGATATAATTATTTTGCATCCATTTCAAATATTGTACAACATGAAGATATTCATTCGGTAAATCATGCGAAATAGTAAAGCAATTGTGTATAGATACAATTTACTCAATGAATCCTATTTTGCATCCGCCTTGGTTACATCTGTTTCATTTGCTATGGAAATGAGGTGTAAATCTAATGAAAGGAATGGTGATTCAAGCTTGTTACGAGCACTATGTTACGGGTGACATTTTATCTCGTGAATTCAAATAGGATATCTTCGTGAAAATGAACTGTATAGGTATTTATGAAGAAGAGAAATATTTCAGCCCATATTTACATGTATTATTAAGTAAAGAAAAGAAAGAAAGAATGAAAAACATTTATTCAGGCATAAATGGTGCACAAAAAAAACAAAATAAAATAAAAAGGCAAAACAGACGATTTATAACAATGTGCGCCCCACGACTGCGCTGAATAGGTCCTGGTTCAGCATATGCCAGACAGATTGCCTGGCGCTGGAAAGATAAAGAAAGAAGTAAGATCGTGGTCATACGCAAATCATAAAAATATGTTCATAATAATTAACAAACATGTAGTATCAAAACAACAATCACCCCAGTCTGTATGTGAAGTGGATTTTGTAAAGGATTTAGACATTTAACAACCTTGGCATTAAATTTTGTCAAAATACCGCGATTAATTCTATAAAAAGTAGTTTTATTTTTATCAAATTAGCAAATAAGTAAAGCGGATCATCATGCATTTATCATTATCAGTCCAAACTCGTCTGGTGATCTCTAAACGAACGTAATCTAAGTCACAGAAAAAAAAATAAGTTTCACTGTAACTAGGGAGCTACATACATTTGTCTATGTATTTTAAATTAATTCATGAACCTGATAGCTTAGAGTTTCCTATCCTACCATGTAAATTTACGCACCGGTGCATATTTTCAAAAAGGCACAGCAATATGTTATCCGGGTCTGTATCGATATTTTCTCATTCAAACACGACTCAGCGCATTACCGTAATGAACATTTATCGACACATCTCGCTCCCAGCCCTGTTTGCTCGTATTAGATGTCAGACAAGACATCGTGGAACATTGGACCTACTGACCCGTTTCCACGTCTTCTGAGGAGATATAGTAATACCGTCGTCTTTGCTCTTATATTTTTGGTGTTATACTCGTGAGAAGCTATATATCGGATTTGATATTTGTGGGAATTTTCTTCTGAGATAATATACTGTGAATCTTACCTTTTCTGCGAGTATGACTAATTGAAGATCATCTTATTTCATGTCATGTATCCTAAATTTATTTACTACTATGGTTAGGTTAGCTATACCTTCTGATTATATCAAAAACAACTCTAATGTTTATTTTTAGGATACCTATGTAAATAAATATAAACATTTAGAAAAATTACATTCATCATCATCATCACATAAACCGTTAGAAAGTTTACAATGAATAAATAAATATGAGTGATCCTAAAAGCCTGCGTCAAGTAAGTAGCTTTTAGTTTTAATTTAACCACGAGTGCGTTACGTAAATTTATGAATATTTTAATATCAATCACAGCTAGAGTAATGAACTGTATCCACCGACGTGTCAACTGCACTTGGCTTACACGTGGCAAGATCGAGTGTCTTCAGATATTCTAGAGCCCGATTAATAATGTTGACCCATTTCCACGTTTATGGGGACGTCTCCCACAAATACGGTAAACAATATTTTTCTTCAGGTGACATTCATAGCCACCTGATAAATCGGAGCATTAACAGCATTACCTAGAAACCGTGCAAAAAGTTCTAACGCTATAGCGACGATATTCCCCTGATAGTGTTTGATGAGGTCAAGAGCGAGACGAGTAAATCAATGTCAAGGTAGAGCTGTCCTAAAATGTAGCTGGATATAATTTGAAACAAATAGATCATCAAAATCAATGTTTGTTTACCATGTTACCAATGTTAGTCATAATATTAATACAATCGGTTTATCGGTTAAATCGCGAAGACGTAGGTCATCATCATCAACCAATTACTGTCCCACTGCTGGGCACGGGTCTCCTCTAATTTTATTGAGAGGGATTAGGCTTTAGTCCACCACGCTAGCCTACTGCGGGTTGGCAGACATTACATGACATCGAGAAAATCTCTCAAGCATGCAGGTTTCCTCACGATGTTTTCCTTCACCGTTCGAGCATGTAATAAATACGCACTTCTGAAAAGTCAGTGGTGCGTGCTTTGGGTTTGAACTCGAAACCTCTGACATCTCAGGCCACTGGTCGCACCGCTAGGCTACCACAGCTCAAAGACGTAGGTAATAGACAGATAAACATATTTTTTTTTGGTGTTTTAGTACCTATGGATATCCAATGACTAAAATAGAGCCACTTATTTGCATCGAAATATTGAACTGACTATGTAGACTGAGAAACTACTGCACTTTGTTATCGTCATTTCCCAGCCGTCCGTCAGTGTCGGGTGTCTTCCAACTAAAGCGACACCGTAGCGCAGATCGGTCGCGTTGACCCACTTCCCTTACCATGAAGCTGACACCACAATTAATTAGCAAGCCAATTTGCGTTTTTGTTTTTGTTTCAAGTGATACTTGGTATACTCGTTAGTTTAATGAGCGTTAAAGCTTTTGAAGTGTGATTGATACTTATGCAATCTAGTGCTGAGTTTGAAGTACAGTCATTATAGACTCGATCAGGAAATTTCAATATAGGCTATTTGATGAGATTCAATACTTCTTTTGGGTGTTGAAATGAAATCTTTTATAGAAGATTTTAGTAAATCTGTAAGAAGTTTTATTTTCCAGCCCCCACAAACCCCAAACGAAATTGTTATAAGAACCATCCAATTCTGTCTATATTATTCCTCGTTTTGATTAAAATCTTCCTTTGTTCTCCAATTAAATCAGGTCCCTAAAATTTTCCCAGAAATTTAAATTCAAAGGTACATTTCTAATCCCAATTTCACCTTGAGTGGAAACTTTTCCATTCAGTATTCGGACGAAATGTATAAAAAATCATTTTAGGAATTCCAAAGGCTTGAAGTTAAGTCAGTCACTCGATAGTTCAGAAAATGGGTCAAGCTCCATATTGTGGTCTTGGATTTTGCACTTAAGCTTCTCAATGAGGAAGGCCCGGAGACAAGTTTGAAAGCTTTTGTTTCGTTTTTAGAAGTTACTAAATACACATAACTCTGATATTGGACGATTTTTGAAATACGATAGTCCGTTTAGTTTATCAAGACTCATTATAAATGTAATTAGTAATAGCTACGTACTAGGATCGCGATGAGACGATAGACTACCAGCAACAAGTGCAGCTTAAAAATCATTCCTCGGATAATCCTGATCCATATGTAGAATAGACTCGCCCTACATACGGAATGAGGTATCATATTGAAGCGCCATGCAATCTTTCAGTGCACTCGTAGTATGTAAATGCAGAATACATTATCAGACTTGCGTAACTTCGGATCCCGTAGGTCAACGTCGCGTTAACCTGATTAATCTGCATTTCTGTTATTGCTTATGTCATTATTCTCAGAAACGTCACGCTCCTGTCCTAGTCCCAATATGAGATAGGCTAGCACAGCATATCCTATTTTTATCTTTAACTATCACTACGCATTACAATAGTGATAGAAGAGGGACCAAATTTCACCGTAATTTAATAAAGGTGATTTAACTATTACAGCAGGGAAACTAGTCAAAACTATAATTTGTACAGAATACTCTAATTAAATGAAAATACAAATTGTCACAATATTGAGCTTTGTCTATGATTTGCTAAGTCATGTCTTTGATTAACGTTATAATGTCATTTTATTTATCCATGTATTCGGTATTCCTTGCATATCCGGTATTCGGCATCTTCAGGTGAATATTTTATTTTATACATTTTTTTCAGTGTCTGCGATCCTTGTCCAAATTTGGGTCAGCGCCTTCGGGAATATTATAACAAAAAATATTGAAAGCATCCGAAAGACAATAGGCGCAATGTTTTTTACCATTTACAAGCATTCTGGTTGGGATAAAAAAAAATGTAGATTTTAATTCTTTGGACGAAAGAATGTGGCTAAAATATTCAAAATAGCGTTTCATTTTCGACAAACGTTACTATATTTTCTTATAAGCTAAAATGTATTATGTAGTATGTACTTCTTTCATTACTCCATTATCTTTGCTAAGCGCTATTGTAAGAGGCTTACTTTATTAGGAAGCGAAATATTAATTTGTCACCCTTTTGATTCGCTGTAATCCGCCCTTACTCATTTTCTTATTAAATACCTACTGCGCACTTACTGCTTTAATCACGCTTGACTCAGAATCGCAATAATTTGTTTACGGATTTCTTTTCTTTTGATTTATTTTAATCCCAACTTTTAGGATCCTTTCCTTGGAGCTTGTGACTATAGATGTGGTATCTATAGTCACAAGCTGACTGAATCTGTCGATGTCTGATGTTCGCAGAGGTGTAAGAAATTAACATAATTATTCTGTCGTTATTTCTAGTGGAAAAGGATTCTGCTACCAATTGTGACATAACTCCTACCCTAAATAAATCTTAAATCTAAGTCTTCAAATTCACGTACCCCACATTCCGTCGGGTCACACGTAGTTACTTACCCTACTTACATATTACTTTAGTTTTGCATAGCTGTCGTATTTCTAGAACTACTTGGCACATAGCCAAGGACATGAACGGGACGGAAACTTGACGGGGTCACACTTATCGTCATAACATCCCCTTCCTACCCCTTCAAACTTAGTTCGTAGTGATATTTATAGATGGAGTTTTGAATATTTAAAGGGGCTTCTCGACGAAACCTTGGGAGACTTTCGTTTACTCTGCGAGTTACTGATGCTTAGATTGGCTGACAGCTTAAATTATTGTAATAAAGCACGAATTCAAAAATACTTTTGGTTCCTGGATGGTAGTTTGATCCTGGCTTACACGAATTGCAGCAGCAAGAGGTTCTAGTGGCGCCCTTGTTCCTTTGGAAAAAAAAAAAACAAAAAACTTTGACATTTTATTTGTCTCCTATGTCTGCCCAGGGCCTGTTTTAAACCGGCTTTTGTCTCTGTCTCGTTAATTTTGTAATAGATATCCTATCCAATCTCCGTTCATCATTTGACGAGTCGTCTAAACTATAAAGAGTAGGTATAGACAAAATCTTTTCTAACTAGATTTTTTCTACATTAACTAGGTACATTTAGTTAATGTAGACTAACACGAATAGCTATGCAGTAGAGATCTGGATTAGTCGAATTGATCTTCTCTCGTTCCAAAATGCGACTCACCTCTTGCATTCCCCTGAAGTTTAAAACATTCTAAGGAATACTAGATTTCAAAGCTAAAACGTCACTTGGAATTCTGCAACAACAAGACAAAGTTACTAAATACATGACGTTCCTCCCATACTTTAACCGTTATTGTTTTGTTTAATATTATCATGAATAATTTAAAGCGGTTTCATTCTTAGTCATTAAAGGTGTTTTACTTAAGGCAATTAAAACTGGTGAATCTAGATCAGTGTACGACTCGTGCCATGTTTTGGACTAAGCTATTTCTAATGGTACTGGCACTCAGAGACACTGCATTTGACGTTTCCTTCAACTGTCGGTAATAATACCGGTCACTGCTGTGACGTCGATGCGTTCGCAAGCCTCAACGTTCGTCATAATCCAGTGTATATGACAACTGCCTCACAGTACAATGACTTTAAAAACATGAAGTTTTTATGATTTTTCCTTATTTTTATTTGCATTGCAGTAAAATAAGTGCTATAAAATAAATATTAGACCGTTCTTTGAATTAATCGTATGTATTGACTAGTGGCGAAGTATAAAAGGAATCGACTTTGCGTAGATACATTTTAGTGAGGACTTAGGAACTCCCAGGGTGGTTTTAATGAGGGAAACTTTGATAACTTATTCATATTGTACATAGTAATATTGTACAAGTATAAAGTAAATGGAACAAAGTACCTAAAACCAACAAACATGCACATCTGTTATGCACCGCTCCCCACAGCCTATGGGAAGGGCCGCGTTTCAGTCGATCATCGCACCCGAACAAATGGAACGAACGAATCTGTCGTGCGAAACAACTTTGTACCTTTAATTTGGATAATCGTTCACGAACCACGTTTAGCCGATTTGATTGGGATATTCACACGGAACACCGGAACTGATCCGATTATGTCCAACATTTGATACACTATGACACATCGGTTGTAGGGCCAATTCGTGCGTGACTAAGTACCATAAAAACGATGCAGGTAGGCGATATAAAGATGTTTTTAGGACCATTCATATTTGCACCTGCAGGCGAGATTGTTTAATTTTGGTTTTTTTTGTCTCAAATCAAAATTTCTCCCGCAGTGTCGGTGCAAATAGAAATGTTACATGCTATAAACCAATTTTAGAAAGTTTTCCTGTATGTCCATACACATTGCCTGGCTTGGGATTTGTCCCGCGACCAGTATAGAATAATAGGGTCAGTCGGTAGTCAGTACGGTAATCAAATCCAGTATTTAATAGAAATGAAAAACAAAGGACAATATATTCTTTAATTTTCTTGCATTGTCAGTATATATTGTATTGTAAAGTTTCAAGCTAAAGCACGTCCACTGCTAAACAAAGGCCCCATAGTTTTCAATGATCAGTTACTTGCCTCCCGTATCCAGGGACCATTACCAGATCGTTGAAGTCCCTCACACGCTGTGTCTTCCAGTGCGTGGTTTCCACTCAAGAACCTTTCTGGCCCGTTGGATTTTTCTATTCTACCTTTATGTTTCTTATCGGTCTCCTAAAACACCGCAAAAGATTAGCAATCGTTACGCATTTCTGCGTTACGGTTAGTTGTTGCACCATTAGGCACTGTGCGCACTAACGTCCGTTCACCTTGACGCTTTATTGTATTGTAAATTAAATGGATTCAAACAAGTAAAATAATTGGATGATGTCTTCTTTAATGTGCTTCCATTTCGATGGTGAGAAGAGGAGAATTTAAATGTTGTCTAGCTAAATTCGTGTTTTTTTATAAGATGCGGTTGGATTTTGCTTTTTAAGAAAACCTAGATAGAAATAGATTTTAATTCTGTTACTCGTACGTGACTGAGGGGTCTTTCAAGATCAGAGTCCCATGGATATTTTAAAGTCGAAAGTTTAGCCGTTTACCTAGCCTTTATTTTATTCTTTTCTAAATTTCGGGTTTATAAAACTGCCCTTTTGAGCTCCCAGTAAAACTTCACGTGCGTAGGTACTGTGCGGTTCCAAAAGAACTTCATACCACATACAATCAGGCTGTGGAATGAACTATCTGCCGAGGATTTCCCTAACGACTACAGCATGGAGTTTTTCATAAGGAGTGAAAAGGTTTGTACGCGGACGGGCCGTAAGATTGTTTGTCACCCTCATGGTATAAAAAAATACATTGTGCTTTTTCATAAAATAAACAAGTTTATTTTTAAAATGCGCGTCGTGTACCATTGTAAATTTACCTTTCATATATATATAATATCTATTTAATCTCTTACATCCTCCACAGCTGTTTTATCAATTGATATCTCACAATATTTACTGATGGTGATAAACATTTCCTGTTTTAGTTCACATATGTAAAAAAATGTGATTGTGTTTGGAGAGTGTATTATCTCCAAAAACTACCCACCAAATAAAATGTACATAAAAGAAACCTCCAAATTGAAGTTCTTTTGTACATTTTACGATAACGTATACTCACCAAAGTATAAGCTGTTTTTTTTTCTGTCTATCATATAACTTGTTCTTAATTAATGTGTTATTAGTTATTCCTAGCTCCTTTTAAACTGTTCTTACAAGTACCTATAGTGTTTTCTTACACTTACGCGAATATTAGACATTGACTTTACTGCCGCTCGTCCCAACACCTGGCATCCGCCAGGTGACGCACCGGGTCTGAGATCCCTGCTCATAATAATTATTAAATTCATCACCATCATCAGCCTATACTCGTCCACTGCTGGACGTAGGCTTAGAACAACTTTCTACAGATTTATCGCCTTATATTATCAGTCTGCCCGTGACCGTTAAAAGTAAAAGATCCTCTCTCAGTCAACATACAATAATATCAATACACCGCGATAAAATCCTCAAATGCAGGTTTATTTCACTTTTATTCCCAGCTCTTTATTTTATTGGGTCTTGTTTGTGGGAAATAAAAGTTTATATATTTATTTTATAACCAAGGAGTGCCAGATTTGTTTGCATAGAACTCTCGCCTGCGAACATAACCATTAACAAATATTTAATTGGTTCGAAACATTTCACACTACATGACTCACTGCTTTGCAGCACGAAGCTATGTCACGTTGTTTCTGTATAAGGTGCTCTGCGTTATGAATTCATACAATACATGTTACCACAGATTTGTAATGAATGGAGAGTGCGGTATTCAAATATTTTAAGAATAACGTGGTCGTTTGTTTTAAGGAAAGAAACAAATATATTTTTTTATTTCTGTACAAAGATCTTTTGAGAACACTTTTACCAGTATACAATGTGGGGAGGACAATATGATCATAAATGAAACTTCGTATAAGTCATGATATTCCCAACCGTCACACAAAAAATCAAATGAATATATCCAGTAGTTTAGCCACAGGACATTATTTTTCATTTTAAGTATTTTCGACATGATGTTTTGTAAACAGGAGAGCACGCGACAGGTTAACGACTTACGTTGCCAGCTCGCCACTTTAAAAACCTACGCCTTTTCTATCAAATTTATTTTCTCAATGCAAATTATACTTTATGCCCGAGCCATAAGAGTCATAAAGCGTGTCATCACAGCTAGATAAGAAAATATGTATGTGCGAAAGAGATAGGTAAGTTTGCTTGTTTCCTCTTTGCTTACTTGTCGACGTGTCTAGGTTACGCGGTCAGTGTGTCACCGGACGTCCTTACTGCCTGTGACGCATTTTATTTTCTCTGGAATTTCGGATGCGCCCGCGCCCGTTTGAAGTCGCCGCGCGAGTGTTATCGTATCTTTGTTGTTGTGTTGTGTTGTGTTGTGCGAAATTTGACGCTTTGTTTTAATAGTGACAGGACACATAAACGTATTATAGGTACTTAGTTAAATAGCTAAGTGAACTTTGCGAAATTAGACGCTTAATACTTGGTGTTTCAAGGTTTTATTATTAAATAATCATGCCTCGTTACAATTATACCGCTTCGGAGTACACTGATATGATTTTAATTTATGGGGAGTGTCACGGTAATGCCGCTTTAGCTGTACGGACATACCGTGAGACCTATTATCAAGAGTGAGAAATAACATTATACGTCGGTGTAGTTTGTGTATTCAAGAACACGGCGGACATATTGAAAATAAAAAAATTTAATGACTGGCGACATAATTATGTGATCGAAAAGTGATTGTGAATAATAAATTGATCAGTGAATAACTCGCGGGTGAATGATGCCCGACTATTTGGTTAATATTCTGTGATTTGATTTGTGTAATTGAGCATTAATAACAATAAGAATAATGGCGCCAAACATTACGTCGCTGCGTCGGCCACAGCTTTAACATGAATGAAACCAAGCTGCGTTGCCATTCTTATCGCAGGTCAGTGTACCATTTTTATAAATGGTGTTTTATTTTGTTTGCAGTTTTAAGCTATTTAGTTTGTAAGAAAATTTTTTTTTTTTTAATTTCCATGTTCGGATTTATTTGATAGTTTACAAATGTTTCTATAAACCAGTATTGCCAGTGTTTTCATTTAAAGTCATATTGTCATCTCCACATTGTATATCTGAATATATATAGATGGCGTCATTATTGTCATTTTCTAACTGGCGACCTTTGAAAATTTATTCCCTAAACAAACTCAGAAAATCATGCTCTCCCATGAATTTACGCATGCACAACATTATTATGATATGATACGTTATGTTACGATTATAAAAACTCCTTGATTTCCATAAAATGTTGATGATAAATTATATTCTACAATTTATATTTAATTAAATAGTATTATATTATCGGTATTCTCAAATAATATTCAGGTAGGTATACGTATATGTATGCTTTTCTACGTATCTGTAAACGTCAAACGCTGTCGTTTAACACTTGCTATCCCTCCATCCGTTCCATACTCCATGAGGATCACCTTATACAGAGTGGGTCGCTTGTGCAACAATAGCCATCGAATTAATATAGCGTAGCACAATGCTATATTATACATGCTAAATGATAAGCTCGAATGTAATTTAGTATTCCTATTCGTCTCTTATATTAGAATATCTGTTTAGTATTGGTGTATCGGTGTTTGGTATTCAATTGACGGTATGTTATAGTTTCGGTATCTAAGTAATGGAATACTAAGTATGGGAATATTTTATAGAAAAATGCCAATTGAATATGTACGTCTCACTGTATCTTACGTTTTGATCGTGTCCTTGTCATCATGATTGTATCTAGAATTGGTAGACCATAAAATACAAAGACTCGAAATTTTGCTCTGAACGCTAAAATCATGAAGAAATTGTAAATTGTTTTGTCTGTCGTCTTCATTCACAGTAGGCGCTAGGCAGGCCTTCGTTAAATCGTTTGGGTCACGTTTTGGCCGTCGCGTTATCTTTATTGTTTTAATTTGAAATAACGTTGCTCACAATCTTTGTATGCAAATTTAATTATTATTAAAAGGTGTGACAACATTACTAAAAGTAATTTAATGAAAACAATGACGATACGAAATTAGTCGCGGCCATTTAAAAATAAATAAGGTATCAAAAATAACAAACTGTCTTGTTGGTCTAGTGGTTGTAAGTGCTAAACAAGAGGTTTTCAGGAGGTTCCTAAGTCGAGCAGTGTTTTTGGGTTTTCCTATTATATTTCACTAGAACCTCGAGGTTTGAATTCGTGCCTGGTTAACGGTAATAGGCTCGCCCCATTACATGGGACCTAAACTAAAACATACCGGCGAAATGTGGATATACATTTAGTAGACCTCTACCAAACGCTTGGGGGACGACAGGCGTAATGGTATGTCGAACATCATCTTCTGTTAAAACAAACTCGTGAACGAATATTGTCGATTCGCCATTCAATACCTAAATAATTGTCGCTTGCTAAAGTCTAAAACCAAACCATATTGAATTGAAACATATCAAAACACATTCTTTAGTTGTAAAGTCATTAGCGCGAATATTGCTATGTAAACATAAATTTTACTGTATTGTATCCTGGGTTATTGAAAAATTAATTTATATATAGACAATTACCTGCATCAAATACGGGGAAAATATGCATTTGTTGGTAGAGGATAATGTTTATTATTGACTCGTCACAAAATACATGGATAACACCAGCTGATTAGACGGCAAAAACAAGTAATATGGAAGTTTCTTTTTAATTACACTTACACCAGAAAATAAGAACAGCCAAATCGGTAATAATGTGTGAAATATCTGAAAAATATCATTTTCTTTGTGGTAAAAAATCCATTTAAGATGTGTAGCACATATAGACTTTCCCAAAATGAAGGATCAAATCATTATCCAAAAATGTCTTTTATTTTGCTTTCTAGACTAAATAAAGACACAGAAGCAGCTCAGAGACAAAATCATAAGGACGTGGTTAAATGGGAAATGATAAGATAAAGAAGTAGCATAAAGAAAAAGCATACTTTGACAGACGTACATAACTTCTTCAAATTGACGCTAGCCTGAAAATAGAGACGTAAAATAAAATGACGTAAATTTAACTGGAGCTCTTGATTACGTAGTCCCCAAACTACGAAAACTATATTTTTACCAATAAAAATACAGCCGGTTGCGATTCAGTTATATCCTTGTGAAGTGGCAGCACACGCTGTGAGCTAAATCAATGCATAATCAATGGGAAACTGACAGTGCGTTTTCCCATTCAGTACCCTAGCCGAGCATAAATTGACGTAGTGAAAACAGTTTTCATAAAGGACTGTCAGTTTCTAGTATGTACATATTATGGAGATGTTTTTTTTTCTGTGGGAAATAGTCGTATTATCTCTAACGCCAATGTAGTTTAATACACAATACAAAATCAATCAATTAAAGAAACAAACGCTTAGACACACTTTATAATGCAAGCTACCAGTCAGGTTGTAATAAAAAAAAATAGATATAATAAAGTTTACCGTGTCAAAGAGAAAATGAACTCTATCGACTTGTAGCATTTTTTAAAACTTTATTAGGTATTTAATATGGATGTATTTTACTATACCTAACCCGTAGCCTTTGATATCAAATTGATAAAGTTGCATAAAGAAAATTGTAGCGTTGTTGGTCGGTTTTTCCTCTGTATGCTTATCGCCTGCACTCCCCTACTGGTCGATATGCACATACGAAATGCCAAACTGGATGCATTTATCACATACGTTATCCCCCTTCGATAGACGAGGGGATGACCAAATGATCGTTTCGTCTGCGAACCGTCAATTGCAGCCGTCCCTTCGCCGAGAATGGGGGATTAATTCAGTTAATTGAAAAAAACACGCCGTCCCTATTCCGTTAACATTTGTTTTATTTATTTATTTATGTTGGCTCTTCAACAATAGGTTACACTGTTACATCAATAAGAAAGATACATACATAAAACTTTAGTCTAAGTGCCCCATTACTTATAGAAGAGCACTGCATGTACTACATGATGCTTAGTTTTTATATAAAATAATTACTAAATTTATTATGACATATACATAAAACTTAGGATTACAATAATATATATTTTATACAGTAAATAATAAATTAGGTTAAGTATTAAATTAAAAATGAAAATGAATTTGAATTAAATAAATAACTGTTAAATGGTTGATTGCTGGCAACTACACATAAATAAACCTACTATGAATTTTCAAGCACTACTTTTTTCAGGGCAGGTACTGATGTGTGAAATAAGTCAATGCCCAATTCGTATTCCTTGTGCGTAGCGTACATTCTCGACAAGGGACAATGTTGTCTTAAATTGGTACGACTCCTTGGCACAGAAAAGAGCTTCACATTAGAACTTCTTGGCAAAATACGTGGAACATGAAATGATACTCTACCAAGCAGTTCAGGGCAATCCAAGGAACCTGTTACCAGTTTCTTAAAGAAAACCAAATCCAACATATTCCTACGTTTCTCCAACGAAACCATATTAAAATACTTTAATCTATATGGTATGATTTAAGATTTTGGCCCATATTGCTATTATATGTTGAATGCCATAAGAATCTTTTTTGTATACGTTCAATACGCTTGATGTGCACATCATACTTTGGAGACCATACAACACTACAATACTCTAAACGACTTCTAACTAGAGAGTTATACATAATTTTCTTTATATTAGAATTTTTGAAGTTTTTGCACTCCCTCATAACAAATCCAAGTATTTTTGTTGCTTTAATTAAAATATCGTCAGTATGTTGTACAAAACTTAGCTTTTTATCAAATTGAACGCCTAGGTCTCGCATGGTATCAACTTCTTCGAGAATTTCTCCATTTAAATTGTATACCGTACGTAAGACATTCTTTTTCTTAGTGAATTTAATGTGCTTGCATTTCTTCACGTTTAAAGACATTTTATTAAGCTCGCACCAACTATTCAGCCGGTCTAAATCACTCTGAAACGATACCGAGTCAGCGGAGTCTTTAATATTCTTGATAGCTTTAAGGTCGTCAGCGAATAAGAATATATGAGAGTTCTGGAAGCACTTATGTACATCATTGATAAAAAGGGTAAATAAATGTGGGCCCAAATGAGATCCCTGGGGGATTCCCGAATTAGCAATGTAAGAATCCGAGCTACAGCCATTGACTACAACTTTAAGCATCCGCTCAGACAGATATGATCCAAACCAACTCAGCAAGGGATCCGATACACCATACATTTTTAACTTTTTAACGAGTATAAAGTGATCGACTGTGTCAAATGCCTTGCTGAAGTCGGTGTAGACTGCATCAACCTGGACACCTTGATCAACTGCTTCAGCAATTCTCTCAACATAAGTCACTAAATTGGTAGCTGTTGATTTATCCTTTCTAAACCCGTACTGGCTTTCTATTATTAATTGAGATAAATGTCTCGACAGTACCGGACATATAAAGGCTTCAAAAATTTTTGCAAGTATGGAGAGAATTGCAATAGGCCTGTAATTGCTCACATCATTCCGATCACCGCTTTTAAAAATAGGCACAATCTTGGTTTGTTTCCATTGTGTCGGAAAAACTCCCCGTATTAATGAATTATTGAATATTATAAACAGCGGAAAAGAGATACTATCTGCTACCATTTTCAAAAATATAGGGGGTATATCATCAGGACCCGCACCCTTATTGATGTCTAATGTTTTTAATTTCTTTCTTATCTGATCTTGTGATATCATTATTTGGCCTAAGGTGCTGTTACTTACATAGACATCTAAATTAGCTGTGTTTTTCCAGTCATCAATTTTATCATTACAATATACTTTAGAGAAGTGAGATGCAAAATAATTACATATTTCAATAATATTTCCCGAGCAATTAGTACCATCTGTCATAGTACTAGGGTAGTTACTGACTCCACCTCTCTTTGTTTTTAAGTAGCTCCAGAAAATTTTTGGATTTGATGTAATTTTAGCCTCTATATCAGCAATGTACGCCTTATAACAAGAAGTAGCCATACGGTCGCATCTCTTCCTAAGCGTATCGAGAGCAATAATATCTAATGGATTATTGTACTTTTTAACCCTAAGTCGTTTACGATTTTTCTCATTTAATCTCTTAATCAGTTGCCTAGAGAACCAATACGGATATTTATTATCTTTTACTGTAACTAATGGAACGTGGCGTTGTATCAACTCATATAGAATTACATAGAATCTTTCTAACATATTATCGATAGTCATACAGATTTCAAATTCTTTTACCCAATCGACTTGCTCTAATAATTCATTAACGGCCTTATAATCCGCCTTAAAATAATTTAATTTGGTTTTATACATATATTTTTGTGGTTTTATAACATGGGGAAACGAGAGCTCACATAGTAAAGGAGGATGGTGTGGAACGATTTTAGAAAGAATATCTGTTGGGGCACTTATCGTTACGTGCTCTGAATTGGTCAAAACTAGGTCAAGAATTCTGTTATTTTCATTGCATATGTGGTTGTATTGCCGTAAATTGTTAAGCAAGATAAAATCCCAAAGAGTTCTCTCCAAACCTGAACTCGTTTTTTGTGGCGTTCTGATCACATCACCACCAGTACCAAGCCATTTAATAGTTTTCATGTTGAAGTCACCAGCAATAAGGCATTCATCAGCATGTTCCAATACATTGTTTGCATTATCAATAAAATGTTCCAGTACCCTGGATTGAATAGGTGAGGGCAGGTATACAGTACAAAGATAAATATCTTTAGGCTTTCCACCTTCTACAAGCGACAAGTTAACCCAGAGATCATCACATGAGCTTTCTAAATTATGCAATCTGTGTGATTTATGTTTCTTAGAAATAGCTACTAAAACTCCGCCACCTTCGGTTTTACTGTTTAAAATAAAAATATTACAAGTACGATCTTTCCTATAGATTGTGTAACGGCTATCCATGATCTCTGAGTCAAAAATGCCATCAATAAGTCATGTTTCAGTAAACATAATGACATCGTAAGAACAGCAAGAAATTTTTTGGTACATATCTCCTAATTTTGTCTTGATACCGCCCACATTTTGATAGTACATTTTTAACTGAGCGAATATTTATGTTATTTTCTAATGCCTCATAGTTACATCTACATAGATTACTGTAACTTACTTAATGAATCGGTGTCCTTAATATATTTGGGGTCTGCGCCATCCACCTTTCTTACAAAAATCTTGCCGCCTCGAACCCACACATACCGATAACCTAAACTCTTGGCTTTGATTCTAGTCGCAGCATGCAATGCCTTGTTTGCCGAGGATAAATGTTCTACTATATAAACGTTCTCTTTTTTCCCACCAATTCCTAGAAGAGCGGTGTTGAGTTTCTACTCTGGATTTTTATTTTTGTTGAACTTGATAGAAGCAGCTAAAAAGTTATCACGGACTCGTGGGCTGCTGAATTGAACAACAATGGACTTGGGACGGTTGCTGGTAGGGATAAGCTTTGCAGTTCTCGTGACTTGATGTATGTTATTCTCTATAAGATCACCGGAAATAACCTTGTTAATATTCATGATACATGACACAAGATTTTCATTTTTGTGCTCGGGTAGACATTGAATTTCTAAATTGGAAGAACGTGCTTGTTGTTCCACCTGGTTAAGTCGCCCGCTTAAGTCTTTGACAGTAGCTTTGAGTTGTTCATTTTCTTTCATGGACAACATTGGTATTTAATAAAAACTCAGTTTTCATTTCCTCGAATTTATCGTTCATGAATTCCATTGAAGTTTTAAGCCCTTCTATTTTATCCGTGATCGTTTTGAGTTCCTTGTTTACATAGTTTGCCAAAGTTTGATTGAGGTGCCGCATAAGGTCCTCAATTTGTTTTTTCATGATACGAGAAACTTCAGTAGACGTAGCAGGAGCTTCATCCTTCAAAGTGTTTGTCGGCGACCCTTTCTTCCTACGTGTAACATTTGGATCACTACCTAGCCGGTTGCGCACTGGGGTGTCATCTGCGTTTCGCGTTTTTGGTGTACAGGTAGGACATAGCCAGTTGTTTAGTTCTAGTTGGGAATTGGATTCCAGTAACTCCGATACACAGGTATAGTGATAGGGTTTTCGGCACGAAGAACACCTTACAACAGAACCTCCCTCCGCTATAGTGTCTGAACAGCAGTCACAGTTCATGTTGACAGGCCTTTCAAGTTTTACTTTATTTAATTTGTCCGTAGCACGTTAATAAATCGCACACTAAAAAAGGCCCTGCGAACGGGTGCACTATGTCGACGCGTGAGTCGTTTATACATCACTAGTTGTACTCTGATACGCCTCACTGTGGCTCATTGTGTTTAATCTCAGGTACGACGAAAGATGTCGCCTAAAGCGCGATATTATTGACACAGATCTATCATAGATTATATATGTAACAAATTTATGATTTTATATACTTTATGAAGGTATTGTTGTAAATAGTTATTTATTACTGACCACAGTGTAAACAAATGTTTCGAAACGTTTCAATGATTAAAGAAATATTAACTGAATTTATGAGTACCTTTAATTATCACACAAACACTCTCGCACGTAAGTCACACTGTGTTTAATGAAATTTTGACGTTTTTACGTAGATTACTGCGGTAATTTATTTATTAAAGTTAGATACGAGAACAGCTGATGCGCGTCGTTAACTGACTATTATGTGTTATATGATATGTAAACCATAAAATAGATAAAAAAGGAGTTTCATTTTATGCAGCGGTCCGATAGAAGCCCAATGATTTAGGAAACTGGATGGTTTACAGTTTCTGGTGGTTTCAAATCTCTCAGGCATGCAAGTTTCCTCACGATGTTTTTCTTCACCTTTGAGAATATGATAAATGCGCCCGTAACTTCGAACAGTCAGTGGCGCGTGCTTTGAGTTCGAACTCGATATCTTTGACTGCACAGTCCACTGGTCACACCACTAAGGTAGGTCATTCCATACATTCGGTCTCATGCTGTGGTCTGCAATACCGTGGGTTTAGGAGTTTTCTAAACCCTTCTAATGTGTCATGGTCTATCTCTGAGTCTACATAATATATTGACTTCCTTGGCGTCTATATTTAATTACCATTAGATAAGTACGAATTTATTTCGGTAAATTTTACAATACTGCCCTTCCATCTTCCAATGTGTGGCTTTGAAGTTGCATTTTTTCAGCATTCGGTTATTATGTCTTTGATTCGGTTGTTTTTGATTTATTACCCGTGCAATGTATGTATATCTTTTATATCGGTATAAGTAGTGCAAGTAGCATATTCAGAACTGATTTGTTGTATACCCTAGCGTAAATTCATATTGGCGAACACTAAGTCAAGTTATATATAATACTTTAGCAGAGAATCTTCTGAACTTTTATATTTATAAGTTTTATTAGTTCAATATCGTCACGATCTGTAATATAATATTTCGACTCGATGAACTGTTTGAGTTTGTAATTTTCAGTTTTGTAAAGTTAATCTCTCCATAGTACAATATATTATATCCGCAAAACAGGAATAATGCCTATATTAATAACTAAACTAAATATTTTATGTCCGTCTTCGTTGGTAAATTTATTTCATTGGGTTTAATCTTATATTTACTTAAAGGATTTTTTTTTCTGTTCGCAGTACTCTGGTTCCTTGGAAAATCTTCCGCGAGGAGTTAAACAACGTGCACCCCATATCTTCAGGGCTAGAAACGATGGCGTTGAAGACCACAATAGACCTAACGTGTAACGACTTCATATCTAACTTTGAGTTTGATGTCTTCACAAGGTTAGTGAACTTTTACAATAACGTAAAATTTTCTAGTATATTTTAGGTATTAATCAAATTGTTACGTATCACTTTTCCTACAAAGACGCAAATAAGCATCGTTAGCGTCGCTTTTTTAACACCTATTCAACCCCTATTTGTGTCCCATTCCTGGGGAAAAGTCTCCTCTCGTTTATCAATGATTATTCCATGTTCAACTACGCTAGTTTAGTGCAGAGCGGGTTGAATTCAAACGCCATTGAGGAAATCTCTCATGCATCCCCGATGCCCTTCAACGTTTGAGCATGCACAACATCACATGCGTAAAATACTATAGTGTTTTCAACCATGTGTAACCCCTGTGCCAATGATTTCAGATTATTCCAGCCTTGGAGCACACTACTCCGCAACTGGCAACTGCTAGCAGTCACACACCCTGGATACGTGGCGTTCCTGACGTACGACGAGGTTAAGGCGAGGCTCCAAAAGTATATCCACCAAGCTGGCAGTTACGTATTTAGGTAAGATCCTTTATTCAATTGGCCAGTATAGGCAAAGGTCTTGCAAATGCCTGCAAGACTTTAACAACTTGATTTGACCTGTGACCCACATATGACGCACCAAATATATCATTAATTAACTTTTCCGAATGCAGTGTCCGGTTATATCAGAATGAGAATTTAAACTATATTTTCTTTTAATCAATCAACTCAGCCTATCGCAGTCCACTGCTGGACATAAGCCACTGCGCCATAACACTGTCTTTAGCTTTCCTCATCCAATCTATCCCCGCTCCCATTATATAGTAGTAATTATATTCAGTTATATTTAATTTATATTCAGTTATATTTAAATTGATCAGTAGATGTGTAACTAGTCGAACTAAACTAATTTTAAATTCTATAAATGCCTGTCACTTAGTCACCGAATAACTAATAGTATAACGGACCTACAGAATGGTCCCTTCCGGCCTGCCACCTCTCTCACATTCTCCTCGCAGTTCGGTTGTAACTGACAGTATTGACAGTTGAGAATTGACTGTTCAGAGGGAGTGCGAACCGACGTCAAATGTTATTTTTGCGACTTTAACGAGTTAAATCATTACAATAATAATGAAATGTACTACATAAGTGTTTATCAAGTTCTTAATGCAATAAAGAGGGAAGTTTTGAAATGCAATTAACAACACACAGATTCTGGAATCTGTTAAATATATGTACTTGTCAGGTAGCTCTTCGTAATGTGTGCGTAAAGTAACGCACACATTGACGCGCAATCATAAGTCATCCTGCTATGAAATGTGAAATATTTAAAAGGGGTGTGACGTTGCGTCTATTGGTTCCTTTCTGAGATTTCGCCAGAAGGACCCCATTAATAGAGTGGGGTCCTTCTGGGGACTGTTTTTTTGTACTCTATAAATATTACAATTGCACTTGCAACAAGTCACATATTTTGCCATGCATTTATAATAAACACTCTTACATCTGATTCCAGGTTATCATGTACGCGACTAGGGCAGTGGGCGATAGGATACGTCACAGTTGACGGCGAGATCTTACAGACGATACCGCAGAACAAGAGCCTAGTGCAAGCGCTACTAGACGGATACCGAGAGGGATTGTAAGTTTATTTGTGTTAGGCAATTCACTGTAAAGGAAATAATGAAAGACTGAAAAAGATGCCAATAGAACAATTAGAATTTCGTAATAGGAAAAGTGAATAACACCATTCGGCAATCTAAATTAAAATGACCTCTGTTTAGGTCGGATTTATAACATCACGCGTGTTGTCCCTACAAGGTTAGGCTGAGGTTTTCTAATCCATAACTATGTTTTAGGTCGAGGGTAACAGGGGGTGAGCCTATTGCCATCAACCAGGCACGAATATAAACTCCGAGCTGCTACTGAGAATTTCATAGTAAAACCCAACGCTTGATCTGGGAATCGTACCCAGCGGTCGCACTTAAGGCCACTAGACCAACAAGGCAGCATTATTATTGTGTATATACCTACATAATTATATAACACGAGAACACAGTCATAACCTGTATATTCCGACCGCCAACTATACTAAAGTTTCTGTTTAATTCCTCGATGATACGAAAAAAAATCTTACTGAATTTGTATTGGTGTTTCAGCTATTTATACCCTGACGGGCGGGACGCGAACCCAGACCTCAGCAGCGCCATCATATCACCAGCAGAAGACCACATCACCGTTACCCAGGAACAGTACGAGTTGTACTGCGAAATGGGTCAGTAATCAGTGTATCTATAGTAATAGTAGTGTATATATAGTAATTCTAAACATGTTTTGTTTTTCAAGCTTTTTATCAACTGAACCAAACCGCTTTCAAATTGATTCCCCTGATAAAAGTTTTCCAAGTCTTGAAAAGACGAGTTTCATCAGCCTCCTTACACCACCATTAACTTCAAATGGTTAAAGGCGTTTGTTATGACTCAAATTGGTTCTACAAACCAGCTATTGACACCCCCACTTATTGCCTGTCTTCTCTTTTTTCAGGGAGCACGTTCCAGTTATGTAAGATTTGTGCAGAAAACGACAAAGACATCAGGATAGAACCATGCGGGCATTTACTGTGTACACCCTGCCTTACTGCGTGGCAAATTGTGAGTTCCTTACACATAAATATAAAGCCATCGGTACCCAAAGCCTTTGGGCTTTGTTGACCCAATACTGAAAGGCAACTCAATGTATAGTGATACCTCTTTTACTCGCCTGCAAAAGCAAAAGAGATAGTACTATATTTGAGAGTTACCTACCTGCTGAATATTGAGCAGTGTTTCAGTATTTGACCATAATATATTATTCATTATTTTATTGTCCCAGTGCGTGGTACTGTTAGCAGAATGTGTGGCATTAGGCTACGCCGACTAGCGTTTGAGTATTTGATATGTTCATCATTTTATTGTCCACTGGGTACGGTCATCATAATGTGTGGGATTAGGCTATACTAACGGCTTATTAATAATATTGTATATTAATTTCAGGACTCAGAAGGTCAAGGTTGCCCGTTCTGTCGAGCAGAAATCAAAGGCACAGAACAAGTGGTAGTTGACGCGTTCGTGCCGCCCCGACCGCCCAACACCACCTCAGATAAGTAAGTTATACTTCACCGTATTTAGTTATGCCATTCTAACTTTGCCGTTGTTAAATATGTTAGGCTTTTTTGTTAGATAGTCGTGTGATAAGGTGTTAGCGATCTAGACTGAAGAAAAAAATACTTATATCAAATAAATAAAGTATGTAAACAGACCAAACACGTGTTAACCTTTATCAACCAATCTATCATCATAATCATAATGATTCATTTATTGTATTAATAATTTGTAAACTCTTATAGTATAAGTATGATGTAATTATGGAGGGAAGGAGGTGTGAAAATCCCTCCATAGGAAAGTAAGATCCTCCGACCAGGCGAGGTGTTGTGCCTGGCGGGCTACTGCCCAACGGTTGATGTTGGGTGGTATATATGCTATCTCGCGTGCATATTTCACTTGCGCGATGTAGGATTACTTGCGTCATCGCGCTGAGTCCGTAGTGCTTATGTGGCGAGATAGATGTCGCTACATAATAATTAAATGAAAAGCAACTTATTCACATATCTTTACATATTAGAGCAAATATTGTTACTACACTAATAACATTACATCCGCTGGATGCGGATGGCCCAAAACCAGTTGTGGACGTCTATCTATCTGATATGATGATGATGATGACTAATAAGCAAAGAACATTGATGCAGTTCCTGTTATTTTACGATCTAGATGGGATCGGCACACTAGATACTAGTTGTTCTAAAGAGTATATTGATTTATGTAATATTCGTTACAGGAACACAAAGACTGCGGTTAAACCAGTGTCGTCAAACTCATCAGGCTCGTCTGGCTCGTCCGCTTGCAATGGATCCAGTGAGTCTATATTTATATGTACCTATACAGCAGCAAATATAGGGTTTATTATTATTATTATTCCGTAGAACAAACAAGTAATGAGCTGGTGCGTGTGTATCAAATAGCTTGGAGATGTTTTCCTTGTCCAATCTGTTCTTGAAACCGTTCAATGTTGGAGCCGTGACAGTTTTTTCTGGTAGTAAGGTTTTTTTTCTTTTTCAAATGATTTTGATAATGTTCTTTATAGTTTTTTTAACTCATTTTAGACTAAGGTCTAACATTTATGATAGAAAATATTTTAAGGCTTTAAGCTCTATCAATGATATAGGGAATTGTGGGACGTAAATACATTTTAAAATTAAAAAGATATATAATTTTATACTTATATTTAAACTTAAAAAGAGTATTTTTTTAAATTATTACTTCTATTACTTTCCTGCCCGTTTGCAACAGAGAAATTTCAAATATATAAAAGTATATACATTAAAATAAACAGACTATAACGATCATATGCTGCGAACTTAAAATGCCTCTTGGAATCGTATTTTTTTGCAAGAATATTATAGTGAATTAACTACCTACCGATGTTTTCAATGCATGGGTTTATTTAAAAAAAAAGAGTGAATATATTTTAACAGGGCTGGCACTGCGCAAGACACACCTCGTGTTGCGGTTTGTTAAGCTTGTTTGTCACCCTTTTGGTATAAAAAGCAACAAATAACAATAAGTAATATCCTTGTCAAAAAAATGCTATTCCCAAGCAGGCAAATTTACCTTTAAAAATGTTTATTAATCAATCATAACTTATATTTATAAGATATGGTTGGCTGCAGGTGTAGACGTGACAATATCCGGCAACGCGAACGGCTGGGCGTCGCGAAACACAACCTTCAACGGACTGACAGATGACATCGACGATGCCGAGGTAAACAATTGTATTATTGAACATATTTATAGTTTATAGTAGGTAATAAAATAAATGCCGAATTCAAATGTCAGAATCAGACCAAATTGAAATGGGAAGCACCAGCTTTCAAATTAAAAAAATAACCATCAAAATCGGTAAAAAATACAGTCGAATTGAGAACCTCCTCCTTTTTCAAGTCGGTTAAAAAAGCAAAATTTGCGGTACTTTTCATTAATACATTTGAAATTGAAGATTTAAAGTGGTCTCCCTCTATTTTGGCCGATCGTACGTGAAGAGAATAGGTTTCAACCCATTCTAGAATCATGAATATTGCACGCTGTGTGAGATTTGATATACGTTCAGTTTTTAAGGACTGAGAAGCTACTTTGAACGGCAAAGTTGAAATTTAAAAAATTACCCAATTTCAAAACTCCCGAAAAACTTATCAGGTAACCCCTTGTTTTTCTAACCAAATTTGAGTTGAAGTTTGTTTTTAAATCTTGTTGTATTATGCGTAACGAGCAAGTATGCTTATATCAATTATGATACAACATGTGAACCGGTACTGAATTCCCTCACAAAATCATATTAACTTGCCAAAGACAGAACTTAGGACTTCTAGTTCAAAAGCACTTCTTGTGACCACTAGACCAATGAGGCAGTACATATTAAAAATATAGTATATTTTTTAGTTATCAAAATTGTATAAGTGTAGCATGGTGTGCATTTTGTTTGGCCGTGTGGCATGTTTGTCGTCGTTCAAGCTTGTTTCTATGCGTTTCTATCATTATATGTGTTATTTAATTCATTTATTTTTCGAGGTTCATACTTATCTGTGATATAAAATTTAAGTTTTCTTATAAATAGTCACAATTTTAAATCATTTCGTACCCTTTATAATAATTAAATAAATATTTTTGTAGTAGGTATAGTTTACAAACAAAGTATTATTTACAAACACAATTTTTTACACAACAAGTAACAAATATGTATCTGGCGCGCATCGAATCGTATTAAGCTGTATTAAATCCTCAAACTATGTCTTAATAGTCATTTATTTATTATTTATACATCGAATATGATATTTGAGGGTAGCAATATTTTAATACTTTAATTTTACAACGCTAAAGGAATCAAAACGTTGGGAATTAAATAATATCTAGAAAAATAATGCAGCCAATACAAAGTCACAGACATCTATGAACCCATGCATGCGTCCATATAAAAACATAATCATTGTTTATTTTGCAGAGACGGCGAAAATCACCGCATGCTTAGCTTGCACGGGTAGTTATGTTTGCTTGACGTCGAGCCGCGCCGGGTGCATTCCCTTGTTTATTTTGTATTTGTCTATCACGCTGACTTTATAAAGGATGTAACTGACATGAAATACATATCAATGACCTAAAATGATGAAATTATATTTATTTATGTAAATAAAATATTTTAAATACACTTTTACAAATCTTGTATAAGATTATTTTAAGATCTAAATGGCATCGGCATTTCCTAACTGACGACCTCCGAGAAAAAATACCGAAACAAACTCAGAGAATCATGGTCTCTTTCCAAACAACTTGGGAGACCCGTGCCCAGCAGTGGGACAATAATTGCCTTGATGATGATGGTCTCTCGGATAGTCTTAGGGACTATTAACGCTTGTGAAACATATATTCTCCATGTCAGTTGCGTCCTTTTTATAGCATTATGCGCATCAAATAGTAGGCGGAGCTTAATACAGATATATTTGCATACATATTATAATCGACTTTATCGTCTTGATGTTATAAGCACAAGTAAATATTGAATTAATAATTAAATGTCGTACTCACAGCCGATTTTTGAGGTTTTGAATGAAAATAACGCTCTTAAAACTTAATTATTCTAGACTTATTATAATTTATTTGTAAATTTTGTAAATTTTGTAAGATTTGTTAGATTTGCATATTTGAAAATCGTCTAATTGGTCTTTCTCAAGCCCCGCCTACTAGTCGAAGCGCGCTTTAGTTTGTGAAGCATGAATTTTTATTTGTTGATATTATTATTAAATGATGTCTGTTTTGGTTTAATCATGTTTGTCGCCTATGATCATAGGATACAATTGCGATTGCGTATATGCTGGGGATCATAAAGATTTTTTATGCCAATCCTATAAATAGTCAGTCATAGTATCCTCCTCTCTTTTAAATTGCCGTGCCCTGCAGGGTCCATAATGTACTATTTATGTGACAAACAATATCTAATATGTTTATGGAGTGCAATAAAGAATTTGAAAGAAAAGGAATGAAAAAAAAAAAAACCCGTTGCTTGTCAGCGGTAGGTTTCGATTAAAAAAATCTTTAAACTGTGGAGTAAAAGTAATTAGTAATTAAATTCGCACGGCCATAATTAACAACCAAATTGAAATTGATTTTTTTTTACTACAAAAGTAATAGTAATCATTCTCTTTATTACAACACCATACATATATTTTTGTCATTTTAAAAAATAGTTGTTTTCAAAATTTATAATATATATAAAGAGTTGCTAGTAAGGGTTAAAGTTTTTAAAAAAAGCTACTTTTTAACCATCTCATGACATCATTATACACCTGACAGCGTATTCAGCCATCGCAATCGTATCTCTAGCTTGTCATTGTACGACTTAGAGTCGCTTACACAACCACCCGCTAGGACCCGCATCCAGTACGGCAAGGGATAATAAACCACAACTTTATAATGTTAAAGTTAAATTTTCAACGTACGAATACTAAATCGCATAGCACTTATTTTTGTAGCTACGACGATTATTATTGAAATTTTAACTTAAATATCTATAAGTTTGGGTATATTATGCTTTGTCACGTATACAATGCCTTAACAAGTGATGTTCGGTTTTATCTAACGGATAAATTAATATAAATTCCATTTTTTTATTTATTGCAAAGAGTCTATACGGTGGTTGTGAAACTGGCCATAAGAATTTTTGTTTGATAATTGTAAGTTATGTTTCAGTTTAGTCATTATTGTGTTTGTCGTTATATGAAGTGACTTTTTGCGTTGCAACATAAATAAATTTAATAACAATAAATTTAAATGGTGTCTATGGAGCTTTTTGCTCGTGAAATGCAATACGTGAGTCATTCGGGCAAAGAAAATTCAACTATATCTACAAATTATAAGAGTTTTATTGGTTTGTCCACATATAAGATTTCCAAGAACAGATGTTCTTAAATATTACGGTGCTACTTTAAAGACGTTGAATAAAGCTTTCCATAAAAATAAATGTCAATCAAAATATTAAGTGAAATTAATAAAATAATTTTGTTAAATTCTTCACGTGACACATGACATGAGCTTCGTAAAATGTCAAATACAAAATAAAAATTTAAATTTTAGCAAAATAAAACTGACAATGAACATAATTATTAAATAAAAATATACTATTAGTTTTATTTAAAACCCCAAAGGTTCAGTTATTTGACATTTCAACAATATTAATAATTCATCAAGATAAAATTTATTCCAACTATATTGTATGATTGTATGTGTGGGCATCGATATAAGCCTGTATATTTCAAATTTCGTTGTCTCGGTAGCATTTATTCTTACCTCTCATTTGATTTATTCAACCACTTTCTTTTTACTGTACGAAAAACGCACAAGAGTCACTTATTAAGTGCAACCGTACTAAATAAATATTATTGGCATTTACATGAGCGTTGCATAAGTGGTATGCATATACGCTTTTATTTCATTTAAAAAATCACGATATGTTTTTATTTAATTTTACAAGTCACTTTCTTATAACTAAACGGAGGATTGAAATAAAACTACTTTTTACAGATTGTATCGCGGTATATTGATATTATTTTGCATCCATCGTGAAGTATTATTAAATGTAGTTTTATTTCAATTTCTTATATTATAAAGTATTTTCTTAAACAAATTTAGGATTTTTTGTTTAATATTTGTTTTTTAGTGCACTTAATGCAATAGTATTAATTTAACTAATTATTTATGAGTATATCCCTTGACGTTTTTTAAATATGTAGTTATAAAAATAAAACAAAATATCAGATTATTTGTATATAAAAGTACTGTAAGTTTTTTAATTAGTATATTTTGACGTAATTCTTCAATTAAGATTTTAAATACTACTTCAATTTCTCTAATTAGAATTATGCATTGATTTTACATTATTTATTCAATGACATTATTCATGAATATCAAATTTAATTGTGTTTCATGTAATTTCTATTCAAAATGAAATAAATTATTGATTAAATATGAAATAAATAGATCCATTTTCTTCCTTTTTTTTGTATATCTGAAGTAAGATTCTCAGATTCCGTTATGTTTACGCTTAGTTTGTATTATTTGTTTGTAAGAAATCGATTAATTAATATTATTTTACATTATTATTATGACGATTTAAATTTGGTTTATTTATTTTTAAGTGTATTTTTTTATGTTGAAAATATACGCTTGGTGATATGTGCTTTGTGTGTTTTTGTTGTTATAGCCAGTGTATCTTAGATATTAAATGCATACTTGGTATTCATATAATAATTGTTTAAAATTCATACTAATGACTGTTTTCGATTGCAAAGAAATATCCATAATGCAATTTTATTGGCACAGAAACATACATATTTAATAATAATATAAATAATATTTGAATAAATAAAAGTCATAAATCTATTACGATTTTTTATAAATTACAGCCTCGTTCGTCTAGTGGTTCCAAATACTACTGTTGTGTATGAGGCCATGGGTTCAACTCCCGCATCAAGATAAATTCTCAGAGCAGTTTAAGATATTATTGATCTTTTATTCAGTTAATGGCAATCGGCTCATATAAATTATCCCCAGTTATACAAAAATATTAATATTGTGATACTACTAATAGTCTAAGATCCCTTTAACCTTTATTGCTTTATGGTTGAAAAGTATTTTATATCAAATTAAATATATTAACAAAAATATTAAAAGTAGGTTGTTTATAAAATGATCACCACAATAACTAGACATGGATGTTCTCTTAGAATGAAATGTGTTAAGGCCATCACGCTAGCCTAGTCCAGATTGAAAGACTTCTCGGAAATACAGGTTCCCTCACGATGTTTTCGTTCACTGATAAGCGAGTGATAATTATTTGTTTACATACACGTTTTCGAAATGGTTGAGGTGCGTTCATAAAATTAGAACTAGAGACAATATAATTTGGCAGTTTATGGTTCAAAGTATTACGGCTGTTGAAAACAGCAATCTTTTCAAGAAAAAAATATTAGTGTCGCATTTAAAAACCTGACGTCTCTTGACTAGGTATATTGAAATAGTTTTTTTATGGATTTGATCGCGGTATGTTCATACTATTCGTTTACAGCAGACGTGTGTGATCAAGGATGCTGTATAGGATCCGAAACATCAAAATTAAATAGGTTAAATATAAATATATCGAAATAAAATTCATAAAAAAATGTTTTATATCTATGTCTAATATTCGTGTGTTAGGGCCCCTTCACACTGGGCGTAGGCGTTCAATGAACATATACGCAGCGCAGACGCCGCGACAGCGCAGCGTATGCGTCGCGTTGTTGCGGCGTCACTACTGGGTACATGAATACGCTGCGTTAGCGCCGCCAGGTTGCGGCGTCATATGTATAGTCGACCATAAAATGGCACCATTATAAGGCAATTATCACATGGCACCGCGCTCCTCCGCGGTGACGGCGATGGGATGGCGGTGACAGTATTGTTAGACCGCTTGTACATACACAGTATACATATAGCTAATGGGAAGCGTGCGGTGAAGCAGAGTTTCACTCTTTTCGTTCACCCAAAAGTGCTCAACACTGATATTTATCACATGCTCAAACGGTGAAGGAAAACATCGTGAGGAAACCTGCATGCTTGAGAGAATTCTCGATGGCATGTCAAGTCTGCCAACCCGCAGTACGTGGTGTAGCGTGGTGGACTATAGTCTAATCAGAGGGATTAGGCTATAGTCCAATTGAGAGGAGACCCGTGCCCAGCAGTGGGACATTAATGGGTTGATGATGATGATGAAAGTGCTTAACGCGCCTAAAGAAGTGTTCGCTTCAAACAAACATGAAACCAACAGGACTGGGCAGAGTTCAACGCGGCGACGTCGACGATCGACGCTCTCCGGCCGTCCGTCCGCTCCCCGGGCGCCTCGCCGCGCCACTCCCCGCGCGCGCCGCGCCGCGCCCCGCCGCACAACGAGAACGCCTACGGGGAACTCAGAGCCCCGCCCTTACCACCCAGGAAGAGCCTGTCCCCTGCCGAACCCGTTATAGTCGCAGCTTCCAGCGTGCAGGACATTGCCGCTGCTAGTACTGCTCAAGGTGAGACATATAGTTTGATAGAAGATAGGCTTTTTTTAAGGAGCTGAAAATATTTTTGAAACTGATGGAGACTGAACTGACGATTCTGTGGCGCAGCGGCTGAGCGATCGGTTTGTGCGTCACGGTTTGCGGGTTCGATCCCGCACGGAGAAAATATTCTACAGGTAGTTGTTCCGGGTCTGGGCGTTTGTGTATATGAAAATTTGTGTTTGTAAACGCACCCACGATACAGGAGAAAATTCAAGTGTAAAAAAAATGCGACTGGTCAGCAAGAGGTTTGTAACTATCGAAACTTAAAACTTTGATGTTCTAAGATTCGACCGTCGACATATGCCTATCTCCAAGGGTAGATTAGTTGTTTTTTTATATTTTTAGAGCTAGTAATTATATAACTTCAATTGTCGTGGCGATCATTTGGTGAGACCTATGTCCAGCAATGGACGTCTAACGGTTGATATGACGATGAATGTTATTCAAAACCAACTGTTTTTCTCCAGCGGAGCCCAGAAGACGTTCATCACTAGAACCGGAGCCGGACTCGCGGCACCGGCTCACCTCCATCATCACCGGCTCCACAGAGACTATCACCGGCGTCATCGACACCAGGCATGAGGTACCTACTCCATGTTTTTTCTTTAATATTTGAAGCGTTTCACCAGTCTCTCCCGATGGTAAGTAACGATGTGCTACGGTAACCTGGAAGATAGGTACTATCACTCGTGACTTGGATTTTATTAACAGTGTAAAGTGTCCCACAAAATGTAACAAATAAGTTATTATTATGTTAACTCAGGATGAATAAGAGATGTAAATACGTAATTTACGATTGAATCCACAAAATTACGCTTTTGTTACTGATTTTTTGAATCACCAGAAATAATTTTCTTCCAAATAATAATTACCTATGGTTATTTTTTAATTTCTTTTCTATTTCCAGGTACCACCTGACCCCAGAGCCTTCGAGAAACCTCGCCGAGCGTGCACCCCCCAATCAAATAGCAGACCCCTCCCCGCACCCCCTCCCGAGCGGCCCGTCGAAACCCCGACCCCAACCGAACCGAAACCCGACTCCCGACACATACCCGACAACCGACACAACTCCGACAGACAAGAACGGCCCGATCCTCTACCGAACCGACAAGAGAGAATGCAAGAGAACCGCAATGAAAGACACGTTCCTAACCCGCTCGAAAACAGGCAAAACGACAGGAACGTGCCAGAGAGACAAGAAAGGCAAATGATTGAAAATAGGCAAGAGAGAATGACACAAGATAGGCAAGAAAGGCACATCGATAGAGTAGAAAGTCGGCCAGAACGTCACATCCCAACCCCAGACCGGCAAGAGAGACATCCAGAAACCAGGCAAGAGAGACACGAAACAAGAGTCATGGATAACCGACAAGACCGACATATACCTCCAATCGAAAGCCGGGAGAAGCCGGAAAGGCACCTTCCCTTACCGGACAACCGGCATACGGACTTTCGACTTCCCCCCGAAAGGCCCCCAGAAAAACCGGATAGGATAATTGAATCTAGATGTAGTTTTGATAGGGAAACTAGGTTGGAGAATAGGGCGCCTCCTAGGCAAAGATCTTTGCCTGCGACTAGTAGCGGCAGTGTAGACCAGCCTACGAAGTCTATGACTATGCCCAAGTTCCCTTCCGAAGATAATAAAGACCCACCGTATGAAAACGTAGCTGTAGAGAATGAATTGGCGGTTGCACGTAAGTATAAACCTTTTTTTATTTACTTCTATTTTAAGTTCATGTTTACTCAACACCCACACACTAACACACTTTCGTGTACACACATCATCTTGTATCCTTTTGATTTTAGAAACCCTTGACACATTTTGTTGCACATCAAACATAACTAAGAACACTCCTGACTAACTCACCTTTCACCCAAAAAAAAAATAATCAAAATCGGTTTATCTATTCGGGAGCTACGATGCCACAGACATACACATACACCCACAGAAACGTCAAACTTATAACACTCCGCCGTTTTTGCGTCAGGAGATAAAAACTTATTAATTTAAAACTTACTAACTTAATATTCTGTTACAAGCTTGTTTTTAGTGACCAAATTGATTAGATCTGGTCTCCAATATCCCGATCACACACAAACATCCCACCATATCCGCAAACACACACACACACACACACTGGTTTCTTTTGATAAGTTTACATTATTTGATGATAATACTTCCTTGTCATGGACCCAGCAAAACTCGTAATAGTGTAAAAAATAAATTACGTATATAAATGAAGTAACAAACATAAAAAAACAGTCGAATTGATAACCTCCTCCTTTTTGAAGTCGGTTAAATACATGAGTCTGGTAAACAACGTCTGCTGAGCATGCAGTTGTGTATTCAATTCCTACATCAACTACTGTTTTTGAGGATTTCTAAATTCTGCGTATGGATTTGTCCACATCTCTGGTTATAATTACTGGTTATTATGATACAGGCGTAATGGTATAATATAATAATTGTAACATTTTTTTTATTCCAGCTAAGAAAATCAACCCGCTAACTCACGACAAACACGGAAGAAAGTACGGCGACAACGTTTCGTACGAAAACATAAATTTAGACTACATTGCGCGCTTAGTGGGCGAAGGCTATCCCAAAGACATAGTTGTGCGAGCGTTGGGCATCACGCGGAACGACCTGGAGATGGCCTGCGATATTCTACACGAATTTGGATCCAAAGTATCCAATAAGTGTTAATGGTAGGTAGTTTGTTCTTTAAATAAATAGCTTGGCGAGATAAGTGGTCGGTTTTTCTAGAAAATATAGAACATATTTTGATTAATATGCAATTTTGAAACGTTCAGAAATTAGAACTAAAACGAAAGTTAAAGGAAAAGTATCAATTTCAAAACAATAAATTTCTCCACCTAGAGAGAGATACACAGACGTTAACAGTTTATTAGTTTGATATAGGGCTCAGAACCGGTTAATACCGGTTTATTTCGGTTTAACGCCAAACTTTTCGAAGAAAACAACGTTTTAAAAAGTTATGAAACTGTGATGATGTGTTTGTTGATCATACATGTGAATTATAAAGGGTCTTCCGAACCGGTTTGCGAGCTCTAATTTGACATTTAGTAAAAAATACACAGAGAATTAATACTTACTTATTCAAAAGTGGCCAAAACAAAATTTTCTTATTTAAAAATATTATTATTTTTATACTATGGAATTAACGACCACTTAGCTCCCCAAATCGTTACTCTATAACAAATTAGAAATTCGTACCTTATGAACTAAATAATAAGTCTGATTTTTGATGTGTACATATTTCAGTGTCACCGATTGTTTTCACGGTATATAGGAAATTGACCTCTATTACACATATAATAATCACTATTATGCGCTAATACTAATTACTATATCAAGTTATGATAACTACGGGTCTTTCATATTTGAATAGAATTTGTTGGTACTACATTTGACGGAGTTTTGCAGTTCATACAAACTTTCAAAAGCAAAATCTTCGAAGTTTATCAATCTGTTTTATATGCTGAAGCTGGATACATTTTTTACAAAAATATTTGGGAATTTGTACGAAAATAATAATAAAAAATTAGATAATTCGATTTTACGAAAACATTTTCAAAAATAAATACATAAACCTACACTCCTTTTTCCCAAGGAGGCAGGCAAACAGTACAGAAAGCACGCGCTACGATACCTGCATACCACTTTTGCCTCGACTACATTAATAACTTCGAAAATGGTGTCGACTAATTTTTTTGACTTATTTCCTTTTTCAATTTTCAAGATTTTGTTTTTGAAAGTTTGCGTGAAACTCTCAAGGGTTGCAAGAATTGCAGGTAGACTTCTGCCAACCCGTCTACGCTTTGACGAATATTGGGCATGAATATCTAACGTTGTTTTTAGGTTCAATCTCAATTACTAAAATATTATAACTATTGTAGAAAGCATTAGTGAAATATTAGCTTGTAATAAATATATGAATATCACAAAAGTTAAACTTGTGAAAAGAAAAACATCATTACTATTAACTTTAGAGGAAATTTTAGCACTCATTGCATCAAATAATATAAATCAGTACCTTAATATGTTACTGGTGAAGTAAATTTAATTTCACACTTCAATCACTACAAATAAATTTATTTTGAAGGTATTTTCCAAGGCAATGTCGACCTTATTGTCCTGTCAGCCTCCACAGTAAATACTAAGGATTAAGGGTTAAGTACAGTAAAGTTGAATTCCCATAAACGAAATCCCCGCATACTTTGCCTGTTAACAAAGCTGTAGTATAGGTTCTTATTCAAGGTGAAAAAATCATTCTTAAGGTATATTTTCTGTGGGCGCCTTTGTTAAACTCAAAAGTGTTCAAATATTACCTTATTCATCCATTTCCGACTTCAGAACTTAAATTGTATGAAATTGCCAGTCATTCAAATGTATACGTTGTTTAAATTTATTTTTGGGTGTAAGTATAAACAAGACTTTGGTGGCAATGTTATTTGAACTTTGTTGTACACAGAATAAAGATGATATTCCCAAAACTTGATTGTTATCGGAGTTTGTGAATTCGAGTATAATAATCAAGCAGCCTGACATTTAAAATCTAAAATCGTGTGATAGTATTATAAATATATAGTTAAATAAATGAAATAATAAATTAATTTAATTATTAAGGTGCATGTAATGTATTTATTTCGCATCATTTAGCGTCAGTTAAACTTTTATTCCAGTGGATTTTATTTTATCAGTATTCATTTTTGACTCAAAATATTTTTCATTAATAAAAATAAAAAGGTTTTGTAAATAATTACTTGTACGAATAAATAATGCGAATATTTTCATAATAAAATCGCTGTCTCATGAATGTTTACTTAATAGTGACTCATATAGAATATATTTTTTCATAATATTTATGTCTTATGTATGGTGAGATAATACAAATTTTGACACTTCGACTTATGACCCTTGCAATATTTAATGTCTAGAATATAACACTTAATATCGTTGATGTAAATAATAATTAATATTTATATTTTTTCGATAAAAGAAAAACCTACGTGTTGCATTGATCTTCCTTTTGGTATAATATTAGAAGAAAAAAAAAAGTTGCTAGTTTGATAAGTTTTTACTAAAAACAAATTCTTTTTTAAAATTCGAAGAGCTTACAACGGCACCAACGTTTCCAAATATTGTTCTTCATATATTTCTATAAAAAAAATATTTTGTAAAGTGCAATTTTGTCTAATAGTTCGTACTTTCTTTTTATACTGCTAATAAATACACTTATGTAAGAAAACTGCTTTAAATCTTAATTAATTATTATTATTTTTTATTCAAATGTTAATAATGTTTTGTTTGGCCTTTCTGTCAGTTAATTTATGACTGGAATTTTGATGCAGTTTTAGCCGGACGATTTAACGTGCTTAGTGAATGACTTGACTGATTTTTTAGGTTATAATCTATCTAGTCTTAATGTTTCACATTTTTTTTGCTAATTTCATCTATTCGTTTGTAATAGGTACTTATCGACTATAATGAGCGAGTACATATCCACCACACACTACTAGTCAAATTCCATGTTTCTTTATAAAAATGTTTGACATATTTTGTTGATACATTTTTATGTAAAAACATGTAATGTTAGTATCTTGTGATTTGTGAGCTGCGTGTACATTTTGTGATGAATTAAAATCTTACTTAAATTATACTTGCTGTGTAACTTTGTTACCGGATTTATATTTATCATGTTTCAGTATCAAGAATTGTACATTTAAATAAGAAATTCTACATAATTACGTTAATTAAACAAAAATAGTGTCGAAATAAAATTATTACGGATTTTATCGCAATATATTGACATTATTTTATCCTGATGTTTCGGATATGTCTACCTGTGACCAAGGATGCTGTAAATAATATCAATATATCGCGATAAAATCTGTGAATATAAGTTTTATTTCCATGTCTAATATTCGCAAAAACAAGTTAAAAAATATTAATACAAAAGGTGTCGTAATTTTTTTCTTTTACGAGACATTCTTTATTTACATATAATATTTATTACTATATTAACCGATTTTTATATTTCCCGTATCGTAAATATAAAATTAAATTTTTTTGTCATTAAATGTACAACAGTTTCTAATGTAATTCCCTTGTAACTTAAATTATCGAATACGAATGCTGTAACAATTATTGTAATTTCAATTAAAAGCGCATTGCTTTTTAATATAATTAGTTACAAAAAATGTTAAACTTCTTTGTAATAAACCTTGTATATACTGTGTTTCATAAGTATGTGTTATATCGACAGAAAATCCGACATCTCTTATTAAAAATATTTATAATATAACTTTTAATCAATATAATTATTATAAAAATAGTCAACATTTTAAGAAAATATTGACTATTTTCTTAAAATTTCATATGTCTTTTAGATCATTATTAAATTCATTTTGACGGATATTGCCATGAATATCAATTCACAGAAAAAATATAAATTACTAGTGTGAAAAATAATTAGTTTAGGCATCATACTCAACCATGTATTAATTCACAGTGTAAAAAAGTATTGTTGATATATGTTATGTTGTATCTTTTTTTTTTTGTGTACAATAAAGAATTAAAGAAATCTTTTGTTTATATGAAATAAATAAAACAAACAATCGTACACAGTTTATATAAGGATTAAAATAAAGAGGTTATTAATATTATTATTATTTATATTTAGTAAATTAATTGTTTATAATCTCACAGCATCACAAAACATATTTTTCCGTGTAGATTTAATTATATTATATTTATAAAATCGACGTTTTCCTCTCCAATTCAAACTATCAAAACATCAAATTTTCTGAAGTGAATATTTAAAATAACCAAGAAGAAAGGCAGTGTGATTGGATGAAGTGAGATAAAATCTGTATCGTTAAAAATAAAACTGCCATTTTCTATCAATGGTTAGGTAATCAATTACGTAAATGGATGGACTTTTGATTGTTACATACTCATACAATCTGTTAATTTGTATTCTTACCCAACTTACACTTAAATAGTCAGTTTTTTTCTTTATATTCTGAGTATTTTATAACTCATATTTATGCAGACTACTTTTACATCGTTTCGGTAACTTACTGGGCTAGTTTAATTGTATGCAAAGGATAAACCATACGTTAATATTTTATTACAAAATGAAATTGTAAATCTGAAATTGTAAAAAAAATTTGATAGTCTCGCAATGTTAGGAAAAAACATCAAGACTTATTTATGTTCAAAATGATTTAATTTTGACATTTCATCACAAAAATAGTGTATTTATTGAAATATAACTATTTTAACAGATATATTGATATTATTTTGGACCCGGGGCTTAGGATACTTTATAACTAAACTAATAAATCCGAAAAAAAAAAAAGGTTTTATTTCAAATTCGCGTAAATGTAAAGTATAAAAAGTGTTTTTATATTTTAAATACAAATTAACAGATTGCTATAGTAGTGTTATAAGTTAGTTACTGTTGCTGCGTGACAAGAGAGAGAGATAGATACATAACTAGTAGGAGTTCTCATATCAAGCGACAATATAGCGGTTAAATGCCACAAACCTATAATATTGTACAATGCACTTTATATCAGTGTTTCTTGTTACTGTTATTAATATTAGAAGGGTCTGGACTAACTGAGGAAAGCATTGGTAGGCATTCGGCATAATTAGGCGAATTATTCCAGGTGTGTCACGTGATCGTGTTAAATTATTCGGAATAAGAATTCAATTTATTCCTATTTAGTAATATTTTTTTAATGCATTCATTTCATTATTCAAATTAGTTTTGGCATTAATTATAAAAATTTTTTTTTTTTTTTTATTGTAATTTTGGATTGATATTTACTTTATACTTTTATAGGGAAATACTGTCATATTGACATATCTGGAATAATATTGCGATTTTTGGCATAAAAATAAGGATCACATTTTTTATTATTATTTTGTTAAATGGTTATTTGCGTTTTATACATTATTTGTTTCCATTTGGTTGATATTATGAATTAATAGATTTGTAAAAAAATATAATTATGTAATTCATTGATAAATTTGAAAATCATTTATAATTTTTGAAATCACCGCCATCTATCGAAAGAATTGTCAACGGAATGTTTTGGGGGAGGCTACGTTTTGTTTTACGCTTTAGTAAAAATACGTTGCAAATATATTTAAGTAAAAATTATATACGTTGTTTTTATTAATCCTTTCAAGTTATCCCCGAGAAAAAATATACTCTGTTTACAGATTTGTGAGACCTAAGGTCTATAACCGGGCTCCTGGCATGTTTATTCAAGGCCCCATGGCCCCGACAATAGGCCAGGTGTTTCCAGACATAGTATCTGCAGTTAAAACACATACTAAAGCGATATAAAAAGACATGATGAAGACTACAAGCCTATAATGTGATTAATCCTACACTAGTCGTATTTTCTGTCAAGTTGTCTTTATATATATATATGTTAACCTCATTTAATCTCCTTATTTATTCATAAAAATTGTAGGTGGGAACCTACAATTTTTATGAACTGCATGTAATTCACATACACACATCTAATAATCACCTGACCTAACGAATATATTACTCAACCAACACATAACATAAATACTCCTTGAACAACGCAGCACTCTTTCCGTTAAGAGTAACTATCTTAGATTATGTAGAATTAAAATATTAATTTCGACTTGCGGAAACCAGCTGGCAGTGACTGGAGGACAAGAGCCGAAGATCGAGCTCTGTGGCCACTAGGGGAGGCCTGCGTCCAGCAGTGAACGAATATAGGCTGATGATGATGATGAAGAATATTAATACTATCACTTATATTGAATACTGTGTATAGTCTAGTGGTGATACTGTGGACTGTGAAGTAAAAGGTCTCGAGTACAATCCCAAGGACATTTCATATTAACACTACTTGGGTAGGTACATTCTTTGTACCAGTATTGGTACGTATTCGTTAAAACTTCATTGATTTTATGATATTAATTTCTTAGTCTATTGTGGATAGATTATATGACCAATAATATAATACCAATGCAACATTGGTTAAATACTGACACGCCAAATAGTAAAAAATACCTAAGTCATTCATTGATTTAATTTATTTTTAGTATCCATTTCGTTATTCGTCATTAAATCTCTGCAATAAATTTATCATAAGTCAAACCAAGAATGTAATTCTTAACATGAATTTATGACATATCGTAGAAATGTATTTTACCACTGTATTAGGATTTGTTGTTTTAAGGGTGAGTTTATTGATCATCATCATCAACCCACTTTGATTGTCCCACTGCTGGGCTCGGGGCTCCTCTCTTTTGAGTCATAAGGCTATAGTACCTCCTACTGTGGGTTGGCGGACTTCAGACGCCATCGAGAAAATATCTCAAGCATACAGGTTTCCTCACGATGTTTTCTTTCACCGTTTGATCATGTGATAAAAACGCACGTACCTTCGAAAAGTCAGTGCCCTTGAAACCTTTCGAACTCGAGACCTTTGATGGCACAGCTACTAAAAACATTCATATTTTTAGTGCAGATCATAAGTCGTCATAAATTATAATTGTTAATTTTCTTAATTTAAGTAGGTTAAATCATTAAAAATATTTCTTAGAAAAAAAAATACACCTTAATTATTAAGGAGTCAGGTTTTCTTTCTGAAATTATTTAGTATCCTTATTATTTCCAGCTACATTTATCAGTTTCCTATTCAGACCACTTGGACTTTCAAAAAGTTGGTGAAGTCATATTCAACAATGAGAAGTTCAATGTTCTGAAACCAACTACTCATACTATAACCGATTATTTCAAGGAATTTATGCTCAGGCAAACTAATACAGACTTCCCGACTAAAAGGATTTTCATAGATGATAACGGATTAAGACATGCATGGACAGGTTTTGGTGAAAAAAAACAAAGTTTAAGAAAAACAGATAACGTTAATGATAATGAAAATGAAGATAGTGCTACAGAATCTGACGTGGAAGTAACTGGTGACGAAAATGTCTCAGATGACAACCAGCAAGGAAATAATACTACGGAGAATAACGACTCAACTCGTGAAAATACAGATGACCCTGAAACTGTAGAAAACGAAGAGATGAAAACATCAAACAATGATTCATTGTCTACAGAAGAAAGTACAACTACCGAATACATACCGGTTATAGAGGTACGAAACAAAAAAGATACTCCACAGAAGAAAGCTACTGAGAGCAAAGAGAGAACCGTTGCCCAAACAACGTTCTACTGTCCATTCTTTGGCGTAGTAACTATGTCCACATTTATTGATTGAAACCTAAAGATGATTGTAATCTTATAAAGTATATATTATGTAACGTACATTTTTCTATGAATTCTATTGTCGATATTATTTCAGTCTGACTGCCTCGGTAGTCCAGTGCTCTTAAGTACGACTGTTGAGGAAGAGGTCTTGGATTTGATTCTCAGGTCGAGTAGTGTTATTGGGGTTTTCTATAAAATTCTCAGTAGCGGCTTGGAGTTTGGATTTGTGCTCGGTTGATGGCTATAAACTCGCCCCCTCTTAAATGGGACTAAAACATACCGTTGAAAGGTGGGTTTACTAATGTAAAATTATTTTTGGAATTTATAATGTAAAGCAATTTTATTTTACTAATGTAAACCCACATTTCACCGGTGTACCTCTGCCTAACCCTTCAAGGACGACTGGCGCGATAGTATGTTTTGTATATATACATTTAAATTGCAATATTCAAATGGAAATATAAAAATAGTTTCAGATAAAGAAAAACAAAGATTTTCTGAAAATGGTTTTATTAAACTTCCACATGCTCCTCTTTCACTTCTTTCTTAAGCCCATCATCATTCATAAATCTTCTATTGAATCTTCGAGTCATATACGGATCATAATCATCATCAACTTTATACTTATCAAACGTTCTGAGAAAACTGCTCATTGCTGTTTGAAAAGCTCTTCGGTAGCTAGTTACTGGCATTTTCTCTTTCAGCATAACTACTGGTTCAAAAGGGATCACTAACCCTGCTGCAGAAGCAATCAGTGGCATGAAAGGGGCTGGTAAATAATAGGAAACCAGCTCCATCGCTCCGTTTACCACGCATACTCCTATATTTCTTAACACTGCGTTCACTTTAGGCGTTCTAACAACTTTTATTATAGGTTCTGAGATGTATTTGTATACTCTAACAGACAGGCTTACTTGCGGATCTGATATTTCTCTTCTATTATCATTTTCTGTATCTCTTTTAATCTCGCCAACATCAACGGCTTTTATTGTGATTGTTTGTCTCTGCACTGGTTGTTCTTGAGTTGGTTGTGATGATGGTACCAAATGCACCGATTGTTCAGTTACTGGATTACTTATCTCAAACTGATCGTTTATTTCTGGCTGCTGTGGCTGGAGAAAACAAAATAATTTTATATATGAAGTTTGCTCAAAATATCTTAAATATTTTAGATGGAGGGTCAAAGGTAATACTTATTGTTCCATTGGGATAAGCTGGTGTATATGAAGGTATTTATACACTAGCTACTGAGCCTGCAAATTCGCCTAAGTAGGTAAATGTTAACTTAATATTATATCTTATACACACAGTGTTGTTGATTGTAAAGGTTTTAGTACCAGTAAGTTATGCAAAAGGCCGAGAAGTATAAGTTGCCACTATAATTAACGATCGACCAGGCGAACTAAAGTGTTAATATATAGCTGAAAAGATTTGAGTGAAATGGTAATATCAGAGTACATCGATCTTAGAACTGATGGTCGCTGGAGCAGAAATGTTTTTAAGTAGAGACCATGCACTTGGAATGCAGCATCGGACGGCTTCCTCCATGGTCTTTGTAAAAAATTATGATGGAGGCATTTCTATGTTTAGCATTGGATATCGCAGCACTAGATATCCTTTGGCTAATAGGTAGAGAGGAAACTTTTCATCCATTTTAAGAGCTTATATTGAGCACACGTAGCAGTGTTGAATTAGATTATAGGTATAGAGGTGTATGCTTATTTTTGGTCCATTTTCGACGACTGGGCGATTAATCTAGATTAATTTACTCCAATACACTGCGCATTCCCTCACTATAATATATGAATGCAATTCAGAATACAATATGATAGGATTACAGATGCATTGCCTATGCATTAGTAATCCTATTGTAACATCTAGTCAATATGTTAATCGCATCAATCCTTTGGAAATTGGCAGTAGGTAGTAAATCATTTAATGTTCGAAATATAAACTACTAGATACCTTTAAGAACGACCTTCACCGATTTGGTTAATGGACGATTTTCTTATTAAGATAATTATGGAAGAACATCAGACAAGAATTTAAGGCCCAAGTTTTTTGATTACAACAGTGATAAATATGATTTATGGAACCTTCTTTAATCTCTTACAAATAATTTTTATTTTAATAACAAACTCACGGCTGACAATGACGTGCACAACAATGAAACAAATATGGCCGGAAGAAATAAAGCCATTTTAAACTACTCTGTACACATTTATTACATTTACATGTAAATAAAAATATTGCGCAAACGTAAATTCTAGAAAAGAAAATAACTACCTATACATAGCGGCATAATAAAATATTTTATTTTTATTGCTATATTTGCTGTTTATAAACAAAGTCTGTAAAAAAGGTTGTAAAAAAAACTTCAATTCAGATAGAATTTTCAACTTGAATTGAATTCATATTTTGCTAAAAACGTACACTCTGGAGAAATAACTAACAAATTCTGGTTATTCAAATTAAAAGAATCAGATAGATGATGTACCATCTTCGATCATAAATAAACTATATACATAAAATCTACATTCAACTACAGAGAAAAGGGTCACATAAAGGAAGCAGAAATAAAAGTTGATTGAGTAAAGAAAAACGATAAAATCAACTACAGCTATATAAAATCCATTTTAATTAAATAGAAATCAAGTACCGTGAACAGAGAACGCCACGCCACTCATTGATTAAACATGGAACTGGTTTATTTATTTCTAACCTGTGTTCTGTTGTTGGCATCTGTGGATTCTGCTCCGCAGGTAAATTCGATTTGTAATCAGATTTTTTCAATTTCTCTTCTGTCCGTATATAGGTTTTTGGTTTTATCTCGCATTTTTCTTCTTTTCTTCCTTATCATTATTCTCTCAGCATTTTCTTCAGGCCAACTTCGATTAGCTGATGTAGCTGATTGTTTTCATGTTTTTGAAAACTTTGTAATATGTACCTATTCATTCGTATCTACTCAGCCTATATACCTACTATCCCACTTCTGGGCAAGGGTCTTGTTGATTGGCAACATTCATGCCACCATAAAATTCCTTAATGCTAGATACTTAAAAAAAACAAAATCCTATTCTCATCAAATTATCTGAAGATCCCTGGGTTCTAGTCTGTAGTTGTGAATTAAGAATCTTTGAATTGAAAATTGATTGACTCCTCGGTGTTTTGGTCGTAAGTGTTGTTGGGGTTTTCTATGAAATTCTCTGTAGCAGCTCGGAGTTTGGATTCGTGCCTGATTGATGGCTTAATGCCTCTATAATATTGGACCTAAAACATGCAGTACACCTCTGCATAACCCTTAGGGTATGTTATGTATGTTCGTGCTAATCTTCTTTCTTTCTGCCTCTGGAGTAAGGTATACTAGTAACGTTGACGTCCCCAGGTACCATATGACTACATCCCCCTCGGGAGGGATGCTCGTCGCGACTCCAACGCCGGCCACCCTCACGATGTAAACCTCAACTATGAGCGCTTATTCCCAGCCCGACGCAAGTATGTGGACTCACCCGCCATCCAATTCGAACCAGGCCGAGATTTATACAAAAAGTGATGATTTTTAATAAAGAATAATTTTACATTTATTGCGGATTTTAAATACTCTGGTTTATTTCAAACTATAACGAATATGACATATTTATATTTGCCAACAGTTTTAACCAAATCAATCTACCAAATAGTAACCTTTCGTGTCTTTTTGATTTTCTGCGATGATCTTCTGAACTAATAAACCGATTTAAATTTAACTTTGCAAACTGTGTGTCATTTGTTCCAACTTAACAGATAGGTAGGTTTAATAGTAGGCTATACGCAGGTGAAATGAAATGAAATGAAATGAAAAATAGTTTATTCACAAAAAAATACATCTTTAAAAGTACATTTATTACCTCTGCCAAACTGCAAAGCAGTTTGTTGGCAGATGTAGCTCCTTTTGTATAGCACAAACACATTTAAGATAAACAGTATCTAAATATTCTCAACATTGAGGGTTTCACAAAATTTACTAAATAGGTACTTATGTATTTTATTTTTAAAAGACGCTTTTGTACTACAGCTGTTTATATCGACTGGAAGCTTATTAAAAATGGTTGGAACTAAAAACTTTCTACATCTTTGACCATAATAGTTGTTACATGTGGGCACAACAAACCTTTTCATATTATTTATCCTCTGAGATCTCGTACGTACAATTATATTTTTATATATATCACTGGTATATTGTTCTAAAGCTATTGCCAACACCACCCTCTCATGAGCTGGCAGTATTTTGCATTCCAAAAATAAACTTTCATACTCACCAATTTTACATCGTTTTTTTGTATTTTTATCTACTAATAGTTTCATGAATCTGATTTGTAATTTTTTTTATCTTATCCAAATATGTCTTAAATGTATTACCATAGCATGCCAGCCCATAAGACAGCAGTGAGTCCACCAGTGCATAATAAACCATAAACAATGTTGCCCTATCTAGCACAAAACTAAGGTGGTGGAATTTCACAAGCACATACCTGAGTTTGTCACATAATTGTATAATGTGTGTTTTCCATGAGAAGCTGTTATCTATAACTACACCCAAGTATCTGTATTCCTCCACCACCTCAATATTTTCACACTCACACATAGTCAGTCCGTCACTGTGCAGACACTCATAGCTATGCCCCACTATGCCTAGCGGATGTTCGGTTTTTTTATTGTAAGGAGATCGTATATGCATACATTTGGTTTTGGTTATATTAATTATGATGCCATTGTCATGAGCCCATTTAATAATATTAGTCAAATCCTCCTGAATAGTCCTTACAGTTATATTTAAGTCTTTGTCAGCATAAACTAGACAAGTATCGTCAGCATACATATAGTATATTCGACACTTGCGTACCACATTGCACATGCTGTTGACATGCATGATGTATCCGACTGGGCCAAACACAGATCCAGTCGGCACACCACACGTGACTCGCCTAGGCTCCCCGACGACGCCGTCAATGACCGTTCGTAGTGTCCTCTCTGCGAGGTAGGCACGGATCCACCTGTTAAGTGGTCCCGAGACCCCACACTCTTCCATGGCTTGAAGCAGCTGGTGGTGCTCCAGAGTATCAAATGCTTTTTTGAAATCAATGTAGACCACCACCACCTGCTTCCGCTGATCCAAACACTCATTGACGTAGTCCGCGAACTGCGCCAAGGCTGTCGCCGTGCTCCTCCCACGACGGAAACCATGTTGTGCGTTTGTTAAAATATTATGATTTTCTAAGAAAACACTAACCTGATTCACGATATACTTCTCTACGATTTTATTTATAACTGACAATATGGCTATAGGCCTATAGTTTGCATAATCACTATGCTCACCTTGTTTAAAAATGGGTCTAATTAACGCTGTTTTTAGTTTCTCGGGGTATAACCCCTTTTCAATACACAAGTTAATAAATGCAGCTATTACAGGGCTCAGATCAGATTTTAATAACTTAATTTCTTTGACTCTAATTTTATCTACCCCATCGGACTTGTCACAACTTAACATGTTTATTATTTTATCTATATCTAATGGGTAAGCTTTCTGAAACCGCAATGATACATTTACAGACTTAACATAGCTAGATCTATCCAAAAACCTATGTTTACATACGTGCTTTATATCTAGGATTTCTTGAGTAAACGTCGCCGAAAACTTATTACAGATATTATCAACCGAGCATTCAAATTTTCCCAAGTACCTCAGAATAACAGAGTCTACACTCTTTTTTTCATTTCCTATCCATGAGTTAATTTTAGTCCAAATCTTTCTAATATTCTTTTTACATTTTTTTATTTCTTCTTGACGGTATTTATTTTTCGCTTTATTTATATATTTATTCAATCGATTTCTAAATCTATTATATTGTCGACGTAAATTCATATCTTCAGGGTTATTTTTCCAATTTTTAAATAACTTATCCCTAATACCTATCATTTCCTTAAGCTTTTGAGTAATCCAAGGTTTACTTTTCCTTTTATTATGTACTAGTACTTGAGTTTTCGCTTCGTTATAAACATTAGAAAAAATTGAACATAATCTGCCATACAGGTCTATTGGACATTCACAATTTAATAGTTCATTCCATGAAATATTTTTAGACTTTTCTAGTACCTTTTTATCACAAATAATAGTCTTATAAGGACACAATTTACTTTGAACATCTTCCACTACCGATTTACTAACGAGGCGCATACCTATAACATAATGATCTGATAACTTAACCGTTAACACATACGCAGATATTGCACGCTGAGTCCTCACCCACACATGGTCAATGCACGATCGCGTCACTGTGTCGCCGTATACCTCCTCTCTCGTTACGTCGCGGATAGCACATTCCAAGCCTAACTCACTCATATTATTTGTGTAGCTACTGACAACGCTGCATGAACCGGTTTTGCACAACAGATCTATATTTGTATCGCCAATCATAATTATGTCGCACCCTACAGGAATCCGGGATATTAGTCTGTTCACTTCTTCAACAAAACCTTGCCTGTTTGTTTTAGGCGGCCTATAAATTGCCAAAATATGAATAATTTTACTATCATCTTGAAAAAGTTTTCCATGTATTAACTCATAGTAGTTAGATTTAATTGTGTTGGCAGTAAAGTTTAACTTTTTGTTTACATATAACATAATCCCCCCTCCTCTCTTTGTTTCCCTAGTGTTTATGTATGTGTCATAGCCTTCCAAGTGGTATAAGCGCAGTTCATGTTCTCTGATGTTAATCTCTGTTAATGCAATAATATCCAATTTTTCTCTGCAACCGTCTATTAATACTTGCAATTGATTAAAGTTTTTTCTGAGTGATCTAATGTTCAAATGAATAATATTTAGACTGTTATCACATTGCAACAAATCCTGCTGCCAGCTATCTATGCTTATATATTTATTGTATTCAATGTTACATGTAAGATACGATGTATGGTTATCGAATGTTGACAAAAGTGATACTCACGTATTTTACAGCATTTTGAGACAAAAAAATAAAAATAAAAAATAATAATAATCATTTGTTGACTACATACGCACTAATATCGCTAAGTGTGCGAATCGACTTGATTTTGTTATCATTTGGATCATCTTTTCTTATAAGCACCTTGCCGTTCTGTATCCAGATGTATTTGAAAGCTGGCTTTAGCTCGTTCTTAGCTGTCCATAGCAGGTTGCGCATATGCTTGGTAAGATCCTCATTTATATAAATTCGCTGTCTATTGCCATTAGCAAATATATCATCATTAGTTAGCTGGTGGGATTTCCTAGTGGCAATCCATTTGTCACGGCTGGCACGCGTAGGCAGAGTGATAACCACTGGTCGAGATTTTTTCTCGCGCTGCGACTTCTCTGTTTTAATTTCTTCACCCACCCTTTTAGCCTCAGATATCAATCCACCTTCTATACCTAATTTGCTGGCTATAATTTTAATTGTGTTCTCCAAATTCTCGTTTTGCTGTTCCTCCAATCCAAATATTTCTACATTTTTTTCTTTCTCACATACCTCCAAGTAAACTATCCTTTCTTCCAGCGCCTTATTACAGGTTTCTAAATGAGCGTTTCTATGTTCCAATGCTTTAATCCTTTTATCCGTCTTTTCTTTCTCTTCGATCAATTCTTGGTATTTCTCTGCATAGAAACTTATGTCATCTGACATCGCCTCAAGAGTCTTTTTCATATTGAAGACTATTGTTAATTTTTCATTAACTTCGGCCAGTAATTTTTCCGGCGTGGTTCGGGACATGTCGACTTCTATGTTTGGCTGGCTTAATAGCGTCGTAGTTTGGCATTCGTCACATAGACCGGCTTCACTAAATGCCTTGATTTTTGCCACACATTTTTTATGGAAGACACCACCACAGTCACCATTACACTTAGTAATACTGTCACCTTTCACTCGGGCCAGCGACAATTTACATGTTTTGCACTGCACCATTACGTTATAGTTCTTATTTTGTTTTCCGTAAACAGTCAATATTACAGTCGCTTCACAGGTATCACGTAAGTAGTGGTCCGCACGGTAGGAGCGCACGCGCCGAACTAAACGCCGAAAGGGCAAGCACAACAGTTGAATCTATATAAAGAAAATGAAATGCAGTTCGTTGGTACGTGCATAATTTAAGAACGGCTGGACAGATTGAGTGGCACCTCAAGGAGAGGCAGCTCCGAAGGGCACACAATGTGAAGCCGGTGGTTGTAGATCAGCCTTTGGATGTGACTTCTGCAAGCCATAAAGTACCAGTAATGCGTACCTACCTCGGTAACCTACGGCCGACAAAAAGACCATTATACTTGGTCCTCAAAAGGGGCACCGAGAAGGGCCTAGGGTTTACCTACGCCAGGATATGTCAACATGCCTATGATCACGCAAGCATGCGGGAGTGTTGGTAGTTGCTAAGCTATTATTCGGGGGCTGGAGAGCCTGACATTACCGTCAATGCCTTAGGCGTATTAACCCACAAACAACAACAAACAGTGGGAGTACGCTTACGATAATAAATGCTATGGGTAGTGCAAAACCCGTACCATTCATACTTCGCATATATCAATTTTCATTGAGGTTCACCGTATAATTATATGTAGGTATCTGATAAGATGTAAAACGTGTAAGATGTAAAAGGAGTAGTTACGTAAAATGGGCGTTATTAAAATTAAACTAAGGTCTCTTATTAGGTATATCTTTACAGTAATGGAGTTCTTGAGTAGAGCTGCTCTGCTTTTTGCATGTCTTACAATACCCTATTGTAAGACATGCAAAAAACAGCCTTGATATGACTGAAGAGTTGAAGATCGTTAGACGAAAATAGACTGATGAACTTATTTCAAGCCAAGGACTCGAAACAATTGAAGATCAGCAGAGCTAACCTAACATAAACTTCACATAGGGTGTCATAATAATGTTCTTACTTTCAAAGCAAAAATAATTGCGTTGAAATAAGTAAGCAATATTAATTTTGTCTAAACATTTCTATGTCTGCAGTATAGCTTCAAAGAAACGTCTGCACTATTCGCTGCAAATTATACACGTTAATGAAATGAAAATACAGTCAAGACGAGCAAACTTATACTTTAATAAATATGTAATACATACATACGTACATATTCATGTATAAACAATCTTTTAAACAAAATTATAATAACATTAATTATTATTAAAAATAAACTTAGTATACACATTTTAAAACAATTAAGTATACGATAATAATTTTAATATTAAATTAACATTAGTGGGTTACGTAACTATACCAATTTATGACCACATAATAGATTTTTATAATAATTAAGTATATTAAAATTTAATTAAAAATAAATGCTTTGTTTTCTCAAATTGATTCCCTATTCGAACGTTCCTTAAATTTTATTTTTTCAATTAAATTAATTGTGGTCAACGTTCTAGAACAATATAATATTTTTATTTGAGAAACGTGTATTAATATATTTCAGTTCTGATAAATTGATCCGAATTCAAAATTTAAAGTCTTCTTTTTTTTAACAATGACGTGTTTATCGTGGCATAACTTTTTTAAGATAAAATCATGATTTTTATAGTGTTGTGTTTTAAAAAAAGTGCACGTCAATTTGAAGAGTTTGTTTTAGCGATGTTGCGCGGCTGCCGCGAGGGATACAAGTAGATCTGGCACATTCACATGGGGTGGTACAGGAGACGCTAATTCAGCATACCGACTGGTGTAGTCTAGTGCACCAGCGCGGGAATCCAGCAACAGATCATCGGCCTGAAAGAAAAAGTATTTTTTTACGTTTTTTTATAGCCTAAACGAGCGGGAGCGATATAAAATCAGTGAATGAAAGAGTGGGATGCATGATAATATTTCATATAAAGAATAATCGGGTATTGTTAGAATGACCGGCAAAGCCTGCAAAGTAGGTATGAAGGAAAATAAAATGTAATTCACTATCCCTTCAGTGTACTATGGTACTGCTGTAGGTACTAATATAGGTGGCACACAAGTTTACAGTTACCACAAAAACCGTATATAGACGTTTGCAACATCAAAGGTGTTGCTCGCGCGTTGTCGACCCAGAAGACACCGCTTAAGGTTTTTTAAATAGAGTATTTATTAAACTGACAGCCAATGGAATCCCCATACCTTTCTAATGGAATACCTCATATTATAGACCAGATGAAAAAAAATATCCCCCACGCCCTGTATTTGGTAAAAATGTGTACCTACATTTTTACCACGTTGTTCGCGTGAATATGTTTACCCATGTAACATTACAGGTTTCTAGTACTAAGAGTCTTTGAGTTAAGCTGAGAACAGATATGAATGATTGTTTATTTCTGTGAGTAGATCTTTTTAAAGACACTTTTCCAAGTCATGTAATATTTTCTTTATATCTAGTTGACATCGGCATTTCCTAACTGACGACCTCTGAGAAGAAATGCCAAAACAAACTCAGAGAATCATGGTCTCTTTTAATGTCCAAACATTTTGGTTACAATATGTGAGCAATACACAGAAGGACAGATGTCGCGAAACTATGAAGATTCCACATTAGTCTGCTTAGTGCCGGTTGGTAGAATTCCCACGTCCGCGAGAAATTCTCTCAGGTGCAAATTTTCTTGTCGATATTTCCCTTCAACGTTTGTGCGTGTGATAAAAACACATGCAAGCTTCGAAAAGTGCGTGTTTTTGGGATCAAATAGGCTTATGACTTCACAGTTCCAGTCACATCACTCGTCTATCATTTCATCATCATATTATAATGATGATGATGACGATGATGATGATGAACTCAAGACCGATTTCGTTCACGGCGACGGCTTCTAACTCTGGTAACATTTATAATGCTACAAGTAGAGAATATGTGCTAATATACATACTAAATATCTTGAATAATAAGAAATTATGTATGAATATTAACTATGAGCAAATAAATTATTACTAAGGTAGGCCAAACTTAATAGGTCCGAGTGACGTCTAGCATTGTCCATCACTGCACGAGAAATGCTAAAAGAAATGAGCCACAGACAACGATAGAACGTCTATACACGATCATGACTTATTAGTAATTTGCTTTATCGAATAATACTGATTTCTGACACCTAGGTACCCGAATACTAGACATTGAAATAAAACTAGATTTATTGGAACGAAGTTCCTTATCGCGCGTTGCGAAAGGGGGTTAGACGGAAAAAATTAAGACGAAAAGTTGTAACGACACTTTTTGCTATAGTAAGCTACCTATTGTAAGCCGTGCGGCGTGCGCATGGTTCTCTGTCTGTCTCTCTCTCTCTCTCTAGAACAGATGTTTGCAACTGGATTAAGCCCAGTTACCAAGCACCCCGGATGACAAATTAATAAATTACTAAATATATAAATTTACCCGGATATTATGATACAGCGCCATCTAGTTCCGAGCTAAGCAACGAGGCTTGTGTTACGGATACTAGATAGTTGATACAATACTTTAGTTTTGTAAACACATACATATTTACATCCATACATAGATACATCCATCATAATGTTAATGCTCATCACACATACATATGTCTCTACCAGGATTCGAACCCAGGACCCATAAGCACAGAAGGTAGCGTTAACTAACGCTGGACTAATCAGGTCGTTAAGTACTGGCCCTATGTGAGCTATTATATATCTTATTCCTATTGATTTAAGCGCTAATTGTAATATAATCTCACCATCGCTGATAGCAGGCCAAAAATCAGAAACAGCAACGCAAGCCACTTCATTGTGTACCCGAACACACCCGAACTATGTACAAACACAATAATCTCCTAACACATTATTTATACTATGGTAAAACCGTGACCGTTTTTCAATTTAATTATCACCTAATATGCAAGTGAAAACGGATTGATTTGATACGAAACAGCTTGAGTATTAATACATTTAAACGTTGTATGTTTCAATTTACCTACTTTGTTGAATTTAGTACTAATAGGTATATTTAATTCCACAAACAGGGCAGCACAAAACTGCTTCCGTCGCAGTTGGCTTTAGCGTATTTTATACTGGTATATTATTTCAGGAGTTTAAATGAGACAATGATTCTCTGAATTTACTTCGGTGCTGCTTTTTAAAAATCGTCCGGAATCACCAACGCAGTTTACTGCTAATAACTAAAATATTGACTTATCTTCAAAAGATCTTAATATTACTCAAAGTGTGTTAACATCATTATCAAACTATTTATGTATGTACCACTTAGAAAATCTCTCTGATTCTATTTTCATGGTTTCCTTTACAATTTCTTTTAAGTGGAGGAAAAGTTATAATATTATTAATAGATTTTTCATTGATTTATTACGGTGTTAATTAAAATTTTAACTGTGTGAATCATGGATATATATACCAGTCGAATGAATTTCTCATGGCGGGAATAGTTCTAATGCATGCATTAGCACGACCGTTTCAAGAAGTCAGGAGATTATGAATTTCATAATCATCAGCGTATATTCGTTCACTGCTGGACGTTGGCCTCTCCTAGTGTTATGAAATAACAAGAACGAATATATCGACCAAATGTTGGCTTTAATCAACTAAAATGACATTACATGACAAATGACCGATAGAGACCTCAACGCCTCCATGTGGCGACCAAAGAGTTCACCACATTCTTCCCTGCTGTATTCTAGGTTAGTTTGAGGTGTCGTAGTCCTGCAGATAGGCAGGTGGTCTTCTATTCCTGGTAGTTTGCTGAATTTGAGGAGTATCTGGCGCAACGCTCTCTGTAGAAACAAATGACGAGTCACTTTCTGTTTCTACAGTTTCAATACGTTCGCCTTCTTCCTCGCTCTCTAACCCTGTTGGGGCTAAATGTCTGTTAGACACGGTCGTTTCTCGGCCGTCACTCAGTCTTACAAAAGAATAGTCCGGGTTGGACTCCAACAGCTCGACTTCCTCTACTATGGGACAGTATTTGTTGGTTCTGTTGTGCTTTTTGAGTAGGACAGGACCGTGTGTTAGAAGCCAAGTTGGTACCGAATGTCCGTTATTAGATTTTCTATTGTGTACAAACATCCTTTCATGAGGAGTTTGGTTCGTTGCTGTACATAGCAGAGATCTTATTGAGTGTAGTGCTTGGTTAAGAACCATTTCCCATTGCTCGATTTTTAGTCCCTGTGATTTCAGAGCTAATTGTACTGTCTTCCAAATTGTTCCATTTGTACGCTCTATTTGCCCATTACCTTGTGGGTTATATGCTGTCGTTCGACTTGTGGATATACCTCTACTGTGTAAGTAATCTTTTACTTCTTTTGACATGAAAGCGGAGCCACGATCAGAATGAATATAAGCTGGCAATCCAAATGTGCAGAAAAGAGTCGATAAATGTTTAATTACAGTCGCAGCGGAAACGTCTTGGCACGGGAATGCGTATGGAAATCGAGAATATTCGTCTATAATAGTCAATATGTATTTGTTAGACGAAGATGACGGTATCGGCCCTTTGAAATCGATGTTCAGTCTTTCTAATGGTGAAGTAGCTTTTATCAAATTGCCGTAATTTTTTAAAAAGCGAGGTTTTATGACTCCACAGACCGCACACGCCTTTGTCATCTTTCTGACGTCTTCTACCGAATATGGTAGATTTTTACTTCGTATCCAGTGATACATTCGAGTAACGCCTGGATGACATAGTTCACTATGTAAGTTTTTCAATTTAGATTCTGTGTGTATGGCGCAGATACGTGACAGTGCGTCAGCCGCGTCATTTTCATTTCCTGGTCTATAAACAATATCATATTTGTAGCAAGATAATTCTAATCGCCATCTCTCTATCTTCTCGTTCTTTATCTTGCTTGTATGTGTGCGATTAAACATAAAAGAAACTGATCGCTGGTCTGTGATCAGTCGAAAAGATCTTCCAATCAAGTAGTGCCGCCACTTACGGAGGGCTTCGACAATGGCATACGCTTCCTTTTCTATCGCTGAATGTCGCTTTTCTGTTATAGATAGTGTGCGCGAAAAGAAAGCTACGGGGCGTCCTTCTTGAGTCAATGTAGCCGCAATTGCATTATCGGAGGCATCTGTTTCGACTGTAAACATTTTGTTTTCATCGATAGCAAATATTGTGGACTTGGCAATGCAGTTCTTCAAGTCTTCAAAAGCAGATTTAGCTTCATTATTTAATGGGAATTCTGGATTCGCGAGGCTATGTATTCTTTCCGAGAATTTTGGTATCCACTTTGAATAATGCGAAAACATACCGAGAGCTCGTTTTAGTAAAGTTTTGTCAGTCGGTATAGGCAAGCTAATTAGTGGTTGGAGTCGGTCTGGATCAGGTTTAATGGACTTTTTTGAAATGTTGTATCCGAGTAGGTTAATTGTTTTAATTGAAAACGTGGATTTCTCTTTGTTAACAGTTAAACTGTACTTCTCAACTGCGTCCATGAATCTTTTTAAATTCTTATCATGATCTAGCCGGTCTTTTCCGCATACAGTGACGTCATCTAAATAGGCATATGTATCTGTTAAATGTTCTTCTTTTATTAACCAGTCCATGACTCTTTGAAATCCACTGACTCCATTTGTTACGCCGAACGGGATACGACAAAATTGATACAGTTTCCCGCATGCCTCAAATGCAGTGTATTGTTTTTCTGCTTTCATTATAGATACTTGATGGTATGCACTTTTTAAGTCAATTTTAGAAAAGAAGTCGTACTGTGAAATGTCATTCACCATTTTTTCTATGTTAGGTAAAGGATAGGCATCCAAATCTGTATATTTGTTAATGGTCCGAGAATAGTCTATTACCAATCGTTTGCGGTGATTTTCACTTTTAGTGATAAGAACTTGCGCTCGCCAAGGTGATCTGCTTTCTTCTATGACTCCGTCCGCTAAAAGGTGACTTATTTCATTTTCTATGAATTTCAGATCATCGCTGCTGTATTTTCTAGACTTTACAGCAATTGGTGAGCAGTTGATATGTAAATTCGAAAATAAGGAAACTGGTGGAACAGATGAGGCCAGCACACTACATATTTGTAATGGTTTTCTAAATCCACCAAAGGTAATTTCAAGTTTTGAGTGTTCTTTTAGTATATTATGTCCTATGATAACATCAGCGCAAAGATATTTAACGATAAGAAGCGAAGCTTTGTCGTAAACGTTGCCATTAAGAACAATCGTTGCTTGAAGTAGTCCTTCGCAATTTATTGTGTGAGTTGTTTGGGCCATTGTTACAGATTCAGTACATTCTGCTTTGTTAAAAGAAGAATTCGAAAAAAAATCATAATCGATAAAGCTTTTTGAACTTCCAGAGTCGATTAAGGCGTTAGCTTTTTTGCCGTTAACTTCAATGGTGACGATTGATTTCTTTAAACTGGCCGGCGCAGCAACAGCCGTAACTTCGTTGAGTATATATTCAGGAGATCCATCAGTAGCAGTAACAACGTTAAGATTTGTCTTAAGGCTCCTACAAACATTTGCAAAATGTCCCCTTTTCTGACAGTTTTGGCAATTAGCATTAAAAGCTGGACAGTTCTGACGCCGGTGAACTTTATCTCCGCAGAAAAAGCATTTTCTCGTATGGTATTCTGTTGTTGGTGGTTTCTTTTTTTCTTCCGTTGCCGTCTTTGGCAATGCCATGACAAGAGATTCACCCATGGTCGTATTGTTGAAGGTTTGCGCACTATTTTTAGCAGTTTCAATTGCTTGTGCCTGGTTAGCAGCTTCATCCAACGTCAGATTAAAATTTTCTAGCAAGCGCTCACGAATTGTATGCGAATTAATGCCAGAAATAAATGCATCTCTTATATAATCATTTCTATTATTTTCTGCATCAACATTTTTAAATTGACAGTCCTTGCTTAAAATTCTCAGTTGCTGAAGATATTGTTGAATGTTTTCATGGATCTGCTGTTTTCTTGTGGCCAAAATGTGTCTCGCAAAAATTTCATTTTTTGGTTTTACAAATACGGTGTTGAGTGTACTTACTGCAGTATTGTATGATGTGCACTCACTTATGTATTCGTGCACTTTGGGCGATATATGATTAATGAAAAGCTGCATCTTCATTGCATCATTAATTTTCTTCTCTTCTTCATTAGCAATTAGAAAATTTTTAAAAGTAGATACCCAGTGAGTCCATTCTTGAGCCGCTGTAGGTGATGACGGATCAAGGTCAATAATATTGGGTCGGAGATATTTCTCCATTGTTAAAGTTTTAATGAGACGTTTTGCATAAATATTTTAGTTGATTAAATTGTTATGAAATAACAAGAACGAATATATCGACCAAATGTTGGCTTTAATCAACTAAAATGACATTACATGACAAATGACCGATAGAGACCTCAACGCCTCCATGTGGCGACCAAAGAGTTCACCACACCTAGTAAACGCCATAGAGTCCTATCTTCGGCTCTTCACCTCCAGATTTCACAACGGATGCTGTCAAGACTCAATATAATAAATATTAATATAAATTTATATAAAATATAGGTAATACGAGAATAATTTTTATTACTCTTACTATTTGCAATTTTAATTGTAATGCTGTATTAACATTGAGTAATAATACATTTTATTATAACTATGTAGTGCCCAACAGGGTCCATGGTGGTTGCTTAACTTTAAGCTTTGACTAGTCCACCTACATAGTAACATTATGGAAATGCAGAGTATAAATATGATATGATAAGTTACATTATGATACATAACCTTTAAAATACATGCAAATATGCGCAATTTCCTTCATGATCGATCGATTGTAGTAAACTATCCAACACAACAGCATTAAGTCTGCATTATAAATGGATTTCATGAGAATGTTTGCACCTTATGTGAAACAACAGATTTTTGTAACTACCTACGCATGGAGGGTCATAATAGGATTATATTATACAATTAATTGCCGTAATGACGTGGTGATATATTGTAATTTTTTACAGTACACATGTGTTCTATTATACAAAAGCAAAATGCTGAGTGCATTAATTGGGTACAAACAAAACGAGCGTCTACTGAAAATGTTCTGTAGGCTGACTAAGCAATCAAATTATCTCTGACTCGGTACCTGCCCTTGTGCACAACTAAACAAGCATCATTATCGTCATTTGCGGTCTCACGGCGTGGAACGAGAGTCACTCCTCACTTAAGAGGTTACCACGCAACCCTAGTAAAGGGTGAAAGACTTCACACGTCATCAAGAAAATGTCTGCATTGCTCAAAAAGGCAAAAAACGTGGGAAAAATTGACCTGGAGACCATTTTTCTTCACAGTCTGGCCATCACTGCATCTTTTAGTAACTAAACTAGCAATACATATCAATAAACCAGTTGTAATAAATAAAAAACTGAATGAAGGCTTAAAAATCATTTAATCAGGTGACGGTGTAGCATTCGATGACGTACAATATAATCTCGACAATAGCGGCCACAGCTAAGGCCACACAGGTAGCCATGCGGCTGTACAGTTTCAGGTTCTGAGGGACGGTTGTTGGACGTGAGGTAGAATCTGTGACCACGTCCAAGTCACGCCGCTGTCTCCCAACTAATGGGAAAACTGCGCGCCAAGGAGCATCCTGAAACAACTGATTGTTGTTTTATGATAACTATAAAAAACTATCTGTACAAGTTGTTGATCGTATGATAATGCTGATGATAAAGATGATGAAGATAATGGTAATCAAATTAAAATTAAAAAGATCTTACTAGCATTTATGTTTAATGACGATTATGATGAGAGCTATGTGAAAGTTGATGATAATGGTGATAATATTTTTGATGATAACGATAATTAAGTTGACAATTATGGCAACGACAGTGAGAATATTAACTATGTTGATATTATCAATAATATAATCAATTGCATTACACTTGGTTTTCGGTAATGACAATTTTCCAACAAATTATCCGATTTCCTGCGACCCTCGGGTATAAAGGAATTAATAATAAATTATGATTACAAATGGAATGATTTGTATTAATGACAGCAGATATAATTAACAATAATCCCGAAACAACATATTAATACGTGAAGAGAAATCCATGTATCTGCTACCTCATATTATCTTTAAAATCTGGTTAAGTTTGGGATGCAATACAGTAAGACTTGACTTATGGACTTAAAATAATAGGTATAGTTAATCATTTGACAATGTCAGTTCATTGAAATTGTGTTGTCGATTATACATTTATTCCAGGACGCTTAAATGTCCTGACCGTATTAAAAGAGTTTAACAAAATAAAATATACCTTATCGGAGACGAAAGTAGGGTTCAGTTCTTGTGGCATCAGCGCTGACTGCAATTCCGCATCGTTTGCTAGATTCTGAAAGTGTCAAGAAGATAAAATATTCAAAAATATGATGAAGACTTGTATTCTTACAATTTTATAGACAAATTATAATATTTAAGGATTACCTATGTATTACCACCATAGCACCAGGCTATCTACCCTATAAGTAGATTCAAAGCTAACGAATCTAGTTAGCCGACTGTATATGATAACATACCATCACGCCTGTCGTCCCCGAAGGGTTAGACAGAGGTGTACTATTATAGTACCCCCACATTTCGCCGGTATGTTTCAGGTCCCATATAATAAGGGGCGAGCCATCAACCGGGCATGAATCCAAACTCCGAGCTGCTACTGAGAATTAATAAAAAAACGCAATAACACTTCGCTCGACCTGGGAATCAAACGCAGAACCTCTTGATCACCAGTCGCACTGTAGAACTACTAGACCAACGAGGCAGTTATATGATAAATATGCAGGTAATCAAAAAGTTCGTGGTACCTTGAGTTTGAATGTGAGACGTATGACTTAAAAGTTCCACCAACACCCTTATTAATAAAATAAAACAAGAGATGTGGATTTTTATTGAAAAATAAATCCAAGTGTACACTTGCAGCAGTGTTTGTGAATAAGTCATAACATAACACGTGTCCACAGTCACTTGAGAAAGAGTTAATAAAACACTCGTATGGGAACGCGTCAGACCCCACAAGTGTTTTCATATGCACGGGGTTTTACATACCAACGCGGCAACGGTGAGAATGCAGTTGAAATATTGTAGTCCAGGTTTTATGAATGAGAAGTAACGTATTTTATTTAAATTCGTTATTTTGTATATTAGGACCTCATTATTCTTTTATTTCAGATAAAGAAACTTAAGATGTTTCATATTTTAAAATTATGTTCTAGAATAATATCGCGTCGTGAATTAGATAACAATTATTTAAGACGTAAAAAGTAACTCCGTACAATTGTCTGTGCTTAATCAGCTCATCACATCAAAATTTGCCTGTACCGGGATTCTAACCTGGGACCATTACCATAGGCAGTAGCCAAAGTCTGCTGCATGAATCATGATTTACTCATAACATTTTCCTTCACCGTTTCAGCTAGGATACCGATTAGAAAAATCAGTAATGCCTGCTTTTGAATTGATCCAGTAGGCTGTCTTATGAATCCCTAGGCTATCGATAAGATATAATCCAGGGTAAATGAATAACTAGTATATTCTTCAAAAAACAACCTACAAAGCTGTTCATGTGAAATCTTGTTCCAATTCTATAATATATGCAGCGATCGATATCTACTGTGGTTCGATGTCAAGTAGATAGTTTGACCTCGGGCTAAAAACATTCTAATCAAAATTTTAATTCAATTGCATTAAAGTACATTAGATATTATTACAATTACATTTCAATTGTCAAAAGCTTAACAACATGCGCTGTTTGAAAAAATGGGTCATAAGAAGAACATACAGATAATACATGTTTATATTTTTTTGGATGACAGAAAGTACAATAACAATGTTGCAAGTGAAATCGAAATAATTAACCAATGGGAATGGAAGCTAAAACCTCACGTTTTGTAGCCGCCTTAGTGCCACGGGACGAGTAATTCAGATTTTTCAATGAATTCCATCTATTTTTATTCAAAATTCCACCGTTCAAATTAATCAGTAATATAATTCAAATAAATATAGTACGTTTAAGAGGTTAACGGAGACTGATTTTCTCATGCAAACATTATACAGAATAAATGCTACTTATCAGAGTTTTCTAACAGAAACTTATTGTAACCTGTTTTTTTCCTGTATTCTTACACTTACTTATACTAACGCAAACATTAATCATTAATAGATATATAAATAAACCCTCTTGTAACACATTTTTATAAGCAATCTACCCATGATTTCAGTGAAAAATGCGAAACGTCGGGATTAAAAGAATATAAATATTCCAAAATAATATCCATAAAAAGTAGATTTACTTCAATGTTTGATATTTATTCCGGAGTCTACCTATCAGTTGGATGCCTGATGTAAAATAAGTGGTACCACTACACATATTATTTCCGATAGACATACCAGGTAACCAAGCTTGTTCTAAATAAATAAGCACAAACAAGTCTATCGCGGTTAAGTGTAGTGTCAGGCAACAGGGCTGTATCTATTCCACGTAAATAACACTCACCTATAAATAAATGCTGTAGCCACCTCTCTAAGTCCCGGGACTCGCGATAATAATCCCGGCCGCCATTGATTTCCCGGGGGTGGTCTAAATATAGCGGACACAACACGGGTACCTGACGACACCAAGCTCTATATCATCCTGAACGCATTAATCATGGGCTATGGTCGCGAATTGCATAAATACATTTTATTAGGATATTGAGGGTAGAAACCACATAAAAATCAGAAACACCCAAAGATGTAATTTATAACTTTATTTTTTATGCCATATAATGGTGAAGCAAACAAGCTTATGACCCATTTGATGTTAAGCGGTTACCGTAGCCTATAGACGTTTGCAACACCAGAGGTGTCAGTCGCGCGTAGTACGTAAGAAACCTTTTTAGGTTTCTTAGAGAATAGGTGAGTTATTAAAAAGAGCTATGAAATGGGACAGCAAATATAATTCCCATGTAGAAAAGTCACTCCTATAATAAGCTCTGGTTACCTTACTCACTCACAGATACTATTGTCGTTTCACTGCGGTCTTCTGTAAGGCGGAGGTAATTTCCTAGTCAGACAGCTCATTTTGAGCGACGAATCTCGCTATACCACTCAAAAGTACCGAGACTATTTTTAAAATTCATTTATAAATAATTCAATCCCAGATCTAGCCGTTCTATCTAGTCCCCCTGTAACCTAAGCGCTGGTCCTAGCCCAATTATTTATGAATGAATCCCCAGTTTGAACCATCTTGGTCGGTTACGTTTAAAAAGTTTTTGAAATATTAATTCAGCACATAAAAAAGGATTTTCTAAGGTTAGTTTGTATCATAATTAAAATATAAATATACTAGCTGACCCAGCAAACGTTGTTTTGCCACATTATAGGGGTTGGTGGACAACCCTTATCACTAAGGGGTATGAAAAATAGATGTTGGCCGATTCTCAGACCTACTCAATATGCTCAAATTTGATGAGAATCGGTCAAGCCGTTTCGGAGGACGAAAACTGTGACATGAGAATTTTATATATTAGATGTTGAATAACTTTATAAAATGACTGATGTAATGAAAACTGGCCAAGTCTAACCTACTTTATATCTCACATTTTTAAATAACACCAATTGTTATAGGTATCCAATAAAGCACAGAAATAGAGTTTAATACTTGTTCATAATGTTATTTTCTTCCTATAAATACATATTTCGTATTTTGTATTGAACTTGGCTCTCCTTTTGTACATTTATGTTTTGGTGGGATACATATAAATACTTACGCTCACACTGTGTCCTTGAGTATTACAAAAAAATACAAAAACCAAAAAAGTACATAACAAATTTAACATTTTATTTTTGGAAATATAACTTCTAAGTTTAATAGCTACATAAGCATTTCAAATTGACGTCGAGTTGATTGTTTTGTAGAATTGAGTTATTTTGATCAAAAAGCGTAAAAAATACATATTTTTATGTGTCATGTGTTGATAACTTCCTGCGATATATTATGTTTTTATATTCCACATAAAATATTAAACGAATTTGTTGTAAAAAAACAGTTCGAACAATGTCTAAATCATGAAGGCGGGTGTTCTAATTTTTATTGTTTCTTCTGTTTTTGCACAAGATAATGAAAGGGTATGATTAAAATTAATGATTATACTTATTATGATTTATAGTAATAGCAAAGATGGTAATATGTAGATAAAGGACTGTGAAGCCAAAGGTCTCGAGTTCAATTCTGAGACGTGCACCAATGTCTTTTTGAAGTTGCGTGCGTATTTATCACATGCTTAAACAGTGGAGGAAAATATTGTGAGCAAACCTCCATGACTGAGAAATATTCTCAATGGCGTGTGAAGTCTAGCAACCTGCAACCTACGATGATAAAACTGACTACTAAACTATTTATTTTTTATCACTAAGTATAAATTAATAGCTACTATTATTAATTTATACTTAAAGATAAAAAATAACTATTTCAGTGTACTTATAATAATTGTAACCAAATTATATTGAGCTGTGGTAGTGGTGTGACCAGTGACACTGAGATCAAAGGTTTCGAGTAACCCAATGCTTTTCCGAAGCTATGAGCGTATTTATCAGATACTCAAACGGTATGGGGAAACATCGTGAGGAAACCTGAATGCTCGATGGATTTTCTCAGTGGCATGTGAAGTCTGCCAATCCGCAGTAGGCTAGCGTGGTGGACTATAGCCTCATCCCACTCAAATGAGACCCGAAAAACGGAGACTCGTGCTCATCAGTGGGACAATAATGGATTGATGGTTGATTTGATGATGACGATAAAATAATAAGTTAGTGGTGGAGGACTGGGTCGCAAGTTAGATGCCCAGACCAATTCAGATTGTAAGTACTATTCGCAACAGTGAATTTTGATACTAAGACTTTCGTAGGCACTAGCATACCATTCAAAACGTTTTACGAATCAATATCTTTGCGACTACGTCTTTCGTAATAGCGATTTTTGATTTGAGTTTACAAACTGGCGTACTTATACCCACTCGTAAAGATTTTCGAAAAAGCGTGCGCCGTTACGTCATTCGAATCTTCATATCGCTCCCCTTGAATTCCTTTCTGATTCCTATCACTTTACCAGATAAAGACATCACTAAAACCTATAACAGCTTCTGGTCTATTCCAGCTGTTATCACCGTCCTCCTTGCCCCGGGTTAAAAGAAGTGCGGTAGGAGCATTACACATAGTAACGAACCATGCTCAACCAATACACGCAGATGTTAAGTCTGAGTCATCACCCACTGACAACACCGAGAAGTTTGTCACTGAAAAGGTAAATAACATGATACTATACACCCACAAAACGCCCATATCTTTTTGGGCCTCGTGTAATATGTAGCTACTTGATTGCTATTGATGGGGCATTCCAAACTTTAAATTGCTTCGGAGAATTTCATACAAAACTCCAATTACACTCTGGTCGATCTGAAAATCCAATACAGGACCTCGTACTGATGAAATCTTTGTACCTAAAGTGATTTCTTACACCCACGTGAACATTAGATGTAGAAATAAAACCTCTTTTTACGAATTTGATATTGATTTAGTTTCGACGCGTCGGATCCTTCCTCGGGCAGACAGAGACGTCCGTAGAACGTATTATGGCAAAAATCCTAGTATTTTATAAAAGCGACTTATATGTTTTATATAATTTGTGTTTTCTTCTATCTACTGAATAAGAAGAACAGACAATTTATAAAAAAGGTTTCTAAGACACACGAAACATTCAACACAGCAGACAATAATGTATAATAACGAGCCCAAAAAACTTTATTTATTTAATAAATCTCGTAGTACCTACTTCTCTGCGTCTTGCTCCCCTTAAGTATCTAAGCGTTATGGCTGAGTATGTAAGTCGGCGCCAGTCTAATATGTTTGATAGTATAATTATACTCTTTAGTGTAGTTATAGGACAGTACATCATTGAAAAGCATTGAATAATTTCCAGCCTTGTTCCAAAGGCAGTGAGCCATCACACATTGAGCCTGGCGTAGGATTTCAGGTAATTAATAGTTTTAGGGCATACTAGATTCAACTGGCAAACTACTATCCCTGCATACCACTTGTGCCTCGTCCACATATATACATCTCGTCATGCATGCGCGCTGGATACAAGTAGGTACTGCGCACCTAACCTTTTTGAAAATTATTATTATAACGCTTTTGCCAGCGACTTTGTCCGCGTAAAATTAGGAATTGTATCCAATCTGCTTATTTATTAATACCTTATTTTAAATAAATATCGATACCGCATTCAAACTTACACCCCCGTTGTCACATGAACATTTTTCGGCATGAAAACTATCCTATGTCCTTCCACGGGACTCAAACTATCTCTATACCAAATTTCATATAAATCTGTTCAGCGGTTATTGCGTGAAGACTTAACAGACAGATAGATAGGTACACTTTCGCATTTCTAATATTATAAGTAAGGAGTAAGGATGGGTTCTATAAGCGCAACGGTAATTAAATTGCCTCGCGTGATCGGTAGTCTAATCCCTCTCAATAAGGAGACCCTTGCCCAACAGTAGGACATAAATGGGGTTATAATGTAGCTTTTAACTGTCTCGTTGGTCTAGTGCGACTGCCGAGCAAGAGGTCCTGAGTTCGATTCCCAGGTGTTATTGGGGGTTTTCTGTGAAATTCTCAGTAGCAGCTCGGAGTTTGGATTCGTGCCCGGTTAATTGCAATAGGCTCGCCCCCTATTGAATGGGACCTAAAACAAACCGGTGAAATGTGGGTGACATTACTACACTTCTGCCTAACCCTTTGGGGACGGCCGGCGTGTTGATATGTTTATTATAATCATTACAGGTCACACCACCTGAAGATGCTGTGGTAACGTACGAGATGAAATCTTTAAGAAAATCGTTACCTGAAGCACCACCGACAACCCTGACGTTGATAAGGAGCATTAGCAGGGTTGTCACCCTCGTTGTATTGTTCATATCCGCCATATTGGAGTTTTACCCAACCTTCAACGAATTGACGCATACGATATATAGTTTCATTAGCAAATAAAGATAAATATATTTTGTCTTGGATTTTATTTGAGTATGTGACGACATTCAGTTGTGATACCCTAGTGGTGTGACTAGTGGACTCATCATCATCATATCAACCGTTAGAAGTCCACTAGACATAGGTTACCCCCAAGAATCACGACGACCGGTCATGCGCCGCCCGCATCCAGTAGATTCCAGCGAACTTTACCAGGTCGTCAGTCCACCTTGCCGGGGGCCTGTCCACGCTGCGTCAGACTAGTAGCCTGTAAAAGTCATCGTGCTTGAGCACGAACCTAAGGCACGCTGACTTGTCGGAAGTTATGTGCGTATTTATCACATGCTCAAACTGTGAAGGGAAACATCGTGAGGAAACCTTGAAAGATATTTTCGATGGTGTGTGAAGTCTATAGCCTAATGAGAGGAGATCCGTGCCAAGCAGTGTTACAGTAATTGGGATGATGATGATGATCCAACGACCTCGTCATTAAGTCTGCCTTCTGTGGTGTATAGGTAAGGGTCCTAGTATTGACTCCAGATGTATTTATTTAAATGCCTTAAAACTTCCATTACAGGTCATACCTAATGTGATAGTTAAGTCACACGCCCAAAAGTAAAACCAAAATATAAATACATACATACATACACTCACGCCTTTTTCCCATGGGGGTAGGCAGAAACTACAGAATGCCACGCGCTACGGTCCCTGCATACCACTTTTGCCTCGTCCACATTCACGTAAAATATAAAATACCATAGAATTATTTGTTACACAATTTAAACAATAGTACTTTTCAGATAGGGGCTGATATTGTGTGATGAGCATGAAAATTTGTACAATGGTCTCAAATGTAGATATTTACAAGTCAAAAAAAGATATAACATTAGTGTATTTATCTAGTAACACAAACGTTATTACTTAGCTCGGTACTAGAAGTAATTTAATCGACTTACGTCTTGACGTCTATCAAACGCATCGTCTACGTCATCGGAAACGTTTTATTAAACTAAGATATTACTTTTAAGTTTTCCTCTTCAGCTTTTTGGATTTTCGACACAAGGAAATCAGAAAAACTTATTTAATTTCTAAATCAGAAACGAATAATTTCATAGAAAAACCCAACATAATTTTGCGTGTCCTAGGAATCGAACCCAGAAACATGCACAGTCAAATCGGATCGCCATAATTACTGTAAAAGGTTCTCAAAAACATCGTAATACCGAAGCCAATTTTTATTGTAAACAAATAACTTTGAATAAAAATAATATGGATGTTATAAAACATTTATAACGAACAATAACTTTAATTCAAGCTACTATGAAAAATCGATTCATTATGTTTTTTGAATATTTTACAAACATAAGATTAGAAAGTACCGTCATTTGACTGTGGCTAGCTGGGATGGAACGATTATAAATCCGTTAAATATTTGTTTTAAAGAATGGATTTCTTACTAAATTATATATTGTGTTTTGCTTTATTAACTCCTTGTTTTGCCGTGGAAAACATGGTAAGTAATTTTAAATTTATTGATAATTTAATCATTAGTATGAGTAGATAAGAAAAACCCACAAATTTTTTTTCAAAGAAAGTGTCTTATCAGGCAAAACGTCAAAAGATTTCAATCTTGTCCCATTGAGGCTACAGATGACACCGGTGTCTGACAAAAATAACTATTATTACATAATAATAACAATAAATCATAATATTATCATTATTAGTAAGATTTTTATAACAAATCATCATCATCATCAACCAATTAATGTCCCACTGCTGGGCACGGGTCTCTTCTCAATTGAGAGGGATTAGGCTATAGTCCACCACGCTAGCCTACTGCGGGTTGGCAGACTTCACACGCCATCGAGAATTCTCTCAAGCATGCAGGTTTCCTCACGATGTTTTCCTTCACCGTTTGAGCATGTGATAAATACGCACATAACTTCCGAAAAGTCAGTGGTGCGTGCCTTGGGTTTGAACTCGAAACCTCTGACATCTCAGTCCACTGGTCACACCGCTAGGCTACCACAGCTCACTTATAACAAATGGCTGATAATAATTATCTCAAATTAAATGCAGTGTATAAGTATAATTCTATCAATTGAACTCAAAACAATGTTTATTAAAATATACAATTTTGTATAATTATAGTGCTCTTTCACTGTATACCATGGAGTACCCACCTAAATAGTATTGTAAATATGATGTCTCATTGAATATGGTTGATGTTTGTTAAAAAATAATTAATAATAATAATAATATTCAGGGACATTTTACACAGCACCATCTAGTCCCAAACTAAGCAGAGCTTGTACTATGGGTACTAGACAATCGATATAATACTTATATACTTTTTTTTTGTAAATACATACTTATAATAAATAGGAAACACCCAGATGAACACAAACACTCATATTCATCACATAAATATTTGTGTCCCGTGGGAATCGAACCCACGACCTCGTAATCAGCAGTCTGGTACTCGAACCACTAGACCCCATAGGTCGTCAAAATTAATTAATTAATTATTTAATTACTTAATTTGTATTGTTTGCATTACCTACGTATTATATATAATTTTAATTTATTTCCAGACGGATTCAGAACATCAACCTAACATTCAAAAACGAGAAAAACACTATCTTGTTGAAGATGATCCATGTGACGGGCCTGACCAGAAAAGAGACGAAAGGCAAATTTCCGATAAACCGAATCAAGTTGAATCCAAGTTACAGGCTAAGCTAGCAAATGTACGCCCCCAGCTTAAGGCACTACCAATACAACTTAAACCAACCGTAAAACCTCTTCAAAAACCAATCAACTTTCACGTCGATACTACTCCACCAAAAATACCAAACAAAATTCCAATAATCGTTAAAAATGCAAACGTGCCAAATACAGTGCAAGCTATGCGAATGAACATGATGGAAAATATAAAAAATAATTCTATGCCAAAGAAGGACATAGATTTGAAAAAGAAGGATGAAGATAAAGTAATCAATCATAAAAAAGAAGGAGAAAATAGTATACCACCTACTATAAAAGACAAACAAGATCCTAAAACAGAAGATCGTGCGATACCAAATAAGGAAAATCACGGTATTTTAGATCGAGAAAGTAAAGTTCCTTTAAAAAAGGATGGTAGAAAATATCTGCCTCAAACAGATAATCAAGTAAAAATACCTAAACATGAAAAGAAAGATGATATTAAAATGCCCGCTGTAAACGAAGAGGTAAATCAGAAGAATAAAAATCCCAATACGGCTTCAAATACTAAGCGAAAACACCATTATTTTATAGATGAAGCCGATCCATTACCAGTCATAAATAAAATACCAAAACATGAAAATAAGGGAGTCAATAATAAGGAAGACTTACCAAAGAATGTGCTTGACAAATTAAAGGAGATAGATCAGACCAATGACGGCCCAGATATCACACAAATATTTAATGGGACGCATTTGATCACTATAAAGAAAATTGGTAAGCAGGACAGTCGTATCTTACAAAAGTTACTATCACAGGAAGCGGAATCACAAAATAATCCGAGAATAACTATTCAGAGACCACTTAAGGCACAGTCGCCTACGAATGAATTAAATAATTATCCTCTATTTGAAGGTGGGGCAATAGAATCTGTGGGTCTACCTGTTACAACACTCATTAATGATAATAATATCAAAGAGTATTATGTTGATTTGACACGTATCGATGCAGACCAAACACTTTGTAACGGTATGTCGTATCCAACTCTACCATTTATTTGTTTGTTTATGAAACTTATGATTTCGCAGTTCATCATCAACCCATTATTGTCCCACTGCTGAGCACGGGTCTCATCTCATTTGAAAAGGATTAGGCTTAAGTCAGCTGCGTAGTGGCAAATTTCACAGGCCATCGAGAAAATCTCTCAAGCATGCAGGTTTCCTCACGATTTTTTCTTTCACCGTTTGAGCATGCGATAAATGCGCACATAACTTCCGAAAAGTCAGTGGCGCGTGCCTTGGGTTTGAACTCGAGACCTTTGACATCTTAGTCCATTGGTCTTACCACTAAGTTACTACTGCATTTTGCAGTTCAACTGCTTCAAAAGCCATTGTCAGTGCACACGATTGCGAACAGTTTTCCTGTGATCACAATTATCATAATCATCAACCAAATTATTGCCCGCGCTGGGCACGGGTCTCCTCTCAGCGTTCTCCTGGTGCAGGTTGATAGACTTCCCATGTTTGCTAATTATTTTTTCTTTCACCGTTTAAGCATGTGATAACGATTATAATATGCTTTTGTTACTTGCTTTTCTACTTCTCGCATGTTTTCTCGGTCATAAGTTTACAAGTGTTTTTTAATAAATCTGAACCTGATTTTTTTAACGGACTCATATTCGAGAACTGAAATTGTTAAATTACTTACTTTTTTCCTAAAATACATATGTATACCCTACATATGATTTTCGCCCATACAAGTACATCAATTCAAATGCCCTCGTAAATATATATTTTTCCAGAAATCATTATAGAAGTCCAACTTGTTATGTTATAGTCAAAGTCAAGTCAAGTGTTTTATCAATATTGCAGGTACTTTTGAATTGTCAAACTAGGTGCACGGTTCCAAGAAGTAGGTCTTATGGAGAAGAACCGACAGGAAACTCCATAGATACTCTTTTAAATCATGTATATGTTTTTGTTGAACTTCTAAACTTTTAGATACATAAGACGATATGAGTAACTAGTTTATAAACCACTGTAATCTCAAATAATAATTTATCAAAAACAATGTATTCTTTGCTTCTGCAGATCCCAAGGATTGTTTCTCCACAATAAACCATAAATTTAACGAATACGATGAAAGAAATCCAATTCTAGCCACAGTACTTGCACCCAATACATACGACGATGGAAGTTTACAAGCCCGTAACCCGCAACTTCTACAAAATTTGCACTTAAATCCTTATTATCCTAATATGATTGACCAATACAAACCGTATTACGACGAACTACGAAACAATGCTAATGTCGAAATCCAAGAAATTAACAACAGCCAGTATCCAGAATATGGCCAACCTTGTAACCAAAACGTGAACCAACTAATTTATAATAATCTTTACTCAAACCAACCAAGTCTTGGCGACTCAGGCGTAGAACTTCAACCAGAAAATTCTTTAGATAAAATTCGAAGATTATGGAAAGATTCTGAAATTAAACTAGAAAATTCTATGACGAATGATGATCCTTGTATTGATATAAGAAGAACCGTTCAATTACCTTACGTGAATCAAGTTTGTGGTCTTAACGGATATTACAACAACCTAAACAGTCTAGCCCCAATATACCCATATTTGAATCAACAATATCTAGGATGATTTAAAATAGTTTTCTAAAACACAAGTAATAATATAATTAAATTAGATTATATTGAACTTATGTGCCTTTTATTTTATTTATGTTTTTATTTCTTTCGTTTATTTATTCACTATTTTATTTTTCGTATGAGTGGTCCGGAGAATCAACGATTTTTTCATAAGCCTTTAACTTTGCATTATGTTACATTTCAAATTATTATTATTAATTATTAGAGTGTTCTTCATCGTTCTATAAAATGACAGAAAATTTGCTAAGGCACCAACAATTTACCTGTTTCCATTGATATCTTTATATGTACGTGAAGCAAAACCTTTGTACCCTTTACTTTTTTTTTACCTTTTAACGAAAATGGCGCGTACGAAGTAGTATGAAATTTCCCACATTTATAGTTTACATAGAGAAGGTGAACATGATGCTAATTATTATTTTTAAACTATGCATTTGTTTAAATTATGGTCGAATTTCAGCTACTGGCGACTACTAGTTAGTTTTAATTAAATGAGTAGGCTCTATTTCCTTTGTACTATTGCAGCAATAGAATATAGCGTAAAAACTAAATAAATTAGGCAAAAATGTCGTTTTGTGTAAGTTTTTAGTATTTGTTGTTATAGCGGCAACAGAAATACATATAATCTGTGATAATTTCACCTCTCTAGCTATCGCGGTTATTGGGATACAGCCTGGTGACAGAGAGACAGACGGACGAACAGACAGCGAAGTCTTAGTCATAGGGTTCCATTTTTACCCTTTGGGTACCGAACCCTAAAAATATATAGAATAATAAAATAGTTGCAATATTAAAAATGAAGTAGTTAATCAAAAAATGACGATCGTGTTATGAATACATTGTGCCATGTGTAGTTGTGTAATGTTAGGATAGCGTGTTCCTTGCTCATCAAAACTAAATGATCAGGCGGAGGTTGAAAGAACAATACTAATCATTATTGGCCAGGTTCAGTTACATTGGTACTTGACAATTGAAATGAAAACATAATATACGATGCATATTTATTTCCTCAAATCTTCATATTGGTTTCAATCACTTTTGCAAATATTAGACATCATCATCATCATATCAACGGTTAGACGTCCACTGCTGGACATGGGTCACCCCCAAGGATCGCCAGGACGACCGGTCCTGCGTCACCCCATCCAGCGGATTCAAGCGACCTTCTCCAGGTCGTCGGTCCACCTTGCCGGGGTCTGGATAGACCCCGGCAAGGTGGACCAAGGTGGCTGCGTTTTCCAGTATGTTTGTTTGTAAAGACAATATGACGATTTTTTTTAAAAGTCGGTATATACATTGTAGTAGAAAATATTTGGATGTTATACAGACCCAAAATGAATTATCATCATTCTGTAGGCAAATGATGACGTCACACTTTCGAAAAGGTCCACGGAGGCTCCTTCTCCGTTATATATATTTTATATATAAAAATCGCTGAACTCCTCCGAAACGGCTAGACGGATTATTATGTGTTGTATGTATATTAGGCTGTTTTTTTTTTGTCAATTTTTGTTTTTTATGATTTGGCATTAAAAATACCTATAACCCTAAATTAACAATAATTAACGTTTGTTGGGTCAGCTAGTATACCTATTTATAAATTATGATATAATGTATAATGTATACGATATAATATATTATAGTGATATCTGGCCTGTGCTACCTTTTGGGGAGAGCCATAGCAGTTTTTACTAGACTAATTAAAACTTACATCAGATTTACAGCTTATCATTGATCTCGTCCATTCGTCACCAACCCATTATTGTCCCACTGCTGGGCACGGGTCTTCTCTCATTTGATAGGGATTAGGTACCACGCTAGCCTACTGTGGGTTAGCTGATTTCATATGGTTATCTGATGGTTCTACACTGGCAACACTGCCAGCCGGTTGTCAATAAAACTGCTCCGTAAATTTAATTTAATGTTTTAAATAATTTACGGTATATAATCATAATCAATTCATGTGATTTAATATAAACTATAAACAAATAAATGTGAAAGTGTTAAGTGTGTTCAATTTAAGATTTTAGTGTGTACTTATAAGTTCGACTGATATTTAAACTTCTACCGGCTGTCAACAGGTGGATTTGAAAATCGCCAATCCCGGGGAGTATTTTTATTTCAATTATTTTTATTTCAATTATTACATTGTAGTTACGACAACACATCTCATCACTTTACTACATTATAACACAGCTCGCTATTAATACGAGCCACGTCAATTTACACACCGGCGCAGTTTATGTCTCCTTTTGCTTGACTACTTGTGGAAGCAAAATCGACGACGAAAACATATGCCCAGACATGAAATGACACTGCAAAGTCACTTTGAATCATAACAATAATATACCTTGTCCTTAACATACTCATAGCCTTTCTATTGAGTACAATAAAACTATAAGCCAGTGTAATACTTACTTATTTTAGAATTACATTCCATCAACCTACCCACTTTAATATAATATACTCTCATTTAAAATTAAAATAATTGGTTATATTTTATATTTATGAGACCTGGCTTTAGATTAGAACTGTTCTTTTATTCCCAAACTTCTCATCTCTTTTTTTTTTATCCCTCTTAGTTTATTAAATTTACTTTTTCTTCACTCCGCTTAAATTCAACTCACTCAAACTTAGTTTTCCCTTTCATTATCTTTGGTTTGTGCTTAGCTATCTATCTGAAATTCCAGGTGACTCACCAGGCAAGGAATTATGATGACTCGCAGAACAGCTGCTAAAGACATGGAGGACAAATTGAGAGTTACATTGAAGGAACTTGAGTCTTCAAAACTCCTGTGCAAACAACTGTTACAGGAAAGAGATGACAGTGAAGTGGAGGTTAAGAATATTATAGACAAAAATACCTCATTGAAAAATCAACTGGCAGAATTACATATCGAACATATGGACTTACTCGACCAGCACAATAAATTAACTGAAGTTGTGTCTAAATTCCAACCGTGTACTGACACTTATGAGCAGGCTCTTATGCGTATAGGCGACCTAGAACTAGAACTATGTGAAGCCAATAGGACTATATCTGCATTAGGGACTGTGAAAGACACTGAACAATCTTCTAACACCCAGAGATTGTTTGATGAGTTGGTAGGTAGTAGGTCTATTCCTGAGTCTCCGCCAGTGATTGACCTGACTTGTGATGACACCATAACCCAATGTCCACCATTATTAAGTCACAATAAATTAAAAAAATATATTAAGATTAGAAAGTTAATAAGGAAGTGTCATGTAGCAATAAAAAGAGAAAAGTTTTACAAAAGTAAACTTTGTAAGCGAAGAGAACGAATAGATTTAATTAATAAAATAAAACAATATTCACTTGAGCTAGAACATAGTAGGGCCATATATGATGTTGACACACATCAGTTACGGGATGCATTATTATATAAGGAAAACTTGTTACAAGACATCTTTAACAAGTATGAGGCCACTCAAAAACAACTGAGTGAACGTATGGTGCAGGCCAGTGAGCTGGTGGATCTGGTCAGGTACAGCGCAGAAAGGTATGAGTCCCTGACTAACAACCTCTCTTGCAGTTGCGCCCGTTCAGTTCCCCCTCCTAGTCCTGTGCATGACACACACTCCCTTATACCGTCAATACCGTCTCCACTGTCAACAATAGAGTTTGCTGTTAATTCTATTACAATTGATAATAAAAAATTAAGTAGTAATTCAGATTCTAAAAAAAATGTACATATTTTTTCAGATAGATTTGGACAGGGTTATGGTAGTCTGCTTAGTAGATATTGCAAACATTCAGTAATTAATTATTGTTCACCAGATGCCAGTTACTGTAATACAATTAAAAACTTAACATTGACTACACTGAATTGTAATTCTTCTGTCATATTGTTATATGGTGACAGTCTAGCTGTTAAGAAACGGGACATTGAAGAAAATGTCAACACTATGTTAAGTCTCTCGACAAAAACTGGATGTCGGTTTATTATGTGTGCTTTACCATATTCTAGCAGTCTAACAGATACTCAAAATAGACACATACACAAATTAAATATGTATATGTATAATATAACATGTCATCATGACACTATTATGTTTTTTGATACTAACATATTTATAAGGCAATATATACTAACAAAATACACTATGTACCTGCCCTTTACTTATAAGCGACAAATTGCTAACCTTTTAGCATTCTCTCTACAATCTGACAACATTACACACAGTGTAACAAAGACTATTTATTGTAATAATAATATTACAGTTAGTAATTTACAATCTAGTGATAAACCTGTTTGTTTATCTCCACCGCAACCTGTTTTAAACTAACAGGTAAGACAACAGGTAGGCTTCATGAACTGATCATTGTTCATCAAAACATGCAAGGTCTATCTGGCAAGGAATTAGAATTAAGTTTGTTTATGGAACACCATAATGTTCAGATTATGTGTATAACTGAACACTGGTGTACAAACCCTGAAATTAAATACTTAAACACTGAAAATTATACTGTACAGAGTGCATTCACCAGAAAAGAAGCTATACACGGCGGGTCATTGATTATTGTTTTGAATTGTTTAAAATGTAAAGAACGTAAAGATATCTTGAATCTTTCTGTTGAGCGCACTATTGAGTTATCTTGTATTGAACTAGAGTGTTTCGTTATAATTTGCGTGTACCGTCCACCCTCAGGTGACTTTAATTGTTTTGAAAAAGTAATGGAGGAATCTCTAAACAAAATAAAATCCTATAAGAAGGGGATAGTAGTGTGCGGCGACTTTAATGTCAACATATTGGAACGATCTTCCTTAAGTAATAGGCTAATTAACTTATTTAAATCATTTAATTTAAAATATCTTTTTCTGGAGCCTACTAGGATTACAGCATCATCCTCCACTTGTTTAGATAACATATTTTGCAACCGTGATGCAACACATACTTTAGTTGTAAATGATTTAAAATCTGATCACTGTGGACAAATTGCTAAGTTTATCAAATCGCCTGAAAATAAACTACCTAAAATTACTTGCAGGCCGTTAACAAAAAGTAGGTTTCATAGCTTTAAAGCCAAAGTAGTGTCTAATGTCCATCCTTCCTTATTGCAGCACGACAATCCAGATGTTATGTACGGCAATATATTTAAAGTAATAAATAATGTGTTTCTAAACACCTTCAAGACGAAGACAATAGAACTTAAAGGTACCACTAAATTCAACGAGTGGGCAACCCCGGGTATCTATAAGAGTAGAGCTAAATTATATGAATTATATGATATGAAAAATTATAAATATGACGCATCCTTCGTAGATTATGTTAAAAAATATTCAAAAATGTTTAAAAAGGTTTGCAGAATGGCCAAGTCAATATATCTGAGCAATAAAATTAAAAACTCAGATGATAAAATTAAAGCAACTTGGAAAGTTATCAATAATGTGACTGGCAAGATTTCACAACGAGAGAATAAATTCGAGATAATTGATAACAATAGGATGCTTACTAACGATTTTGATGTAGCACACGCTTTTAATAGTTTCTTTGCTAACATACCCATAACTACTACTAGTTCCTTAGGTTCTTCTTCTACCGATGCTGAAAATTTACTTCGTGAAAGTGTGCCTAGGTCTCAAGCTACTTTTGTATTTAATCATGTAACTCCTAGTGAAATTTTAAATACATTTAAATCTTTAAAATTAAAAAGAACTGGTGACTTATGGGATATGTCTGTCACTGTTTTAAAATCAGTGATAGATATACTCTCTCCTTATTTATCTGTAATATTTAATAAATGTATTGACATAGGTACTTTTCCAGACCTAATGAAGCATAGCAAAATAATCCCCCTATTTAAATCTGGAAGTAAAAACGAACTCTGTAATTTTAGACCAATATCCATTTTACCAACTGTTAGTAAAATTTTTGAAAAACTTTTATTGAAGCAATTACTAAGGTATTTTAATGTAAATAGCCTCCTACACTCTGAACAATATGGTTTCACACAGGGTCGTTCAACAACAGACGCAGGAGTTGCATTACTGAAACACATCTTTGACGCTTGGGAAAATTCGCAGAACGCTATTGGTGTATTCTGTGATCTTTCGAAGGCTTTTGATTGTGTCCACCATAAAACACTTATTTGTAAACTTGCACATTACGGGATTCGAAGTAAGGCACTTAATATCTTAACTTCTTATTTAAGTGGTAGGATACAGTACGTAAATATCAACAATACAAAATCATCTGGATTGTCTGTGCAGTTGGGTGTACCACAAGGCTCAATTTTAGGCCCTTTCCTTTTTTTAATTTATATAAATGATTTGCCACATTATCTGAGATCCATTTGTGATGTAGTACTGTTTGCTGATGATACCTCGCTTATTTTTAAAGTAGATAGAAATAGAGATCATTTTGACGACGTAAATAGTGCACTTGTTCAGGTAATGCATTGGTTTACAGTTAATAATTTAGTACTAAATGCTAGAAAAACAAAATGTGTAAAGTTTAGTTTGCCTAACGTGAAAAATCTAGGACCCAACTTAATTGTCAATAAAGAAGTACTTGAGACCGTCAATTCTACAGTATTCTTAGGTATTACACTAGATGCCAAGCTTCAATGGGGCCCACATGTGTCATGCCTCGCGGGGAAACTTAGCTCCGCTGCTTATGCGGTCAGAAAGGTTAGGCAATTCACTGACGTAGACACTGCTCGACTTGTTTATTTTAGTTACTTTCATAGCATTATGTCCTATGGAATTCTATTGTGGGGTAGAGCTGCTGATATAGAAAGTATTTTTATTTTACAAAAGCGAGCTATTCGTTCCATATATCAGCTAGGGGCTCGAGTTTCTCTTAGGGAACGTTTTAAAGACATTGGTATTTTGACTGTTGCATCGCAGTATATTTATGCCAACATAATACATATAAGGCAAAATATACATTCCTATTGTAAAAACAGTGACGTTCATAGTATTAATACACGGAATAAACATAAATTGTGTGCCCCCAGTCACCGTTTACATAAGGTACATAATTCGTTTGAGGGGGTTGGTATACGTATTTATAACGGAATACCTACTGATATCTTGGATCTACCGACTGACGTATTCAAAAGTAAAGTAAAAAATTGCCTTATTAAGAAGGCTTATTATAATTTGAGTGACTATTTTAGTGATAACAGTAGATGGTCGCCGGATTAGTCCAAGATAGCAGTCTACTTTGTAAAATGTAATTGTTGAGATGTGTAAGTGTGAGCGGGCACATACAGAGAAATGGAGGCCAAGAGTGTGTTAACATTATCATCGGTTGTTCTGTATTTCTATATCAGTAGTTTTTATATCTCGGCTTGGTAAAATGGATTGGTATATGCTAGCTCACATAACCATAGGTAATGATTGCACTCTATATTGTATACTGATTATAGTATTGTATAGAATCACTTATTATATAAACAGACAGAAATGTGTGCTGGGGAGTTTGTTGCGCCGCTTCTTCTTCCCAGCAAAAACACTAGGAAGCGGTGAAGGGCGGGCGTTTTTGGGGGCTGTCTTTATTGTCGACGTTCAAAAAGAGCCATTTAAATTTGGCCTACTTTGAATAAATGATATTTTGACTTTGACTTTGACTTTGACTTTGACTTCATATGCTATTGAGAAAATCTCTTAAGAATGCAGAAGCCTGCATTCTGAGGAAGCCCTCACGATATTTTCCTTCACCGTTTGAGCATGTGATAAATACGCTTATTTATTGTTATCGCTTATTATATTGATCGTCCATTACTTAGGGGTTATCCCCGTTGCATGACAATACCTTAACCCTGTGTAATAAATAATGTCCGTATAAATTTATTTTTAGTTATTTATTTATTAGAAAATTTGAAAATTCAGATCGCCAGCATAAATAAAAAACTTATAGCATTAAAATTGACCATAAAATCTTTTGATATTCAAACAACAGTATGTCAATCGATTGTTTTAATTAAATTTTACCCAAAGCTTCTAATTACAAAACCGAATCCATTCAATTTTCGGCGTTCAGTCTATAACCTTTATAACTATTGTTGTATGAACAATGCGAATTATTTTGTTTGAATAGGCAAATATTTAATATTACTGTGCTGACATTGATGTGGGTAAACTGAAATGTACCTTTTAATTAATTATGTATCGGTTTTCCAGTACCTACCAATTAGAAAAAAATTGGTTATATTGAAACTATAATTAATATATTTTTTACTCTGATCATTGACCACATTACAAAATCTGTGATTCGTCTACTCGTTACTATAAAGGTTCACGAAACGTCGGTTTCATTAACCAAATCTCTTACTTAAGTATGCTTGTAACACCCATAATAAAACAAATGTATAATATAGGCGAATATTAAATATTTTATTTAATATAAACCCTAAATATATCAGCAATTTACAGGAAAATCCAGCAAGATTGTGTATAATAATAAAATAACACAATGATAATATTATTATTACATTTTAAACGAAATAATCACTTGAAAATGTACTGCTTTTTTTTCACAATTAACTTAATAAAATAATACATTAAAAACAAGCATTTCGGTTGCCACTAAATCTAATTTAATCTTAAAACTACATTAATCTTAAATAAAATATTAATTTTCAACAAACATCGAAAGATGGAATGTTATTTTATTAATTAAAATAAAAAAGAATGCCCATATTTGACTTAATACACGAAGTAGTGTGATCAAAATTTATAATAGAAAAAACAGGATACATACCTATTATATTATAAATAGTTCAATTCACCCCTTTCAGTATTTTCTACTCTTTGGTATTCATGAGACACGTCAATCCAATGCCAAGTACACAATTTTAAAAACAATATTACTCAAAGAAAAAAAGAAAACGTACTATAATAAACAAAAGGAAATCCATTTAATGTGAAATATTTTCCTTTTGAACTGAAAAGTTAATTCAAAAAAACATTCCAAACTGATGCTTAAAAACATAGGTTGTTAAGCGATTTAATGTTTAATGTTTTACAAAAGACAAATGAATTTGAATAGTCATATACACAACAATAAGTACATGTACACAGATTGACGGTTGATTTAAACAGTAAAGAATTGACATACCAAACACGATTACTCATTTCACTTTTACTAGTAAACATTTCAAACGTTACTGACTTTGCATACACGATATTAAATCAAAACATGACAATTGATACATAAACGTACATATATCGTTTTAATTGCAACAATGAACTGCATTTCTCTTTACTGTCGGGCTAAAGATTTAGTGAGTACTGATTAAACACTCAACAATCGATATAATTAACAATACGTAGGTTGTCATAGCAACACAAATCCTAGATGATTTGTGTTGATCAGATTCAAATAGCTGTTATAATGCTACATGATGATCATGGTTGGTTTCGATTTTTTTAAATTACAATTCGTTTTTCGAAATTGTTTTAATAAACTTACCACCAATACCGACAAGTAAAGACAGTCAATTTCTCTTCATGTCTCATATGTGATGAGATGATTATTTGAAGTTCTCTATTGTTTCCTTAATAATGATTACAAAATCATATTACCTAAGCACTTGTTCTATTTTATGAAATAATAGTATTGATATTTTTTTCTGATAACAATTCTGCCACAAGCTCAGTATATTTCAATATTTCGGTAGGTATGTAAATAACCAGCACATGTTTCAGCAATTTAATGCATTCAGTAATAACAAATAACAATAATAACATAATGATATATCGTGTTTACTAAGTCAGAGACTATCCTGCCTTTTGGTGACATCGTGGTCACCTTATTTCACGTCCTTGCGAACTTTGTGGCCGCGGAAGGAGGCCTGTATCTTGGTGGCGGCCTTGTTCAGATTAGGATCGGAGAGATCGATCTTTTCGATGTCTTCCTGTAAAATACAAAAAAGTATTTGAAGATTTGATATATGTATTTCGTATTTCGATTACTGTCCTGTTTATGAAAAAGTAGAGCTGAATTTTGAGTAAACTTTCAGTTACTTTTGAGAGACTATTCTTACAATTTTTTTTTCTAACTTCATCAAAATTATACAGAATCGTTAACAAATACAATAAAAAAAATAATCACTCTTCATTTTCAACCAACCGATGCTAACTCTAAGGTTTAATTATCATCCAAATTCCACCTTAGTAAGCGGTGGTTGGGACCACTAGATGACAAGCCGTTTCTATGGATAAGAAAATATTATTATGATGTAAATCCGATTGTACAAACCTTATCCTGCTGTTCTTGATCCTTGACAGCTTGTTCCTTCTCCTTGCGCGCCTGGTGGCCTCTGAACGACGCCTGGATCTTGGTCGCAGCGCTGCATAGCTCTGATGACAAAAAAAGAAATTCTAATTATAGAAGAATCCTGATTATTACAATTTCTTTAAGTGTGTTAATTTCCTTTACGGACTGTCCCGCCCCGTAGGGAGGCGACGGGAGTGTCGGACTCCACCCAACATGAGCGTTTACCGACTAAAACATCGCACCCGTCAACGTCACCAACCCTATTGCCGAGGCAATGGGATTCGCGAAAGCATGCACCACAACCCCGGCGGAGATTATTACACCTAACTACCATTAAATGGAGTTTGCAAGTGTATCTACTCACGTACCATTTATGTGGCTAGGGGTAAGTTAAACCATGCTGGCCTGCTAGCAGACCAGAGACGGCATCCCGCCGGGAGAAATCTTCAAATACGGGCACAATCATTGATTCACATGAGGCACATTAGAAAAGTCACAGTTGCGAGGATGATTGTGTCAGTGACTAGGCATTTTAAAGTTGAAAATGTCATTTAGGCTATCAACTGGATGTGTCTGGTTGGACCAAAATGAGCCTCCTGATCTGCTTTTTTTTTTGGGCTTGTCCCAAAACCAAAAAGCAGATCAGGATTTGGATTAAAAATAGCTACCATCCAGAAAGTCATTAAGACAATGTAACCCGACGTGTCCGGGTTTAAACTGTCTTATAATCCACAATAAATTTATTAATGAATCATGAAATGAATCAGGAGACGTAAGAAAAATATCAGTTTTCCACCTCTTTTCTTATCACGCCGTCTAACCAGCGTAATGAAATGGACCCTCGGATTCGCTACATTGAATTCGACACCAAACCCGGCTCTACCGTTCTTCAGCTATAAGAGAGGGATGCCGCTATTTACGTAGTAGAGCACTATCCCTTTCTTCGTGTCCAGATTGGCCGAGTTCGACGAGGTCCTAACCGCGTTATTCGTCAAAAGCCACTTCCTAAAACAGACAATAGTTGGACCGAACTATCGATTTCACCTTCAACTGTTGTTGGCAACAATTTCAAATATTTCAGATACCGGTATCACCACGGAATTTCATCAGGGCTCGGCTAATCTCAGCTGACAGCGGATAGATTGTGGCCACTAGGGGTGGCACGCAATAATAGAATTAGAATTATTTGTTAGCTAGAATAAAGGTAGCTACAATATTGATTTGTTAGACCTACGGGAATAGACATTGAAATGAAACTGCGTTTTATGGATATTATCGCGTTTTTAACCGACTTCCAAAAGGAGGAGGTTATCAATTCGACTGTATTTTTTTACTGTATTACGAGTTGGGGTGGAGCTGCTAAAACCATCCTTAAACCTCTTGAGGTAGCGCAACGTGCCGTCCTGAAGGTGGCCACGTTTCGACCAATTCTCTATCCTACCTTAGACCTCTACCACGAATGTAAGGTCCTTACTGTCAGGCAGACCTTCATACTAAAATCGGTCTTACAACAACTCACAAAAATTCCGATTACACAACAGCAAACAACATCCAGAAGAAGAACCAGGATATATAGCCCACCTCATCCATATTTTACCTTTACAAAAAGATTCTTTTTTTACCTTGGTCCTTTTCTATGTAATAAAATAAATGCTTTCATTTCACTGCATTCATGTAATAATTATATATAAACTCTTCCATTAAACAGATTACTGAATTTCTTTTGACTAAAAATTATGAAGACACTGAATCACTACTCACAACTTTGACGTGATTCACACACGCACGCACGCACACACACACGCACGCACGCACACACACACGCACACACACACACACACACACACACACACACACACACACACACACACACACACACACACACACATACACACACATACTAACACTTAATAAACTTTGTTGAGTAAATTTTACTTGTTCTGTATTCCTCTATTTGTCTAACAGTCAAATACTAGTATTCATACCTTTCTCGGGAAATGAGCACTGATTGTCCTTAATACAGGCTACTATGTAACCTAGCTAGGACATCAGATTGTAAAATGTATTGTTACCTAATAATTTCTGTGCATTATACCTACCTTGTTACCCTACTTGTAATAGACTGTACCACATTATTTTGAACAATAAAAATTATTATTATTATTATTATATTATTTTTATCTTTTATACTATTTTATCGCGTCGCGACGTTTCGGATCCTCTACGGCGGAATGAGGTGTTGGTTGTTTTTTGTTATAATTAATAACAGGTTACCCTACACTCATTAATTATTTATTGAACATCCTATATACACTGAACGATGCAAATATATACAATAAAAATCGTAAAATGTAGTTTTTTCAGAAGTTGTTTGAAATATAATTATTACGCTCAATTATTATAGTCGCTGAACAAAAATTCAATCATAATAACTTTGAACGAGATCTCAAACTGTAAGCTTCAAGTAACTTAAGCAGGTAATAGAAAACCGACTGAATGAAATGAATAAAATTTAATTTCAACTAAAAGTGATTTCTGTACGATAAAATTTAACGTGTAAGTTTATTTATGATAATTATCGCTATTAAATATAAAACCCTTAATTAAGTTTTATTTATTGCCTGATAAAATTATTAAAATCAGATTATTAATATATCGATAACTTATAATTACGAGTATAAGTCTTCATATAAGCGATCGTACGCAATTTTTTTAAGAGCTGACCGACTACGACGAAGTACCGCTGCTATACAGAAGACCGCAGTGAATAAACAATAGTTGTATTTTTGCGAGTGAGTAAAGCTACCAGAGCTCGTTGACAAACCAGAGTGGTATCATTTCTGTAATTTTGAACACATTACATAGGATGCAAATGCTATATAATGCGTATTTAAAATCGCTTAAATTTGTAACATAAGTATATTTCCGGAACATACAAATTATCATATTTATATACATGACCAAAATTCTTTAATATTAATAGTGTTAATCACATCTTAAATGTTGGCTGTACTGCGCGTCAGACACACACTCTGGCCGCCGCCATTTTTTGTGCTTAGTAGGTACCAACTTACCAACTAAACTGTTCTTTATTTAAAAACTATTATTCGTCTTGTACGTTAAACATGCTCACTGACTAAAAAGGCTTTTCTCTTTTCAAAGTCACTGCATACATTTTAAAGCATGTAGTTTTTTAACAAGCTCGTGTTTCTAGCCTAATAAAGATAATGTCACAGTTATCTTATACGATACCCAAGGGGGAATACGACCGCCCCAAGATTCATGTTTCACAAAAGAAAATTTAAGCACAAGAGCCATCTTGGAAATTTAGTATTCCTATTCACTTTAATGCTACAGTTTCCTTTGTAACTGCAGTAATTTATCGTGTAACTTGGCACACAACGCGTGCACGTTGTGTGTAGTTTATTTTAAACTTGGCAGTGGCTACGTACTCACGACTTTGTCCCGTGGGGGGTTTGCAGATACGTTTAAGTAAAAAAATTACAATTATGTAAGAAGTAGACGAAGCTTGTTTTGTGGAACAAGTGAAGGAAAAAGTGGGTATTGAGTCGAATCAAGAGGTAACACAAGCCTTGAACAGGCTACTCAGGAAAACACCCTGCGGAAACCTGCATGCTTGAGAGACTTTCTCAACGGCGTGTCAAATATGCCAATCCGCACTAGACAAGCGTGGTGGACTGTAGGACTGGCCTAATCCTTCTCAAATGAGAGGGTGCCCAGCAGTGGGACAGTAAAATGGATTCATGATGATCAGCCTGCACATTCCTTAGCCAGGAGACCCAACTATTAATTTTTTTTTATACCATGAGGGTGGCAAACGAGCTAAGTAGCTAGCTACGACGTATTATATTAAAAGTTTGATATGCTTCAAAAAAAATATCAGTACTGTTAATGGATACAAAACAGGCTTACGACCCGCCTGATGGTAAGTACGGCTACCGTAGCCTACGAACGTTTGCAACATCAGTGGTGTCAATTGCACGCTGCGGAGAGATTCGTGAAGATATTATATTTTCTTGCTATCATTTTTCAGGTAAGATAAATTGAGCACGCGCATAGAATACAAATTGCTCTCGGCTTAAAGCAATTGAACTTCGTGACGGAGCAGTTTTCTTTTCTCCTTGAACGTGTCAAAGGTTCTCGTGTCATCGTTCTTCGATTTTTCTAGTCTGAGCTTTACTTAAGTTTTGATGTGAGCTAGATTGCTTCATTGGTCTAGTTTTGGCAAGGACGGCTCCTGAGTACGATGACCTGGGATCACTTTATAGATTGTGCAAAGTATCTTTGGTTTCTACGTTTAAACATTCAATAGCAGCTCCAAGTTATTTTTTCGTCCGGCTAACCCATAAATAATAATCTGGATAATCGGCTTGTTATTGATTTTATTTTTGTTAAAAACGTAGGTACTTGTCATCATAGCGGTTTTTGTTTCATTCTGTCTTATGATTGATAACATTTGTCTTTCAAACATGCTACTCTTAGCGATAGCGTTATTCAACAGTAAATCATTGCTTCTCTGCAAAGGGGAGAGTACGTTTTTTTTAATTTGTGGATAGACTTCAAAGATAAGTACACACAAAAAAATTATAACCAGTGGCTTCCTGCTTTCATCCTAATTGTATGGGGTTTATGTTGGGATCGACGCAGTACGTCTTTACAGCCGCCCTCTGTTATTATAATATCATATAGAATTAATTTATAGAATACACCTGGGTACCACAGAATATTGAATAGTTTAGTTCGTAAGGTTTGTATTATTATTATTTTATTCTTGTTGTGTACTCGGGTGGTCTTTATAAATTATTTTTGTTTACTTTCTTTCTTTCTTTCTATATACATAAAAAGAGATAAAGTAAAAGTAATGTTTATGGACTTTCTTGCCGGACTCAATCTCTATAATATTATATCAACTTCTTAGAACCGAACAATTAATTTTAATGTGTTAAACTCATAAAAGCTTATTTGAAATAATAAAACTTAAGTACTATGATTTGGTTTTATTATCCAATACAATATTAAACCTTTCTGACGACATGTACCTAGTTTATCTCTTACCTTGCATCCGAACTGTAACACTAGCAATTACTTCATTTAAATATGTCATAAACCTTCACGAATAAAGTCGGTCAGAGAAAAATAATACCACTTGCCAACCCTAATTATTTACGATATCTAGCTGGTAACTTAGGGCCGCCACTAAAGCCTGTTCTGTTATTCACCCGGACGACGGCTGCCGACAGTTACCGGCCATTTGTTTGCTGTTTATCTGTCTATTTGCCACCCCTGACAGATAAGCTGGCATTATAAATAAAGATTTATATTGGGATTGGAGATTAAGTTTGATTAAGGTGAGAGTTTCTGTCCAGTTTCGTTGATGGTTCAATCTTTAATGTTGACTCCTACTGAACTGGAGACCCTTTTGGACTTCCGTACATTAGTTTAATTTGGTCTCAACTGTCATTAAAGTGTTGCCAACCGTCAATTAGGTATGTCCCTGACTTAATTCATTTGAATTTTGATTTGCATCAAAAACGTTTACGGCATTATTGATAGGTGCCAAGCAAGCCGATGCCATCTAGATCCTAAAATAATTTTATACATGACTTGTAAAAGTGTCTTTAAAAGATCTATTTACTGAAATAAATAACATTTATCATTTACAGCTTGCGGCCCACGACATTGGTAGCGGTTCCGTAGCCTTTGGAAGTTTGCAACACCAGAGGTTTCGCTCACGCGTTGTCGACTCTAAAACGGTTTCTGTATAATGATTACGGGATCGATAACCATAATATTTATACATACAGTTCCTGCAGTGCTTGTTGATATATACATTGTGTGTTGTTTTATTTTTATTAATATTCTCTGACATTATTAGGTATACACTGATAATGCCAGTGAAAATGTGAATGAAAAAATAGGTTAAACTTTGAAAAAACATTTAGATAACGAATATAGGTCGTATGAAAGATTATACGATACGTCTAGAAAGAAGTACCGATTGAGGTTATAGCTGACAGAGATGTATGGACGAAAAAGATAATAATATACTTGGCCAACACAGTTGATCGTACAAAAAGAGTGTAAATTGTTAGTTTGTGTACAAAGATAATAAATAAATAGATAGATATAATATTCTTTATTGAACAATTTACAGTAAAAGAGTAAAATTGGCGGTCTTATTCCTAAAAACAATCTACAGATAATCTACAGCACATAAATAAATAAATAACTCCGGATATCATTAGAAAGTGCCAACTAGTTCCGAGCAACGATGCTTGAGTTACGGATACTAGATAGTTAATGCAAATACAAATTGTACCTACATATATATGTATATATATATGTTATGTAGGTACAATTACTTGGGTATAATGACATCGGCCCCACTGGTATTCCGCCCTCATCAAACCCATTTTCACGATTTCAAAATTTGCTATAAAAGTATAGTATAGTATCTTAGCTTGAAATAAGCTAAAAAATACAAAAAGATTTTATAAAAGTATGTTTTTGTGGAAAACTAGCCGCCCACTCCGACTTCGAACGGTATTTAATCCCTACTTGGTTTTTAAATAAAATATAGCGTGTTCTATATTGCCTTGTAGCTATGTTCATCACTGATAAATAATTTAGCATTCTAATGGTGAAATAATTATTCAGATCGGTTTAGTAGTTTCGGAGTCCATTCAATACAGACAGACAACAAATCTAATCTTTCCTATTTATAATATTAGTATATCTATGGGATGAGAAATATGGGAGGATGCTATATGTTTAACGAGTCTACCAGTCTGTTCCATCGTAGCTTGTAACCGGATGAAAAATTTACATGTAGGTACTTTATCAATCATCTAGTAAAATTGGGTTGCAAAGTATTTAATTTATTTCTAACATTTCTTTCAGTATTTTGCATTTTGAATCATACAAAAACAAAGCTATCTACAATGAATTTATTTCACGTATTTCTCATACGTTATTTGCAGAATCCCGGTGCAATTTTCGGTGTTTCTTTTATTTACCGTTCACCCGCACCGTCGTGTTAACTTAATTCGTGTGCTACACGTACACATTTAATGGAGTACAGGTTTAAATATGTGTACTTTACCAGTTACTGCATCGCTGGTAGTTTGCTAGCAAATATTTGCTGTTTAGAAAGTAGTTTTTAGTATACTTTGAGTGTATGCAAGCTTAACATCGAGTGCGCGAATTTGCAATGCATAATGCTTGCGTAAAAGATCTACCTAGTCATAAATAATTTTTCTCTTCATCCATTTACTGTCCCATTGCTGGTCTAAGGCTTCTCATTTTGTAAAGGGATTATTATTTCTTTTATAATCTTTTTTTTATAAACCGTTAATTGTTTTTTTTAAGTTTATGCTAAATTGAACACTTCACACCCCAATCAATCACTCAGGTTTTCTCACTATGATATTCTGCGCTATTTGAGTATATCATAAATACGTAGATACTCCCAAAATTTCCCACTAATGGTAGCCAGTGAAATATGAGGGCAATTAAGACTTAGGTACTCCAAGGGTGGCAACACTACAGTAACAAGGCCCTGGTGTTGCCAGCGTCTTGAAGTTACAATTGCCGCTTACCATCAATCATGACTTATGTATCATAATTACGCTTGTTTGATGACGAACTCAATTAATTATTAACTTATTAATAATTATTAGTTTTCATAAAACTTCACGCGTTAAATCATAGATAGATAGAATACACTTTATAGTACACCAAAATAGAATTACATTAATAATATATTATTATCCATAAATCACATATTTTGAATAAAATACTTTGCGAAACCCACCGAGTAATAAATTACCCTTGTTCCGCCCGTTTTATTGGTCCAACAAATTAATAGAATCGGTAGCCGGCCCGGACAATCAAATAAGCTGCCATGAACAGAACATAAATATTGATTCTAATAAAGTGTTCATAAAATATTATTGAGCATCCGAACTCTTTACTTATGTTTATTTTTATCTGAGAGAGATTTGCGTTTGATCACAATATCACCTGATGGTAAATGACGATGTGGTTTAAGATGTAGCACGCTTACCTAGAAGATACCTATTCACTCGTGACTTGAAGACCCCCAAATGGTATTTGTCATGAATTACAGACTGAGGCCGCATAAATATATATATATTATTTCTTATTTTACATTATGACACAGTGCCAACTAGTTCCGAGCTAAGCAACGGGGCTTGTGTTACGGATACTAATTGGTTGATATACTATATATAAACTTTTTTGTTATAAATATACACATATTTTACATAAATACATCCATGACTCGGATACAAATGTTTATGCTCATCAATCACCCAAACATTTGTCCATTACAGAAGGCAGTGTTAACTACCGCTAGACTGATCGTCATGTTTAAATTGCGTTTACAAAATGGCCGCACATAATTCTATCGATTGATAAGTAGGTAGGTATATAGCGTCAGTCCTTTGTTCTCACGCCGCAAAAGTAACATAATAGCCGTCAAAATATCTCGATACACACTGCCAATCAATTGATTGAATTCAATTATAACATTTTCAGAATCAATTTAAGTATGATATACACATTTTTATCAATTACCTATCGATATATTTGTTAACTGAATTCCAAGAATGATTTTAATTGGATTTTGTTATGAAAGATGATATTGATTTTTTTTTTATGATTTTATTTGGGGTTTTTATTACGGGCGTAATTATCATAAGCTCAAATGGTAAAGGAAAGCATAGAGAGAGATTCCTATCGATGTTTCGAATTGTTTCGATGGCACAGAAAGTCTGCCAACCTGCAGTATGCTAGAGTGATAGACAATAGCGTAATCCCTCTCAAACGACTGGGAACCCATGCCCAGTGGTGGGACAATGATTGAGTTGATGATGATGATGACTACTCATTATAAAGATAATGGATCTTGATTGTCTGGGCAGTAAGACATACACAAAGATACGAACGAAGTGATTCTATATGGGTAATATTTTCTTTTTAGTCTGAAACTCTGAACCTAAAAATACAAAGAAAAATCTTCATAAACAAAATACGATCCTACCGTTACGATTATTTAATACAAGAACTGAAGTACATCGGCGCTTTAGCGGATTAAATGAAAATTTAATAAAGCAATAATCTCGAGTTTGCAAGACTTAAGGGACCGGTTGCCATAGCAACCTTTGATGCTTTATTAGTAAAGTTTGCTTGATCTTTTCTTGTCGCTTTTGTTGACGTTACCGTAACATTTCCAGTGGTAGGACTTTTAAGATTAAATAGATAGATAGGTAGTGTATTCTTTATTGTACACCAATGAGATAACAATATGAAATATAGAGAAAGTAAAAAGTATACAATTGGCGTATATACATATAAGTATACAATTACAATTATTTATAAGCAACCATTGGATGGTCAAGACTTGAGAGAATGGAAAAAGTTTTTGGCGGTGGACATATCAATATATGTATTTATTATGCAATAGATATTACAAATAAAATATATAATAATATACCCGGACATTATGACAGCGCCATCTCGCTCCGAGCTAAGCAACGAGGCTTGTGTTACGGATTCTAGAAGGTTGACATACTACAAATATACTTTTTATTTTGTAAATACATACATATTATACATAGATACATCCATGACTCGGATACAAATGTTGAGCTCAGAATATATTATACCATTCTATACATACTTATTACAAATATGAAATATGTATATACATACATTTCTAATGAAATATAATAGTAATAATACAATGCTTCAGACTTAAGCCAAAGCCATGAGATTTTTTCCGGATAACTCAAATTAAGAGACACAAATTCGATTTCCGGGTAGCACAATTATCCCCAAGTAAATTAAGTGTAATATTAGCTTTCTTCCAAATGGAATGACCTATTTCTCTAAGCAGCTGCTCATATATAGTAGGGCATTCAATAGGGTCTCCTCTGTCTACTAGTTTTATGTGTAGCATATGGCCGTTATTGGGTGCGGATCAATGTTATCGTCAATTAATTTGGTCAATCAGTGAATTACTTATGTGTCAATTTTTCTGGGAATAAGGGCTGATGGACCTCAATACAGGTTACTATGTAGCCTAGCTAGGCCATCAGATGGCATTTTATGTTACACCAAATGTTTGACTTCGCAACTTGTGTAATCTAATCTGTAAAATACTGTATCACTATTTTTTATGGGAATAAATTATTACTTTTTTATTATTATTACTTTTTAGGAATACTTGTAGGTATCTAAATAGAGTTCATTGATCATAGATTTTTCATTTCTCACGTACGTGAGAAGTACGAAAGTGTTGCAGCGTGTCAAATTTCGGGTTTTTAAACGGGGATGAAATTAATTGTGATTATGGTGAACGCGATATGGAAAACGATTCATATCGGAACAGTTACAATTATAACAATAAAGTTAGACTTGGTAACTATAAATTGGTGACAACTTTATCAAATTCCGTACCGTCAAACAGACAAACAATCTCAATATTGTTGTTTCGGCTTCTATTGCTTGAATAAAGCCCCGCCATTTTAGTTTTTCTGCAATGTCTGTAATGTACAGACAACGGCCAGTTACAATAATTGTATTATTTGCATAAATTATTGTAATATTTTCTTTTGAAAATATTACAATAATTTATGCAAATAATACATAAATATGCATAAATTATTGTAATATTTTCTTTTGAAAATATTACAATAATTTATGCAAATAATACAATTATTGTAACTGGCCGTTGTCTGTACATTACAGACATTGCAGATTGCATTTCTCTCCCTATAGCTTTCTTTTAGCCCATTGTTATCCAAAGAAAGTCGAAATTTATTTAATGGGCTTCAACAGCTTCGTTTTATGTATTAGCAGCAAATCGAATTACTCGGCTCGTTAATCCTCTATTGGCGATAAACTCGAATACTCGGATGAATGCTGCGTCATGACAGATTGCGCAAGAATCTCTCACTTTGTTTTCCTTCCCATGATAAATGCTGCGGGAAAGAAAGAAGGGAACGGAGCCAAACAAATGCGCAACAATAAAGGCGGACTTGTTAACTAATTTTTAACCTACTTCAAAAAGGATGAGGTTCTCAATTCGACCGGTTTTTTATGTTTAGATAGAATAGATAAATATTTATTTGTAGATGTAGGTATGTTACAGTACTACAGGTGTTCAGTCTTATATTAAGTACGCTAATTTAGTACTTTAGCACTTTCGACTGGGTGAACCGATTTTGATGATTCTTTTGTTTATTTGACGAGTGGTGCTGTTAAAGTGATACTGTATTCGCAGAAATTAGTAAAGATAAAATAGTTGAGAACATGTTTCACCATTCATAATCAACCCATTTATTACACCACTGCTTGGCTCTTGGTATTGGTTTCTTCTAATTTGGATTGGGCTATGGTCAACCACGATAGTCTAGTGTGGCTTGCCAGACTTCACACGCTTTCAGGAAATTCTCTCAAGCGTGCAGATGACGTTCCTCACGATATTTTCCTTCATTCGTTTGAGCATATGATAAATACGCACGTAACTTTTACAAAGTCAGTCGCCTTGGGATTTAACTAAACTAAATGGTGTGACCAGCTGACAGCTTTTATACTTATTATTATTACTAATTTGAAATATTTTAATACATTCAAAATATGTAGCTATCTAACATTTCGTAATTAATTTTCAATGTATAATCAAATTAATATTCCTTCTATAATTTATTTAATAAAGCATTGTTGCTTACAAACCAAAGCCAATTAAAACCTCTGTCTGGAGTCTAGTCGTCCCCTCCAGTTGATTTTAATAATACCTTCGTAATCGAATCAGCTGAATCGAGATGATAGTATCGATTCCAACGAGCTCTAGTCACGCTGCCTCTTCAGAATCGTTGGCGCGGAACCTAATTGAATCGATTTAATTATTTTCGACGTTTTTTTTGTGGGCTATCGATTAATTTATTTTAAGTTGGTAAAATGACGATGAAGTATAACTACTTCTACTTACCTACCTTATAAAAAGAACCCCTGTGCAAAATTTCAAGTTTCTAACCCTTATACATAGTTTAGGCCGGCCTGCGTTGATATGTCAACAGATAGATAGATAGAAGATTTAGATTAAACATAATCTATGATGGGGTTCCACGCAGAAAAATAATAAAATCGATTCCTACCTAGGATGATTTGAAATTTTAATATCGGAGATGGCTGGGTACTACGACCTGCTTGGAACCCCATCATAGATTCTATAAAACAAAATGTTCATAATAATATAAATCTAAATCCTATTAACTCATTGTATGTATTTGTAAATAAACGAATAAATAAAATCCATCCAATTTCTATGTCTAATATGTTTATATATAATGTAAATGTAAGAAATCAATATGGTAGGATGACGTTTTAATTATGTTTATGTTCAATTTATTAGGCAATTATTTAAATGGCCATTAGCTAAATTAAGCCGATGTTCACTGTAATGCGATTCAGGCACCTGTTGTAGTAATAATATAATTACTTAGCTAAGTAACTTTTATGTACCTTTATATGTAATGAGAATACATTTTTTATTTCTTGAATACTCTATACGTTATACGCTATATCTACAATTAGAGAGGTATATAACTGTCTGTTTTCTATACGTCACTAAGTTAGTTAGTTAGTTTAGTGAATTGCCGAAAAATCAGTATCTTTCTGATCCCCACTGCTGGGTAAAGGCCACACTTAATGCCATTTCGAAAAACCGGTAGGTATACAACACTCATATCCTATCATAATAATATTCGATTTTGAAATAGTTATTTATGCAACTGTTGTATAATAAGGGGTATTAAAACACGAATGTGGGTTGGGAAGGAGTTGCATTATGAAATTTAGTACAACATTACAACACCCGTTTGGATGATATTATGGTTATTATGACACTGGCTGTTTTAATGTTGGCAATAAGCTAACTGTTTCAAGAACTTTTATAAAGGATTTATAGCATGGGTCTAGATAAAGATACATAGTGTATCTTTGAAATCCACAATTAACTACAAATTATAATAATAATCGATTTTTGGAGCTAAATAATGAATGAAATGCAAAAAATCTAGTTCTGATAATAGAGTATTTAATATGAGAGCAGAAAAATCTTTACGATTTAATCTCAAACAATACACTAAGTATTCATCGGTGGCGAACCGATTTATTGTAAGTGTTATTATAATAGTATCTTGTTGGGCTACTTGCCAAACAAATACCGAACAACCCCTTTACAATTTTATCCATACTATAATATAATAAATACGAAAGTGTGTGTATCTGTCTGTTTGTTCCCTCTTTACACTTTAACCGCTGAACAAAATGTATATAATCTACTTTAACTGTAACCCATTAGAGCAGTTTCTAGCAACTGAGGCGTGAAATTTATCACAAGTACCTTTTATATCCATGGTCATAAACTCCTGTTATCTTGTACACAAAACATCAAAGTTGTCAGAATCCATCATCTAACACTTTGATCTTCGACTTTGATCCGTCTTTGGTAACGTAATATTATTTCGCGCTAGTTTATATAGCGCTTAACGAGTTTGCAACTAAAACTACTGAATCCGTTACAGACTGTGTGACATAACGTTATGCTAACGTTCAGAATTGGTTATATTATAATCGACTTTTCATATCCAAAGAATATAAGTGCATTTTTTTAGTCTGAATTCAACACCCTAATGTAGTTTCATACTTATTTATTGATGATGATGATGATGATAACTTATTAATTATATGGTATTGAACCATGTACTTCGATGATACACACATAGATAGGAGGATCTCACTTAAAATGGAAAGAAATAGGAAATTAATATTGTTTTGAGTTTATTTTGTTTTTTTTTATTACATAGTACTAGCTGGTTTCGAGCTAAGCAATAAGGATGATATACTAGATGATTGATATTGTACATAGATATTACATTATACATAGCCCCATGCAGCCATGCATGCCTGACATGGTATAAATAACCAGTAATGGTTTTAGGTCCAATATAAAAGTGGCTGAACTTATTGCCATTATCACTGGACTCATATTTAAATTCCGAGTAAGAATTAACCAATAACTTCGCTCGCAAATAGAACCTAGGGTCTTACACTCAACTGCCATACTACAATAAGGTAGTTAGTTTGTCAGGATATTCCTTTTCACGAAGTTACAAACTCTCAACTTTCTTCTTGGAGCTCTGCTCAGTCGCACGGGATAATTTTAATTGTTTTGGAGATTTTATTATTTATTTCAAGATGGAATTATAATGACAACAAATTGAAGACGCATTTGCTCGGAAAACTGGATGAAATTTGAGGGGAGATGCTATCGACTTTGTAAATTAATAAGAAGGGGAATTATGGCGAAAAGATACAGCCTAGATGAATGAATATGGACGAAACAAAAGTGTTATGCAGATATCGTAGCGCGTGGCGTTTTGTAGTTTCTATCTACACCTATGGGAAAAAGGTGTTAATGTATGAATGTGTAGAACTAGCGCGTGGTCACTCAAAAATTTTTCTGCCCCAGCAGTTCTCCAAACTTTTTGCCCGTCTAATTCATTTAACTATGTTGGCAACTTTAATTCTTCTTCAGGTCTCTTCATTGTGAGACACGCTTTCAGTCAGAAAACAGGATGATTGCGTAGAAATGCCATCGATTTTGTAAATTAATGAGAAACAAATTTATGGCAAAGATGATACTGTCGGTGCAGTACTCGAGAAAGTTTCCGACCGATGTGCCCCGCCTATAGCCACTTCAACTTACTAATCATTTTGACTGTATTGCTCTTCTTCAGATCTCACTGAGTGCAGTCTATACTGTGGCCATGACCTTTAACTAGATCAAATGATGAAGGTTGCTAGAAGTTACTCGATGAAGTTGCTTTTCAGTTAAAATATAAGACAGTTTTCCCAAAAATTTACATAGGCAATACGGTCGAAACCATACTGGCGAACTGGGGCTGTTCACGAATACACTACTACCTAATGTATATAATTATTATAGTATTTTTATAGTAATACGTCAATCAACAAAGTATTCATAATCTATGATTTTAAGTTACATTTTCAAAAATCAGAATCTATTTCTTCTCGCTCAGTGCAATTTCAGCTGAAGCAAAAGTAAACATCATATAAAAGTCAAAAGCTAACTAACCCTCGGAAAACACTCAAGGATTCACGAAGTAGCGTAAACTAAGATTGATAGTGTAGGGTTAACCTCGTTGAGCGATAATACCGAGGATCCTATGAGAAGCAGGAGCTATCTATCAACATAAATGTATCTGGATTGGTTTAATGTTTAAAGATTTTAATCACGTAAATAAACATAAAATGCTTTGAAGAATGACTTCGTACGTGTACGACTGCTGGGATTCTGGATAAGATTTTAAAGAAGAGCAAAATTTTTATTTTATTGCTTTTGATCTTTTACAGCATCTATGACACAGTTCACATAGTATGTCTATAGTCTATAGTCAGTCTGACTCGTCAATATAATATGACTCTATGTAAATGAAGCTAAAAAATCTGAAACAATAACAGTAATATTTAAAAAAAATACCTATATTTCTACAAACTCACTATAGCAGCTCCAAAATAAATTCAAACTGTTATTGATTGAGTTCCAGGTTTAGCCATTATTCTATAAGTCCATATATACAATATTAATAACCACATTATACTCAAACGTTTCACAGAATAAATTAAACTCACGAATCATATTCAGATTGTTATACATACAAAACCAACCCTTTACTTAAAATATCACAATAGTACCTTCAAACATGACAGACAAAGGAGTACGACAGAAATCCTAACCAATCAACCAAAGTTACATATTTATCCAAAAGAGAAACAAAGGGTCATTAATGTAGACTGGAGGCAAACAATATTAAGTTTTATTTAGTTCTAACTACTGTTTGGGGTTCCCCCCGCCCACTGTGATAGAAGTAGCATAATTATGTACCTATTCAATACTCAATAACTTTATTGCATCCCATGTATACAAAAGCTGGTGGGTAAAATTAAAGAGAAACAATTATGGACCCTGTCGGGCATAGCAAGTGATGGGTCCAGGACCCTATCTAAGTGTGTAAGGGAATACCTAGACTGTATAAAATGAAAGTACGAGTGGACTTGATTGAATTATAATACGTTAGATAAAATATTACAAGGTAAATCGCGCGACGCGTACACAATGGTTTCGGATCGTAGTCGCTGGCCGAGTCAGGCCGAGTGAGTCGTATGCGCCGGCGCGTCACGAAGCGCCGAGCGCCGACCGATGATGCACGAGCCTCTCCTCCCTCACGAACTACATACCCCGTTGCATACCCACGCCCACGTTGGTTGGTCGTGAACAGCAAGTTTGTTTTTAGAGGAGAGGATGAAGAGCTTTTTAAAACATAATATATTGAAATAAAGGAAGAAGATCTGATATGTATTTAGATACTTAAGTATTATTTAAGTGTAGATTTATATTTATATTCATTCAAGTTGTTTGGGTCGCGTAGCGAAATCATAGCGCGATCAATTACATTTAATGCACAAAGTTTCCTTTTGCTTCCCTAGATGGCGTTGGGATCGAATTAGATCGCGCTATGGTTTCGTTACATGAAATTAACGACCTCTTTGATTTTTTTATCTTTTGTGTGAGCTTTGTGGTTGAGAATTATACGTTTTATAGATATATCTATTGCGTATTAATTATTACTCCCTTCGTTAGTAAACGGACCCTCGGTAAAAGTACATGGTCCTTCGAGCCGGATCGGTCGCGAGTGTTTTGGTGATTACCGGTGGTGGTAGTAATTACCACCCGACGCGTCAGTACTGGGCAGTGGATCGCTGTCCAGATCAACACCTTCAGCGGGTGCCCTGAAGAGGTGCCGAGGAGGTGGAGCCGGGTTGATCTTGGAGTACCAGGCAGACCAGCCTGGTGGTGTCATCCGGAGGAACGACGCGCGGGAGGAGGCGACAGCAGCTGTTGGCGATTTGGTGGTCGTGGCCGCTAGAGGGCGCCACTTTCTTCGAATAAGTGTGGTGTCAGTTTAGTGCCAGTGTCGGTGTCAGTAAGTGCAAGGAAAAACTGTAAGTACATTTACAACCTCATTACTTCGAAGAAATTAACTTTGTTCCGTGCATCTAAACTTTAACTTTGTTCCGTGAAGATAGAAATTTTAAAGTAAAGTGACTTAGAATATTTTCTCAAAATTTGGACTTTAATAGTTTTAAGACAAAAATAGTTTAGACGGGGAATCCATGCCGAATTTAGGACCCAGGTGAATTAGTATTAAAAACTTGTAAAATATTCAACTTTGTATAGAATAATTGGGACTTATAAGTTTATCTAAACATAAAATTTAAGTGTACCAACATCTTAATTTATTGTCTTTGTTTACTACTTAATTTGTATTTAAAAGTTGATTGTATTAAAAATGGAGTCATTCTGTGATATACAGGAAGATGTCAAATCTAAAATGCTTAAAGCCAAATCTAATTTAAAGAAGTCTTCTAAAGAGAGGTTGACTATTGCCTATTTAGAAACTCGTCTTGAAAATTTAGAACAGTTATGGTCCACATTCACGTCTACGCACAGAGAAATATTAAGGACAATAAAAAAGGTTGAATTGTGTAATTCTAGTTATGTTAAATGTAACCTGTATGATGAAGTTGAAGAATTTTATGTAGAATTTAAAAGTGAATTGAAAGAATTGTTATCAAACAGAAATGTATCTAATGCAAGTGTCGATACAAAGTCTTGTTGTCATAGTGAAAAAGGAGTTAGCAGAGTTAAGTTGCCCGAAATAAAAATACCGTCGTTCTCGGGAAAGTATTCCGAATGGCAAACATTTAGAGACTTATATATAGGGTTAGTACATGAAAACAAGTCGCTTGACGATGCACAACGATTCTTTTATTTAAAAGGTCATTTAACTGGAGAGGCAGAACTATTGTTACGTAACATCAAAGTTACGTCTGACAACTATAAAATCGCATGGGCAAAGTTAGACAAAATGTACAATAATAAAAAGTTTTTAGCAAATGGCATATTAAAAAGGTTATTAGGGCAAAGGGCGTTATCTTGTGAATCGGCTAGTGAAATAAAAAGGCTCGTGTCAACAACTTCAGAGTGTTTGGAATCTATCAGTAATTTAGGAGTGGATACTTCGTCCTGGGATCTCATAGTTATACATATCATAAGTAGTAAGTTAGATAAAGAGACCAGGAAAGGTTGGGAACTCAAGGTAGCTTCAGACGCGAGTGATGACTTACCTACTTTTGAACAATTTTCTGATTACTTAAATAGTCGCTTTAGAGGGTTAGAAAATCTAGACTATAAGGTAGAAAACAAGGATAGATATGTAAAGGGGACTCAATCATTTCATGTCGCAAAGGAAAAAAAGGCAGTGTCATGTGCATTTTGTTCAGCCGATCATAGGATAGGGGTCTGTCAGAAATTCGGTAAAGAATCAAACGACGCTCGGAGAAATTTCGCTCAGGAACGCAATTTATGCTTTATTTGTTTAAATGATAACCACCCAGCCAAGTTCTGTAAAAACACTCAACGGTGCCAGGTGTGTAAACGCCGCCACCACTCTTTGTTACACCCGGTGGGTGTTTCTGGGTCTGTTACGGATGAGGGAAGTAATACAGCTCACGCGGAAACCTCGTCAACCGCAGGAAGGTTGATGAAGGAGGACAGCAATAGTAACGCTGAAGTAGCCGCGCAAGCGGAGGGGTCAAGCAAGCCATTAGTCGCATGTCTCTCGACAGGAAGCGGTCGGAAGACCGTCATATTAACCACCGCCTTGATTAAAGCGGAGTCGAAAGCGGGGACTTATCGAGTTGTTAGGGCTTTGCTAGACCAAGGGTCGCAGGGTTCTTTCGTTACGGAATCCACGGTCCAATATCTAGGGTTAAAGAAAACGCCTTCAAGGCAAACGGTGATAGGCGTAGGCGGGGACAAAAGTGCGACGTCCAAGTCCACTGTTGTCATAAATATGAGATCTAGGGTAGACCCCACCTTCCACATAAAGGTTAATGCCTTCGTATTGAAGTCAGTCACAGCCCTTCTTCCCGCTACAAAGGTAACTAGGATAGAATGGGTAGACTTGACCGACGATGTCTTGGCTGATCCTGAATACTACAGACCCAATAAAATTGATGTTTTATTAGGAGCTGAGGTTTACAGCCAAGTCATCCAAGAAGGCATTAAGAAGAACCTTAGTGGCACTCTACTAGCCCAAGACACCAAGTTAGGGTGGATATTGTCTGGCGCCTGTGAAGGGGATTATACAAATAATCTCTCACATATTACCGTGATGCATTCAAGGCTTGAAGTTGATGACCAGCTTAAAAAATTTTGGGAGTTGGAAGCTGAACCATCTCCAAGTCGAATGCTTACGGAGGAAGAAAATCGGTGTGAAAAATTATACGCATCAACCACGGAACGGGACACTAATGGAAGATATATAGTGAGACTGCCGCTACGTGAGGATAATCCCAGCAGCCGCGTTGGTGAATCTAGAAACATTGCTGAAAAACGATTAAATTCATTAGAAATTAAATTAAAGAAAAATAGTAAATTAAAGGATGATTATGTCAAGGTTATACAAGAATACATAAAGTTAAATCACATGAAAAAGGTCTCAAAGCACGGAAAGAATAATAATAAGGCAATCTACTTACCTCACCACGCCGTTGTTCGGGAAGACAAGGATACAACGAAGGTCCGGGTTGTATTCGATGCTTCCTGCAAGGGTAAGAACGGGATGTCACTTAACGACAATTTATTAGTTGGCCCTACCTTACAGGCGGAACTCCGTCACACTATTATGCAGTGGCGAATACATCAAATCTGTCTCGTAGCGGACATAATTAAGATGTATCGGCAGGTGTTAGTACATAGAGATAATACCATCTTTCAACGTATCCTCTGGAGAGACAATCCTGAAAATGAAATAGAAGACTTTGAGTTACTAACAGTCACATTTGGTACGGCTTCAGCGCCATATTTGGCTGTTCGATCCTTACATCAAGTCGCACATGACGAGTGTCAAGATAAGCCAGAGATAGAGAAAATCATATTAAATAACTTCTATATGGATGACTTGATGACAGGAGCAAAAAGTGTGGAAGAAGCCTTCAGAATTTATACAGAACTGAATACAGTTTTGGCTAAGGGAGGGTTTCCACTACAAAAGTGGAGGAGTAACAGTCAAGGGTTATTGGATAAAATAAGGGAGAAGAACGGATCTACAGACGAAGAATTACAGATAAAAATGGATAACATTACTAAAATACTAGGACTTACCTGGAACTCGCACGATGACTTCTTCCAGTACTCTGTAGAACTCCAACCGCTTACTGCACCTGTAACAAAAAGAAAAGTAGTATCTGATATTTCAAGATTGTTTGATCCTTTGGGATGGTTAGCACCGAGTATTATTGTAGCTAAAATATTCATTCAAAAATTGTGGTTAGCTGGGTTAGAATGGGATCAGGAAATTCCAAACAATTTATTACAAGAATGGGTTACTTACCATAGAAGCTTGTCTTACTTGGTGAAGATTAAAATCCCACGATGGTTACGTCTAGGGGAGAAGGATTTGAAGGCTGAACTGCACGGGTTTTCAGATGCGTCCAAGATGGCGTATGCAGCAGTCGTATACCTTAGAGTTGTTGATCATCAGGGTAACATTCACGTTTCACTTATTACATCAAAGACGAAGGTGGCACCTATAAGACAGGTGTCGATTCCAAGGTTAGAACTATGTGGAGCAGTTCTCCTTGCTAAATTGATAGTAGAAGTAGGCGAGGTGTTAAATATTCCAAAGGTGGATTGGCACACCTGGACGGACAGTGAAGTGGTGCTGGCATGGCTCAATAGTCACCCCAGCCGCTGGAAAACTTTCGTGGCTAATCGGGTTTCTGACATTCTGACCATGCTAGACACACAACACTGGTCTCACGTGTCATCGAAAGAAAACCCAGCAGATTGTGCTTCTCGCGGTGTTTCCCCTATCGAGCTTAAATCGACGTCTATCTGGTGGAACGGCCCAGATAAGCTCAAAGAGCAGGATGTCGAGTACAAAAGGCCGAAACATCTCCTCACCCACTTAGAAGAAGTGAAGGTACACACTACTGCATTCGACGTATCGTTTTGGAATAAGTTCTCATCACTATCGAGATTGGTCAGAGTGATAGCCTATTGTCGAAGATTTTTAAATTTAAAAAGACAGTCATCGACTAAATATAGTTCGAGGCACTTGTCCAAAACAGAAATTGAGGAAGCATTAGCCATATGTGTGAAGAAAAGTCAGGAAGAATCAGACGAGTTAGAAAATGTAAGAAAGGGAAACACGGAGAAAACAAAGGGTAGTCTTAAATCATTAAATGCGTTTCTTGACACTAAGGGGATTATAAGAGTTGGTGGGCGGTTGGAGATGTCTTCATTAAGTTATGATCGGGTACATCCCATCCTTATACCCAAGGAGAGCTTCTTGACAGGACTGTTGATTGCGGATTCCCATGAAAAGACGATGCATGGTGGGCCGCAACTTATGATCACGTATTTACGTTCCAAATACTGGGTCATAGGAGTTAAGCTGTTGGCAAAAAGGTATGTTAGACACTGCGTTAAATGCATACGTTATACAGCAAAGGCTAGGACACAATTGATGGGGCAGTTACCATTGGCACGTGTGACACCAAACAAACCCTTTCTGTGTAGTGGGGTGGATTACGCGGGGCCGATAAACATCAGGATGTCGAAGGGACGCGGTAATAAAGCCTACAAAGGCTACATAGCATTATTTATTTGCATGTCCACGCGAGCAGTGCATCTCGAAGCGGTAAGCGAGCTAAGCACCAGAGGCTTCCTGACTGCTTTTAAAAGATTTGTGGCAAGGCGTGGCCGTTGCGCTGAGTTGTACAGCGACAACGGCACGAATTTCGTGGGAGCATCGCGTGAGTTGCTACACTTATTTAATGAAGAAAGGTCCAATTGCAACCCGGAATTAACTGAATACCTCTCTAATAACGGCACAGAGTGGCATTTTATTCCTCCTCACTCGCCCAATTTCGGGGGTCTTTGGGAAGCAGGAATAAAATCCACCAAGTACCACCTTAAGAGAGTAATCGGCAATTCTACCTTAACCTACGAAGAGATGGCCACTGTTTTGGCGCAAATTGAAGCTTGCCTAAATTCGAGGCCATTGTCGTATATAGAAGATCAAGATAAATTTACTATATTGACGCCTGGTCATTTTCTGATCGGTGAGCCACCTGTTTTAGTTCCGGATTCAAATTACGAAGGTTCCAACGTAAACAGTTTACAGCGATGGCAGCTCCATCAGAGAATGATGCAGGATTTCTGGCGACGTTGGTCGCAGGATTACCTCAATCAATTTTTGCAGAGGCATAAGTGGGCTCATCAAAATCCAGAACCATCCATTGGGAACATTGTTTTAGTAAAGGAGGATGACATGCCTCCAGGCAAGTGGTTATTGGGTAAGGTTGAGCATAAGCATTGTGGACCAGACGGAATAACTAGAGTCGTTACCTTACGTACGCAGAGTTCGATTATTAAGAGACCGACATCGAAATTATGTGTATTGCCAGTTACCACATAAATTAGAATTAAGTTGTAGTAGTTTAAGTTATGTCATAAGCTTATAGTAATAAGAATTGTGAAGAATAAAATGACATTTGTAATTGGTGACTTTGCTGGCTTGTATAGAGTTATTGTGTATCAATGTTTGTCCCCAAGGACCTCTTTAATTGTAATTCGTCAACAAAAGGTTACTTCCTGTTTGTTCAGTATATAATTTTTATGTTTACTTGGGTGAGCAGTAATGAAGAACATATTTTATGTGGGTTCTGTTTGTCAATATGTCCTTGGTGGGCGGCATGTTTGGGTCGCGTAGCGAAATCATAGCGCGATCAATTACATTTAATGCACAAAGTTTCCTTTTGCTTCCCTAGATGGCGTTGGGATCGAATTAGATCGCGCTATGGTTTCGTTACATGAAATTAACGACCTCTTTGATTTTTTTATCTTTTGTGTGAGCTTTGTGGTTGAGAATTATACGTTTTATAGATATATCTATTGCGTATTAATTATTACTCCCTTCGTTAGTAAACGGACCCTCGGTAAAAGTACACAAGTAATAAACATTTGGTATGCCAAACTCATTAGAATCCATTAACCCGTTCCTGCGTGATTTTCAAGTAGTCTACGTAAAATGTGCCGATCACAGATCAAGTGTGATTGATGTGCGTTGGATTGTTGATGTTCCTAAATGATAGCTTATGACTACGTAAGCTAGCTATAGGACCTGACCAATGGAATTGGAAAGTCAAAGGACTCGAGCTTTAACCCAAGGCTAACTAACTAACTTTTCGGAAATTATGTGCGTATTTATCACATGCTGAAACGGTGAACAAAAACGATGTGAGGAAATCTGCATGTTTGAGAGATTTTTTCAAAGACTTTAAGGTCCACCAACCTTCACTGGGCTACTGTAGTGGACTATAGTCTAATCACTCTTAACTAAGAGGTGTCCTGTGCACAGCTGTTGGTCAGTAATTGGGTTGATGATTAATGACATGATAGCTGATGCATGTGTGCTGCTGGAAGGGGCAGGTCAAGAACTGATAATATGGCGCAGTATATAACTTGATATAATACAACCAAACCTAAATCAAACTGGAATAAATTAGCAAAAAGCATACAAAAAGGTCAGAAATCAGTATTCAGAATGAGTTTTATGATTTATTTGCGTGTGTCATTTGCAAATGATCGTGGGTAATAAAATTCGGGTGGTCGTAAATATCAAATACATTATTTTTACGGTTGAAAGAATTTGAAGTAATATGGAGAAATTCCGTGTGTGCGGTACAAATTTTATAGATGACTTTTCAATACATTTATGCTCAGGGTAATACGTCAAAGAATAATATTGAAGAACTGAAATAAAAGAGGTTTCTTAAGCCTTTCAAAACTTCAGCGGAGTCCAAGAAATAAAGATCTATAGTCAAGTCATTATCAACCTATTATTGTCCCATGGCTGGAAATCGTTCTCCTCTAATTTGAGAGGGTTTAGGCCACCTCATCAACTTACTGTGGGTTGGCAAAGCTCACACATGACAACGAGAAAATCTCTCAAGCATACCTTGAGACGTTTTCTCATGATGTTACCGATAACTTCCGAAAACTCAGTGGTGACCTTGGGTTTGAACTAGAGACCTTTGACAAATTGTCAAGTAGCTTCATAATATATAGAAAGATTCTGATCGACACAGCAGAAACTTTGCAAATCAACGAAAACTATTCGAAACATGTTGGCCACATGGCAACAAATTACATACATGCAAGAAAAAGAAACAAAGTCACCATGAAGGTTTTATTCAATCGTAAGTTTCTATGATTTCGGCCAAGTTTTCCAATTACCGCCCCATTTAAGTTAGGGATTGCTAGACTCCTATTTGTGTAATGGTTTTCACCACGCAACCTCGGCACTTTAAATGAATTATGAGGCCCTTAATGTTTTTCGCTTGTTTAAATATGGAACTGGTTTTTGGTCAATTTTGGGTAGTATAAATGCGAACGAAACTTTTTCTGTCTGTTTGTTTTTTGTAGGTTTTCACGACAAGACTGAGCAAAATTTAGAACACAGTTGTTCAGAGAAAAAAATATTCTGACAATTACCCTTTAAACACTGTTTAAGCCACCTTTCACTGTTTATGAGAGGGGGAGACGTTAAAAATACAAATCTCTCAGAGCAAGCAGGAAAATACGGTTTCTTTTAAAGTTACAATACCGACGCCAACAAAATCGACGCTTTCAACATCACCGCCAACAATAACGACGCCGTCAATACCGACGCCGTCAATACCGACGCCACCAATACCGACGCCAACAATACCGACGCCAACAATGCCGTCACCAACAATACCGACGCCTATAATACCGACGCTTACAATACCAACGCCAACAAAATCGATGCTTTTAACACCACTGCCAACAATAACGACGCCAATAATACCGAAACCATCAATAACGACGCCAACTATACCGACCCAAACAATGCTGACGCCAACAATACCGACGCCAACAATACCGACGCCAACAAAACCGACGCCAACAATACCGACGCTTACAATACCGACGCCAACAAAATCGACGCTTACAACACCACCGCCAACAATACCGACGCCATCAATAACGACGCCAACTATACCGACCAAAACATTACTGACGCCATCCAATACCGACGCCACCAATAACGACGCCAACAATACCGACGCCAACAAAATCGACGCTTCCAATACCGACGCCAACAATACCGCCGTTTTAAATACCGACGTATCTACCAATCCTCATATCGAATATAGCGTACCATCACGTTTGTCTCCTTGGAGGGCTAGGCAGTGGTGTATTAATGTACAGTAATCATAGTTCACCAGTTTATTTTTAGGTCCCATTTCATTGGGAGCGAGGCTAGTCACTAACTGGGTATATATCAAAACTTTAAGCCGTATCTAAGAATTTCTTTGTTAAAAAACCTAATAATCTTCACACTGAAACGACATAAGAATGGAATATAAAGACCTCAAACTCACCAGTCGTAGGACCACAAGACTAATAAGGTCCTTCAATCTATATATTATATAGATAGATATATTATATTTTGTTTATTGTATATTTGTGTTTATTTTTTTTAACTGGATTTGACCTATTATGAGTCACTAGGGTCACAACTCATGTGGTCTTGTGACCCCGTCTATGACACGACTTTGTGATACCTTCTGACTTGAAAGTTAGATCCGCCCTTGTCTGTATGTGTTTTTAGTCCACATAAAAGATAAATCAAATGGATTCAAGATGACTGAAGACAGTAAAATAAATAGTACGTTAAAAATATAGCCGACTATATATTTCGGTTCAAAAAAAGACTGCTAGTAAGAATGGATATAAAAAAGAAATTTATCTTTCGCCATCAATATTAGGATATTTTTTCTCCAGTCTTCTTGTGTCTGCTTATTATTCGATTCGCGTTTCAGAAGTAAGTTATAGTCGGCCAACGATCGATCTTATTGTTTTACTGTCAGTGGTACCGCTGTCATATGTAAGTCGATTTAGACTGTATATTATGAGACGATGTTACGTATATCGTCTCATAATATACAGTCTAACATACCATACAATAAGATACCACTACGCCTGTCGTCCCCGAAAGGTGGTAATAGCCTATTGCTATCATTAGGATTAGACTTAGTCTAGTAGTGTAGGTAGCCTTCGACGTCATTGAAATGTTTCTCAAGGTTTTATCACGATGTTTTTTCTTTCACCGCTTGAGTACCTAACGTGATAAATACGCACGTAACACTTAAAAAGTCAGTTGAACGTGCCTTATGTGTGAACTCGAAACCTTTGGTTTCGTAGGCCTATGGTCATCCGGGATTGTGGTGCATGCTTTCGAGAATCCCATGGCCCCAGCAATAGGGCTGGTGGCGCTGACGGGTGGTTTTTAGTAGGTAAACGCTCACGCTGGACGGAGTCCGAGACACACCGTGGCATCGCCTCCCCCGGCGGCGACAAGGTCCGCAAAGGATTCATACCACTATGCCATCACAGTTAACCAGTGTATACGCAAGTAGCTAAATAAAATACTGGAATACTGAACCCCCTTTTTAACCAGCCTTAAGCTCATATAAACTTCAATGCTTAATAGTAAACGTTTAAGTATATTCAACGTTTACGAGTATTCCTCATTGAAATAAAACCTTATTGCTTAAGTAATATAGTAAAGTTTCATTTGATTCTTTATTGGTAAACGATCGAGTGATGTTATTTCGATGTTTCAAGTATTTACGTTTGTAGCAATGAGACAAACATAAATGAAAAGTATGTAATTTCTGTTCTAATGTACATGTAAGTTGGTACGACATGCAGTCGTAGCCTACTGGTATAAACATAAAATGTTGCAATAGCATGAAGTTTGAATTAATCTTGTAAGAACTGTGCCTAACTATAATAATTTAAAAAAAAAACAGTCTACTAATCCTTATAAAATTTTCTTCATAAAAAAGTCGTATTATACTTAAATTATAACTGTTCAAAGTGTTTTAATAAGTCTTACCTTAATTGCTTTAATTTTTATACTTTATAAAAATTCGTAAACTTTGGCACTTTGGTATAACATCTGGTCTGTAACAAGTTAATATTTCAGTGTAAATTTAGTTTTCCAATACTTTTACACTAATATTGATGTTAATTATGGTTTTAAAGTCAATCTTCGTCACTTAGTTATTCCATTGCATAACTAAGTTGTTCCATTTATAGTTAGTAAGTTAATAATTTGTTTTTTGTAAGGTAAAATAATCTATAGCCTATTATAATTATGAAGAATGAAGCTTAGCAACGTATTTTCTGTATAGAATTGACTAAATAACTTCACAATTTTTAAATAGGTGTCTGCTTCTTATTTGTTTTGGGAAAGAAAATGACCTCTCATTACATTTTTTCCTTGCATCACCAGTGTTTTTAAACATAACTTGCAATAAATTGAAATATCTGAATTCAGAACCAATAATATATTTCTATAACGAGCAGCAGGCAGTGCCAAGAGTAGCAATATTCTAAGACTGTGTAAGTCAAATTTCTCGATTTCAATACCAGGGCAATTCCAACTGACTTTTTGAAGTGCGTAACTATATGATAGTTTAAACAGCTGAGATATTTTCTCGACAACTTGTGAAGTCTGCAAACTCCTACGGATGAGATGGACTATAGCCTAATCCCACTCACATAAAAAGCCACGCGTATCTTGCACTGGGACAAAAATATGGTTTCTATTGATGGAAATCACAAAGTCTAACATGAAGTACTATTATATTTTATTCTATTCTATACATTAAAATAATTGTGCTGAACTTTGAAGGGTTATATACTTAGTACAATTACTGGGTAAATAAAGCTTAGCAATTGATGATTGAATGTTGCGTTCTATAATAGCTTACCACTAGACATAGACATAGAAAAAAAGACGCTGCGATTTCATTTCGCACCTCGAAGGAGGTGAAAGCTGAAAGTTATTCTAGTGAAAAATAGTCCGAACGAAATGGCGCGAGACTGCCATAAATTATGGAAACTAAATCTCAGTGTCGCTTGCAATACGCATTGGAGGACGTTAGGGTATTTGCGCACTAGGTAAAGGAGGGAAAAAAGCCGTTCAGTCTGGTAACCTGAGTGAACATATTTTTCTTTTTGTTTTAATAACTTAGGGGTCTAGCTTACGGTGCTTAACGCGAACTCAAAATACAATGGTAAGAATTTGGTTAGAAGAAGAAGGTAAGAGTAAGAAGGTAGGAAGATCATCATCATCATTTCAACCATTAGACGTCCACAGCTGGACATAGGTCTCACCCAAGGATCGCCACGACGACCGGTCATATGCGGCCCGCATTCGGTGGATCGCCGTTACCTCGACCGCTTCCACAATGGCCATGAGGGATAGCGGGGTCGCTGGGGACTAGGGGGATTGGGTATTTGCCATAATTGCCACGCTTGGCAGGCGGGTTGGCGATCGCAGAAGGTGGGCGTGATAAATATACTCGGAGGGAGCTGCTGCCCCCCCTCCGGGTATCCCTTAGTCGCCTCTTACGACACCCACGGGAAGATATGGGGTGGTGCTATTCTAAGCCGGTACCACGCGGCAGGTAGGAAGATAAGGTGTAAGGTGTTGGTTGTCTTGAAGTAGTAGCTTCCTCACATGTAGCAGCCCAACGAGTTCATAAACTCCACAATTGGATTTCAATTCTTGTCCCTGAACCGACGGTGAGATGTGTCAGATTTCAACCACCCCTTTATTCAAAATATTCTTTGTTCCAATTTCAGCTCTAAAGTCTTACTATGAAGGTTCAGTCACCGAGTACGATAGAACCTTTGTCTTCTAACAAAGGTGGCATCGGTCCAAGTATACTATTAGGAGCCTACGAAGTTTACGACAGTTCTTTATTTTTCTAAATTTCAAATAAAAATCTTTCTAAATTTGCTTTGCATATAGCTTTAGTTTATGTATTTGGTAATTTGGCATCCAATAATAGGAATGTTTTATTCTTCGTTTCAGAGATCAGGAGATATCCAGTAATCCTCACTGGATATATTACTTTATTATTCCATGCAACATGGTTGAGCAGAGCGACGTCGATACACATCATGCTCGTGAACATGTGCTGTCAGTTCGGACTGGTCGGCTCCTAAATGATATTTTATGACAATCTGAATTTAAAACAATATTCTTTCTTTACGCTTTTACTAAGAACTAGGGCAAAAATTATAAAATACAGTGCATTATACCAATTATATACAAAATATAGGGAGCAAGATATAATCGGTCTGTAAAAAAAATATGTTTTTTGTTAATATGAACACACAGAAGGTAAAACGGTACGAACACTTACTAAAATAAATCGAAATCAATCCCAAAATTCAACAACCAATTGAGTGAAAAGAATGAAAAATGATTTCCTTCACGCGCACATACAGGCTGTATTTATTTTATGCCGGGTATACAGCGTGCGGTTATAAATCACTGATGTTTAATCTGTGAGCCTATCTGTGAGTTATGAGTTGTCAATGCTGTGTCCTGCCTACAGGGGCTTGTGAAGTCACCGTGATTTTGGTATTTGTAGGGATTAGGTTGACTTTTAGGACAATGAATAAATAAAATTGAATATCGATCTCTGGTCGTTAGTCTTTAATTCTTTTAGTTCATTAATTTTTATCACATATTTTTATTGTTTCATTAAATGAAAAGTATATAATGAATAGTTAGTTATTAAAACATTTTACATTATTATAAATAAAAAAAAAATTGAGCAAGGAATAGGTAATAGAAAGGTAGGATAAATGAGGGGTGCGACACTCCAAATTAAAACCGCGTATTTCCGAATTTGCGTAAAACGGGGTAGCGTAAGTCGGGGTATTACTGTATATAAAAATGCGTCGATTTGAAGAATGTTGTGTGAACTTTCTGTTTTTTGTTTTTTGGTAGTGCAGTATTTGATGCCTTTGAAGATGTCATCAGCTCTATCTTACTGCTTGCTACGTGTCCGTTCTGAGAATAGAGAGTATTCAAGCTTTAGTTCACTACGCTGGCCTAGCGCGATGACAGACACACGCTTCTTAAGAAACTCTCACAGATTTCTCAACATTTTCCTTTACCGCTTACACAAGTTACGCATTTATTAATGATTTCATGATTTAAAAAAATCAGTGGTATTTAAGGTAGAAACTTAGAAAAAGCTTGGTGGGCTTAACAGGGCGAAGCGGTACTCCACCGAGAGGTAAAGGTTGTATAAAACGTAAGTAGTAGACCCCATATGGAGTATTGCTGTCATCTTTGGGAGCACCAGAGTACCAACTTGGCTCATTTCATTCGATCTTCAGCGCTGTAAGGATTAACAATGACCCAATTATTACAGGTGCTATCGAGCCCTTCGCCTGAGAAGAGACTTCACTCCCTATCTGTGTCCTACTGCCTGAATAATGGACTGCGTTCTGGATTTTTTTTGGTACGGTGCTATTGGCCACATTTTATAATCGCCCTTCACGGTTCGTTTTCCACCGAAGCGGAGAGGTGATGTGGAGAGATGTGTATTGAATAACCAATCAAATTTCGTTATTTCCACATCTTCTCTCCGCAACGATCTGATTCGTTATTTAAAACACATCTCCGCATACCTCCGCACAACTCCTATCCTCTTCGCTTCGGTGGAAACTGGGACTACGGCGCGGTTTTCAATCACAGCTTGATATTTAGTATGACGACATTCGTATTTCACAGTCGATCTCCTCATACCACTCAATCATCTCAAGGCATCATCTCATGACAATATACAGGAAGCCTGTACCAATGTGGCTTGCCAACCACAGCTTTTAGTAAATTCCCTAGTGATATTGAGAATATACTAGGATTGTGATGAATATTTCACAAATGCCTTGAACTAGTTTTGTTGAGTACTCGAGCGAGTATTAACGATAAATAACAGTTTAATAAGATTAATTATATTCTTGTGCTATTGAAAATGTCGACAAAATATTTATGTTAGTAACTTGTTTTTTCTATACATACAATTAAAAGGTTTAATACTGATTTCTTACTATATTTTCCTTCACCATTTAAGCATGTGATAAATATAACTGCCAAAAAGTCAGTCAGAGGTCCCTCACTCAAATTATGGACATTATAAGTGAACAATGAAATCATAGTAAAGCTGTCATAGTTTTTATTTCACTTATATAAACCCGCTTATATAGCTTTGGGATTGAACTTAACATGATTTAATTTACAATCCATTAGGCTATCGCAACTCTTAGCATGGCATATCATCACGCCTGTCGTCCTCGAAGGGTTAGGCAGAGGTGTACACCCCGATTTCGCGGGTATTTTAAAATATACCGGGGTACATACATACAATACATACATAATATAGTTAGGTGCTATATCATTATTGCCCTATTCTTAAAACGTCGTCGATATAATTTACCATAAGCACTATCTAACTAAATATCTATAGTGCTAGATCGTAGATGCATCAACAAGATTACTGTAACTACGACAGCCGTAACTGAGTTACGTTAAAAGCCTTTCAGGGGGTAAAGAGGTTGTATACAGTATTCTAGGGCTAGCTATCGTCATGCCAATTATGGCTTTTATGAGGGTGAAGAGGGTTGAAATTCTATTAGCAAATTTTATTTGTAATGGTTTTTTTAAACTTTGTTGTGCTTGATTGTAGTTGCATGGATGATTTTATGAATCAAAATAAAGCATTGACGCGCAATATTTATGAGTTGATGAGTCGATGACATCAACTGCTGACTAAAGACCTCTTCTCTATTCCACCACTGTTGCTGATCTTGTGCAAGTCGTACTCACTGATTCCTCACTATTCATTGTACCTAATGATAGTATTTAATCTCCCTCGCAAAAACGAGCGTAGATATATAGATAGATTTATTGTACTAATATAAGAGTAGGGTAGAGCGTAATAACTTTATATATCTGTGCTATCTCATCCATAGTAGGTAGCTAGGAAAATCACAATAAACAAAATAGGGAACTGAAAACGTTCATAAATACATAAATCGTAATTTAGCAACATGATATTCATAAAATCGATTCCAACTCGCGTGAAGTTGTAATTATGAGCTAGTTCCGATTACAAGACTTTCCTATCTGACATTCAAGGTAATGGCTCAAGGGGTGTGGCTGCATTGTAGCCGTGACCTCGGCACGCATGACCTTCTGCCGAGGGGTCGAAATGGAACCTTTTGGGCACAAATCGATACTGCTTCCTTTAAATGTACAAGAGGCTCTAAATGTTTTGTATTTTGGAGAGTGCAAAGGCTTTGTTTTGAGTAGTACCTAACTGGAATTTTGTAGAAACGAGTTTTGCAAAAAACGTTCTTAAATATTTTATATTCAACTTTTCACTAGGTTTAATTTCTATTGCAGCTGAAATAGATATGAGGACTTATTAGTATTTTAAATCATTTTCAATTTGAAATTTTAGGATATGTCGTTAGTTACATTGGGTGTCAAGTTGAAAACTTGGTATTCTAATATATAAATGATATCATAATATTTTCTTACTTTCAAGTCTTTTAAGAGCTTGGCATAAAAAAAGGTTATAATAATAAAAAAGAAATGATTAAATATAATAATGAAATAACATCACTAGACATTATACAAATATGCAAGGATCACACATATTTATCATTTTTTACCGACTTCAAAAAAGGAAGAGGTTAGCAATAAGACTGTAGTTTTTAAAAATGTTTTTTACCCAATAACTTTCGACTGAGTGAACCGATTTTGAGAATTCTTTTTTTATTTGATAGCTGGTGCAGTTTGGTCCAGTTCTGACCTTGAAGTCGGTTTTTGTCGAGAGATTTATTATGAATCTATTTACAATTCCACCGTTGGGAACAGGATCTTCTATCTTCGTTTCGATCCTCTACCCAAAACAGGGCTAGCAGACGCTACGCTACCAGTGAAAATCTCTATCTACCTCGGAACCAGCCTACCATTTATCTATAAAGAAAATCTCTAGGACACACTGATTTTCTCACGATGTTTTCTTTCACAGTTTAAACGATACGAAAATGCAAACTAGGTAGAGAGTAATAGATCGCCTTGGATTCGAGCTCAAGACTAATGAACTTGACAGCCCAAGGCCACATACATTAAAGCTCACAAAATTGCTTTTAGTTTCGTGTTCAGGTTCTATAAGAGCGCGGCACCGGAGTCATTAATTTGTTCACGATGCTTACAATACGTGTAAAGTGAATGTCACTAATGCCTTATTAATCTTCAATACAAACTTCGAGGAAAGCTTTAACGAAGTATGAAGGTATAATATTTACTGATCATGTTTGGTAAATGGTCCGAAAAATCTTTTTAATATGAAATACACAGAATAGTAAAGACGTACAGAACGAATCACCAACATCAACCCAATTTTTGTTCCTAGTTTACCACGTGCTGGTTGGCGGACTTCATACGTCATCATCATCAACCGATCATTGTCCCACTACTGGGCACGGGTCTCCTCTCATTTTCAGAAAAATTAGGCTATGAGTCACCACGCTAGCTTACTGCGGGCTAGCAGACTTCACATGCCATTGAGAAAATCTCTCAGGCTTGCAGGTTTCCTCGCTATGTTTTCTTTCACCGTTTGCGCATGTGATAAATACGCACGTAACTTTGTCAGTGGTGCGTGCCTTTTTTGAACTGCACTCGAGAGACCTCTGACTTGACAGTTCACTACTCAAACTACTAGGATATCATAGCATCATAGAGCGAACACCTTACCTAATATAATAAACCCCGTTACTCTTTGAATTTCGTTGAGTGTTTGATGTGTCTGAACAAAAAGGGTTTCAGGCAAACTAACTTGAATAACCATATCCACAAAACTATATTTAAAATAAATTCTCAGTAGTAGCTAACAGTAGTTTGGATTCGTGACCGGTTGATAGCAATAGGCTCACCCCTATTACATAGGACCTAAAACATACCCGGGAAATGAGGGTGAAAAACATGAGTACATCTCTGCCTAACTCTTAGAGGACAACAGGTGATGGTATAACTTATGGCCTATCATTGGGACCATAGAATCACGACCATATTTATCACGACCCTGACACACTAAGGCTTATCTTTCAGCAGCCTTTTAAAAAAAGCGTATCACTTCTTAACCTTCAACACTCCATAAAAATCGTATGCTATAATGCCTACAAATATACGTTTGTTTACGTGCTAATGTGTGCGTGAAGTAAAACAATCTTGTTTTACGAGACGCACAAACAATAAAATTAACTGTGAGTGCAGTCTGAATGTTTTTTTTTATATATATCCGCGCATTATAGTTCCGAGCTAAGTAAGCAACGAGGCTTGTGTGACGGATAAATAGATTATTGATATACTACATAGATATATAATACGTCATTTTATTATATTATATGGACATTTTTGTAAATACACACATGCTATAAATATAAATATCTATACTTCGGTCAAATGTGTCTATGCTCATCACACACACATTTGCCCCTACCAGGTTTCGAACCTTTACCCCTGGGCCTTGCCACAAAAGGCAGCCTTTAATACCGCTGCGATAATCGGGTCATAAATGTCGCCAAAATGTGTCACGAATGTTCTCTCTGTACCGTAGTTACTCTGTGTCTAAACACAACTCTAACCTATATCAAATTCTAAACAGATCTAAAAAGGTGTAAGTACGTGAGGATACAAAGAAATACCGACTGTATTCACAATAACGAGAACAAATAGGAGGCTTAAGCACAATCACCGATCTTTATTTTACCTGCAATCGGTGAACATTTATCTTACAGCCGAAAGTACGGGATTTTAGGCTTACGTGCTGTCTCGATCTAGGTTACATAAGAAAAAATGCGTTCAATAGATTGTTAAGAAAGGACACATTTTATGGAAGCATTGTTTAGACTGATTCACGCAAGCGTGCCTGCAGAGCGTGTGGGATTAGGTTCGGTGTCAAATTTGAGTAAAGTATAGCAAATTTTATACAGTTTGTCTGTAAATTTATTAGTTGGAAATTTGATATTGGTCGACACGTATACTGCGACATAAAATATAGCAGCGATATGATATGTACTGTAATTTGTAGGTATATTGATATTCTTACTTTTACACAGGTACAGTCGAACAAGCTAATTGGTTTGCATCTTGATCGGTCTATAGTTGCATGTATACCAATTAGCTTGTTCGACTGTACCATTAGGAAAACAAAGCCTTGATAAAGAAAAACCTATGTGAGTTGGCGAACATGTTTTTTTTTACACGTACTAAAAGGCCCAACTTCGCTTGACCGGGAAATTAAATACATGGCCAATAGACAATGTACATAGCGCATTATAGGGCATTTTTTTAAAAGAATATTAAATATTATTGAATAATTAACATTGTTTAACAAAAATTAAACGTGGTGTACCATTTATTTCAAGTAGACATAAACATTTTAAAACGTATTTCGCGATATCATTTGCATCATGAAATAATAAAATCAGACCAAACATTCTGGTACCTATGTATTGTAATTTAAACGCAATTGCGGACGTTGGCTTAAAGAAAACAAAATATAAATTTAAATATTAAAGCCTCTTTACTCATTCCTCTATATACTCTTAGCACAAAGAAACTAATTAGGTCGTGTTCTGAACAGCTTGCATAAGAACTTCCTTGCTATTTACTACCTTATATAAATACATACTTCATGGTTACCCCTGCAAGAACAGTTCCCACTTTACTGAATTAAGGTTTAAACTATAATGGACAATCAAAACAAGTTTTAAATACCTTTTAGAATTAGTAAAACCTTTTTCTGTAATTAAAAAAGCAAACAATAGTGAGTTTTTTTTTTTAATTGCTGTTTTGTCGGCTCTTTAATTGTCTAGTTAGATATTTTGATACTAAAAGATAGTGCTAAAACAAGTATGAGATCTAAAGACATTTTTATAAGCTTCATATTACATTAGAGGTAATTTTACGGTCATATATTGTTTGTATCCAGCGTAAACCGATTTATTAGATTCGTAATTCATACTTTGTTCCTATGCCTTAATAAAAGGTAGTGTTTCTCGATTTATAGGTGTGCAAAAATGTCTAGTAGCTACTTTATTTCATCCATAAAAAGTAATTCTTATATCGAAAGTTCCAAAAGATTAATTACATCCGAAACTGCTGCGCTAGCCAGCTATTACGTTATGTCAACTCATTGCGCTAACCTGCATAGTGGTTTCAGCTAAACTAAGAAGTATGTAGGTCATCGTTCATGAAGTAGGTTAGAGGGACAAGGAAGCGTCGCTGCGCATGGAATACTTAACCGAAATCTCTGGAATCAAGATTAAGTTACACTGTGTTTGTTCAGTAATAAGGAGACTTGGAAGCTTGGAAATTTGTGGTTAAATACTACATTAATCAATCAGTAATGTTAAGCTCCAGTTGCCGCGGTAAGTATTTTGATGCGTAGTTTTTCCGTTGAAGTCCAATGTTTCTGACAAATTGTGTTTGTTGACAGTGCTCACAGCATGGAAGAAAAGATCTGATTATCTCAGTCATCAACCCATATACTGACCCACTACTGGGCACTGATCTTTCATTTGAGAGGGATTAGTCTATAATCCACCACACTAAGCTAGTGTGGGTTGGATGACTCAACACGCTATCTCGAAATACTTGAAATTCAGGATTCATTGTTAAATAAAAAATACCAATTTGTATAGTAGTTATAAAGAAAACGTCTAATATGGCCAAACGGGCTCATTTAGTCGCACAATATAGCAAAACGTCCACTTACAATAGCCGACGTGGCTCAACACAGGCACATTCATCTTACTTAAACGCGTTCGCACGCTTCCCACGTTTTCGTTATTTACTCGCGTATATTTAACGCTCATACGAACCCTTTGTATGAGCGTTAAATTTTTAAGGCGTGTTCTGATTAAGGTCGGATGAAATGCAAAAATTGTTTTTTTGTTCCTTGCGTGAGTGTTTTGTTTAGGGATGTATGTATTTTATTCAGACAGTAATATTGTTTATACATACATACATACATGCTGCATACCTGTCGTCGTATGTCCTATACCCGAAGGGTTAGGCATATGCTGTCAGTATGTTTTATGTCGTAGTTAATAGGGAGCGAAATATAGCCATCAAACGGGCATGAATCTACATAAACTCCAATCTGGTACCAAATTTTTTATAGAAGAACACAATAATATCGACCTGGGAACCGAACCCAAGAACTTTTGTTTAGCTGTCGCACTTATGACCGACAAGGCGGTAATAGTAATATTTTATTATTAATGTTAGGTACTATAAAATTCCAGTAGCAGTTTGATATAATTATGTATATTATTAATAAGGTTTCTAGATACAATCTATAATCATAGGGTTGTTGACTACAATGAAAATTCATACACCACCTTTTTATAGCACTATAAAGGTGGTATAAAACTATAGATGGTGTAAGAAAATGAAGGTTATAAGGTTATATAAGCTGAAATAAGGCTGGTAGGTGAGTTGACAAATTTTGGAACGTAGACTTCGGAAAAAATAGAAGTGACGACCGTCAAAAGACTTGGAAGACTGAAAGGACAACAATTAACATACACAAAGGAATATATAAGCGGCAGTTCTAAATTCAGATTTAATTAAAATAAGATTAAGAAAAGATTAAAACTACATAATTATATGGATTAAACTAACAAACAACATAATAACGCAAATTTTCTATTTTATTTTGAGGAGATTTATACATTGAAAGTCCAATACTGTGGAAATTAATAAGTTATGTTATATTATGTTGTAGTTACATACTAGAATCCGGTAAAGCAGTTTTTTTTATTACACCATCTTTTTTAAATAACTATTTAATGTGAGATTAAAATTGCAGTGCTACCTTTTTAGCGATTAATCTAATCTTAAATGAAGAAATTGTTACGGAAAATACCACCGCATAGCTTTCATTAAATTTTCTGGCACCAACCAGTAGCGTGCATATAATTGTGTGACGGTTTAAAGGGTAATATGGCCAACTATTTTTTTGGGCTAATTTTACCCAACAACTAGCGTCTCAAGGTGGTTACTGTAGCTTGTATACGGTTACTACCGGTTATAACTAAGGAAGGAACATTAGACCAAATGAATTAGATGCCAAAGGCTGCTTTCAGTTGGTAGCGGCAGATGTTTGTCTGATGATTATAAACATTTATACCCAAGTCATAAAAGTTTATATGTATAATATATTTGTATTTACGAAAAGAATATACCATATTTATCTACAGCCATCTTAAACTCGTGTTACGGAGTTTAAGAAGCCTCGTTGCTTATCTCGGAACTAGATGACGCTGTGTCATAATGATCGAATATATTTTATTTAGCAAAAGGCTCACCCAAAGGGGGTGCTTGGGTACTTGGGACCTAAAACATACCGTTGAAATGTTAGTGTACAGTAGTACATCTCTGCTTAACTCTTCGGGGACAGGCGTGATGGTAGGTATATTTTATTCAAATATTTATAACCAAAATCATAAACCGCTTTATTAAAACCCTCTGAATATTCAGTTATATCATACCTATATTATGTTGGACCGTATAAAACCGTTGTTTGAAAACTTTTCCTATATAAAACAATGTAAATATACCAACTCCCGCAACAAAACAATAAAACCCCAAACAAGCGCCCATAAACAATTAAATGTAGCGAATTCAATAAGAGACCTTTATATTCTGTACTATAGTATCTATGTATATACGTACATAGTTCAAGTCACGTCTACAGAGGCGTACTATCAAATATACATATTTATGTATACAAGGTTTTACGATATTCCATTTTGAATGTTATGAGGTTTCGTCTCCCCAAAACCTTGAAAACCGGTCTTGTCTGGTCTGAACTGATGTAATATTATTCGATGTAAATGGTAAACCGCTTTCAATTTTGAAGCCTAGGTGAATATATTAGAATTTAATTTGCAATATCATACATGTGGTAAGGTATATCAGATTTTTACTGGCTATAAACCTCATTTGCTTATCCTTAGTCGTCATATATAGGAGTTTATTTTTAATCACGCTAGGATTTTCTCTATGTTGTGGGTGCGTTTACAAACACTAATTTCCACGTAAACAAACACCCAGACCTGGAACAACTACCTGCCAAATTGCCAACTACCAAACTAGCTATACAACTATCAGACTAAGTATAGATAGATAGATAGATAGATAGAGTATTCTTTATTGTACATACACCAAAGATACAACAATATGGAATATACAGAAAGTATGAAGTACAATTGGCGGTCTTATCGCTAATAGCAATCTCTTCCAGACAACCATTGGATGGACAAGAGTTGAGAGAAAGGGAAAACGAGTAGTTGGCGTACATAATAAATATAATTATGTTGTAACATACACTAGATATAATACACATAAATATATTCTACACTATACCATTATATACCTACATAAAATATATAATACTAATATAAAATATATACATACATAAATTTATATAAAATAAGTACAATATATAATTTCAAATGTCTAAACAGCTAAGTAATGTTCCTTAACCATTCCTTTAAATGCAGCCAATGTCTGTGCGCGTCTTATAAATAGTGGCAGTGCATTCCACAATCGAGAGGCCTGTACCGTAAAAGAATGGTCAAAGAATCTTGTTGAATGCACAGGTATTTTTAAATTTAGGTTTTCCGATGACCGTAAGGATCGCGAATGTGTATCACAGATGAACTCGAAACGTTCTTTAAGATAAGACGGTGTTGTAGGGTTAAATAAAATACTGTAAAGTAATGAAAGGATATGTGTATCCCGGCGAAGGCGTATTGGAAGCCACTTGAGTTTAGCGCGATATTCTGATACATGATCATATTTGCGTAAACCAAATATAAATCTAATACAAAAATTTTGAAGTCGCTCAAGCTTATTAAATTGGTCCTCGTTAAGATCAAGATAGCTGGCATCGGCATAGTCAAGAACTGGCAGAAGAAGAGATTGTGCAAGCGCAATCTTAGTGGCAGTAGGGAGAAAGTTCCGTAGTCGTCTCAAAGAACTTGCTGATGCAAATAACCGACGACTGGTTTCTTGTAGTTGCGGACCCCAAGACAACGTTTTGTCCATCAGAATTCCCAGGTTCTTAACCTTATCAGTCACAGGAATTTGAATAGCATCAAAGATAACCTGTGGGAGATTGAACCAGTCGATCTTGGAAACCATACGCGAGCTGCCAATAACAATGACTTGGGATTTGGAAGGATTTATTTGAAGTCCAAAGCATCTGCTCCATCTTGATATCTCAGCAAGATCAATATTTATATTACCGACGGCTTCTGCCAACTGGTTTAGTGGAGCTTGCGAGTAGATTTGGAGATCATCTGCATATAGGTGGTAGGATGAAAGTAATTGGTTAGAGATAGAATTAATAAATATTGCGAAAAGTAACGGGGATAAAACGCCACCCTGAGGTACACCAGCTGTAGTATTGCACCATGAAGAGTATGAATCTTCAATACGAATACGTTGCCGGCGCCCAGTCAGATAACTACGAAACCAATCAATCACTGTTGGAGATATGTTAAGAGAGCAAAGTATGCCAAGTAAAATATCAAAGTCAACGGTATTAAAAGCATTACTAAAATCTAGTAGTGCAAGTACCGTTAACTTTCCATTTTCCATGCCAAGCCGTATGTCATCCGTTATATTAACCAATGCAGTTACCGTACTATGACCAGGACGAAAACCGGATTGAAAGGTTTTTTGGGTAAAGGAGTAATCTGGGCGTCTTTCCAAGCACTCGGAAAGACACCACTAGATAGGGAATAATTAAAGATGTGACATATGATAGGAAGGATTTCGTCAAGTATAGGAAGGATCATATTACGGCTGACTGTGTCACTACCAACTGCATTGGAAGTTATGGATAAAATGCTCTTTTTAACATCACAAGCAGATAATTGATTAAAGACGAAGGAGGGATAATCGGGGATCGGAAGTGTAGTAAGATAATGTAATGTATTTGACTTAGTTGTCTTATCAATATTAGACGAAGCAGAAAAATGTTGATTCAGTGAAGTAATATCTAAATTTTTAGGAATTGTGTCTTGGCGCGACTTACCGATTCCCATTGATCTAAGAAATTTCCAAACTTTTGCTGGATCTCCATTTTCAACAGAAGTATGAATAAAATGGCGTTGAGCATTCCTACACACCTTATTACAGTGATTTCTAATGCCTACATATTTCTCCCAGTTTGATTGACTAGATGTAATATTATATTTTGTTTTAGCTGTCACTTTTCTTGCCATAACTTGTTTAATGTCATCAGTAAGCCACGGTGACGGTAGGTGTTTGACCTTAACTGGTCTAATTGGAGCGTGGACATCATAGATATCAACTAGAGTTTTATTAAATATTGATAGTTTATCATCCACTGCTTCAGAAATCATCAGAGATGTCCAATCAATGCTACTGGCAGCCCTCGCAAGGCTTTCAAGGTCCATACCACTAAAATTACGTTGCAGAAGAATTCTTGGCTTTGCCTTAGGAGGACGAATTTTGTATGAAAGAAATATTAAATCGTGATATGAAAAAGCATCGGCCAAGTTCTGGCTGTGCTTAGCCACATGATCACTAGAAGAAACAACCATTAGGTCAAGAAGTGATGGAGCCGAATTAGGAAAATGATGGGTCGCGTTTAGGGGTAGAATACATAGATTACATGATTCTATAATAGAGTGAAAGGAAGAAGATCGAGAATCATTTTTAAGAAGACAGGTGTTGAAGTCACCCATAAGAATAGTATGACTGTAAGATACAACCAGATTTTCTAAAATATGTTCTAAGGAGGAGAAGAAATCAATACGTAAAGATGGACAGTAATAGACTCCAAGAAGAATTTTAGTGTGATGAAGCTCAACTTCAAGAAAAAGATGCTCACCAGCGTTTGACGGAGGAGGTTGTGCCGAAGCGCTAATAATTGTAAAAGTAATATGCGATCGAAGATATATAGCAACACCACCACCGCCACAACTGGTGCGATCGTTTCTAATTAGTTGAAAACCTGGTAAAGAATAGAGATTTGAAGGAAGAGAGGGTTTCAGCCATGATTCAGAGATAAGAATAGCATGAATATTCTTACAGTCAAAGGTTGCCAGCATATCGGGGAAGTGGGCCGGAACACTCTGGGCATTGATGTGAACAACATTGAAATTCTTAGGTACATCAGAAAACTGCGCTACAAGCGTATCAGCAAGTGAAGGGATGCTAACGAAGCTGTCATCATTGCTACTTGCCGAGAAAAAGGTATCAGAATCGTCACTGAAATCTGATGTAGACATTAAAATTATTATAAATAAATATTATACTAATAAAATAAATGTTATTATATAAAATATAAATAATATATTATAAATGAAAAGCTCACCAAGTCCACCTGCCGGCTGTGTTGCTGGTAAAAATTGGGTGAATTATTCATAACACTAATAAACTACGTAAAATGAAACAAGCATAGTATGTTAAGTATAGTATAGTATGGTTATCATTCAATTAATTCATGGGTATTAAATTAGTAAATCAGTAGATTTACTGACTGAATATTAGACATTCAAATGTCCAATAAATGCCGAATAAAGGTAATTTTATTTAAACTTCTAATTTACACTTAAATTAAATTCATCGATCCATCTAATCGCCTTGGGGCGTTTCAATGGGTGTCTATATCTATTGAGCGAGTAACTTCTGTAACAGTCTATGTAGGTACAGATTAAGACATACACTCGGAATTATAGCACTGGAAAGCTATTGTACTAGAAGCTTGTATACAAAGCGGAATTTCATTCAATACTATAAATGATTTGAGTTAACACAAACCTATGACTATCGTTATTGATAATTAGAAATCTGAAAAGTCTTAAAACTAGATTCTACTTAGCATATCAACATGGCCTAATCAGATTCAAGAAGTTTGTTGCTAGTGCCTTTGGGTGACAAAAATACATAGCTGTCAATCTTCAAACAAATAGACAGATTTTTATGAAATAACCTCGCTCAAGTTACTTTTGAACAAAACAATCTAATCAAAATCAATTCATCTTTTTGGGAACTACGGTGCTATTTAGTTTAGTTTATATTTAAACACACGTTAAACGTATAACACCCTTCTATTTAAATCGAGCTATACTTATATTCAGACTCATTGGGCAGACTAAACGCCGATAAGTATCGTCAGCTATATTTCCCGTGCTACGGTTGCGACGGGGTGTGGAGTGGATGAACTACCGACTTAAAGCCCCACCTGCTAACGCTAGCTCTATCGCGAAGGCTATAGGATTTGCAAGTACATTCACCACGACCCTATCGGGTTTGGTCTACTTAAGTGGCTAGAGCGCTGGAAGTAATAAAAACATATAATGTTCTCACACGCTATTAAAAACACTTATTCTTCTTCTCGGATCTAGATGGCGCTGTGCCATAATGTCCAGACATATATTTATTTATTTTATATTTAGACTGTCTCAATATCCGATTCGATTTCGGAAAATGTCACACGAGACCTGAATACATGCCACCGACATGTTGGAATACAGTCAGTTATCCTCTGCCTACCCCCTAGGAATACAGGAGTGAAGCTTTATTATATTAGGTACGGATTGTTTTTGGAGCTAAAGCTTTTTACAAACAACAAAATGGAAGTTGGTAAAAGGTATTACTGTTTGTGCCTAGACACCGCGTCAAGTAAAACGCGCCTAAAGGATGAACGCCGCCCATTTGTCTAGCCTTAGTAGGTGTTAGACTAGGGTCTGAGGTATTTTTAGTTTCACAACATAGGTAGGTAAACATTAAAGTGGTTTTAAGAATTCCAGACTGCTACCGAAAAAAACATATTTTTAATCTTTTTACCGAAAAGGCTTTTTAAAAAATGTTGACCTATTAATAACGACTCGATTAGGTAGTTTCTATGGAGCGGTCTTTAGTTTGATTCTCGGTAGAGGCATGTATGTGTGATGAGCACAGATAATTCCAAGTGTCAAAATCATCTGTACCTGATTAAGCGTCGTTGCTTAGCTCGGAATTAGATAGCACTATATAATAAAAATGTACAGGCCTTTTTAACCTTTCTTCCAGTTCAATGAGATATTGTATTCGAAAAACATGTTGACGAAACTAAAACATTTTAACATGGAATTGTGTGTACCGTTTATTACTCTGTGAATACATAACAAATACAGTTAAAGCTTTAACTCCAATCAATTTGATTCAACGGTTTGTAGTGATTGTTTGTAGTTTACATTGAGCAAACGAATAAATTCCGACCTACATTTTTAAAATGTAGGTCGGAATTTATTCGTCGATGTCGAGATTATGATTGTCAGTTGTTCAAATGAAAATGTATTATGAAATATTGGATAACTTCTACTGTGAAGCAATGGCTATCTTCATTTTATATTCGTTATTTTTTTAAACAAAAATCTTTATTTGTAAAAGTCCTTTTAATTTTTTTTATCCACAATGAACTGCTAACCTGTGTACTTTACTTACTTTACCGCTTTAGAGACACGGTAGCTATGCACATGCAAGGACCGTAGCGCGTGGCATTCTGTAGTTTCTGCCTACCCCCATGGGAAAAAGGCGTGTATGTATGTATGTAGACACGGTAGCTTTCATCACAATTTATTAACATAATTATTCTTTATTATAAATTATAATTTTGGCCTAATGTTTAAAGCTCAATCCTGTGGATTTCAATATCGGGTCCAACGTTTTCCTTCACAAACCCACGACAACTACAGCATGGGGTATTGCCACCATTGTATTATGAAAACAAAAAAAATCCAACGATTTAATTAGCTACAGTAGGTAACGCATGGCCTGCTAGAAAGCTCACAAAAATTGGTTCACAAATTAGATTCATACATTATGCTTGGTTGGTTATAAATCGGTTAACCGTTCCTATATTATGCATCGGAACGTTTTAAGACAAATCCAATCATACGGGTTAACCTTACTGCGGAGTTATTTATTTAACACGATCAGAACCTTTTTAACCGGATTATTAAGGTTAGGGTGCATAAGGCATACATTCAATGTGTTTACTTCTTATACTACCTACGCGAATATTAGTAATTTTTTTATGCTTTCTTTTACTATAGATTTGAGAAAATTAATTTGAGTAATTGAATTTATTCACGGATTTGATCTCGTTATAAATATATATATATATATATATATATATATTGTATAGTTTTAGTATTCAATGTGTAATATATGCATAAACGTCAGTAATTGATAAGCTATAAATTAAAGATATTAATAACACGTTAACTAGTAAAAAACAAAAAACGACTGTAAATAATTATAATTCTTGACACATCGTGTAATTCAACACTTTACTGACACAAAACTCTGCCACTCCAAGACAAACTAATTATCACTTTCTTCACACATTTTGTCAACGAGATACAGGGGTTAATTTCGTTAGGCATCCTTTAAAATGATTACGCACATCGCGACATACAACACCATGTATAAATTCTGCAAATGGCCGCCAGTAGACGTGAAGGATGAGAACATCATGTATAATTCCTTGCTCCCTGCCTTACATTAATCCATTTGGTGAATTCGGGATATTTCTATCCCTTTTCCTTTAATCAGTTAGAAAGGGATGGCGGGTTATGGAGTACTTGCTTTCTGTCACTCTGACATCTATACTAAAGTTTGTTTTCTGCTTACGTTTTATGAAATTAAGAAAAAAAATCGATGTAATGATATAATTATTGAATTATGTAGTTCATAATGTATGCAAAATGACTAACCTTTGTAATATAACCTACTTGTTTAAAAGTAAAATGTTAAGGCCTATAATGTAAGCAAAAATAATAGGTATCCAACACAGTATAAGAGTTAGGTAGTTTACACTAAAACTTTACAAACTTCAACCCGTAACAAGCATACTTTTATAGGCTCACGCATTGGCACGCATCCCATATTTACTCTATTTAAAATCACAATTGCAAAAAAAAGCAACCAAAAATACTTGGCTCGTACCCGAAAAGGATTGAAAAGTTGAAGCCAGTTTTACAACTTTCTTGTTTTTTTAATAACACAGTAATTTTTTAACTGATTAAGACTAACTTTTAAATCCATTTAACACTCGACAAACTTTTCACAAACAAGCACTGGGGAATAAAACCAATGAATTTTACTTTTTTAAGGCACACCGTAATTTTAAAACTCCTAAGTGAAAAATATTTTGATATTAAGGATTGTTTAATGCAATATAAGTATCTAGCAACCTAGCAACTGCATCTATAAGTATTAGATAATTAATTACTCACAAAACAAAACCCGAAGAAATAAAAAAGTTTGTTCTTGTTACATAATGAAATTAAAAAAAGCCTGCGCTACAAAAAAAAAATAGAAAAGATAAATAGTAGAAGAAAAACCGAGGCAGGTCTATAAAAGAAGAAAAAAAGAAAAAGAGAGAGAGAGAGAGAGAAAGGTTTTTTATTGCAAATAAAATAGGTTCACGCTTGATATGTTGTGGCAGTTCCCCTGATAAAGGTAAAAAAACTAGATTATTAATAAAAAAAAAAATTTAAATAAATGATTATCAAGTAGCTACTCCACACATAGCGAAGACTCCATCACTGTTTACAAATACCGTAGCATCAGCATAAAAGGACCATATAAGTCGAAAAAAATATTCCGAAAGAGTAAGTTAAGTAACTTAAGTGGGTAAATACTTCACCGTTAAAAATCCAAAGAGGTCCTTAACATAACGAAGAGCGTCTATGTTCAAGAGTAGAAATATTTTGTTTCGCGAAATAAGCGTTGATAATAATCTGCCAGTCGGTTGATGCCTCTCTCTCTCTCTCCTGTTCCATGAACTTTTTTTTAAGTATCCTACGGCTCAGCATGGGTTTCCGTTTATGTGATTAGAAATAGACTCAATCATTCTAGACTAGTTCGAGATAGCAGTCTTCATACACCATCAAGTAATTCTCTCAGGCATGCAGGTTTCCTTAAGACATTTTGCCTTCACCGTTAGAGCATGTGATAAATACGCACATGACTCCGAAGAGTCGGTGGTGGTGCCTTAGGTTTGTACTGAAGATTTTGACTTCACAAAGGGACTATGAAGTTATAATAGGTACTGGTTGTTTTACTTATAGTAGATTACAAAACCGCCTATATGTTTGTTACTACCCAAGAAGACATTAGACATTCACAATACATGTGTATGTAGATAACACATGTATTTTTGGTAAAAAATAGACGTAATTTTTTTTGCGTTGCTAAGCCATGTTCGATCATTTGTCACGTGGGTTTTATGTCGACCTATAGATCTTTTGTTTGGGAAACTTTAGTCTGCGTGAGGATTTTTCTTTCTGTGATATCTTTGGTTTGATTTATGCGTTAAACTTTTATATGTGTTATACGAATGATGTGTTGAAAGTAGTTGAATGTGAAGATTAAAGGGCAGACTAAGATACAAATGTACACAGTCAGTTTAAAGTCACTTTAGTTCCATAAAGTTAGTCTATTAACATAAATGAATAAAAAAAACCCTAAGAATGTTTTTTTTTTTTTTATATTATCTCCAAAAAACTAATTCACAAAAAAAAACACGTAGTACAACCCAAAAATAGTAGCATAATGACGTAAGTGAGCCGAACAGTTTCAAATACACAATACTTTTTCCAACCTGGGAATAAAACAACCACGTTTTATGTCAATGAAGCAGAAATATACGTATTTTATAGTTCTTTTTATTCTCTTGTATAACAAAAGTCACTGACTATTCGTATTATTATAATAAAAAAATTGCAGAAAGTTTTGTTGGGTATTTCTACGAAATTCTCAGCAGCTCTCTAGTCGCTAAGGGTTTGGATTGGATTTGGATTCGTGCCCGGTTGATGGCAATAGGCTCGGTCCGTATTACATGGGACCTAAAACATACCGGTAAGATGTGGATGTACATTAGTAGGTACACCTCTGCCTAACTCTTCGGGGGCGACAGTCGTGATGGTATGTTATGTTACAAATTGACTACAATGTATCTCTAGAAACGTTTTACGAATTTAGAAAAAGACTAGTATTATATAAAGCTCCCTTTTGTATGCCAAAGATCGATTGACTCATAGGTTTTAAGAGCTAGGGTCGCCATCAATCTTTGGAGGGCGGGACAGTTCTATTTTAGAACATTACTGGCAGAGATCTACTGAAATATACTCCAAAAAAGGCGTGATCATATAGGTAAATGTATTTCTAGCTGACTCAGCGATTTGTAGCCTGAATACTCATTAGCACTAAGTGAATGCGAAATGTGATGACCAGCAATGATAGTCTAGTATGACCTGTGGACTGAGTCCAAACTCAAGAGTTTGGACTCAGTCCACAGGTCATCAATGCCTTGGCATTAGGTATATACCATTACCTCAACAAAGTTACGTGCGTATTAATAGCGCTTAAATAGTGAAGGAGAAGATCGTAAGGAAACTTAAGATATTTTCTCAATGGTGTGTAAAGTTTGCCAATCCTAATTAATCAGCCAAATCATTCTTAAGATGACACCTGCGCCGAGCGATGGGATTCTAAATAGGATGATAAAAAAATTGAATGCGTAACTATTCTATTCTTAAGCTGTGTTTAGACTATGCGCGGCACACCTTCAAAATGAACTCAAGCGGAAACTTCACTATACAAGTCAAGTCGAACGATACCGCAGAGGAAAACGAACACGTCGCGAGCCTTTCTTCCATTTTTGTTGGTGTTGAATTTGTAAGGTGGCCGTGCACAGTTACATTCCGGTGCAAATTTACTAACGCGAGTTTTGTGTGTCTGTATTTATGTAGGTATAATAAACAGGGGGAGTGACTATTCTGATAGCATGATAGGTATTATTCAATCCCAAAGTTTAATGTTACAATTAGATACTAACAGCAACTAATCCAATTTATACAAAACGAGCTCACCGAATCTACAATCTAATAATATTTCAACGTCTATCATCATCAACCCATTAATGTCCCACTGCTGGGCACGGGTCTCCTCTCAATTGAGAGGGATTAGGCTGTAGTCCACCACGCTAGCCTACTGCGGGTTGACAGACTTCACATGCCATCGAGAAATTCTCTCAAGCATGCAGGTTTCCTCACGATGTTTTTCCTTCACCGTTTGAGCATGTGATAAATACGCACATAACTTTCGAAAAGTCAGTGACCTTGGGTTCGAACTCGAGACCTCTGACATCTCAGTCCACTGGTCACACCGATAGGCTACCACAGCTCTCCTTCTCTTTCAACGTCTAGTACCTATCTATCTATTCGGAGAAGTGAGAAAACAGCTGACTGTGCTAGTTTTAGTGCTATTAGGCAGAACTGACGCTATTATAAGTGGAATAGACTTAGTCGCGGTCGATGCGCTTTGTCAAAACTCGTGCTTAATTAAATTGGCCCGCGCGGCAAATAGCTGCGCCCGCCGACCACAGTCTATACGCAGCTTTATGTTACTGTTATAATAAATTTACAGCCTATCTGATGCTACGTCTAAAAAGGCCTTCAGTTTTATCGGTAACTAGATCTAGGTGAACGGGTGCGTGAGTTGTTCTCATCAAAATGTTTGTGATGTCAGGCTGAAGGTATACCCTCGGAAGTTGCTTATTTAAAAAAAAACATAATATCAGGTTTGTATCCTTGTTTGGCAGAGATGTTTAGACAACCAATTATGTAGCATGTCACACTAACATGAATATTAGACATTGAATGAAACTACTTTTTACAGTATATTGATACATTTTATTCTCAAGCGCTCTGTAAAATCACAATATCAAATCAAATGAAATCAAATCATTTATTTCAATTAGACCAATACAGGTGCTTTTGAATTGTCATATTTAATTGAATTTAGTTGCACGGTTCCAAAAGGTAGGTCTTATGGAGAAGAACCGGCAAGAAACTCCATAGATACTCTTTTAAATTAAATACAAAATTGTTGGTTTTGTTTTACAAAGATTTATGTATGTAATGTAATATCAATATGAGACTGGTGCAGTTCGATGTGAAACGTATGATTTATGCAGACAGGAAATAACTAAAACCAATTTAGGTTGCCATAACATGTATGAGCCGACCAGTCCCAACTGATAGCACCCGTTCACGAGCATGACGTGTGTATCGGCGTCCGTCTACTCAACCATGTTGTAGGGAATAAAAAGACCCGACACACAACGCCACCACCAGCAGGACATTTGAGTGAGCATGACAAGCCCAGACTGCCCGGCAACCGGTAGGCATTTTCAATTTTATAAAAAAAAAACAACATCAAAGCCAACATCAGTCTCATATTTTACAAGCTATTTTGCTAACTCAGTAACTATTGCGTTAATAAATCATAAATTAAATTAATAAATAATTAGCATGTCAATTTGTAAAAGTGTATAACTAAACATGTCAAATTGTATAAGTGTATAACTGAGCATGTCAAATTGTAAAAATGTATAAATATATTTTTATGTAAAACAAAAGAAGTCAGACCAATAAATACAAATAATAATAATAATCATGAGGCTAGTAAACCTGTGGAGCTGGACTAGCATTTTGCCAAACTTTTTTATCTGCAAGATAATCTTCTAATTTGTAATATGCTTTCTTGCATAGAGTAGACTTAACGATAGATTTAAATTTATTTTCCCGGAGGTTCAAAATTATTTCCGGAATTTTATTATAAAACCTAACACTATATCCCACAAAAGAGGTATGGACTTTAGCGAGGCGAAGCTGTGGCTGCATTAATTTTGACTTATTTCTAGTATTATAATTATGCAGTTCACATCTTTTAGTATGATGTGATATATTTTTCCTAACGTACATAATATTTTCAAAGATATACTGACAAGGCACTGTCATAATATTTATTTCTTTAAAGAGTTCCCTGAGTGAATCACGACTACTTAGGTTATAAATGGCTCTTATTGCTCTTTTCTGCAGTACGAACACTGATTCTATGTCTGCAGCACGGCCCCACAGCAATATTCCGTAAGACATGATGCTATGAAAGTAACTATAATAAACGAGTCTTGCGGTTTCTACATCCGTAAGTAGTCTGATTTTCCTAACTGCATAAGCAGCTGAACTCAGGCGTCCCGTCAAAGCCTTAATGTGCGGTCCCCATTGAAGTTTGGAATCTAGTTTGATACCTAAAAATACAGTCTGATCGACGAATTCGAGCTTTTCATTATTTAACATTATATTACAATCATCACTTCTAACATTTGGTAAGGAAAACTTTATGCATTTAGTCTTCTGCCCATTCAATACCAGATTATTAATAGTAAACCACTCATGGACCTTTAGAAGGGCGCTATTTACATCGTCAACATTTGGTGAACGTCTATCTAATCTAAAAATTAACGAGGTATCATCAGCAAATAACACCATCCCACATCAATTCTGGCACATATAAGGTAAGTCATTAATATATACCAAAAACAAGAACGGACCCAGGATAGAGCCTTGCGGAACACCCATTTTAATTTTGGAACCAGATGATTTAACTCCGTTTATTTGGACTTTCTGTACTCTACCTTGCAAATATGATTTTATTAATTTTAACGAGTTTAGCTTCAATCCATAATGTTCCAATTTTAGTAGTAGAGTATCATGATCCACGCAATCAAATGCTTTTGAAAGATCACAAAATATGCCAACGGCATCCTGTGACTCTTCCCAAGCATCAAAGATGTGCTTTATAAGCGTCACTCCGGCGTCAGTTGTATTACGCCCTTTGGTGAACCCATATTGCTGGTCATGAAAAAGTTTATGTGTATTGAAATGTGACAACATTTGGTTAAGCATATTTTTTTCAAAAATTTTACTAAATACGGGTAGAATGGAAACTGGTCTGAAATTTCCTGGATCTTTAGAATCTCCAGATTTAAATAAGGGTACTATTTTACTGTGTTTCATAAGATCCGGGAAGGTCCCCTGGTCAACGCATTCATTAAATATATTTGCTAGATGGGGTGCTATAGTATCAATTATTCCACTACAAACTTTAGATGATAAACCCCATAAGTCTTCAGTTGTTTTTATTTTTATATCTTTAAAAACTTTAATGACTGACTCTGGACTAACATACCTAAATTTAAAAGTAGCTGGACAGACAGTAACATTCTGTTTAAGTACGGCAACGGAAAGTGCGGAAGAAGCATTTAAACTCTTAGTTATTGTAAGGGGTATGTTCGCAAAATATGTCTCAAATTCTTGAGCCACTTCAGAATTTGTGGTTATAAGACCACGTGAATAGAATAGAATAGTTGTAATATATCCGAAACGGTATTAAAATAATATCAATTATACTGCGATAAAATCTAACTGGCAGTTTATTCATTGCTCTTAACAATTTACCGTCTTTATTTAAAAATTTAGTCAAAATTTGTCTCACTAAAAGTACGGATATCCTACAGAGATCCCTCTTACTCTCGACACGTACCCTCTTGAAGGATTCACTTCCAAATACCAAGACAATTTACAATGGCGGCCCCTCCATTTGTACGCTGCCCAATTTGGCCAAGGATTGAAAGTACGTGAGGAATTATGTGACAAAAATGTGCCTCATGCAGGAAAAATTGCGTGGAGACAGTTTTATAGCAAAATATTTTATTGAATGGCAGCGGCAGATTTCACACGGCCCGAAACGTCCGCGACAGGATTAATTATAATCGATATATTGCGATAAAATCCGTAAAAAGTAGTTTTATTTTTAATGTCTAATATGCATCTTCCCATTTATTATCCCATTCCCGGGTACAAGTATCCTCTCATTTGACAGGTATTACACTATAACAATGCTATATACCTATATAGCCTCTGTTGGCTTCACACGTTTTCGAGAAAACCTTTCGGCATTCAGGTTTCCTCGCGATGTTTTCTTTCACCGTTTGAACATGTGAAGAATTGGCGTAAAAAGTGTAAGAAATCAATCTATTTTATACATAATATAAACAAACCTCGGTAATATAAAGAATGTGCAACAAAATTATAGCTGTCATCAAAAATATTTTTTGCACAATATAAGATTAATGAAGGAAAAAAAGCATTTTTAAATCGTCTTTTTTATTTTTATAATGAAATTAACTCTTATTATAGATATAAAAAAGTGTCTGAAAACGTTGTCTGAAATCAGCGTGAAACGTGACTTTGTTAATAGAGTTTTTTCTTTTATAGCATTACTTTTATGAAGCCTATTCGTCGATTAAATAATGCTATAAAAATTATATCACTTTTTATTAGTGTCGTTAAAAAATCGAGATAGGAAGATTTGCGTCAGAATTGAGGAATTAAACTTTAATTTTATACTTTCTTTTTTTCTGGTAGGCAGTTTTAACGGGCTGGTAAGAAATGCTATCTTATAACTGTGAAAATAGCTTTACTTTTAAAATCGACTTAACTATTTTCGATAATATCCTAAACCTAAATAAGTTTGTTTCTTAGTCACAACAGGCTATCACGCTACTACTCCTAAGACCCAATCAATCATCAACAATCCATTAGTGTCCCACTGCTAGGCTCGGGTCTCCTCTCATTTGAGAGGGATTAGGCTATAGTCCACCACGCTAGCCTACTGCGGGTTGGCAGATTTCACATGCTATCGAGAATATCTCTCAAGCATACAGGTTTCCTCACGATGTCCTTGGGTTCGATTTGCAGGTCAAGCAAATTGTTATAGGGTTTTTCTATGAAATTCTAAGTAGCAGCTCGGAGATTGGGTTCGTGCCCGGTTGATGGCAATTGGCTTGCCCCCTATTAATCAGAATATGTTAATGCGTAACATACCGGTGAATAAATGTGGGTGAACATGAGTACACCTCTACCTAAGCCTTTGGGGACGAGAGGTGTGATGGTATATCTATTAAAATTCTTGTTTGAGTTTAATATTTGTCCTGTTAACGTAACATTAACACTGAAATGCTCCCCAGAGCTGTCACGAATATTGCCATTTTGCAGGTAACGTGGCAAAAATTCCACTAAAATTGTTCACGGCGCCGAATAACGGCTGCTATAAAGCGATCATTATCCCACGCGTGCTGTAAAACTTTAGTATTACCGTCATTTTTGTGTGGAAAGTTGTAAAGGTACATACAAGAACCGAATGACAGGTTGTAAAATGTTTTAGACTTGAATTTTCTAGACTATTTAACCTAAGATATAGACAGACGTGTTAAATCATTTTAGGGTTGTAAAAGAGAGTTCCCTCAACACGATTAATTTATATTCTCACCATCATAATAGCCTATAAATGTCTACTGCGGGAAATAGGTCTTTCTCAAGGAGTTCTTTGTAAATATTATAAAAAAATAAGAGGTAATAAGCTTATATGCTTGTGGTGTAATAAAACTTCTCAGAGCGGAGAATATTTTAAATGCTCGTATTTGTCCCATATATTATAATTTATCTTTAAATATCATTACTTTGAACTAGGCTTAATTATAAACTGACCAACTCTACAATGAAAACTTTGATGAATATAAAATTTGTATTCTTCCTATTCCGAATTCCGAAAGAAAATAACACTTGTATAGAACGTATTTTTCTCAAAGAAAAGTTTCAAGGAACGGTTTAAGCATGCTAATCTTACGGCCGAGCTCAGCCCGGGAATTTCAATTAATTCTATTCAATTTCGTATAATACTGCCGGCGTTATTTAAAACTAAACTCGTTTCGGGAATACCTGGGATTTTGTACTGTCAGCAAAAACGCGAGTCATTAGGTGACCGTGCATTTTGTTCGGGTATGGTCGTTTCGCAAAAATGGTGGATAAATTTAAGATAAATTAACAATAGCTTTTAGCGGATGGCTTTTATTATGCAGATTAAGTTGAAATATTATTCACATTAATCTGTATTTTGACTTCGTTTATGGGAAGGTTTTGTTTTTTTATGTCACAAGGGTGGCAAACCAACTTACGCCTCGCCTGATGGTAAGCGGTTACCGTAGCCTATAGACGTTTGCAACAACGGAGGTGTCGCTCGCACGTTGCCGGCCCTGTTAAACCGTCTCATCCTCATCAACCCATTATTGCCCCACTACTGGGCACGGGTCTCCTCTCATTTGAGAGGGATTAGGCTATAGTCTACCACGCTAGTCTACTGCGGCTTGGTTGACTTCACATGCCATCGAGAGATCTCTCAAACATGCAGGTTTCCTCACGATGTTTTCCTTCACCGTTTGAGCGTATGATAAATACGCACATAACTTCCGAAAAGTCAGTGGTGCGTGCCCGGGTTTGAACTCGAGAGCTTTGACATGTCAGTCCACTGGTCACTAGGCTACCATTCAACCATCTAGGTTTCTTAAAATAGGGGAGTTATTAAACTAACGGCAAACAGAATTCCCATGCTGTCAGAATAGGCCCCTAACGAGTGAATGAACCTAAATTATGCTCGAAATCTCGCAAAAGGATGGAACGACGTCAGTCGCCAGAGAATTACAGATACCATCACAGTTCAAAGGATTGGCAAGCTGAAGATACTGAAGTGGCACTGTATCGGTTAAACTTCTAAAACAAACCACGAAGTAGAAACCACGTCTTAGTGTAGAAAAATCGCCAGCCAGGTCGCGGGAGCTGACGATGGTACTATAATGTTGTTAATAGATAGGTGTAATAAAAATTCTACATCTTTCTATATATATATATATATTCAGCCAATGACACGCACTGCTGAGTGTGAGTGAAAGGCCTCTTATTTATCTCGCCACTGTTGCCGATCTTGTGCAAGCTGCACCCACTGATTCCCCACTGACCTCACAATATCATCTGACCATCGGGCTGGTAAAATTCTAAATATCTTGAAACTTTTAGGCGATTGTAAGACCGTAAAAATATTTTATTTAACCTTACCCAGTACAAAGAGTCTTCAGAAAAACAGTTATGATTTACCTGAAACAGAAAAATCGATATAAATATTATTATATTTATACGTTTGCTAACGTTGTTTTAAAAGACAAAGACTATCTGAATATTTAAATCTAAATAACACGAAGAGGGATAATGAACTTCATATCAATGTAAATCAAGTTAAAACTGGTTTAACCAAAAGTATTAAAATTATTATTTAAAGCTTCAGGAAAACAGATTCGCGCTGTAAGTATTAGATTGACAAAGTTTGAAACATTTTATTCAGAAATAGAAGACAAAATATCTGTAATTTTACTCGAGGATTAAACTGCCTTATTTTGGTACTCCTCAAAATGTTCTATTGACCGAGCTAAGCTGAAGTAATTTTCTGCTGCGGCTTCCCTTTCTAGAGTAATTTTCACTTTTTTTTTAAATTATATTTCCTCGCGTAAGTATTCCTGATGGGTTAGGCAGTGTTGATATGATGTATACTAATAGCTCAACGGTATATAGACAGGTATATCTATACATTAAAGGCAATCTTTATCTGGGCACAAATCCAGACTTCAAGCAGTAGCGTACTAAGAATTTCTAGAGTGGACACCGCGTTTGGGCAAACGTAGTGCGGGACGCCCTGCGACACGATGGTCCGACGATTTGAAGAAGGTGGCTGGCAGCGGATGAATGCGAGCTGCCCAAGACCGGGATGGTTGGTGCTCTTTAGGGGAGGCCTACGTTCAGCAGTGGACGGCACCAGGCTGATATATTATATTGTAGATGCTTATGCATTGTATAAAATAGATGATGATTACTCTTGAGACTCAATCATTATTGATGTCTCTGGCTGTTCAACACCAACAGCTGAAACCGTAGAAATTATGAAATTCGATAATTATATGGTTGTTTGCCGAGAATATCGTCAGCCATTTTTATTTAACGAACATGCGAGTACGGTAAGAATTCCGTCTTTGTAAGTTCGTGTGATGCGCATGAACATTAGAACCTAAGTTGTGGATAATTGCAAACAGAAATTAAGTATATACAACAAAAATACCCTGCTATAGCTGTTATGGTGGTTCTTCAAAAGGCCTATTCCTCCTTCCATGGTGCCACTTGCATATTCAATACTATTATATCTGGACTTTCAATGATACCATGATTCTCTGAGTTTGTTTCCGTGTTTCTTCTCATACATAGGTCGTCAGTTAGGATACACTGGCGCCAATTAGTAATTAAGACTTTGACTTGTAAGTTTCCTTAAAAAAGATCTATTTACAGAAAGAATTAAAGCATTATTATGTTTTATTCTTTTTTCGTTTACACTTTTTCATTACATAAAGTAACACTCAAATTAAGTTAAATTGGAAACATAAGCCATTAAAAATATATTCCAGCTGTGCTCGAAATAAAATTCAATTGCATTACCTACTAGGAGCACATACTCGCGTAGCGTTTTCTAGTAATTTTGTTTCGTACGAAAGGCTGAGTTAATACGACGCGAGCCCATCATTGGAATGAGTACTCAATGTAATGAAAATGTTACGAAGACATACATTGTTGTTTCTGAACTCCTGGTACCTACGCGAAGTTATGCGAGTGTTCTTTTATTACGTCATCGCTCTTTAAAAATAAGAAACTCTTCACTTGGTACTTTGTCTGTATGAGATAAACCGTATTCCATACCATTACATACTATACGTCTAAAACCCTGAGTGTTTCAGCAGAGATGTACAATTAAATTGTACACGCATAGTTTTCTCCTGTATATTTATATAATAGGAAATCGACAAGATCTTTTGCCTTAACTGGCTGGCTATATTAGTCGGAAAATTTAGGGCTATACGGATTATATAATACTTAGCCATAAAAAAAATACAAACTAATGTGTTTCGTCAAAAAAAAAAAAGTCTGGTGAGGGACATCCTTATTACCTAGCTAGTAAAAAATAGCTTACACCTACCAAATAGACATACAAAATTTCGTAATAATCCGTCTAGCCGTTTCGTTCAGCGACAAGTACTATAAATAAATAAATAAATAAAATGCGTTTAATTCAGGTATGTTCACCCATATTTTTACATTGAAAAGAAAATAAAAAAATTAATTCTAATTATTAATATTGTTATTGTCCCTCTATCCAACACTATATGTGACATGCTTATTACAGCAGTGACGGATATAGGGACAATAAACTCTAGCTGCTATCATAGCCAGTACGGTGTTCGCGCTGTCCCGCACTCTGCGTACCAAAGACGCACACCTTTTGCGCATGGTCGCATGAAAGCAATCGATGCGTGCTGCTGCAAACATGCCTGAAGCACTGCAGAAGCGGGGCAGCCCCAGCACCGCCCTGAATGCATTATTAAATTGGACACGGAGGGCGCTGTAACTCCTCTGCGTGTAGTTTGCCCATAAGCTGCATGTGTACAGTGAGGTACAGTACGCTTGAAAAAGTGCGACTTTCACTGTATGCGAACATCGCACAAACCTACGGGCCAACATATTCGCTCTTTTAGACAAGGCCCTCCGCTCCCGCTCAATGTCAGCATGATCCCCGAGGTCAGCTGTAACTATATGCCCTAGATATTTAAATTGAAGAACTCTGTCTAAAGGGACACCATTTAGTCGAACAGGTGGTATACTATCTGGGCATCTAGCACGTACGTCCTCGAAGACCATGTACTGACCTTTGGTCACATTGTATTGTAAACCTTGAATACATGCGTACGTCTCACAAACACCTATGAGCTCTCTGAGGCCACCGATCGATGTGCTCAGAAGCACCATATCGTCTGCGTAGCTCAGATTGTTGACACACACGTCGTCAATGTGGCAGCCGATACGGAGACTACTGAGCTCGACGATCAATGAGTTTATGTACAAATTGAATAACGTTGGCGAAGTCAGTCCCCCCTGCCTCACGCCACACATCAGCCGATACGGCTCCGACATTGTCCCCGCCCACCTGACCCTGTTGATCTGGTGTGCATACCAATACTTGAAGATAGTAACAAGTTCTTGTGGCAAGTTGATATTCTCCAGTTTTGTCCAGAGAATATCATACACAACCAAATCAAACGCCTTTGACAGGTCGAGGAAACACGCATATACAGGTGTATTGCGTTTAGTGTAGTAGCTGACGGTATGCTTAAGACAAAGAATGGCGCTTTCTGTTGATAGTTTGGGTCTAAAACCAAACTGGTTGTCGTGTAAGTTTATGTGCTTATCCAGCTGTGTATCAAGCAAACCGTCAAATATTTTGGCTATGATTGTTGCCAGGGAAATAGGCCTATAATTGGTTTTGTAACTAAGGTCGCCTGTTTTATTTTTCACTATGGGCACTACCACGGTCTCTATGAGATCCGAGGGCAAGTAGGAGTGGCCCACACACAACGAGTATAACATTGCTAGTACTCTGGCATGTACATGGCTAGTACATGTTTATTCCAACCCATTATATGTGGCGCACTCCGACCCCGCCTTGTGCCAGCTCTACCTGCCACAGAAGAATCACAGAGGGCAGAGACAATATTAGAGTATAGTTTATCTATGACAAGTCGGTGATCACTGTTGTTACAATAAGAATCAGCACAACTTACACACTCACTCGGGAAATCAATTAATTTCAAATATTTATGACACTCTTTAGCATATTTGATCACGTGTTCCTTGCTTCGCACACCCCAGACTATATTCCGATTGCTAGTAGGTATTCTATAAGGCAACTTGGCTGTTAATAAATCTAAGTTGCATTCCACAATAAGAGGAAAATGATCTGACCAAAAAGTGTCATATTTGACATAAACATTCGCAATACTTTGCGTAGCCGACTGTGTTACAATACAATGGTCCAACCAGCTACTGGACCCGTGTGCTTCGCTTACAAATGTGTATGTACCAGAATGAACTCCAAGAAAATCAATATCAATACATGACCAACACTGCTCGTTACAAAAATTTAAGAGCTCATAATAAAATAATTCATATATATTGGCACTATAATCACCTAACATAAAAACGGATTCAATTCCATATTCGTCTATTATAGCACTTACCGAGCTTAAGCAGTCCGTAAAATCCGGTAAGTTATCACTCGAGTTGGTAGGCATGTATATACTCATCACAACTATTGGCCGCTCACTTGTTATTATTTTAATAGCACAAACACGAGCATTGTCACATTTTAAAACTGTCACTTGTTGGAATACACAAGTCCTCCACAGCAATGCAACGCCGCCGTATGGTCGCCCACGTAGTATGCCGGCAGACGTGTCAACCGCTGATGTGCCCGTGTTTCCGAAACCGCAGTCAATCGTACTCAGAAACGGTATATCCTCCGGCAATAACCAAGTTTCTTGCAACGCAATTATATCACAAAAGCGACATAACTCCCTAACATTGTCTGCAGAACGCTTTATATTTTTACAATTAAAACTTGCAAAACGATATTTATATAATGAACTATTCATTGTTATATTTATTATAGCCGTTAGCAGATAATGCTCGGTTCGAATTTTTGCGTCTGAAATTAACAAAACGCCTAAATATGACACCTTTGGGCCATATGTTCTCGTCTAGGTACAACGACAGCTTGGTTTCAGACACTAGAAATTTGTATGCGCTGTGACCTTTTTCTTTTTTCATTAAAAGTTTCTCCAGAGACACAGTATCCTGTGTCTTCTTACGTATGTATTCAATAATGTCGTTCTCTGTTGTATCATTGTGTATATATGACACGAGATTTTTATACATACATATGTAGCATCTATCTAGCTACATTCGAACTACTAATCCTATATCGCGCAAGTGATATTTGCACGCGAAATAGGATAAATCCCGACATCAACCGTAGGGCAGTAGCCCGCCAGGCATGACACCTCGCATGGTCGGAGGATCCTCCTTTTCAAATGGAGGGATTCACACCTCCTTCTCTACATACATATATAAGATTAGTATCGACTGTCCGTGCGTGTGTTTGTGTGAGCGCATGGGGTGAGATTTAAAAGTACAATCAATTATGGACCTTATAGAGCACAGCAGACCTTTGTTTTTATCCGATATAAATAACATCAAAGCTGCATTAACATGTAGATAAATAAAAATGTTGAAAGCCTATCAAAATGTAGAGTGATTACATAGAACATTTTCCTCAGTGACACTTAATCCGAATCTCGCGACAAATAAAACAAAATAATATTTCCCCAAGAAAAATAAAGACTGGCGAAGTGCGTTCTCGTTTGACTAAGGGTTCCGTAGCAGGGACGAGTAATTTAATACACGACATCTTGACGTTTTCCCATGACGAAACAGAAACTAAGATTGGCCAAACCTAATATAGATATATTATATTTGATTACCATGCATTAAAAGTACTGCTATTTTTTGTAGATCACTTTTTTTAGTAAGTTATGTGTATGCAGAGTCAGTATGAAGCAAATAGATATGTTAACGACTTATAAAGTACGATTATTAAGTTTTTTTTAATACTCAAAGGTATATTTTTTAATGATATAATTGCATTACTGTGTGTGAGAGCGCATAGAAAGATTAATAATACATGTTTGGCGCTGTGTAATAATGACCGGAACTATTTATTTATTTATTTATCATGACATTATGATACAGCGCCATCTAACTTCAAGCTAAGCAACGAGGCTTGTGTTACGGATACTAAATGGTTGATAATAATTTCAATTAAATGGAACTAATGAGCTGTGGTAGCCTAGCGGTGTGACCAGTGGACTGAGACGTCAAAGGTCTCGAGTTCGAACCCAAGGCACGCACCACTGACTTTTCGGAAGTTATGTGCGTATTTATCACAAGCTCAAACGGTGAAGGAAAACATCGTGAGGAAACCTGCATGCTTGATAGCATGCGAAGTCTGCCAACCCGCAGTAGGCTAGCGTGGTGGACTATAGCCTAATCCCTCTGAAATGGGAGGAGACCCGTGCCCAGCAGTGGGACGTTAATGGGTTGATGATGATGATGATGAAATGTAACTAGACATCATTATATTGAAATAAATAATAAAATCGTGCAAAAAGCATTTTGTTTTTATGCGAAGTCTTGTAAAGACCACACTATTGTAATAGTGAATTCCTGTAATGATATGTAGTTGTCATTGTATTAAATAAATAAATAAATAAAAACAAATAAATATTTTGTGTTATGTTCAGACTGTATATTGTTAAGACTACATTAAAACTTCTCGGGAACTCTAAAAATGGTGTCAGAATTTCTTCTCAGTTTTTACAATTGCGAGTATCGCCGTGGGCACTATTCCTTGCTTTATTTTTTAACAAACAGTCTCGGCTAAGTGAACGCCAAGTAAGACCTACTTTTCCAGTATTTCTAGTGCTTCGTTTTTTTTATAGTTTTTTGTTCAAGTGCTTTTCTTTTCTCTTCACTGACAATAGAGTCTAGATTTGAATAAAAGATTTGAGCTGTTTACGAATAGTTTTTCAATAGGATTTGAAGTTTGTTTTCTTTTATTGTGTCTTAATAACCTGACTAGTTCACGCCAATGCCAACATTATTACTGGTTTTTTTATGGGTGTTTCTAGAGTGAATTTAGTAATAATAATATAGCTATACATATTTTTGCTCGTTGTCAACTTGCTGAAATATGCTTCTTGTAGTTTGTAAACGGGTGTAAAAGTTAGCACTATGTTTGTGTATAAATTGAGTAGTAAAATATAATATTATTTATGTTTCTATATAATTTTATTTAACATACATACATACATACACTCACGCCATTTTCCCATGGGGGTGGGCAGAAACTACAGAATGCCACACGCTACGGTCCCTGCACTTTTGCCTCGTCCACATCCAATTTTATTTAAGTACTTAACATTTGTTATTATTAGGTATAAAGTTATAATTATGTACCTATTTGTTGTGTGCTGGGTAACCTATTTTTCAAAAGGCTTACTATAACTATGGTTTGTTGGAAGAAAACTCATAAATGAGTAAAGCTTATCATTTTTATAACATTTTACATAACATACATATTATAAAATGTTATAATATGTACCTTTACACACACTCACACCTTTTACCCATTGGGGTGAGTAGAAACTGCAGAACGCGCCACGATCCGTGCCAACTACTTTTGCTTCATGCTCAACTCAAACTTATCATCACTATACTTTCCAAAAGCGTAAAAATATTCATACCGAGTTTAAATTGTATCGATAATACATCCGACAATTTATAGCGATTGAAACGAATTTGAAACGAACTACATATCCGCACGCTCCCCATTAAGTCGATTCTAAATTGCACAATAATTCCACACGCGAACGTGGCCGCTACAAAATCGATACTCGCTACAGTTTAAAACCGGTATTAGGTACCAACATTGGTATCCAAGTAACGGCTCGGAACGAGTATTAAGGACCGGTTCACCGCGTTGTATCTGTACTACATACAGTAGATCCTAAAATGTAAAAGTTGATAAAATTATTCTTTTTGTATAATATTTAACATAACATACTATAACGCCTGTCGTCTCCGAAGAGTTAGGCAGAGATGTACTTATGTACACCTTAATATCACCGGTATGTTTTAGGTCCAACGTAATAAGGGGTGATTTGCCTACAGCCATCAACCAGGCACGAATCGAAACACCAAGCCACTATTTAGAATTCCATAGAAAAACCCAATAACACTTTGTTCGACCTAGAATGGGAACTCAAGACTTTTTGATTATCAGTTGCACTTACGATCATTAGACCAATGTGTCAGTTTTGTATATTCTAGAGATTAGTATATAATCAATATACCACGATAAGATCGGTAAAAAGTATTTTATTTCAATAAAACAATTTTACTCAAATCAGGATCATCCGAAAGTCGGTATCCGTCACTCGATTCCCGCCAAATAGCGCCAAAAATCGATGTCAGAGATACCAAGCAAACAACATAACGATGTAGGAAGTTGAAATGTTGCCAACATAACAGCCTGGGAATATTCGCCCCTTTTATTTGTCACGGCGACACGTTGTCTGGCCTGAAGTTTGGTGTTTTGTGCCTTTGTTTCAGGCCCGATGCCCGATGTATCGGGTTTTTCGAGCCCCAGTTCTGAGGGTAGTCGGTTGTAAATTTATTACGTTGTAAAATATAGTGGTCTGTTTTCAGATTGATGTTTTCAAGCCGTACGAGTTATGACTTTTTACTGTTTAGGAATTAGCTCATATTAAGGTATTTGTCTAACTTAATAAGTCACGTAGGTACATACATATATTTGTTTTAATTTATATGTATATATGTACTAATATAAAACCTTATACAAATGGATAAAAACAATCTATGCATTTCGTCAACTATCTATTATATTTTCTGCGTGAAAGATATCATCTAATCAAAGATTTCGCCTGTATAAAATTATACACAAAGCCTACTATAAAACCATATTCAAATACGATTTGATGACTCGACACCGCTTGCAGTAGCTGAGCCATCTGCTTTTGCGACACGGGTTGCGGGTTCGATCCCCACACGGAGCAATTTATTGTACGATCTTAAAGGTCCAAGTCTGGGCGTTTGTGTATGTGAAAAAATGTTTTTGTAAACGCACCTACGTCACAAGAGACAATCATATTATGGGGCAACGGTTACAAAAATACTTTGTATAAAAATGAAATGATACTTTTTTATAAAACGCTTTATCTTCATATTTTTTGTTTCAGTGTATAGGGGATACACTGAAACAAAAAACTATGAAGATAAAGCCTAGATCAGCTAGAAAAGTACACAAAATTAGGTTCATTTTGTTTACGAAAGAGTCGAGTTAGCGCCCAAACAATATTGCACGAGTGGATAATTTTCTCGACGCAGCCTGTTGTGATCACTCGCTTAGTTCATGTTTTTGTTACGCCCGAGAATTCAAGCTTACAAGGAATAATAGAGATTAAATAATTTTGTCTATAAGTTTGGTCAATTGAATTGATAATTTGTAGGATACGTTGATTAATAATAAACTAGCTACCTCCCGCGGCTTTGCCTGCATGGTACGAGTATATAGATAAAAAGTAGCCTATGTGTTAATCCTGGTAATAAACTATATGTATGCTAAATTTAATTCAAATCTGTTAAGCGGTTTTTGCGTGAAAGAGTAACAAACATCCATTCATACATCCAAACTTACAAACTTTCGCGTTTATAATATTAGTAGGATAGTCATATGTGTATCGAAAATACGCTTATAATGATTTTAAAATTTTGGTAATGAATGTTATAGGCTCGCCCCCTATTACATGGGACCTAAAACATACCGGCAAAATGTGGAACTACATTAGTACACTTTCGCCTAACTCTTCGGGGCGAGGTGGGGTGTTATGTTATGAAAAGAAAAAAAATTAGAAGATTTTTACAGGGTCGGCATTTCGCGAGCAACACGCAAACGTCCATAGACTACGGTAACCGCTTACCATAAGGCAGACTCTGTAAGGTTGGTTCCTACCATAGAGGTACTAAATGTTCTAACAAAGATAAGAATTTGTAAGACAAGAAAAAATATTAAGATATAAGTGTTTCCTTGCTATACGAATTTTCTTGTGTCGTATTGATATTAATGGAGCTGTGGTACAACGACTTAAAAAAAGTAGTTAATATATTTACTTAGTACCTAAAATATAAATTAATATTGTTTTTTCGGCATGAACGTTGTATCTAGTTCATTATATGTTTATCTCAACACTACAGTGTAGCATCACGTAAACCATTTATTACGGTACTTATCATAAAGACTGTAATAAAAAATATAAATTTATACGTACATATATAATATGTAAGTCTTGCCCATAGCTGTGGGTCTGCCAAGTACTCAGAATAGTTTTTTGAGCAAAAAAATATAAGCATCATGGCTATCAATTTAAATCGGAAAAAGCTTAAGAATAGCCCATGGCTCCGATGCGACAAAAAGTGTGACAATGTCTATAACGCGTGAAAAAATGGCACGGATTTAAATATTTTTATATTTACATTGAAACACTTTATCATTATATGAACCGTTAGACGTCCAGTGCTGGACATAGGTCTCCTCCAAGGATGGCCACGACGACCGGTCATGCGCCGCCCGCATCCACTAAATTCCAGCGACCTTTACCAGGTCGTCAGTCCACCTTGCCGGGGGCCTACCCACGCTGCGTCTGTAGTACCTGGTCGCTACTCTATAACATTGAGGGCCCATCGGCCGTCCGTTAAAAAATGGTGAAACATTTAAATTAAAACAATTCGTATATAGTATTAATCCTACTACACATCAGTCTATCAATTAGGAATGTCTGCCCTCCAGCCCACATATAATATGCTACGTACACTGTATTACAATAACAACATTATACATGCATACATATATAAAGTAACTTCACCAAATTGAACCCAACACTACGTACGTGTCAGTTACATTTGACAATGTTAATGTGTGAATGATCTGACCTTGCATGTAGCATATTGACAATATGCGGTACCGCATGCATTCTAAATTGATAATCTGATTTATAGATGAATTAACACCAAATGGTATTTTCATTTTAGTTTTTAAACGTCATTGATTTCCACAAAGTGACACCTAGTTCTACAAATTACATACATAAGTACATAATAATAAAATTTAATATTCTGTTTATTTAAAATAATGTATATAACATTATTTTAAATAAACAGAATATTAAATTTTGAATGAATTTAATATTCTGCCGCAAATAATATAGTATGTGCTGACACGGCTTTATCAAGCATCTAGCCCCGTGAGACTTGTAGCGGTTAAGCTACGCGCTACGAGGGTGTAAATGGCGTAGCGACATTAACGTGTCAGCTACGTAGCGCGTAGCAACAGTCGTTACGATTTCTATGCCATTGAATAAGAATCTTAAAACGTTCTAAAACGGTATCATTCTAAAAAAACAGTAAATTGATTTTCTTCGCTAGATTATGTGTGCATTATTTTTAACCGACGACCCAAAAAGAGGAGGTCGAAGTTATAACAAGTTAACGTGTACATATATTTGTGTGCATGTGTCATCGCAGCTCCCAAATGGAAAAACCAATTAAAAAAAAAAATATTGGAATTTTGAATTCATCGAATTGAAAATTGAAAAATACCCTTCATAAATTAACGCTTACCACACATACATATAAAACTACCAATTATAACATTTTATAGTATAGATATAACTTCAATAAAAACACACATAAAAAATGCTAAGCATTTTTGTTTTCTCCAAAAACGCCAGAAAACAATAGAGCCCAACATTATACAGAAACCAAATGTTATCATATTAGGCCGTAGTTATATTCGGAATGACTATAATAACAAATAAACTTCTCTAATGACCATTCTAAGTATGTAGGAAGAATGAAAAACGTGTTATTTCCTCATATTCTCCGAACATAAATAGTTATAAAAATGTAATCTTCCACGGTTTAGTTGCCGAGGCAATAATACCTCCTTACGATGTATGAAGAGATGTGATCTCATACATTTAGCAATAATACCAGTCTTAGGAAAATACAATTGTCGTTCGGATTTCGAAATGATCTGTTTTAGGTTATTTTTATGTAGGATGTGTGTTTAGATCGTATAATCAGCTATATTACATTACGGCTAGCCGTTTTGTAATGCGGCGGTTCAACAATAAGCCGGATTTAACGCGGCTGAATAAAAATCCACCGGAATGTATTCGGCACCATAGGTTCTTCAACACGGCTAGCCGCAGTGTAATACAGCGAGTTGTTATCCGCCGGTTTAAGAATTTTTAGTTCCCATTTTTGACAATCTCGGCGGATTATTTAGGTACTATTCATTATTAATTATTTGATTCGAATAGCGAAAGAATTTTTAAGACCAGTTTGTCAGTGGAAATGATGGAAGGGAGTTACTTGGAAGGACTTACGCCGATCTAATTGGTGAACTACTTCAAAAAGGTCAGGTGCGCAGTACTCGTAACCGGCGCGCGTGCATGACAACATGTATGAAGGTGGACGAAGCAAAAGTAATATGTATGAGTGTTTTGTATCAGTCCTACATTATTGTGTATTCCGATTACAATCCGATTTATGCAGAACGAGCCCATGATATAATTTTAGATCTCATAGAGTCATTGACGGCTGAATGGCTGTCAAAGAATGGTTTCCAAACAACATCAACACAAAAAATTTGTTGTTTTGGCGGTTAAAAAATCCTGAGTAGATTAATATGTTTACTATTACTCTTCTTTTTGACTTCCTCAGTCAAACATTTAAAAAATAAAAGCATAACACCATCAATATTCATCAAAAGGAATCATTAGTATTATCAATATGTATGTATTTCCTGCAACACAATTAACGTATAACTGTTTAATAACAAACTTATATTAACGAGTTATAAAATACGTTAATAGCAGAAATATCCGCCCATATTCTGTTACTATAACAGAAGTTTCCGTAATCTGCTTTTCAAATAGTTAGTGAACTCGGATAACTATTGGCTGAGAGGGATCGCTTTCTCTGAGTTTGTTGTTTGTTGGAGCCGAGGCTTGAACCAATCCCAGCTAAATCTAGATCGGATAGACATTCTTACGTGTGCGATTGTTTTCGTAATTTGTTGTTGAGATTTCTTTGTCAATCAGAATTGGAAATTGTTACAATCCTACTACTATTATAAACGCAAATGTTTGTTAGTGTGGATGTATGTATGGATGGATGTTTGTTACTCTTTCAGGCAAAAACCGCTGAATAGATTTGAAAGAAATTTAGCATACATATAGTTTATTACCGGGATTAACACATAGGCTACTTTTTATCTATATACCATGCGGGTGAAGTCGCGGGAGGCAGCTAAGATATTTTTAAGATTGAGTATAATGCCAAACTTGATAATTTTATAAATATATTGCTTTTTTCCTTTAGTACATATTTTATGTTAATTGGAATATAGAATTATAATGACAGTGATGTCACTTAGCCAAACTGTTGAGTAGTTTAGATTTAGTTGCTAAAAACAGACGCACATCCATATATACATAATTAAACATTATTTTTTTTATAATATCGTTGCACAATCCACATTCAGCCAAGCTGCAGTAGGCTAGCGTGGTGGACTATAGCCTAATCCCTCTCAAATGAGAGGAGACCCGTGTCCAGGACTGGGACAATAATGTGTTGATGATGATGATAATGAATGCACATTGAAGATACACCAAAGATCCCAAAAAAAGAACTCAAAAATGATGTAGTAGAGTCAATGGCAATTTTAATCATAGGTATTTGAATATACCCTCTATATAAAAAATAATAGGTCTAAAACAACTCTCTTCTCTTCCCAAAGTCATAAAATATTACACTTTCATGCAAAACTTGTAGCAATAAATAACATCTAAAAAGCCAGTCTTACGCAAATTATTTCATGAAACACATTACGCTATTGTTGTTAAGTAAAAATACTTAGTTTCGTGTCACAAAGACGTAAAGTTTCAACAATAACTTCGGAACTAATCTTCGATTTAGAACTCGAGAACAAACTTCAGAGCCCGCATCTAGAGTTTTGAGGAATGATGGCATTAATTCACCATATATATATAACCCCTATATCAATACGACGTGGTGTTGTAAGTTTGACGTGTGTGTTTGTGTATGTGTGTAGTGGTGTATTGATGATATGGTAGGTGACAATGAGGTGCTGGTATGCTGGTGCCAAGAAGAATAAAGAAAAACAGCAAAGGAGATACATTTCGTGTTTATTGGAACACTGTGTAGAAGGGGCGTGTTGCCATCGTACCTATACAACATGTTAAACATTTTAATGTTGGTATTGCTATAATAATACAAACATCGTACGTGTGTGTCTGTGTCTGTGGCAGTAAGCTATGTTTGATTGAAATCAGTGCAAGATGGCCGCCGATTTTATTATTATTATTATTTTGTGTCGGAGTTTTTTTTAATATTTTTAACCGACTTCAAAAAGGAGGAGGTTCTCAATTCGTCGGAATCTTTTTTTTTTATTTTTTATGTATGTTCACGAATTACTTAAAAACGCCTGGACCGATTTGCAAAATTCTTTTTTTGTTTAAAAGGGTATACTTCACAGATGGTCCCATTGTAACCACATCACGATCTGATGATGGGATCCCAGGGAAATCGAGGGCAACCCTCAAATTTTATAAATTTATAGGCAATTATCACATTTTCAATATATTTACTATAATTGTTCCAGTATTTGCGTCTGATAATCATCATTTGATGTTGATGAGCTGATGATGGAAGGTAGAACTCCTCAACAGTTAAGAGTTAAAAGAAAATTCTTTCAGTTATAGGCATTTATTACATTTACATGTATTCTCCAAAGCTGTTCAAGTATTTGCATTTGAAAATCACCATCTCATGTAATGTTCTGATGATGGAAGGTACAACTCCTCAACGGTTAGGAGTTGAAGGGAAAATCTTTCATAATTATATGTATATATGGATCGATAGTTGTATTCTTTCAGGCTATTAGATTGACCTGATATGAAAAGTTTAATATATACAACCCTAAAAAGAAAAAAATAAATTAGCTTTTTAAAAAAAGAAAAACCGACTTCAAAAACTAAAAAGCAAAAAATAACTTCATACAGGTTTACCTTTTTTTTAGTTTTAAAGGTATGAAGTCGGTGCCAAGCCAAACGTAATAGTAAGTACACTCACCGCGAGTGATCTTGAGCAGGGTGGTTAAAACCACCACATCATCGGCACCGACTTCATACCTTTATGAAGTTATTTTTTGCTTTTTAGTTTTTGAAGTCGGTTTCTCTTTTTTTTTAAAGTTAATTTTTCATCATCAACTCAATTATTGTCCCACGGGGCTTCTTCAATTTTTTTGGTTAGTAGACTTCAAATGGCATCGAGAAAATCTCTCAGGCATGCAGGTTTGGTCACCATGTATTGCTTCGCCGTTTGAAAATTAGTGATTTGAGCGTGCCGTGGAATCGAACTCAGGACTTAAGAATATATTTTGATAGTGGACCAATATATCAGAAAACAAGGTTTATGAGGTCAATAGGATTGCCATAGGTGCATGAAATGTTAGGACCTCTCAAAACTATTCTTTTATTTGTATCGGATATCTGAAATATGTAGGAAGATTATTTTGTATTATTATTTTAGTGTTATACATTCTTTTTAAGATTTTCTATAATATTATTTTCTATGTTATTATCTATGTTGTAATGTATCGACTATAATGTATTTGATCAGTGTATCTCAATTATTGTATTCAAGCGATTGTTCAATCGATGTATTCACCCGGTTTAGTCAATAGGTGTATTCAATCGGTGTGTTCACCCACTATAACATTCAAGAAATACCTGTGTACTCCCTCAGATATTACCAATTCCCTACTAGCCTAAATATGTATTTATATAGCCTAAATAGCTAGTGACCTACCCCGGCTTTGCACAGTGCAGATGTAGGTGTTTAATAATTATTATTAAAAAAGAAATATAAACTCCAAACAGTAAGGGTTTGTTTTGGTAATATTTTCACGGCTTGCAAAATATAGCCTCTTGGCATTATAGATAATGTAGCATTCTAATGGTAAAGGATTATTTAGATCAACCCAGTAGTTTCGGAGTCTATTAATAACAAACAAACAAAAATCTAATCTTTCGTCTTTGTAATAGTTTGGATAATATTTATTCCACTCCTGTCAACAATTCCAGAAAAAACTAAAAATAAACGTAAATCTATTTTATGAATAAAACAAAAATATACCTATTGTTTGTATCAATGATTAGTTTCCCTTTTATCTATTCGCGGAAGCAAAATAATCTGGAACATTCTTGCAAAAACAATAGAGGATCAATCAAACAATCAGATCGTTGGAACTGGAAATAACTTGAGGCAAATTGTTTATATTACTGTTGTTGTAAATAGAGTCTTTGTGCTTTGTAACACGTTTGAAAATACAATGTTTGGTTGGTCGCATCAAAAAGTATCAGTATCTGAAGTAGATATACATTATATAATCTCTAATTACCCTATATATCTGCCTCGTTGGTCTAGTGGTCGTACAGTGCGACTGCCGAGTAAGAGGTCCTGGGTTCGATTCCTAGGTCGAGCAAAGATTTATTGGGTTTTTTGTGAAATTCTCAGTAGCAGCTCGGAGTTCCGATTCGAGCCCGTTTAATGGAAATAGGCTCGCCCCCTATATATTATTGGTCCCGCCGGTATGTTATAGGTCCTATGGAGGGACCTAAAACATACCGGCGAAACATGGGTGTACATTAGTACACCTCTGTCTAACCTTTCGGGGATGACAGGCGTGATGGTATGTATGTATGTATATGTATGTAGTTACCCTAGAACGAAATAAACGTTATTTGGTCTAAGTATAACATGGTTGAGTTTATATGAATTACTTATCTAGCAAACAGGAATACTTTCCATAATAAAATTAAAAGCAATCATTACAATACTACACTTCTTTCTATACATCGATCATCATCATCATCAACCCATTAATGTCCCACTGCTGGGCCCGGGTCTCCTCTCAATTGAGAGGGATTAGGCTATAGTCCACCACGCCAGCCTACTGCGGGTTGGCAGACTTCACATGCCATCGAGAATTCTCTCAAGCATGCAGGTTTCCTCACGATGTTTTCCTTCACCGTTTGAGCTTGTGATAAATACGCACATAACTTCGGAAAAGTCAGTGGTGCGTGCCTTGGGTTCGAACTCGAGACCTCTGACATATCAATCCACTGGTCACACCGCTCGGCTACCACAGCTCTTGATATACATCGATGTTTGTATGAAATATGATAAAATCTCAATAATGTTCGTTAAAACTTATCAGGATCTAAAGTTTTCGGTTTTTAACGGTCCAACTATTTTTCGCTCATTTGTAACCGATATCTTTTTAAAAGTTAAGATGATTTTTTTTTCATCATAATATAATTTTGCGAGAAACGTTATAGGTCCAGCTCAGATAATAATGTTTTCCTAAAAAAATATTATGAAAATATTTAAAAAGAACTAATTTTTTCTGATTATATATTTTAGCAGGTTTCAAGACAGCAGAAGAATTTTACTGAAATACATGAAAGTTTTTCAGTAAAATTATTCTGCGGTTCGATTTCATTGACATTTTCGAAGTGTCATTATGATCTTAACAATGATGGAAGAGGATTGAGATTCGATTTAGAGGTAAGGCATAGCGAGATTGTTCGCTCAAATTGAGCTGCCTGACTGGGGAAGTACCTACGCCTTACAGAAGACGAATACGCGGTGTATCAACAATAGTAATATTTCTGCGAGTAAGTAAGGTTACCAGAGCTCGTTGGGGGAGTGACTATTCTGACAGCATGGGCATTCCGTTAGCTGTCAGTTTAGTAATTCCCTATTTTAAGATACCTAAACGGTTTCTGCGGGGTTGGCAACGCATATACAAGCCTTCTGGTGTTGCAAATCTCGTGGGCGGCGGTAATCACTGGCCATTATGTGAGCCGCCTGCTTGTTTGTCCTCCAGAGAAATCATTAGTTCAAATTCATTAATTCAAAACCCGTGCCGTGAGAGTTGGACAGCAGTCTGATAAAGATAGCATTATTCTAGCTTAGTCAAATTCCAGCTGCTAATATGACTTCCACATTGGCTTAGAGGAGCTGCAGTGGTGGGCAGTGGTGGGCTAAAATAGCCTCTTCGTATATTCCAGGCGATTTATGGTGTATTGTCTGAGAGACAACTTGTTTGATGGTTTTTTAAACCGATGTGAGAGCGACACACCCTGCCACAGGCCTGACATGGGAAATTTGTGGTGACTGTGGCTGTGACATCTTCTTGGTGTTTCTTTTTGGATAGGCAGGAGTAGACTAATAAAAATATGAGCTCCATAAGCCCTTGAACCAATATAGTCGGAGATGGTGCAGTGTGTCCCATTCGAGAACAAACATACCACATATAAAACAATATGATGCACCGCAAAAGACACAATACATTGCTCTATCACCACACAATGTTGCAATTATCGTCCCAGCATGCCAGGCACTGGTTGACTTTGCACAAATGTGACCGTTCATTATACATTCTCGTTAGTGCAGGGACATCTAAGGGGAAGGCAAAGTGGCTATTTGGTTAATGAGCCTGTCTAAACGGTGGTCCATGTTCTTGCAAGAGTATTTATGAGGCATTCGTCACAGACTGATGCATTAGCAAAGACAATTACATGTGCCTTAAATTTAATGGAATACTGTATCCGATGAAATCACAATTGTATACATACATACATACATACACTCACGCCTTTTTTCCCATGGGGGTAGGCAGAAACTACAGAATGCCACGCGCTACGGTCCCTGCATACCACTTTTGCCTTGTCCACATTCATACATCTCGTCATGCACGCGCGCCGGTTATGAGTACTAATTATTAATAATATGTCCTTGGGCTACACTAACTTCTTCCCATCAGGTGGACTATTAGATTGTTTTCCACACTCGTGGTAAAAAAACATTGCGCCCATTGGGTCTTCATAAATATTAAGTAAGTACCAACATTTTAAACATAAAAATGGAATTCATAAATTTTGCGACCATACAGCGTTTGGTTATGTAAACCATGTAACGAGAGCATATTAAATATCATATAGGTAGATACCCAACGTGTGCATGAATTAATTCTCTGAACATATTAAAAGAATTTCCGACAAACGCGAGCTCGGAAATTCAATATGAACATCACAAAACCACTGAAATACGTCTGTTAAAAATTTTCATTATCAATTTTCACGTTTCAACCGCTTCGTTGAATTAAAAATACCCGAGGAAATTGTGGAACATTTGTATTTACATATGAAATGAAAACGGAAAAGGGTAGATATTAAATATATGTACATAATATGATATACGATCGTATTGTAGTTTAAATTTATAGACTACATTATGGAGATCAATGGTCAATGGCAATGGCCAACTAAACAGATATACTATATAGTATAGTATATCTGTTTAGTTGGCCTAGTGTCTAGTGTCACTGTAATTGTGTAGTGTCATCAAGTACCTGACAATTTTAAACATTGACTTTAATTATTTGGAAATTCTAATGTCCTGCTGATGGTAGTATTGTGGCGGGTCTTGGGTCTCGTGAACAAGGGCTGTCAATTCGAACCAGGTTGGACTAGACTTTAACGGGCTTTGGCAACCTTACTCTCTCGACGAAACATAACTGTTATTGTTTTACTACGGTCTAGTGTAAGGCTGGGGTATTACTTCTCCAGTCGGGCAGCTCAATTTGAGCGAGAAATCTCACTATGCCCTCTACCATTAGTCAAAGATATATCATACCATTTCTATTAAAACATTTTGTTTTTTACAGGGTAGGCAACGCGCGAGGGACATGTCCGGTGTTGCAAACGTCTATAGGCTACTGTAGCCGCCTACCATCATCCGGGCCGTAACCTTGTTTGCTGTTGTGTCAAAAATAATACAACAATAATTTGTAATAAACGTTAGTCCGAGTCATGGATGTATCTACATATGTATAATATGTATGTATTAAAAAAAAAAAGTATAATTATATGAAGTATATCAACCATCTAGTATCCGTAACACAAGCTTCGTTGCTTACCACGGAACTAGATGGCGCTGTGTAATAATGTCCGGAAATATTTATTTATTTTTAATTTCAAAAAGTCACAGCTTAGTCGTCCTTAAAAATTTACAAATTAATCAGAATTCTTTACAAAAATTAACTTCCTAGACTATCACAAAACCCGGCTCGCCGTGACAGGCATTTTAATATTTATTACTCTTTCCCGAAGTGCTTTGTGGGGTTTAGTATCTAGTGTCGTAATTTTGGGATCTTGTAATCCGCTCAGGCGACTTCAAAGGATGAACTTATATAATACTCTTTGTTGGCCAACCTTTTGTTATGTGTGGAGGTTGTGTGGTAAGGGGGATAGGCAGTATTGTTATTTGACTGAGATTGAGATTAAAATCATTGGACGTTTGGCTTGGTTTAATATTAATGAAAAAAAAACTGCTCCGTTGGTCTAGGTATCAGTACGAGATCTCTTGCTCAGCAGAGATCTTGGGTTCGATTCTCAGATCGGTTAAAACGCTAGTTTTAGCGGGTTTTTATATGAAATTCTCAGTACTGACTCGCAATTTGGACTCAAGCTCGGTTGATGGCCGAATTTACTGGCATAATGAGGATGTGCATCTCTCTGCCTAGCCCTTTGGGGACGACAGGCGTGATGGTATGTCTATGTATCTAAATTATAATCTTCTATTATTACACACTGCCATCTACTTCCGAGCTAAGCAACATAGCTTGTGTTACGGAAACTAGATTATTTATTTAGTAATCGTGAATACATACATATTTAACAGATTTAGGAATATCCATGAAACAGGCACAAATAATCATGCTCATTATATAAACATTTGCTTAACGGTATTCGGAACTCAACCATTCGTTACAAGATAACAAAACACACAACATTTTCATCACTATAACTTTATCTATGTTTATGTCTCAAACTCGAGAGAGAGGAGGAGTAATGATGTGCACTAGCTACATAACTAACTAACTATTCACTATCTAAATATCTAAGAAATTCATAGAAAACATCAAAAGTTCTTTGCTCAACCTGAAAATAGAACCCAGGACCTTATGCTTAATATTCGCACTTGTAATCACTTAATTCCTGTTCCAGCCTTCATAGGAAGGTAATAACCCAATTGTTTTGTCTGTACGGTTAAGTTCCACCTGATGACACCAGTTTATGTATATATATGTATGGCTAATCTTTGGGGCAGTGATAGACTATTGGTAAAACCAGTAGAGACGTACCAATGACTTTCCGAAGTTATGTGCGTATTTACCACATGCTCAAGCGGTGAAGGAAAACATCGTGAGGAAACCTGCATGCCTGAGAGATTTTCTCGTTGGAGTGTGAAGTTTGTCAACTCGCGTTGATGATGATAACCAATCTTAATATATCAAACCCTAACAGTATCTTTTAGAACACCAGTTGTTATAAAAATACCTATAAACGTATTAACGTTTATAGGAACGTAATTGGATTACCAATTATGCTGTTATCTCCGAAGAGTTAGGAAGAAGTGTAGGTGGCCAGACACAAATATGTTTTTTCTTTTTAAAAAATCTAAGAACCAACTTGAAAGTTGGTAATGGCACCTAGGTTTTAAGTTTAAGAAGACCTAAAAATATGTCGCAAAACTGTTAAACTATACCAGTATATTTCTGCTCACCCCTCTGAGAATACAGCCGCAATATGTATATGTACTTTTACGCCAAAAGCGTGGACAAAATTCAAGTTACTGAAATATTTAATAATACAGAAAAGTTTTGAGAATTTTGTTAGGACGAGTCGCCAAAGTCGGTATTTCGTAAGTATCTCAAAGGAATACTGAAATACATATTATTTTTTGGATAAAAATAGCTTTTATTTTGCCTAAAACAGACAAGAAAGTGTATATAATTCTGTTAAACTCAATGACTAAATATGTTTCACAAATATATTTACGTACATTATAATTCTCCAATTTTCGATTTGTTAAAGGATGATTTCCCGGATTAAAACTATCGTATATGAAGGATATGCTGGGACTCAAACTCAATTTTCATTTATATCGGTTCATTGCTTTAAGTGTGAAGTGGTTATAAACAGACAGACAAACTTTTGCATTAATAACAATAGTATGGATGTGTTTTAAGTGCCAGTTTTTGCAAATGCAATAAATTCAAATAAAAAAAATATGCAGGCAATCTTTCTGCCGATAGAAGTGACAACACACGGAGGTATTTAAATAATATATAAACACAGTACACATATAGCGCATCAAAAGCGTGCGGGGACTATAACTCAAGTTTCACGCTTTTTGTTCAGTTAAAAAGTGCTCAACGCGCCTAAGTTTTCACTTCAAAATTACACAAGTAACAAAATAAACGTTGCAGCAAACTCCAAACTATCTGTATCGATAAAATATACATGACTATCGCTAATAAAGCGAGTTTCGCCGCTAGTTTTCCCCAAAGACGTTATTTCCTTTTCAAAGTTTCAGGCGGCGCCCTATAACCACTATTTTAACGAGCCGTATTCGCTTTGTGACCCCTGGCTCTGAATAAAATATACCCCCGTTGGTTCCCGGTACTTAATCACGTAACTTTTTGGGTACATTTTTTTGGGTACATTTTCTGGGCGTTGGAATTTCAGTAATAACTGGCTATGTAGTTTTTTGGTGCTGGTTTCGTTGGTGTGCGTTTTAATATGCTTATTGTTTAAAGCTGGGCATTTATTTCTATGTACATCTTGCTGTCATTATGTTTTACCCCTGAACAATATAAATTATTCTCTTGGCTATGAATACTTTTTGCTACACAGCGCCATCTAGTTCCGAGCTAATCAACGATACTTATGTTACGGATACTAGATGGTCGAAACACTACACATATGTATATATTTTGTAAATACAAATATATTATACATAGGGCTATTCATGACTCAGGTACAACACCTACCAGGATTCGAATTCCAAACCACAGAAAGCAGCCTTTAATACCGCTGTGCTAATGAATGCTACAAATGAATCGTTGTGCGAGTTATAAAGTAAACAACGCATTTTTTTTGTTCTGTATATTAAAACACAGTGGCATCTAGTTCCGTGGTAAGCAACGAGGCTTGTGTTACGGATACAAGTTGGTTGATATACTACATAATATACTTTTTTTTTGTAAATACATACATATAGATACATCCATGACTCGGATACAAATGTTTATTCTCATCACAGAATTAATATGCTGTAATGCTTTCTTACTTATAATAAGTATGAAGCCGTGCCAATCTCAAGAACATGAGCTACGGATTAATTCAAGCACGACTGTACTAAGAATTAGGACGTGTTTAAATTGTTCATAACGTGTCAGTGGTGAACAAATTAATATATTTTCCATTAGAAGATAGCCAAGAGGTAAAGGAAGATGGATCAGCTTCTATAATTTTTGTTGACCGACTATTCAACATTATTAAACAGCTTGTGAACATACCGTAGACAAAACCAAGCAATATAATTATCAGTATTGAACTATGCCACACCTTCTGGTGTGTCCCTTGTGCCCAAAAACCTGCACGAGGGACGATCTCTGTCTCGCCACGCCTAACGCTATTGAAGTGGCCTCTTATTATTCAGACGTTGTTTAGGCCATTGACACGATAAGAAGAAGTATTGATAAACAAGAACTCCTTGCAGATAACCGATTCCTAGCTTTTTTAAATATGATTAAGGGAGCAAAAGATACTTGGACGATTCGTGAGGTAATTGAAATTAAGAAACGCACAAACTTCGATAGATATGATGGCTGGGTTCTATCACCAGTTTGGAATACTATCATAGACTCCATAATTTTAAACCCAAATATAAAACTGCACGACCAAAAGATACAGTAAGTTCGTTCTCACGCTGTTTTCACATAGAGATAGGCAGACACTACAGAAAACCACGCTCCCTGCATACCACTTTTGCTTCATCCGCATTATTGTAATATCTTGCCATACCTACATACGCACCGGTATAAATATATACCGGTATAAATATATACCGGTATAAATATATACCGGTATAAATATATACCGGTATAGATAAGTTCAGTGCACCTTTTTGAAGGAGTTCACCAATTAAATGAAAATGACCATTCCCTTAAAATCGATAGATTGTAGAATCTATCTATCCTGATACAGAGGTTGGTTGTGGCTGGTGGTAGCACCAGCCACAACCAACCTCTGTATCAGATTCTAACAGAGATCCATCATCTCTGTATTATCTTAAAAATAAAATATTTTATAGTACACCAATGTAAATACGCCCTTAATCCTCCTAAGACGATTGTATAAAGGAATCGCGTGTATGGCAAATAATATCTTATATGTATACTGAGTTAGGTATGTTTTCCTGAAGCGTTTATTATTTTCTGTATATGCTAGCACTCTATCTCTACACAGTCGAAGTCTTTTTAATATACCTAAACAAAAAAATACTACGGGAATACGAAGTGGGGGTTTTAGGGCTTAAATCTGTTCCAGAATCGTTTTAAAATTTGGTGGAGAATGCGAGAAGTATCCTTGGCTCGAAGCCAAACTAAGAGTGTGCAAGAAAGAAAGCTTACTTTGTAATTACATTGTTATTCTAGAGAGTTTTATGCTGGGTTTTTTCAGGCATAAAATTTGCTCTAAATCGTGAGATGGCCATGGTGGATGGTTTTTAGCATAAAATTTGCTCTAAATCATTAGATAACAACATATTGAGGATGCTGTTGATTTGAAATAAAACAACTTTTTTAGATTTTTAATTGGCGCGTCACGGGTTGCGCGTTTGATACCTGCACGGAGCAAATATCTGTATTATCTATTTGTAGTTGTTCCACCCGGAACAAGCTTTTGTGTATGTGTAAATTTGTGTTTGTAAACGCATCTATGACACAGGAAAAAAAACTAGTGTGGGGCAACGTTTTTAAAAAGAAAATAAATAAAAGAGATTTTTTATTATGCCGATCTGATAGATATTATTATATCGATATTATTTGGTGTTATGTAATAACGTCCGAGTATATTTATTTTATTAATATAGAAATCTTTCACCAAAATTGGTAAACATTTTGCTAATAAATGTCGGATCTGGTTTAAAACGATATTTATGAATGAAGCAGCTGGTTCTATATATAGACCGCGAGCTTTGAAACTGGAAGATATTTTGGCGAAAATATATTTTCCAAGAAGAATTATATAATGTTTCGAGAAAGTTCTGTCCAATATACTTCTTTTACAAGCGTAAAACTATTACGTTAAGATATAATTTTGCTGTATTATTGATATGTTTACTAATAGTACCACCCGAAAAAAAAAGTTTACCTATAGTTATTTATTTTACTAATTTCTTGAACTTACACGAATATGAAACGTCGAAATAAAAATTATAACGAATTAATCCCGACGTTTCAGATCCTTTACAGCATCCATCGTCACAATCAGTCTCAGATATTTGGTGTCTCCATAGTGTAATTTCTCGCAGCTACACTTTTAGAAGTAGTTATAAATAAATATTCCTGGACATTATGACACACAGCGCCATCTAGTTCCGAGCTAAGCAACGAGGCTTGTGTTACGGATACTAGTTGGTTGATATACTACATATATACTTTTTTTTTTGTAAACACATACATATTATACAAAGATACATCCATGACTCGGATACAAATGTTTATGCTCATCACATAAACATTTGTCCCTGCCGGGATTCAAACCCGGGACCCTTAGCACAGAAGGCAGTGTTAACTACCGCTGGACTAATTGGGTCGTCAAAGTCAAAGTTCAAAAGTTCGTCAAAGTTATTCTGTGTTTGCGGGTTTGTGTTTCTAATTCACAACACAGGAGATCCACACCTACCCTTACGAAATTCACTTCACTTCTAACCTGAATATCATTAGGCAGGTATGTATAGACTCCTAGTCAAATTATATAGAAAAGAAAATGTTTTTTTGTTATCAGATTCTAAAATACAAATAAACACAATTTCATATCGCTGTGCCGTCCCAAAAGATTTCCAAATTGCTTACTTTTCTCAACATTTTTGGGTAACCTATTTGCATATTTTATTTTCTTGCAAAATAAGCGATTTTCTATTTATGCATAAGTATGAAATTCCATTTTCGTGTTGCTTCGGAGTGTGGTTTAAATATTTAGAATTATGTCGCTGCTCTGGATTAGGCACTCCTAAATCCACTAGAATCTATTATGTATGTATACATAGTAGATTCTAGTGGATTCTAGAACTTTAGTGTACCTACATATATTTTATAATTTATTTAGCTCTGGATGTTGGAAACAATATCTCGGTCGTGATGCTACATCTTAAATGAATATTTTTAGCCCACCGGCGCAAAAGGAAGACTGTTACAAGTTAAATGTGGTGATCAGAGTGTATGTTTGGAGCATCGTAGCTCTTAAACGGATGAGCCCATCGTGATTATTATTTTTTTGCTTCAGAGGTGAATTGATCAAGAGTTTTCTTCGGTATGGTTTAATAAAACTGTTCAGCTGTATTAAAGAACATCAGTTTTGTCAGAAACAGTGCCGTTGAAATCTGGTCTACATGTGTTTTATTAAAAGAAATGAAACCATATTTATAATAATTATGTTATTACTCGCTTAAAACGCAAAAAAACAAGTAGAGGAAGAGGCATGTCTGAGGAATTTTCAGTGTTGAGACAATGTTAAACGGATTGATGAATGATGATTAGGGAGGGAACAATTAGGACTAGCCAAAGGACATTCTTATACAGGTGAATTAAGGGTAAGCGCAGGGAAATTTTACAAAATATAATTAAATATTGTAACGAACGTTCTTCTGTATCTGTCTTATGAAGATTATGATACTCTAGAGGCCTACTTAATTAAGATATTATACATAAAGCTCGGAACAAACTAAAATATTTTACCGTTCAGTTTCAAATAGATTATTAAATTAACGGCTATGCTTTATAATTTGTTAATAAAATATTATTACGATAAGTCTAGTCTGCTGGTGTAACCGGTGTACTGTTATGTCAAAGGTCTCCAGTTCATATCTCGATTAAAAAAGTTACTGTAATAGGTACCTACCGAGTAATGAGCAATGAGTAATGAGTGATGAGTTGCTCAACAATCTTACGCTTCTTAATCCTCTAATTACATCGAAAAGGCACATGCAATTATAAGAAAAAATACATTAATTTTATGTTCTTCCCGGTAAGTCCCTTAATTAAACACGGAATGGGAAGTGACGCGAAATTTCCGTCGTAATAATTCGGAAGTTTTACGTTATAAAATTTGCAAAAAAACAAGTTTGAATTTATTATCCCCTGGGGCGGAGGCGGGACGGTAATCTCTGCGTCCGTGTTGAGGCAGTTCCGAAAGTTACTTATATACTTATATTTAAGCTGAAGCTTGAAATAATAGTTTAATTGTATTAACACATCAGCTGTCTATGTAACAATAATAGGATTTTATTTTTCGAAATCAGTCCATCTTTTGTGGAAATAAGCCGGAACAAACAGGCAAACGGACAGAGAAACAAAGTTTTTTTTTGTTAAAGTTCTATAAACTTTTTTTATGTGCATTTAGTGTAGTATAGCTATGATAACTAGAACAAAATTTTCATATTGAGTGTTACAAACAGAATTGGCAATTTTATTTATTTGAGCAGATATCGAACAATTCATAAGTTTTATGAAAAATAAAATGAATGCGGATTTTAAAAAATCCGGCTAGGTACATTTCTAGTTTTATCCCTAAGCTACTGAAACAGAACGGTAAATATAGAACCAAATTATACATCTAGACGAAATTTCGAACTCATATTGATATTACATACATCAATCATTTTCAAACAAAACCAACAATTTTGTATTTAATTTTAAAAGAGTATCTATGGAGTCACTTGCCGGTTCTTCTCCATAAGACCTACCTTTAGGAACCGTGCAACTAAATTCAATTAAATTTGACAATTAAAAAGCACCTGTATTGGTCTAATTGAAATAAATGATTTGATTTGAAATTTATTTATATAAAAAAACTTTAGTATGAAAAACATCCTTGGATAGACTCATCACTGACTTTTATACTGATTTCAAATCTCATATTTTATTCCATTATATATCCACATTCACAAACCGACTGGAAACAAAATGGAACCTATCAGTTTCTACTAAGATGTTTTTCTGCGAAAGCCACTAATCTAACCCTATCTCAACTGTTGTGACAGTATTAAAATGAGTTCCCTTTTCTGTAATAGCCCTATATTTATTAGTCAGTTACCAACGATATAATCTGTGAAACTACTTCTGGGGTGCGGAGTTATGAAATTTATATTTTCTATTGACGTTACACATAAAAACAGGAATGAAAAAAAAACTGAAACGACGATGATCGTCACATTTCGCTTTCACATCGTAACGCTTCATAGTATGCTAACCTAGATGATACTTATTCACTCATGACTTGAAGATCTCCTAATTGTACTTGTAAGGAGATACAGAGTAAGGAAAGAAAGGAAAATTATATCAATAAATATATTACGGAGCGCGGGATCCTATACAATCGCTGAGCTGGACCCTTACCTCTCTCATTCAGAGTATAGAATCGAATAAACCAGCTATATGTTGCAACACTACCTAAATGTAAACAGACAACGCATTGGAGTTAAAGGGCTGGTAGTTGAGGTAATACTGACCTTTATCATCAGCCCTGAACTCGGCCTCAAGCTCAGCCTTCGTCGGCTCCGGCTCCTGCTGCTGCTGCTGCTTCTGCTGCTGCTTCTGCTGCTGCGGCTGCTGGGGCTTGCTGGTCTTCATGCTCATTGACTTCCTTGTCCGATGTCCGCGGAACGCTGCCTGGATCTTTGTCGCCGCCTGCTCTTCTGATTTGGTCTCAGAGACCTTCGATTTCTCTTCTGGGGACAAAGGAATTGATTGTGAACTGATTTTTTATCATTCTCGGTTATTACTTGCTCTTTGTTGTCCACAAGGGTGGCAAACAAGCTGATGGAAAGCGGTTACCGTACCGCCTTATAGACGTTTGCAACACCAGAGGTGTCGCTAGCGTGTTGTCGACCTTAAAGAAACCGTTTACGTTTCTTAAAATAGGGGAGTTACTAAACTCACAGCAAACGGAATTCCCCTTTTGTCAGAATAGACACCCCGTTAACAAGCTCTGCCTATAATAAGCCTATCTATTAATACAAAACAAAAATGGACAGTGTCTAAATAAATTATAATTACACTATATATAATGTTTGTTTTATAGTTTTCACAGGTCAAGAGCATATGCACAGGTTTATAAATGAAATAAAATAGTGTATATTTTTGTATTATTAATTTTCTTGGTTTAGATGCAAAAAAGATTCTCAAATTAACGCGCTTTTTACGCTCCACGTGACCCAAAAGCTGACCATACAACGTGACCATACTGCCAATAAATCAATATAGATTTTTTGAACAATAATAAATACAAATATATACATTACAAGCACATTTCTATAATAGGTAAATAGCGGGAAATCCTTTATGTTATTATTTCGGAACCCTAAAAATAAAATAATGCCATTAGCACGTTATTACAATATGGCTTTCCTAATAATGATTACACAAATCTATTTACGGTAAGGCATTCCTGTCTAATTTCGGACATTTAAATAATATTAATGTATAGCAACAAAATAACATCTTTCCAAACCTATGACCTAGGAACCTTTAAGAAGAGCGTATAAGATATTCTTTCCTGAAAGGCCGGCGACGCATTTGCGCGACCTCTGGTGTGCCTGCCCGTTTGCCCACTTATCCAAATTATCCTTAAATAATTGTTTTGAATTCAATATACGTTTTTCGCGTTAGTGTAAATAAACTGTGCAATATTTAGTACCTACTGTCTAAAACAGAACGAAACTTTTTTATATAGACACCAATTTGTTGTCGCTTAAACAGCCGCATAGCAAAACCAAAAAAACAACTATGCGAAATTGAACCCTATTACAATCAAATGAAGACAAAGGGGACCCAATATTTCTTTCACCTGTCTCGAAACTTTTAAATAGAGCTATCAGCAAGTTCTGAATTCGACGCCAAGCAAACACTTTCTTAGTAATACGTGCCAAAGTTTATTGAAGCGTTGGGTATTATTTCTTCCTGAATTTGGCAAAAAACCTACGAAAGTAGGTTACGAAAATATGGTCTACTTTGCCTGATTTCACCTGCGTAATGTGTAATTCGAAATGGCATACTGCGCTCCAAAACACAAATCGCTGACGTTGGCCAAAAAGCCGCTACTCTGAAGTGGAACTGGGCCGGGCATGTATGCCGTATGTCAAGCGACTTGTGGGCTAGACTTGCTACAGAGTGGAGCCCACAAGGCGTTAGACGGCGCGGGAGGCCCAGGCGGAGATGGCGGGATGAACTGGATTCCTATTTAAGAGATTGGGCCATAAAAGCTTCAAACCGTGAGGAATGGAAGGAAGGTAGGGAGGCCTGCCCAGCAGTGGGATCAACCGGGCTGAAAAAAAAAAAAAAAATGTTTAATACATATGTACCGGCCGATGACATCTAGATCCTAAAATAATCTTATACGTGTAAAAGATCTATTTACAGAAATAAAAAATCATTCAAAATCACACATAAACTAACGCCCTTTTCTCATAGCGGTAGGCAGAAAGTACAGAACGCCGTGCACTCACACGTGTATATTAAGAAAATTCATTAGGTAGATACTTTAACCACTGACCTACATTAAGAAAGAAAGCCTTCTCATAAATAAAATAGTAAGTGCAAAAAAATATAAAGATCTAACCTAGCTCACTCTGTCCAAAACTTTCTTGAAAATAAAAGGATTTTTCAACAAAGGACGTTAAAGTCACGAATTATCTAAAATGTGAGGACAGCGACACTTTACGAGGGAAAATAAAAAAAAAACATTTTAGTTTAGGGCGCATGCAGCTAGACGCGAGCGCGCAGTTGTTACGACATAAATCGCCACGACATGCCATTTTGATGCAAAGCAGGCAGAAATTTTAAAACACTAGTTAGAAAGGAAAATATTTAAAAATATTGCTTTATAAAATAAGTGACTTAGTGGTTTAGTTAATTTTGGTAGGGTTGAATTATGTGCTGTTAACAATGATAATTATGTAACACTATGACTAGTTACAGTATTGAATTAAAAAACTTTTTTATAAAAAAACTGCAAATAGTAATGTATTGATGTACATTCATCATCATCATCGACCCATTTGCTGTTCAATAGCTAGGGATAAATAATTGGTCCATTACGCTAGTCTACCTTGTGTGGTTGGCAAACTTCACACGCCATTAACAAGAACATCAAGCGTGCAGTTTTCTCCCGACGTTTTCTTTCATTATTTGAGCACGTGGGTTCGCTTCGATAGCTTCGATAAGTCTACTGACTTATCTACTTCTTGACTTATCAACTTATCTTACTGTGCATACGATGACACTTAGCTCGAGATCTTAGATTTGATTTCACAGTCTACTAGTCAAACATCTAGGCTATCATAGCAACAGTAATATCCAATAAAAGTATAAACAGTAGATATGTACATCAAACAGCTACTTCTCTGTAATGCCTAAAACGCGCGAACACCATGCTGCCCAAAACCTTATTTTTTTTTTATTATGCTAATCTCTGTAATTCTTACACATACAACTAGGCTAAGTTTGTTATAGTTGATAGTCAAGTTGTAACCTTTATTCTCTTGACAAATGTTAGGGTTGTTCCGTCACTATGCGTCATTCGTATGTTAATGAGTTATAAAAACATGCATAAGCAGTGATTTGATACTGATTGAATGTAATACTGTGATTTTATTTCTAGTCGTAAATTTTATGAGACGTGCTCAGATTATAGGCATCTATACCGATTATATTTCTAGCTACTAACTTCACATCCTTAGATAAAAGCTTTTATAGTCAAATATTTTAGCGCCATTCTGTTAACAGCGCTAGAATATTCTCCTGTATTGTAGCTACGTTTCAAAACACTCGAAACAACTATCTGTCAATAAAAAACAATTATTGCTGTTAGAATAAAATTGTTTTCGACAATTGGATTCAATCGCAGCTATCTGTATAAAGCCTAACTATCTAAAAAGAATAAAAAGCACATTTAAAATCAGCCAAATGGTTTCTATAATGCAATATTTATTCTGAAAATGATAGCTTTCGTGTTTTCAGCACCTATTTTTTATTAAATTGCGGCTCGGGCGGGTACTAAAATTGATTTAAGTACCTTTGTTTCGCAAACTTGATATACTAGGCACCTACTAACTTATTCTTTTAATAATATATGTTATGAGATCCAGGGACTATGTAGGTAGGTGGTATCTTAGTCTGTAAGCATCCGTTATTAAAGCAGATATTCTAGTGAGTAGGTAGTGCTTAAAATAAATTCAAATTCAAATCATTTATTTCAAGTAGACCAGTATAACAGGTGCTTTTTAATTGTCAAACTAGTTGCACGGTTCCAAAATGTAGGTCTATGGAGAAGACCCGGCAATAGCTATATTATTACGGCGTGGTACAGACTACAAAATACATATGTAAAAAAAAAAAATACATTTTCTAGCGCCATATGTTATACGATATAATATAAAAGCGTATAACGCGACTATCGCTTCATCACATGGCAGCCGTGCGTGGCCGGGAGTATTTTGTTTTCTCGCTCATCGTTTGCCGATATGTAAGTACTTAAATCATTATAGCGTCAAATAGTGTGGCACTATTTCCGAACGCCAAGTGGGTACTGACACGTAGAGTGATTCATGCCTTGTTTGTACGTAGGGTGCAATGATGTGGCGCTATGCGTTATTTTGACGACTATTAATTTTAATTACCATACGCTAAAAATATGATTCCGTCTTTTTATCTGCATGTACCGTCAGAAAAGAGAACTAGTGTGTCTGTTTTTTTGGTCAACAAAAAACTTAAATGTACTTACGACCGAAAACCGGTCGGACTGACTGAAATCTTTGTATTAATAAACTTCTAAACGGTAATGATGGCTCCTAATTTTCCTTTTTTTTTTGGAGAAGTTTTCACATCATGTATTTCTGAAGTTTTCACATCATGTATTTCTGAAGTTTTCAACCGATTTGAATAATTCTGCTGTTATTTAGAACAAAACCAAGTACAGCAGGTTGGTCCATAAATTTTGTTAAATTTGAATAAAAGACTTTTGAAGTACCCTTACAATAGCATTACTAAGTTAAGGTACATTGTTCTGTATATAAATAAACTGTTTTGTAGAACAACAAAAGTTAAGAACAGAAATATTACGTTCGAATACACACATATGTGTATTAAAGTTAGATCAGTGGTTATCTGATGAACATCCATCCATCTTCCGAGTTAAGGATAAAAAGAGCGACGTTATCGCTATTAACCGGGCGATAAATATACGATAAACTACAACCATGTAGCACCACAAACCCATCAATTTGAATACATTATTCCAAAAAACGGGATACTCTTCATGGAACAAAATATCTAGGTCAAAACTAACATCAATATTCGAGCCTCATGTCCAAACTGCTGAAAGTATTTTGAAGAAAAACCTAGACTAGTGTGAAGCTAGGCAACCTAAATTGGGGCGTAGAAGTGAAGCTGAAGGAAAATCTAGAACATAAACAAAGAGAGGCCAAAGCGAAGGCAATGTTAGGGAATATAACCTGAAACTTTGCACGTGTTTTGCATATTCAGCATACCGCACTGAAACATGACTTGTGTGTACAATATCTAGGCTAAACCAACGAAATTTCGCAACATGGAACATGTGCGCTTCTGCGCACATGTTCCATGTTGCGAAATCTAGATGCTAATTTGTGGAACTGTGACACTCTAGTTATGTGACCAGTGAATGTTTTCGAAGTTATGTGCCTATTTGTCACATGCTTAAACGGTGATTGGAAATATTGTGAGTAAATCTGCACGCCTGAGAGATTTTCTTGATGGCATTGTGAAGTCTAGCAACTTGCACCGGTGGGCTATAGCCTAATTCCCCGAGACCCCATAGCCCTAAATTTACATAATATGCATTAGAAGTTTTTAAAACGATAATATAATCGATTATCCAGGCCATTAATTTTTTACAGATATAACAGAATGTTCATATTTTTTTATGACAACGATGATGATTTAATCTAATATATAAAATTCTCGTGTCACAGTTTTCGTTGCCATACTCCTCCGAAACGGCTTGACCGATTTTGATGAATTTTTTTTTGCTTATCCGGTATCTATGAGAATCGGCCAACATCTATTTTTCATCCCCCTAAAAGTTAGGGGTAGTCCACCAACCCCTATAATGTGGCAAAACAACGTTTGCTGGGTCAGCTAGTGTTCTTGTAAGTGTGAGATATCAGTATCACTCATATCAAATCAAATATGTAGTGTTCGTTATAACAGCAAGGGAATTCCGTTAGCTATTGGCCACCATTGTGAAATACTTTTTATTTTGCATTAACAAAAAATATTTTGTGTGAACACATAGTACGGTATGCGAGGGAGAGGGGAGTTGTGTCACGTGCTGTAATACAAGAGTGAGCTATCGGGAATGGCCAGGCTGGACGGTACATACCACCCGATCGTGTTGAGTTCATAAAGGTCAACGCCCCAGCGTGTCTTGGGGAGTAAAACCGCATTGCCAAATATCCGCCACTAATCCGCAGCGCAATGTGCTAACTAAATTTGCTCCAGTTTGGTTTATGGAGCTAGTAAAAATACGTGATATTTCAAGGTTATGTTAAAGCGATATATGGTACTAGCTCAGTTACCACTAATTTATCAAACGGACTATTATTATATTGACTCCATACATTAGTAAGAATATAAAGAAACAATTTAATGGACCTAAAACATACCTACTTATATACTTCTACTCAAGACTTTTTCTTATAGCGATAGACAAACTGCTATACACAATTATTCCTGTACATAATTTTTGCTTTATCATTATTTTGACGCACTGCACTGCCTTCTGTCCTCAGGGTCCCGGGTTCGAATCCCGGTAGGGACAAATGTTTGTGTGATGAACATAAACATTTGTATCCGAGTCATGGATGTATCTATGTATAATATGTATGTATTTACAATAAAAAATATATGTTTGTAGTATATCAACCAACTAGTATCTGTAACACAAGCTTCGTTGCTTAGCTCGGAACTAGATGGCGCTGTGTCATAATATCCAGAAATATTTATTATTTATTTTATATTGATAAATCTCGCCTTTTGGCAACAAATACGTGCTTAACCATTTTGAAAAACATATTTTTTTTAATTTTAATTGGATTAAATTTTATGTAGTAAAGGATAACTCCTTTACCTAATTAACAAATAATTATTAATATCTAAAAACTCCGTAATCAGTTATACGTCAAACAGTCATACATCAATAAATTACGCTTGAACTACAACTTCAACTTCTAATGGTAGTAAGTGCGACTGCTAAGCAAGAGGTCTTGGGTTTAATTCCCAGGTCGAGCAAAGTGTTCGGAGTTTGGGTTTGTGCCCAGTTGATGGCAATAGGCTCACTCTCTAATACATGGGACTTAAAATATACTGGCAAAATATGGGTGTACATTAATAGGTACACCTCTGGTTTACCCTTCGGGGACAACAGGCGTGATGGTTTGTATGTATGTATGTATGTATGTATATGTAAAAAAGGGTAACAATCATTGTAGTTACTTATTAAAATCTTATTCCCAATGTAAGGCACTTTCCAAAAGAAACAAAAGTGCCTTATTATAGATAGCAATCTATTTTGTATAATAACCGAACACAATACCCGGGTCTGGTCGCTTTTGAACCCTAAATCCGTCCAACCGTTATTAGTTTCAGCAAATAGCCCGAGTGTACGTTATCATGAATGTTCCACACGCCATCAGAATTGTTTCGCTTCGTATTTGTATTCATATTATTCGTATTGTGGAGAATTCAACATGACAGCTTATTTTGTAACAAGAATTAGTTTTTACATGTACGAAAAATTTTAACATGAATAAAACTACTCAAAACATTTTCTTCGTGTAAAATTTTATGTTCCAAGATAGATTTTCTTTATTTATTTAAAAAAGTATTGTTGGAAACCTGATTGTGTATTATTATTAGATATAACATACATTATTTTGTGATGAGATTGTTATATTATATAATGAGCTTTTGTACCTGAATAATGGCTAAGAAAACGTGTCAAAAAATATCTATGTAGTTAATCAACTATAACTGTGATAGTCAATGGTCTCAAATTAAAACCCAAGGACACTACTGACCTTTCGGAAGACAGAAGAAAACCTGCATGCTTGAGAGATATTTTGATGGCCTGTGAAGTCCGCCAACCCTGCGTTGGCTAGCGTGGTGGACTATAGCCCAAACCCTCTCAAATGAGAGGAGAGCCGTACCCAGAATTCAGACAATATACATACATTAAACTACAACGGCATTAAATTTGTTATTGACTAGCCAATCCTTCACCAATCAACTCAGCCTATCGCAATCCACAGCTGGGCATAGGCATTTCTTAAACTGCGCAATAGAATATAGAAAGAAAGAAAGTATTTATTTTCGTACAAAAAGAAGACACGACACGATACACAAATAAAAAGAACCTTTATATCATCTAGCAGTAAGTGTATTTCAGTTATTTTTGTGCTGTGCCAAAAGCACGTCCAGTGTAAAAATAAAATAAAATATGTAAAATCCACAGAGTGTAAATTCGATGTTTCGTATTCCGTTTCTCATTTCATTTTACTGCTATAGCATTCATTGCATACATTTTATGTTATTTAACGCGCATACACAGATGTGGGCCATTAGAATATTTTAAAGAATTCGTGAAATGGATTTTTATTATTTAAAAAAATATATATTTAAATACATTTTTAAATAAAATAAATAATAAATAAAAAGTATATTATGTATTAATGCAGGTAACAAAAAAAATCAAAAATGTCATTTTTGCATGAAAGAGTAACAAATATGCACACGTAGTTAAGTACATAAGTCATTACAAATTCACATTATATATATTCGCGGGTTCAAATATCAGCCTATTGCCGTCCACTGCTGAACGTAGGCCTCCCCCAAAGAGCGCCAACCATCCCGGTTTTGGGCAGCTCGCATCCATCCGCTGCCAGCCACCTTCTTCAAATCGTCGGTCCATCGTGTCGCAGGTCGTCCAACACTACGTTTGCCCAGGCGTGGCCCATTTGTGGGTTAAAAACTATAAAATAAATACCTATAACAACAATGATGTAGGACAATCCAAGAATATATATGTATATAAATTCTAAATATGTAGGTATATAATATATTCTCTGTAATTTTTTGTTTCGGGTCAATAACTAATTCGTATTTATTTGGATGGAGCCCTGATTAAAAAATTTCAACGCTTTCAGGGTCAATCATTTGGAATGGAGCAAAACATCTGGCCAATGATCCATGTTTGAAACCAAAACCATAACATTTTATAGCTTTCCAAGACACGGTAGAGCAGCACCTATCAAAATAAATTCCGAATAGCCGCGAAAATGCGAAACAATTCTCTATTTTCGCAGAGAGGTTTTTCTGGTAATTTATTCTATTTGATTCATATTTGGAAGAACAATGGAACTTGAATATCGATTTATGGACTCTCAAATTATTTATTTTGATAAAGGTAAGGCCCCAGCTTTGTACGGGTAGATATAAGTATTTAATTAAGTGAATATTTCATACGGATCCCTGATAATTTTTGAAATAAAATATGGCATATGTTTAACACGAATAGCGTAGCATTGTAATGGTAAAAGAATTATTTAAATCGGTCCAGTAGTTTTGGAGCCTATACAATGCAAACAAACAAACAATCTAAGCTTTCCTCTTTATAATATTATGTAATATAGAATATCGATCGATTTACCAACCTATTACTGAGCACGGATCTCCTGTCATTTGGGAAGTATTAGGCTATAGTCCAACACGCTAGCCTAGTGACGGTTGGTAGAGTTCACACCTCAACGAGAAAATCTCTCAAGTTTGCAGGTTTATTCACGACGTTTTTCTTCATCGTGCATGTAATAAATATACTTAATTTTTTAATACCCTGATGGTGTGATTTTAGCCTAAGGACGTTCACAGCACCAGATGTTTTGCTGGCGCTTTGCCGTCTTTGATTAAACTGTTTTATGTTTCTAAAAAAATGGAAGTTACAACAATGACAGCAAATGGAATTCGCATGCTATTAGAATAGACACTAATACTTGTTAGGCAATCTTAATCACTCGCAGAAACAACTAGTGTTGTTTCATTGCATTCTTCTGTGAGGCGGAGGTACCTCCCAAGCCAGCAGTCCTTTTTTTTACTGAATAATCACGCTATGCGCTCCCTCTCTAAAAAAATCCAATATTCCATTTATCCAGGTTTCAATGTACTTAACGATAATCACTTTCTTGCATTCTCTCACCTATTTTTATCTTATATTATATTATAAAAGAGGGAAGCCCTTTATAGCACCTATGGTGTATATCGTTGCAGGCCAAGCGTTTGCACAAAGGAGTGCGGGCGAAATGTGCTGAAACAGGAAATACCATACAAAGGCTGTGGTAGCACGCTTGTGACGTCACACCACACCAAAAATGCTCAGTATCCTGTACTACAGGACGGAAGGTATAGCTAATAAGATTTATATACGTAAGTATGTAAGTAGATACCTATAATATAAACAAGCATAATACAGACTCTATAAGTATAAGAAATCAGAACATAATGATAGTTATTCTAACTTGCATTATTTCACAACGAAGTAAAAAAAAGCATGACACAATATTTTTCTTTTATATAATCCCTGCCGAAGCTAAACTTCTTTATCCCAAACAAACACAAAAACCGCTCGGTCAACAAAACAGTATTTATTCCTTAGTGTCAAGTGTGTGGGTGTCTATCGGCGTGTCAGCTCTCACGTAGAGCTGACAAAGCTAGCGGACACTCGAGCCGAGAGCTCTCGGCGCTCTCAAGGAGCTTGTAACGAACTAAGAAGTTTGTTGCTGACTTAGACTGGCTATAAGCCTAGTATTCTTTCGGTATCATGTTGGATAATATCCCTTTAGAATCGTCTATTAGTATAATAATATATTTTATTTCATTTTGGTGTTCTTTCATTTTCATCATATATTTTATTTTGGCGCTACACGATTTGTACAATTTATTATAAAGAAAATTCTTTGTAACTTTTAAATTCCCATCGCCTTTGAAAAATATATGTCATAGACATATTATTGTGCATGGAACAAAATAATACCTGATTAGTAGTCAGCAATTTTTAAGACTAATAAGAAAGAGCGCAATTCTTGCTAACAATATACATATTTAGAAAAAAAAAACTATTTTCTAGCCATTTTTTAACAACCCAATTAATTGTTGGAATTCAGTTTGCAATGCAAAAACTTTCTTCATTTTGACCATCACAAAGGCGAACCTACTTACAAATTCAGCTCCCATTTTCGAAATGACCGCATTCACCGCCCACCAACTGCCTTCAAAATAGGTAATAACGTCAAACCGTCCAGAAAATTTAAAAATTACAGGGCATTGTCCCCATGTGGGAAATTCCCAGTGTTTATGTATTGCAAAAGATCGTATGTTTGGTTGCCATAGTCATTTTTGTGGTCGGAAATTTGATTATAAATATTCGGTAGGTACGGGCTTTTTTCCGGATCTGTTCGTGTAAATGAAAGAGTTTTATTAAAACTAGTTGAACCGTAATACTTTAATGTAATTTAATAGTATTGTTTATTATTTATAGAAAGCTGTCCGAAGATATTTCTTTAATTCGGCTGGCTGTAATATTTTCACTACCGTTATTTTTGCTACGTATTACAATATGGGACTGTAGAATTATTTTCTCTAAGCTTATTCAACTTAACGGAGCATTTACATTTTGTTTTCTAACTCTCTAAGAGCGCATTGTTGTCAAACTGTCCCGAAAATGGGGACAAGCCGCAGGAATTTTGAATGTTATCCTGTAGTACTGCAGACGACCACAATTATGCGCCGCGCATTGTCGGTCGTGACCCGGGTCCCTACTACAAGTTTACGCTCACTCGATAGTCACTAGCAGCGAGAAAGTAACAATGTAAAAAATTAAAATCCCACGACTTTTGTGGTGGCCATTTGGGACCGATATTTATCAAACATAGCTAAGAACACTCCCGCTCCCGACTAACTCACCTTTCAAATAAAAAAAAAACATTTTCATAATCAATTCATCTGTTCGGGAGCTACAATGTCACAGACACACATACACACAAAAAGGGAGTTCGTTTAGAGAAATAATAAAATAATATATTATATGCACAATATCATAGTACAGTATAAATATCATAGTTGAGTACTTTATTAAACAATGGACAAAGATAATTTTGTAGGAATTTTAATAAGCAGAAAATTCTCAGTCGCGCCTTGACCTTTGAGTTTATGCCCGATAAATGGAACTTAGCTAGCTAAAAACCTACACTTCAGTCTCGACTTCCATATTCTGTCTCCTAGACCCAATGTTGCCCGAATTTGCGGTTTACATTGTTTTTAGTTAACTAGCTCCTATTATCGGGTTTGTGCATCTAACACTTGCATTGTTTGCCTTTTGATAGTTAGTTCCATAGGTATGAGTATATCCTGAATGAGCAAATATAGGTTTATGCACTAAAGCCGTATTTAGGCACGTTGTTAGTAAGCATTATTCGCTTGGAGTTTCTTGTTTGCATATTCAAAATATAGGTACCTATGTATGAAATCGTGTTTAATCCGAAGAAAGAGACGGGGAGAGAAATCAGATCAGATGCACTCATTGCTCTTTATCTGTACTTTTTAGTTAGCCATTAAAGATTAGAAAGTCATGAGTCCCAGACAATTTAGTTACCATACTAAATTGTCTGGGACTCATGACTAAGTGGCAAATTACCAACGTCAATAATCCGTGTTATAATAATATGTATTGCATATTAAAAAAGCTGTTACAAAAAAAAAACCATAAAATAAAAAAGACCCACTCGACATGAGAATCGAACCTCACACTTGCCAGATGGATCATTTGTGATGTCATAACAAAATGGCGTTAACATAGCACGAAAGCAAATCAATAACGATCAATAACGGTTAAGTATGATGTACGATCTCAAAGGCTTTAGAAATTTTAGGACTAAGTACTGGAGGTAAGTGCGTGACCCCCAGCAGTTGATGCTCCTCTTTTAAAGCTAACTCCTGAAATAAAGCCAGGATTTACGGATTTTATCGCAGTATATGAACAAAATATTGATAAGGAGACCCGTGCCCAGCAGTGGGAAAATAATGGGTCGATTATGGTGAGGCCAGTGGCATAATGTGCCTTTTGGCCCTATTTCAAAATTAGTTTAGGGCCCAAAGAATGCTACAGGGAAATATTTTTAAAAATTGTGTATAATTTTTGATTAAGAAAGAAAAATTCAACCTCAGGCGGGACTCGAACCCGCGTCTTCTGGATCGGTACTCCAGACGCTCTGCCAACTGAGCCACCGAGGTATCCGCCTGATGTGTTGATTTATGGAGAGGTGTACTAATGCACACCCTTAATATACCCGTAATGTTTTTTGTCCCATGTAGTAGGACGCGAGCCTATTGCCAGAAGCCCAACTCCACCGCCATTATCATTATCATTCAGTTCAACATTTTAGACTCCGTGCTTTTTATCTGAATGAGACTAAACGCATTCAATTCAGCATTATAGACCCTATTTATAACTTCCATTCGGCTAGAATGAAACACACCAACTAGCATTGAAGACAGCTGTGGCTGACAGCGTCCGTTAGATCACGCATATAACACACCGTGTTTATTCCATCAGGCTGAGGTAAAATCCAATCAAATCCGCATTAAAAAAAAGACTGTAATTTGTCCTTAATTTAATTATTAATTAAATAACAATCTCGATCAAGGATCCACAAACGAATGCATACATACATAATAGAACAGAACAACTAACATTGAGTTAGAAGGTCATCAGATACGAAGCCAGCTTTATAAATTATTCAGTCTGATTGTACTGACTTCATTAGTTCCAATCAGTTTGTAATTATGTTTACTAAAACACATGAAGGGTGGGCACGGAAATCAGGTCAATGTTTAAAAATAAACGGCTTGTTTTGATTACAGAATTTTCAATTTATTTTGCAGTGTTTTAGATATGTTCTGATATCAGTAGGTTGTTAGACTTCAAATGACACTAAGACAATCTCTCAGGCATGCGGGTTTCCTCACGATATTTTCCTTTACCGTTTGGGCACGTGATAAATACGCACTTAACTTAAAAAAGTCAATGATGCATGCTTTTTAGTCATAAGAGCGTATAGTAAACACTGACAGCTAACGGAATCCCATGCTGTCAGAATAGTAACTCCCCTAACGAGCTCCGGTAACTTTACTCACTCGCAGAAACACAACTATTTTTGTTTCACTGTGGTCTTCTGTAAGGTACTTCCCCAGTCGGGCAGCTCAATTTGAGCGAGGAATCTCGCTATGCCCTACCTCTCAAAAAAAGTCTTTAATACCGCTAAGCGCTACGGTCTAAGCTAACGTCTTCAAATTATTGATTTCAGCCAATGAAAGTAGTCTACGACCTGATCAGCCCAGCGGTAGTTAACGCTGCCTTCTGTGCTACGGGTCCGGGTTTGAATCCCAGTAGGGTCAGATGTTTGTGTGATGAGCATCTACATTTTTGTATCCGAGTCATGGATGTATCTATGTATAATATGTCATCAACCTTCTAGTAACCGTAACACAAGCCTCGTTGCTTACCACGGAACTAGATGGCGCTGTGTCATAATTTCCAGATATATGTATTTATTTATTTATGTCCAAATATATTTATTTAAAGTTACCCTTGAAGATTGACTGATGAGTATGTTTAATGTCGTACATCTGCAGGTCACTGCGTGTTTATAATTTACTTAATACTTCAGTGTAATAGCTGATTACCGCCCGCACAAGCCATAGAAGTGAACTTTGCCGACTAAGCCGTGGTTAGTGGTCCAAACACTACGCTTACAATTTTAATGAACTGTGTAATCATATGTACTGATTTCTTACTTACTCGACTACCAGATATTGAAATAAAAGTATATTCCGCGATAAAATCCCTAAAAAAATACTTTTATTTCAATAAAATTAGAAAAAGGCCACGAATTCGGGTATTCGTGGAAGTCCGCCGTTTTATTATTTGATTGGGTAGAGCAGCGGTGAGCAAATGTTCATATGATAAGCATCGACATTATTGTATTTACGATATATATGTTATATTGATTTTATCATTTAGTATCTACCTATCTTACCCACCCTAAAATTATTGTATATTTATTTAACACAAAATTATCAGAATAAAACAGTTTATCGCTACGAAACTTTACAGAGTCACCCACGTATTGTATAACTAACGTATTTAATTGAGATTTAAATTGTTTATTTCGGATTTTTTCTTGTAAATAGACTGTCAGAATAAATTATCTTGCAATCTTTCTTTATAAACACCGATTTTTACGTAAATATACAAAACTAGATGGCGTTGTTAAATTTTGACGACTTATTATCATAATAATAAGGGTGAAAATAGGTCTACTTTAATATTGTCTGATTGTAGTTATGTAGGCACTAAAAATATCCGTTAATAGCTCGTTCTATCGCGGCGGGAGTGGCTAGTAATTTCCTGAGGATGCCGCTAAAATGTCCGGAGATTGAAATGTTTCATCACATTTCCTTCGCTTCAACAATAGGTTTACAGGCAACAAAAATATTTTTTTAACAATATTCGCAACATAAAATTGGGTGATAGAGAAAATCTTGAGGCAGCAACAAAATTGCTGTTTCAACTATTACTATCTTTGATTTAATTACTATAGAGTTTGAACATAAATAATGGCTCAGTGTTTAGTAGTCACGCGATGCAATTGGTATGCGTGAGGTCTTGGGTTCGTGTTTCAGGCCGGGCAAAGTGTCGTTGGATATTTCTATGAAATTCTAAGTAGCAGCTCGGAGTTTGAATTTGTGCTCGATTCATGGCAATAGGCTTATTTTACATGAAAAGTAAAATTTTGCACATTTGATTTTTGTACTCTGCCGACCTTCCTAAACCTACAAGTATCCAGGCGCGTTAGTACTATTATTTTATATAAATCATCAAATTTTATAGTGGTTATTAATTTTTCCTTTTACCTACTTTAAAATAGACGCAGATAAGTGTATAGACTTCAATTGAACGTTGATTGAAATTCCCCCTGTATTAAAATTACATTACGTCTCACAATTTTGTAAAACGAAATTGTAATTTAAAGATAACGTTCACTCAAGCGTCCAAGCCGCGCGGGCGTCTATCGCCTCACTTGTCCGCGCATGAAATATCACTTACTCTTGTACGATCGCGCCAGACCCACTCAACAAAAACGATTGCTGCTGAAAAATTGCTATAGCTATGTTCGAATAAAAAATACTCACGGAAAGCTCAAAAAGTCTAGAATTTAATTTGATTACAATTAAATTACTCTGAGTAATAATAAAGGATGAAAATTAAGTTTAAAGATGGGGAAATCAAAAAAAAAAAACGATGATCGCGTAGTGATCATGAAACTTTTCCACCAAAATTATTCTATGTAACCGTTATGAAATCGTCGTAACAATACATATTTCGTAAAGAAAATATCTTCACGTTTATTTTGATATACAATAACAATAGAAATAAGATATAAAAACGGATAACTTTCCACATTTTGCTTGGAGCTCCACACACAATAATCTTTAATTGCCAAAAAAGACGAACTGTCACTTTCTTATTTTTTTTTTTCTAAATATTTTGTTACTACTGCACCGATTAAATTCACTCTCATGGATGACAAATTTTATATAGCGCCATCTAGTAATTTTATACCGTACGAGTATTAGCTGAGTTTAGCGCTGTACACGATTAAACTGAACGATTTCGTTCGGTGACTGTGCTCACCTGGGACAGGATAGGCAAGAGTTTTTTTTGGGACTGTAGTACACATGGACACTTGAGTGGATAGTTACATTTATTTTCATAGAAGTAAGTATGGGAATCTCCTAATGATTTGTTTCCATAATATTACATTTCTGACCAGTTAACACCTCGTGAAACTCGCCATTACCTGTAAAAAAGATAAGAGGATATTTAAGTAATTTGATAGAGAACTACGTCATTGGTTTAGTGGTTGTACAGTGCGACTTCCGAGCAAGAGGTCCTGGGTTCAATTCCCAGGTCGAGCAAAATGTGATTGGGTTTTTCTATGAAGTTCTCAGTAGCAGCTCGGAGATTGAATTCGTGCCTGATTGATGACAATAGGATCGCCCTACATTAGTACACCTCTGCCTAACCCTTCGAGGAAGACAGGCGTGATGGTATGTTTGTAATAGAGAACTTAATAAAAAGTCACAACAGAATTATAGTCATGGGCACATAAAGATTGCCCACCTCTGTCCAAAGGTCTTCCCTTTAAATGTCCATGAAGATTAGTTATATACCTACCGACCACATTTAACAGCTTTCAGTGACCTAACTAGGTCTTTTGTCAATGTTGCTGAAGGCCATCCCACAATAATAATATATTATCCAGAATGTAATCTACTCGAGAACCGTCTGCCATAGCGATAAAAGAGTAAGTAGTTTTTATCACTTTTTTACCGCCGAGAAATTTCACACGGCACCAAAAAAAATCCCTCAGGCATGTACGTTTCCTCTATATGATTTCTTTCCCCGATTGAGCATATGATAAATAGGCACGGAATTTCAAAAAGTCACTCATGCCATGCGAGCCTTGGGATTGAACTCGAGACCGTTAACTTAACTCTCCGCTGATCAGACGGCAGTCTATCACAGTTTTCATCATCAACCCATTATTGTCCCACTGCTGGGCACGGGTCTCCTCTCATTTGAGAGGGATTAGGCCATAGTCCACCACGCCAGCCTACTGCGGGTTGGCAGACTTCACATGCCATCGAGACAATCTCACAAGCATGCAGGTTTCCTCACGATATTTTCCTTTACCGTATGAGCATGTGATAAATACGCACATAACTTCTAAAAAGTAAGCGGTGTGTGCCTTGGGTTTGAACTCAACCTTTGACATCTCAGTCCACTGGCCTTACCACTAGGCTACCAGAGCTCTATATTACAGGTTTAGTCTCATTTAAATCAGATTTATAAATTTAATTTATTCAGTCCCTCATTGAAATTTTAACAGTAAAAGTTTTCAAATTCATTTGGTTCAAGTAACCCAGTTGATACAGCCTACCTATTACGAACCATCGCAAAGTACCTGTATATAAAGGTTTTGCCTCGCGAAGTTGCAAGAGTCAATTAAGAGAAATAGGTCACTGGGTAACGAATATGCCTACGACCTGTTGCTGATCATTCACACTGCGTTGCACTTGCGAAGTAGTATTTTCTGTTAAAAAATCTTTTTATGATACTTTTCTCTTATTTACATGGGCACGGGTCTTCCTTCCTTCCTTCTTATTTATCATGACTAAGCCTTCAAATAATTATAATGTAAATATCCTTTATACATAATATAGTCCCATTCATATTAATTGTAGTTGTCTAATTGCTCGAATAATTGTAATTTTATTATAATTAGTACATTAACTAATATTTTGCATACCCACAATGAGGGTGAAAAATGTCCTGCGCTGTAACTCGATTTAACATCTCATGTATCCACCATATTTCAGCAAATAAATGATTTGATTTCGAGAGTACAACTCTTAAGGCCATTAAACAGAAATAGGTATTTCAGAATCAAATTTTCTGAATCCAATACTACATCAACACCAATCTAATTTTGTTCAAGATCATCACCAGCAGCTCTTCACCTTATTCAACAGCATACTAATCCCGAAGAACTATGCATGTCTGCGAGAATTTCTGGTTCGATGGCGCATGAAGTCTAGCAATCAGCACTTAAATAGAGTGGCGGAATTATAGGAAGCCATTGCCAAGCTACACGAAAGCAAATGGATAAAAGATAAAATGGGACTCATTATTTTCGTGCTACTATTAAAACGTGACAATGAAACTAAAATACCTGAACCATAGTATACCAAAGTATTAAAAATAAAACACAATTCTCTTCAAGAGACAGCGGTCAAACGTAGTAGATTTTTATGTACCAGGGCCTCTCGTTAGCCGCACTTGAGTTGAACATCGGTACTTAGGACCATTGTCGGCTCAGTTGAGTGACCGATTACTGTTCATAATTTACAGGGTTGAGGTATTTCATACACGATTCACTCAAAATGAGAGCGCGGCTAAATGTCACGGACTCACATTATTCTAAAGCAAAATATCTACAACAAAAAAGAGACCATAATTCTCTGAATTTATTTCGGGATTTGCCAACGCCAACGCCATCTTGATCCTAAATAATTTCATATATTATGACCTGTAAAAGTGTCCTCAAAATATATATTTCCGGGAATAAATGATTCCAGGTACTACTAAGATCTATTTATATAAATAGAAATAAATGACACAACTTGGAACCCACACAGAAAAAAATAATATATTCAACCCAAGCGAGAGTGACGTCAAAGTCGAGGGAATCTCTTGAAGAAGCTTGTGTAAGAAAAACAAAATATGGAGGAGGAATGATTGTAGGAAAGCCTTTGCCTAGCGAGAAAACTCCAGACTAAAATATCCATTGTATAAATACTTTATTCAAAAATATCCCCAAAAATAAAAATATCTATTAAATACCTAATTTATTTATTCACAACGGATATTTCTGTTATTTTTTTAGCCCAGAATTGCCGCACTAGGCAAAGGCATTCTTACTCTCCTGCCTCCTCTATAGTAGCCCATATTCTTGTGTCCCATAAAGTACACAATTATGGTCTCCTTACAAGTCCGTATTAACTTTCAACGTTAGCTACCACGTAAAGTTAAAACTTGAGTTCAAACGCACTTCCGCAAAAGTTATCCAATTAATTTTACCACGAAATTGGAGTGTCTCCGGCTTATTTTGTTGGAACACACAACAAAAGTTCCTCGTATGTTAAACTGAACTTCTTGCGGTCATAGAATAGATGGGTGACTGGTTTTACAAGTAAATTCATTCGTGTTTCGAAGAAAGATTAAAGATTGCTATTTAAAGATATTGCAAATAAAAAATAATTAATCAACCTTTTAATTGACGTAGGTACCTTTAAACCCAGGACTTTATAGAGCCGTGATTTTCAAAGAACTCTCCATTTAAAGAAAAACTATTGCAGAATGTTATCTTACGTATTTGTTTTCCTTCAAAAGACGGTAGCGCAGTAATCAAAAGCACATTATGTACAAACAAACGTTTGTATATATTACGAAGTCATTAAATGCTAACTAGACATGAAAGATACCGCCATTCGACATACATATCAGGATTTGAATAATTCATTGGATGGAAATAAACGTATGTGACTAGAAACGTTTCTTGGTAACTGGAATTTAGAATTTTTAGTTTTTGCCAGTTTTGTGGTAAAATAAAGAAAAAGATATTAACCAACCGATATCCCGTACCGTATTCCCAGCAACTGCACTTTCATTCTACCCAGATGCTCGCTTTTCTAATCCACTTTAATTCTAGATATTACCATTAAATTGTGCGCGGATTTCTATAATGAAATAATATTTTATTTCTGTAAATAGATTTTTAACAAGTCAATATCTTAATTACTTGCTAGCGCCGGTCAGGTCAGTTAGAACTGACGATCTCTGAAAACAAACACCGAAATAAACTCAGACATATGAATATCTGAGTTTATTTCGGTGTGACATAATATTCTGCGACTGCTAACATTTTAAAAATGCCTGAAAATTGCCTGACTAGGTGTATGAACGATCATTTTTAACACATTAGGACCCACTCTACCTCGAAAAGAGATTTTTATTTATATAAATAGGAGACCGACGCCCTAGTAAAGGTCGCTGGATTCTGCAAGTCGTGGGTGGCACAGACTAGTATGTAGTAGTGAAAATTTTTGGGCGAGGCTTATGTGGACGTCCTTTAACTGAAATTAGGATGAAGATGATAGACCTTGAATAGAACAGAACAGAACAGTCCCATTGCTGGGCACGGGGCTCCTCTCATTTGAGACAGATTAGGCCATAGTTTACTAACCAACTGAAGTTTGGCAGACTTAACACGGCATCCATAAAATCTCTCAAGCATGCAGGTTTCTTCATGATGTTTTCTTTCACACGTATGAGCATGTAATAAATACGTGTATTGAGTTCCAACTCAGTATCATATAATAGTTTGTATATAAATTAACCACGTATGAACTAGATGTGTAGAGGTATATAATGTCATTTAATATTCTCCTTGCATTCGTACGCTATCAAATACGTTCATTTACAATGAATTATTCAAGTCAGTCGCGTTTACAAACGATCTGCTAACGTACGCCTGCCAAGTTTATGTGGCGATTCGATTTTTATTACCTACTAAAGCTCTTTCTAGCGTAATTTTTAATGTTTTTAACTTTAGTTTGGGTATGGAGAGCAAAGGCAAGATCTGTGGGTTTAAGGGTCATTTTTGTTTTAATATTAAGTACACGCTATTCAAGTAAATACCGTTTTCGAGATTTAGCCCTTACGATGAAACACTATCCATTTTTTTTGCATCGTTCTTATAATTTGTATGTATATTTGGTAGGTCTGAGAATCGGTCTGAACATCAGACTGCATTATTCTCATATTGATATTACATATAAACGTTGTAAAGAAAACCAATTATTTAAAAGAGTATCTATGGAGTTTCTTGCCGGTTCTTCTCCATAAGATCTACCTTTTGGAACCGTGCAAATAGTTTATGACAATTCAAAAGTGCCTGTAATATTGGCCTATTTGAAATAAACCATTTGAATTTGAGATTGGTCATAGGGATTTTTTTTCACCCCTAAGTGATAAGGATGTGAAAAAAATCAAAAAAGAAGTCCCGTAAGGGGGCGGGACTTCTTTTTTGACAAATCATTTTTTGTTTTTTTTTTTATGATTTGGCATTAAATAATTCTTATAACCCTAAATTTTACACTTCTGCCACCAACCCCTATAATGTGGCAAAACAACGTTTGCTGGGTCAGCTACTAACCTTATAAAATTTTGTTGGGTTTTTCGTTTACATAATATAAAGGCATCTATCCTTCTTAGTATTTTTATGGTGGGACAACTATCCATACAGGTCAGGCATCTATCCTCAAAATAAGTGTCCGCCAAAAAACCAAATTTTGCAAAATCGTTAATAGGTAGGTAAAAAAGAACCAATAAATATTTAGCATAAGCGATCAAGCTAGCAATATTCATAGAAATTATTCATATAAAAATTAATATTCTAAGAATTAGGAACCTTTTTCAAAAAGTGGGGCATCTGTCCCGGTTTTACCCTAACTTGCAAAACCTGATTTTGACACATATTTTTATTAAAGATACAAAACACGTACCGGTCACTGTGAATGCTAATCCGGTCCATGTTTCATATTTATGAAATTCGGAACATTTTTTTTTACCTTCCCCGTTCACCGCGTTTTATGTATTTTTAGATTGAACTGCGTACCGTTACATACGTTAGCTTTTTGTTTGTGTATTGTGCTATTAAAGTAAATGATCAGTCAAATGGTCCAAAACTTTTTTAAGGGTATGTTTGCGTACAAACGACAAAGAACAATTGGATTGGGTCGCTTCGTTTAAAATACCTACTAATAGCTGCATTTGGCGTTAGACCAGAAATAGACCTCATTTCAGAAAATCCTTGGACGAGAATTATGTGACCTAGGGCAGAATATGAACCTAAAACTGTGGCCTACGTTTTGATACTCTGAATACCTTTAACAGCTAGCCCACTAAAGTCTCTCATTCTTTACATCTTTATTCTTTTTTATTGTCTATCTTGTCTATTGTGGGTGACGCAGGACCTTCCGTGGTGGCAATCTTTGGTGGAAGCCTATGTCCAGCAGTGGACATCTATCGGTTGATATAATGATGATGATTGTCTGTCTTACAATGTCTCGATAAGACAATACAAAAATATACAAAGAAAAATCTGACATAATAATATCCACACAAACGTCCTGGATTGAATATTTTAAAGTAATAAAGTTAATAAAGACAATCGTGAAAAACAAAATACACAGTATAAAATAATTCTAGATTAAAAATACAACATTGCCTCCCCAATGACTGGGTCAATACTGAAATTCTGTAGCCTGAAACTTGTTAAATTATGTATGGTTATACAAGAATAACCGCAGTATACAAACTTTAGGCAACTGTCCGATAACAGAATAGTTGCCGGGGTTTAATTTAGTTTTACTGGCGCTTGCTTTGTTTCACAAACTATGTTGTTAAATAAATTCGTTTATTACTAAGTAAAATTTATGAGCAACCGCTATAATTCATCATCAACATACATACATACATATGTATATTGTTTTTATATTCGGAAATAATAAACTAGCGGTAGGTATCTAGTTTTGAGCTAACGTTAGGGATACTAAATGGTTGGTACACTACCATATACTATACTACTATACATCATTATACTATACCTCAGGTACAAATATCACATAAACAGTCCCTACCACCTTCCTACCCAGGGTATACATGATATATATCCTTAAAGTGTTGAATGAAAGATATGACACTCTATAGAGTTAATCCCTCAGACATGTAAGTTGCCATACGATACATAGCTACCATTAATTTTCCATTTAATGATACCATAATTCTGATAACGCCTAAATGTTGAGGAACGCAGGTACGTCCTTTGTATTAGGGTAGGTACCCTAATACAAACATTCAAAACTTGATATTCGGCTATTAATTTTTATCGGGTTTTAACAGAACATGTACCTAGAAAACATAGGTAGGTACTCATATAATATGTACATTGAAAAACCATGTAATTTCACTCAACACAATTAATACATTAATATTTATACTTTAATGGTAAGAGTTAAGGATTATAACCGCGTGCTTACATATATTATTACCAAATAAATCGTGCTGTTGTTTGTTTGCCAGTTATAATGTATGTCGCGTCCAATTTTGAATGTAATTAACCACAAAATGAATACTTATGTTGATTCTTATCAGTGTTTGAACTGGCCTGTAATTTGGTTCAGACGTGAAATTAATTTTCATTTCTTTTGTTTAACAGGGTAGAACATGATTTACCTTCAGCATACAGAACATGTTTATGTACAGTAACCTTTACACAGAATAGAAAAATGCTTACAATTTATTTAAAAGACATATCTACATTATATATATATATATTGCACCTTTTCTTTTAAAATCCGTATTGCCATAAAAACTCATCCACTTTATCATTCATTTTACACGGAAATATATATTTAAATCAATATAAAATGATTATTTTTCATAACTAAACAGTACTGAATTGATAACTTACATAATGCAAATATAAGACATTGAAATGAAACTGCTACTACCAATTTTATTAAATCATAGCTAGATTAGAAAAGAAACTGTTTTCCTACCTCAATTAAAGATGCTCTGTGTTTTTTCCTACCAGAGTCCAATTTTTGTTGTGATCGACATTCGTCCGGTTGCAAGCTTAAGCTAGCAATAGTCTCTTATTTTAATCTCTCTTATTTATAAACTTACATAGGTCTGTACATAAGAGAAGAGTAGATCTCTTTTATATAACACTACATATTTTCAAAAAGTCAACACCAAATTCCAACCTATTCAGTAGTTTTCACGCCACCCACCTCCACACAAATAGCATTTTTACGCTGTTATAACAGGTGTATAGAAAAATTCTTCGTACTTTCGTATTGAATAGACTGACGAATAACAAACGCGCCCGGGTCGCGTCTGTAACCTACTTCGCGTGTGAGCTCAGCCTTACTCGGCCAAGGGTTGCCTAAAAGAGGGGGTTGGGGGTTGTCAGGTGGGCTTATGACGTCACAGATAAACCCCTGTTTAATGCGTCTGCTATTGTACGGAGGGGTTGGCATTTTCAATGAATTGTTTCGCCCCGTTTGGCCTGTTTTAGGAAAATATTTCACAATTCTCTTTTTGTATTTTAGGAAAAAAATATACACTATTGTTTCGTTCGTGTATTTTTTGTGGAATGCTTTGTGTGTAGGTATTGTTTAGATTAATTAAGTGTAGTTTGAGTTTCTCAATTTAAATCTCTTTTGTGTGAGTAAATTCAAATTTTGTGTTAGCTTATAAACACAATGCAGTGGAAATTTGACTAGCTTAATAACACAACACTTGCTGAACTAGACAACAGCTCTCTTTCTCATTCAACTTTAGTGTTAAATCTGTCTTTTAATGCAGGTCCTATACTGATTATGACTATAATATAAAAATAGGCAGTCAGTCAGTCAATCAGTAAATGTCTCATCTCAATTTCGAGGAATCAGCAATTTTGAGACCTTTTTCAGTCAACGTAGTAAAGGACAGATGGAAATATATGACGTTCTAATATACCAACATTTAACAATGGAAAAATAAGGGCTGATGCTTTTAATTCACTTGTAAAACAAACACAAGCACGATAAAAACATAAAAAGTTACAAATCATTTCACATTACTTTTTAAACAATAACACATAATTATTGCTCCCATCATCGCTCAAGGTAAACTTAAAATAGAGCCATAGAAAATATCACATCAATATTTATTGTGGCAACACTAGCAACGTACACATGGGAAGCGATTGTGTCAGAAATACAAACATGTGTTTATCGAACGAGTCACGGCCGCGCACTTATAAAAAAACTTACGTAAAAATAATACCCAAAAATAGATTTCTAATACGCTTTATGGATTTTCCCTGAAACGGATACTCTTTGGTAAAGTAAATATGAGTAGAAAAAGATATTACGGCCGCGCCTTTGATGTGCGAAACGCCTTTCGGATGGCAAGCAGAGATATAATGTTGCAATGACAAAAAATAACAATGTGACGAAAAAAATATTAACTGACTAATATCTATGAAATTTAGGATTCGTGGATTAAATATAAGTCGTTTTATCAACTTAATAATAATATGGTGGGCTGAACAGGTCCAAACTTTACCGTCCAGAAGAGCAGATTTTTTTTAGCCATTTCACAAAAAGAATGTTGGGTGTGGGTATGTTAAAGGGTGTATATGCAGTTTTCGTAAACGCGGATATCGTAATAAATAATTCCGGATATTATTACACAGCGCCATCTAGTTCCGAGCTAAGCAACGAGGCTAGTGTTACGGATATAAGATTGTTGATATACTACATCGATATTTTTTTGTAAATACGCACACATTTTATACATAGAAGTATCCATGACTCAAAATTATCGTGCTTATAAGACAAACATTTGCCTCTACAGGGATTCGAACCTAGGGCCCTCACCACAGAAAGTAGCTTTTAATACCGCTACGCTAAACGGGTTGGAAATCTGACAGGCTAAAGATGTAATCTAGGGTATCATCATCATCAGCCTATATTCGTCCACTGCTGGACATAGGCCTCCCCTAATGAACGCCACAGAGCTCGATCTTTGGCGATATTTAGGGTTTGAAAAAACTAGTACAATTTATTAATAGATACAAGTTTTCTCGTCAGTTAACGACTTGGATGTGAAAAAGTAAACATTGTTTACTGTACATTTTGTTTCGCTTTCATTTGTTCAATAACATTGTTTGCTAACAACAAAAGCTAACTAACTTTCAAAGAAAAAGTCAAAAACATCCGACAATCAGCCTAATGAACGGTTTTTCTATTTCCATTACACTACTTACAGGCTATGTCCGAACATTGACGTTTTTGTAACCAGTCCTGTGGAAATAGCGCAAAAAGATTACAAGATGATCCCGCTAATATTATAACCAACTAAAATTATATTACAATACATTATTCTAAAGAACCATGTTAGTTGCCTTTTATTATTCTGGGAGACTGGTGCCTAAACTAGGCTGCAAGCCTGTATTTCTACAGGTATGGATGTATTTTTATACTCTTTAACAGATTCGGATGGAATTGGATTGATATTTCGTTACCATCAATCGTGTTTTAATCTCACAGATAGGATGGTCCTTTTTTTACACGAAGTGACGATAAAGGGTACGCTAGCCACCGGTTCGCAGACTTCAAAAGTCGTCGACTTTATCAAAACTATTAAGACTACAAGAACCTGTAACTCGTCAGCTGTTGCATCGCCTGTTTCGTGACTCCAGACAATTTGACAGCTAAGATTACTCAAATGTCACTTTCACTAATTAAAATAGTTCAAGTTAGTCTGCTCAAGCAAACAAGGGATCAACAATAAGCCCTCAAACATGTACGTAACCTAAGTGCTAATCATCGCGAGTTGTCGGAATAATATCGGGTCTGTTCGCAAGATGAATTAATTCCGAATGACTCGGCTACATTCACGAAATGAATTTGTTAATTTATTGAAGAAGAGGTTTGAGAATTAATATAAGCACATTTATCAGCTTTGGAATTGGAACAGCAAACGGAATGGTATATGAAATCGCTAATTACTGAAATCTATGACAATAGTACAAACTACATTACAAACTAACATGATTTGTAGCACTAAGTAGAATATTTTTCGGGAGGCTCGCATAGCGAGATTTCGCGCTCAAATTAATCTGGGCGAGTGGGAAAGTATCTCCACCTTACAGAAGACCGCAATGTTACATTAATCCAGATAAGACCAGTATTGCCAGCTTGAAGCGATGTTTGAAAGGCAGTATGCTATAAGGGCATGCTGTTCTTTGGGGTGGGAGTATAGGTTCACTGACAGTAGCAACATATTTCAAATGTTTATATAATTACCAGATACTCAATTTGTTTTCTTATATTATAATTATTATTATTTAATTGATAATTATTATATTTAATTTGAAGCCCGCCGAAACTTCTTACGAGTAGATAGAGGTATTTAATCACTAATAGCTTTTTTAAATAAAAGAAAATATATCTTACGTGCATCGCGGATATTGTAGCGTTCTTAAGGTGAACGAATTATTCAGATCGGACGAGTACTTTCGGAACCTATTAAATAAACGATATCAAAGTTATATTCAAATCATAAGTGTTATTAATCCAATAAAATAACCTTTATACCTTGCATACAAAACACAGCTATCTCTTTCACGTATTTACAAAAATCCATAATATGCAAATGAACTCCGCGTTATTAGAAATTAAATTTCAGCCCGTTAATCTCTACCTACGAACGCTTCTAATCGGGCTGCATATCAATCAAGTCCAAAAACAAACAAAATTAACCTCAGTCACCGGCAAAGGAAAATTAATTGCTGTCAATAAAGTTTCAATCTTTTGGCGGGAAACTACGCGTCCATTAACGCCGCCATTTTGTGAAGTCCACAGATAATTTGCTAAAATGGATGACTGGCATGTTTCGTTCGGATACACAGATTTATTGAGGCATTTCGGTGAAAAACATTCCGCCTTTTGTACCAAAATTGCTATTATGCTGTCTTAGAAATGGATGTAGGTACCTATGTATTTTCGCGAAATAATTTGCTTGTTTTGAAAAAGAAAAAATATATTTAATTTATAGATAGTTATTGTTTTTGATAAGTTTGAAGGTTGCAATAAACAATAAACAGGGCATTTTTTTATTAATATTCTTTTAGAAATTAAATTTCTTATATGTCGTGGATGCTATTACAGACACAAAGATCGTGCAGTCAAAGCGAACCATCTAATCGTGTCATCTCTTTTTTACTTTTATAATCATTCATGAGGCAAACGTGATAGCAAGTCTAATAATTAAATTTGGTTTGACAGTGATTTAACAATCTTAGTATTTGTGGGTATTTTAAGTATATAAATACGTGATAAAATATCTCTAAGGCAAGATATTACTGACTTTAAATAATACCTACAGAACATACGTAAGGTCACAATACTAAATAAAACATGTTTTTATATTTAGGATCTAATGATCCGCTTCGCTAACTACAACTGGCACGAGTGTCGAAATTGTTCTATTCTATTTTAGAGCTTGTTTGAACTTTTCATCAGACAAGACTTAGATCAAACACATTAAATTTATTGAATGTTGTGTAACTATAATTCCTTTTGTGTTTTATTTTAACTAGTTTTGACAATTTCAAAAAATAAGTTTTAAGAGCTTACACAACAGGGAGTGTTGTGTATTGTCAGCAGGACATTCGAGTGAGAAAGAAAAAAAAAGTAGTTCTAGTAATAATGATGTTTATAATAAGTTCGGCCGCTGGAGCCGACAAGTTCTGGAGTGGAGACCACGAATCGGCAAACGTAGTGTAGGACGCGCCCCGGCTAGATGGACTGACGTGACGACCTAAAAAAGGTAGCGGGGATAGACTGGATGAGGAAGGCAGAGGACAGAGTGTTATGGCGCAGTTTAGGAGAGGCCTATGTCCAGCAGTGGACTGCGATAGGCTGAGTTGATAATACTTTCAATATGTAAAAGTGTATAGTTAGACATGCCAAATTGTAAATCTATTTAGAGTAGAAGTAAGCCGCACTGACAAAAACTACTTTTTATGGAATTTATCGTGGTATATATATTTGTATTATTTAATGATGTTCAAAATACTTTACAGTAGGTACTTATAGCAGAAATGCCTGTAAACTTAGATGTTGTAATACATTGGTCTAGATTTTCTTCAGTGTTATTTTTTAAATGCTCGAGTAAGAGTAAGATATCAGTAAATTAAAATACCAATTTAATCGTGCGGTGTCAAAAATAAAGACGTATAACCATTTTATAAAAAGTTATCGCCTCTATAAAACACATTCTCAGTTTTGATAAGAAAACTAGTGGGTTGTAATATATGGTTTCACAGCTAGAGAATTGCCTTTCAATGGTAATCACTAATCAACATGCGATATTTTATGAGCAGTTTTTAATATTTGGCATTTTGTTGCCAGTCACAATGTCGAAATCTCATAATTAGGTTAGGTAACGCCCTTACATTGCTTTCCGTTTGAGTACATGGTAAATACGCAATTGGTTTTAATTTTGATTTAAATATTAATATGGTTTTTGCTTAAGTGTTATATGAGCAAGAGTGTACTTAGCAAAAACCATAAATTTAAGCATAAACCTAAAACCAGGCAAAGACAAAAGATACTCTATTGTCTTTGCCTCAGATTATATGAAAACTTAATGTGGTCTCCGAGGTATGGAGGCTTTTGTTTTATCTAGTAGCATTTTTTTATCCGTACAGAAGGAAAATATGACATAAGCACAAGCCACTTTTCACATGGTCTCTTAGCAATATTTTTTTATTGTTTTTTACTGTCAATTTATGATTGGATTTAGAAGACTAATCACTGGGTAATATAATCAATGTGTCCACAAACTGAATGGCCCAATAACTAAGGTCACAGTTTCTTAGTGTCCATTTAAGGGAATGGGCACGGTGTCAAAGTCCCGGGTCCCCATAAAACAAGGTAAATTGGCTATTCGTGGACCCCACGTTAGTGGGTAACACGTTTTTACGATATTAACTCGATAGAATGAAAGGTTTTATCGATACCGCCATTTCGATGTTTATTATCTGGTGTATTCGATTTACATGGAGATGTTAAAATAATAAAAATATTTTTAGGGATAGCTTTGGCAGCTGGCTTGGGGGGAGTACAGGAACTGATGGCCGAAAACACCGTAGGACGACTAGCGTAGCGACAAGAAGGACGCTCAACTTGGTCGCTGGAAGCCATTGGATGCGAGCGGTGAAGATCCTTATGGAATACTTTAGAAGAAGCCTAATTTCATATTCATATAATTTATTTGCATTCCACAATGTTTTTATAAATGATAACAGACAATCTTATGTTAGATACAATTATGGACCCTGTCGGGCACAACACGCCGACAGCAGCATCTTTAGTACATAAGTATATTGTGAATAAGCCAACCCTCGATTAAATGGCCGACCTGGTCGTGTAAAATCATAGGATGTGGGCGGCAAAGATTCTCGTCCTTTTGGTAAAATTTTGAGGAGGCCTAAGTTCACCATTGTCTGAGCCTTTGATCACTCATTGTAAAGAATTCCAAAGGTTACTATTTAATCATCTGTAAAAAGTTTCTTTCGAAATGACAAAAAATATAAAAAAGTTTCAAAATAAAACTATCAACAGTAGGTATTTAAAATATTTCGCGATTCAAAAGTTGAAATTATTATAGAATAGTTATTTTCTGGTATTCTAGCGATGTTTAAAATAAACAGGAATATAATAATTTACTGTGAGTTATTGCGGTCGTTGTAAAGTATAGGATAACTCGGCGGCTTTATTATAATTATGCGTAAATGTAATATATCCCAAACGCGGTTAATTAAATTTGGAAGCTAACATTATATTATGGCTTCCATTTGCTGAAAACTAGGCTCGTCCAGAAAATTTGCTATTATCTTCTAAACTTAATACCGGGTATATTTTTTGCTGCTAATATTTACACAATACTAGGTCGCCCACTGGTTGAAATTCGACCATAATATTAATCATCATCATCATATCAACCATCAGACGTCCACTGCTGGACATAGGTCTCCCCCAAGGATCGTCACGACGACCGGTCCTGCGCCACCCGCATCCAGCGGTTTCCAGCGACCTTAAACAGGTCGTCGGTCCACTTTGCCGAAGGCCTACCCACGCTGCGTCTTCCAGTACATGGTCGCCACTCAAGAACCTTCAAGCCCCATCGGTCATCCGTTCTTCGAGCGATGTGCCCTGCCCACTGCACACTTGAGTTTGGCGATTCTTCGGGCTATGCCAGAGACCCGGGTCCAAATTGGACAATAATTAATATAAATTAAAAAAGTCTTTAGTGATGCATAATTTAAAAAAAATATAGCATGCTGCACACCTTCTATATATATAAACTTTAAGTTTGGGAAATTTCATACTCCTCTATCCGCGCATTTAGTACGCATAGGCAAGGGTATTGCCATAAATATGGCGCAAATCAAAATTTTGAGAGTTATACAGTTATCAGCGTACGAATTACTAGTACACGTATCATTTTATAATGAAATATACCGCTAAATGTGATTCGAACGTGGTTGTCCACTTCCCAAATTGCGAGGTAATAAATTCATTTCACATTTTCGCACAGCTCATTAACGGGCTTACAAACCGCGCTTGGCTCGCTGTTGGTTAGCTTAACTGTGCAACTAGCCTTATATTTTGCGATATTATGTCAGGCTAAGTTTCAAACTTAATACAAACTTTAAGCTTAACAGTGTCTACAATAACTGTACCATACCTGCAAAGACACGAAAAAATACAATCTGCCGCGTTTGCCTTGCAGTCCCAAGTATGACTACTGAGCAAGAGGTCTTGGGTTCGATTCCCAGGTCGAGAAAAGTGTTATTGGGTTTTCCTATGAAATTCTCAGTAGCAATTCGGAAAATTTGCGAAACGCATTTGTGGTCAAAAGTTAATGATAAAAAAAAATTAAGTATTAAAACACTTCTGCATACCCTTCGGGGACGACAGGCGTGATGATACTTATGTTTGTTTTATGTACTTATTTATAAACTAAGTTTCAAACCCAATAACAGCTTTAAGCTTAACAGTGTTAACAAACTCAGGGACATCACTGCAAAGACACGAAAATTGTCCACAAATGTTAATTATGTAATTACATATTGTAGGACTTACTTTTATCTCCTTACAACTAACTATATTCTCCTATATTCCTCTCCTTACAACTAACTATATTCTCCTATATTCCTCTCCTTATAACTAACTTCACTCACATACTCACAGTTTTATTGCATAACTCGCTCAAATTCGACTTTACTGAATCATTTTATCGCTTTCTTGGACTGACACTCGGATATTGATATGTTTGTGGATGAATAAAAGTTATCACCGTTACATTGTTTGAAGTTTTGCCCATAAAATGTATAAAAAATATTATATTTATTTTTAATTGTAGATAATTATCTATTGTTGTAATAAACCTAAATTTTATAGTTAATTACCGCGGTATATTGATATTACGGAACCGTATTGTATTAACAAAAAATATGGTAGGTAACTGTAATTAGTAATTATAACCGCACGACAACCAAAACCTCGGTCTGTCCGTTACCATGGATGCTGGAAATCATCCTAAATATAGAAATTTATAATATCAAAATACCGCGATAAAATAGTGAAAAGTTATTCCCTTTCTTTTATAAAAGTAATGTGGTTACACCATCTGATTGGAGTTAGGTTGTCATTTGAATGCAAATATATAATACACTATACGACGCGTCGTGATAGAATAATTCTGGGCATCTAAGCCCCTCCCTAACATCAAATGAACACCTCAATGCCCCACAATCCGTTGTGTATTTTAATGTATCGTATACATGTGTGCGTGGATACAAACGTCATCTTGCTTATGTAGTTGAATAAAGCAACAATATATCTCCATCGTATACGGAATGTGGTTTGGCATTAATTTTGTTGAAGTTATGAGGATCCCTTTATTACCTATCCGTTTACATAAATTCGCTGTAGGACGTGGCGCGTTAAGCCATAAACCATACTGAACTCAACTCAAATCTGCTACGGTGCTTCAAAAGGCCATTTCAGACATTAAACTACATTTTTAGAATCACACATTGTAAAATAAAATGGCTGCAACTTAAAAGAGTCCACAATTCCCTGAATTTATTTCGGTTTCTCCTCAGAGGTCGTCACTCAGGAAATGCCGACGAGTATATCCTAAATATTACTTGTAAAAGTGTCTACTATTCATAGAAATAAATGTCATGACATATCATCACGCCTGTCGTTCCCAATGGTTAGCCAGAGGTGTAGTAATACACACCCACATTTTGCTGGTATGTTTTAGATCCCATTTAATTGGAGGTGAGCATATTGCCATTAACCGAGGACCGAGCTACACCTGAGAATTTCAGAGAAAAACTCAGTAACTCTTTGTTTGTTAATCGAGCCCAAAATCGTCTCTCGTACTAACTTACTACATTATTCTAGTATCCATGTGGCAGCTGTTCGATATCATTTATCAATGTGATACTAAACTTAAACAACAAACATTATAGAAACAACTGATCGTGTGACCAATCGCCAGATTCGCCACACAGCATAGAGTATGGCAGTCGCAAGTCATGAAATCAAACACAGATTGATTCCAAGCCACCGGTCCGTTCCATTGGAACGAGGTTGCCGATGAATACACAAATTGACACTACAGTCAAATGGAATACGGTATTTTTTGCTACCTACTCTTTTTCTGAGGGTATTTTTTGGCCTGCCTTGTTTGTCAAATGTTCGCTAGCATGGGTGCTGAGCGTGAGGTTCTACTTCCGATTACCAGGTCGAGAAAAGTGCTATCAGGGTTATCTATGAAATCCCCAATATCAGCACTGCGTTTTTGGATTTGTGTCCGGATTATGACCAAAGGCCTAGTAAATTTTTAAATAAATCTAAATTTTTTGGCCTAATAAATGGGGCCTAAAACAGCGCACAGTGGATGAACAGCGTATTTGCCTGATTCTTTGGGGATAGTGTCATGACATGTTATATATAGGAGTCACAGCATCAAATAGATTCTAATGCTGGGCAAAACTCCACACCAAATCATCTTTTTGCACTAATCTGTTCTGGAGTATCTCAGACAAGGTCAACGGCCGTTTTCAAACACCCACTGCGTTATAATGGGTTCGGTTATCTCTATGGATTATAAAAGGCACATGCATGACCCACCCAATCTCACTAAAGTCTGGCAGCCACTTTATCCTTTTATCCATAGTTTTAATTTGTTAACGATAAAAATATACAAAGCAAGCGGAAGAGTTCGAAGAAGCCTAAATTTCTGCACCCTTTTTTTTAATGGTAAAAAATGCCTGTGTGCAAACCACATCGTGGCAAATGGGGTGGTTATGTGGGGGTTTGCACGTACTAAAATTACGGTAGCATCCACAGGAAATTCCGTATAAAGTAGGGGTTAAAATATTAAAAATACCAAGGCTTACTACAACGATGGCCTGACCACAGGTTTGGACAAACCTAGGCCTTGCAGGTGGCTTCATATCTCTAGAGTTACGAATATTTGTATCTGTGAATACCTATAAATACGTTATTTATAGTTATTGTTAGGTTCCTGTATACCCTTTGTAAATGTAGGTACATCTTTTGTGAAAAGGATTTAAATAAAGATTTTATTTTATTTATTAAATATTTAATGTTTTACTTCCTAAACAATTTCAAACTCTGTTTTGTTTACAATGATCGCCTAATCACACAGCATTTTTAGAATGACAGAGCATTTTTAAAATACTCCACAAATTTTCCACTAACCCAAGCAATCACGACGTTTTGATTAACCCAAGCTCATATGAAAGATTTATTACTCTAACGCTGATGAAAAACCGTAGATTAGGGGCAAGTCATCCATCATTCTAATAGGTAGACTACCTTTAGGAATGTCACGACCCGTTTTTCCTTGAATACGTTGGAAAGGAAGACAAACTACATGTCATAAGTAATGGGTACCTTTTTTATATACATGGTGTGGCAAATTATCGTGAATCTATATTTAAACTATACTAGTCTTTATCAAGGTCATAAAATTAACGAAAGCAACTCCGACAGGTTACGGTCCAGTATTACCAATAGACCCGTAATAGGTCTCTCGCTTGACAAGGGGGAGAAGTGGAAAAACTGTTATTTTTCGTACTCCTCCAATTTAATTTCATAATGAATTTCGCTGCGGGTTCCAAGGCAGTTAAAATCTTTCTCCTGGGACACGTCGGGCTTCATTGTCTCTATGATATTCTGGATGATTACTATTGTTGATTCTGACTTAGAGGAGTAGCAGTAGTGGGGATTTAGGATGGCAGGCAGACCCTTGATAGCAACGAGGCTTGGATTACCCAGCATTCATCACGTAATAGGCGCGTAAACGCGCCTATTAGTCTTCGGTAGACTCCTCTAGTCAGCCACTCAAAGACCATGGTGGTCGAAACGTAAGAGAAAAACAGATCACAATATTGTATTTGTTTTTATATTGCCCTTTTTGTGACCAAGGAAAAGCATTACGTTATTTTCTTCCACGCTAATATAGTTTTCATATTGATACGCTATTTTGATCTGGCACAACTATGCCTTGCTCCATGTCGTGTGTAACCGAATTTCTCAGTACCATATAAGTTTTAACACACATGCCTTTATAGCTGTCTCGTTTTAAGGGGGCATTTAAGACAGTTGTAAAAGTGATATCGTCACACCTTTATCTCCGAAAGGCTAGCTAGAAATGTATTTATTTATACACCTACAGTTCGCCGATCAGTTTCAGGACCCGCGAAATAGAAGGCGAGCCTATTGCCATTAACTGGGTAAAACCCCATAATCAAACCCTTTAACACTGTTGGAATTGGAAATCGAAACCAGTACCTCACAATTAGCAGTCTGACTCGAGAGCATGTTCACGTTCGTTTTACATTTTGAACATTTACGTCGAGTTTTGCCATACTCTGACGTCGTCTACCCGCATAAGCTCTGTAATCAGACAATCAGACCGCTCTGCAATCAACCTACATTGTTATCACCCGCATCACTGATTCGCAGGTACATAACTGGATTAAAACTTTCTATTGTAGCCTCGGGAAACTTAGTCTTGATTCTACACAGACTATTAGATCTGACGTCACAACTTCGAAAAAAATCCTCTAGATTCTGATACATCAGTCTCTTAAGTCTTAAGCGTATCACAACAAGGAGTTACTACTAGTTACTAGAAAATGCCACAAAAATAAAACATATGCTTATTATTATTATTATTAACATAAATTAAATTTCTAATTTGTTGAACGCTCTGATAGGCTAACTAAACTTAAATCTAGCCTGCGTGTCAGAAATCAGTTCACAGCACTGTTTCAACAACATAACCATGAAGAAAAATACTTAAAACCTATTTGTTAGAACATTACATTACATGGTAATGCTCAGAAACATGCTAGTATATTCTCACCTTAAAATATATTTATATTTGTACAAATATTTTTCTATAACATCTGACGATAAAAGTGTGGGTGCTACAAACGAAACAGATGTCTACAATCAGTTATAAATAAACGTAAAGAGAGGAACGTTTGTGTAAACAATATATTTTCCATAACTTGTAAACGGAAAACGTTTACAGCCCAGATGAATTCACGGTAGTTTTCATATAAAACGCTTACTTACAACCAAGAATAGTGTGTTTATTTAAATTTCAAACGAAATTAACACATGTTTATTTTTTTAATATCTAATTTTGGCCGATGGAAGCAATACAGTTTGGATTCTGTTGTTTGGTTCCCACGCAAATGGTTTTTTGGAGGGCAACAGATTTTAAAATATTTACCGCACAGGTATTCATAAATTTTGCGCTAATACACACGCGTGCACTGTGGTCTGGCTTCGAATTCAAGTGGCCTACTTAAACTAATCATACGTTATAGAAAATATTTGATACAGTTGTTTGCACAGAGAAAGTGAGATGATGTTTATGCAAGCTTGCTTATGGGATAACAAACTACACAATTAATAGCTGGAGGCAGAAACGTAACCAATTTTAGAGAGGGTCGGAAAGTTATCACACTGTATGTATGTATATAACGGGTAAAGACACAAACAATACACAAGTAGCCTTTGAGTATAGTGCTGTCTCTTTTACTCACCTGCAAGATGTAAAAAGGGTAGCTTTATATTTAAGAGCTCTTTAGAATGGAACATTTGTAATTTATTACTTATTTTCATATTGTTAGCACATAGTCATAAAAAAGCTTGTTTTAAAAACATACATATCCAGAGATTTTTTGCACAAACTTTGTACAAAAAAAATGAGATCCGCCCTATAAGTTCTGAAATGATGCATTTAAATACCCATTATCCATTTGATCATTGTTTTTTTATTCATAGACTACAAATAAATTGTGTCTATATTTTTATTATGCAATAATAATTATATATTATACCTTAACCAGAAACCTTTATTCCTGCGTCCCAACTACGATCCTATAAAATGATAAGCAATAAAAATTTCTTGTTACAAGAGAAAAGTGAAACCCACCCTTCGGGACTGAAAAGCCAGAACCTCTTTATATGGAGGCTTTCTGCCGGCTATACCTTTGGTCCATCGATATAAAGTTACCTACTTATGCTTGGGAAGCTTCCTTTGGGAATATTTATATGGGCCATGTTGAAGACATGAATTTATATTGCTTCAAAAGTTTTCTCTTTATGCTTCACCCAATATTTTGGGCATTCATAAATCAATCTTCCTCTTTACTATCTTTCTCTTTTGATATAAAATTAATACTTATTATTATCATTGTACCTGATCGTCAAGATATGTATAAATTTTGATCCTAGATACTAATAATATCTTAATATTATTACTAATATTATTTATTTCATTAATTTGACAACAGCAAAAATAGGTTTGCTAACTTTTCTGCTAAATAATTTAATATGTTAAATAATAATAAAATTACTAGGTTACTACTAAGTTCTAATTCAGATTAATTAAATCTGAATTAGAACTTTCTATCATAATAGGTATATCCCTATGGTTAGAATAGATTATAAAAAAAAATAGGGACATATTCGATTCCTTTGCCTACAAAACGAAATATAAAGTACCCCTACTCAATGTGTCCGTTCATTTCGAAGGTAACAAATTGACACTAACACAAATGTGACATTGACAGGTCACAAAGGGCGGGAACGTGTCCCTTCTTATATATTCTGTTCCGCAGTACAATATTCGGTGACAGTATCTTTGCAAAACGTGTCAAAGAGGTACGAACGGAATAGTCCAAGATCTCAGAGCAATTTGACATAAATATATATTTTTATCGTATATAGGTTAGCGTTTGACCACTCTCTCTAATTTGAACATAGATGAAACCTTAGGTTCTCAGTAGCGTGTGAGCCATTTTATTTCAAAGAATATCTATGGAGTTTTTTGCCGTAGCTTCCCCATACCTAGATAGACCTACCTTTTGGAACTGTGCAATTAGTTTTGACAATTTAAAAGCACCTGTAATGTTGGTCTACTTGAAATAAAACATCTGATATTGACTTTGTGGGCATGTCGCTTTCGCATCGGTTTATTTAGCCACCAAAAAAAATCTCTCCGATAGTATACCACGAATAGTCTGCAATGGACGACGAGCCCTGTCCTCCTAGACTGCAACCTCTCGTATACACACGACACGTTCTCCCTCTAACCCTTGTTTTAGAAACAACTAACAAACACTATAAAGTGCGGTTACAGTTGAGATATTTTAAATTAAGAAGGTAAGCATTATGGCCACTCTATTACACTCTCTTGTCGATGGAGCAATCGCCATATGAAATGTGGTGCTGTAGAAGGATGGATAAGTTCAGTTGGACGGAAATGAAAACAAATGAGGGAGTATTAGTGATTGTAGACGAGAAAAGACTAAGAACCATAGAGAATAGGAGAGGAAAGATGTTTGGCCATTTTATAAGACACGACGACTTCTTTAGAACCGCAATGGCCACTCTATACCAATACAATAATCCTTGAGTCAAGATTCTAAATTGACGCGGCACCGGCGTCATCGAGAAAGACACAGGTCCCTTGTCAGCTCTATTCTTGTTGTGACCCCAAGGAGACGTTAATTTATGCCGTCTGTAAATTTACTAATTGGTCTTACCCCTGACTTTGTTTACTCTTGAAGTGTACGTCGGTAGATTGAATAATTTTAGCGGCTGAACCAATTGTACGGTGGCACTTAGCATTTGATGTAATTATACAAGAGATGGCTTGTGAAATTAGTTTAGTATTAGAAAGTCGGTCAAGTACCGTCACCAGCGAGTTGCTTCATAGATACATATATATAAAAAGCTCAAGTTAATTCTTGTAGATTCTAGAAACTTCTAGATGCCCAAAAAATTTACAGTCTTACGCAGCAAAAAACTCTCTTTTACTTGTTCCTGCAACTGCTTCCTTATTATTTTTTTGCAATTTCCAATTTATGGCTGTTTTGAATAGAGGTCATATTTATATCATCATCCTTTCAACCGATGGCCTGGATACAGGTCTTCCGAAAAAGAAGAAATATTTTAGTTTATAAACATTAATATATCTGCCTTCCCCCATGGAAGAAAGGCGCGAGTCTATGTACGAATAAAAATCTACAAAAAATCACCATCTGTCATGCAAATCACAAATTACGAGTTTGCTTTAGCTCCGGCGATGTGACTAGCTACGAAAGCTATGTCCCATCTGATTTACTCGCTTCAAAGGTTCGCCAGTCGGTGAGCTCGCTCGAGTGAAACGAAGCGTAGCGCGAGTGTAGAAAAGAAAAATGGAACGGAAAATATTAAAGATATGAACGATTTTTTTTTACTTTCTGTAGTAGCTTTTGCCTTCATCTACTTAGCCTAGTCTTAATTACGTTGAGGAGAGATTAAAGAATCCAATTTATTTTTAAAAGTGTGTGTTTTTATGTCTAGCTGCCAGATAGTCTAAAAATCACGGAATTTAACATCTCCCTTTTCGGAATCGACCAGAAACTTTTTTATTGCATATCATACTAAATTCCTGTAATTTAAAATAATTAATTAATTACTAATAATAATTAATTACTCCTATAATCGGCATATGCATAAGAAAATGTACTTACTATTTAATTTATAAGTGTTGTATTGTATTTTGCTGTTGGTGTACTTATTATAAATAAATAAATCATTTTACACAGACTTCAGAACCCACACCATAGCACAGCATGAATTCCATTTATGAAATATGAATTCCATTTATGAATTGGCAACTCCATTTATGAAATATTCCTAACACAAAAACACGTTATTCTACCCTAGAATAGAACTCAAAATCATACGCTCAGCAATCCAGCTCGCGATTGTGGTGTTATGATAACTAAAGTAATTTATTTTCCAAGCCCAAGGAGTATTGAGACAAGTAACACACGTGTAGTACTTAATTGCTGTTTTAGCACATATATATATTCAAGAAAACATACGAAAGAAATGGTTAACATCCAATTAGAACACACAAAGCCTTCAAGACTTTCCTTTGTTGAGCGTCCCGACAATAATGTTATATATCGATATTTTTCCTTCATCTAGTAGACAGCGTGACGCCTCGTGTTTTTGAGTGGGAGGAATACATAACAAAAGGGCTATGGTGACAAACAGACACCCACGCTACTTTGTTCGTATACCTAAGCTCCTTTTTATATGAAACTAGATAAACGCCATTACGCTTTGCTGTGGCACATTTTAAAGATAAAAACAATCTTTCAATCGAGTTGTAGGTATATCGATTCAAAATTTCAGCTCGATCAGTATCGACATTTTTGATTACACAAACCAACTTATGATTTTTATTTATAATAATGCAGTGCGTTCAGGGTACAGGACACTTCCACACTTAAAAAAAAAGAAAAGGGATTTAACGTTTTTTCTTTTACTAAACTACTAGCTGCCTCCCGCGGCTTTGCCCGCATGGTCTATAAATAAAAAATAGCCTATGTGCTAATCCAGATAATAAACTACATGTATGCTAAATTTCATTCAAATCTGTTAAGCGGTTTTTGCGTGAAAGAGTAACAAATATCCATACTTACAAACTTTCACGTTTATAATATTAGTAGGATTTATGTGACACCTCGGCCACAAACCTCGAACACTATAGAGTGTTCTGTGATGTCCATCCTCACTACATAAGCAAGATGATGTCTATACAGACGCTGTGTGCGTGCGGATCGTAAGCTTGTTTATAATACAGCAAAACTGTACAACGAGGGACGAAGTGTGTATGTTTGCATATATGTGTGTCTCTCTGTGTGTGTGTAGTAATATAAGGTTATTCTGTGATATAGGTACAATCATATATAGTACCTTCGGAGCTCCACCGCAAGATTTATATTCCCGTAACACGGAAATGTCTGAATTATTTAAATGACTTTCTGTATATACAATTTTCCTTTACTATTTTATTCCGAGGCTCGAAGGAAAGGATCTTTACTTTAAGCCGACTGTATGTTACTGTACTCGGTGACAGAAGTTCTAAAATAATATCTACTGCTTTGTGTTATGGTGCAATTTCAATTGTACCATTGGAAGAAGAGTTAAGTGCACAGAGGATAGTTTTTGAAGATGGTACGACTGAGCTACTTCGTTCATATGGGGGCAGTAAATAACCGCATAGCTTAATATGTTACCACTAACTAACAGTAGCGTGGTAACATTATTCTATTTTTAAAGGGTATCTATAGAGTTACTAGCCGGTTCTTCTCCATAAGACCTCTCTCTTGGCACCGTACAACTAGTTTTTGAAGTTCCTAAAGTACTTGTACCTAATATTGGTCTAATTGAAATGAAAACATTTGAATTTGACTTTGAAAAGAATACAGCCGCTGAAATTACTGGACAATCGAAACAAACTAAAACTTTATATGGAGGTAGGGCATAGCGAGATTCCTCGCTCAAATTGAGCTGCCCGACGGGGGAAGTACCTCCGCCTAACAGAATACCGCAGTGAATCAACAACAGTTGTCTTTCTGTGAGTGAGTAAGGTTACCAGAGCTCGTTGGGGAGTGACTATTCTGACAGCGTGGGCATTCCATTTGCTGTCATTTTAGTAATTCCCTATTTTAAGAAACCAAAACGGTTTCTGCAGGGGTGTGCAACGCATTTGCAAGCCTTCAGGTGTTGCAAATGTCCATGGGCGGCGGTGATCACTTACCATCAGGTGAGCCGCCTGCTTGTTTGCCCCTTAATAGCAATATAAAAATAATAAAAATAAAAAAACAACCCGTCTCAATATACACATCATCATCATCATTATTAACCTTATTATTATCCCACTGCTGGGCATGTCTCCTCTTATTTGAAAGATATTAGCCTTTAGTCCTCCACGCCAGTCTAGCGCGGGCATCCAGAAATTCTCATAGGCATGCACGATTCCTCACGGTGTATTCCTTCACCGTTTGAGCATGTATTAAATAGGTACCCTACGCATATTACTTTCGAAAAGTCAGTTACACGTTTCTTGGGACCGAACTGATGACCTTTAGCTTCACAGTTCACTGGTCACACTACTAGGCTATCAGAACTGTTCAATGTACACACGTCAGTAATAATACCCCTGGTGTTGCTAATGTCTATAGAGTATGATCGGCAATTAGGTACTATCAGCCAAGCTACATGTTTGTAATGACATAAAAAGAATACAGATTATGGACGATCGATTACGATCGATATCGATTGCGCAATCAATGTCAAAACGCAAATGAACAATAGCATGCATGTGTAGGTGTACGTACTTTTTTGCTGAATGTACCTAATGACTGATTTTTTATAATAAATGGGCTGTTTATGTGGACGAGGCAAATGTGGTATACAGGGATCGTAGCGCGTGACATTCTGTAGTCTCTACCTACCCCCATGGAAAAAAGGCGTGACTGTATGTATATTATATAAAAAACAACCCAAAAAAACTATGCCTCACCTAAGAAAGAATTGAGTGTGAAGTCCCAGGTTAGCCTGGGACTTCTCACTCAATTATTTTCTAAATACATAATTAATCTCAAAGTAAGTACATTTATCGACGAAAACAGAGAGGAGGCTCTTAACGCATTATTTTTACAGAGTAGACAGATTTTGATATATTTAAAAGGTATCTATTTATAGAAACTTCAAAGTGAAAATCATTTAAATTCTAAAAAAAACTACCCCACGAACAGAAAATGGGGAAAATTGTATTAACATACACCCACTGAATATATGAGAATTTATCTGACATTTCAACGATCCAATTAGTACTTTCTACCCACCATATAAATATTTTTAACAAAATATTAAACCGACAAAATATCAAACAACATTTTCATTTGAATTTTATTACAATGTAACCACTGACCATGCTTTGTGTTTTGCCTTGCTTTGCTTTGATTTATTTAATTGGCACCTACTCAAATATATACATACAAATACATAAATACACCCACGCCATTTTCCCATGCGGGTAGGCAGAAACTACAGAATGCCACGCGCGACGATCCCTGCATACCACTTTACCCTCGTCCACATTCATTCATATTGTCGTGCATTCGCGCCGGTTACGAGTACTGCGCACCTGACCTACTCAAATTTAAAGATTATTTATCATAATTCATAATTTAAAATTAAGAACTACTAATTTTTACTTCAAAATACTTTCATAATTCATTAGTTAAAATTAACTTTTAAAAAAAAGAAAAACCAACTTCAAAAACTAAAAAGCAAAAAATAACTTCATACAGTTTTACCTTTTTTTTAGTTTAGTTTTAAAGGTATGAAGTCGGTGCCGATGATGTTAGTCTTTTGTTAGTCACAATTGTTAGTCTGCTGTGTAATATGTTTCATTAATTACAACTGACATAGTTACTGTGATTTCTTATATTTACGCGCGAATATTAGACATTTAATTAAAACTACTTTTTACGAATTTTATCGCGTTATGTGTGTTACCTTATGTCCAGCAGTGGACGTCTAACGGTTGATGTGATGATGATGATAATGACTTGTAGGTATCTATATTATTTTTAATCCCGAACGTTTTGGATCTAAAACAGTATGATCCATGTATTGCGACGGGATTAAAATATCATACCACAAAAAGATTCGTAAGTAGATATTTTTACTAATATAAATAAATAAATACAGCCGGACCTAAATATGTCGCTATAGGAACTTAAAACCTATCCATGCCCGTAAAATTGGGGCTTAAAATATTTATTAACTATATCTTATAAAATTTATAGGTAAACAGATTAAACTTGACAATCTGAAATACAACAATGATTACTAATCAATACTGATTAAAAATTAAATGATTAAGTCTGTCACGCAAACGTTGTACTTTTATGGTATGTGTACAATTAATTTGCCTCGAAAAAATAGCTCGGAAATCGCAAAACGTTCCGCTTCACAAACCAATTTTCAGAACCAAAATGGCGCCGGCAGGAATTCAATTTAATTCGTTCAGTTTGCGCGGGCATTCTGTTGTCTCAATAAAATTTGTGCCGAGAGACGGCTTCATTGTTTGAACGTTTATCTAAAATTGAAACAAAATATTAAGTATCTTTTACTACATTCCATTATTGAAGCTATGGTAGCCTAGTGGTGACACCAGTGGACTGAGATGTCAAAGGTCTCGAGTTCGAACCACAGACTTTTCGGAAGTTATGTGCATATTTATCACAAGCTCAAACGGTGAAGGAAAACATCGCGAGGAAACCTGCATGCTTGAGAGATTTGTCTCGATGGCATGTGAAGTCTACCAACCCGCAGTAGGCTAGCGTGGTGGACTATAGCCTAATCCCTCTCAAAATGAGAGGAGACTCGTGCCCAACCGTGGAACAATAATGGCTCCATGATGATGACTACATTCCTAAATTAGAACCATTTATATTTTGACGACATGGTTGGTGCAGAGCCAGAGATCAGTTTTGGTGGCGCGTGTCGCGGGTTCGATCGCCGCATGAAACAAATATATTTATAGCCTACTGGTAGCTTTGGATCTGGGTTTGAAGCCTTATCCGGTCCAATCGAGAGGAGACCCGTGCCCAGCAGTGGAGCAATACTTTTTTTATGTTTAAATAGGAACTTAAAATTTATATCATTAATAGCCTATCTTTATAATATTTTCTATTGATAATAATGTTAGACCTTAAATACAGAACAATAATAATGAAAAAAATATTATGAAAATAAATGAAAGCTTTTCCAGCTTTCTTGTCAGTATTTTCTTTCTTTTTGATTAAATACCTCTCGTAATGAGAAAGGCAGAGAAGAGCTATAAGATAAAGCGTATTATTTTTATATCAAAATGTCAGTTTGACATAAATGTCAAATAACTATTATGAATGGCGTTTTAATAACTCGCCATTTCTGCCGCCACTTAATCCATTTGGTACGTTTGATTAAACTTATAGAACGAGATCATAACGTACCTACATAGTTAAAATCTATTTTTAGGTATAATTAAGTCTAGGGGAATCTATTTCTGCCAACATGCCAATAAAAATTTGCACGCGAGCATTAAAAAAAAATATTATTTGACTCTTGCCACAAAACAAATCACTTGCTATGAAAATAAACTTCAATCCATTCCGTACCAATATATGCAAATAGGTTGAATAAGTATGGTTGCCGTAGCCCATTCAGCCGCAAACTATTCGCAGCCAGATTCACACAGGTAGTAAGTAATTTGTAGCATTGTTGCAACCGTACCTATTTATGTTATTATAATAAATATGATACGGCAATAAAAATAAAAACTAATGATGTCAAGTTATAAACAAACAAGAGATAAAACAGCGAAGAAGGAGGAAAGGGAACTGTAGACCAACACTGGGATAAATTGGGATAGAAACAAATCAATTCCTCATAATGTCTCCCCCCTCCGAAACACGACTATATTAAATCTCTTGGCTTCCCCCTTAAATCAGAATAATCGTTTGTCATCAACACAACAGCCATTCTTCTCGGATTGTACAAATCCAATTTTCCAATTGAGTTTTATTGCGAATTAACAATTATTGAAACTGGGTTGTCCAGTTGTATCTTTATAAAATAGTACGAGTGCTTACGTGTGCATATTTGCTTATGATAATAGTTATACATAAAATATATGAGATATATATTGTACTAGCTGCCTCCTGCGGCTTTGCCCGCACAGTATATAGATAAAAAGTAGCCTATGTGTTAATCCAGCTAATAAACTATACATATATATGCTAAATTTCATTCATATCTGTTAAGCGGTTTTTGTGTAAAAGAGTAACAAACATCCATCCATACATCATACTTACAAACTTTCGCGTTTATAATATTAGTTGGATGTCTGAGGAGTAGGGCATAGCGAGATTCCTCGCTTAAATTGAGCTGCCCGACTGGGGAAGTACCTCCGCCTTACAGAATACCGCAGTGAATCAACAATAGTTGTCTTTCTGCGAGTAAGGTTACCAGAGCTTGTTGGGGAGGGACTATTCTGACAGCATGGGCATTCCATTTGCTGTCAGTTTAGTAATTCCCTATTTTAAGAAACCAAAACGGTTTCTGCAGGGATGTGCAACGCATTTGCAAGCCTTCAGGTGTTGCAAATGTCCATGGGCGGCGGTGATCACTTATCTACCATCAGGTGTGCCGCCAGCTCGTTTGCTCTTTGTATCTTATCGCAATAAAAAAGTGACATTATGTCAATTGAGTTTCTTAAAGTGTAGGTACAGTTTGGGGATACAATTCAAAAGTAACATAGTATGATACTGATGACACTGATGATTTCCGTGGTGGGTAAAACCTGTATTACAGACCACCAAGCTACCCTCCGAGAAAATGGATTGATGATCATCATCAACCATTTTCTCGGATCATTTTGTGTATTTAAGGTTCCACAATCATAATTGTGGTTCTAGACGCTAATTGATACAAAATACATGCAAAATATAAACAAAAATAACCAGATTTCAACATTCTGAATTCTAAAAACAGTAAGTTGAATTAAAATTTGCCTCCGAATAGAACTAAAACCGTAACAAAACCTGTCCGGCTTTTTTAGCCAGTTGTATTTGTAAACGGAGCACATTTTAGCGTTTAAATTTACTTAGTTCGTCTGATGAGTTCGATACAGACAGAATAAAATTAGTTTTCGCCGAACGCCTGTTGAATAAATCAATGCTAAAGTTTAGTCTGTTCCTAACTTTAAATATGTATATTTTATCAATTTAAACTGAGAACGGATCTGACAAAGCTTCAAGAACTTATTTGTCTAGTCGCTACTGTGCGTGTAGTCATGGATGCGATTCCCAGGTCGAGGAAATATAAATAAATACATCCAAACATTATGGCACAGCGCCATCTAGTTACGAGCTAAGCAACGGCTTGTATTACCGATATTAGATGGTTGATATACTACATATATACTTTATTTTGTAAATACATACATATTACACACATCCATGACTCGGATACAAATACAAAATGTTAATGCTCATCACACAAACAATCGTTCCTACCGGGTTTCGAACCCAAGACCCATAGCACAGAAAGCAGCGTTATCTACCGCTGGGCAAGTCGAGTCGGCAAGTAGTTATTAAGTTGTGCTATTGAGAATGACAGACATAGATCGGTACTACTAACATCAACATCATCATCATCATCCCATTAACGTCCCACTGCTGGGCACGGGTCGCCTCTCATTTGAGAGGGACTATAGTCCACCACGCTAGCCTACTGTGGGTTGGCAGACTTCACATGCCATCGAGACAAATCTCTCAAGCATACAGGTTTCCTCACAATGTTTTCCTTCACTGTTTGAGCTTATGATAAATATGTACATAACTTCCGAAAAGTCAGTGGTTCGAACTCGAGACCTTTGACATCTAAGTCCACTGGTCACACCTCTAGGCTTCCACAACTCCTACTAACATAGACTGTGATATTTACAGCTATTTTATTCCGGTAACTGAAATTATATTATCCTTAAGCTAAGCGTATGATACCGATAGCATTATACTGAAGTCTTACTTTAGCAATCCTAAACTTCACAGTAAAGGAACCTAATTTTATCAGTCGGCAAGATAATGTTGTTGCCAGTCTTTGTAATCTAATTTCTAACTCAATTCTTTTTGACACATCCGAGAAAAGATTGTTATCTTAGGTAGATACTGCGCGAAATGTTAGGTTCATTCAACTGGAAATGTTAAGTATTCAGTATTACAGGTTCTAGAAAACAAAATGATAACGATTTTTATTTATGTGCAATTATTATGTTTTGAGGAACTAGTTGGCATTTCGTACTAGGGATGGCAACCCGGTATGTTTCTCAACCCGGCCGGATCCGGTAACATTCGTCGCCAACCGGGTTGGCGATGAATAGCAAATCAACACTAGTCAGTCTTAATCAGTCTCAAAATTACGAGTTTTTAATACAGAATTAGTTAGTTACTACTTAATATTATACAGAGTAAAGAGAAATACCTGCTTGCTTAAAGTTAATTACTAATGTAACTATGTATTTGAAAACCTTTATTATATTAGAATAAGAAACTAATAACGCAGCCTAATGTGCTAAACTTGTCTTATCAACTTCGATAGATAAACTTTGGTAGCTTTAGTTTTAACTATATCCACAAATTTAAAAGAGTGATGGACTTTAGCGCGACGTAGTTGTGGCTTCATTAATTTTGACTTATATCTAGTATTATAATTATGCAGTTCACATTTTTTCGTATGATGTGATATATTTTTCCTAAAGTACATTATATTTTCAAAGATATACTGACAGGGCACTGTCATAATATTTATTTCTTTAAAGAGTTCCCTGAGTGAATCACGAGTACTTAGGTTATAAATGGCTCTTATTGCTCCTTTCTGCAGTAGAAGACTGATTCTATGTCTGCAGCACGGCCCCACAGCAATATTCCGTAAGACATGATGCTATGAAAGTAGCTATAATAAACTAGTCTTGCTGTGCTTGCGGCGGCGACGGAATGACAGAGCAACACACATACTTCGTCAACCAAGGACAAACGTCGACTAAGTCACAGTAGAAATTATACTGTGACTAAGAGAAGAAAAGAAAACAAGCATACAGCGAGCAGGAGTGAGAGGTGCGCGAGAGAACGGCAACTTGCTATGCCAATTTTCTACAAGTTGGGGCTTTCGTGCTGCAGTTCTCGTACCTACCGGGCCCGGCACCGGGCCCGGTATAAATGGCCGGGCCCGGTCTGCAATCTCTATTTCGTACCCTCTGAAAACATATGACCTCTGTAAATAAATGCCGAAATAAACTCCCAGAATCATGGGCTTGTTTAGGAGCCAGACATTTGGGTTTACTATATGTAAATCTTATAATGTAGGTCAACGTCTGGAATGGACTCTTAAAGAGTGTGTCTGAGTGACCGACAGCACAGATTCATAAGGATCGCGTAGATCAACCATTCTTTAGACAGCTCAACTATGGGCGATTTTCTATCTATCATAGGAAATCGCCCATACTTGAGCTAATTTTGAGATAAGTATAAAAAAATGGTACGAATAAATACCAACAGATGAAACAAGCACTAATTAATAATAACTGTTACAAAAATAGGACTAGTCTATCACTGGTGCTTTCGTAAAGAGGGGAAGATTTTTTTGACATTTTCTCAAAGTGAAATGTCAATCATTTGACTATGACATTCACACTGGTGTTCATAATATCAGATTAAGCCAGGGATTGTGATTATCATTAGAAATTCACTTGTCACTTGACCATTAACAGTCCCACTGCTGGGCACTGGTGTCCACACATTTGGCAATGATAGACTATAGCTTCTCACGCTATCCTGCTTAGTACGGGTCGGTAGATATTACACTTGCTTTTTTTCTCTCAAGCCTACAGGTTTTCTCACAATGTTTTTCTTCACCGTGTGAGCGAGAGATAAATACATTTGACAAAGTCAGCAAACGAGTTTTCAGACTAAACTCGAGAACTTTAACTTTAAACTCAGAGGTTGCAGTCAATAGTATACATCTATTATTCATCGTTAGAAAACCAAAACATTATCAGTTTTAAAATATTTCTTCCAACTTTGTAAATAAAAACGATTGTAATTTATTTTTCAAAGGCCTGTAAACTTTTATTTATGTATGTTGTTGTTCAAACGACTTCAATGTTCAATGAGTCGGATCGGCGTTGCTTTACAACCTTTGCGAACATTTTTTCGCTATTTTTGGCTTCCAACGATATTGTATAGAGAATAAAAAGTCCTTGAAATATTCGCTTGTAAAAAAAATGTTGATGGATCTATGTTGTTTATAAAGTGACTGGAAATTTGAATCCAAACTATGCTATAAATATAAAATACAAGTTGTGATAATTATATATTATTATTATAGATAATTATGTATATAAAATGCTGCCTCGTTGGTAAAGTGATCACAAACGAGGCTGGTGACCATGTGCGAGTGACCATGTGACAAAAGGCTATGTTTCGTTACATGATGCTTTAAAATATATTATAGTAAAACTGTAAATGTACATCAAGACACTTCTGCTTAACCTTATAAGGAGGAAGGCGTGAGTGATATGTTTAAGATACTAGATAATTTTTTTTAAAAATGTATTCAGTTGCATAAAAACAGCAACTAAAACAATAAATATGTATCAATTACAAAATTACTAAGATACCTTTTACCGTTATAATTTTTTTCAAAACTTTCAACGATAGAAACTTGAGGATCACTTCGTAACGCAATATCTAGTACTTAAAACGCTTGTACAACAATACTTGAAGGTTTTTATGAGGTTACTAAGTACCTGTAAAGTTACCGTGACCTACTTACTTGGGGAAGACAATTGAGATATTAGAAGATCAGATAATTCCATCTGTTACGAGAAACAACAAGTGTAATTTGCTCATTGCGATATAAAAAAAATTACACGCATACTGTTATATCACACCAACATAAAAACAATAAATAAATAAATTGCTAAGAAGCCTTTTATCATTATTATTTTTTTCAAAACATTGTACGATAGAAACTTGAGGATCACTTCGTAACGTAACATCTGGTACTCAAAACACTTGTACAACAATACTTGAAGGTTTTTATCAGGTTACTAATTACCTGTAAAGTTACCGTGACCTACTTACTTGGGGAAGACAATTGAGATACTAGGAGATCAGATAATTCCATCTGTTACGAGAAACAACAAGTGTAAATTGCTCATTGTGATATCAAAAAAGAATACACGTGTACTGTTGCATCGCAGCAACATAAAAACCATAAATAAATTCGTTTAAATTACAAAATTGCTAAGAAACCTTTTATCGTTATTATTTTTTTCAAAACTTTGTACGATTGAAACTTGAGGATCACTTCATAACGCAATATCTAGTACTCAAAACACCTACTTACTGGGGGAAGACGATTGATTTTCCGTTTGACGAATAGTTTGTTTATTTATGGTGAGAGGTTTACTCATAGCCCCTGGCTTTGGAAGTTTATCCCACCCTAACTGCAATGGCATTGGTGGTTTGAGGGTTGATTTTTGATGACGATAAATGTTGTTATTATTAGAATTATAAATCGTACTTATAATAAATATTGTTAATACTAAAATGTATCATCATCATATCAACCGTTAGACGTCCACTGCTGGACATGGATCTCCAATCGATCTCACTTTTTTCATATGTTTTGTTCTTTGTTTTTTTCTTACGTCAGCATCCAAGATATGCACTCATAAAACAATGTAATTTTTTGTGTATGTTGGTGCTAAATAGGGACGCGGTCGAAGTCAAATCATTTATTTCAAATAGACCAATAGTATAGGTGTTTTAATTGTCGAATTTAGTGGAATTTATTTTTTATTTAATTCTTTATTGTACACAAAAGATAAAACACCATATAAATTAAATAATACATTTAAAGTTTTGTGCACGAAGGCGAGCTTAATTCAAGACTGAATTTTCTTCCAGCAAACCTTTGAGTGAGAGAGTTTTAAAAGGAAGAGTAAAAAGACAAAGTGTACAATAATAATAAAGAAATTCCATTTAGCATATGAGTAAACAAATAAATAGATACATATATATAGCTACATAACTAAATAAATATGTACAAATATATATACATATATATATATATACATTATAATATATCGACAAATTATTGCATAATTATAATTTAGTTGCACAGAGGATATTATTTTAAATAACCTTTATCAAATGGTATGGCTGTATATTTTACAAAACATATTGACCAAATGGTCTTCCAAACATGGTACATAGGTACACTACAATACAAAATTCAACGTCAATAAGCAACCTATAATTTTAAAGTATTTAGGTTGATATCATGTAGGTATATCAATACATTTTATGGCGATAGCGGGCGTATGGTGGGTCATACGGAATATCATCGTAAATATATATTATGTTATGTCACTAATAATAATAATCCGGCCTTTTTTTGTAACCTTCGGTACATTAAACCCTCCCCCGCATTTACGGGTTAGGCCAATTTGCGTATCGTCGGCAATATTTCATTTTTAATTTTTGACCTAAACCTCTATTTGTATTTCTGATTGCGAGTATTTATATTTCGAAAACACGATATATTTTTCATTTTTTTTTATTATTTTAAATAAATTGCCTATGTAGATTTTTGTGAGTTTTTTACGACTTTTCATTATAATTTTCATTTGTTTTTTTGTGTCGCACAAAAACAAGGCTTAACCCTCCGATTTATAACTTAAAGACAACTGACAGAGGCGATTCTTGCCTGCCAGCAGTGGGACAATCAATGAGTCGATGATGACGATATTTTCATTCCTTTTTCAATCATCATCAGCAGCCAATTACTGTCCCACTGCTGGGTGCGGGTGTACTCTAAGTAGAGAGGTATTAGAGTCCATTACGCTACCCAAGTGCGAGTTGACAGACTTCACACGCCATTGAGAGAATCTCAGATGAAAAAGAGAAGTCACACCACCAGGCTGCATCAATTCTTCCTTATCCAATCGTGTTTATCAATAATAAACACGATTGGATAAGGACAACCTTTTTAGCAAAAAATTAAACACCTGAAAAAAATGAAAAGCAAAAAGTAATGAAACTTAGTTATTTGACATTTAATGCGTTGACTTGAGAACCTCCTCCGTTGTTGTGTCGTTAGTTGAACAGAGATGTAGTGTGATTAACATTTCTTTTATGCAATTTAAAACAAAGTTAGCATTAATGTATTCTTCTTTTAATGTCTAAAGTAAAAAAATGTTTCCTAGCACCAGTTTCCTAGTTCCTAGTAATATTGCCATTAACAAGAATACCTTATACGAACTGGATGAAGCTGAAAATCAATGTTGTTTAACTATTAACGTACAATGGCCGTGCAATCCTATTTATTATTAACGTTTAGAGGGTAACACGCACGGAAAACGTTATCTAGTGTTAGAGGCTCGTTAATATTTAACGAGAGCCAGAAAGTTCAAAACATATTGCTACTGGGTTGGTTAGAACATTGTTACATTATGTGTTATATCATAAAATAACTTAAACCACTTTATACAAAAACAAAGGGACTTTGTAAAGTTAAACTATGCTTGCCGAGGCCACTTTATAGATAGAATTCTAGAAATCTAGCATCTCTAGATATGATCGAAAATCTGTAATGATCATATTAGTTTAAAGTCGCATTCCTCACATAGATCGCATTAGTAGATACGTTTTAAATAATTAACGCGATAAAATCAGAACCTTAAGATAGAGGGTGGCTGAAAAAATTATAAAAAAGAAGATTGTCATTCGACAGACGTGGACAGGTTTTGGGAGATACAACCGACCGTTTGTTCGAAGTGAGAAGTAATTTATTTTCTTGGCCATTTGGCTAATTCGAGTAGAGTGAAGCAGTCTGAGATCCTAATTTAAGAAACCCAAAATACCCAATAACCCAAAATTTTTAGGGTCAACGCGCGAGCGCCACCTCTGTTGTTGCAAGCGTCTATATGCTGCGGTAACTACAAACAATCAGCTTGTCTGCCACTCTTGCGATATTTATTTATAACAAAGAAAGTACACAATTTTTTACAGGAGATATCACACACATACGTTTGTCGTTGTACTCTATCAATTAGAGGAGACCACATCATGTTAATATAAATAAAACTAAACGTATAATATATAGTCACTGAAATAATCTAAGACAGCTCACTATACAGTTCTATTTATTAAAATATTTGACGACCCTATCAATCCAGGGGTAGTTAACTGCCTTCTGTAGTATGGGTCCCGGGTTCGAATGTTTGTGTGATGAGTTTAAACATTTGTATTCGAGTCATGGATGTGTCTATGTATGTATTTATAAAAAAAAAGTATATTATGTTGTATCAACCAACTAGTATCCATAACACATGCCTCGTTGCTTAGCTCGAAACTAGATGGTGCTGTGTAATAATGTCTAGAAATATTTATTTATTTATTATTTAGATGTTAGCGGCTACTTAAATACAAATGGAGGCCAATTCTGCTATTTTTTGTACGTAATTTCTTTTGTGGTATTAAGATAAAACTTTTTTCTGCTTGGGAAAGTGGATTGGTCTGTACTAAATTCCGTAATCATTGTACTTAATATTGAATATAATCATTACAATATTATAAATGTAAAATCAACATAAACAGAGATAATTGTGTTGCTGGCTGTGTTGCCGATTGACGAAAGAAATGTATAACACAGATGTCAGAGCTCTAGAATGACATTCGTCGAGTTGATTGGAGAACTCCTTCAAAAAGGTCAGGTGCGCATTACAGGCAACCGGCGCGCGTGCATGTCAAGATGTATGAATATGGACGAGGCAAAAGTGGTATGCCGGGATCGTAGCGCGTGGCATTCTGTGTAGCCCCGTGGGAAAAAGACGTGAGTGTATGTTTGTATCTACCGCAACTGTTTTGTCTGACGACAGTCGCTCTGGTAGTACATAGAAGTGAAGTGAAGGATCGTGAAATCGCGCGGATCGCGCGGACGTGTTTTTTGTTTTACGACAATAATATGTAAGTGAATTAATTTTGAGCAATACTAATCTGTTTCATTTCCGCGGCGTAAGTAATATTCTAAGTGTGTCACAAGTGTTTTGCGTCATACAGTGTATAAACTGCAAATATGAACCTAAATTAATTAGATACTTGAAAGACATAATCTAGTTTCTGTGTTAGTATGTCCAACCCAGGATCTAGCCCCTTTGGCCGGAGCCAATTAATCCGACGAAGTCCTCCACCAACGCCAACTCAGCAATTTTCTGACCCTCTACAAGAAAAACCAACTCGGCCCATTGTAAACGAATTACCGGAAGAAGTCCTGCCTACGCCGGAAATCCAGAAATGGATTGGTACCGTCGAAACCCTGTTAGATGAAGTGTGCTCAGTGGTTGCAGAGGGAAAAATGAACTCGGAGCAGAAACTGCGCGTAACAAATCTTTGCCGCAAGGTCACTAATGGGACTGCTCAAATGGCCGTCGTGTACCAGGCGCTGAAGCAAAAAACGATCCATGCGCACATTACTATTCAGCACCTAAAAGAACAGCAAGCTGTAGCGAACTCAATACAACAGTTCAAAGAGGTCATTGAGGATAAGTTGCCCCTGCCATCTGAACAGAAGTCTTTCGCTGACATGGTAAAAAAAGGTGCCGATAAGTACATTCGCCCGGATAATCTGAGCTCGGTTGCCATCTATCCCAGTGATAAGACCAAGACCAGTGATGACACTAAGAACCTCGTCCAAAAAATTATCTCACCCGAGGAACTGAAACTGCATGTTCGTAGCGTGAAAAAAGTAAGGAATGGGGGTGTACTTATTAGCACTCAAAGTAAAGGAGACGTCGAAAAATTGAAGAAGTCAGAAAAACTTGTATCATCAGGCCTCACTATCGAAGAACCAACGAAACGCCGTCCTAGGATTACGGTCATTGGTGTTCCCGTCACGCTCAGTGACAAAGATGTTATTGATTGCATCTATGAACAAAATCTGGCCGATAAATTTCCAAACGCAAGTCGAGAGTCCCTTCTGGCTCTAATAAAATTAAGCCATAAATCGGGAAAGAAAAATACTCCTACCTGCAACTTCGTTCTGGAAGTATCCGCTGGCATCAGGAAAACTCTGATCAATCAGGGTCGAATTTTTATAAATTGGACATCATGCCCTGTCAGAGACTTCACGTTGGTTACCAGATGCTACAACTGTCAACAGTTTGGCCACGCTGCGAAGTTTTGCAGAGAAACCAGCCCTACATGTAACCACTGTGGAGATACTGGGCATGATATGAAGGAATGCACCAATAAATCTTTCCCCCCCAATTGTGCGACCTGCAAACGTTTTAAAAGAAAATGTGATCACCAAACGGGTGATGCAAGCTGTCCGGCACGCAAATTCGCTGAGGTCAATTACATCAACTCTATAGACTATGAGGGCGCCTAAGAGCGCCAACAACTTATTTAATAAGTAAGAGCACTTAAACACTAGATTTCTTTTCTCTTTTTTTTTTTTTATTTTTTATTACCTATTAATTTTAATTTATAGTCTGTAGTTTTATTATGACTAACCAATTACTCTCAGATTTAGATAGCTTCTCTGTGTCTGAAAGTAAAATCTGTGAAATTGCAGAGTGTAAAAATTTATTGCCCGCTAATGGAAAGACGTTAACTATGCTAACACAAAATATTCGAAGCATAAACCGAAACATGAATGCATTTGAAGTTCTGCTACATAGTCTTGACGTAAACTGTGATATAATTATCCTAACAGAATGTTGGCTTTCACACCAGATTAACCACTTACCACCGCTGGAGGGTTACATTTTACATAAAACCGCCAAAATAATTAATCAAAATGCTGGTTTAGTAATTTATACAAAAAATGACATAGAAGTAATTATAGAAGAACCCATATTTCAGGACTGTAACTGTTTAATAATTAAAATTAATTATAATACAGTAGTAATAGCTATTTACAGGCCTCCTTCTCAAAATATTGATAATTTTTTGGAGTCACTTGATATAAATTTGAAAAAGCTATCGTCGTTTAAAAATATAATCCTAACCGGTGATATAAACATTAACATTGCCTCAGGGAGAACTGATATACATGCACATAGCTACTTGAACATTTGTTCATTTCACGGACTTTTACCAGCTCATAACCACCCTACCCATCAAAGCGGTTCATGCCTAGATCATTTTATTATAAAAACGCAAACACCAACCATAACCTTAGTTACTAACTCTGCACTTACGGATCATCAAACTGTTTTACTAACATTGCAATTATTAATACCAAGGAAAAAATGCATGCGCAGCTTTACTAAACTCAATATGACAAATCTAGAAAACGATATACGCAGCATTAATTTTGAGCATATTTACACATCGGACGACGCAGACATTTCTTTGAATTATTTTATTACTTCTCTGCAATCTGCTATATTGAAAAATACTACTAATATCGATCTACCTAGAAAGTTCAGATGCATTAAACCATGGATTACGCCAGGACTTATTCGTTGCATACGACATAGAGATAAATTACACAAAAAATCAAAACTTGCACCTGATAATAAAATTCTATGTCTAACTTATAAAAGATACAGAAATTTTTGTAATAACCTCTTAAAAAACCTAAAAATTGAGCATGATAAAAATATACTACAAAAAGCAGGAAACAATAGTAAGCTTATATGGAAATTTATAAAAAATCATACATTTCTTTCAAAAATACCTGAACCACCACTTGACCTACTTTCTAAGGAGACAAGCCAGACCATAGCAATAAATAAAGTTAACACTTTTTTTGTTAATGTAGGTAAAAACTTAGCAGAAAAAACACTAAAAACAAAAAGATCTTTCCCTTTAAATTTTAACATGACTTCGCCATCTTCTTCGTTAAATTCTTTTGTCTTACTAGACACAGACACTGATGAAGTTTTGAGAGCAATTACTGGGTTAAAAGATGTTTGTGCAGTTGGATGGGATAACATACCTAATAGCATACTGAAAAGGTTCAAAGACCAACTTGCCCCGCCTTTGACGCACATTTTTCAGTTATGTTTGAATAAAGGCGTTTTTCCTAAATTGCTCAAAAAAGCAGTGGTCACGCCTATATTCAAATCTGGAGACAAAAAGTGTGTAAATAACTATAGGCCTATCTCAGTTCTCACTGGACTGTCAAAAATCCTTGAAAAAATTATAAACAGTAGATTGATAAAATACCTAGAAGATAAAAAATTACTCTCGGATCGGCAATTTGGTTTTAGGCCTAAAAAATCAACTAATCAAGCAGTACACCAATTAACAGACTATATAACTAATAACTTAGATAGTGGTATGCACTCCATTGGGATATTCCTAGACCTTGCCAAGGCTTTCGACACAATTTCACGTTCTGTTTTATTGCACAAGCTTGAAACCATTGGGATAAGGGGGATACAACTTCAAATACTTTCCGATTATCTTAGTGACCGACAACAATGTATTAAAATTGGTGAATATAACAGCTCTGACCTTGAAAACAGCAGTTACGGTATTCCACAAGGTAGTATTTTGGGTCCTACCCTTTTCCTAATTTATATTAATGACCTATGCAATTTAAAACTTCAGAATGGTGCCATAACGTCGTATGCGGATGATACTGCTTTACTGTTTTCTGCTAACTCTCGTGACGAGGTCTACGAATACGCGCAGAGTGGCTTTAATACCGTCTGTATGTGGCTTCATAAAAATCTTCTAACATTAAATGCAGATAAAACAATGTATATTTTATTCAATATGAGGAACGCTAACATACCGATTACTAACCAAAACATTTACGCACATAGCTGTAGTATGTATGCTGACACCGCATGTACTTGTCCTACTTTAACTAAAACGAACAATATAAAATATTTAGGTATCACACTTGACGCTAACCTAAATTTTCGCAATCACATAGAGTTGTTATGCACTAGAGTACGTAAATTAATATATATTTTTAAATCTTTACGTAACATTGCCGACTACAAATTAATTAAACAGGTCTATCTAGCACTGTGTCAATCGATACTTACCTATTGCATAACTACCTGGGGTGGCGCTGCAAAAACCATTCTACTTCCCCTAGAACGTGCCCAAAGAGCTATTCTAAAGGTAGCTACCTTTCGCCCTTTTTTATTTCCTACACACTCGCTTTACATAGCATGTAAGGTACTAACGGTTCGTCAATTATTTATATTGCACACCTTACTAAAACAGCACACTGAACTTCCATTTAACCCAGTACCTTCAAACAAGAGGAGAAAAGACCAAGTCTGTACTAAAACTAAATTTAGACATGCATTTACTAACAGATTTTACATATTCTTAGGTCCATATTTGTATAATAAACTCAATAAATTAATTGACATACACAATAAAAGTTATAAAAAATGCAGTATCATGATTTCGGAATATTTAGAGCAGCTCAATTACGCAGACACGGAGAATTTATTAGTAATTGTAAAATGAGTTACATATTATAGTTTTAATAACATTCCTTATATTTTTTTTATTTTATTTTGAAATGCACTTATACAATTATTTCAGGTTCCATTTATAAGAATATATTATGTATTATTAATGTCATAAAATAAAAAACATGTAAAGCGATAGCCTGAAACACAGGATTAACCTAGTTCAGGCAGGCTTATGTTATTCTAAGACAAGCTGACTTATTACTTTCTGTATTGTACCTTGACATCTTATTTTAAATAAACAATTATAAAACAATTATTATTATTAAAACAATTATAGAATAGCAGCCAAACCTAACATAGTAGAAGAAACTTTGACCTACATCGTCAGGCTCACATATTATAAATAAAAATGTTCGGACTTTAAAAGGGACCATGATTCTCTGAGTTTGTTTCGGCATTTCTTCTCAGAGGTGGTCAGTTAAGAAATACCGATGCCATCTAGATCCTAAAATAATGTTACACATGACTTGTAAAAGTGTCTTTAGAAGATCTATTTACGGAAATAAATAATCATTTAACTGCTTTTAGCACAGCAACTCTTTCTGCAACATCTCTCGCCGCCGCAAGATGTCGTAAAGTTTGTTGCCCCGCAAAGAAGCTAACGATTTTCCCGTACATATTTTCAAGAGTACAAAAGTCTTCCACTTAGACTCGGTATCATTATTGACCATTCCTAATATTAACTGCCTTATTGGTCTAGTGGTCGTACAGTGCGACTGCCGAGCAAGAGGTCTTGAGTTCAATTTCCAGGCCGAGCAAAGTGTTATTCGGTTTTTCTATGAAATTCTCAGTAGCAGCTCGGAGTTTGGATTCGTGCCCGGTTAATGGTAATAGGCTGGCCCCCTATTACATGGGACCTCAAACATACCGGCGAAACTTTTGGGGACAACAAGCGTAATGGTATGTCATATGCTATGTTCCTTGATTTGTGTGTTTTTTAGGGTTCCGTACCCAAAGGGTAAAAACGGAACTCTATTACTAAGACCTCGCTGTCTGTCCGTCCGTCTGTCTATCACCAGGCTGTATCTCAAGAACCGCGACAGCTAGACAGTTAAAATTTTCACGGATTATGTATTTCTATTGCCGCCGGTTCCCATACGAAAAATAATTTTTTTTGCCTAATTTTGTACGGAACACTGCGTGCCCGAGTCCGACTCGCACTCGGCCGGTTCTATACCACTGAGTCGGCATATGAGTTTACAGACCGCCTGATGGTAAGCGGTTACCGTAGTCTATAGACGTTTGCAACACCAGAGGTGTCGGTCGCACGTTGTTTGGGGTGTGGTCACTTCAACATTAACGCGAAGATCTTGCAGATAAGGTATCAAATGGTACTGCCATATTGGCATCTGCCAAAATATACGGATATTATTTTGCCTAACATCACGCCGATCGTTAAATTGTACCTAATCATAGTAGATGTAGCTAGAATTTATATTGGTTTATTCAGTATTCGTAGTTGTTTTAACCAGGAATAAAATATATTGGGACGATACAGACATAAAATATATCTTAGTGTGGGGTTCAGTGATATTGTTAATTGATCATTTAAATAAACACAATTATATGTAGGCACAGTTCGCCAATATGTTTCGTGCTCCCGTTTAATAAAGGACAATTGAAGCTACGATAAATCTAAAGTAGATTTATTGTAACGTATCGTCTACGATAATTACCATCACGCCCGTTATCCTTAAGGAATTAGGCAGAGGTATGCAGATAGACGCCCCCAAAATTGTGCAGTAATTTTTTTGGGGTCCATGTAAAATTTGGACAGTACATAGCTACAAATCCGAATTCACTATTCTACCTGGGAATTGAACCTACGACTTGGTGCTGCAACTTTTTTAAAATATGATATCTAAAATACTTAGTATATAAAAAGACGAAACATTACTATCCTAGTTTCGCTTACAAATTATATTATTGTTAATCACAGTAACGCCAAGAAATTTCAGCTCAACAAACTGAAATTTCTTGCTTCAAAATGTAATATCATACAGAAAATTATTATACTCGTGTGTTAATTAACCCTGTGTTCTCAGGTTAACCATAACAACCACTAGAATAGCAGTACCCTTCAGGTAGATACGTTGTATAAATATAAACAGGCAAGGGAAACCTCCCCTACTAATTAGTTCTAACCTAATTAGCGCGCCCTTCTTCAACGACCTTTGAGTATGACCAATAACGCTTCACCGACCATCGTCAAAGAATTAAATATTAATCATCAAACATATTCATATTTCTCCAATTCAAAAACGTCTCCAAAAAAAATTAATCAACCGTTTTAAATTCGCTTCAATAAATTCTAAATAAATTTCCTATAAATTCGTACTTACCTCGTTTCGATATCGAGAGGTCGCGATCCAAATTCAAATACACAAATTCGATTGGTCCGCCCGCGGTCTGTGGGTCGTAGAAGGAAAAGGTAATAAGTAAAGTTGTAAGAATTTTTGGTACGCGTGCTGCCGTGTCGGCTGCCCGGAGGACTATGACGCGCGGTGTGAGGGATCCAACGCACACTTGTACTCAACCGCCTTGTTGGGTACTTCGCGTGATATCAATAAGTTTTATGGATAACCGTTCTGTTTTGTTAGCTTTTGTAAGTATATTCTGATTTGAATGAATATTTCTATCATCAAAAAATTACAATAATAATAATTTATTTTCTCACTACAATATACAGCTGATAACATACAGTTTAGGTAAGTATACATACATAGTTCAGATAATTATATATTGTAGGAGACTGGTGCCTAAGCTAGGCTCTAGGTCTGTGTTTCAGGACACCAGGTTCTCTCCCCTTGACATTTTTATTTCCTAGATTTAGTACTAAAGCGCTGACAGCGTAGTAAAATATGTAATAACTTTATATAAAAAACAATGTGTTTATTTTTAGTAAAAGGTAATGTTAGTATAATATATTCATAAGTTTGTGTATGGACGTGTGTATATGCGTGTAAGTGTTTATATATATGTGTGTGTGAGTTTGTGGATACTAAGGAATTATTACAATAATGTAGAAAGTAAATACTCGGTCTCATCATAGTTTAGTTTTAATAGCCACTCAGTTACCCTTTCTTTACATTTATATTTCGTGAAAATGTCATTTAATGAATTCAGTTTCGAAAATCTCAATTTTATTTTCATAGATATAATTTGAGTAATACAAATTAGATTCAAACCTCTTATTTATTCTCACGTAAATGGAATTACGCAGCCTGTATGAAACTGTACGTATGTAAATTGTTACAATGGATTTAAGTGTTTTCAACACCAAATACGTGTAAATGTATTGTTAATACCATTTATTGAATATTATGTAAATAATAAAATAAAATGATGAGCTTAGCAAATAGAATATGTATTTGAAATAGAACTGCAGACTAGAAAACTCAGTCTACTGTAAAGGACCCGAATTGTTGGGGTTAAATCTAAATAATATCAATAAACATTTCACGCCGGTTAACTCTCAGGGGTTAAGCAGAGGTCGACTAATATATGCCCACATTTTGCCGGTATCTTTTGAGTCCTATCTAATAGGGGGCGAGCCTCAATAATAGCAGTTTATTAATAATAATATTACAGGCCAATGGCCTTTAATATAAATAAACTGCGATAAAATCCATTACAATAATTTATTTTTAAATGATTAATTGTAAGTTCTGGTTATCAGGTCTATAATAAAGCGTTCTTAAAGAAAAAAATAATATTATTATTTATTAATAGCATATATATTCCTTTTTGTTTAATAATTGTTATTAAATTCGATTCGTATTTAAGTTACTCTACTAGCGAATTGGTAACCTTTAATGTTAGTATAAGTTGTGAAATAAATAAATAAATATTGTGATCATATCAATTATTTGCGTGAGTGTAATAAAATCGTTTTACTAAATGTAAACACTTTTGCCGTATTGCCGTTAAAAAAATAAACGAGTAAGGTAGGTACACAACATTCTAGATTAAACGACTAACCTCGTTGACAGATCCATCCGCTATCGATGTAAAGTTAATTATAAATCGGATCCAGGTGGCTGGCGATGCGTTCCCTCACCTCACCGCCACTCAATCATCCCACCAAGGTATTGATCCTCGTTTGTTTTGTTTGTTTTAGACTGAGCTGTATCAATTATTGTTTAGATTAAATTTACGGTAAACTTGATAGATTAGAAATTACTTGAACAGTTATCAAAGATATGATTATGCTGTATAATAGTGGTATAACGATCACAATAATACTTATTAATGTTATAAGTGAATCTAATAAGTGCTTTTGTAAAATATTGTATCAAAAAGTACAAAGTGACTTTTTTACCTAATTTGTTTTTGTATTTAATTTGTTTTGAGTACATACTTTTTAGTTTTCAGTTGTATTTTATAATATAATGGAAATACGGATTTTGAGATGCTTTTTGTGTCTATAGAAAAATTAACTCAAAATAAATAAATTTTAACTCAACGACGATCGATGATAATTATCCGCATTATAAATAAGGATAAAGCAGAAATATACTAATATACACCCCATTTCGTCGGTATATTATATTTACATCCCATGTGATAGCAAACAAGCCTAATGTAGCCTAATGCAAACTTATAAAACTGACTAGACTTTGAGCTGCTATTGAGAATTTTAAGACTGAGGTGATTTTTGTAAAACATTAGTAACTTAAAATCAAAAATAAGATTACCCAGTAATTCAATTTCGGTAGAAACAACATATGTTTTTGTTGTTTATTACAAGAACCTCGGTCTTAAATCAATAATTATAATTAAAATATAATTTAATAAATATAATTTAATATATTAATAAACCATGTATATATATGAAGTTTATCCGTAACAGAAACCTCGTTGCTTAGCTTAGCACTAGATGGCACTGTGTATTAATTTCATAAATTTTTGGATATATTTAGTAATTTAATGAAAAAAGAATAGAACGGCCACCAAAAATTACAGTTATTTCTAAATATTTTAAGCAGATTCTGTTAAATAAATAAAAATGGATCATAGTACAAAGCTAAATAGTCGCTTGAAGTGACAAAAGTAGCTTTATAAGTAGCATTACTGTGACTACTAAATGGCTAGCTGTATAAAACTATATCTCCACTCGCCGGTAACAAATGTATCAATCTGCCTACACCATTGAGTTAATTACGGAACTGGATCGATGCCGGCGACGTGTGCTGCCAACATATTGTCCGCACAAGCAATTTCCTGCTATTTCAATGTTGGTACACACAAATATATGTATAATTTCATAATGTTTGTTTTTTTTAGTATGTGGGTTCTGCGGGTTTGTTAATGTGTGGAAGAAATGAAATGTGATTTCATATGAAATGATAATGATATGATATGAATAATGTAATTCAGAAAAATCGATACCAAATACTGCGGATTTTGGAAAAAACCTAAAATGGACTTTACTTGTTAGATTCCCATGTATGTAGGAGTTTGATATGTATACATGCAAGCCAAACAAAAAAGTAAACAAAAACTGTATAAATAAATGAACTGAAATAGATTTCATCTTCAAACTCTTTCGTTATTAAGTGGAACGAAGTTTATAAAAATACTTGTAGCAAATAAACAGTGGAATACAAAACTTAATTAAGAACGAACAATAAACAAGCTGTACTAATTAATTTACACTAACCCAATGGAAATAAATTATTTAATATTGTGCAACTGGTTTCTTGTAAACAAATAAAGTAATAATTTCAAATTAAGGAAAGTAGCTAAATACTGTTACTAAATCCTTCTCATACTGATTTCATTAAATAAATATTCCTGGACATTATGACACAGCGCCATCTAGTTCCGAGCTAAGCAACGAGGCTTGTGTTACGGATACTAGTTGGTTGATATACTAAATATATACTTTTGTTTTTTAAATACATACATATTATACATCCATGACTCGGATACAAATGTTTTTGCTCATCACACAAACATTTGTCCCTACTGGGATTCGAACCCGGGACCCATAGCACAGAAGGCAGTGTTAACTACCGCTGGACTATTTGGGTCGTCATTAATACTAATACGATGGTATTCGATAAGGATATGCAGAGTTTATAGATTAGCATCATCTATAGCTTTTTACTCAAAGCTGCTAGGGTCTAGTAGTATGACCGGTCGACTAATCACCCCACAAGGCTATCACAGCTCATTAACATCATCATCTCGGCCCATTTTAATGTCCCACTGCTGGGCACGGGTCTTAAGGATACACTAGCCTACTGCGGGTTGACAGATTTCACACGACGCGACGTCCAGAAAATTTCTCAAAAATGCTTTTCTTCACCGTCTGAGCATGTGACAAATACGCACATAACTTCCAAATGATCGGTGATGCGTGCCTCGGGTTTGAACTCAAGACCTCTGATCTTAGGCAACTGGTCCACACCACGAAGCTATCAGGCTTTATTTTATAAATGTATTCCTTATTTAAATTTCTTAAAAAGCCAACTAGCCTATTGTGTGAGTGGTAAGTGAGTCACGTGTACGTTACGACCGAGTGTACTCTCCGTCACCCTTTTATTTTTCTAGCGGCTGCTGAAAGTGCCACTAACTGAATTAATCCTGTATGCGGGAATGGCTATTTATTTTGTATCCAGCATAAGAAGTGAGGTAGTGTTTTCTACATAAAAAAGGTAATAAGATCATTTCGTAGTGGTAGCCTCCAAGAATTTCTTTATTAGGGGTTTGTCTAATTTTAACATAAGCCCTTAGGAATTGCCAAAGTCAAAGTTCTTTATTGCTTCATATATAAATATTACATAGGTCTCAAAATTAGGTAGGTAACAACATGAAACCCTGTTAGGGCACAGCATAGAAAAACTAAATCTACAAATCACAAATATTTATGGGATAAAATAAAAAAGATTAACATACATTATAATAACTAATATTAAACAAATAATTATTGCTTATTATATTTTAATAGGTATGTTTAAATTAATGACGACGAATTAATTAATTATTTTTAGCATCAAAGAATTCATTAAGTGTGTTGGAGGTAGTATAACTCATAGAAAAATAATAATAATATTGATGACTCGATTGGCGCAGTGATTATGAATCTGGCTTGTGCGTCACGAATTGCGGGTTTAATCGCCACACAGAGCAAATATTTGTATGATAGTGAGTAAGGTCACCAGAGCTCATTGGGGGAGTGACTATTTTGAAAGCATGGGAATTCCGTTTGCTGTCAGTTCAGGTTGGGGTTTGGCAACGCATTTGCAAGCATCTGCTCTTGCAAATGTCCATGGGCGGCGGTCATCACTTACCATCAGGTGAGACGCCTGCTTGTTTAGGCGGCAAACCATAAAAAAAAAATATATAAAATGATCACAGTAGGTAAAATTTTCCGGGTCTGGACGTTATATACACAAATTCACACACATCACATAGGTATGTGAAAATTGTGTTTGTAAACGACTCACAAGAAAACAAAATGCGCCATACTAGAATTATTTTAGCACCTCAACTTTTTATTACAGAAATAAATAGAGGTGAACTTCAACTAGACGCTTATAAAAGAAAACGCAATTATAGAATTCGAAAATGGAACCCATCTGTTCCCAGCTGAATTCCATTATACTTTTAAATTTACGCGACTGTATTTTTTTTTTAATTTTACCCTCCTTTTTATAATTATGTGTCTACACTCGTAAAAAATAAACTAGTAAAAGTTTGTTTTTTAAGATTCTATTGTGGCTTAATTCAAGAAGAAATTTGCCAGACTTCAATTAATTTCTGTGTTATCGGTAAATAAGCCCTATGCTACAGCTCTGTTTATTCAGGATTCGAAGAATTTATAATCGAATGTGATCGTAACAAGTATTTTGAAATAACCTGAATATAATTTCAATATGACCTAATTATATCAATACATAGTTATATTAGTGCAATTTATATTCAAAACTTTTCAGTTAATTAATAATAGTAACGTCCCTTTATATAAGAAAAACAAAAATAACGAGACTCCGAACCGTACCGACTTTTGTTCAAAGCTCGTGAAAAATAATACAGAACAACCGTCTACGAGTTTTCGTAGCAGCGTCGTAGCAGCGTCGTAGCGTGTCTACGAGATGTGTAGCGCTTGTGTAGATGTTATTCTAGTGAATATAATAAACAGTAGGATAACTATACTTTAACAGATAAATATAAAACGTATCTACATATTATGTTTAGACACAAACGTTGTTTTGCCACATTTTAGTCGGTGGTAGAAGAGTGAAAATTTAGGGTCATAACCGTTTGAGCATGTGATAAATACGCACATAATTTCCGAAAAGTCAGTGGTGTGTGCCCGGGTTTGAACTCGAGAACTTTGACATGTTAGTCCATTGGTCACGCCACTAGGCCACCACAGCTGGTTATGTTAATTATAGGTTATATCAAAAGCAGTCTTATTAAGCAGTAACGATGAATACTACTGCATGCACCACTGACTTTTGTTGTTTTGAAGTTAAGTATGTTATTATCACAAGCTAAAACGGCGAAGGAAAACATAGTGAGGAAACGCACATGTTTGAGAGAAATGTTCTCGATAGCATGTGGACTCTGCCATCCGCACTAGGCAAGGAGGAAGAGCACGTGGTGAACTATAGCCCAGAAGTGGGACAATAATAGGCTGATGATAAAAAAACCCTGCTGTTTCACCTGTACTGTGACCGTAGTTTGTAATGAGATGTGTTATATTTGCATACGCCGGGGAATATTTATCGCATCTATTTTAAATACCATTTGAATATTTTACGTACAAAACAAAAGCATTTTATGTGTCACATGCGATCTATATTTATGATTAATGGGATGCAATATTAATGCTCCTGTTATATTAAACAGTTTTTCGGTCTTTGTATATTCAGTAAGTAGTATAAAACAAAAGTGCTATACAGGGATCGTACCGCGTAGCATTCTGTAGTTTCTGCCTACCCCCATGGGAAAAAGGCGTGAGTGTATGTAAGTACGAGTATGTAGTATAAAACTGTCGCAATCCACGTCAGTTTTGATTTTAAAATTACTAACAGCTACCCTATATTTTTGATAATGATTGACAATACGTTTTAGGCAGGACAAGGTCACCGTATACTTTGGTCATGCAGTTTTATGCTTGTATTGTATAAAATATTATGATGGAGTTCCGAGACAAAATTAGATGTTTCGTAATGTCAACAGCCTTTCGAATAATTGCTAGCGCTTTTGTATGCTTTTGTAAACTGAAACTTAAAATCAGAACAGCGCAACAAACTCTCTTGCAACACATTACTGTTTCAACAATATTTATATAAAATCATAAACTTCAAATAGCTTTATTATTTTGACGACCCAATTAGTCCAGCGGTAGTTAACACTGCCTTTTATGCTATGGGTCCCGGGTTCGAATCCCGCACAAATGTTTGTGTGATGAGCATAAACATTTGTATCCGAGTCATGGATATATCTATGCATAATATGCATGTAATTTCTAATAAATAGTACCTATATATGTATTATATAAACCAACTAGTATCCGTAACACAAACCTCGTTGCTTCGCTCACACTACTAACTAGATGGCGCTGTGTAATAATGTCCAGAAATATTTATTTATTTAGGTATTTATTATGGATCATAGGTACAGAGGATTCATAAATATCATATGATAAATAATCTATTCAATATCAAGTTTATTATTAAATTACTATGATGTATAATCGAGCGTCCGTAAAGTTTCTGATACTACTTTAACTAAAACGGGTTATTTTGGGAATATTTCAATTAACCACAAACCGCAAACTAAACAAAGCTCATTCAAAGCCGTATTGATTTTCAATATAAACCTCTTACGCTCTAATCCTTCTGCGGTTTAACTTTTATGAAATACCAAAATTAAATTCCAAAAATAGTTTTCAAAACTATATTTGGATATTAAGAACCTTTGATGTTAAAGGCTAAAAATGTTATACATGTCATTAATCAGTGACAATTTTAAGTTTAATCCCATTTAACTACCATGTAGAAATTACCCTAAATCCCGTATTGCCATATAATTTTCAAATAGTCCAAAAAACATGAAGTACGCATTAATATGAAAGATTAAAATTTATATCATGCTCAGTTTGCCTCTCTTTTGGGTGGAATTATAATTATAATAATGGCGAAAACAAATATTATGTTCTAATTGCAATTAAGTAATTAGATGACTGGGTGAAAGAGGTGTCCATTTACTTTCCGATTTCATAACGGGCGCTTCATTAACGATGGACCAAATAAGTCGGAAAATACAGAATGCGACCCTCTAGCTTCTGTATAACAAATATATCCTAGCGAGAGTAATTGAGGGTCGGCAACGCGCGAGCGACACACCTGGCGTTGCAAACGTCCGTAGGCTACGGTAACCGCTTACTATCAGGCAGGTTGTAACCTTGTTTGCCACCTGCATGATATAAAGTAACGATAATAATAGTAACTTCTAGTTACTATACAGATAAAAGGTTCTTCTTTTATTTTAGTTGTCGTCCACTGGTCGAAATTGTTAATTAAAATATTTAATCCTATATTTGGGAAATGAGGGCTGATTATCCTTAATACAGGGTACTTTATAACCTAGCTAGGGCATCGGATCTGATTATCCATTGTTACTCATTTAAATGCTATTCCTTACTTATTAATATTTTAATTTGTAACAGACTGTACCATTATTTTTGTGAAGAATAAATAAAAAAAATAACTTATATTTTTTTAATGCATGATTAAAAATAATATTAGCATTCTGCACTCCTTCTCTATATAAAACTATAAGTATGGGAAATTCTATACTCCTCCGTCCGCCCAATTTTTATAAAAAGGAATCTATATATTAATACGCGAATCAAAGACTTTGTACCCAAGTTTTTGCTTGGCGTATTAATATATAGATTCCTAAGATATCTTACATACTAGGAGAACATCTTATCAGGATAAATATAATTTGGTCAAAAAAGCCAACTTCAAGTGTCAAAACTGGACCAAAATAAAGAATCGTCAAAATCGGTTCACCCAGTCAAAAGTACGAGGTAACAAATTTAAAAAAATCGTCAAGTAAAGTAAAAATCAGGACAAAATATCCTTATAACAATGCCCCAACACTCCGCAAAGAATCACTGGACCTTAAAAAAAATAAAACTTGAACGTAAAAAAACGAAAACCCGACAGGGTAAACAAAATGGCGGATAATTCAAGTAGATATTATTTATAGAGGGAAAAAACCCGGGTTCGCCGCCGTGGAGACACCGAGCCTGTACATATTTTATCATTTTGAATTGGGACGAACTGACTGGAACCCTCGCCAATTATTTATTCGCAATGTTGTATAATCTCTGGATATACAAGCAAAACTTTTGTTGGGAAATTCATACAATTTAGAATCTATAGGTAGGGAGGAAAGATTTGTATTTTTGTAAAGAATAAACTCAAAATTCAAAAAATAATGCTCCATTATCCCTGATTTACAAAGGCTATAAATGTATAACTTACAAAAAATGATGTCTATCGATGTTTCAAGCTGGGGCGGGCTGTTAGTATATTATTATATTATATATTATTATTAAAATATTCTTAAATATTTATTTATTGGTAAACAATGTTTTACGTTTTTAATATATATTTTTTTTTACAATTTCTTGTTTGAGCCTTAGTCCTTTGGCCATTGCAAGTAGGAATGGTCATATTGAATTTGTAGAGTTTTTACGGATGAAAAATCGTTTTCATATATGTATGTATGAGGATGATTGCCAGTATGAGGTAAAGCAATGCTCCCGGCTTTTGTATTAAATTCTCAGTAATAGCTTGGAATTTCCGTTAGCAAGTAGCAAGGTATAAGGTATTCAAACCACCTACTCAATCTACTTGTCCCCTCCGTGATGAAAAACTGGTGTGATAGTATAATATCAATCATAAAAAAAATATTTATTATACCTACACTCGTATAAATATTACGGTCACGCGAAAAAGTCGATTAGTACTGATTATAAACATTTTACCTCCGTTAATATTTAAAACCTTTAGAAACATACTAACTGTAGGTACCATAAAATAGAAAATACTCCCTGCACTCCATTATACTTGGTTCTAAAACATATCATTCTAACAACGGTAGAAGACAGCTCAATAAACGCTCGCTTGGAACCAAATCTCCAAGTTATATGAAATGGCTCTATCTATTAGCAAAGTGCTACAAAAACTCGACTTTTATTATAAAAAGCGCCATCTATGCGACAACGATAAACTCTCCAGTCAAACAACGTAGTGTGAGACGTACAACGCTTTTCAGTAAAAACGATTCACCTAGTAGTTTTGGAAAATTTCAATAGATGGCGCTAGTTACATTACAGAACAACATGAAGCGAAAATAGTGATATTTTTTTTTATTATAATTACTTGATTTATAAATACCTGCTGCAGTATTCGTTTGGTTGTCCTGGGCATTATTCTTTTCTTCTTTAGCGGTTTTGGCTTCGGAACTGGTGTTGCATCCCATGTTTACAACTATTCGTACACTACCACTGTAAATCGACTCTAAAACTTATTCGATAGGAACACTGCACTTGATAAGGTTTTAGGAACAAACTTTCCACTACAACATAGTTGACAGTCTGGTGAAGCTCTGATTGGATTGGGAAAATCTGAAACAAATGGAAATGCCTGTTAGTTATTTACTGAGGTCAGTTATCAAAACTGTGGTATAATCGAGCAAGCTTAGCTTAACACAAGTTTTACATTTTATTATTATCATAAGGTTCAATATGAGCGATGATAATTATTTAATCAACAACACACGCACCCTGCGCTGTTACCAGCTAGTGACGGTTTTATAGTTAACTAAAGTAAACTTTTAACCACGACATGAGCTACTACGTAATGATTTTGATGTAGAAAGGAACCTCATAGAATTGCTGAAAAATTTAGTTGACTAGAACACTAGTTATTTAGCTGGAAATTATTATTTATATATTTCTTATTTTGGGCTCAACTGCAGCCAGAAAATAAGCGTATTGTCAAAATACTACACAAAAATTATCCATGACTCATGATAAATATCCGTGAATCATCATCAACGAAACATTTACCAGGATTCGAGCCCAGAACCCTTGTGATGGAGGCATCCTTAGTCCATTAGTGTACCTACTAATCGGGACGTATATACTATTATGTAGCTTTTCCGTATATAGCAAATATATAGTGTTATAACAACTAGTTCCCACCTTGGCCTACCATTCACACAATCAAATGTGGCTGATGTCCGATGAAAACCGACATTCGGCTGAGGCAGGGGCTCAAACAAAAGGGGAGAGATGGCAGCTACTAATGAATCCCATTCATCGCGAGGGGAGAACGGGGATATTTGCACAATGCCTAGTCTATGTAGGTGTGTGACGCTTTTGTGTTTGTTTTAACGATTGTCATAGGAATTACTAGTTATCGGAGGTTTTCAGAGTACCTAGTATTGAAAATTGGGTTTGAAAAGTTTCAATACAGTTCGCAAAAATCTTTATATATACACCTATATCAATATGAATAAGAATATAAATGTAAAGTTCGTTCGAGTAAGCTTTATAACTGAAAAAGTTCTACATCGAATGAGTTCAAATTTTGACATGGCCGCTTACGGCGCGGCTGTACAATCCTCTTCAAAGGTGTTATATCTTTAACCAGAGTGTGCTTCCCTGGAATGTGGCAAAATATATAGTAGTTTTTATATATAAAAAAAACTGAACTACTGAACCAATTTCAATAAAAATATTAAAATTTGTGTGTAGTTTTGTCCAATCTCTAGAGAAAGGGATAGTTATAATCTCTATTTTTTATTACAATATTTTAATATTGTGAACCGACGAATAAGCTAGCAAGCACAAAGATTATTATAGATAATATACATCGAATATTAGGTATTTCTGTAAATGGAAGGTCTATTAAAAGGGCTAAGAGCACTCATACAAGTAAATTTATTAGACTTTAATGACTCTGAGACGAAATTCTCAGTGAATCATGGTCTCTTTTAAGGTCGAAAAAAAACCTTTTAGATTTTTTATAATAAATATCACTTGACTTTATGACACAGCGCCATCTAGTTCCGTGGTAAACAACGAGGCTTGTGTTACGGATACTAATTGGTTGATATACTGCATATATACTTTTTTTATTTTATACATCCATGACTCGGATACAAATGTTTATGCTTATCACACAAACATTCGTCCCTACCGGGATTGGAACCCGGAACCCGTAGCACAGAAGGCAGCGTTAACTACCGCTGGGCTAATCGTGTAAAATATGTGAGTTTTTTTCATACCGCCTTATGGTGACCAATTACCGTAGTCAGAGGAGTCGCTTGCGCGTTGTCGACCTTGTAAAAATCTTTTTCAGTTTATTAAAATAGGGGAATTATAAAATGATAGCAAACGGAATTCCCATGCCGTCAGAATAGTCACTCTCCTACCAAGCTTTGGCAAATGTACTCTCTCGCTAGAAACACCACAAATATTTTTTGATTATTATCCTAGTACCACTTCAAATCTACAAGGGGAACAGAAGATGACTAAGATTAATAGCATGACTTTTAATTCAGATCCCTCAACTTCTAACACAATAGATACAGGAGCAGTGGTTCGCGTAACAATGATAGCACTATTGTTATGTTAAGTACTTCTAATTGAAAACAAAAGATGTTTTTACAAAGATAGATTTATTCACCACTATTTTTCACTCGCGGCTTGGTCCGCGTGGTGTGTATAAATAAATACATAGTAGCCTATATTTTATCCTAATTGATTTACTCAATCAAATTAAAACCAGTGGGACAAAGGACCATATCTTATTTATGATATGTTCTTGTAGTAAACTGGAGCCTATATATTTTTAGTTAGATCTATCAATACATCCTTGAAAACTACAAACATACTTTCTATGGAGGTGGGCGTTAATGACTGCGACACAGTTTTTAACTAATGCTGTCATTATCGTACGTACACAAAAACTGTAAATTTGATTTCCGTTTCAATAAAATATTTCTATTTCTATACTTAGATTGATTGATTCATTTTTTAACCCCTGACGCAGCATCTATTGTTACAGATTTAAGGTGGGTGTGTAAATGTGTATCTATATTCTATCGAAGAGTTTTCATGTTATTCTACCGTTTAATACAAAAAGGTGATGTAAAGGTTACTAAAAGCGGTTCTATAAAGAGGGTGCTATTTATAGCAAATCCAATTTTAAGTCGATATTGATAAAGTAAGGCATTGCAAATGTTTGGTGAACCTTGAAAAGTCTGTCTTCAAATAAACAACACAAACATTAGTGCGTGGTGGTGTAGTCACCAATATTTGTGATAACATATTATAATATATATATATGTCGGAGAAACATTATTTCTGTTGACATCGTCATTAGTGGTTAAGAATTTAGTGGGCATCATCAGGGTTAATTGCAAGCACAAACATAATGATCATGGTTTTGCACTACATATTATTTTAATTCGGATTAAATAACAATTTATCACTTCACAATAATATCGAGAGAAAATGCACAGTTAAGACCGAGCAGCGAGTTCAGGGCACCGGTCTTACTTTTACCAACAATTAATACTCTTTCAGTCTCTCAGACTCTCAATCTCAATGATCCAACTCGATCAGTCGCTATTTCTCAATAATGTCCAATACTGTCCGCGTCCCTCCAAAAGTAAAGATGGCGCCTCGACCACGCTCAAGCTAAATGCTCTGCTCTGATTGGTCTATAACTGACTAACAATATTTTTTACTTTTTATTGGACTAAGGAGGTTTTAAGCTATGGAAAAGTGTAATAAATCATTATGTGAGTTATTCTTGCAAACAATAATCAAACCGACTTATAGCTTCCTCCGACACGGCCGTCCTGACATACCACACGCCCTCGTGTGATGTTGAAGGTTGCGCATCGTCCTTAACTGCAAAAAAGATATTGTTATAGTTCGGCCACTCCTGACCAAGGGAATCATTATTTTAGCTCCTGTACACCGACGATAAGATATTATCTTAAATTAGCACTACGCCTTTTGCTATCGAATCTGACTCCTAATACTTAGTCCACACGCTACACACGAAATCAAGTTCATAGTATCGAAACAGCCACCTCGCCGTTATACACGATACACATTTTAGATAATTGGCCACCTCGCCTTTTATCCAACAGATTTTAGGTACTTTTCGATGGCCACCTCGCCTTGCTACGGCCACCTCGCCTTACTACGGCCACCTCGCCTTACTACGGCCACCTCGCCTTGCTACGGCCACCTCGCCTTGCTACGGCCACCTCGCCTTACTACGGCCACCTCGCCTTGCTACGGCCACCTCGCCTTAATACGGCAACCTCACCTTGCTATGGCCACCTCGCCTTGTATCCGCCGCAGGCCGCCTCGCCTCCCACAAAGTCTACCTAAACATTAACAACCACCATGCTGCTAGGGTATCATCTTATAGGCATGAGATATACCTTCAACATTACCTTGCAACGTACCCGGGTTCAAAGGTGTGGGTATGGCCGTATACCCAGTACCTACTAATATGTCCTCCACACCGTATCCGGTGACGGCGACTACTAAATGATCAGTTGGTCATTGTGATGGGCTCTGATGTGACTTGCAAAGCCATACTTCACCACATCAGTGTAGACGGTATGACGCCATTCCGTACTCCTCATTCCGTCCTACCAACCAGCAGTAGATATGTTAGGATGTTAGGCCGCGAGATTGCGTTTCAACACGTCTTTGTAACGCAGGTATTGAACTCCTTGTTTGCGCTTTCCGCATGAGAGTTCGGAGTAGAAGAAAGACTTTGGCAATCTACTATCATCCATGTGTACGACGTGTCCACTCCAGCGGACTCCAGTTTTTAGTATCTACTAAAACGCTGTATCAAAATACCTACAAGTTTTCCAAACCTGGCCTTAGCGACCGCCTTTTAGAAACTCAATTATTTTATACACAGGAAACAACGAAAAAAATAACAATACATCAAGCAAAACAACAAAAACAATTCAGCATCACGATAACAGTTAAATCCCGCCAAAAATTTAATCCGTCTTCATAAATATTCACAGGCAAATAAACTGACGTAAAGAACGTTTAAAATTAAAATAATATTACTATTTTATTGTCGACCAATTCCAATATTTAAAAAAAAAGGTACTCTAAAATCACCTCTATCTTTATCAAACGTAAATAACTCTTTTTAGTAATTCAAAATAAATACTCTAGCATTATTACGCAATTAACTTCTCAATTCAGATTAGAATAAGGAACAGATTTGTATCTTCGAATTATTTGTTAGAAAATGCTAAAATCTTACACGTAATCGTAAGATCGTAAGATCGTATCGCCGTAACTATTCGAGTAACTTCGTATTCTCCGCGAGCGCGAGCATTATGAATGACCGCGCCGCCGTACTGGGTATGACGAGAGACCCGCGTAAGTCCGTACCGTCATACGATTTAGTTCGGCGTTTTACTCGATACCTAGTACAATAAAATTGTACTTATCGGGTACGGCCGGGTTTCTGCTATACATGGGTATTATATTACCAGTACCAGTATATAGTACGTATCATCCCTAGTATCTTTTAAAGAGACTAGTATTTGTCACACACGCACAAACTCCGATAACATAACATTTTTAAACAAAATATAACAACAGTAGGCACAACAGCAGCAACATACAACAACAGTACAACAATTTTGCCATCACCGTTATCCGTTTGATTCCGTTCGTAATTTTAGATTTAATTATCGTTATCACTTACTGAAAACGAAGTAACTTTTGACTCAATAAGTACTAGAATTAATTTACTTCCCTGTATACCACGGTCCGCAAAAGCAGAAGTCCACCGTTACCAACCAGCGTCAGTATTTACATCACCCAGTTTTTCTCGATATTCTATTTATCTACAATGCCTTATTATTGCGACTGCACCTCGCTTCCAGATGTATTCGAATTTCGAACCACGATTAACAGAGGCCGATCTGCTTTGTGTCCGTATGAATGAAAAATCTGAAAATAAATTGAAAAACGACAGAAAGCGAAGGTAGTTATCCCACTTCTGATGTCGGAGAAACATTATTTCTGTTGACATCGTCATTAGTGGTTAAGAATTTAGTGGGCATCATCAGGGTTAATTGCAAGCACAAACATAATGATCATGGTTTTGCACTACATATTATTTTAATTCGGATTAAATAACAATTTATCACTTCACAATAATATCGAGAGAAAATGCACAGTTAAGACCGAGCAGCGAGTTCAGGGCACCGGTCTTACTTTTACCAACAATTAATACTCTTTCAGTCTCTCAGACTCTCAATCTCAATGATCCAACTCGATCAGTCGCTATTTCTCAATAATGTCCAATACTGTCCGCGTCCCTCCAAAAGTAAAGATGGCGCCTCGACCACGCTCAAGCTAAATGCTCTGCTCTGATTGGTCTATAACTGACTAACAATATTTTTTACTTTTTATTGGACTAAGGAGGTTTTAAGCTATGGAAAAGTGTAATAAATCATTATGTGAGTTATTCTTGCAAACAATAATCAAACCGACTTATAGCTTCCTCCGACATATATATTATAATATGTTATCACAATAATATAAAATGTTATATATATATATATATATATATATATATATATATATATATCTACATTACAGATATAGGTTCCAACTGCGTGCTTAGTGCGGGTTGGCAGACTTCACACGCCAACGATAAATTCTCTGAAGCATGGTTTTGGTTTACAATTATTTGTGTTTATAATATCAATATGACACAGTTTGATGGGAAAGGAAATAAGAACAACCACTTTAGGTTGCCATGACATGTATGAGCCGACCAGCCCCAACTGACAGCACCCGTTCACATTTTGTAGGGAAGAAAAACATACGACACAAATACACAAAAGGTTTTTACAAATAATTATAAATAAATGACTTAACTTCGTTTAGAATATTTAGTTTACCAGTAGTTAGGTAACAGTTCGTAGTTTTTTTGCTATTAGGAAACTTTGAATAGGAGTAATATATGTTTTTATTACGTTTCTTTTATCTTTTTGTAAATTATAAGACCAGGCTGTTATAATAGTATCTACTACTATTGTGATGTTTACCATAATTTTCTTAAAGTTTAGAATTTCTGAGAGAAAGTATTCAGACGTACCATTACACAATGGTACTTCTGAATGTAATTCTTTTGTGTGTTCGTCCTTGCTCGGTAGCAAGACCGTTTTAACAACACTTTTTTATTACTCCGGGTTAAGTGTGATTCTTTTTCAGTTCCTAGTTTATTCCTAGTTTGTTCCTAGTTTAGATTGTTTGAAGTGCTACTTCTGTAGTTGCTAGACTACGTTGAGTACTAGCTGGTTCGTCCTAGACCAGACGTAGTTAGATCGATACGACCGACGGCGACGGTCCGAGAAGGCTGGCATATCGCCTGTTACACGAGCTAAATTACTAATATTATCAGTGTTTAATAGTTAAGAACTTAATTGGGATCTTCTAAATTTAAAATATTATAGCATTTTAATGATAGTACTAGAAATATATTTTTAAGAATATTTTATAAAATTGTTCTTTTAACAGTTTTAATGACGAGTTCAGTGCACTGACTCAAGTTTATAGCAATTTTAAATCAACATAATTTTATATACATAAAATAAAAACGAAATATTAGAACTAAGGCAATGGAATCTAATTCATACAGCCAATTATAGTTGTTACGATGGATCGGTAACGCGTGAATGACCCGCTGTGGTGTTGCAAACGTCCATCTGCGGTACCCATTTACCATTTTATATACTCGTGGTATATAAAAAACTAATGAGAATATTTTAAATGATCTATTCTTGAGCAATTAACGAGGTCTGTTGGAAGATAGAAAAGTTTTAACTTCAAAAGTTAATATCGCCGAGCAGTTTCATTATGATCCTCTGAAGTTAAAAATTGGTCTCGGAAATGATTCAGTTAAGGAGAATGTCTTCATCTCTTTCTTTTTTAAAATATAATATTTTATTTTATTAAATAGTGTTGGAAGAGTATTTTTTATGTTTTAGAGATTCTGTATTATGTAATAACATAGTTTTATTTAATTAGAATTTAGATTAGAATTTTCATATTTATTGCACTAAAGTAAACAAAAGTTTTTTACGAATTTTAACGTGCCATCGATATTTTGAATATGTTATATTATGTTTGAATATATTATCATAATAGAAATATTAATAACAAATGCTAATGGTATACTTTAAACTATTGATATACCTATGAAATAACAAAACAAAAAGAAATAAAACATCCAAAACTTATGTGTTCATCCAATTACAAAATTATGATCATTTTAGATATCCCAGGACACTGAAAAAAAAACACGACTCAAAAATTTTACATAAAATTTCAATATTTGTTATGTTTTAATTTTATCTTATATCCTTCACAATTATAAATGGTGAAGATCCTTCCTTAAAATTCTCTCAGAGCTCGTCTCTCATCCGTAGACTTAATCAATCAAGTTTTTTTTGGGGAGATGGATTTTGTAATTTATTTTTAACGAGGATTCCGCTTTACTAAGTCCACGTGGAGATGAAGGGAATGGAAGCTTATTGGTAATTGGTTTGATTCCAGCTGCAGTAACAATATGTATGTATTAGTTGTGTATAGCCCTATTCTGGACATTCATGAGTTATATAAATCAGAATACCTAACAATGATTAGAAATAAATTTAAAAAAAAATAATTAAAAGGTTAACATTTAAATTAAACTTTTTCAATAATTTATGAAAGTTATCAAAGTTAAGTTAAGTTAACTTAACTTTGAGGTAAAAAAAAAACTATTTTATTTCAATGTCTTATATATCTTAATTTCTGCTAAAAAAATTAAGTGATTGTAAAGATTATACGTTTTACGACAAATCGTATTGAAGATTAAAAATTACCAAAATTCAGAGCAAAAATAAAACAAAAATACAAAATCGAGATACGAGAGACGTATTTCACCTTAGTTAAACAAAGTGGAACAAATTGTAAACAAACATGATATGTATAAAGTCCGGATGTAATTAGACAGTGATTATATATTCATGTCATGCTGCTCTTTCTGCTGACCCTTTCGCCACTAATTTTAATTATAACTTGTACGCATATTAATACATCTTTCCGCTGAAACGTTCAGCGTGTATGAACTGTATTTTTTTATGTCACAACGCAATCTTGTTGCTACGAGGCTTGTGTTACGGATACTAGATGGTTGATATATTACATATATTTGTTTTTGTAAATAGTAATATATTATTTAGATTGCAGATTATGGCTAGATTTTCATTTTAAATATAAATATAAAACTTTTTAGCTACGTACATTTTACCTTACTGTATTTTATTTTGTCGGTCTATGTAAAATAGATCGCTATTACAATCTAATTTGTATATTGGCTTTTGATCTTCATGGTAAAGATGTGACTAATCTTCACAGTAGGTTGAAAGGGTTTTTATTAAATCTAGCATTAAGATGTAGCTAATCTTATCTGTAACTTCTTTTATCGCTTATAATGGTCGTGTTATTTATTGTTACTTTTCTGAATTCAAATAAATAAACAGAGGATAAGTGAGATTGCTCACTCATATTGAGCTGCCCGACTGGAGAAGTACCACCGACTTATAGAAGATTGCAGTGAAACAGAAATAGTTGTGTTTCTGCGAGTGAGTAAGGTTACCAGAGCTCATTGGGGGAGTGACTATTCTGACAGCATGAGAATTCCGTTTGCTGTCAGTTTAGTGACTCCCTATCTTAAGAAACCTAAACGTTTTCTATAGGATTGGCAATGCACAAGGGACAGCTCTGGTGTAACAAACGTCTATAGGCTATGGAACTGCTCATCATCAGACGGGCCGTAAGATTGATTGTCCACGTTTATGTTATTAAATAAAACATATGGACGTCTTACTATTTGCGCTACTCAGGCTCCGCTCTTAATAGAGATCCAGTGACCATACTAGAAAAGCATTATGGTGCCTTTATGACCTTGACGGGAGGGGCATAAACTTTGCTATACCCGTATTCTCTAGGCATCGACCATCCACGAGTACACCCTGCTATAAAAACAGGGTAAATAGAACAAAAAAACATATTATTCTACCTCGGTCTACGCCTGTGACACTTGATTACAATGATCACGGCCCGTCCGAGCCAGATTTATGGCTGGTGCGTGACACAAGATGTTTCCCATTGTTTTCCAATTCATTTGAGTGCCCCAAATTATTCGCTCGAGGGGAAATTGCTGCTTATATTTTAAACGCTTTTTTCTGTTATTTATTGGGCGCTATTTATTTATAAAAGGAAAAACGTTTTCTCATTATTCGGGAACTATAATTATGAAAATTAGTGCAGCGGTATTAAAGGCCTTCTGTGGCAAGGGTCGTAGTTTCGAATGACGGTAGGGGCAAATGTTTGTGTGTCTTGGATATTATATATAACTCAAAGGTGACGGACTGACTAACATAGTGATCTATCAACGCACAGCCCAAACCACTAGACGGATCGGGCTGAAATTTGGCATGCAGGTAGATGTTATGACGTAGGCATCCGCTAAGAAAGGATTTTGATTAATTCTACCCCCAAAGGCATAAAATAGGGGATGAAAGTTTGCATGAAAACTATACCTAATTAATAATAATACTTCTTAACGTGAGCGAAGCCGCGGGCAAAAGCTGGCCTTTCTCAAATAGAGGATACTCACGCAACCTCCGAGCCGCCGCCTGAGCTAATTGCTCGTAGACTTATTTAGTACCATCAGTACTAATTAATTGAATACTGATTTAAGTCGGTCATAATTAAAATGATTATTATTTCTCTTCAGAATTAGGGAGGGACCAATCTATTGGCCGTCACGAAAATAATGAAATATTATTATTTTATTGAACGTCTTTTTCAATTACTTAGGTATATGCATACGCTCACGCCCTTATGCCATCAGGGTAGACAGAATCTACAGAACCACGATCCTGACAAACCACTTTAGCTTCTTCCACGTTCATACATCTTGTGACTGGTTCAGATATCTGTGATATTTATGATAATTACTTGACTATTTAATTATATTTATTATTGAAACTTCTTGCTAAATTATACTATATATTATTATTACCATGTATTATTTTGACGACCCAATTAGTCCAGCGGTAGTTAACGCTGCCTTCTGTTCTATGGGTCCTCGGTTCGAATCCTGGCAGGGACATTTGTATCCGAGTCATGGATGTATCTATGTATAATATGTAGGTCTGTATTTACAAAAAGAAGTATATGTGTAGTATATCAACCAACTAGTATCCGTAACACAAGCCTCGTTGCTTAGCTCGGAACTAGATGGCGCTGTGTCATAATGTCCAGGAATATTTATTTATTTATTTATACCCACGCTGAATTATCGATCTTTAAGTTAAGCTCTCGAGTGGCGACCGCGTAACGGAAGAAGCATCCTGAGTAACCAAGTTCACCGATTGCCTGGTAAAGGTCGCTGGATTCCACTGGATGCGGGTGGCGTTGAAACGGACGTCGTGACAATCCTTAGGGAAGGCGTATGTCCAGCAGTGGACATCTTTTGGCTGGAATTATGATGACGATGAGTTAAAGTGAGACGGATTGAGCCGATAATGTTAGGTGACTATCCTAATATATCGATCCTTTCGAGCATCAGATAACACGTGAAGCCATCGGTCCCGATTGTCAACCAATACCTGGAACAGTCGTTGATAACCAGAAGTGCCTTGTTAAGTGTTTGCTCATAAATTCGTTACCTTGAATTTAAAAACATTTCTGAGTCATACAGTTCTATGCGTCATGCTCGTTGTTCGTGCGGGGCGTGTCCATCATTGACTTGCCGCTAAACTGAGTGTAATTAGCTGAACTTAAGTAATTTAATATAAAAACAGTTACGTGGATATTGCCTGCTATTAACATGAAACAACAAGCAGCAAAGAGTTGAAAATTGTTTGCAGTAATTTAAGTAGTAAGTTTAGATTTTTAATATCTTTTATAGCAGAAAAATGCCTAATAGTTCTATTGATGAGATAATTGCCTCTTTTGAAAGAAACATAGGTCCCAATTTTGTTTTTTTTTTATTTATTTATTTATAATATAGTCATGATATTCGAATGATAAACATCAACATTTGTATCCGAGTCATGGATGTATCTATGTATAATATGTATGTCATTGTATGTGTTTACAAAAAAAAGTATATATGTAGTATATCAACCTTCTAGTGTCCGTAACACAAGCCTGTATCCAATGTAAGCCACAAGTCCGTATCACGGAACTAGATGGCGCTGTGTCATAATGTTCGGACATATTTATTTATTTATATAGGTTGCTTGTTTTCGCGTCGACGATAAGAAATAGTACCATTAACTATGCCTTGGCCTGGTCCTACATGCACTTGGTTGGTTTTAGTGCCAGTGGTCGGCAAGTGAGCAAAATTCTACGAAACAAGACGCTCGTCAATAGCTATCACACAAACAAAAAAAGAAAACATAATTGGTAGGAAAATAGAGGACAAAAACGTACAAAACTATTTTGTCTGCCTATTTCTACTACGTGGCGTCGATATTACCAAACTGACTTACTCATTAGTTCCTAATTGCGAAAGCAAAAATCACGTTGCAAAAACAAGAAAATTCCTTCCTAAACTATTTAACCTTAGCGAACTCACGAACCGTGCACGGCGCCCTAATTAACACCTTTTGAAACCCTCAGAACCTTTGAAGGTACGGTAAGGTAGGACAAAAAATAAATAATTTTGCCGGAACCGACCCGGAGCGCGCCGGGTAAACCAAGTCCGGGCCGGAACTGATCAACTGCCGGCTATTGCCGACCGGATCCCGTTTAAAATGTTGGAATTTCCACTTAAGTGATTTTAACAGGTCCTTTACATAGCATGTTTGAATGCTATGTAACATTTTATAGATAACTAGCTGACCCAGCAAACGTTGTTTTGCCACATTATAGGGGTTGGTGGACAACCCTTATCACTAAGGGGTATGAAAAATAGATGTTGGCCGATTCTCAGACCTACTCAATATGCTCACAAAATTTGATGAGAATCGGTCAAGCCGTTTCGGAAGAGTACGGGAACGAACATTGTGACACGAGAATTTTATATATAAGATATGTATTTGACTAAACTAATATTGATTGATTCGTTAGTAAATTAGTAGAAGACCCTACTAAAACTAATCCTAATTTATGTAAGGGCATAGAATTACCGCGTGGTTAAGTGTCAGCTCTCTTTAGCTTTATATTTCTTTATGTAAATCAAATATACAACATTCCTCACATACATTGACCTAGTTGTTGAACTGCTTAAAAAAGGTTAGGTGCTTAGTAATCACACTTTTTTTTTTTTTTTATGGTGTTAAGGCGGCAAACGAACAGGCTCACCTGATGGTAAGTGATGACCGCCGCCCATGGACATTTGCAACACCAGAGGCTTGCAAATGCGTTGCCAAACCCATTAGAAACCGTTCAGGTTTCTTAAAATAAGGAGTTACTGAACTGACAGCAAACGGAATTCCCATGCTGTCAGAATAGTCACTCCCCAATGAGCTCTGATAACCTTACTCACTCGCAGAAACACAACATGTTGATTCACTGCGGTCTTCTGTAAGGCGGAGGTACTTCCCCAGTCGGGCAGCTCAATTTGAGCGAGAAATCTCGCTATGCCCTACCTCCTAAAAAACTTGGTGCGCGTGTTTGACAAGGTATTTGAATTGAAATAAAACTACTTTTTAATTATTTTATCGCAGTAGATTATACAAAACATATTATACTGTCCCAGGGCTGGGCACATGTAAAGACCAATAAATGATAACGTTGTGAGGAAACAAAGCGTTAGAGATTTTCTTGATGACGTATGAAGTATGCCTCGTCAGACAGTAGTAGATCTGCACTAGGCTAACGTGGACTATCTAAATGGATGGAATGGATGGCCGACTACCTAAAACCTAATCGTCCCCTAAATGAGAGGCGATCTCTGCCAAGCAGAGGGTCAGTGGACGGGCTAAAACTCCAAGTTGAAGCTTCTATTTAAAAATAAAATGATCAACATAGTGACCTACCTTTTAATAACAACTTGCAAAGTTTTGTATTATTAGTCCACTTAATGTACAAGAAGCCGACAGAAACAATTACGGTGGCCTTCACACTTAATTATAGACCTCTTAATAGAGGTTAAATGTTTTCAATTCCTGTGACATAGGTCAAGAACTCAGGATGTTTGATAATTATTGATTACCAAAGCCACTTAATTCTCAATATTAATATATTACTAGCGGCTAGAAGGAAAAATAAATACCCACCAACTGGATCGCAATGCAACCAGGTCTCATTGTGAATCTAAAGTCAAAAACACTGTCTAAACTGCCTCATTGGTCTAGTGGTAGTACAGTGCTACTGTCGAGCAAGGTCTCGGGTTTTATTCCCAGGTCAAGCAAAGTGTTATTGGGTTTTTCTACGGAATTCTAAGTATCAGCTCGGAGTTTGAATACGTGCCCGGTTAATGGCAACAGGCTTGCCCCCTATGACATGGGACCTAAAACATACCGGCAAAACATGGGTATACATTAGTACACCTCTACCTAACTTTTCGGGGACGAAAGGCGTGATAGTATGTGATGTAAGTCTTAAATAATACTGGAACTAACAAAGTATATGGGGTTCTGCCTTAATTGTCGTGACGTGACTTGGCAAAAATTGTGAAACTACGCGGAACCCCAAGATTTCTCTGATGGGCTTTGGACTGGGAAGCCTGACCATTGCAGGTGCCTCGATGAACCTGGCCATTTACTATTGTGCGGTCACCCTTTAGATCCTGGTGTCATGTAGTGGGCTTTATCTAGCGAATAACTTGGCGAACGTTCAGCTCGCTCGTTCAATTGTATATGTGTGAAATGGGTTTTCCTTTCTTTTCATGGTACACAAAAATAAGCGACGAATCCCAGCGCCAACAACGAATCGTCCCTCAACCAACACCTCAGTCCGCCCGTGACTGAGGTACTGTATCATGTAAAGAATCTAAAACTTCTGGCTAAACTAATAGTAAATAATACTAATAAAAATCGTAAAAATAGTTAAATAAGTCACTGTTTGTGAAAAATTTCGCTCGGAAAAGAACGATTAATATCGAGATGGTGCTGTTGAGCGATGGCACATAGATTTTCGATTGTGCGCACTGTACGGGCGCAACAGACCGTGCGGATTTTTTGCACAAATTTGCGAACGGAGGCCGCATAAGCGAAACTTATCAAAATACGCAGTATATACTGCAGTTACTTTTATAATATGTTTTCAATATTTCTCAAGCATTTCACTATTGATCAACAATAGTGAAATTGTTCAATTTCTCCTTCGGAATTTAATACAATTGTTTGAACAGCAATTGAAGAAGGAAAACAGTTACCAGTTTCAAAATAACTCATGATTTAAAAATAAATCACTAAATATCTCACTGTGATTATAAAGAAAAGAAAATATTGTTTTTATCAAGTGCAGCAAAAGCCTAGCGCTGTAAAATAGATAAGGTAGAAAATCTCTCAAATCTGCATGTTTCCTCAAGATTCCTTTGCTGTTTCATTATTTTTCCTGTGTTCAGTTGAATCTAAACTCGAACCATAGAAAATTACAACAAACATTATTCAAATTTCCTCATGATATTTGCCTTCATTGTTTGAGAATGTGATACACTCTTTGGGGTCTAATTAAATATATTTTTTATTTTTCTGCTTTTTTCTGATAAATACGCACATAACTTCTAACAGTCAGTGGCGCGTGCCTTAGAATCAAACACGACACCTTTGACTTCACAGTCCACTGGTCACACCACTAGGCTATATATCAAAACAAAAAAGGTTCGAATAAAATCGGTATAAAATTTTATAACATTGTTTTAATTAAATGCCCATCCGGTATTCGTATTTGATGTGCCTTCAACAGAATTATTTTTAACCCAATTATGTCGGGCTCAATTAACGAGCATACCGAACAATGGGCCAGGATTGAGTTTCGCTTATTTAATTACGGCGCTCTAGTGGCAATTAAGGGCCCCCTATCGGCTCTACCTACAGAATCAAATATTGGTTCTTCGGATCAGACCATTTTTAGGGTTACGTATCCAAAGGGCTCCAACGGGACCACCGCTGTAGCGTGGCAGTCTGTGGTCTAATTTATCTAAAATGAGAGGAACTTTGTTGGACACGGGTCGTCCAACAGTGGGATAGTAATTGAGTCAATAATCATGGACGAGTCAAATGACTCGTGAGTTTGAATTCAACTGAATTGGAGAAAAAGTTAAAATGACGAATAAAATCGTATCTTGTCTATCTAGACCAGTGTCGATAATTTTTTAAACCAAAAAAAAATTGGAAAAGGAATAGAATAGAACAATAAATTAACTTTAAAAAAAAAGAAAAACCAACTTCAAAAACTAAAAAGCAAAAAATAACTTCATACAGTTTTACCTTTTTTTAGTTTTAAAGGTATTTTTTTCTTTTTTTCTTTTTAGTGTTGTATATATTAAACTTTTCATATCAGGTTAATCTAATAGCCTGAAAGAATACAACTATCGATCCATATATACTTATGATTATGAAAGATTTTTCCTTCAACTCCTAACCGTTGAGGAGTTGTACCTTCCATCATCAGATCATTACATGAGATGGTGATTTTCAGATGCAAATACTTGAACAGCTTTGGAGAATATAACTATAACTATAACTGAAAGAATTTTCTTTTAAGTCTTAACTGTTGAGGAGTTCTACCTTCCATCATCAGATCATCAACATCAAATGATGATTATCTGACGGAAATACTGGAACAATTTTAGTAAATATATCAAAAACGTGATAATTGCCTATAAAATTTGAGGGTTGCCCTCGATTTCCCTGGGATCCCATCATCAGATCCTGATGTGGTTACAATGGGACCATCTGTGAAGAATACTCTTTTAAACAAAAAAAAAATTTGCAAATCGGTCCAGGCGTTTTGAAGTAATTCGTGAACATACATAAAAAAAAAAAAAAAAAAAAAAGATTCCGACGAATTGAGAACCTCCTCCTTTTTGAAGTCGGTTAAAAATTACAGAAAACATTAATTACGGGCGATCTGAGGTTGGGAGATGGAAGGGTGTGCGTCTGATTTGTAATCGCAGATTATGTATTTCTGTTTTGTTTAAAACTTAATCTATAAGATAGATTAAGTGTAGTGTGTCCCTATAATTTACTCTCTGTATAATTCCAAAGCAATAATGATGTTAAACAACCATGAAACTATGACATAATCCATAACCTTCCCACATACACAGCTATCACTACCCATCACAGTTTTATTTTAGACCAGTCAAAACTGGGTCGAACTAGTTAAAACCGCCAGTTTCCGTGGTATATCGAACAAACGGACGAACAGGTGGCTAGCCTTGGAATTAAGTTTGCGTGCAAAGTAGAGGCATTGGAACCGGCTTATATTTAGATTTAGGGGTAATACTTTGAATACAACAGGTAGGTATTGTTAAAACTTAAAAGCTATTGATTCGTAGGTTTTTCTTAATTTAATTTTCCCAAAACGACTGAAGGCTTCCTTTGCTTGTGTTTGATCTTGTTAGTTATAAAATCTATCTTCATCAACCCGTTATTGTCCCACTGCTGGGCACGGATCTCCTCTTATTTTATTTGAGGGGGATTAGGCTATGGTTCACCACGCTAGCCTACTGCAGGTTGGCAGACATTACATGCCATCGAGAAAATCTCTCAAGCATGCAGGTTTCCTCTATTGTTTTCCTTCACCGTTTGAGCATTTGATAAATTTATCACAAATCTATACGTATATTTACTCTACCCAAAAATGTCTACCAGCGGGCCATTATGTTGCAGACACTAGTTAGTTGATTGAGAGCACATATTTTTTAAATACATACATAATAACACACATTACTCTATTACAAACATATATACGTGGATTCAAACCTAGGTCCCACCAGGAAGGAAAACTTAATACCGCGTCACTAATCGAGCCGTCAAACTACAAATGTAAATAACATTATGTATCATAGTTTCATACACGGCATTATCGTAACTATCTACCCCAGCGGTAATCCCCGAGGGGGGGAACCTCCCCCCGTCGTGACATCAACCCCCATTAAAGGGTTGGTAATAAATACTAAACGTATATATGCCACCTGTTACATAGTATAACTGTTATAATTCCACAGCGCGGAAACACGACGTTTATTTTGATAAATTACTGTTTGCTATTTTAATATAAAACTATTAATGTGCTCTTTAATTCTACTGTTTAATTTACTGTTTAATCTTATATTCTTCTGTGTGCCATTGAAACTGTGAATACTGTATCTTTTACTTTAATCTACACTAATGTTATGCATGTCTGTAATTGACGTAAACACTAGTCTATATACTTTTCTTTAAAATATCAATGTTTGTGTTTATGTTGTTGATGTGCCTTAAATAAATAAATAAATATTTTTTTCGCGGATTTCACTGCGGTGACTTTTTTGTCAGTCATGATTAAGATTGAAATTGGACGGTCTGTCAATATTGTAGTAGCCCCCAGACCAAGTCGCATCTGTTTTTGTGCTATTCGTGCCCCAACACCTGCACCTCGAGCGACTTTTGGTTTGCCACTGAAAACGCCGTGAATGTGGCAATATTCTGGGCTCTTCAGATTTATTGACCATACCTATTTTTTAAATAAATATGGTTATTGGATTTGACGTTATTCATGTTCTATCGAGAGGCGAAACGTGGGTGTTTATTTGTACACCTCTGCCGAACCTTTCGGGGACGACAGGCGTGATGGTATGGTATGTCATGTTACATATATACAATGTACAGGTACATAGTATAATAAAATACAATTATACGGCTAACCCGTTGGCACAGTTCATTACTTAACCTACAAATATTAACGTCAGTTGTACCCTCGTTGTTTTTCTTTACGCCGTAACAAATTTTATTCGCCTACCCTCAAAATGGCTCGTAAAAGCATTCAGGTGTGTTTTATTTAACTTTCTTTTTTGCTATGAACTCGGGTAATGAGGTTTTTTATGTTTCTGTTGGGTTTTTAAGAATATTCTCCGGTTTGAACAGGGAATAGAAAGTCTTTAATTTATTTAACATAAGAAAATTCACTTGTATGTATTTTTGACGTACTGTTCTCTTAAAATACGTATCTTTACCCTTACATTTTCTCCTATATCGTACAGGCGCGTATAAACACAAAGTTTCTATACATATACACAAACACCCAGACTGAGAACAATTATTATCAATAGCAATACAAACATTTGATCCGTGTGGAAATCGACGCTGCGTCGTGGGTCTGAAACGGATCACATGGCTACTGCTCCAATCATCTCAAATTAAATGCTTCATACAAAGATACGGAATTTAAAAAACCTACCTGCTTAATATTTTTTTTTTAATTAGAACCGAGAACTGCAAATAAAAATAACATTCTTAATGACTTGTTGGGTAGCACATTTGTCTCTTGCTACGAGAGCGTAGCAGGCGTAGACAATATCTTGCCAGCTACGCCGTAGCATTAGTACCATCTGCCTTAATAAATAAAATCACCCGGCATTATATATCTTCTACGGCATTATAATATATATACATCTAGTCTTTTTACTTAATTTTCTTTTGCTGTAAATTACTGGGTAATTTCTATTTGTCTCTTGTATTACTAAGTACATAGTCAACCGATACCTGTAATAGCTTAGTGGTGTGACCAGTGGACTGTGAAGGTTAAGGTCTCAAGTACAATAACAAGACATGCTCTACTGACTTTTCAAATTTACGTACCTATTTATAGAAGAAGAAGACGAATGAAAGAAATCTGCTCAAACAAAGACATTGTAAAGTCTGCCAACCGCCAGTAGACTAGCCTAATCCCGCTTAGAGAGCAGTAATGAGATAATGGACAATGGGTTGATGATGATGCATCACCATGATGACGACCCGTTTAGCGGCAGTTAACGCTGCCTGCTGTGCTATGGGTCCCGGGTTCGAATCCCGGTAGGGACAAATGTTTGTGTGATGAGCATCAACATTTGTATCCGAGTCATGGATGTATCTATGTATATATTTACAACAAAAAAAAGTATATATGTAGTATATCGACCATCTAGTATCCGTAACACAAGCCTAGTTGCTTACCACGGAACTAGATGGCGCTGTGTAATAATGTCCGGAAATATTTATTTTATTTTATTTAATACCTAGCATGTTTGTTTGACACATTTTAGGAGTTGGTGGTAGAAGAGTGAAAATTTAGGGTTATAAGTATTTTTTGGTGCCATCATAAAAAAAAAACAAAAATATATGTTATCAAAAAATCTGGTGAGGGACATCCTTAACGTTAATGGGTGTAAATAGCCTACGACCGATTCTCATATTTACCAAATATAATACAGAATTTCATAATAATCTATCAAGCCGTTTCGGATGGGTTCAGCGACAAACACCGTGACACGAGATTTGTTACGTTTTCTTTCGACTAGTTGAACAGATTTTGATGATTCTTTTTTTATTTGAAAGCGAAAGTTCTGAAGAGACTGAATAAAGTCTAAAAAAATACGAAAAGGAGATGTTGAATTATAGCGTAATGGCTCAGACTCCTAAAACTTTCTTGTCACTCTAATCCGAGTGTAATTTACGTCAACACCTTAGCCACGCTCAATGTCGCTGCGCCCACTGAAGTGTGGCCGGGGAGGTTCATCGTGATAAAACCCTTTTGATGTGCCCGAGTTTACCGACAGCGGAACGAAGTGTATTCGAGTTTTATCTTCCCGTATTTCTACACGATACTCTGTTTGTTGCTTTAGATCGCTAGTAGAATGTATCCTTGTATTATAAAAATAACTGTCAACAATCACATATTTTTAAAATTTTAAGTGGTTAACTGAGAGGGATAGCAAGATTACTCGCTCAAATTGAGCTGCCTGAATCAACAATAGTTTTTTTTCTGGGATCGAGTAAGGTTACCAGAGCTCGTTGGGGAAGTGACTATTCTGACAGCACGGGAATACCGTTTGCTGTCAGTTTAGTACCTCCCCATTTTAAAGAAACTTAAACGGTTTCTAAAGTGTCGGCATCACGCGATCTACACCTCCAGTGTTGCAAACATCTGTAGGCTACGGTAACCGCTTACCATCAGGCAGTCCGCAAGATTGTTTGCAACACTTGGGTTATTAAAAAGTTATTAAAACAGCCCTTAGCTCTCACAGACACATAGCAGTTGCCTCGACGAATAAAGAATGGTCAGCGATCCATAGACTGACTACGGCAAATCCAGCTTAACCATACAGAGTGATTGGTTTCCACTTAGCCACAAGCCCCTCTTTGCTCAGACAGCAAACACTACTAAATTGGCAAACACTATCTGAAGTTATCACAATCACCAATGTGTATATAGTTGTATAAACACAGATTGCGATTCAATCGTGCGACTCAGTCGCAAAGGAGTCTTAACAGCATAGGAGCTTAGGCAATAGATAGTAATACGTTAAGACCAGCTGATCTTTACTTAGTATGTGCTATTAGTTATTCTGTGGTCTTGAAACAATGACGGACGGACTGCTAAGTCATAGGGCACACAGCTTTGACTTGGAAATCGTGTGTGAATTAATTTATTATACGCTGAAAAGTCCAAAGTATTTTCTTCATGGTATGGAAAGAGCAACAGAACCGAACCCATACTAAACTAGCGTAGAATATAGCCTTACCTGTCAATGCCTAAGAAAAGACCTATGCCCAACAGTGGGACAATCATATGGGCCAATAATTATGACCTTTTTATTATGTCTTAGGTAATAATAATAATAATAATTTTATATATTGCGTGACAGTTTGTCGGCGAGTAAGACTTGCTTGGCATTTTATCTTGTGTTGTGACTGTCAGAAAAAATATTTTTTCTTTCTTTCTTTCTTATTCCCTATAGGGAAATAAAGACAAAATTTAAACTAGGCTTCAACCTACATGCGTGGTATCGATTGCAAGCGGCTGCCAGCTCAGTAATTTTACATTTAAACAAAAGGAGTCGGTCTAGACCGGGCACAGACGGATAATACTGGGTGGTGGAGGAAGGAGGGGGTACCAATCCGCTTTTGTTTTGGGATTAAAAAAAACAATCCGGGATTTCTTTATTCATTTGTCTTTATTCATTTGTGTCATGTCTTAGTATTTTTATGCCATTTTGAAAGTTTATAGTTCTATTTTTACATTTGACTTTTGGTTTGGATTTTGCATACTGTGTTAAATACTTTTTTATATTTTGTTGTCAGCAGAATGCTTAAAATATTATTAAATTGATTTAAAAGAATCTATGATGGAATTTCAAACAGAAATTCACTTTTAAAATGTCGTGATTCAGGCATTAAACTGCAAATCAGTAACTACATTGTACGTAAATTTGATTGTCATTAACTAACAGAAATTTAGTCATTAGTATAATACAAAATTACTGACGGACTTATTTATACACATCAGAGTACAGTCAAAACATTTTCTATTTTAAGGAATCCCTTTGAAGTAGAGAAACTAGCGTTCCTCATTTCAAAACGCCTCAAAAGTTGGACTTAAACCCCTCTCTCTATCAGATTTCAACTGTCAGCTTAGCTCCGTAATCGTTTTCAAAGCAAAACACACGTCCACAGTCCTGGTATTAATTAACACAACCTATTAATTAACTCGTATGCAACCCGAACCATTTACACACCGTTATGTAGTGTAAATATCACGGTCGGGAGGCATCTGTATGTAATGTAAATAAGACCCAATGGTTAACTGAAAGCGGGTTTTTTTGTCATTCATTGATTGATTATGGCAATTTCTACTGATTAGTAACCCACTGTCTATCAATATGTTGTGTTAATGTGTGTGAGTTTATATTTTATTACTCAATTCTTTATTGCATTCCATAATATGTATGTACATTAGTTGGTAGGTATGTTAAACATTGGATCAATTATGGACCCTGTCGGGCACAGCAAAGATATTTTTAATAGGAGAGATTTTCAACTTTGTACGTTCATTCTGACCCTGTTTAGAAATTTTAAGTGTCATTTATTTATTATTATGGCAATGGATTGGAACACTAAAAATAAAATAAAATGTTTAATAATCACAAGCTGGTTTCTTACTCTTACCGGTAGATATTAAAATAAAATAAAAAACTGCGGTAAAAACAACAGACTTCAAAACTAAACAGTTAAAAAATAACTTAATATACTTTTAACTTCTTTTTAGTTTTAAAGGTATGAAGTCGGTGCCACGCCAAATGTACACTCATCGCACGTGATCTTGAGCGACTTCGAATTGGATTTATTTCTTTACGCTGCAGCGCTGGGATCCTAAGGGGATATATTAATATACTGCGATAACATCCGTTGAAAGTAATTTTGTTTAAATATAATAATTACAATTAGCCACCTATCATACGTTCTTATTATAGAACTTAAGTACACCAAGCATTCTGACAAGATATACCTATTCAACTTATTGTGGTTTGGCGTGTAGGTGAGCATTATACGCGGTAATATGTAATTCGAGGGAACATAATTATACACACTCCACGCCTGCATTAATTAAAGGGTTAAACGGTAGACTACTGACGTACCTACCTACATCCGTCCACAGACAAGAGCTATGTGTGTAAGCCCAAATTACGAATTAATTTTGGGTTAGTGATAGAAGAGTGACAATTTAGGGTTATAAGTATTTTTTTTATACCAAATCATAAAAAAATGCAAAAAATTAAAAAATGTCTGGTGGGGGACATCCTTATCATCTAGTGGTGTAAAAAATACCCTACATACGATTCTCAGACCTACCAAATATACATACAACATTTCATAATAATCCGTCTGGCCGTACGGAGTAGTTCAGCGACAAACACTATGACACGAGATTTGTATATATAAAATATTGCCTGAACTTAGTTCAGATACTCACTACGCAACTATAAGGCCAATTCAGAGCCGTCCTTCGAGCTCTATAACGCAACGAATAGTTTTAATTATTTTAGGAAGTTTAATAATATAACCTCTCGACCCGGGAATCGAGCTCAGACCCTCATCACGCGACTACTAGGCGAAATAAGGCGTTTTCCGACCTCTTTAACACAACGAATAGTTTTTATTCTTTAAAAAAACGTATCGTTACGTATACTAGAGCATCTGAACACTCATTCTACCTATAAGCAAATAAATCTATATTACATTTAGCCATGTACACAACGATCGATTGCCGATAAAGCCCCGACCTTGTAAAGATGACAACATCCATCGTTTGACAAGCCAATCCGTCAAACTTTATGGTCCTGTGTTAGTAAACAATAGTCTACGTCCCATCTGACTTATAGAGATATTAAACGTATTTACCTTTTTATCTTATTCTTTTTTTTGCAATGCTATTGAGGAATCGGTAAAAGCTCAAAGATATATTAACTGTCAGTGTATAACAAATAGGATGCTATTGTTCGTTTTTTGGATATAAAATAACATAAGTGCTTTTGTTGGTGTTTTACGTTTTTAAGATAGCTTATTATTCTCAGTTGTATACTATAATCTACACTTGACACAGTTTCAAATACATACAAATATAAAATTTATAGAATAGAGCATCAAGAAAATTCTTTTCCTCGTCGCAAACTTATAAGGTACGCAGTAAGCTAGGAAAGTGTCACGTTGCATGATAATGCTAATTTGCTGATATATATATAGTAGGTATTTCATACCGCCCAGTGAAAATACACCTAGTAGTGGTAGCTTAAAAGCGTGATCTGTGGACTATGAAATCAAAGAGTGAACCCAGCTGGTGCTGGGTTGACTTCTTGGAATTTATGTGCGTAATCATACGGCCCAACAGTGGGGAATAATGGGTTAATAATGTTTATTAATGGAACTATATTTTTATTATTTATAGGTCCCATATTATAATTCCATATTGTTGCGTAGCATCGCATGCGACACGTCTACTGGGACGATGGATTAGTAAACGTTTAGCCATCGCTTTATCGGCATGTTGACTGATACGCAGAATATTATATTACGTTTGAATGAAACGCGATTATCTATCGATTGTGAGCTAATTTTGAGGTTATCTAACCCTAGCTTTGTCAAGTCCAATATTTATATAAACTCATATCATGTGAAGAAAATTACGTAGCAAATTTTGTACAATGTTTTTTTCATATTTAAAAGTGGATGCATATCGGTGCAACTCTGCGCCTGTATATTTGAAGGCACAAATATAAATAACAGACACAGACGTACAACTGAGAATTTCATGAAAAACCCTAATACAACTTCACTAGATCATGGAATCCCATGACCCTGCGCTTAGCAGTCATGCTTGCCACCACGAGACTAATGAGGCAGTCAATTAAATCTTTACTGTCGACGTTCAAAAAGAGCCAATTAAATTTGACCTACTTTGAATAAATGATATTTTGATTTTGATTTTATTTTTAAGATAATACTTTCCCTCAGGGATACGCCTTTTTGGACGTTGTAGAGTGGGTTTCGTTAATAGTCACGTCCCACATTTATTTCATGTGCTGAGTGATCACTGGAGCGGACTGGTAAAAACTATACTCCCTAGACTCTCCTCCAAAGGTCGAGTGCCTTTCAACACCGTCCCTCCCCCCCCCCCCCCCCATTAATAAATCAAATTAAAACCAAAATGTTTAAATTTCATATAAACTTTTTCAAGAATTTATAAAACGTTAAGACTAGTTGCACGGTTCTAAAAAGTTGATCTCACGGAGAAGAATAGGCAAGAAACTCAATAAACACTCTTTTAAAATAATGTATTGAAGTACAATATTCTGGTAATAGTTATGCGAAGGAAACGTAAAAAATGTATCGTCTTAAGACGTCAATATTAAAAAAAACTTTCACGCTTTTACCATGATTTATACTATTATTGATTTGAGGTTAGTTTTTGACATTTATTGATATGATCATATTGACATTAGTCCAGCGGTACTTAACACTGCCTCCTATGCTAGGGGTCCCGCGTCCTGCGTTCCAATCCCGGTAGGGTCAAATGTTTATGTGATGAACATAACGATCTGTATCCAAGACATGGATGTATCTGTGTATAATATGTATGTATTTACAACAAAAAAAAAGTATATGTGTAGTATATCAAACAACTAGTATCTGTAACACAAGCCTCGTTGCTTAGCTCAGAACTAGATGGCGCTGTGTCATAATGTCCAAAAATATTTATTTATTTATTGATCTCATGCTGAATACTTAACTCTCACATATTAGATAACTAAATACTCATACAAAATTCCTATCCAAACCACAGCCACACTAAAACACTGATAAAAATGTCATAAAACTTAATAATGACGATGTCATAAAGTTAAAGAATCCATTCAAAAGTAACGAGCTCCTTTGAGTTATAAAAATTAAATTTAAAATCTGTCTCGGAGCTGTGTTAAATTAAGAATTTGAGTGGGAATTTAATTTGGTTGCGGTTTGAGAGAAAATATGTCACTAAAATGCGTTGCCAGGCGTTTTAATATTAAAGAAATGTTGAATTGTGAGTCCTGTCATACTTTAAATGTCAGCCAAAATTATATTACGTAATTACTCATGACTCTACTAGGCTTAAGCACGACTGCTGAACGATTCTCGGATTGATCAAAGTATAATAGAGCTGCCTCATATCACAAAACATATCGGTGAAATGTACATTCATACTCCTCTGATTATCCTTTTGGGGATACCCTCAAAGCCAAACAGCAAAATAAACCTATACAGTATACAGGCTTCATAGTATGAAGTTAAATGTTGATTATTATTATTATTAATAATACATTCTTTGGGCAGAATGTTGTAGATTAAATTGAGAAGATTTATTTCTTAATTTTTGTAAATTTTCAACTATAATTTCACGATATTATCCTTGTAACATGAGAAGTATATAAAAATCCCATTAAGCCTTTTTTAGATACGCAATTCCCACGTAGAAAGTAGCCACGCTTTCTAGACAAAAAATCCCATTTATATGTCTATTTCATCTACCCTTGAATGTTACCTCCTTCTTATAAGTCTCTAACTTATATTTCACAAAATCTTATACCAAACTATACAATAGGAGCTCCGTACTCACAGTTATTATTGAATAAAAGAAAAAAGGAATAATAAAAGACAGTTGTAAGGTTTTAGTATTGAATGTAGGTCATATATATTATTAGTTGATGGACCCTTATGTAAGATCAAAAGACCTATGATTATGATTATAAAAGGATAGGTAAGTTATGGAAATAATATTATATGTATCGTATATATTGAAGATATGATTAGTGCAGTGGCTGAGAGACACTGATTTGAAGACAGCAATTTATTGGGATCGGTCCTCGGATGGAAGAAACATTATTAGAGTCTACATGTAGCTGTTCAGTGTGTGTATGTTTATAAAAAATATTGTACACATAATATATGGCCGTTCCATACGATTCATGATGTATTATGTGAGAGATAACGTTGTTGATGGATAAATAAACCGATGCAAGGACGACATACCCTGCACACACAAACACACATTAAAAAAGAAAACCAAAAAATTACCTGTGTGACGGTACAAAGTTGCCATCTAGTTTTATAATGAAAAATATCGTCAACGGAGCGTTATACCAGCGTGCCAGACACGGGCAGATTGCTTTTTGTTTCACCCATCAGTGGTGCGTGGTATACGTTTTATAGCAACATCCATAAGGTTCAAATTAGTCAGACTACTCGGTTGGAACATACATGGAATATACACTTTTTTCACCTTGAAATAAATGATTTGTAACGGATTTTATCGGGGGAAAATTGATATCACTTTACCACCCATGGTCAGGGAAAAATTCTGGTCGTGATCCGTTAAAAAACTATTTTATTTTAATATTCAGGGTATCCTGGTACCTCTCACTCGGTACCAGGTTATGAAAAAAATAAGAAAAAAGTCCAAGTCACATAGTCAAGCGATAATAAACATATTTTGTAAAATTTTACACCTTTGCTTTGGTGTGACCAAAACTGATCCAAAACACTGCGCAACCTTGAAATCGAACCCAAGACCTCTCTCAAGCACTGCAGTCGTACTCGCGACCACTAGACCACCGAGGCAGTTATGATAGAAAAAGTCAATAATACTATTCTCGACTTGGGAATTAGACCATCAGAACATAACAGTCAACATAACAAATAGCTACACATTTTTCCTACAACTGTATATAAGTCATAGAGAACATATCAAGCCAAACTCACTTCTATACGTTGAGACAAAGTAAGACATTAACTTACGAAAGTCATTCATATATCAAATGCCGTGATGTGTTCGCGGCTCGATAAATCCGATGTAACATCTCTATTTCGATACATTTACGAATTCGAGTAGATAATATGTTATGCTTTCTTTTACTTATATCTCGGTTCGTTCTTCTTTCACGATTAAACATACTATATGTATATAACCCACAAACTATATGTCTATACGTCTCAATATAAATACATATTCCTGGACATCACATCACAGCGCCATCTAGTTCCGAGCTAAGCAATGAAGCTTGTGTTACAAATACTAGTCGGTTGACATATGGTATATACTTTTTTTAGTAAGTACTTACATACATATTATACATAGATACATCCATGACTCGGATACAAATGTTGATGCTCATCACAAAAACATTTGTCCCTACCGGGATTCGAACTCGGGACCCATAGCACAGCAGGCAGTGTTAACTACCGTTGGACTAAATGGGTCGTCAAATATATTATTGCTGTCATCTATTTATTTACAAAGACAAAGTCACACCTGCTTCGGCGTCACACGGATAGGTAGATAATTATAAATAGTTTTTCAAAATGTATACTTTAAGGGGTAACGGTATATACGATAGATATGTCACAGTTTGGGTTACATTATAAAAATTTTCAAACGGATCCGTATTAAAAAAAAAATATACTTATGTTTATCGCGGATAATGTAGCAATCTCATCGTGAAAGATTAATTAGATCAGTCCTGTAATTTCCAACCCTATTCAATACAAACAAAGAAAAAATCATATATTTCCTCTTTATAATATTATTAGTATAGAATTATAGATGATAATTAATTGAACAAAAGCCCCAACTTTCCAATTTATGATCATATACGTAATTTACGTATTATATATAAGTATAGTACCTACGCATAAAGTGTATATACAATGGCCAAATAATGCTACAACAAATCATACTAGCACTACTCAATCATCCACATTTGGTTCCTCAGAAAATAAATGACGTCTGGCGGCCCTGGGATCTTACTCTAATACTGCCATGATTGCGCAATAAGCCCAGGTGTCGCTGTCACTTTGAAAACGGACCATTCATTTGTTGATTGACCCGTTTAAGGGTCCCCCATTATCGCCAGGACCCATTGTCCGGCATGAAGATAAGGGAGGACTTTCTATGGACGGAGTTTCGACCTTAAGTGTGAACGTAATATACGTGGGTTGGTCAAACAATGGCTATCTTCAAAGCTATACACGCTTTCATAATATTCGGTTTACTTATTTTGGTACACAATATTATATTTGTGATATTGTCCTTCTCGAAGGCGTTCGATAACTTTCATCATAAATATATTTGTTTGTTCGGAGGTAATAAATATATCTACTAATATCTACTAAAGCTGCCACATAAAGTTACATACAAATAATTATAATAATAACATTAGATAAGTATAAAAATCATATAAAAGTAAGTAATTGAAATTTAATTAGATGTTCCTCAAGGTATCATTATTGGTCCGTTGCAAAAAAACGAATCTGTTTTATTTTTATTTGTTAATTATTTTTAAGCAAATCTCCTTAGAAAAGTTAGTGTATTATTGTCAATAAGGGTACCTATGGGTTAAAGGCAGTGTTTGCGGACTTCTAAAACAATATGTACACACAGTTACAAAAAAAGTACTACGTAATTTTTAATAAAATGTCTTTGATAAATTTCAGTAGCAAAATAATTTGAATACGTAATCACACAAAAGGAAACAGAGCCCTAAGGCTTTTATCCTTAAAAAAGACGAACAAATTTCTAATACCGTTTTAAATTGCAAACTCATCGAATACCCGTAGAGACCCGGGGAGAGTTTGGATTACACCTAAGCGTAATTTTATTTTAAAAACTGTGTCATGGACATAAATTTGTTTGGAGGGGAAAAACATATGAATGTACATATAGCGGTTTTATTTACACCGGGGAAAAATAGGGTGGAATACATATGAGTGTAACAAGTGTAGTGAAATAAAATGAATAATAATATAGATTCCCAACGATGACAATATCACCTTTTCGTGGCTTCCTTATACGAAAACAGCGCAGTTAAACTGTTTGTAAATCAAATTGATATATGGTAAGAACGTGTATTTAACTAGTAGCTAATTAGATCGTATCGCCAAGGATGTTGATAATAAGATAATAATAATAAAGTTGATAATAAGATTTAATGATCTGACTGGCTAGCCACAATTATATTTTGATAATATAAACCTTGTTTTTCACACACATAAGACTAGCCGGACTAAGATACTACTAGAGGTACAGTATAATAATAGAATAAAATAATAATTAATCAGCATCATCACATCACCTTCGGAGCCTTTTCCCAACTGTGTGGAGTCGGATAGAGGCGGCAGTGTTACCAGTATTTTCCTCCCCAATCTGATTATCTGGCGTCAAGACGATCGTCTACCATCGGCAAACTAACCAAGACAAGTGCAGTTTAAACTTACAGATTGATAGATCATTCATTAGTTATTACTTATCTACAATCCACTCCTAAGGAAGAGCTGTGAAAATCGATTATTTGAAGAAGAAATTTACATAATCTGCTGCTCAAAGATGAAGTATGTTTATATTAAATGGCGGTAACTTGCTGAAATTCAACCTCTTTCATTAATTTCGTCAAACCAACTGTATATTTTATCGCTATTTCTAGATATCAAATATTACTCTTATTACTTTTCCTGTTAACTCACTGTTCACGCTTATTTATAATTATCAATATTTCTCAGAACTTACGGTAAACAGATCATAAATATACCTACATTTTCATTTAATGAAGCCATAACAGCGTTACCGCACCATTATCATGGTATTAGTGGTGTAATAACAATGAGGTAATGTACTTCATAACTACTAACATCAAGTACTTCATAGTAGCTAATAAAGATATATAGAGAGTTATGAATCTTATGACCGAATATTCAAATATATCACCAACCCAATCACTGTCTTACTGCTGGACACCGGGTCTCCTCTCAATTGAAAGAGACGAAGGCAACAACTTGATTGATTAAGGTAAACAACCTTAGCCTATTACTGGTTGGCAGACTTCAGATGCCGTCGAGAAAATCTCTCAAGTATGTAAGTTTCCTCACGATGTTTTGATTCACCGTTCGAGCATGCGATGAACAAATACTTTCTATAAATTATAGTACCAGCCCTATTTTTGAGGTTCATGTAAAGTTGGAGTTTTCGATCGTTATTGTCGTAGGGTTAGTGGGTGTGAGGAATTATTTTCTGCACCGAGGGGTCTCGAATCCCACATGTAAACAAATAAATATGGTTGTTCCGAGTTTGTATGTTTTTGTTCGTAAAATGAATTTGTAGCGAAACATATGTATCCAGAATAATGAAACAAAAAAATGCATTAACATGATTATTTCCATCATCTCATTTACTGCCACTGTCTCACTGGTCTCCTCTTATTTGAGAGTCTAAAATATAAAGTTGGAAAATACTCTCGCTTTTCTAATTTTCTTCGCTTAAAGGAGTTTCGTGTAGTCGTTAATTTAACTTAGCATTTTACTTTTCAGTTTTTAAATGTTAAAAGGTTTGTTTTTATATTTTATAGGATGGCCTTATTTATATTTTGTAACCAACGATTTTAGTAAATCGATATGAACACAAGTTATTAGAATGATTTTTATATAACTTAGGTATATCTACATACTATTACGCTTGTTTTCCCAAAGGCTTAGGCAGCGGTGTACTGATGTATCCTCATACGATATGTTATTAGGTTGTAGAGAAATGGAATCAGCTACCTGAGTCAGTATTTCCTAAGGAGTACTATTTGGAAGTCTTCAAGTCACGAGTGAATTGGTATTTCGAAGGTAAGCGTAGGTCTCACTTACCATCAGGTGAATATGAGGTCAAACGCTAACCTATATCAGTAAAAAAAGAAGGTCCCATGTTATGGCATTTATAGGCCAAGGGACAACTAGTCTTATTTTTAAAAGACACCGCATAACAGGCTGCCGATGCTGCAAACATCAAAGAATTTTAGGGGAGACAGGGCAAAAGTAATGCTGTCGCTTTAAATTATCTTGATTGGATCATTTGTGCCAACATTACCCTTAACCCGGAGATTTGACACAAAATTCAACCCCTTTTTTAATACTCACTCCATTTTTAAAGGTGTCAAACATCTTTTTTTTATCCTGAAATTGTACTTTTCGTGGGTCTGGTGTTTGCAAGCCAAGAGTTTCTATATAATTGTCAGTAACAAGTCCAAGTTTGGTTTTGTGCTCGTAAAAACGGCAGCCCTTATTAAATAGGACCCATAATATAATGCGAACTGAGTCTGTACAAACATCAGTATAGTTGTGATGAACTTTTCTATGACACGGGTAATATAAAACAATTCTAAGCAGCTAGTTTTTTAGGACCATTAGGGTGACAATCAAACTTACAGCCCTGATGGCCATCAGTTACCGTGGTCTATTGACGTTTGCAACACCAAAGGTGACGCTTACTCAGTCGTCGCCGACTCTAAAGTTAAGCTAGTAGAAAATATATCCTGTTAAAAAATCTCCGACAATACTTTTTTCAACCTGAAATTAATTCTAAGACTTATTCATGATGCAGTCGTTCTCTTTTTTATTTACTAATAAACATATCATAAAACACTCTTTGTGTGTAATTAAATTTATAATAAAATAAAAGTCGAAAGTCAAAATATCATTTATTCAAAGTAAGCCAAATTTACATGGCTCTTTTTGAACGTCTACCGTAAAGACACCCCCCAAAAACGCCCTTCACCGCTTTCTAGTATTTTAATACCCAAAACTACATATTAGCAAATTGCCACTAAAACGAACGCTATATTAACAAATAATGTTTAATATATTAAATGAAAACTGTATTATACAATTTAAAACGTGACTTATAGAAAAACTTTTTATATCTATGTCAATCTCATGTACTCGTATATATAAGAACGATCCTTAAAACTTTAAATTATCGTACGCATGCCCAAAAAGGGCCGATTGTTTTAACACTAATTTACGTTACGAGCTATTAAAATCAATCAGAAGCTTTAAAATGTACCTTACTTTAATTGAAATACAATATTATTTCAATAACATCCTATAAATAAACTTGTTTCCCGAAATTATGAATGTTATTATTATATACGAGGGAATTTAATCAAAGTGTTTAATGGATGTAAACGCAAGTTATTAATGCACTCCATCATTGAAAGTTTAACAATCCCGACGTGGCGTGGGTAGCGTTCGCAATTAATTTGTTTCGTACGTATACCTATGTGTATTTGTAAAGCTACCAGCATAAGTTGTTTGTTACCAGAATAATGTGAAAAGAATTTCACAAATTTATGAGACTCGAGTAGCGATTGCGAAGACTTCGGCAAGGTAGACCGAGTTTGAGTCCCAGGACTACTAGGATAGTTTTTGTTCATCATCCCTTAAAAGGATGAAAACTTACACCCAGTAAAGGAGACAGTTTTTTTTTGTATGGGGATCAGGCCCAGCACTATTTGTAATCTTTAGTAATGAAATATGTATCATTTTTTTTCTAAAATTCCGTAGATAACGGTGGTAATATTTGTTTCTCAATATATAAACGGAATATTGAGAAATTCTTAAAAATAGGAGAAAAAATAACCTATAAAAACCTAATAGAAAAAATGACCTTCAAACTCATTGTTTTTACACAATTTACAATTTCTTTGATAAATAATAAACGATTTTGCTTACCTTAAGCTCTCTAATAAAAAAATATAATATATAATAATTTATACTATTTGATGTTAACCTTCTTCCTTTCTCCTACAAAAATGTACTGTGCCCGACAAGTTCCATAACTGTTTCAGAAGTAATAGTTCTTAACTTGTCATCTATTTGTAATCTTCTTGTGGAGTAAATACTGTGTATCAAATATATTTTATAATAAATATATTTGATACACAGTAATAATAATAATAATAAAGTAGAAATGACTTAGATTCAGTTGGGAATCCAACCCACATTATTTAACTGTTTCGGTGAATAATATTTTAAGTATACAAAATAGATAAATATATATATATATATAAATATAGTATATAATATATAAAGAGATATCAAAAGATATCTAATGATTAATTATTGAAATCATGGAAAAATAAATAAAACAAACCTAATTAACAATAACTTTTATTATGTTAATTTTCAAAATTGTCTCTCTTAGTAATAATCTCTCATCTAAGAAAGATGCAGGTGGTACAACAAGACACGACATGGCAAGACTGCTTTTATTAGATTTAATTCTTCATGCGTGGATGCCGACACAGGTGGTGGTTGTGGGATATTACTGCTGTTTGCCATCTCCAATGGACCCACTGGTAGTTCAGGTCTATTATCATGCAATTATCTATGTTTGCTCACATACATACAAAGTCATACTCAGCAAACAACCTGAAAACAAAATAGTTGACTATACTATAATAATTAATTAAACCTAGGTACTTAAAATTATTAACATGAAATATACTTATTTCCTATTGTACAGTTTGTAATTATTAATAAATAATGCCATTGTTCATTAATAATCAAGCCTTTTTTTTTCACCTGCTGTGTATCCATTACAAAATAATGTTTCTTTCTGCAGAGCCATTAAAAATGTGTTTGATGTGTTCTTAAAATGGAATAACTTCATGGAATGCATTCTTCTTCTTCTCTACCGGAGTATTTACTCCAGTACCCGAATCTTCTTATTGTTTGAGAAGTTTGAGTACTTTGTTGTAATAACACAGCAGTTTTTGCAAACATCAAGTGGGTTTCACTGTAAAAGAAGGTAGATTTTAATTACAAAGAACCAGACAGTTTTTGCGTAGCAGAATTAGGGTTATAATGTTGATTACAATGTTTACTCACCTCCCGTTAAAACTAGTTGGCGCACATTTTCAGTTGTTTCGGAAAAACTGTTTTAGTACATTACGTTGAAACCTTACTGCACAGTTGACACAACGGTTCAGTAGAAAAGGAGCCGTACTTGATGCCATTTTAGTAAAATCGTTTCTTATTTTATAGAATCGACCGGACGGTAAATAACAGTAAGTGTCAAACTGTCAATGTCAAAGCAATAACATGAGCATTCCGTTCTAAGTCGATTATAACATAACAATAACACAATGATAAATATTATTGTAGATGCCAAAATATTTTATATTCCAATATATTTATAAAAATTATATTAGAGAATAATAAAACTCGCTTTATTTATTGTATTTGTATTTGAATGTGAGGTAGATTTACGTTCCTTTACACGTACTGTTCTACTTATCGTTATCAAGGGAACAACGATTTAAAGTCAATACAATACTGTTTATTTAGATTTAATGATCCCCTTTTCATTTTTACTTCGTATTTCGTATATCAGTCTTAAAAAATAAGTTATTATTTTAGAATATAATGCCAATGGCTAAAAATAATATTCGTAGTGGGCCCGCAAAAAACTGTCTCCTTTGTATCAATGATTTATTAAAAGAGAATAGAAAAAAATATCAGATCGAAGTGTCAAGTCCGGGGCATTAATCATATAAAGGGAAAGTAGTCACTAATATCTCTATGGTATCCAAAACACCACTCCACCAATAGATAGAATAATTATTAATTCTACGCAGACGAAGTCGCGGGCAAATGCTAGTACATGTTAAAATAAATCTTAGTACCGGTAAGTCATCGCTCTTATATACGTAATTTATGCATTAAGCATACGCAGCTTAATTGTATAAGCATACGTACTTTTGGTAGATAAGATTTAAATTATCTCCTACTCTCCACGATATGCGTCTTGTTACATCTTGTCAATAGAAAAGCACGTGTTTTGTGTGTAGATCGTGCCCCATAAAATTGGTTTACCCAAGGGACCCCGAAGTTTTATCCCCATACTGTCCTTTCGTAACCACAGACAATCTCAAAGGTATTTTGAGATTGTCTGTGGTTACGATTTAAAATTTTATCGTCTAAGAGGACTCGACAACTTTAAGGGTTTGTCCACGGAAGGGACAAGTTACTTACGTAGGGATATTTAATACTTTAAAAGGGCAAGTAAATAAGGGGTGTTTTTGGATTCCACTGTAGGGAGCACCAATTTGGATGACTCGATTAGCGCAGCGGTGTAAGACTGCCTTCTGCGGTAAAGGCTTCGAATTTCGGTAGACCCACATGCTTGTGTTGAGCATGTAGGAGGTGGATGGAGGAGGAGGAGCGATGTTGACGATATCAGCGACAGGTTTGTGGAAGATGTCCATACAGTCGGGTCAAACCACTTCAGACCTCAATACACCTCGACACACGAACCTGTCGTGAATCTAGCGAACGACCAAAGAGCTAGATTAACCCGGCACTATACCGAAGATATCCCGGACGTCAGCCTGTATGAGATTCATATGGCTCTCAAGCAGCTTAAGAACAACAAGGCACCGGGTGATGACGGAATTACAGCAGAGTTGCTGAAGGCGGGTGGTAAACCGATCCTTATGGCCCTTCAAAAGCTCTTTAATTCTGTCATCCTCGATGGGAAAACGCCGCAGGCATGGAGCAGAAGCGTGGTCGTATTGTTCTTCAAAAAAGGCGATAAGACTCTTTTGAAGAACTATCGTCCTATATCGCTCCTGAGCCATGTCTATAAGTTGTTTTCGAGAGTCATCACAAACAGAATCGCACGCAGGTTTGACGACTTCCAGCCTCCCGAACAAGCCGGTTTCCGGAAAGGCTTTAGTACCATAGACCACATACATACGCTACGGCAGGTTATACAGAAGACTGAGGAGTATAACCTGCCCCTTTGTTTAGCGTTTGTGGACTATGAGAAGGCCTTCGATTCGATCGAAACTTGGGCGGTACTACAGGCTTTACAGCGGTGCCAAATTGACTATCGGTACATCGAAGCGTTGAAATGTTTGTATGAAAACGCCACTATGTCAGTCCGATTACAGGATCAGACCTCAAAACCTATCCTCTTGCAGCGCGGTGTGGAGACAGGGTGACGTTATTTCCCCGAAACTGTTCACCGCTGCATTGGAGGATGTCTTTAAGGTTCTGGACTGGAAAGGGTTTGGCATCAACATAAACGGCGAGTACCTCACTCACCTTCGATTTGCCGACGATATAGTAGTCATGGCTGAGACCGCTGAACAGCTTAGTACTATGCTCAATGACCTCAGCAGAGCTTTTGAACGCGTCGGTCTTAAAATGAACATGGACAAGACGAAAGTTATGTCAAATGTCCATGTTGTGCCGACTCCGGTGAAGGTCGGAAGCTCTGTTCTCGAAGTTGTCGACGATTATGTTTACCTGGGACAAAATGTCCGGTTAGGTAAGTCCAACCTAGAGAAAGAGGTCAATCGACGAATCCAACTCGGCTGGGCAGCGTTCGGGAAGCTACGCCAAATCTTTTCGTCCCAAATAGCGCAGTGTCTCAAGACGAAAGTCTTTGACCAGTGTGTGTTGCCAGTGATGACTTATGGCACCGAAACGTGGCCGCTTACAATGGGCCTTATAAGGAAGCTCATTGTCACTCAGAGAGCGATGGAGAGGGCTATGTTAGGAGTTTCACTACGTGATCGAATCAGAAATGAGGAGATCCGTAGAAGAACCCGGGTCGCTGACATAGCCCGAAGAATCGCCAAACTCAAGTGGCAGTGGGCAGGGCACATCGCTCGAAGAACGGACGGCCGATGGGGCCTGAAGGTTCTAGAGTGGCGACCACGTACTGGAAGACGCAGTGTGGGCAGGCCCCCGGCAAGGTGGACTGACGACTTGGTAAAGGTCGCTGGAATCCACTGGATGCGGGCGGCATATAACCGGTCGTAGTGGCGATCCTTGGGGGAAACCTATGTCCAGCAGTGGACGTCAAACGGTTGAAATGATGATGATGATGTAGGAGGTAGGGCATAGAAAGAAAGAAAGAAAGAAAATAATATTTATTGACACAGTCACGAACAATGCACACAATAACATAAAAAAGAAAGAAAAAAAAAACATTGGACAATAAACAAACTCATTGTGTGCCCCACGGCTGTGCCAAATGGCCCAGTTCAGCTAAAAGCCAGACAACTGGTAAGCTGCCTGGCGCTGGTTTTCAACTGGACCAGGAGGTGAGTGTCACGGATGCAAACCAGTTTCACGACGCAGAATTGTATGTGAATAATAAATAAGTACATAATAATACAAGAATATATGAGAGCTAATAAATAAAATTATAATCAAACAATATACGTAAATAAGTGGTATGTAATATGTAAAATACACACACAAATATAAAATATAGCAACCTATTAAACACATATATATACAGTTATGTCCGCTAAGTAATCACGCGATCCCGGCCGCCGCGCACAGACCCCATCGCCCCGCCATCATTTAATACGGCGTCAGACATGATACAGGCCGGCCGGCCGGCGCGGCGGCGCGCAGCGATACTGCATGGACGCGCATACGCGTTTCCAAAAATAGCGAGATTTCTCTCTCAAATTGAGCTGCCCGACTGGGGAAGTACCTCCGCCTTACAGAGGACCGCAGTGAATCTACAAGTTGTCTTTCTGCGAGTGAGTAAGGTTACCAGACCTCATTGGGGGAGTGACTATTCTGACAGCATGGGAATCCCGTTTGCTTTCAGTTCAGTAACTCTCTATTTTAAGAAACCTAAACGGTTTCTAATGGGTTTGGCAACGCAACCTCTGGTGTTGCAAATGTCCATTGGCGGTGGTCATCACTTACCATCAGGTGAGCCGCCTGCTCGTTTGCCGCCTTATAACCATAAAAAAATGGACATTTTTGCACCTGAGTCATGGCTGTTTCTATGTATAATATGTATGTATCTAGGAATATCAACCATCTAGTATCCGTAACAGAAGCCTCGTTACTTAGCTTGGAACTAAATGGAGCTGAGACATACTGTTTGGATATATTTATATAATAATGACAAGCTTAAGACTGTGTCGTAAGGCCAATAAGTCGGCCAGACTTAAATATTAATTCCTCACGGTCGAGTCTTTCAAAACTAGGACAATGTTGATGAATAATAAATAAAATAATGTCTTTATTTGGTGAAAACTTTGTATCATATCTAATTTATTTATGTATATTTACTGTGACAGTTGTACAACATGGGCAGATAAGAGTCATATCAATCAAATATTTAGAGTTTATTCTTCTGAAATGTACAAATCAGTACCTATATCAATATATAATATATATAATATAATATATATATATATAATATTAGGATGCAATTTGCTCTACCCTCATAATGTACAATAATGACGTTAAATGCATAAAATAACATGCCGAATTAAACCCGTGATTGACACGTGTTTCCCTCCTTCCATGAAGTATTTTCAGTAAGTTTTCGCTGCATAGTAGCAAATGGTTGAGGTATCCAAACGAAATGCACCGAAAACGAAATAAACGAATTAACACTATTTTGAGATTTCCGATTAAATGTAATGTCATATATAATGTCATGAATAACTGCGAAATAACACTAGATTTAATTAGTGATATTATTAATTTGATTAGTATCTAGTCTCTCCCAGTGAAAGCAGGGTGTCGATCTAAGATGTCACGAAAGTCATTAATAGGTATATGATTTCGCTTTCACTTCACACTCGAAACAGACAGTAAGTCATGAACACGACCCATGAGTGGTGGCGGTCGGAGGAGCCTCACACCTACCCCCTGCCTCCACCAACAGCCGGTCGGTCCGCGAAAAGCAACCACAATCTTGTTAGACTCCCTGTGTTATTTTATTTTGCATAATTTCGGCAGGACAGCTTCGGTACCTACTGGTAGTGGTATTTATATGTAAAATTCTAAAGTGTGGTGCTTGTAATTATGTACCTCCTAAACGGCTTCATAAATGTTTATGCAATTTTTTTTTGTAATTACGCTGTTATTTGGATGATAGGTATAAGCTAAATCGGCTAGTTATTAAATTGTATAAAACATATGTACGACTGTACGTATATAGTTGGTACAAACAACATTCACGACAAACGTGTTTTAGTTTGCAAATAGGAAGCATTATATTCTTAGCCGAACCCCTTAAACAGTAACTTATTAGATAACACTTGTATACACCGTACTTATCAACTATAACTTTCATTCTCCAGAAATGTTCACTAAGAATCAAACGTAGCGAAGTTAAAACATAATAACGTAACCGACTGATGAAAGTTAACAAAGTTCTAAACCTTTCGAAGTACGGAGGAACCAATCCCCAACACCCCCTTAAAAAGGGACAACACGAATCCCCAAAGAAGGGTTGTGTGTTGAAAATCTGTTACGCCGAAGTGGGGGGGGTGCGGTAACAAATAGACGTAGATAATGTTTGATATTTAACCCTTCACGTGTCGTGTCGGGTAGAGGGTGCAAATTGATGTTACCAGCAGTTCTACACAGGGATTAGGTGTTAAAGGGAGCGATCGGCGGTTCAGATTCATAATCACAACGTACTCGTACATGTAGACATAGATAGATAGATAGATAGAGTATTCTTTATTGTACATACACCAAAGATACAACAATATGGAATATACAGAAAGTATGAAGTACAATTGGCGGTCTTATCGCTAATAGCAATCTCTTCCAGACAACCATTGGATGGACAAGAGTTGAGAGAAAGGGAAAACGAGTAGTTGGCGTACATAATAAATATTATGTACGCCAACTATATCTAGTGTATGTTGTAACATACACTAGATATAATACACATAAATATATTCTACACTATACCATTATATACCTACATAAAATATATAATACTAATATAAAATATATACATACATAAATTTATATAAAATAAGTACAATATATAATTTCAAATGTCTAAACAGCTAAGTAATGTTCCTTAACCATTCCTTTAAATGCAGCCAATGTCTGTGCGCGTCTTATAAATAGACATACAAACATTGTAAAGAAATTGATTTCCTATTTTGTGATTTGTTAACCATTTAAGTTTGAGTAAATATTTATTTTTAAGCCATATGTATTTACGTGGAAATCAAATGTTACTACAATTCTCGTTACACTATTAACATACTGTTAATATTTCGCCGTTTCTATGGGTCAAACACTGAAATTCTCTGTTTCACTTTCAGAGTTAATGAGGTAGCAATATTGTTGTGAAATATTTTCTTATTTGGCCATCTTCAATTTCTTGTGTATAAGTTGGAACAAAATCTTCACGGCATAAATGGCAGTCTTCAAATCTCACCTATCAGAATTTCATTCAGATTTTCTTAAACCTATACATTTAATCAAATGAATTTGTACAGACGGTCAGTCGACCCGTTTCGTATAAGTCAATCTGCCCCTTTACAACATAATAAATGCTGTAAAATAACCGAAACATCAGGACTAAATAATATCAAAATACAGCGAAAAAAGTCCGAAAAAAAATTCGCTCGCACCTCCGTTTCCTTAAATATTCTCATTTCCCTTGAAATATTATCCCCATACTCATTACAGAATTGAGTATTAAAATGATGTTTCGTAAAATGTAAAACAAAATAATTTCCTTCCCCTGTATACTCTAAGGATAAAACAGAGTTTGAAACACAAGCGCATCCTTTGTCTGGCCACTCAGCAAATTAAGATGAATTAATAACAAAATTTTAATTAGAAAGTTAAAATTTTGTTATTAATGTAAATTTTGAAGTATTATTTACTTCTGATATAAGTAAGTACTTATTTTCATTATGTTCATATATAAGTGGAGTTGAGTTTATAAGGAAGTCAGTTTGTATTAAGTTAGTGAGATCTGTGATAGCCTAGTGGTGTGGCCGTTGATTGTGAAGTCAAAGGTCTCGAGTTCAATCAAATAACTCGATTTTTTGACGTATTTATCATAATAATATACTCAAACGGTGCAGGAAAATATAGTGAGGAAATGAAGGTGGAGTCTGACAACTCGCACTAAGCTAGCGTGGTTCCCAGCAGTAGGATTGACGATGTCTGATAAGATGATGAGTCAGAGCGATTTCCGTAAAAAGTAAATTTTTTCAACATCCAATATTCGCGGAATTGATAAAAATCTGTATGAATTAGTAATGTTTATGAGAACACTTTTATTCTTTTTACGATATCGAATGTAGTATGTTTACGAGATAGGGAACGCCATAAGATACTGCTAGCTGTGGTGGCCTAGTGGTGTGACCAGTGGACTGATATGTCAAAGGTCTCGAGTTCAAACCCGGGCACGCACCACTGACTTTTCGGAAGTTATGTCCGTATTTATCACATGCTCAAACGATGAAGGAAAGCATCGTGACGAAACCTGCATGCTTGAGAGATTTTCTCTATAGCCTGTGAAGTCTATCAATATACCCTAAACCCAAATGAGAGGAGACCCATGCCCAGCAGTGGGACAATAATGGGTTAATGATGATGACAACAAACTGCCAGAGCTTTGAAGTTCATAAAGTGTAAAGGCGTGTCAAAATCTACGCACGTGCAGATTCCATGCATCTTAGGAACATAGTAAGAACATTCGGCCACGTTTGCGTGTTGGTAGCGTGTGTACAGCGACCCTGTAAAAACCTATGCAGTCCTTTTTTCAAGAAGTCCAAAAATAGCAAGTGTTTCAGGTTTCTTGAAAAGTAAGCTATAACTAATATACAGTCAACAGTAAATTTTATGACATTTCAGTAACCGCTAATCGCTGACACGTTAACCAATATTTGCCGTCCCACAAAACTCAACACTGTTGTATAAGAGATACATGATTTATGTCGACCCCATAGGGAACGAAATTTCGCCTCGCCGATTAGAAATAGCCCAGATCTCATTATAATATCTTCTCCTTTATGTCGTGTTCAATTAGGAGGATTGCTGAGCGACTTTGTGAGGAGAAATTGTACATTAAATAATCGCCTTATTGGTTTAGTATTTAGAAGCGGATTATATTTTAGAAGCGAGCAAAATGTTTATGTATTTTCAAAAATATATATATAACAGCAAAATATGTGGTTATATATCTGTATATCTCTGCTTAACCCATTTATAAATACGGGCGTGATGATCAAATATGTAATGTTATACTATGAGAAGATTTAATTTACAAAAGTGGTTCAAAGGATACTTTATATTTATAGCGTGTTTTTGGGGTGAGACTATTATTAAAAATCTAAAGCTGTTTTAATGTTTTAATTTCATAGAAAAACCTTCACTTTGTTCAACTTAGAAATCAATCGTAGGACCATGCTTGCGTGACTCGTCCAAAAAAACAGTTAAAAATATATATAGCGTAACAAAAGTTAAAATTATGTTAATAAAAACTAGGCGTTTACGTAAATCTCCGTGTATTTGTGGCGGCCAAGCCCTCTTTGAGCCGAACTAATGAGGCGGCCGCTACGGGAGTGCTGCTATGATTGAAATGTACGACTCACGTAAACCGAATTAGGATCGCCTGAAATTGTAGAAATAAATTCTGAACAGAATATATTTAAAAGAATACCGTAGCTTAAAACTGCGATAACCTAGTGGTGTGACGTGTGGACTGTGAAATTAAAGGTCTTGAGTTCCATTACACGAGCTACTGATTTGATGAAGTAACAAGGTATTTATCACATTGGGTATGCTCAAATGGTGAAGGAGAATATCGTGAGGAAACCTCCATAGCATGTGAAGTTGCCAACCCGCACTAGCCTAGGAAGACTATAGCCTTATTCTTCTCATAATAAGACGACTCAGGGGACTCTCGGGACAGTAAATGAGTCGTTTCTTTGTCCTTATTTTTATCATTAATGTTTTTACTTAATCATGTCTGTTTTAAATTTTTTCATTATCTTCTTATCTGGTATTGGAATAGGTGGCCTATGTTTATCTGAATTAGTCTGGCAACAAAATGCAAGTGCGGTTTCTGAAGTAAAAACTTGGGATGGAAAAAAAGCATGACAATCACACTCGGATACATATATGTATACAGTTGTATGTTTATATTCATATACCTACATTTATAAATATTTCTAAACAATCTAAAAATTATGTTTTCAGTTTTGATAGTCACTTGTACGACTGGCAGTTTTTTGATCGGAAGAAAACCGACAAACCAGATTCTCAAAAATATGTACGATAAACGGACTTTTTTCGCGCTGAAAGAAAAATAGGTTACTGAATAAAGCAAACCTTATTACCATTTCTACCAAATAATTAAATTCATTACTTCAAATATAGAAACACTAGTATTCAATTCAAACCTATGCACCTGGCCATAAAAATAAATCTTTAAACTTCGAAAATCGCTGTCTCAGACCGTCTCAAAACTTTGGTTACACTTTCGCGTTTAAAATTACAAGTGCCCGAAGTTCAAGACTATTTTATTATTAACTACCTGAAGTGCAATATAAAACTTCGAGCGCCATTTGAATTTTAATAACTCATTATAAATAATTGTTGCAGAATAAGGGTTAGGTTATTACGAAAAACCCTGAGTTTATTTTTTGCCTACGACTTCATCTGCGAAGAAAAAATGCTTATTTATTTCTAAAACTCTTTTTTTAAGAAATTATCGATTCCACATATTGATTCCCTTGTAAGGACAAAAGGGGATTTTTGTCCTTACAAGGGATGATTTGACCCCGGGACTTCAACTATCTCCATATAAAATTTCATCTAAATTGATCAGCGGTTAAAGCAAAAAGAGTTTACAGACAGACAGAGACATACCTTCGCATTTATAATATTAGTAAATATAGATTAACAGAACATTTAGAACAAGACGGATTCAAATTTGACAGTTGTTAAAATTCTCTCTACAGATTATAATGAATCTAGCGGACATGACAGTTCATGTTTTTTTATCTATATTCAAAAGATAAAATACTAACTATAATTCTTCTTTACCTTTCCATATTCACTTTTATTCTCATACTAATCCATTTCTCCACATCCACAATATTAGAAGATAATGCAAGAATCGTCCTATGATGATTGAAGATAAGAACCATCCCGAAAATTTGACACTGCTAGTCTGCTATGTCAAAACGCAATTATGACATTGACAGAATAGTTGACATCGACTCAATATCCACATAAAAGAAAACTAGAATTACCATAATAAAAAAAAACGGATATTTCAATGGATATGTCAACTGTCTAACACGAACTTATTAGATTTCCACGAATATACTGCACGGCATCGTGGTCTAATAAATAAATTATTAATGTATACCCAATCTCATCTAGTTCCGAGGTAAACAATGAGGCTTGTGTTATACATATTATATGGTTGATACACTACATCTTTTTTTTTTAACTTAATGTTGGCAACACTGTATGGCCAACGTGATAGCGAGTGGTATCAATACACGCACCAACATTGGCAGCTGTTCGGCGCCTTACACTTGGCGGAAACGAGCCACTGAATCTGCTGACCATCAGTGACACTGATGGTCAGCAGACCTAGGCACCTAGGCACGTGTGAGGACAGTAACAGTCATACAAAGTATATAAAAGTGCATATTTTTTTTATTACTATAATTGCCTATTTGCTTATTGACTTACGCTCGTAAGCACCAATATTGGCCACAAATATTGGAGCTAAAGTAAGAAGCTATTGTTGTAGCTTTTATCACTTAAAGTTACAAAAGTTCATTCAATGATATTGCTTGTGTACTCAAGTACTAATGAAATACTCGGAACTAGTAATATCGGTACTGAACGGCTCTTGATACTAGATATAATTGTTGCTTGAAACTCTCCAACAATATTCTAGCCAATACTCTTCAACATTCAACAGATACGATGTTTAGAAAACTCATTCTTGGAAGTAAAGTGAAAGATGAAATTTTAAACAAGCAATAATAATAATAAGTTTAATAAAATATGTCAAATATAACATTTTAGTATGTTCATACATATATCATACGATCGTAGTCACGCATTACAAAATGGTCTTAAAATAGTCTCAAACTTTTTATTTTTTCACTTCAAAATTGCTCTCATTTATATGTGAAAACAAACTCTACCCTCTAACTCTATTGACATTATCATAACAATTCAATTGCAATAATTAGATTATTCGTTTCTACGAACAGAAAATAAATAAAAATAGAACAAATAGCACACGCTGTGTATTTCATTGTAATCAATTTGATTGTGTTTGACGTCGACTCAAATTAAAAGTTATTTTTCGATTTTAATTTAGTTTAATATTTCTACCCATACTTTATTCAATTTTACAGTTCATAAAATATGTATTTAGTTATCATGTAAAATTAATGACGTATAAATAATTGATGACCTGATTGGCGCAGAGGCTGAGCGATGGCGGCGTTTGTGTATGTGAAAATTTGTGTGACACAGGAGAAAATCCAGTGGGGCAAAGTTTAAAAAAAAATGTAGTATGAAATCAAAGAAAGAAGAGTTAAAAACGTTGAAAGTATAAAAAGATATTCAATTCTTGTGCCACTAAACGCATCTTGATTCTATGTTCTCTAAATTGAAATAAAACTTTTTTTTAGAGTACTGTATTGCGGTGTATAAAAATTATTTAACCCTAACATTCGGTTGGTCTATGGTCAAAGACATTCAATCGATAAAAAAATCTCATATTGGTATAAATGTAAAAAAAACAGTGTTAATGCTTTCCCTTACTTTCAACTTCAAAACCAAAACACCAACCGAAACACATATCACTGATAGATCCCATCAACATTTAAGATTATGGAAGACATAATCTAAACAATATTCAATAACAAATCCATCATTGCAAATGGCAATACCACAGTCTGTATATATTTCTATACACATGGCAACACCATACATTAATCCTTTAATAACAACTGTCTGTCATAACCATATAGCTATTGTGTCAGCGCAAACTAAATTCTTGCTACTCAAGTTGTGGAGTAAGTATCATCAATCACTTGAGTACCAGACGTTTATACATAATATCATTACGATAATGTTTTTTTTTACTAATGATTACAATTCAAGGGCAATTTTTGTAAACTAAACTGAATGTCCTTTACTTCTCAGGTCAAGCAAAGTATTAATGAGTATTTCAAAACCAACGTCTCTAGTAAGTGGCTTAGTTAGTCTCACCCCTTTTTTAAAGTAAGCTTGATGTCTTGGGTTCAATTCCCAGGTCAAGCCACATGTTATTGGGGTTTTGTAGGCCAATGTAAGTGGTTTAGATTTCGAAACACTTCGCCGTCATAGACCTGTTGTAATCATTTCAAAAAAACACAACATGTGAAAAATCTTCTTATAATGTAATCCTAATCATCGGTGAAATTATTTTCCGTGTTCTATTTAATATAGCTCCACCAGCGATGTCCTCAATAGGCAGATCCAAGTTGCTGTGGTCGAAATCGGCCTGGATCATATATATATATAGCTCATAGTACTACAGTAGATACTGTCCTAATAACTCAATGCATAATGCATGCGATGTATCTGAATGCAAATCTAACCGCTCTTTGAAGTGGGGTTAACGTTGACAGATCGGTATTTCGAGTGCATTATGAATACAGACTGTCTTAATAGCGTAGTGGTGACAAACGCGGCTGCTAAGTTACCCTAGATTCGATGCCTAGGTCGAGGAACATGACTATTGTTATTTTTCTATGAAAGTTTTGCAGAATTTGAGATTGCAAGTTCGATTCCCAACAGTCTACCATATGAAGCGCAGTAGCGATGTAGAATTTGCTTTCTTGCACAAAAAATGGCAATAGGCACATCATCTCGCCTTCAATAATATTGCTAATATCATAAATATGAAAATTGATATTTTCGGATGTTTATTTCTCAATCACGCATAAACAGCACAATAGATTTGAACGAAATTTGGCATACAGATAGTTTATTACTTACACCAACATATTGGGAACATTTTATGAAGGTACCACGTGAGCACAGTCGGGGGCTGAAGGTAGTAACTATATACAAAATAATCATTATGCTGCATACCCGCCAACTTTACTAGCAGCTCATTAAGCTGTATATAATATGCAATATGTAGCCTCCTTTCTCCCTGTCCCCTATTCCAAGCACGCATTTCATCACAGGACGTCATAACTAGAGTCGTTGCCTCGCTTCGATGGCCACGCGTGGACATGTCCGTACGTTGCCAGCATGACGTATGGAAGCCGCAATGAAGTTCTAGGAATGTTGTGTTGTCATACTCATCTAGTTTATGTTGTCCTGGTATCTTTGATATTAATTTTCTGGATTCATATCAAATTGTAATAAATATTTTCTACTATTTTTTATTTTATTCAGCAGCAACAAATTTTCTTTTAATATTACCTACTACATAAATAAATGTATAAATAAATAAACGAAACTGAACTTTTTAAGCAACTTACAACTCTTTCATAATCAGAAACAACAATAACACTTATCTATGTATAATCAAGTAATGGGTAAAGTAACCTTTTTAATGGTAATTATTTGGAACAAGAATTCTCACCATCATCCTCTGAGAGATTTAAGCCGCCGAAAAACAAACTTTATCACCTTATTATATATAGAACTCTATTACTATTGTGCCATTACGAATATGCATGACGGAAAAAGTAACCAACAATATTATAATTTCAAGTCATTTGCTATTTACCAGGAAAATATTACAGTGAAAAATAAAAACTAATGACCCCATTTTCTTTTAATGTAATATGTGACACTCCCAAAAAGGACAACAATGCTCGGAGGAATACTGGCACAATTACATTAATGAACACTTAACCTGCCGTTTCACGAATAAAAAAGTAAGTTTAAAAATAATTTATTAAAAACCAGCGGCAGGTGTTGCTAGCAGCAACGCTCAGCCAAGTGCTGTAGCTTAGTTATTTGTTGGGTTGTAATAAAAAATGGTGATTATAAATTCGTATAAAAGCTATCCTATCTCTTAGCTTCGATGAAACTACACACAGTGTGCAAAGTTTCATTAAAATCGGTTCATTAGTTTGGAAGTTCATAGTGGACAAGCTACATGATTGCTAAATGGTGGACTATTTTTATGGAAAATAAGGCATATCGTATTATTTCGATTGAACAAATGTTAAGTAAAAATAAAGAGCCCATTCTAATAATACTTTCTATAGATTTAAACGCGGTATACTTATTGGTATAATTAAACATGGTATAATTAAACATTTAACTCAATTCTGACATTTCGGAACATTTACAGCATCTATAGCCACAGGCACACAAGCACTGATTTTAAGAGTAAAATATAACTAATTGTTATGCAAAAATAAAATCATTTCCACCCAAAGCAGTAAAACACAAACGTTTCTTTACCTAATTGAAAAAGAGTAATTTTGTTCGAAACAAAACAAAAGAACTCTCATATTACTTTCAGAAAACTTCCCTCGCATAAAAGCACCCGCTTTCAAAGATCAACAGGGTCCCATAACTCGTTCGCTGAGGTGAAATATACGTGCCATAACCAAGCCTTTTTCGTTTAAAAAGAGGGGTGCGGTTGTACATTTTATAGATGCCCCCCCCCACGTTTACCTCAACGCGAGGTAGAGTTTTGCACCCTAATACTAATTGTATTAGGCTGCTTCAAAGAACTGACGCTGTGTGTTTTATGAATACCAATGCCCCTTTTTAATTTGAAGTTTTATTACGGTTTAAGAAATTTATTTCCTCAAAAGATTTACATAATCACTTATAGAGAAAATACAATATTAATAATTAAAGTACATACATTGAGCCGATTGGCGTAGTGGGGTTAGTAATCATTACGAATCACAATATGAAAAAAAAACACATTAGTTACATCCAGTTCATTAATTAGTAGTAGGGTAGTTATAGATAAAGTACGGCATACATCTCCACTGCGGGTAAGAATATATCAATAGAGGAACACAATATAATGTTTTGCTTATTAAGGCCTATGACATAGTGACGTAAGTAGTAAGTTATTATTTGTACTTAAAAATTTTTTACATTTTATTTTATCGTTTTATATATTGTGGATGGTATGTGCATGTATAGTGTGTATATTTGTATAATGTGTATATTTCGTGCTTGTTTTTTATTTTTTGTAAGTTTATTTTGTGTATGTCTTACATTATGTATTAGTGTAGTTATTACTGTTTAATAGACTACTTAATTCCTACTATTAAAAATCCTTTAAAATATGGTTTTTTAATAACTTTTTGAATGTAGGCAGCGATTGAGCTTCTTTTATATTTTTAGGTAATTTGTTGTAGTGTTGAGCGCCCTCATATAGAATACTTTTTTTTCCCGTAGTTCGTTCTGGGATTTCTCAAACAAAGGTTATTAGCTTGCCTCGTCGCGCGTTTATGATAATTTATCTTTTTTGTGAAAGTAATTTGTGAGTGAATATCTTTAGTAAGGATTTTTCTAATGAAGATGCATGTGTTAAAGTTGTATGTTTGTGAAAGATTGAATAATTTAGTTTCTTTATAAATCTGCGTAGTGGGTGTTAGATAGTGGTATTGAAATAATGTTTTTATAAGTTTGTTTTGTGCTACTTGTAGTTTTTGCAAGTTCGATTTAGCTGCTGAGCCCCATACTTCAATCAAGTAATCTATATGTGACTTTACCAAGGAGTTATATATAGTATATCGAACATGCCTCGGGAGACATCGCACTATACCTCTGATTGCGCCTGTTAGTGAATTAATTTTAATACGGATTGTTTCGATGTGTTGTTTCCAGGTAAGCTGGTTGTCAAGAACAAGGCCTAAATACTTTTCATTGTTGACTTTAGTTATTTTTTCACCGTTTATAGTAAGGGGCCTATGATTTATATTTTTTTTGTTTTTTGCTGAAAAAATTATATATTTAGTTTTAGAGGTATTAATAGTAAGCAAATTGGACTGCAACCAGGCATGTAGAATGTGCAAGTCATATTGGGCGTCGTCTACTATTGATTCTAATGAGTGACCAAAGTAAAACAGGCTGGTATCGTCGGCATATAGAGTTATATCGCCCTTGAGTCCTATTTGATATATATTATTAACATAAATAAGGAACAATAGGGGTCCCAAAATTGAACCCTGAGGAATGCCACAAGTAACTGGTTGCGGAGCACTTTGGTGATTATCAATTTTAACAACTTGACATCTATCTGTGAGGTATGATTTGAAAATCTCATAAGCTGTACCGGTTACACCTAAGTCCGTTAATTTCAATAATAAAATTTCATGGCTGACAGTGTCAAATGCCTTTTTTAAGTCAATGAAAATCCCCAAAGCAACCTTCTTCTGGTCAATATTAAGTCTGATATTGGTCACTAAATCAACAGTTGCAGACAAAGTGTTCGACTTAGGGCGGAAACCATATTGGTTTTTAAATAAGTAATCAATAGAAGTTAGGAACTCATACAGTTGCTTATGTAATATTTTTTCAAATATTTTCGACATCACTGGCAGTACCGATATCGGTCGGTAGTTACTAGGGTCTGATCTGCTTCCTGATTTAAAAATAGGGCTTACCTTGGCAATTTTCAAGGAGTTAGGGAAACAGCCTTCTCTTAGACATCTATTTATGCAGTTTGTTAAACTTTCCGCTATATTGTCTTTAACACATTTTATGGATTTCGTACTAATTCCATCTAGACCGGAGCTAGTGTTAGAATCTAGATTTTTTATTATTTTCAGTACTTCCTGTTTAGTGGTTGGTTTTAGTATTAATAGTTTAGTGTTGTTAATTTTAGATTTATTGTATGTAAGTGTCTGTGTTAGATTGTTGTGGTATTTTTGCGGGATTTTATTTCTAAGTTCAGGGCCTATTGTTGCAAAAAAACTGTTAAAATGCTCGCAAATTTCTTTAGTATCTGAGATTTGGCCACTGGGGGTTTCTAGTTTTAAAGACTTATAGGCCTTCATATCTGAGTTAATATTTGTTAGCTTATTAATTAGTTGCCACATTTTTAAAGGACTTTTTTGACAGTCAGCAAAGGATTTATGATAATATTGTTTTTTGGCTGATTGGATGCTAATGAACGTATAGTTTCTTTGCTTTATAAATATATTTTTTAAGTGATTATCCCCGGGTGTTTGTTTCAAGCTGTTCCACAATTGGTTCCTTTTATTTATTAAAGTAATAAGATCCTTATTTATCCATTCTTTGCTAGTCGGATTTAACATTTTCATTTTCTTGATTTTATTTCTGGCAATTGCTTTTAATAGTAGAGATTCCAGTTCCTCATATTTATGAAGTAGGTTTTTGTGGAAAATTTCTTTGACATCGTTTTCTAGGTTAATATAGCTTATAGATTCATATTCAACTCTTTTCACACGTTCGATTTCTGATCTATTTATTTCGAAATATATTTGTTTGTGGTCGGCTATGGCGGACTCGATAATAGACATTTGAAAGGTGTTATCTCGCAGGTTTGTACATACATGGTCGATGATTGTTTTTGATGTTGCGGTCTCGCGGGTGCAATATTTTGCACTGATCTTGTTTAGTATTTTCATATTATTCTCATGCAACATTTCTTTATATTCTTTTACAGGTTTTTCATTTTTGAGTAAGTTTAGATTCAAGTCGCCGAAGACAATGATACGTTTTCTTCTTGTGAGATGTTGGTTATATATTTCAAGAAAATGTTCAGTGTTTGATGCAGGCTGCTTATAAATTGCACCTATATCTAAAGAAAAATTGTCAAGGTGTACCCATAGAAAGTGGTTCCCGTCTTCGTATTGTCCTTCCAGATAACCATGTTTTATACTATTATGAACGAATAAGGAAACTCCACCACCTCTAATATGTTTCCTGTAGTTGTAGTAATGAACATAATTTGGTAATTTTAGTCTTTGTGCTTCGTCATCATTTTTTATCCAAGTCTCCGTGAGAACTATAACATGAATGTTTGTTTTGAATGATTCTATTACACATTGTATTTCATCTAGCTTTCCTGGCTTTACTATACTGCGGACATTGGCATACAGAAATCTTAATGTTTTGTTTTTAATTATTACATTGGCATAGTTATCATAAGTGTTGTGAGTCACAAATCTATTAAAATCATTTTTTCTTAATGTATTTTCTCTCGTATCTAGTTTTTTGTTTGTTGTTTTACTATTTTCGGAGCTCCTTTTATATATTTTATAATTAAATCACTTTCTCCCTTCTCTTTGCGTTGACGTAACTCTTCTCGAAGGTTTAATATATCCTGTTTTTGAGTTGGTGTTTGGTCGGAGTATATTTTTATGTTATCCTTACAATTAAGTTTATTTTTTAGTATGGATTTGGCTACTTCTTGTGTCGCAAAACAAACTTTTAGTGGGCGTGTTTTCTTACCATCATATTTTCCTAAACGAATTACTTTTTCCGGTTCAGGATGCATTGGATATATATCCGATAGTATTTTCTTTACCTCACATTTATCTTTTTCTCTTCTGTTCTCTATATTTTCTGTATGTGGCTCTAGAATCCCAGCGATTATTATATTCTTACTGCGTTCCATACGCTCTTGAAGTTCAGACATTATATCATAGATAGGAGTTGGAGTAGATAGTTCTATTATGCACTACAGTTGAATAAGTTTTTAAATTTATGATGAAGTAAAGCACCTAGAATCAGTAAAATACATACCATCACGCCTGTCATCCCCCAAGGATTAGGCAGAGTGTACCTACTAATGTAGGTATGAGCCTACTATTGTAGAATTCGTATTATTGCAAGTATGTTGCAGTCGTAATAGATGGATGCAAGCTGCCCAAGACTGGGATGGTTGGCGATCTTTGGGGGAGGCCTACGTTCAACAGTAGATGGCAATAGGATGTACACATATGTTGCCGTCAATTCATGTGTAAATAATTTGAGTCGCTTAACCACATAATATTCCTTGAAAAGTGGCTTTAATTCATTTAAAAGTATTCCAAGATAATATATTTAATGTATTAGTAATATAAAAGAAACGTGAGCCGCTATTAGGATCCCTGGGACCCAGGTAAATATGATAAATCTGTTTGTTTATTAAAATAATAACATCACAAAAGGAACATCATGGAGCATGGCGTTTCAGTTATTTGAAAAAAGAGAATTCTAAGTTGAAATTTATTCTAAAATATAATAAATATAATAAATATAAACTTAACTAACATTTCTAAATGGCAAAATGTCTCGTATAAATATAAATATATCCGACGCAATTTTACACTATTTTACCCATAGGGAGAGTAAACACAACACAGAATCAGACACGTTATTCTAAGCTCAACCACAAGACACAACGGTCTATAGTCAAAGGAGCAATCACTATTAATAGTCTCTAGGATCTCCCATTTCAATCCTCTGTCTCATTTGCCGTACTATCTTGTGAGAAGGTACTTCTATTAATTATGTACCGACTCACAATAAAAGCCTTACCATTGGTTTTGTTTTTGACGGACAGAACGTTTCAAGCTAAAGTTATAAAGCTGGTTCCAATTCTCACCAATAATTCGTATAAATAATTAAATAATGAGTTGCCTTAGTAATGATAATATGTACAGCAAGGCCAATCTTCAACTCTTCCTAATCTGCAGCGTCAAATATTAATTATAGCATTTTCATTCTTAAACGGCTGGTAACGCATTTGCAAGTTCTATGGTGTTGCAGATGTCCATGGGTGGAGGTTACCATCAGGTGAGCCTCCTGCCCGTTTGCCCCCGTATATCCATAAAAAACTTCACGGCTTTTGGAGTTAATCAGATATAAAAATAGCTCATCTAATTAGGATTCATAATAAACTTGTGATCTGTGATGGCAATTGGGCTTAATCCTAGTTGCCAAGTAGCTTTGAAATTGTTTTCTGTCTCTAAACTGTAGTCCTAACTTTAAAAAATATTTCAACTGAACTGTAGTCCTAACTTTAAAAAATATTTCATTCGTCCTACAGAAAAACAAGAAAATTATCGTTTATTTTTAAAAACGAACGACTTTAGTCTCACATTGAAAAATATTCTATTTTTCAGTTTAAAAAATCTATTTGAAGAGACCATTATTCTATTTAAACTTTCACTGACATTTAAAAATAGTCAATTCAATTCTTCTTCTCTCTAAGATATAACTATCGTATTTAAAAAACGAACGACTTTACTCTCACCTTAAAAAATATGCCATTAAATGCTACAAAAAAACAGGCCGAAGACAATTATCTTATTTAAAAATCGAACGAAATTTACATATAAAATGGCCAATCGAACGACATCGCTATCTCGACGTTAATTCGTTTCGAGATTATCTCGCGGTATGGGGCTGTAGGACGTGAAGTACTGTTGCCAAAAACGCTAGCTGTGTACCCGTGATGAAATGTTTATTTCTAGTGTACGGCCAGCATAGCCAACTGAGTTTATTAGTCTGTGAAAATTCTGCTGCGCACTGCACATAAATCATAGTTTTATGCCAGAATTATCTGCGAGAGGCTGATTGGATTTCTTTTTCTTTTTAAACGTATTTTTTTTAATTACTATAGAATATAATTGTTGCTGTTGGCTGAAAATACTCGTACAAAGATTTTATTGGAAAGATCTGAATAAAAATCAAACATCACAGCTTATAAACGCATCTAGTTATTTTAAACTACATAAATACTCTATTTAACTAGCTATAATACATCGTTCCTAATTATACGCTGAGTGAATAACAAATTGATCACTAGAGCACACAATGAACGGAATAGGATTAATTAAGGTCTAGATAATAAATTTCCTAGATCAAAGTCTAGATAGTGATCTGTAAAACTGATATTGGAATGGTAGAACTAATATTGACAGTGTAGATTAAGCTAGGCTCATTTTTGCTGAATATTTAAAAAAAACTGCTGAAGTGCGATTGCTGAGCACAAGGTTTTGCGCTCTGTTCTCACGTCGAGCAAAGTATTTATATCATCTTCTTCTTCGTGTCGATGGAACATGAATGACGTCAAATTTAGTGTTTGTATGAACTTCTCAGTGGCTTTCAGTTGATTTATGCCCGGTTAATGACAATAGGTTCACCCTCTATTAAATGGAATCTAAAAGATACCGGCAAATAGTGGATGTACTACTACACCTCTGCCTAATTCTTCGGGGACTATAGCCGTGATGGTATGTATGTATGGATTCAAAAATATGTTCTTACAATGTGCAACAAAGCTGAAATTGCAATTGTATTGCCTTTTGAATTTGGAATCTGATAAAATTATAATAACGTTGCGCAAGGTCAATAACCTTACATTTCCATTTTTGATTTGGTAAGCAGTGTTTTACGATTTACAATTACCGGAGGATGAGTTATTCCAAATTTAAATGTGATTTCGAAATTTTACGTTACGGCATTTCTTTTTTGCCTTATTATAGCGTTTTCAGAAGAAAACTGTAGAATAAGGCTCTTTAATGGACAAAAGAGGTTATGATACAGGAGTATCATGACCTCTTTTAGTTTTATTTTTTGTCTCACTATTAGGACCCTAGTTTGTGTTGTTTTACACACTTCACATGCTGAAAAAAAATCTTTCAGACGTATAAAAACGAGTTTTCCTTCAACGTTACGACTGAATTATTGATATTGTACCTACGCATAGTATATCGATGCTATTCGATTCTCGACTTAACCGACATTATACCTTCGTATTAAATACCCACTACTTGTACTACTTGTATCACCCAATCAACTCTCGGATTGAGTTGGGTTAGGCTTTATTCCCTTAATTTTATGCCAAAAACGGTTTTAATAGCAGTTATAAAAGTCAATATTTTACGTCAAACTAGGTAACAATATTAGCAGGTGGGTACCTGCTTATATGACAGTGAGTAAATAGGCGGGGTCGTCTATTTACTCACTGTCTACAAGTTTATAGATATAGTGTAATTCGTTGTAATAAGTCTAAAATTAAATACATTCGGTACATTCGGTACATTCCTGAAAAAATTTGGGGACTTATATGAGAGTATTTTAATGTATATAACATACAGACAAAGATGAGTCAACAACCTATAGCTATTCCGTCTAGACAAACAGAATAACAGATTTTATCTCCGCCAAATAGACGCACGAAATTTAATTAATCAGTTAATTAATATACCGGTCAGAGAGCTGCTTTATGGGCGGAGTAGTTTATTTTATTTTTTTGACCTTACAATCGCAAACTATAAACGGACGATAATGTGGAAAACACTAACATTACGAAAGCTAATTAATTCCTTTTTGTGATTTATAAGAACAACTCCACTCAGATTACAAATTTCATTTTGTAAAACTAAGTTTCATCGAACCTTAAATAAGTCGGCACCAATAGAAGCTGTAAACAAAAAAAAAGTACGGTGTGCCCCGAAATATGAACCCGAAAACAGTATTTTAAAAATAGAAAATTGTTTTTTTAGCCCAACCTTACCATGGAGATGAAATATTTTGATTGCCTAAAAATAGGCTTACCCACCTCCAGAACTTAGCAAATGAAATGGTCATATCGTGATAAAACCTCATTATTTATACACAAAGGTTGGAGACAGCCATTCGTTTTCATAAATGTTGCAAAAGTAACTGCAAACAATTTTGAATGACTTGAAAAACATACAAAAAAGATTAACATAACGGCTTAATAATCAAGTCATTTATGTTTAAATAAAAAAATAAAGCTGTAATATTTATTGTTCATGACGATCGACAACTTTCAGGACACCAAAGTCCTTACTATCGATTTGCACTCATAAATAAAGGCAGACAGATAAAAAGAGTACCAAAAAAAACTAATGAGGTTTAACTTACAGAGTAGGCTGTGTATTCAAATACTCGTGTGTAGAAAAATCCAAATATCGAATGCACACAACACGCACAAAACGGTTTTCAAAATGACACTGGCACAAAATGAATAAAGCGCGGGATTATTTGCGAAGATCCCGACGCGTCTATGCCGAACAAGGGTGCGAGACCGACTAGTCCCCTGTTTTCGGACCTACCCATAGCGCGTTTAGCTAAACTCTGGTGCCTATTATTTTATTTAAAATATTTCTATTTAATTTCTGGGAATAATATTATGTTTATTGCAAATTAAATTTGTTATTGACAGATATGAATGGCCAAGGTATTGAGTTATTGTTCCTATACTGTTCGTGAAGTACGTACAAAAGAGTACGATAGTAAGTATTATTATTATTAATAATAATATTATGTGCCGTTTATTAACTACTGACCATTTAAAATATTAAGGTTTAATGGGATATGCAATAAACAAATATATTTAGCTAAATAAATGAATAACTTATTTTTGTAATACGTCCTTCTTTTGCAACAAATACTCATTACTGTTTAAAATACTGAACTGTCATATTCCTGTAATGGACCTAAACGAAGCTGCTGATAGTCAAGCCTTGGGTTCGATTCCCAGGTCAATCAATCTAAATAAGTATTTGGATTTTTTACCAGTTAATGGTAATCGGTTTGTGCCATTTCATTGGCTTTTAAAAATATACTAGCGAACTGTGGGTGTACCTAAGTACTCCTCTACCTAACCCTTTCAGTATTAAGGCCTGATGCTAGTACTCTCTATGTTAACTGTACCTAAGTCTTATTTGTTACTCAATAGTTGTTTCATAACATACAATAGACACTAGTTACGTAGACTTGTCACCTGTCGTTGACACGAAACAAGAAATTGAAAGAAATCATTTTGCTTTTGTTTTTCTAGCACAGCCTTTAAATGAAATAGAAGGTTACAATCGAAAATCAAATGATAGATCTTATGGGTCGAATTTTTCGACATTTAGAAATTTGGTTCCCAATAATTGTCCTATCATATAGGCTATAGTCCACCAAGCTAGCTTAGGCTATCGTGAAATACTAGTACTACTGTGATAGGCTAGTTAGGTTAGACTGTAGCCTAATCTATCTCAAATGAGAGGAGACCCGTACTCAGCATTGAAACAATAATTGGATTGATGTTTGATGATGATTGACTTGTAGAAACATTCATTATGATATAGATATCATTTCAATTTTAAAACTACCAAAGTACGTTAGTTATCGTGGTATTATATACCGATAGTGGCACGTGTGTCTGCTTAAATAAAACTCTATTCATAGCTTCATTATACTTTAATGTAGCTCAGCAATAATGGATGAAGGTTACAACTCAATTTTACACGTTTTTTGTATCACTTCAATACTCCATAGAAAGTAATATCAGTAAGTACATATAAGTATATTTGTAGGTATATTATTATAGTGTAGTACATTAGTTCCCAAAATGGTCCAAGGGTCCACAGGAGTCTCGACGGGGGTCTACGTTGGCATGACACAAAAACAGGGCTCACAATTCGTGAGCCGGGGTACAGGAAAAATTATCTGCTTTTGATAGTGAAGAACTAAAATGTTGACTCGACTTCACCTATCAATGTAGGCAGATAATTTTTTGAAGAATCTCGGCGATTGTTTGTTTTAAAAACTTGCATATTCCATATTCATTACAAACTATTAATTCGTGGTTGTAACTCAGCCGCAACGCAAATTTGTGGTCTATGGGAATCAAAGTGGTCTATGGGAAAATAGTCTTGGAACCTCTAATTTATACATAAGTGTGGGCGCCTGTGATGTAGTGGTTTCTAAGTTATTCAAATTCATCATCAACTCATTTATTACACTGTGACATGTAATAAATGAGTTGTTGATGAATTTGAATGACATTTCTGCATGCTTCTTTTCTGCATGTGCCTCCTGTCAAAAAGGTTAGGTAGTAACAATATGCAGTAACCATAACATTACATCATAAGATTAAAATGAACATTACGGTAATAATTCACTTTACTTGCCTAATCTGTATTGGTCGATTTGAGGTAGGTACCTATCGTCGTCATAATATTTTTCAAATAATTATTATTATAAGAAGGCAAACGGGCATATAGTACCATCGATCTGGAAACATCACTGAGCTCCCTACATTATGACTTCGCAATAAATAAAAGACGATAATATACATCATCATAGAACATATAAAAGAACCTCTTGCTCCCACCTCTCGGGGTAATGTAATGATATTTCGTCCTACCCTCTTCTCTGTGAGTGTTTGCTAACTGCGGTCGGGCCCCAATGTCAACTATTGCGCCCTACAATATTAGATTTGGTTCATATTTCCGAAATCTGTAACTTACTTCGTAAAAGATTTAATGGTTATATAGTATTGGGTATCTATTAAGTGTACCTAGCTTAAATTTTAAATTATGGCGTAACAAACATAATTATCACAGTTAAGGTTATTATAACAATCAACATCTACCCATATAGTGCCCCACTGCTGTCAACCGCACATTTTATCTGACATATAATTGATGAAGGTACACCCTTACTGACATGCAGAAAAAGACCTCTCAGCTTAAAAAAAGATTGAGAATTGACTTCCTCTTAGAATGGGGAGGGGGATTTAAATTATTCACAAAATGATTTAATAATACTGTTATAATTTATATTAGCTTGTGATCTTTTAATAATTGTAGAAATTAGTTGGTAGTTAAAATCCAATGTTTTAAAGATGCCTAATATGTTAAGATTACATAAGTATCTGTATCTGTTCGCTGTGTAATCATGTCCGGAAATATTTATTTATTATTTAATTATAAGTAATGGAACAGCTAGGTTCTACTACATATCTTATAGGTAGAGTAGGTGAGGTAAGCAGGGTAGTAGGTACCACAGCTAAGAATACTAAGTCACGACAAGACTAAAGGCGAGACAAAACTAAATCAAAATCCGTTCATCCGTTTAAAAGCTGCAACACCACAGAATTATATGTATACACACTTTTCTTTAGCATCAACATTTGACATTTGTCACGTGATCAAATAAATCGTTATTGTATTATTAATTTGAATTTACAACAGTGTATCGCATAGAGAGACTGTTTGAAATTGTAATCCCGAAGTCGGCTTGTGATGAAAATAATAGGCTATAAGAAACAGAGTATAAATAATATATTTTATTTGATTCAGTCGAAGCTATGCCTCGCTGAGAAAGTTACCAGATGTTGCCTTTACACCGACATAGCTTTGGTATACATACTATACATATCGACTAGTATTTCTTCATTACAATATACATTATCAATTTCTTACACTTTTGCGGATATTAGACGTAGAAATTAAATTTCTTTATACGGAATTCATCGCGTTTTATTGAGAGGATTTCTTGACAGCGTGTGAAATCTTTTTACCTACACTAGAGCAGTTACTGTACTGTAGCCTATATCTAAAGAGAGTTGGGACCAACAGAAGGTGTGTAAATAGGTTGATGATAAAGATGACTACGGCTGTCACAAAAAAAAAACTATATTAATTTCTTTTACTTGTTGGGTTGACGATGTCCCACAGTTTTCGGGTCGATCCTGGGTGACATTGGCACAGGAGTGGGATCATAAAGGCAGTGAACGATGATGAAATTCTTATATGTAAGCACTTACGCGAATGTTAACATACAACTACTTTTTACGGATTTTATCGCGTTAAATTAAAGAGCCCAGTCTGCCTCTCAATAGATACATATATCTATTGAGAGGCAGACTGGGTAACTATCACAATAAAATGTAAGATATTTAAATTTTTATGTCCTATTCTTGTTAATAATTTTGAATCGCGTATTAATGAGTCAACACTTACTTCGCAACATTTCCACTTCTCAAAACGCTGACTTAGTCAACAACAGAGACTTACTTATAAGAAATAATATGCGTGGTTCGTTACAACAAAGCTAATAGAAAATCAAATCAAAGCTGTGATATACAAATTAGCTTTTACTAGTCTCGAGTTCGATCGAGACTGACACTGACTTTTAAAATTCATGTGCGTATTTATCACATGCTCAAACGGTGAAGGAAAACATCGTGAGGAAACCTGCATGCCTGAGAGATTTTCTCGTGTCTAGTTTGGTGGACTATATATTATAGCCTAATCCCTCTTAAATGAGAAAAGACCCGTGCTCAGCAGCGAAACAGTATATACGTTGATGATAAATAGGAAATAAAGATTTAAAATAAAATGGCGCCGTTACTCAACTACCAACGCTAATTTCAAAATCGCTACATCGTCATTTTGTGCAAGTCGAGCCGGTAATACACACAATTTGCACCACTGTTATTGTAAAGTCTAGAATTCCACTAAAACTAGTACACTAAACCTAAGTTACTGTTATGTCCTTTACGGCTTGCAGCCTGCAAATGATGTCGTATGTAATTCTGCCGGCTCAGAACATGAAGATTTGCTGCTAACCAAGCTGTTTGAAGTGAAAATTGTTATGTTGCATTTATGAAATAACTGTATGATGACTGTTTTGCTGGTAATCATATTTTGAAGAGGGAAAGAAATGAAGATTTCAAAGATTTAAGGTGTTTCACATGTCTCAGGTTAAAAAACAAATTAAAATATAATAAGAGAGTGAGAAAAGAATTCTTAGTCCATCAACGTTTGTTGGCAATAAGGCTGTCTCTATATTAGAACAGTTTGTATTAAAAATTTACGTGAACTGTGGGTCAGCTCAGATTAGTGCCTCTACTTAACCTTGTATTCAATATAGTCGTGACATGATAATTTTGTCGATCTGAGAAAGGAAGCATTGCTCAGAAACCGCATTAACGACTAATGAAGTAGTCAACCGAAGCTTCAATACGCGAAAATCTAGAACGTTCTCCGAAATACGTTTACTACCTACTAAAAGAGAATAAAACCTAGTTAAAAATCCTGATGGCATAATGATCCTGTTAGCTTTGCAAAACCAAACCTTATTTTCTGAACCGAGGGGTTCAAAACTACGTTTAACTAAAGCTTATATTATAACCGTAAAGCGCCGGTTAAGAGACTCCGGTTTAAAGTCGTTAGTTTACATAAGCGTGGCCAGTTAGAGTGGATCAAAGAGGCTGCGAGTTTTCACGATAGCTTACTCATTTGAGTTTTTAAAATATCATTTGAGCGATAGGCGGGACAAACAGAACTACATTTTGATCCCAAAACATATTACTTCCTGATAATAAGTAGTGGCATTCTGTAGTTTCTGCCTACCCCCATGGGAAAAAGGCGTGAGTGTATGTATGTATGTATGTAATAAGTCATTAGTGACATACTAACTTTATGACAAGTGGCACCTGATTAAATTGGACTGAAATACGGCTAAATAGGTTCCCTAACAGAGTTACTTTTCAGCTTAGGGCGTTGGGACGCTTATTGGGCGACGGGGAAATTTCTAAAAGGTGGCTGGCAGCGGATGGATGAGTGACGCCCAAGACAGGGATGGTTAGCGCTCTTTGGGGGAGGCCTACGTTCAGCAGTGGACGGCAATAGGCTGATATAATGTCAGGGCATTGCTGGAGAATCATCTAACGACGGAGACAGCTGAGTCTAAGTAGTGTTCATATTGAAAAAAAAAAACATTTTTTAAGGAGTTTATCGCGGTATATTGAAATTATATTATTTATGTCTACCTGTGACGAGGGTAGCTGTAAAACAATGGATTAAAATAATATTAATATACCGGTTAAAATCCGTAAAAAGTTGTTTTGTTTTAGTACCCAATTGTTGAGCTTCCTCAATTATTTTTTTATTACGTATCCCGCTTATCACAGCACTCTGTCATCTGTCAATATACATATTATTGATTATAATATACAAGGCATAACAGTAATTATAAATATTAAAATCCGTCATCTCCGTAATGAACTAAAAACCTCAATTAAATTTCGTATTATATCGATAAACGTAACGAACCGGAACCGTGACGATACGGAACTCCCTTTAGTCACACGTCACACACCATGAAAAAACATTTCCTCATCATTTGTCTGCGAATGTCTCAATTCTCTTATAAAGGCACATTTCGTCTCAGTGATTGCGACATTACACTGCCTCCCTTTTCCTGTGACAAACGTTTCTGAAGATCACATCCTACCCTCGCGTTCCTCAAAATTAGTTAGTCGGAAGACGTCGTCTGAGCGCCCCAGTATTTTGGGGGTAGTTTAGTAGGTATGCTTTAAAACCGATGGCTGTGATATTATGGTGGTAATAACGCTTTTATTCTGACTTATTTATTTCGTTTTTATATTTACACCCGGTTTTACGTTGTTTACAAAACGGGGCAAAAATTTCAAAGAGACTACCGTTTGAAAAAAATTATATACCTACTTTAAAAAAAACAACCAAAAGCCTATAATTTTTTTTTATTTCTGTAACATGATAAGAACAAAAAGAACAAAATAAGTAGTGCCTTTGTACATTGTTTATATATATTTTTAACTGACCTTTGTATTTTATGTGTTTGTACAAAAAATAAAAATAAATAAATAAAATAAAAATAAATGAAATTTTTTACGTTTTTACGGTTTCCAAAAGAAGAAAATCTTAAAACTATAATCGCCACGTCAATAACTAAGATCTGTGTTCTCTACGCCAAGCGACAAATTCCTTCTTCCATACATACAAAATAATAGTCACGGAAAAAGTATACATATATCAATAAACATCAATTTATACTTTTCCGTGCCATTTTCGAAGTGCCATGCCGTCGGTGGCGTCGTAAGCACGTTTTAATTTGACGTCCATAGACGTCCGTTGTGGGCGATAGGTTAAGAAAACTTACAAAAAGTTACATAAATTAAGCTTTCAAATAAACACGATATTACCAGTTTTCTTCCTTACAGGCATTAAATTTAATTGCATTATAAACTGACAACTCAAATTATTCATTTATATAGGTATATCTAGCCCTAGGTACAGCTATACTTCACGGAGATAAAAGCACGATTATACGTAGGTATGTAAATGATGTCCACTGTACCGGAATAATCCCCTAATCAGCTCTAATGACACGCATGGCCGACTGTGGCGCGGTGGGTGTACACAACTAGTATGTACAGGCCTAGTAATTATAGGATCTATGTATTGATGTTAGTAAAGAGATTATCAACACATAAGCACATTTTATCTGTACTTTTTTATAATAATAGTAGCACGAACTAGAACCAATATCAGGTCAACAAATAGGTAAGTAAATTAATATATCCGGTCATTAAGACACAGCACTTTTTTTTAATACATAGATATTATTATACATATACATAGAAATATCCATGACTCAGGTAAAATTTCTATGCTCATCACACAAAGCTTACTGCAGAAGGCAGCCTTTAACACTTTGACTGCCACTGTCGGGTATAGCCGACAAATAAAAATGTGGACACGACCCTCGTCGTCCCTAGGCGACGACAACAGTGTAACCGCGAAACAAAAATCTTTTTGTCGGCTATACTCGACAGTGGCGTTCAAAGGGTTAAGACCACTGCGCTAATCGGGTCGTCAAGACTAACTACTTGGGGGGGAGGGGTAGTCGTGGCCCCTCCCCCCCACTATCCTTACACCTATCTACTTACTATTCATCTATCCATCTAGACACATCGAATGTAGGAAATCCTCATTGATAATTTGAGTAGGTAAGATTTGAATCAACTCAAAACAGAACTAAGCCCTTATTTTTAGGATTTTTAGAATATTTCTTTCGTCAGAATGCCTTCTATTTCTGAAAAAAAGTTTGATACTCGCTTAGAGTCAATAAAAAAAACAATACACAGATTCAACAGTTTTTGAATATAGAGAGGCGTTCAAGGAACCAACGGTCGTTTTGCTCAACGTTTCTTTACACGCAACGTATGCAATGTTTCATATTCATTTGATCAGTCTCTTTTCACGTTCAAAATGAATGCTTTGAAATTGTATGTAGGAGAGAATATTAATATTTAGTCCTGTGAATCAGAAACAAGGATGACACTTAGTTACTGTTTTTTTACACTTACGTGAATACTTATTCGTGGCTAGATCAATAGCTGTACCTATTATTTAATATCTTATATTTTAAGACATTGAATTAACGTTCATTTGAGAGAGATTAGGCTATTGTCCACCACGCTAGCCTAGTGCGGGTTGGCAGAGTTCATATCATTTGAGCACGTGATAAATAGAACGCATAGAACTTCAAAAGGCAATAGATTTATTAAAGTTAAATCTTGTTTACGTGTAAAATTATTTACATTAATTTAAGCGTAAACTTATTACCTGAACCAAAAAGCTTGGAAGTCACGAAGGGATCAGTAAACTGGTATTTTGATTAATGGGCTTCTTTAGAGGGTCCGTATACGAGTAATTGAACCCTCTTGAGGTAAGCGATATTGATGAGGTAAGGACCCTGAATGAGACACGTCTTTGAGAGTCGAGGATCGTGTGGTAAGATCTACATTACCACAATTAACACATACTATTTTTATGGGTATATGACTCGAATTCTTCTTCTGATGTTTGAACCTTTCAAAGATAATATTAAAGGTAGAATTGTAAATTGCTATACCCACTCTCTGATTATATTATATTTATTTATTTATTTATTTGCTTATCATAATGTGTACGATAGAGGGTAGAATATAATGTTGGTTGAGTGACAGATATGGACCCTGTTATAGGGCACAAAATAATCTTCATTCTATTTTTAATTACATATTCAATACCTTAACCAAATGATATTTTTGTTAAGTTTAATCTCATCAAAATTTAAGTCTTATTGAATACAATTATGAAGTAAATAAGTTTAAATGTATAATAAGGGATATAGGTATGTTATATAAATGATAATTAGCTCGCCTTTGTGCACAAAACTTTAAATGTATTATTTAATTTGTGTGGTTTATCTTTTGTGTACAATAAAGAATAAAATAAAATAAATAAAATAACTAGCATAAAATATCAATTACAATATTAAATACCTACAGTAGAATCTCCATTCTACTTTATAATATGTTATGTACCTTATGCCTTTCTAGAGGCTCCTAGAATAACCAGGTACTTGAAAACGTCGATATTAAATACCTACCTACTATATTACGCATATTAAATACATAATTTTAATTATAATATCCATTGGATGATTTCAAAAATATGAATCTCTAATGTATAATATATAATATAAAAGCGCTCCGCTCCAAATTTTTCCACCAATCAACATACCGAGTTCGAGCAACGCGACGCACGAGTTTAAATTTAGGTATCAATGTTTCAATAATTGAATAAAATATACCTACCTCCATAATCCAATTAATTCGATAACTAATTACATTTTCCAACTGCTTTCCGATAAAATATATATCTATAATATTATCGCTCGAACTTCAACAAACAACAAAGTAACAACTATTGATTTTTATGACTCGCATAAGGTGGGTACCATTTTCGCTCGACCAAGAAAAACACGAGTTCCGCCATGTGAGTTTTCACGCCAGACTATATCGATATTTTTATCTGCCAAGAGGACAATAACCTTTCCATCGTAACCTTTGTACATAGTTAACCCATAACGCATTTGAACGGCACATTAAAAAGTCAGAGACCCAATACATGAAATAGGCATTACGAGAAGATTCACATCCCCAGCCAAGCGCATGGCAAATAAAATTATGATAGTACTGTCTAGCTGGTACCATGAAACAAACTCGATATCATTATTGATACCTATACCTAGATATACTGCTACAGTTTCAAAAGAAGAACTGCTGAAATCAACAACAACTGTTCATATAGGTATATATTTTTTATCGTCGATTATACAGTTCAATCATTGTAAATAAAATCATATATTGAACTGTCGATTTCTCGTGCCCCCTACCCTTATTTCCCCCTCGAAGTTGAAAATTGTAAAAAATATTTATAAATTTGAAGGCTTATGCAATGTAAAATAAAATTAACTTAATTCGCACATTTTGGAACGAAGAGTCAGTTCTGCAGGTTTTCCGACTTTACAAAAAGAGCTATTTCAGAAGTTTTTTTTCATATGCTCATGAATAGGTACTACTACTCAACTACGTATATAAGTATAACTTACCAATTTAAAACTACCTATGAGAATCGCAGTAAACAGGTACGAGATATCTTACGCCATAAAAACTTCGAAAACATGCAGAAGTGACCCTTTATGCCCAAATGGCATTATGCTACGAATTTCAGCTTTCAATTAATATAAAAAAATGTGGAGTAGCTATTAATGATTATAACATTAAGACAACCGCACATAAGTCAGCTCGTGATCGTGGATGCTGTAAAGGATTTGACACACCAAAAAATATCGATATACTGCGATAAAATACGTAAAAGGTAATTTTATTTCAAGATATTCAAGACTTTTATTTGTTGCAAGTTTCAGTCAAAAATAATTGTAAGTGAAAATCGTTCGCAGACCTTTCGTGTTTCCACAGTAACTTAGATGAATTTATAGCGATACGTTACGACAGTGCGTTTTTCTGTGTATCGTGGTACTGGCCGGGTGGGGAGAATTCGCGCCATGGCGACGTGATGTCTGCCAGGAATACAGACTAATGAAAATGGACAACGGGATTTATTATTTTTCACGCTTGAAAAAAGAATTCTCTCTTTCATTCGTTGCGTTTTGTTTTTACTCTTTTCGGCTATTTGTTCTTGGTTAGATTGTTTATTACGGTTTATGCGATCAAAGGGAGGGATATTTTTTTTATATTAAGCAGATTTTTATTGAGGTTTGACTTTGATGTAGCAGATGCTGGATATAAACTACGCCGAGGATGAAAAAATATTAAAATTTTCAGCCTTGCCGCTAAACAGTACCTATACACAACTCATTTATTATTATACTAGCTGCCTCCCGCGGCTTTGCCCGCATGGTATATAGATAAAAAGTAGCCTATGTGTTAATCCAGGTAATAAACTATATGTATGCAAAATTTTATTCAAATCTGTTAAGCGGTTTTTGTGTGATAGAGTAACAAACATCCATCTATACATCCATACTTACAAACTTTCGCGTTTATAATATTAGTAGGAAGTAGGATTTTAGTGTAATATGTAATTCATCTAGCCAAATTCAATATTAATTTAGTTTTTCACAAAATGTACGTCAATTGGTCAGTGATTGTTGGTTATCACAATAATAACTCTGCGAAAATATATGAACCATTTTGTACTTCGGAAAATGCTAATATATATAATTTCTTTTGGCTTACGAGACGCACCCTGTCTCGTAGAATGTTCTCGAGAGGCAACCGCGTACTGGAAGACACATCGTAGGTAGCCCCCTGATAAGGTGGACCGAAAACCTGGTAAAGGTCACTGGAATCCACTGGATGCAGGTGGCACTGGACCGATCGTTGTGGAAATCTTTGGGCCAGGCTTATGTCCAGCAGTAGACATCATCTACCTGACGTGATGATGACGATGAAACAGTAAATATTGATGCATTCAGACACGCCCCTAAAGTCAAATACGAAATATTACCTGGAAATACAAAGCTTTAAATTAAAACGTAGGTAGTTAATCAAAATCTGCATCAACATTATAACACCCGTAATGAAACCACCGTGCCGTGCCACGCGGCCGCGCCGCAAAATGCATTCCAAATTCGAATCAATTAAGTCACGTCGATCAAATGAAACTGGACTAAATGGAAACAACGCTAAATTGTTACATTTACTAGATACGCGTAATACCTTTTTATTGCATGCAAGTACGTGTGCATACGTCCCTGTGTGTGTATGTTTTTTTTTAATTCGTATTAGGTCATGGAAACGGATCTGCTTTTATTCCTCCGAAAACATTCTCAGAGAAACAATAATATGATAGGTCGACAAGGTGCGAACGACACTTCTGGTGTTGCAAACATCCATAGGCCACGGTAACTGCTTAACTTTAGGCAGGCAAGTAAGTTGGCACACTAGCTTAAAGAGAACGCATGTACAATGAAATGTGGAAACGAAACATTTTTTATTCCAAATCGCTCGAACAATAGGTAGATAATATTTTCTTTATATTTTATCTTTTACTTAATTGATATACTTCACTTGTAGGTCAATTTTCATTCTCATTACATAAATTATTTCTTTCTGTAAGATTCTTAAGTCTATGGCGATCGCCCGGAGACGGTTGCTAGGCAACGAGCGATCGTTCCCCCGACGCGAGCTACGCTCCGATTTCGTTGCGTACCTATTTTGAATTTTTAAATGTATACTCCCGCACTTGTTTTGAAGTATGGCTGTTCCATAATTAAAATTGACATTAGCTGTCAATGCCGCCATTCGGCGCGGGGATTTGAAAATGGAATAAATTATTTTTAATTGGAGCTAAGAGCTAATTGACTTTTTTTAGAACCGTTGATATTGTTTTATAGTATTTATTGCCCATATTTTTTTTACCTACTATGGTATTTCTTGGAGGAATAAGTAACAAAGAGTTCTAGGAGTAAAAATGCATATTGTACTATGAAAAAATTAATGAGTCTCTTGTGTGTCTGCTCATATAGCCCTAGGTCATCCACCTTCGCGTTTTCTGTCCTGTATTCTCCACTCCATAATGTACTGCCTCAGAAACCATCGTTAAACGCACTTTCAAACTCAAACTCAAATAATTTATTTCAATTAGACCAATACAGGTGCTTTTGAATTGTCGAATTTGAACTTTAACATTGGGCGGGGCATTTATCATGCGGCTGAATAAAAAAACGCCAGCATCTGATTTATGTTTAGATACGTTTCACTATAAAAAAGATATACACAGAAAAAAACATAAACTGCCTCGTTTGTCTAGTGGACATAAGTGTGACGGCTGAGCAAGAGGTCTAAGGTTTGATTCCCAGGTTGAGCAAAGTGTATTTGTTTTTTTCTATGAAATTGTCAGTAGCTGCTAGGAGTTGGGATGACGGCAATCTCGATTGATGGCAATAAGCTCGTCCCCTATTAGGTAGGTACTTGAACCCAAAAATGAAAATAATGTGGGTGTACATTTGTACACCTCTACCTAATCCTTCGCGACAGGCGTGATGATATGTTATCAGATATTATGTTTGGATACGTTCACTATAAAAAAAATACACGATGAAAAAATTCTAACATTTTTATCCTACAATGTTGGGATGTTCATATTATCGTCCTAAGTAACACGGGAATAAAAGGCTTTTATATTTAACATTTAAAAGAAAGCGGCTTTTTTCCTCAACCTATTATTACACTTGATTAATTCTTCGTTTCTTTCAAGACATTTTTTTTTGTTTCTCTCCCTTGAAAGAAACATCGCTATGATGTAGCTTTTTTTTAATATTAAATCTTGATATAAGAAATGGTTCTGTATAATAAGAATAGCCTAGTGGTTTGATCAGTGGTCTGTGAAGTCAAATGCCGCGAGTTCAATAATCAGGGCGCCCACCACTGACTCTTCGAAGTTTTCACATGCTCCCACGGTGAAGGAAAACCTCTTGAGAAAACTTTCATGCCTGAGAGGTTTTCTCGATGGCATATGAAGTCGGCCAACCCACAGTAAATGGACTACAGCTTAATTCTTCTCAAATGAGAGGAGACCCATGCCCAGCAGCAGTAGTGCAGCAGTGGGGTTCTAATTTGGTTGATGATGATGTACAATAAAACCTACTATTTATAAATGTTGTTGTTTCGGAATGTAGCATCAAATTAATTGGGATTTTGTTTAGGTACAAAACAGGACAGCTACAATAGCATTACAAAACATTTTTTCTACGTTGCAACATTGACTCAAACAAAAATGCGTACTTTAAAGTTTAACGTTTCGCAAACGGATCTCTGAATCAAAAAAGTTTTTTTTACTCTCGCAATTTTTTTTTAACGATCGAACGGCACTCAGCAGCGAGGTTCGACGAGAAAAAAGTCTTTCTACTCTACATTGTAGGCGTATGAAGTCTGCCAACCCGACAGTACAACATATAAACGCACGTACACGTACAGCCTTATTCCTCTTAAATGAGAGGAGACCTGTGCCCAGCGGTGGGACAATCATTGGATTGATGTTAATTATAATGATTAGTATCGTACTGATATAACGCTTACACGAATATGAGACATTGACCATCGACCCAATTAGTCCAGCGGTATTTGACACTGCCTTCTAATAAATAATAATAATAATAATCTTTATTCAGCCAATAATGAATCCTAAGTACATATACACTAGAACTAACAAGGGTTTATGGCTATAAGTTACGAATATGTTGTAGTGCCTCTGACTCTCAAACTAGGTGGGAACCTGTGTTTTGAGTCATCAGTGGCTCCTCGCTATGACCACGTTATAACATAATTCCTTAAAATATGACTTAATACTAAAATAAGGTAATTAATCAAATATACATTACATGCTATATACTCGTAATACAAACATATTTATTTGCCCTCTTCTGTGGTCTCGGGTTCGAATCCCGGAAGGAACAAATGTTTGTGTGATGAGCGTAAACATTTGTATCCGAGTCATGGATGTCTCTGATGATGTAGTACATCATCCAACTAGTATCCATAACACAAGCCTCGTTGCTTAGCACGGAACTGAACGGTGCTTTGTCATAAATCCCAAAAAAAATTTTTTTTAATATAAAAGACATTGAAATAAACTACTTTTTAACTGACTTCCAAAAGGAGGAGGTTATCAATTCGACTGTATTTTTTTTTATTTTTTTTTTATGTTTGTTACCTCATAACTGTGGATTGGGCGAACCGATTTTGAAAATTCTGTTTTGATATGAAAGCTGAAACTGCCCATGTGGTCCCATAAAATTTTTTTTAGAATCTGATGTGTGAATCCTTGGGAAATCGAGAGAAACCCTCAAATTTTCTACGTAGATGACGCGTTTATTGTTCAACTTCTTACCTCATAACTTTGGATTCGGTGAACCGATTTTGAAAATTCTTGTTTTATATGAAAGCTGATGCTTTCCGTGTGGTCCCATACAAAAAATGGTGAGGATCTGATGAGTGGATCCTTGGGAAATCGAGAGAAACCCTCAAATTTTCTACATAGATGACGCGTTTATTGTTCAACCTCTTACATACTATGACGCCTGTTGTCCCCGAAGGGTTAGGCAGTGGTGTACTAATGTACACCAACATTTCGCCGGTATGTTTTAGGTCCCATGTAATAGGTGGCGAGCCTATTGCCATTAACCGGGCACGAATCCAAACTCCGAGCCGCTACTGAGAATTTCACAGAAAAACCCAATAACACTTTGCTCGACCTGGGAATCGAACCCAGGACCTTTTGCTCGGCAGTCGCACTGTATGACCACTAGACCAACGAGACATATAATACAACGAACCTATTACAGACACTAAAAAGTAATAAATAAAATAAAAAAGTGCGTTAAAAAAACCGACTTCAAAACTAAAAAGTTAAAAATAACTTAATACAGTTTTAACTTCTTTTTAGTTTTAAAGGTATGAAGTCGGTGCCAGTGCCTGGTTGTACACTGCGCGATGGGTTTACATACCTTTACATTTGGCTTGGCACCGTCTTCATACCTTTAAAACTAGAAAGAAGTTAAAACTGAATTAAGTTATTTTTAACTTTTTAGTTTTGAAGTCGGTTTTTTTAACGCAGTTTTTTATTATCGTGCTGTTTGGTATTATATTTGTACCGAAATCTCGGATCCCTTACAGCATCCATGGTCACCAGCAGACATTCTCATCAATCATTAATAATTTATAGATTTCATTCAAGGTATAAATATTGGAACGCTTTTCATAGCAAAACATTTGATGTGAAAAGAAAGTTATTAAAAAAGCAATAAGTCTTCTCAGCAATATAATAAAGGAAAACTGGAAACTGGGGTGTTTGTGAGAACTTTAATAAGAGAAGTCAGATATAAATATAGTACTACAATACAACTACAATAAATATAACCAACAATTTTTTCTAAAAACACAAATACGTAGATTATATTGTACTAACTATATTGATATTATTTTAAGCCCCGATATGTCGATTGTTTTGAAGTATTTTGATCACGGGCGGACTGTAAAACTAGTGTTATTTCAATATACTTACTTACCCAGTAAAATAATATATTGTAAGTAAAAAAAAAAACAAATAAAATCGTTTTAAGAGTTCTGCACTTAACAAGGGACCCTATCGTGTGACTGTCTGTCTGCGGCTTGGCTCAGATACTCTCTTTGTACAAGAAATACTTTGGCAAGAGCATAGATATTAATCACACCAAAAAACTGCAAAAATCTCTCAAGCATGGTTTCATCTCGATTTTGTTCCTTCTCCGTTTGAACTTGTAATAATTTACTCATAACTATGATAAGATCGAAAAAAAAGAGAAATCGAGATCTTTGACTTCACAGTCCTTTGGTCACACAACTGGTCTATCATAGCTTCAAAGCTTCCTTCAAAGATATTAACAAAGGCTTTATCTATAATAAGAATTAGTGGAGTGTGTCTTAGGGTCGAACTCGAGACTTCTAGTCTGAAGTCTTGTCGTCGCGAAATCTTGCGGTCTTCTTACACCGCCAGGCTAACAGACGTTATGAATATGATGTACAATCATAATGTACAATCCAACTGAATAGTTGGATTGTACATCAATCATTATCAACTAGTTTTTGCCCGTGACTTCGTCTGTATAGAATTAGTAATTGTAACCAATCATTCCATTATCAATTAAAATATGTTTTTATCCAATCTGCTTATTTATTTCTACCCTCTTATTTTAATTCAAAATTGACGATACTAATGAATTCCCATCCTTTTTCACACTTTTAAGGGATGATTTTCGGGACAAAAGCTATCCTATATCCTTTTCCAAGACTCAAACTATCGCCATACGAAATTTTATCTAAATCACTTTAGCGTAAAGAGGTAACAGACACACTTTAATAAAGTAAAGTATAGTTATTGCACACAACACAGCATAACATTGTTACCGATATACTGTTGGATTATTATTAGTCATTGCTCAAACATTTTAATAATTGAATCTCCATAATTACGAATATCAGAGGCAAATTAATGGCACACGAATACCGAATTAATGGCGTAATAATTGCAACTAATTGACAGATGAGAAATAGCAAAATGGAAATGTATACGTATATATGACCTGTTTTAGTTACTACAAATTATAAATAATAGCTATTTACATACATACACTTACGCTTTTATCACTTTAAGCTAACTGCACGTCCTTCTTCAACTATGTACAATATTCTCTATCATGCAGACAATATACTTATAAAAGAAATGAAAAAAGTAATGATCCCCGGGGTGCCTACCGCTGACTTTTCGAAGATATCACAGCTCGCATGGTGAAGGAAAACATTGTGAGAAAAACCTGCAAGCCTGAGAGATTTTCTCGGCGGCGTGTGAAGTCTGCCAACCTGCACCTGGCTAGCGTTGTAGACTATAGCAAATGAGAGTAGACCCGTATCCAGGACAATAAATGGGTTGATGATTGATGATGATGAAATGGTAACAGCTTCTCTAGTTACATGGGACCTCAATACTTATCAGATGGACTATACCTATGTAGAGTAAGATTTTTTTTTAGAAAGCTGTCACCAAAAATCAGTTATGAAAATATTCAACTACGCATGTCAAAAAACAAATTATCAATTGAAATAAAACACGCCATCTAAAACGATTTCATGTCATTTTAATGCAATAGAAAGAAATTAATTATTACACGAACAAGCATCGTAACGAAAGGTTTCTTTTTAATTTCGTCTAATTTGTACCATAATAAAGAATTATGTTGTCGATAAAGAGGACTGAATTATAATTAATTAACTAAGTAATTACATTAGTTAGGTAAATTAACCGTGCAAAAATAAAAACAAAATGGCTGTGTTTAAACATTTCCTTTACATAACATACCTTCACGCCTGTCTTCCCCAAAGAGGATAAGGCAGAGATACATCTCTGCCTTATCCTTATCGTTATTATACCGGCGAAACGTGGGGTATGTACATTAAGTACACTTAATGTACCTACACCCAAGTAATATAAGTTTAATTTGTAATAATCATATTTTGGACACTGATTAATTGCTGTTAAGCATAAGTAGAGCAAATTTTTGATAATAACATCTTGTATTTTGTAGGTAATTTGTGTATATAAAGAATTAAAATTCCACAAGCATTTTTATCCAACTTAATTTGTTGTTTATTTAGCGGTCGGTAATAGGAACATATCTCATGCTTTGGATCGGTAATAGGGACACTTAATGTACCTACACCCACGTTTCGCCGGTATATTTTAGGTCCCACTTCAACATCATCATCATATCAGCTAGATAATGTCCATTGCTAGACATAAGCCTCCCCCAAAGATTTCCACAACGACCGGTCCACCAAGTAATTTCCTTTAATTCACCGCAAATCATTATTTCTTAAAATGTTTGATTCTTACTAGAAACACTTTGAGCTTTTTACAAAATTCGGTATACTTTAATTCCTGGGCTAGGTATATAGATTTTTCAAAAGTACTGCATCATTGGATTTCAGTTCTCATCAAAATCGGCCCCGAGTTACCTTTTAGTATTAGATATATCAACATCATCATCATCAGCCTATATTAGTCCACTGTTGGACGAAGGCCTCCCCTAGTGAACGCCTTTCTTATGGTTTTCCTTCACCATTAAGACTGTATCTATCACATGCCTTTTCTCGTGAAATCTGCCAACCCCCAGTAGACTAGCATGGTGGGCTATCGCCTAAACTTTCAAATGAAAGGAGAACCTTGTCCCTTGACCCTTGTGATGATTAAGACTGAGAAATGTCAATGTGTTAAATGTGGTCCCCCATCCATAGAGTAACCCTGGTAGGCATAAGTACCTTAATTATGCAGATTGACTGATATGTTACTCATTTATTTCAGTTTGGATTCAAAGTTGAATTCATTGTTCTTAAGAGACAGAACTACATAACAGGCACTTAAATTAGCTTGTACCGAATACAAAACTTAAGCAAGAAAATTAAATAAAATGTCATCTAACAAGAAATAACTTCTTCTTAGTTTAGCTTCGTGGAATATCAAGACATATTTTCAATTAAGATTTTATTAAAATGCCAACACTGTTATGCATTTTTCATGAAGCTGCAAGTGAACTAGAGGCAGGCAAATAATTGTAAAAGAAGGTATGATTTTAAAGGAAAATTCACGCTGCAAGTATTTTTTTAGATGTCAAAGGTCTCGAGTTCAAACCCAAGGCACGCACCACTGACTTTTCGGCAGTTATGTGTGTATTTATCACATGCTCAAACGGTGAAGGAAAATATCGTGAGGGAACCGGCCATGCTTGAGAGATTTTCCCGATGGCTAGCGTGGTGAACTATTAGCCTAATCCCTCGCAAATGAGGTGACACCCGTGCCCAGCAGTGGGACAATTATACGATGATGATGATAAAGTATTTTTTAATGAATTCCTTTACTGTATCTATTGTACCTTTATTGGTTATTGTTACCTTTATTGTAATGCGGTTGCGATTGTTGCTCACCCACGTTATCTGAAGATGTCTTATATATCAGCCTATTGCCGTCCACTGCTGAACGTAGGCCTCCTTCAAAGAGCACCAACCATCCCGGTCTTGGGCAGCTCGCATCGATCCGCTGCCAGCCACCTTCTTCAAATCGTCGGTCCATCGTGTCGCACGTCGTCCTACACTACGTTTGCCCAGCCGCGGTCTCCACTCTAACACTTGTCTGCTCCATCGGCTGTCCGTACGTCTGCAGACATGGCCAGCCCACTTCCACTTCAGCGTGCATATTCTAAGAGCTGAGATGTCAATGTCTTGCTTAGCTTATTATATTTGTTACTGTAAACTATAAATTTTACAGTAACAAATATAATAATTTGAACAAAGAAAACTGTAATTTACAATGATTAAATGCCTAATGAAAAGCCTACTATCTATCTACTATTTCATAACATCTAAACAAGCACTGCTAATTCAAATGTATAAAAATCGTGAAACCTTAAAAACATTAAGCACTGCTAAATCAAGTCTATATTTGTATAGTCATTCACCATTTTTAACCACAATTTTTTTTTCCTATAGGTTTAACGGTGGAGCATTGCAAGTGACTTAAGATTTAAATATTGGTTTACGAATTTCTACCTTTATCATTGTATGTATTATATAACGAAACGACTGACGCTATTTTTGGATATTACTTTTATCCAGAATGGAAATTATTTTTGCTTTAAATCCATACTAGTATGCGAAAACTAACCAACTAGCGTAAGTGTGTCTGTCTATATGTCTGTCTGTTACCTCTTCACGCTATAACCGCTAAACCGATTTAGATTAAATTTGGTATAGCGATAGTTTGAGTCCCGGGGAAGGACATAGGATAGTATTCATTCCGGAAATCATCCCTTAAAGAGTGAAAAGGGGGGTCAATATAAAATTACAAATTTTACGCAGACGAAGTCACGGGCAATAGCTAGTCCTTTATAAAACATTTCTAGAACCAAATAGCTATTGGCATCCAGAACCGTCTACCTTGCTTGGCAGTACAATATACTTGTTCGGAATTTACAAAAAGGGACCCTCATAATTTACGATTTAATTCACAAAGCTAATACTACTAAAGCCTACCTACCAGTGGAAAGCTTTGCACAAGTTTGAATGAAATAAAAAGTTACTGGGAGTCGACTTCCAACGCTTAACAAATGAGTTGTTATTCGTTTCATTTAGAACGAAAGCGTAGACTGCCCGTTTGTTTTTTTTTATCGTTAGGATCAAGCAAAGGAATCAAATATATTTATAATATATACAGTCAAGTATTCCGTATGTTTTTTATTTAACAGACCAATCTTTTTTCTTCATAAAATGATTTAATGGCTCTAGGGAGAAAAAATAAGTATACAATATATAGCTACCTATAATATTAAGTATAATGTATATGAAAGGAAAATTCGGTAATAAATAGGGATACTAATGGTTGGTCGAAATCTTTATTTAGCATGATCATGCACAATTGTCATTTTTGTTTGTCACACATACAATGGCGTTCAAAAGGTTAAAAATTTGGAGACTGCCGATAGAAGTGAAAACGCACGAAGGTTATATCTATTCACCTACACATACATATACAGTACACATATAGCTCATAGGAAGCGTGCGGTGATGATGACGCGAGTTTCACACTTTTTGTTCACCCAAAAAATACTCAACGCGCCTAAAGAAGTTTCCACGTCAAAAATTAACGACAACATCGAATACAACATACGATCACAATAATCGTGCATTCTTAATGTGCATTCGTGTTTTGACATGCACTCAATTACACATAAGGAAATAACATTTGGTCAAATCATAAATGTACCTATTACAAAGGCAATTGTTTTACTTGTAAGTTACATGCAGTTGTGTTTAGACGTGTATAGAGATCTAAGTGAAGTCGTCGATCAAAATAAGACTAGAAGAAGGAGGTACATTGTCTTTAATGGCTTAATACCATTGGTCTGCAGTGTACTGTTGGTTGTAGAAGGTAAATTTCAACATCATGAATTCCAAACAAAGTCTGCGAGAAGTATCGCATAACAAATAATAATGAAAAAAATAATAATTTCAACAAACATTCAGAAATAATTAGAGACTGTTCTGGGGTAGCAATATAATTGAATTATTATAAGTAACACAAACAATTAATTGAAAAATTTAAATAACACTAAAATCTATAGTTCACACTATCGCGTCAAGATTTCACACTCGATTAAGGGAAACTGTTCAATCATTAATACTGATTATTTACGGTATTTACTGGATTTTTATATATAGTGAGCAAAGAGGTTACATTCGCAGCGTTTCGTTGAGCTCGCAGCAAAGATGAGATGGGTTATCCTCTTTTCTCTTTGCCTTGCCGTCGTACTAGCTGCACCTGCTCCTAAACCGGTAAGATTTAACACTTAACATCATTTTTAATTGATACTATAATTATTTTAAATTAACATACCGTCACGTCTGTTGTCCCAAAGGGTTAGCCAGAGGTGTACCATTTACCATTCATTCACATTTCGCCGGCATGTTTTAGGGAGGCTTTTTAACACTAGCGTAGCGTGGGGGGGGCAAAGGGGGCCATGGCCCCGGGCGGCATATGAAAAGGAGCGGCATCAAGTGCCACGTCCTTTTTATACTACTAGAAAAGGGGCGGCAAATTTCAAGACGGCCTCGGGCGGCAAATACCCACGCTACGCTACTGCTTTTTAATATACCATAATAAATAAATACGCATAGAAATATACAATACATAAAATATCGTAACATAAACATTAATCAAACGAATACTTGTACAGTCAAAACCGAATAAAACGACATTGAAGGTACCGCACAAATACGAACGTCATGTCCCTCGTTCTAAACGGTGTCGTTATAACCGGTTTTGACTGTATATATAAAATAAATAAATATATAATAAAATAGCCCTCTTCCTCTCTCCTAAAATGTGTTTGCTGTGTTCGACAGTGTCCACGACGTTCTTATTTTTAATTTAATGCCATGATCTGTATAATTACCATGGAATGCAATAAAGAATTGAGGATTGAGAAATCACTTTGGTCGGCTTCGTCTACGTAAAATTATTAGTAATTTTATGCAATCTGCGTTTTTATCATTCAGCTTCTTCATTTCTTTTAAGAAATTATCGATTCAACCAACAAAGTTTTTGTCCCTTTGAGGGATATTTTCATGGATACAAACTGTCCCTATATCAACTTTCATTGAAATTGGTTCAGCAGATTAAGCGTAAAGAGGCATGGGACAGACACAGGTTTGCATTTATAATATTTTTATCGATATGGATTGGTTTATATGGCGCCCGCTTTCGGCATAATTCACTCAGACTCCTTCAGTTCAAGGTGTCTGAGAGACTTATGTTAATTAACAGTATCTAATGAACAACTGTTCATTCGAGAAAACTGTATGAAAATCCGTTCAGCAGTTTATAAGTTCTTACGTTCAGATAAAAAAGCGTCTGAAGGTCTTTGTTTTAGTGTAGCGATTTGTTAAAACCTGTCTCACTTAAAAACATAATTTTATACTATACTCCACTTTCCTACTAAACGATCTAACGTAGCTATGGCCGACTTAGCTGTCCATCAATAGGGCCACTCTTGATGGACTGGATGAACTTATATCGTTTAACCTACATACATATAACTCTCTCAGTGCAAATATTATTTTTACCCGACGTTCTGGATCCTTTACATCATCCATTGTCACGGGCAGGCTTATGTTTTGCGCGAAGTTCTTTTGAGCATTCTTAACCTCGTGAATCTGATAACCTAGTGGTGTTACCAGTGACCAGACTGTTAAGTCAAAGATCTCGAGTTCAATATCAAGGCCACTGAATTTTCCAAGTTCTTAGCGATTTTATTGATGATGTGTGAAGTCGGCCAACCCGCATGAGACTGACGTGGTGCCGGGGACGAGGCTAATCCTCTCAAATGAGAGGAGACCCGTGTCCAGTAGTGAGACATTCAATGATGAATGCATGTTGTATATCCATATCCTCAGTCGTCTGCTCATGAACGTCGTGATGTATCCAACAAATACTTTTCTTGTTTCATCTCTTTCCATTTGTGACGGTCTACGTCCCTATCTAACAAGATATACATTTATAACAAAAAGGAAAGCTTTACACTGTATATGTACACATTGTACACTGTCAATAGCATAAGTCTACAATTTCAGGAAATAAGCGTAAAATAATACGTTTTTCTTTCTATTTTCAGGCCAACCAAGAAGATCAGGTATAGTAATAATAAAATTTAGTATGTCATTCTTATTTTTTCTCTTTTTCTACGTCATTATTAATTATGCATTTATTTCTGTCTACCTCTAGTAGGTATCTCAAAAACTTTTCATAACTCTATGCTTTATTTTGCTATAGGTACAGAATTGCTTTTTTAACAGAATTTGACACATAAACAGCTTGTCTCATTGATACAATCCAAAATATTATTGGAAACCTGCAGACCAGGCTAGTTTTGAGGTTGTTCATTTCTTCGTATGTTTTCTACTTATAATGGTTACCATAAAAACTGAGTCAATTTTACTCCGACAAGACAGCTTGAAACTATTCCTTAGATTACACATGGAGAAGATATTAAATGATTCGACATTTTTACTTTACTAATTATTATGGATCAATTTTGATTGCAGCCAGCTCAAGATTCACGCCGACGACTGCAAAGACTTAGTTATAATGTAATTTTATAATTTTATAAATTTCTTCAGCTTCAATACGACCAATACTATGACTTGGTTTTATATTTTCATCAATATCTGTCTTCTGGTTACTCTACCATCTGACAGCAACGCGGAGGAGTCTCTTTGATGCTTTTAATTTATAGGTTACACTTACATTTTTGATAAATTAATTAGCAAAATAGGTTACTTTATTTTTAACATAGGTAATATCAGTTTTCTTTATCATTGTTTGTTCAGAACATATGTGTGGCTATAACAATAATTTAGTAAATGTAGTTGAAAAAACTAAATTTTGAACAATCTTCTTCTGGAATATCAAAGGTTAGGGAACGCCCTACTGCAATAATTCCTTAAAGTCAATCTAGTAACAATCTATCGATCAGACAAATAGTCTAGTAATCAGACTAACAATCTATCAATCAGATCAATAGTCTAATAATCAGACCAACAATCTATCAATCAGACCAATAGTCTAGTAATCAGACCAACTATCTATCAATCAGATCAACTCTTTATGTGTCAATCTTACACAATTCTTTACTGTTCTTTTTCTTTTCAGTTATTAGATTCATCTGACAATTAACAATGCTAATTACTATTTTTTATCAGCTTGTCAACGATCGTGAAGATGACGACGTAAGTTATTTTTTATTTAATTACAATCGATATAATACTGAAAATGCATGGTATATAATAAAAAGTTGGCAACGCATATGCAAGCCTTCTAGTAGATATTGCAAATGACCGGCGGTGGTGATCACTGATCACAGGCGGCTCACCATCAGGTGAGCCGCCTGTGATCAGCTGTGATCGCCTGCTCGTTTGCCCTTTATCACCGTAAAAAAATATGATAAAAAAATCCACTAAAAAACTAAAGGCTAAAAAAACACGACCAATAGTACTGCTCTCATTTGTATACTACATAACATAGAGATTAAGCTGTGTCTATAAGCTTATTCAACTAATTGTGATAACTAGTACCCCAGTCTGTAAATTAGACCATATAATAAAATAACAAAAATACCATAAATTATTTAACTTTTTAACCCCCGACGCAAAAACAACGGGGTGTCATAAGTTTGACGTGTCTGTGAGTTTGTGTGTGGGTGTGTGTATGTGTGTGCCTGCCTGTGGCATCGTAGCTCTCGACCGGATAAACTGATTTTGATTTTGTTTTTTTTTTTTGTTTGAAAGGATAGTTGTTCTTAGCTATTTATGTAAATCTGTCCAAGATTGTTGCCACAAAATGTGTCTTTTTATTGCCAAAGCAGTTGCAGTTTTAATTTAATTCAGATACAAGTGGCATTAATGATTTTTTTTTTCACAGCTTCAGGTTCGGGATGAGGATGATGACGACGATGATGACGATAATTTGGTACCTATGAACAAATCTTAATAATATACCTACATAGATTTTCAAAGAAACCAATACAAGCCTACATCACTGCAAATATAATATAGATTTTCTAAAGATCCAATACTAGCCTCACTAGGGTGTCCATACTGTCCATATGTACATAATTTCTGGTCCTTAATCATAAGCATCGGATTTTCTCATCGTTTTAGGTAATTTGACGGAGTTATGACCTGTCTTATTGAAACTTTACTATATACTACTAAAAACCATACATTTCATGTGCATTGATATTGAACTTTTCACTTTACATACAAGTCATCAATCAACACATCCCAAAATTGACAAATTCATATTATTTTATTTTATTTTGTATCATATATGTTTATATGTCCCTTCTTCAACACTCTATATATATAAATCCGACATCAACCCTCAAGCAATAGCCTAGCTTAACACTTTCCTGATTGACGGGGATGAAATAATTTCCATGCTCTATTGTTTGATATGGTCACCGTGTTTAAAACCAAATCACTTTTCTGACTAACATCATAAGAGCCCATGGGCGCTGGGAAGGAGGTGTAAGGGGGTACATTGGCACCCCCTGTCTTGTAAGAAAATACTCCATTGCAATTATACAGGTGTCTAAGATTTTCAGACTTTTTGATCATCTTAGTGTGTATGCACAGGCTGTTTATAATAATTTGTAGAGATGCAAATGCACCTCACTGCATAAAATCCTGTCCACGTCCATGTGAGATTCCGTATGTGATCGTCAGTTTTGCCCTTAAGTTACCAGCGCGGGACACTCCCGGCAAAGAGCCAAGCCTGTGCCGGAAAAGACTAGAGGTAATCCCATATAACGTTGACCTAAACTTTTTAGTTCTTGAGCTCTTCAATTTAAAAACACTAAATATGTCTACACCAATTACATAAAGCATTATTTACACTTCTGCAACTTATTTTATATAATTACCTAATTAATAACACTAACTTATTAACAAATATTACACGGACCACTTCCAATTAAACTTGGTTTGATTGGTACAATCAAATGTAGAATCATTTATAAAATAACGTTTCTTTGGTACTACAGAGACATAACCGCAACTATGAGGCCAATGACGACAGACGTGACCGTCGTAACAGCAGAGACCGTCGCGATAGGCGGGCCAGACGTTATGGACGCGAGCGAAGAGACAACGATCGATCGCAAAGATCTCGGCAAAGTCAACGTAGAGTAGATAGTGATAGGAACGACGATAATCGACGGGACAATAACCGACGTGACGGCGACCGACGTGACGATAACCGACGTAACGACAACCGACGCAACGACAACAGACGTGACGACGACCGACGTGACGACAACAGACGTGACGACGACCGACGTAATGACAACAGACGTGAAGAAAACCGACGTAACGACAACCGACGTAACGACAACCGACGTGACGACGACCGACGTGACGACGACCGACGTGTTGACAACCGACGTAACGATAACCGTCGTGACGATGACCGACTAGATGACGATCGACGTGATGACGACCGACGCGTTGACTACCGACGTAACAACAACCGTCGTGACGATGATCGACTAGATGACGACCGACGTGACGACGACCGACGTGTTGACTACCGACGTAACGACAACCAACTTAACGATGACCGCCGTGACGACAACCGACGTAACGACAACAGACGTGACGACAACCGACGTAATGACAACCGGCGTGATAACAACCGACGTCAAAATGGCCGCCGTGATGACGACCGACGTGACGACGATCGACGTGACGACGACAGACGTGACGACGACCGACGTGACGACGACCGACGTGACGATGACCGACGTGACGACGACCGACGTGACGACGACCGACGTGACGACGACCGACGTGACGACGACCGACGTGATGACGACCGACGTGACGATGACCGCGGAGATGATGACCGCAATTGCCGCGACTGTCGACGATCTGCCCGTAATAGAAGAGACGATGACCGCCGAGACAGAAGTAGCTTACGCCGCAGAACTAATAATGACAGAAGAATTCAACGGGAAAACCAGTACAGATACGATAACAGACGAGATGACGACAGAAGAGACAGGAACGATAGAAGAGACCGATACGATGACCAAAATGACAGGGAAGATGACGACCGGTATGATAGTGACAGGCAAGACGATGATCGGTTAGACAATGACAGAAGCAATGCACGATACAGATACGATGATGAACGAAACGACCAGCCTGATAGACGAGACGATGATGACAGGCGGGACCGACGGGACAGGTATAACAGACGGGATGATGATAGGGCCGATGACGACCGGAATGATGATGACCGAGAGGATGACGATCGCGAGGACGATGACCGGGAAGATGATGACCGGCGAGATGATGACCGGCGAGATGATGATCGGCGAGACGATAACCGGCGAGATGATGCTCGGCAGGATAATAGGAGAGTTAGGAGAGCACGTCAATTGAGGAGATTAAAACAAATACAGAGAGAAAGGCCAGAACAAGATAGGAGAGAACGACGGTATGATGTAAGTTTAATTTTTCATACTTAACGTTTCTACAAAAATTATATGAACAGTATAAACAAATAGCAATATTGGTAGAGCTTTTTTAAATAAAAACAAAATGGTAAAATAATATCAATATACCGCGATAAAATCCGTAAAAAGTAGTTTTATTTCAATGTCTAATATTCTCGTAAGTGTAAAGTGTGGAATGAAGTAAAATCAATAAAATAGTTTTCATCTCCTAGACCAATTTTAGTGTATTTCTTATGAATTGTTATTTGTTACGATTACTTATTTCTTGCTGATGGGTATCTAATGAAATAATATTTTTTTAAGTTACTTCATCACAGGATTCCATTATAGTAGTAGTAGATACGTCATCGATATGAGCAATATAATTTAAAATTAATCTCGGACGATAGCCCAATAGCAATGTACCTAAATCTGAATAAATGTATATTTAATATGTCGGAAAATGATTTACAGTACTCCAATGTGGTAACAAACTACCTGTGATCCTGTTAAAATATTTGTTAAATAGTTGTTATATTTGCGGTCACGGAACAGAAAAAAAGAGTGGAAGTGGTATGTGACAAAATTAGTACGGAACCGCTATCTCCATACTCACACAAATATGCCGAGAATCATATTCTGCACTACGTGTAAACAATGCGCTCAGTTGGTAATATTTATTTCCGTCAAAAATAGATTAACTCTCTAATGCTACATAAGACAATATACCTTTACCATAAAAAAATAGTTTTGTAACTTAACCAAAGATGGCGTTGTTATCTCTTGAAGCAAATTTGACCCTTAAATAAATAGATATTATGTTAATATTAGCGTTACATGTATACATTGTATCGCTAGACAATCAGTGCGCGACGCATTGATCGATATCGATACATCGATCTACAAAATATTAGTAATATTATCATTAAAAGAAGTTTATTACTTACCACCTATTATTTTTTATTATGGGTTATCAATTTAGTTTCTGAGTTGGTTTTGCGTCTAAAAGGAGAGGGATATTTATGCTTTTATAGAAATTTGGGTCTGGATGTAAAAATATGAAATTATTCTTTATTGGTAGCTACTAGGTATTATCAGGCAATCATAGGATTTTGCCAATTTTAGCAATTTGAGAGCTGAGTTAAATGAGATTTAGGAAAAGTGAGGTTACGTAACAATCTATACTTAACAGCTGATCTTTGAAGTGCGATTGACATTATTTATAATATTTGCAGGATGTTCATTATATTTTTAGAGTAGGTAAGGAGATGTGATGTTTATAAATAAAAATCGTATTTAACCCGTAAAGGCTACAATAAATTTGTACTCTGCTAAGATTACAATAGGTATAGAAACACCGGGATTTAATCATTTGAATAAATAATATAATCTAAAATATTATTTCAGTTTTTATGTTATATACGTGGGTACATAACATAAAAGATAGTAGTCGCGGGTATATAATTAAAAGATCCAAGAACACGATCCCTAATTCAAGTGGTTGAATTAGGGATCGTGTTCTTCTTTTAATTTATCTTGGATAGATATTTATATTGGATTTCTTAAAATAAAAAAAGATTTCAAATTGCTATTGAAATCGAAAAAAATTCCCAAAGGATCTTTGGGAACTTTATTTATTAATTTTTTGTATAAGTACAATAAGTTAAATTTATCGATGAAATCAACAAATCATCCGGCGCGTCACTAACTGAGTGTAGCTAATGAAAGAACTTTCGAGCACTTGTCAAGACAGTCAGGACAAGTGGACTTTATGTTAAAGACATAAGGTGAGTTTTACCTTGTTTTCTATCAAATTACCTACTCAACGCGATGTCAGTATACGAATAGGGTAGGATTTGAACGATGTGCGCGCAATATCGCTAACATTTGACCGGCGCGCCACGCCCACTTTGCACTTCCACTCTTTTTTTCTGTTCCGTGTTTACGGACATAATTTTTAACACAGATAAAAAAAATATCCTTTCAAAAATCTCTTATTGTACAATGTTTAAATTTTCAGGACGATGATGACGCAGATGGATCTCCGTTGAGGGTAAATATAATTAGGATACCCTCAAAAGATCCTTAATCCTCAATTGCTAAGCTTGTTTCAAAATGATAATTATCAAATAAGTTAGATTGTAGTTTATTTTGACATTACATACAGGTAGCGACACCCTAAACTGCTTAGAAACTAATTATTAACATAACTTATCCACATTTCAATATACATTGCTCCATTCGTATACAAGGCGTCAATTTATATACAAAATAATCTATCAATGTACATTGAAAATGTGCTATATTGCTTTTCTAATAGTAAGTCCTTATTCTGAAAACCGTGTACTACACCGTCCAATACATTTAAGTCTCATTGTAAAAATAACATAATCGTACATATAACTCTGTTATTAAAATAGAAATTAGTCTCTTGGATTACAGGGTTCACAGCTGGATCTTCTTGCCCAGCGTATGGAGGAACTATCTTCAGTTAGTAAATATTTTGTTCTATATTATACTAGCTTTCACCGGTGGTTTTGCCCGCATGGTATATAGATAATCCAGGTAATAAACAATCTGTATACCAAATCTGTTAAGCGATATTTGCGTGAAAGAGCAAAAAAAAACACGTACATATCCGTCCAACCTTTTGCGTTTATATATTATATACGCCAAAGGAGTAGTGGGATATAGTAGGATGTTTTTGCTGCCAGAATTATTGATCTTACATCCCTTAGTACAAATCTAAATTTCAAGAACAAATAATTGTCTATCCTTATTTTTTTTCTTTTCTATAAATAACTCCATTGTTTAATCGAATTTATACTAACTAATTAAATTCTGTCAAAAACTGTATTATATTATTATGTTTTTTTTGTTTACTATAGAGATACGGCGGTCAAGGAGTAAGTGTCAACAAATATTAAATTGAACTCTTTTAAATTATATTTAATTAGATGCAATGACTTCTATCAAACAAAAAATATTGTTTTTGCAGACTCTGAAAGTATCTTACGTAAGTTTTTATTATATTTAACTTTTACCTACTTATATGTTATCACTAAATTGGTTTTTTTTTTAGTTTTTAATACGTTTTAGGAAATGTTTTTTTTAATTGACTATTAAAAGTAGTAGTAAGATTAGTATGCAAAGTAAATAACTATTAGTCTCTTTCTTTTTTAGAATCCACCAATCACAAGCTCCGTATGTAATCATTTAAATACTTATATTTCGTATTAAAGATAAATTTTAGTATATATTAGTATTAAAAAAAAATATATTTTCAGCGAGTTTCTGATCCTTCAGTTCACGAATTAGGCGTAAGTAAAATAGTTAAAATCTTGAATAAACTCACACTCTCCCGGCAACAAGACACAGACGGATAAGGAAGTCATCATCATCAACCAAAGTATTATCATGCGCCAAGCAGTAGGATAATACTATATATAATACTCCTCTTATTTGTAAGAGATTAGGCCTACGCCGCTAGCCTAGTGTTTGCCAGTGCCATGCCATTTTACTTTACATATGGTAAAATATTCTGGCATGTGATAAATACATAACTTAGAACAGTCGACTGCGACCCAGGACCACAGTCCACTGGTCACATCACTAAGCTATCAAAGTTTTATATTTAGTAAGAGTACCTATTTACTTATTGGAATACATTAGGTGATATCTGTGTTTCAGGACCTTACCTTCAAATATGTAAGTAATATACATGTATGTATTTAGGCCTTAAATTTATAGTAGGGTAGGTATAGTAGGGAGTATGTCATCACCTAAATTGCCAACGCGGGGTAAACGCGGCAAAAATCCCGGACATTTGGGCGAAATATAGCTTTTTCCCTGGACTACCTTGAAAATTTTTTTTGATATCTAATAAAAACGTCATATTTTTTAATAATAATTTTCCCTGACAACAAAAGTGGGTTATACTCGGACACTTTTTAAAATCCCTACCGGATGGCCCCCAGGCGCCCTTGAAACTAGGACAAATCCGGGGAATCCTGGACGGATGGCAACCCTACAAAAGGGGAATACCAATATTTGTTTACGTTAAATCAGGATGCAAAGAATGTATGACAGAGACCAATTATCTGAAATCACGTGAATAATTATATAAATAATTGAACTTTTTACGGATTTTATCGGAGCAGAGAGCGGATTTATTAATATCTGTTAATCTCGACTTTTTCGATCCCTTATCTATGGGTAACGGACACACCGTGATACTGCGATACAATTCATTAAAAGTATATAGTTTTATTTCAGTTTCTAGAATTCGCGCAAGTGTTAGTATTTAGTACTAAATTCTGCTTCTGTTAAATATATTTTCTTTTTATATAGATTGAGCCTTACCTAAAAGCATTGCAGAGATACAGAAAGGTAACAGAATGGATAATAAATCGTCTCACTGGCAATGAGCTTGCAGACCAACAGCCAAATACAGACCTTAAAAACTTCGCGGGAACAGCGGAATATGATCCGAACTTGGGAGTCACATATTTCAAATATGGTGGTATGATTAAGGATTAGATTATGATAAAATTTATTAAGCTAGTTTTTTTTTATCAGTCAATTGGACAAAGCGGCACTGACAATGTAAGTAAAATAATAAGTTATACTGCCTGTGGGTTGTTTTTAGCAATGGTTGATCTGACATTACTAGCTACTTTACTAGCCCTTCTATTTCTTCTATTTCCCTTCTATCCTTATTTTCCATATAGTTATTGTTTTTTACAAAGAACCGGTCTTAGCAGACGTCTTTTGTCTCTGACTGTTTTGCTTCACAGGTCAAACACTTTTCAAGTGTTCTTAATTATCATAAAGGGAGTGAGTGACTTTTCGCTTGAACAGCTTAAATATTTCAACAAGATACAAAACTATGCTAATTAAACACATAAAATCATATAAAAATGTTTGGGACATGTAAGGTTTTCAATATATTTATCTCTATTTTGGTCTGTACTTTGGTCTAAATTTACTTATCCATGCTAAATCAATGACTATTTTACACAATAATGGCTTCTATATCATAAGCAGTTATCACATTTAGTGCATTTCCGACGTTCATTGATAGAATGATAATTTTGTAAGACGTCTTGTATGCGAATGGAGCATTGGACCTCGGAATATCGCTAATATAATCTACTATTTATAATAATCGAAGATTTATTACAATTACAACTCTGTATAGTGGCAGTTATGCTTTATATCCACATCAGTACTTAGTCTCTTTATATGTATTTTGCGATTTTTTGATACAATTCTATTTTTTATTTAGCTCCAGCGATCGGCATATAGTAGATACAACCCGGCTCCAAACAATGTAAGTATTAATATATACTTCGATATAACATTTTTTCTGTTAAAATCTAGATCATCGAACAAAATTACTCACATTTCTCACTTTCCCAAAATAATCGGAAATATGTATATTAAAAGTTGAGCAGGCTTAAAATATTTTTGTCTCCATAATAGACATGTAAGCTTCAACATAAGTGGAACTCTTTTATATTTCTGTCTTTTATAACCCTTCTGGACGATATGGTGCGACGTGGGTTATTAAAAGAACATAAAAATGAATATTGTATTGCTTTCTTGGAGCCTCATTATTTCAATTTATGACATTTTATTAATTATTAGATATTATTCATGCATTCACTCAGCCAGTTCTCATTGGCGTATTGTCTATTAAGAGTTCATCCCGTGTAGGTTATTTGAAGCATGAATTTTCATGGAAAGCATCAAAATAATTTAAACAGTCAAAGTTAACGCTGTATTGTTATGTTCCTTTTTAGTTTTTAAGGCTCGGTTACAATCCCTATTACCGGCAGGTTTGTAAGTATCACTGTAGTAAGGGATTCATGTTTTATCGTTTCAAAAAGTTTGTAAAGCTGCCCTTTTGTTTTTCCTTAGGACTTCGGTGTGCATCCTTAGTGTTTCTTTGGCATTTTTTTATTGCTTCAAACAATGCCTCATATACCAAAAAATCTTCTAACAAGAAATGTGTATAATGGCATTCCATGGAAGTCATGGTGGTATATTGTGTCCATAATTCTCATAGGCCAGTTGCCACCTCAAGGGTAGACAAGTTCAGTTTTTAGTCCGTATAACTCTTATGTACCCCATTGCATTCTGAGACGGCAGAAAATACTTCTTATTATTGCTAAAAAAGAGAATAAAATCGGGGTTGGTTAAAACACTTGTCATGATTTCTAATATTTATATATTTTTACAGAGACAACCGCGGTATATCCGGGAAAACGACAATGAGCAATAATCAATAATCTGAATAAATGTGATATAAACGACCCCTCGCTACTCAAAGATGGACTCGATTTGGAAGTTTGCTTATTTTTGTTAAAACACTAATCTATCAATTTATGAATAAACGGCATAGCTGCAGCAATTATTTTTTGTTTACTATCTTAGATAATAATTATGTACAATTAAAGCAGCAAAGATTGCAGAATTATTATTATTATTTTTTAAGTTTTTAATACCTTAATGCTATGAAAGCTGCCTCATTGATGCAGTTGCTTTCCAGTGCGAATGACCAACACAAATACTGTAACTGCAGGATTAGAATAGACTCTTATAACATATCAGCAAAGTTTAGGATGTACGATGTATATATACATCATTATGCATACATTTGAAGAAAGAGTCTTCGCAAAGAATGTCAATAATTTTTAACCTTTTGTTCGAGATTGGTACTAAACCTATTTATTATATTTTAATAGTGTTTTCTTAAACATATATAAAAAATGTGTTTGCTGTTATCTCAATTAGGTTGATATATGACCTCTCTTTGTACGTAAACCCAAAGAATCAATAAGAGATCATGAAATATATATATATATATATATAAAATATATATATAATATATATATTTAGGCATTTCACATATAAGTATATTATATGTATAGTTAGGCAAGTCTCATTATATTTGGTTGAGTATCTTCTTTACTAGCTCTATATGTAAAGATGAATAAGATACCATTACTATTGATTGTTCGTTTATAGTTACTAATATATTTTACTTATTTAAAAACGTTGAGGTAAATGACTTTGATCTTTAACTTCATTTAGACATTCGGAATGAAACCTCCATGTAATCTTCTTGGTTTTAGAAATGTCAAAGTAAATATACAAAAATATGTCAGCATTTTAATCATATTTTTTGTATATATCTATCTCAATATATCACGTACAAATAAAGATTTTTTTTAAATCATTACGTGTTATCAGAGACTAAAAATCTCATTATTTTTAATGCTTGTGTTCAAGTCATTTTTGTCAACTGTCAACTCAAGCAAGTCAGCCAACTGTTATTCTTGCGTGTTTGAGCTATATTCCTGTAATTATTATCTTAATAGTTTATAACAAAATAACATAAAATTGTATTATTCTAAGTTTTTTATTTGTATTATCATGTCTACAACTATAAATCAGAAAGCATATTTGCAAAAATACCTCAGTGGGCCGTCGGGAGACAAAAAGAAAAAGAAAAAAAAGGCCGTCAAAGGCACGGGGTGAGCACATCGCAATTAAATATAATTTTATAGAAAATATACCCATAATTCTTTATGTATTATGGTTGTAAGTCGCTGTTACGTGGAACCAATAGTCGTTGTATTAATCTAAACAAAACAGTATGTCAAATTTACTTTCAATTTCGCTTTCCCTCGCATACTCTGTTAAAGCATGTAATATACTAATTTGAACATAATAATGACTGTATATATATGAACAGCCAACCAATAATATTAACTGCTAAACGGCGTTGCATATTAGATTATTTGACTGCCTATACTTTGATGGAGTAAACCAATTTTGATACATTCAACATCCTTGTATTCTGTTCCTATCCGTATTGTCAAGATCAGTTAACTAAGATTCTATGGCAATTGTTAACATAACAATTTTGTCATGTCGTCACCCAAAATCTTAGGGATGAATTTGGGCAATATTATTTTTCCTATAGGTACTTAGTAATAAGCCTATGACTGGTTGCTTTTATCATTGATGCTAGTTACGCCTGTTTGTTAACTGAAGAACCAGGTTATTGAATTGCAAAGGACAGCAGGGATAGCAGAAATTTTAAAACCTACTGGTAGAAAATGTGTTAATCGGCCACTACCTTTAATAAGTATATAATGGTAAGGAAAGTGTTTTCCTTCACCCTAGTGCATGCATGAGAGACTTTCTCAATGACATGTGATGTCTGCCAACCCTCAGCAGACTAAAGTGGTTGACTACAGCCTAATCCCTCTCAAATGAGATGAGACCCGTGCCCAGCAGTAGGACAATAATGGGTTGATGATGAAAGAAAATATTTTTGCTTCGTAATAATATTTTATTTTAGCCCATATTAGGAATTTGCATAAATACACAGATCATCATACCATTTTTATGATTTTATATTAATTAATTACAGACTAAGAATAATAGACGATGACATAGACTTGTCTAAGCTTCGTCCTTTAGACAATGATGAAGTGGACATACTAGACCAGGGTGAAGATGCCCCTCAGATAGCTGGCATCATCGACGAAAGACCTGAGGAAGTGAGGAAAGCGGAGCAGTTCAGTTCTAGCTCAAAATGGAAGGTCATCAATCAGGTGAGGTATCGTAGCAATAAATAGGTGACAATATTATAGATTTTGCTGTGTTATTGCTCCATATCTGTGGCATAATTGTTGGATGTTAAGAAATACAGCTGGGTAGTATAGCATACCTTACATTATATTCCTTTCCTTTCCTAAATGCTATTATTATCTATAGTAATATTGTAAATATGAAAATACAAGAAACTTTTTATGTCTGTTACTTCTTCATGTCTAAACCATCAAGAGATTCTGGGGAAAGATTTTTTTCTGTTTAAAAATTTTATACAGGCAATGTGGCGGGAAACATAACTTTAATTTATCTTTGGTAATTGAAAACACCTGGACGAATGGATTTGATATCTTCAGCATCATCATCATGATGATTTAAATCAAGGGCTATGGGTTTAAATTGTTTCCTGTTATTTTACAATTATGTATTCAGTTTATATGACAGATATTAGATATTTTAGGAATTAAAAATTAAATAATTACAAGGATAGATTTAGTATTATTTCTAGTATTTCTACTATTGTAGTGACCATTGCTTAGAAGGTATCGTATTTTTTACTTTTCAATATATTCCATACTTCGTGAAATATTTATTGCCTGCTAATTATTTTATAAATGTTTCATTGTAATACATATATGTTTTAATGGATGTTACAACATGCATATAATAATATTTACATAAATATACATATATTAAAAAATAAAATACAATGACTATATTCACAGGATGATGGCTTCAACAGTAAATTAGAAATAGAAGAGATAAAAAGTGACATAAAACAAGCAGAGAAAGAGAATGAATTGATTTTTGGTAAAATGTACAGCGATTCAGAAGATGAAAAGAACAATGACTCGGATATCTCGCCTCCAAGAAAACAGAATTCCAATGATCAGGTCAAAAGTAAAAAGTCTTCCAATAAACATAATAGTGATAGTGATTTTAGTCCCCCTAGAAACAGAGATGATATATCACCCAAGAGGAAGAATCATGATAGATCACCAAAACGAAGTGATAAATACTCAAAAAGGGGGAATGATGACAAAAACCGTAAAGATGACTCAGATGCATCTCCTCCTAGGTCTGAAAAATCAAAAGAAAGAGTCCGTAAACCAAGCCGGTGGGGAGACTTCGGTCCAGAATCGAAGTCTGCCAGAGACCATTCCCCAAGAAATTCATCGCCTTCAAGAAAGTCGAAAAGAGATTCTCCAAAACGAAGACACCACAGTCCCAACCCGTCACATTCAAGAAAAACTAAAAATGACAATTCTGATACATCCCCACCAAGACGAACTAATAAGAACTACGATTCAGATCAGTCTCCTCCGAGGAAATCCAAGAAAAATCACGAGTCTCCTCTTAGAAAATCTAGAAAGAATAACGATTCTGATCCATCACCACCAAGGAAATCGAAGGACACTAGAAGGCACAATGAATCATCAGAATTCTCACCGTCCAAAAAACGGATGCATTCTCCTCGGAAACAAAGTCATTCTAGACACGAAAATAATTATTCCAGGCATGATAAGTCTAGAAAGCACAGGAATTCCTCAGACTCCGATATGTCCCCACCGAGAAAAAATAAGCGCCAAAAATCAATATCACCTCCAAAAAAACATAAATCTCAAGAGAACAATAAAAGGAAATACAATAGTGACTCTGACCAATCTCCTCCAAGGAGAGAAAGGGAGAGGGAGAGAGTTTCTGACAGAGATAGAAGTAATAAACGGGATGATAGTCCACCGCCGTCGAATAAGAGAATGGCGAAGACTCTAGAAGGCAAGATGGCGGGTTTGCAGGATGCAAGGCAGTTAAGACAAGAGAATGAGAACTTTAGGCAAAGAGAAGAAGAAGTGTTTAAAAAGATGACTGATGAAGTGTCCGGGAGGAACGCTCAGGTTGTTTCAAGGAAAAGTGAGTTGAAATACTGTTTAATTATTTAATAATGCATGACAAGATGTATGAATGTGGGTGAGGCAGAAGTAGTATGCAGGGATCATAGTGCATAGAATTCTGTAGTTTCTGCCCACCCCCATAAGAAAAAGGCGTGAGTGTGTGTATGTATTATGTAATATTGTAGTTTCTACTGTAGGTACTTGCCTCTCTGATACATTTCATGTAATGTTTATTGCCTAGGCTTTTTTGATATACATGATAATTGATGTACAGGATGTACTGTAATAGCATTGAATTTGTGGAGAGATGTATACATTATATGCATGTCATACCACTTCTTAATAAAAAAATATCATGTGCCAAAAGTCTTTTGGCTTTCACGGTCCCCTGGTCACACCACTACCCTATCACAACTGTAAATTTTTTTCTTATTTTCTCAGGCAAAAGAGAAACGTCAGAAGATAGACAGAAGCAAAGAGAAAAGGCGGAGCGACAGAAGGAATTGGATGAGAAGTACAAGAAATGGAGTAAAGGGTAAGATTCTTCCATATTACATACTAGCTTATGCCCGCGACTTCATCTACGTAGCTTAGTAATATTTTCCAACCTGCTTATTTATTTCTTATTTAGTTTTAAGAATTTACCGATTCCGCATACAAACTTACTGCCCCATTTCATCCGTTTAAGGGATGATTTCCAGGACAAAAATTATCCTATGTCTATCTGTCTGTATCCCCGGGACTCAAACTATCTCCATACCAAATTTCATCAGCTGTTCAAACATGAAGAGGTAACATATAGACAGACACCTTTGACATCTCAGTCCATTGGTCACACCTTTAGGCTACAGCTGTCTTTGGCTTCTTTCACAGTGGCGTAGCGTTGGTTTTCGCCGCCCGAGACCAATCGAAATTTTGCCGCCCCTTATTTTAAATCCTAGTGATATAAAACTTACGTGACTCTTGCTGCCGCCCCCTTTCCCATGCCGCGTGGGGCCAAGGACCCCCTGCGCACTCCACGCGGGGCCGAGGCGCCCCCGCGCTATGACACTGTTCTTTCAGCTGATTTATGGTATGTGATGATGTCTTATTAATGATTACAGTGTCAAACAAATGGAAGACCAGGAGGCGCGTGTCCAAGAGTTCATCCACGAGGCGTCGAAGCCTTTAGCCCGGTTCCGTGATGACCGGGACCTGGAGGATAACCTTCGTCAGGTGGAGAGGGCCGGGGACCCTATGCTGCAGTACATCAAGGACAAGAAACGGGAGCGAGGGGAACTTGGGCCAGGTGAGAGTCAACTCAGTCTATCATAGTCCACTGCTGGACTTACGCCTAAAATATGACATAACATACCATTACGTAGTTTTGCATATCATATGTGTGTCAATAGCTGTTGGTCTTCCATGCTCAAATAAATAAATAAATAAATAAATATCATAATCATGGATATAATATGATTGATGTCTATTTTGCTTGTTAAATGGGTCCTATGAAAAATTTCGACTAATGCTAATTTAAATAATTGATATTCAAAATCGCTTTTCCATTAAAAATAATTATATTGTACACTGATGTTTTATGTGTATAAACATAAAGCATTATTCACAAAGACGATTCAAGATTAATTAATAACTGTTGAATTAATTGTCCTATTTTCTACAGAAAAACCAAGTTACAAAGGCAGTTTTCCACCAAATCGGTTCAACATTCGTCCCGGCTACCGCTGGGACGGAGTAGACCGCTCCAACGGCTACGAGAAGAAGTTCTTCGAACAACAGAGCAAACGCAAGGCCCAAGAAGAAGAAGCCTATAAGTGGAGCACAGAAGATTTGTAATGTGTACCTTATTCATACGGGTGTAATGATGAATTTAGTACGACTGTAATATTACGTTGTTTATAAAAGATTGTACATATTTTTTTATAGTATGTAGTAGTAATAAATGTTAGTGAACGTCGTTCATTTCTTTTTTTTCTGTCAATAATAAAAGTGGGTTTATTTATGACATTTAATGTCAACCATCCTGCACCCGACCAGGTTGAGCGACGACTTGCAGAAGGCAGCTGGCAGTGACTGGAGACCGAGGTTTCCTCGATCTTCGGCTCCTTTCCACGTTTTGGACGTAGGTTTTTTTTGGGATTTTACTCGATTAAAATCAAATGAGAGAAAGGGGACTACTATACTAAATGGCCTAAGGCAGCCGACGCTCCTTGTCCATTCCCAAAATAACTTATAATTGAGTACATGTATGGGTAGCATCCATACATACGTTTAGGACTTACTAAAGCGGTTATGACAAACGCTATTGGTGTAACTACAGGTTCAGTTGGCAAACTGAACCGTAGTCAGTAACTGCATACCCATTTAAAATTCTATAGTAATTTATTCGCTCAAGATATGGTACATAAGATCTTATTCTAAAACATGTTCAAAATCACATCTCACCTTTAGCAGGCATGCGAAAAAATTTAGATTTTGTCAGAATACATTTATAATAAATTGAATAAAATATAATTATAAAGATGCAAATTAAAAAATATAACTTATAGTCTAAAGATCCGGCTGCCGAATCACTACGTTCATAGCGTATGTAGTCAAAATCTATTTTGTTTTTGTATAATTAAGACGGGGAATCTATTTTTGCCAAGGTACCAATTAAAATTTGCCCGCGAGTATATTTTTTTAAATATTTATTGACTTAAAAAAACAATTTGCTATGAAAATAAACTACAATCCATCCCATAGTATATGTAAATAACATGAATAGATATAGTTGCAACATTGCTACAAAGTAGTTATCTGTGTGAATCTGGCTGCGAATAGTTTACGGCTGAATGGGCAACGGCTGCTAGGTAATGGCCACAATTGAGAAGTTTATACAACCTTAAAGTTTCATAGATTCAAAATAAAACCACAATACTTATTTGGTACAATTTATTCGAGGAGTAAGAAAAATGTTTACTACACACAACTGTATTATAATAAATAAAATAACTATTTGCTTATTAGTAAATTGTCAATGCTAAATTCATATTGCTATAATATTTACTTCAAGGCCTCTGGTATTATTTAAATTAACATACACAACGAAGCAGAGCGACTGATATAATAATAATAGCTGGATTTGTAAATTTCAAATTGATATATTAATGGTTAGTCTGGTACAAACATAAACTGAAAGATAAGAGGTATAAGTACTTTGAATACCTGTTCATAAAATATATATATAGCTATTTCGTATCTAGAACACTTACGGTGGTGGACAAACAAAACAGAGTTGATACTTGAGAGATCGTAATACATTGCAAAAATAACCGCCACCTTTTATGTCGGTCAATAAATTGTGTCGTATTTATATCAATAACTGTGCAAAATTCTATATGTAAATTAGATATCACACATTCAAGCGCTTCGAATTATATGTATATTAAATTGAGTTTTCATGTATTGGCAAGTTTATGTCTAATATATAGGTATTTTATTATTGTACGAACTAGCTATAGTAAATATAGATGCTATTGATTAGTTTACAAATCCGGACGACCGGTATAGTTTACAAATCAGACTATTTGACGATAAAATTCACATCACGTTACAATACTAACTCACTCACTAATAATTTTATAACAACCTGCAATTACTTCTAATTGGTATACTATATTATTATATAACAATCGTTTTAATGTATTCAAGTACATTATCAGTAAATACTGATACTTGTATATAGATATATATTAAACAGGGTTACTTGTAAAACACCAACAACTACGCGGAACTAGATAGCTATCACCATAAGCAATAACTTTGAAAAAAACATGAAAAAAAAAATATTGGATTTTTTTATTATACTGTCGTGATATTTGTAAGTCTATGTTTCATTCATAGAAGAGAACAACGCGACGCTCTAATCTTTGCGATGCGAGTAGAGTTAATAACATTCAAGCGGGCAATTAAATTAATATTTATTTTTGTATGAAAATAAAATCAAGGAAATTATAAACGTCGTAGAACAAAAGTTGTTGCTTATGATGTTAGCTATCAAGTCCTGCGAGGTTGCTGGTGTTTTAGAAGTAACCCTGTATATTCAATTTATAGATCATGCTATGTTTGTTACATTGATATATATATTTTGTATATTTTCTATCGAATCGCTAATAGGAAATCGCGACTTTTTAGTAAAGTGGCTTAAATTGAATGAGAGCAGTGGAATTTTTGTCTCCGTTTTCCATCGATAAAAGCCCAAAATGCATTATAATTACTCACACTATTGTTAAATAATGCAACCGTTCTTTAAAAAAAATCACCTTTTAAATATAATCTTAATTGGAATTCTGAAAAGTCTGTCTATAATTGTTTACACATTCAAAATACCAACAAGATAGAAACAACTTTCTCGATGCCACACAAAACACATTGCAATACAATATCAATGCATAAAACACCATTGATTTGCTTCGATATTATTGCAGAATATTTCAGTAATTAAATATGTAGTAGGATACCGATATTATAATATATTTTTATCGTTCCACCCTGCAAATATTATTAACAATGCTAAATTGAAATCCTGGAAGAGCTTATAAGAATATAACCAGTGAACTAGTAAAATTACTGCAAATAGCTATGAATAAATACTCAAATGCGACTCAAATTTAAGTAACTCTCAAATATAGTGGTGTCTCTTTCATTCGCCTGCAAAGTGAAAGAGATAGCACTATATTTAGTCTACTTTAAAATTCAGTAAAATGAGTATTTGATAATTAGTCCGTCTAATACAAAATTTCATACGCCTCCACGCCAAGACTTGAGACGTCATCGAGCGAAACAATTTATTGTAATACCGCCGCTATTCAGTGCACGTAAGGTAGAAATTAGCTTGCACTTTCATTGCATATATTAAGGGTTTTGTACGTTCCAACAGTTTTGTACCTTATGCCTGTAACAATAAGTGTGAAAGTCTTCTATCACCAAATTTGCCTGAACGTTTTCTGTGAGTGAGATTTCGATAGGTGAGATTTATTTTGTGGTAGGGTAAGAAATTTTAAATTAGCCGAACTATATGTGTATATGTTATTTAAGTGGTTTATGTCAACGTCTCCCTCTATATCCCCCCCTGCCGCGGCTAACTCGGTCGTCGTGCTCGTTCTGATAGCCGCCTCTAGGTTGATAGCCTTGGTTAGACTGATAGCCCTGGTTAGACTGGTAGCCTTGGTTTGATTGCTGATAGCCTTGGTTAGATTGGTAGGACTTATTGTAACCGCCACCGCCACCGCCTCCGCCGCCGCCTGTAAAGTTTTACATTATTTTATGGTGATAAACGGGCAAGTGGCTCACCTGATGGTCCACCATCAGGTTCCATCACCGCCCACAAAAATATGAATAGTGAGCACAGGAATGAATTATTTTTGACCCGGTAGCTGGGTGCTGAGTATTGAAAGTTTTTAAAACATACCTTGATTATATCCTTGGCTATAACTATTATCATAACCGCCCTGGTTATTGTATCCTCCACTGTACCCCTGGTTGTAGCCCTGGTTCTGGTTGTATCCGCCTTGACTCTGATTGTTGTATCCACTCTGACTCTGATTGTTATAACCGCCGGGAGGAACTTCATATGTCTGGTAATTTCTGCTCTGGTTGAACGCTGGGCTTGTATGAGGTCTGTAAATGTACAAAATGCATATTTAATGCATTTTATGCATTAATATCATACATACATACACTCACGCCTTTTTCCCATGGGGGTAGGCAGAAACTACAGAATGCCACGCGTTACAGTTCCTGCATACCACTTTTTCCTCGTCCACATTCATACATCTCGTCATGCATTCGCGCCAGTTACGAGTACTGCGCACCTGACTTTTTTGAAGGAGTTCACCAATTAGGTCGATTAATATCATCAACCCATTCATTGTCCCACTGCTGGGCATGGGCCTCCTCACACTTGAGGGATTAGGCTTATAGTTGAGCATGCTAGCTTAATGCGGGTTGGCAAACCTTACATATTATCGAGAAAATCTCTCAAGCACGTTGGTTTCCTCACGATATTTTCCTTCAACCTTTCCTTTCCTACGCCTTGGGTTCAATGTCAAGATATTATCAAACCACAAGGTTATCATAGCTTCAATAGAGTAACTTCAAAGCTGTTATATCTATTACACATTAGAAAATTTATAAAAATATATATTAGATCTATAATTTTTTATTTAATAATTTTAGATTTAATTAAAACGAGAAAATACCTTTTGAATTTGAATCTTTATTTTACCTTTCATTTGTGGTGATGAATAAAACATATTATTATCTTGTGTATACCTGGGCTGGTCTCCGGCACCTTGGCTGTACCCGCCCTGCACTCGTCCCCCGCGGCCCCCCCTCCCCCCGCGGCCGCCGCCCTCCTGCCCGGGTCCCCCGCCGCCCCGGCCCCCGCGGCCGCCCCCCTCCTGTCCGGCCCCTCCACCCCCCCTGGCCCCACCGGCGCCCCCCCGCGCCCCACCGCTAGGAACACCGCCGCCACCACCACGACCGCCTCCACCACCCCCTCTGCCACCGCCGCCGCCCTGTATACATAATTTGATGCTACATTTGATGATTTTACACATTTGTTTTTGTATAAATTATTGTTGTTTCCTCTTAACGCTTAAACCACTGAACCGATTTAGATGAAATTTTGTATGGAGATAGTTTGGGTCCCGGGAAAGGTCATAGGATAGTACATACATACGTACATAGTTTTTGTCCCGAAAATCATCCTTTAAGAGAGCGAAAAGGGTGGTAGAAATTTGTATGCGGAATCAATAATTTCTTAAATGAGGAGAAAATATAAGAAATAAACAATTACATTGGATATAACTAATAATTCTACACAAACGAAGTTGCAACAAGTTGGAAGGAAAAGAGCCGAAGATCGAGCTAGGTGGGGCCTGATGAAGTTTCGAGCAAAAGCTAGTGTATTATACATATAAGTAACGTACCGCTGTCCTTTGCTGCCAGGAAGGCATTTCAGGAGGCGGCGCCTGCTGCTCGTTGGGACGACCTCCTCTGTCGGGAACCTGGGGATTGAGTTGTTGCTTTACTTCAGTAGTACTGCCATATTACACCCCGGCCCTATATATAACCTGTCCGATTTCAATGGTTATTCCAACTACATAAGTGCCAATTTTGTGTGAAGTAAATATTTGAGAGACGAGAAAAATCTGTTTCTATGGGATTTTGATACTGATAAAATTTATCAACACAATACACACTTACCCTTATAGATTATAATATTAGAATTGTAATTTGATTAGATCTTGCTTTGCACGTTTGTTAGCTCGCTAACTGTCAAGCTGATCTCACGTACAATGTGGGGTCAACTTAAGTTATCGTATCCATGGTTGAATGGTTCTTATTTAGGTGCGGAAAAATCCTTTGCGGACCGTGCTGCCGCCTGGGGAGGCGACGGGGTGTGTCGGACTCCGCCCAGCGTGAGTCTTATGGACTAATATAACCGCATTCGTCAACGCCACCAGCCCTATTGCCGGGGCCATGGCATTCGCGAAAGGTTGTTATAAGTTTGACATGTCTGTGTGTGTGTCTGTCTGTGGCATCGTAGCTTCCGAACGAATGAACCCATTTTGATTTAGATATTTTGTTTGAAAGGTGAGTTATTAGGGATTAGAAGGGATGGAAAGGGGTGTTCTTAGCTATGTTTGATGAAAATAGGTCAAAGATAGCCCGCACAAAATGTAACGGGAGGGCTTTCTACATTTGAAATTTATTGTTTTAATTGAAAAGACTATTTTCTGGTCGATTAGCTCAGCCCAAGGAGGGTAACCGCTATAGTCACTGGATCCGCCTTTAGATGTTATACTGACCTGTCCAATTAGAACTTTGTTGACATCAGACTGCGTGTTCTTGCGCACGTTGGCGCTTGAAGTCTTCTCGACTTGAAGTAACGAAGTCCGGGCGGCTAGGAAGTCGGACAACTTCACGTCCGGCTTCACTTTGAGATTCTCGCGTTTTGGACGGTATGTTGATTGTATCACATCTTTCTTTGTCTTTAGACGGTCCGACCACTGTGGGGATAAACAACGAGGCATTTTAAAAACATTACTCTACTCGGTACTCGGAACGCTACTCGTAGAGAAAGTATGTGTTTGAAGGGTCGAGGTTACTATGACAATACCCTTGGCAATAAACTTAAATTTCATTCCAAATAATAGTAGTTGTGATAGCCTAGTGTGTGTTTGTAAAGTCAAAAGCCTCAAGTTCAATCCAGAGGCGCACCATTGACTTCACGAAGTTACGTGCGTATCTATCACATGCTCAAATGGTAAAGGAAAACATCGTAAGGAAACCTGCATGCCTGAGGGATTTTCTCGATGGCGTGTGAAGTCTGCCAACACGCATTAGACCAGCGTAGTGCATACTATAGCCTAATCCAATACATAATTAAGTAATTGAGTAATCCTTCTAAATTGACATGAGAATCGAGCCCAGCAGTGAGGCAAAATACAGGCAGGCAGTGAGAGTAAATGGGTTGATGATTATAATAGAAAATCTAATCTATAACATACCATCACGACCATGTCGTCCCCGAAGGATTAGGCAGATGTGTACCAATGTACACCCTATTAACATCAATTGCGCAAGACTTCGAATTTCGAACTGCTAGTGAGAATTTCATAGAAAACCCCAATAATACTTTGCCCAGCCTGGGAATCGAACCTAAGACCTGTTGGCATAACATAATTAGTAAATGATTGTAATGATTACCTCAAAACTCTGTATGGTGCACTCAAGCCTAGTGATGAGCGTCTCTCTTCTCAGTCTATATTCCTCAAACATCTCTGTAAAAGTACTCTCCAGTGTTCTCCACTCCTTCTCTGATGTCGCCTTGTTGTAAAGCGGCTTGCCTACTAGCTGTTCACCTGAGAATATCATTTAGTTCATAGTAAAGGTTTTATTAAGACAGATCACCAAACAAACATGTCTTTGGGGACTGCCGATGGAAGTGAAAACGCACAAAGGCATATAATAATAATATTTCCGGACATTATTACACAGCGCCATCTACTTCCGTGGTAAACAACGAGGCTTGTGTTACGGATACTAGTTGGTTGATATATTACATATATATAGACATACATATATACATATATCTAGACATGTAAATACATACATATTATACATAGATACATCCATGACTCGGAAACAAATGTTGATGCTCATCACACAAATATTTCCTACCGGGATTCGAACCCGGGACCCATAGCAGGTAGCGTTAACTACCGCTGAGCTAAACGGGTCGTCAAATATCTATGTACGGTATACATATATCGATGACGCGAGTTTCAAGATTTTTGTTCACCCAAAAAGTGCTCAACGCGCCTAAAGAAGTTTTTGCTTCAAAAATACAAAAAAAACATGGCATAACTCTGTTTGACATCTCTTAATATTGCTAACTAGCATTATGAAGATTTTAAGTTACAGTTTAGTAATGTTACATAACCTCCTACAATAGTTCAATACAATGTACTCTGCAAAATATTCAGAATATTCTGTTTAATATATGTATGTAATAAATGCCATCTTTAAATGTGCTTACCTTCTTTCTGTATGGTGTCCTTAAGTTTAGCCTCTAGTTTTGAGAACAACATCTCTGGCGTGATGTTGGGAGGAGGTTTATTGAACTTCAGAGCTATTAGGATTTCCTTCAGATCTTTGGCTGTAGGTGACTCTTGCTAGAATATAGATATAAACAATAAGATAACATAATTAAATAATATACATAATGTCTTCAATTTTTTAGGGTGTAATGGTTTAGGTTTTAGTAAAACGCAGCCTATGCAGCTAACTTTTTTTTTTATAGTGATAAGGGGGCAAACGAGCAGGCGGCTCACCTGATGGTAGGTGATGACCGCTGCCCATATACATTTGCAACACCAGAAGCTTGCAAATGCGTTGCCAAACCCCTTAGAAACCGTACAGGTTTCTTAAAATAGGGAGTTACTGAACTGACAGCAAACGGAATTCCCATGCTGTCAGAATAGTCACTTCCCCAATGAGCTCTGGCAACCTTACTCACTCGCAGAAAGACAACTATTGTTGATTTACTGCGGTCTTCTGTCAGGCGGAGGTACTTCCCCAGTCGGGCAGCTCAATTTGAGCGAGAAATCTCGCTATGCCCTAAGTCCTACAGCTTTCCCGACCCTGTAAAATCCTTTTCACTCCATTTATAATGAGCCCCATGGCTATAGTCTATTTATATAGACTGTGATATGTGAATCCCGTATTGCAAATATCAAGTCAAAACTCTTACCATAACAATCTCCATTCCAGAAGCCTGCTTTTCTTTGGGACTGTCTACGTTCACCATCCGAGCGGCCATTAACTCCGATATTAAGTAATCTAGCAGTAATAAGCGATCCTCTTTTGTTTGCAGTCGTGAGGACATGTGACCTGCAAAATAATAATAACGCTTATGCATATGTATATTATTGATCAGCAATGGAATAGATTTTATAATATTTTATGGTATAGCTATATTTTCCGAAAAGGAAAATGTGGACATGAACCACGTCGATCATTGCCGACGAAGATAGGGCAATCATTTTTTTTTGTCGGCTCTGGCCGACTATAGCGTTGAAACGGTTGGACTCGACAAGTAGATTAAATTAATATACCTGGAAGATGGGACCTACCTACAGAGACATAAAACTAGTACCTTGACAGATTATATGAATTTGTCATCAGTGTCGTAGCGTGGGTATTTGCCGCCCGGGGCCATCTGGAAATTTGCCGCCCCCTTTTTCTATTAGTATAAAAACTACGTGGCACTTGATGTCACCCCCTTTTATATGCCGCCCGGGGCCATGGCCACCTTTATCCCCCCCCCCCAAGCTACGTTACTGTTTGTCATATGTATTTATTGGAAATGGTTGATACTTATATGTAGTCTAATCAGCACAGAAATATCCATATATGAGTTTGAATAAAATCCTGTATTTTGAAAAGCAACAAATGAAAACTATGGTAAGTGTTTTAGTTTAATTGATTAACAATAATTATGTTGTCTCCTGGGATATAAGGACCACAATTAGTTTTCTGTTACCTATTTGTTGTTATAATAAATTATTTAAATAAATAACAACATATAGTCTTTGCAAATAACATACCTGTCACCAATTTCTTGTATGGACACTTGAGTTCCTTAAGAAAGGAGCTAAGTTCCAATAGGAAGGAACTCGACTCGTCGGGATCATTCATCATGTTAACAGTCTCCTCCAAATTGCACAGCTTCTTTAACTCCTCCGCGAGGATGTGGATGAGTTTGGTGAACTCCAACGATTTGGCGCCGCCGTCCAGCGCCTTCGAAAAGGCCGTCTCATCTGAGAGGGGGCCTTCATATCTGAAATGAAACATAAATTATAAATTGTATGATTTATTTTTTAAGCTTTTTTGTTTACAATGTGGGTAGAAATTAGCATATTCTAACAGAGACTAACATAGTTCTGATGACAATACTAATTGTAATGGTACAAATGAGTGAAAATAATAATAAAGTTTGTGGCAACAAATTTGACATTAAACCTATTGGCTATTATGCTTAGTAGGCTTTAAAAAATCAATATGTTTTATTTAATACCTATTTATAATATTCTTCAAAACTGCTTTATTCATTTAGACATTTAAATTTTTACAATTATTAGCCTTAAAATAATTTTATCTGGTTCATTAAATTTTAATCAATCATACATTTAAGTTACAAATTATAAATTATCTTTGTGATTGAAATATGATACTAACATTATTCTATATTATTCATAATCTTATCAAATTCAAACATGCTTTATACCTAAGTTATTCATACCTAGTTTAAGTCATAGATAGGTTTCTGGACGAGATTATTAGAAATTATGAAAATTCTGAAGTTCTAAGATACATAATTAATTTTGAACTGCAAAGAGGAGATTGTAAAAATATAAACTATAATTCATGGCCTTCCTCCCACACTTTTAGAAGTCGGTTATTATTAATTGTAACAGCTTGGTACATATAAGAAAGTCTAAGAAAAAAATGTCCTAGCTGCAGTGCTCGCAACTTTGTTTGCATAAAGCATAAAATTAAAAACTATCTGACAATTTAGACCAAACTAGACAATTTTCTTATTTATAAAATTTGTATATCCATATATATTTTACACAGTGCTATCTATTTCTGAGTATTAAGTATAAGGATTATAAGGATTTTATGGGTCTATACTATATGTATATCAAAATGAATCCCAATATATTTATTGCTACTTTAAGCAGAAATACGTAAGCTTTGAGTTAATTCGTTAAAACAATTCATAGTAATTTGTTCGTTTACAATATTTTGATAGATCTTCGCCAACTCAACAAGTTCAAAAAGTTTACATATTGATTAATAGAACAGCCACGTTCTCATCTGCAAGAACCTTTTCATTATCAATCGTGCAACATTATATGCACATTAAATTCAATATTTAATTACTTTTTTTATTATTTACGTGTCTATCTAGATATGTACCAAACATCTAAACATAATATATCATTTTAGCTACGTACATAACCTAACATAGAAAATAAACTCACCCTAAATCGTTCAATGAGTCCAAAATATCGTTTTCCATTTTTTATGTAAGTATACACTGCATTCGTAGAAATTATTGACTGTTTTTGAGAAATATTCTCAGCCGGTGACAATTTCTGAGAAAATCAAATGTCAATCACCTATTCACTTCATTCGGAAGCCGTAAAGTACGACTAATAAGGATGTGCGAGTAAAACTATTCCTAGAGTTTAGTCGATTGTATTGGCCACATATTATCTGTAAAGCATTACCAAAACATCAGTATACCATTGTTATACAGTATACAGTTCAACGGTTAGGAAACCGTTGAACTGTATAATTTTAGGTTAAAATAAAGTAACACTTATAGAGTTATAGTAGTACTGTTAAAACTGAACTCCAACAGTGATATTTAGCTAAATTAAAATGGTAAAGATTATAAGTTTTAATCCATAATGGAAGTTTGTAAAAAGCAAAAAATACAAGTCCTAGGTCAATTATAATTTGAAAATGAATAGAAAATATTTCTCATCAGTATAATGTTTAATTCAGATTCATTAAAATGTTATATTTATAACAATTTTTACAAGAAAACGTTTAAATGGTTGCTAATCAGATGTTATTGTTATAACTAGCGTATAGAAGACATTTTAAATATTTCCCTATGATACATAACCATGGTTTACCAACCATCATCCTTTTTTTAACAAACAAATATATGTATATATTTAATGGGAACAATAACGAATAAGTTGTTAATATAAAGAAAAATAGGATATTAATAAAAAAAAAATTATATTAACAACTTATTCGTTATTGTTCCCATTGTTTGTATTAATAGATTACAGTATTCGACTACAACAATAATTTATATTGTAACAGCACTAGACCCACATTGACAAAGAGATGTCGCTACATTCTCCACTTCAACTATTAAAAAATAGATGTCGTCACATGTACATAAGAAAATTATTGTGACTTCGAATATAATTTTAATAATTCACAGACTAAGGTCTGTGAGCATATGCCATATATGGCATATGCTCATTTATTAAAACTTTAAAAGTGGCATGCTGATAAGTTCAGTGTAGAACTGTGTAAGTTCTGTGTAGCTAGTAGCATAGCCTTAGAATAAAAAAATATACGGAGTTTTGATGTAAATGAACTCCCTCCATATTTGTTTAGAGAATGTGCAGACAAACTTACCCTACCGTTCTTTATGTTAATTAATCAATCATTCGAAGAAGGAGCTTTCCCTAACGATTTAAAAAAAAAACTTTAATTAAACCTATACACAAGAAAAAATAAAAAATAGATCCAACTAACTACCGCCCCATTGCATTATTACCTACTGCATCCAAAATATTGGAGAAAGCTATGTGTAACCGTGTTTATTCTTTCTGCGAAAAATATAAAACATTAGATGACTGTCAAAACGGTTTCCGTAAAAACAGATCTAAGACGTTGGCAATCTATAAATATGTACAAGAAGCCTTCATCATCATCATCATCATCATCAGCCTATATTCGTCCAGTGCTGGACGTAGGCCTCCCCTAGTGAACGCCACAGAGCTCGATCTTCGGCTCTTTTCAAGAATCCTCAAATATTATAAATAACAAGAAGAATGCCTATGGCATACTGCTTGTTATGACCAAAGCGTATGACAAAGTGCAATTTAAAATATCTAGACAAATTAAATGGAATTGAGACACATCCAAAGTGAGAACCTCCTCATTTTTGAGGTCGATTTAAAAGAGGTTTTAATTGTTATAATTTATTCCAAGGACGAGCCAAATGTAATTGGGGTTTTCTGTGAAATTCATGAGTTGTGATAGTGTAGTAGTGGGCTGTGAAGACTGAAGACAAAGATCTCGATGCGCAAACGGTGAAGGAAACATCGTGAGGGAACCTGCATACTTGAGAGGCGTTCCTCAGTAGCGTGTGAAATCTACCAACCCGCACCAGGTCAGCGAAATAGGAGGAAATGCAATAGGAGAGCCGTGCCCAGCAGTGGGGCAATAATAATTGAGTTGATGATGATGAAATTCAAAATCAGTAGCAGCTCGGAGCAATAGGCTCACGCCCTATTCAGTGCTGGATTAAGGTAACTGGATGTACTAAGCAATCTTCCTAAAATAGAGAGCGTTGGGGCTAAAAAACAAGCATCATCCCACATAAATTACCAAAAGATAACAAGACAACAAGTTTTTAAAAGTGGGGTGACTTTTTAGCCCCGGCACCTAGTTGATTTCGATGATCGATTTTTTTTCGTTCTTCTATGGTGCCCCCTGGGTAATGGGTTGCTCTAAGCAATTACTTGAATAGCTTATAGGCGAATCCAGGACTGGCCCTATTACATCGGGCCTAAAACATACCGGAATGTTGGTGTATGTTAGTACACCTCTGCCCAGTGGCGTAGCGTGGGTATTTGACGCCCGGGGCCGCATGGAAATTTGCCGCCCCCTTTTCTAGTAGTATAAAAACGACGTGGCACTTGATGCCGCCCCCTTTCATATGCCGCCCGGGGCTATGCCCCCTTTGCCCCCCCACGCTACGCTACTGCCTCTGCCTAACGCTTCAGAGACGACAGGCGTGTTGCTATGACAGTATTAAATCCTTGCTGCCACCGCATTAATCTGTCTGAACACCATAAACTCAAAAACTACCGCACTGATTTTTATAAGTACTGTTATCAACAATCGGTTCTTTACGAAAGTAGTATTTATGTACGCAAGCACGAAAATAGAGGTGAAAACTACCCCTGCGTGGTTCTACGTTGACCATTTATGTGAGCACTTTGTAGGTAGATATACGCTTACAAACTGATCTTGTATTGACGTGCATCAGCTCGTTAAGCTCCCTCAATAATGCTTGAGCTAAACGATGGCTGACGCATGCGTGCTGTCAGTATGGACAGGTCAACTCAAAGCTGCACTAGTGCTTTCTTCAAAAGGCCATCTCAGACTTTAACCTACATCGTCAGGCTCACATATTGTAACCAAAAGGTCTGGACTTTAAAAGAGACCATGATTCTCTGAGTTTGTTTCGGCATTTCTTCTTAGAGGTCGTCAGTTAGGAAATGCCGATGCCAACTAGATACAAAAAACAATTTACTTGACTTGTAACAGTGTCTTTAAAAAGATTTATTTACAAAAATAACCAATCATTTCATTTACTGTATTTGAGCCTGTCATGATCAGACCACAAAATTATGGCTTGAAAGCTATATGCGCCCCAGTATCTACTCTAGTGCTCTATTCTTGCAAATCCTGGGCAGGTTGCATTTCTTGAACAATGTTGATATATTTATGCGGCATGCCATTCAAATTTCATTGAATAGAACGCAGCGAAACGCATTACAATATTATAATGTAGCTGCATCTGTGAATGTACCTGTTCATTCATATTAAATGTGCGTTCATCTCGCATTCATTGTAAACTCATTTCTTTCATTGTTGAGTTTGGAAAAAATTGAAAATAAAAAAAAAAAACTGTGTCAGACGCTAGACATCCACAGAATTGTAAATAAAGGTTCCGTTTTTAACACATGGCGCAAAAAGCGAGGGTTTTGGGTTTGACGTTACAGTGCAGTGGCGTAGATACGAAAAGGGCGGCATCAAGTGTCACGTTTTTTTATACCCCTAGGATATTAAAATAAGGTCGGCAATTTTCGGGTAAGCCCCGGGCGGCGAAATCCCACGCTACGCCACGCCACTGTTACAGCATAAGTAGTGTATTTATTACACTATGGTTACAGCTTGTATGTCTGTGGCATCGTAGCTCGAAAATAAATTGACCGATTTTGATGCGGTTATCTTTGTTTGAAAGCTGACGTGATCGAGATAGTTTGTAAATAGGTACAATTTATGTGTCGGGAGCAACGATATAGTCTTTGGTCGGGTTTTACTAATATTTTTAACTGTAGGTATATTATTAAAATATTTTAATAATATACCATATAGCATAATATGCTTGCATGAAATGATCCTTCAAGGAAATTTCTAGAAGTAATTTCTAGAAAGAGCATAGTTGAAGAGTATGAAGTTGCTGCGTAATTTTACCATACCTACAATTAGTGGCGGACATCAATTATAGCTGTGGTAGCCTAGTGGTGTGACCAGTGGACTGTCTCGAGTTCGAATCCCAAGGACCCACCAGACCACTGAATTTTCGGAAGTTATGTGCGTATTTATCACATGCTCAAACGGTGAAGGAAAACATCGTGAGGAAACCTGCATGCTTGAGAGATACTGTCGATGGCATGTGATGTCTGCCAACTCGCAGTCGGCTAGCGTGGTGGACTATAGCATAATCCCTCTCAAATGAGAGGAGACCCATACCCAGCAGTGGAATGTTAATGGGTTGATGATAATTATCAGTGGCAGACTAGAGGGAAGATAAGAAAGCCTGAACCTTTGGGTTCAGTCTTTTTTATTGGTCTTCAAAGCTATACCTACTCCTGGTAATAAAAAAAAGCATGTCATTATAATTGACGTGATACATAACATAGATTTAATTTATTTGGCCTGAATGTCATACAGCATTCCTATTCAATAAATATTGTATCAACATAATTATTTACTATTGATTTATTTATACATAAATATATCACGATAGTATATACCTATTAAAGAATTTCCTATCAATAACTTACCACTTAGGTAGGTACATCAAAACTTCTAAAATATAAATAAATCCACTATACAACTAAACAATCAACCGCAAACTGCAGTCAATAAAGTTTAAAATCGAGTAACAGATATCACGGAATTCGTTTTGTAATCAGAGGTAATTTTGAAAACCGGTATATTTTGAATATTTTAGTTAAATTTATTTATAAAATATTAATATTACCAAGAGGTTATATTATACTGAATTACGATTTGAAGTGTAGGTAATTTATCATAGTATACACTGATAGTGTAAACGTGTCTGTGTGCGTTGACCGTATCTGTGTGCGTGTGATACCTGCGTCTGCGCTTCTCACAGGTGTGCGGGTGCGTCATTGTGGCAAGACTACTAGTTTATTTGAATAAAAGTGATTTTCATGGAGCCACTACGAGCGGGATAGGCTCAGTACTGTAATGAATCTGTTAATCGAATTTCATAAATGATAATATATTTGACTTATTTCTTTTGTGGACACTTTTATATGGCATGTTTAAGATTTCTCAGAATCTAGATAGCATCGGTGTTTCCTAACTACCTCTGAAAATGGTATTTATTACTGTAAATAGATCTTTTGAAGTCACTTTTACAAGTCATGTATAATATTATTTTAGTATCTACTGTATCTAGATGGGATTGATGGAAAAATGCCACAACAAAATCAGTGATCTACGCCAGTGATAGATCGATAGGATACTTATGTAGGTTATTTTGAAACCCCAAAGCCGCTAGTTTTCACCAAGCCAGTTTCCACCAAGAAAAAATTAAGCTGAAAATGTCGACCGAGTAAAAAAGAGGTAAGAATGTTTTCGCAGCGACACGATGTCGCAACGATGAATCTGTAATGGATCGCTAGTAACCCTCACTCAAGTATTTTTTATATAAAAATATTTTTCAAATTTGGAATCTTCACTTAACAAGTTCCAGAACTCACTAAAATGCACAAGTTTCTTTGACTAAATACAAACTCTGAATATTGAACTCAGTTTCTACATTCACATTTTACATTTGAAGCCCTTTATTGATTTCTCACTGTCCGGTGGCAGTAGCAATTAAAATATTAAAAACTCTGTTGAAATGGAAGTCAGAAGTTGTACTCCGTTCCGCTCGACTCTTTCCCGCTCATTACCCTTTTACAGTGAAAGGTCTGTACCTAATTGATTATTTGTACCTAATTATGCTATTACAATTATACTAACATAAATAAGTGTAAAAATTATCCCGCAGGTAAGTAAATTGTTATTTTAAGGTTTTTTTATCGAAATAAGTGGGCAAACGGGCAGGAGACTCACCTGATCGAAAGTGATCACCGCCGCCCATGCACATCTGCAACACCAGAGGACTGCTCTCCTTTCGAAGGGTCCCACGTCGCAACTGATACATTTTAACTGCATAAATAAAGGACAGATTTAACAAAAAAAAAAGTACTTGTAAACTTAGCAGGTACCGCTGTTCTAACGCATACCGACCGTTGTCCACATCCACTAAACACGTTCTCCACAACACACACGCTCTCTGTCCCACAATCACAGCCTTTTCACAGCCGAAACGACCGATCTACTACGATCGAGGAACGAACGGCCACAGTCGACCGCGCTGGCTGACGCGGCGCACGTCTTTATCACTGCGCTTTAAAAAAGTTTGACAACGCATTCCGGATTCGATAAATTCAAATTTTAGGAATGTGATCGATGTCCGTCGTCGAGACATTTATGTGCCATATACAGTGATGTTAATTTGTGTGGATTAAAAATGGGTGTTAAATTAAATTTGTTTTTATTTGTGACCGTTTTGGTGCCTTGTGTTTTTGGCCAAGAGGCTGCGGCGTGCTATGGTGCTGGCAGCGTCGCTGGCGCGGCTATCGGTGCTTTCATTGCTGCACTTCTTTTGGTAGCAGCTGCGTATTACTTGAGGAAACTGTATTGGAAATCGCGGAAAGGTACGTGAGTTATTCCAATTTTTTTCGCAAAACACTGGTTGAATTGCGGCGTATAATGATGAGTCGTCATCAGCCCACGTACTTTTAACTTGGAATTATGTTACAACGACCTTTGCCTTTTTAGTAAGTGTTCGAAACTTATAATACAACATAATCATACTTTTTGACAACGATAAAAACTGACAACCGAACCTTGTACTTGTAAAAATAACAAAATCGTTATCGCAATCTGTTCTCAAGTTACTGTTAAACGTTCATTGAATATGTATGACTGACTTGAGTTTAATGCTTAACGTGACTTAATTGCGAAATAATCCAACAAGAAGCCGGTTAACAAACTGGTTTGAAATAATACCTTCTATGGACACATAGCCACGTTATACGAAAACAGACAGGTTTTTAGTTTAGCTTTTTGATTTACAATCGATAAGGAATGAGGTTGATCTCAAAAGTTTTACTTAGGTAGGTACTGGTTAAAAAGGTAGGACTTTTTGAAAAGGTAGAACTAGGACTTAGGAGGATTAGCGATGCAATAATAGATTGTAGTTAGTATGTTTTATGTTCAAGTAAATGTTCTCGGGAAGTTTCGGTAACGATATCCTAAACAGCTATACCTACCTATAGGTACCTTCGCTAGTTCGCTGGCAACATCTATACAGCCTTCAGCTACAAAGGTTTCCTCCTCTCATGAATTCACCACTGTCGTTTTAAAATTTAAAATTATAGTAGTAGGTTCTTACTTTTAGGAAGAATATGTACCTTCTTGCTTAACCTTTTTGCTGATTCTTTACATAATAATAATAAATAAGCTCTGCATACCTTACTATAATGTAGATATTATGCTCATATGCTGATTTAATATCAAAGGTCAATTCAAACCAATCGAATCTGACACGAATAAATAAATAAATAAAGTCTTAGGTACTTAATTGTTTCTGTAACTTAGATACTACACCTACGTACATGATACCTATAACATTAATGGGTATCAAAGTATCTATAAATCTATAATAGTGATAGGTAGGTATAATAGTAGCAAAGTATATTAGTATATAGGTAATATAACCTACTTGAAACTTACCTAATTACCTATTTAGGGTTTTTAGACTTTAACATCCGACTTTTACGTATCTTAGATTTTTGTTGATGAAACTAGGTATATGAAAACAGAGAATGTAAGCTAAACCTACCTACCTAAAGTTACACTAACCACGTAACAAAATTAATTTTGAGAATTTACATTTGCATAAACATTTGTATCTGAGTCATGGATGTATACAAATTTACAAAAATATAGTAGGATGTAATAACAGCTATCTAGTATCCGTAACACAAGCCTCGTTGGTTACCTGGGAACTAGATGGCGCTGTGTCATAATGTCCAGAAATATTTATTTAACAATATCCATTGTCAATTCCTCACGCTAATTTTATTTATCGCACGCGTAGCCCAATGTTACGCTTCACCAACTTTCTATAGAGTATACCTAAGAAATGTAGAAATAAACTATGTACCTACTTATTATGTAAGAAGTTATAATAATAATATTTCGGTTCATACATACCATATAAATGACATATACTATTAATTATTTAAAAACGACGATGTAATAAAAAATACCAGAATTGATCAGCAAATAGTTTTTCTCGTGGTTTGTCGTCTATTCAGTTAGTCTAAACATGAAAATATTTGACGCTAAAACGAAGATTCTTACGAGGCTATATGGGAATATTTCCAAGCTGAAATAGCAAAGGTTACGTTAATCATAAGATCCATGAAAAAGATGTCTTCTAAAGTGAAGGACTCGTAACGGCAAATGCAATGTACTACAACCTAATCTCCAGATCGATTCCCAATTATTTTTGACGCCTTACGTGAATATTACCCGTTCTCAATCAATAAAAAAAAAAAAAAAAATCGTAATTTTAGAGATGCTTCGCCACGGCCTACCTATGCACCAGAATACCAGTGCGGGTAAATGCAATGTAGTAATTGAAATGTCATTTCTCCCGTCTAATTAATTTGTCAATTTATTTATCGTAAAACAAACTCACTGGCAATAGAAATTAATTAACAGCAACATTGGCCATGAAAGACCCTATAGACTACACCATATTGTAGTTTGTGATGCATCGTGCATATCACATGACAGTAAGCTAAGCACTTTCACGATTTCCACAAGCTAACGACTGCAGTCTGCATATCTATCATTAAAACGCTGCCAGACTGTTATAGCTCTGATAGTAGGTTGGTATAAGGAAGATAATCGCTTGCTCAAAGACAGAAAGCTCAAGTCAATTGACCTTTTAAATACTTCAGAATATAATGAAAAACGAGTATTGGAAAATATAGTAACATCAAGGGTGCACATTTTGGCTGTGGCAAACTGCCGATGCACGTGCCACAACATGCTAACAATAGGTTCTAAATTAAAACTGAGAACAAAGTCATTATTTTTGTCATATTTTATTCAGTAATAGGGCCGGAATCGATGATGAGGCTGAATTGGCAACATAATTAAAATTATTACTACTAATTTACAAGGAATTAAATTCTCACTATACCTACTTGATTTATTTTAAGAGCTGAATATCAAATGTGACGACATTTTTGTGTATTAAAAAACTGGACTTCCATGGCCACATCTTGCTTGACCTTTAAAAACAAAATTCATTCATAGATTCTGCGCCAAGTAAAACCTTTTCGAAGGTTTGAATATGCATTGTTTTATAATTTATTGTTTCGTTAACGAGGCAGTTTTTATATCGATTAAGTCGAGCATTTAATTAAATAGGAGACTACGCACCTTCCTACTTCTCACATCATACTTTACTTTCGTCTTTAGGCATTTGGTAGATAAAGATAATATAGATTGGTATAATAGATAGATCTTATCTAGGATGAGGTAACGAGATGTCTTCTTAAAAATCGGGATTAAAAACCACACTAGAAAGCAACAGAGTTTTTTTTATTAATATGAGTTGAAATCATTGCCAAACTTGTTTATTAAAACCCAGTTACATTGCAAGCAAAATAGCTAACAAGTTGTCAGATTTTGTAGACGTACTCATAAAACTAAAAAACTATTGATGACAAAGATAGGTATACATATTATATTTAATTAGTCAGCTGACAACAATGCAATGATCGACATCATAATTATATGTATAAAATTAGTTTGTTGCAAGTTTTAGTCCTAGCAGTCTTTATACCTGGGTAATTAAGTCTCTATTCTAACCTTGTCGATGCTAAGACTTTCTGATAAGACGCTAGCAACAATATAAGCCCTCCACTGACCTACTAAGCTAAATGCTAAAAAATCTTCCCGCCATACTTGGTAATACACGCAACGTGCATTCAAGCGTTGTATCGCCTTTCAATCTATAACTGTAACATCTATTATTTTCCGTTTTAATTACCAGATAGCTTTCCTTTTAAAATAATATAAGAAGCAAGAGAATTAAGGCAAACTTAACATACCTTCACGCCAATCGTCTCCGACGGGTTAGGTAGGTAGAGGTGTACAACTAATGTATACCCACACTAAGGTGTTTTAGGTCCCATGTAATAGGAGGTGAGCCATGCCATCAACCGGGCACGAATTCAATCTCCGAGCTGCTGCTGAGAGCATAGAACAAGCCAATAACACTTTTCTCGCAAATAGTAGGCTGGTAGAAAATAGGGTTTATTAAATGGAGGTACATTTTCTCGCAGGCGTACAACAGATTTAACATATACTTGACTATTTCAATAATGAATAACCCATCAACAATACTTGTAACCCATCAGTTGTAAACCTAACCCATAAAACTCAAGGATATGTCATTACGTTCAGTCACTAAGTGATAATTTTAAAGTTTAGTGTTGTCTCGTTGAACGCATCGTAAAGTGAGCTATTTGAGAACATGGCTGCATCTTACTCCGTGGATTCATTGTCCAGAAACAATACGGAGCTGACGCTCGGTGTTACGATTTATTTTGAACGTGGTTTAAATGAACCCCTAAGTCAAAGTCAAAGTCAAAATATCATTTATTCAAAGTAGGCCAAATTTAAATGGCTCTTTTTGAACGTCGACAATAAAGACAGCCCCCAAAAACGCCCGCCCTTCACCGCTTCCTAGTGTTTTTGCTGGGAAGAAGAAGCGGCGCAACAAACTCCCCAGCACACATTTCTGTCTGTTTATTTAATAAGTGATTCTATACAATACTATAATCAGTATACAATATAGAGTGCAATCATTACCTATGGTTATGTGAGCTAGCATATACCAATCCATTTTACCAAGCCGAGATATAAAAACTACTGATATAGAAATACAGAACAACCGATGATAATGTTAACACACTCTTGGCCTCCATTTCTCTGTATGTGCCCGCTCACACTTACACATCTCAACAATTACATTTTACAAAGTAGACTGCTATCTTGGACTAATCCGGCGACCATCTACTGTTATCACTAAAATAGTCACTCAAATTATAATAAGCCTTCTTAATAAGGCAATTTTTTACTTTACTTTTGAATACGTCAGTCGGTAGATCCAAGATATCAGTAGGTATTCCGTTATAAATACGTATACCAACCCCCTCAAACGAATTATGTACCTTATGTAAACGGTGACTGGGGGCACACAATTTATGTTTATTCCGTGTATTAATACTATGAACGTCACTGTTTTTACAATAGGAATGTATATTTTGCCTTATATGTATTATGTTGGCATAAATATACTGCGATGCAACAGTCAAAATACCAATGTCTTTAAAACGTTCCCTAAGAGAAACTCGAGCCCCTAGCTGATATATGGAACGAATAGCTCGCTTTTGTAAAATAAAAATACTTTCTATATCAGCAGCTCTACCCCACAATAGAATTCCATAGGACATAATGCTATGAAAGTAACTAAAATAAACAAGTCGAGCAGTGTCTACGTCAGTGAATTGCCTAACCTTTCTGACCGCATAAGCAGCGGAGCTAAGTTTCCCCGCGAGGCATGACACATGTGGGCCCCATTGAAGCTTGGCATCTAGTGTAATACCTAAGAATACTGTAGAATTGACGGTCTCAAGTACTTCTTTATTGACAATTAAGTTGGGTCCTAGATTTTTCACGTTAGGCAAACTAAACTTTACACATTTTGTTTTTCTAGCATTTAGTACTAAATTATTAACTGTAAACCAATGCATTACCTGAACAAGTGCACTATTTACGTCGTCAAAATGATCTCTATTTCTATCTACTTTAAAAATAAGCGAGGTATCATCAGCAAACAGTACTACATCACAAATGGATCTCAGATAATGTGGCAAATCATTTATATAAATTAAAAAAAGGAAAGGGCCTAAAATTGAGCCTTGTGGTACACCCAACTGCACAGACAATCCAGATGATTTTGTATTGTTGATATTTACGTACTGTATCCTACCACTTAAATAAGAAGTTAAGATATTAAGTGCCTTACTTCGAATCCCGTAATGTGCAAGTTTACAAATAAGTGTTTTATGGTGGACACAATCAAAAGCCTTCGAAAGATCACAGAATACACCAATAGCGTTCTGCGAATTTTCCCAAGCGTCAAAGATGTGTTTCAGTAATGCAACTCCTGCGTCTGTTGTTGAACGACCCTGTGTGAAACCATATTGTTCAGAGTGTAGGAGGCTATTTACATTAAAATACCTTAGTAATTGCTTCAATAAAAGTTTTTCAAAAATTTTACTAACAGTTGGTAAAATGGATATTGGTCTAAAATTACAGAGTTCGTTTTTACTTCCAGATTTAAATAGGGGGATTATTTTGCTATGCTTCATTAGGTCTGGAAAAGTACCTATGTCAATACATTTATTAAATATTACAGATAAAATAGATAAAACCCTAAATAGTTTTATGGAATCTCTCCGAGGAATTGTCAAAAATCTAATTATTTACTCCAAAAATGACGTCAGTAATATGATATCATGGCGATCGCGCCAATCATTACAAACATTTTGAAAATAGAGAAAAAAATATTTTAAATATCAATATTATAATCATCTAATTTTACGTATATTTATTTATTAGTTGCTTAATGTAAAAAAATACCTTTATAGGTATGTATTTTGAATAAGGTTGTCACAATATCTTGTGACTGAGGTGACGTTAAGGGCAAAATAAATTTTCCAGTAAGTTCTCTCGTAAATACGTAGTTACTAATAGTAAGCACTTAAGTCGGATTACAACTCACAATAGGTATTTAGCATGCCTTGTTGCGTATTAGCATTCCACTGATAAGACAACCCAGTGTCCATGTAGACATTTTAATCTATAGTTGAACACAGATTATAGCACGTCTATCGTGCAGATTCATGCAAAATAGCACCATTAAGTCAAGTACTAAGAGGTCACGTATGACAATGCGTTTTATAAAGGGCTAGTTACACAATCACAATTTACCTCATTGGTAGCCTTGATAGTTTCTAGAATTGTATTGTAAAATAATGTGTGAAAACTGAAAACCTTGCATCTCATTTGCTTAGGAACTGAAACTGTCAATAATAGGGAACACGACTTCTGTTAAATCTACTGATAAGTTATTTGACTGATAAATGAATTCAATTGCTGTTCAACATTTTGAATTAGTCCTCAAATTATTATGTATAAACTGTTATAAGTTGTAGTAACTATTGTAATAAACTTCAAATGCATTTAAACTGTCATTCGGGAGTTCGTATGTTGAAAAGAACTGAAATAGTTAGAAGTTAATTAATTTGTTTTTTACAATTTTGATTTGACGACTTTGTTTTCCAGACGGAATTATCATGACTTCGATGAACTCCTGTTCCAATTTTGAAGTTGTTCTTCATATGTCAAAAGGTGGTGTAATATAACAGTTGGGTGACAATATTATATATTGCAAATTTAATTAAAGAATTTGATACAATACCTATCTTTGCACTAATGAATTTAATCACTATCAGTCCTTCATTCAAGAGTCAAATTTACATAATCTGTGGGCCGATAAATGTATACAGATAACTTAAAAAACGAAGGTATAATTATATTGAATTAATTGAAATTATGGAGATGACCTTGTAAAGGAGAATGATCAAAAAACATCCATTGTGAATATTCGATATTGTAATGAACTTGAAAAACTAGAGATTCTGGTTTATTTGCGTATTGGCTGGGCTGTTTTTCTCAATATTTTTAAATGTCAACAGAGGTGAAAATCACGTTTTTAGTAGGATGTTGAAGAATGTAGTATTTTTGTTATGTAATGTTCACACCAATGAAATGATTAGGCGGTGATAATGCGAATTAATGTGACACCTGTGACAGATAAGGTATTATCATATTACAAGCTCAAGAACTCACACCATAATCTCGAACAGGAAATAATATTGTCAAGGAGTACAAAGAAGGAGCTGTGGTGGCTTAGTGGTGTGACCAGAAGACTGAGATGTCAAAGGTCTCGAGTTCAAACCCGGGCACGCACCACTGACTTTTCGGAAGTTGTGCGTACTTATCACATGCTCAAATGGTGAAGGAAAAACACCGAGAAATCCTGCATGCTTGAGAGATTTTCTCGATAGTATGTTAAGTCTAGCAACCCGCAGTAGGACAATATGGGTCGATGATGATGATAAAGAAGCAATCTCTTCAGAGAAAGTTGACGAGTGGTTTTCTAAAATCGGTTTTCGTTGGCAAGGACTTGTGGTAGAATATACATGTAAACTACAAGTCTTTACAAAAGCCAATAGCTATCCAGGATGATTTGTGAGGCTATTGTAATAAACTTTAAAATTTTAAGAATCCCATCGACCACCAAATATCTATACTCAAAAATAATTACTATGACGTAGGTATTAATAGTCTCTATTCTACGAACCGATATTCTTTTGACAGACCCGTAAAACTATTTTATTAGGTAAATTAGCTGTATAAAAATACATAGAGGTCACGGTTGCAAATTACTATTCAAAAACTACAAATAAATATTTATATGATATTCAAATATGATACATGATTTTATTATGGTTTTATATTGATAGTTATGTATATTCTGTAATTCCGTATGTTGAACAGACTGTAGTAGGTTTAATTTTATTTATTTTTATTTGGCAGAGGCTTGGCATGTTTACCAGCCAGAAAGAATAATCATGATTTTGATGATGTTCTTTTTTTAAAACAGCAAGGCGATTTCTAGTTCTAGTCTTGAACATAATAACCCGGTTTTGTCAGTCGACCTAAGGTGTCCCTTATCTTAAACACGTTTACGTATGATAACCAGTTAATGTAATGTTTTTATAGGCTTTAAAAAGGAGGTTTCTAGGTGTTTGTACCTCAAAAGGAAATATAGGGGGCTCTTAAAGGATCACTTCGTTGTCCGTGTAGGGTCAGCTGAAACCTCTTTAAACGATTAACCGCGATTACTAATGTACATTCGTAGTGAGTTGGAAGATATTCTTCAAATGCGAAGTTTATTAATTCAATATGTTTTCATTCGAATCATTTCTGAAACTTACGGTACGCGAGTCCGACTTTTGACCGTATTACATCTGACAGTATAAATACATTATTGATATAAAAAACACTATCATTAAACTATTATAATATTATCTTTTTGTATTTTTTTGCATATTTCAAGCTAAGATTATTAAGATATTATAATATTGTCAATTTATCAATCACACATTCTTAAACATAAAACATACTTAGTTGTTATTTTGTTATAAGATAAGATTAAAATATACAATAGAAACTCATTGAATTGGAATCACTGAAGATAATGGTCACTAAGATAAGAATTACAAATACCAAATAAAATTTCCCCGACTTAGAACATCGGCCATAGGATCTTATGGTCAGCAAGTCCACTCACTCCACATTTTTTTTGGAAATACGTACATAGAACGTCTATGACTCAGATATAACTGTCAATGCTCACCAGACAAGCGTATACGTCCCTATTGAGATTCGAACCCTTAATGTGGCAGTATTCGAACCATACTTACCGCTGCACTAATCGGGTCGTCTTTTATTTTAAAAGATTCCTCAATCAGAGGCAGAGGCAAAATAGCATATGAGCAGTCCAGTCTAAAGGTATCCCCAAATACAGGCCCATACCAGTCGTGATCGAATTGCAAAATAATTATCAGTCAAACTTGATCTATTAACATGGTACAAACTGGTTGCCTATGATCAATAACTACTCTGATGACATACAAGCCTTTTGCTAGTGTTGAAACCTCTATGGTTATTTGGCAATGAAATGATATTAGATAGGTAGGTACTAAATTTTTTATAGCACAAGAATGGCAAACAAGCTTATGTACAGCCCATCTGATGCTGTTATCATAGACGTTTGCAACACCAGTGATGTCGCTCGCGCGTTGCTGACCCAGTAAAAATCGTTTTATGTTTTTTTTTTTTATTCGGGAGTTATTACACTATGTAGCACGGGTGGCCCAGCTCATTGACAGACCGAGCCATTTTTCAAAAAAACAAGGTGATCAAGTGCCAACGGCCTTTATAAGTTTTGGTAATTTAAGTGGGATTCGTTTCTTTTCTATTTATCTGCCCCTTTCACTCCCAGAAATACAACTACTACTGTTTCACTGCGGTCTTCTGTAAGGCGGCGTTATTTCCCCAGTCCGGCAGCTCAATTTCTCGCTGAGAAATCGAATTGGAATGATGTTAGTGGAAATACCAGACTTGGGAATTTCCACTACGACTTCCTAAAAGGATTTACATCGAGCTTATTATAGAACTAACTCCCTAAAAATGGTTAGATTCGTAATTGTTACTTGCAATAGATCGAATGTTGTCATACATAGATGTAATAATCGAATATGTATACATTGAAGAATCAACATTTATATGCAAAGATCGTCGCGTGTAGCGCTGTGTAGTTTTTGCTTACCCCATGGGAAAAATGTGTGAGTGTACGTATGTTGTTTCGATAATATTGACGCGATAATTATATTCAGGGTTTGCTTGATAAATGCGAAAGTAACTCGGTATCTGTTCTGTCATTGATAGCCCTAAACGGCTGAACCGATTCCGAACCGATAATTTTATGCATCAAGATGGATTGGACCATAGACTACCGTTGTCATATTCTTTATTTAGATTAACACAACCGATTAGTTGTTCAATTCAATTAATGTAAGCAAAAGTTCCTATATTATGCAATAATATCTTTAGCAGTAATGGTTAGGCTTTAAATTATAAACTAATCGGCATAAACCAGACAAGCTATAAATGCAGCCTGCTAGCAATTAACGCAATTCAATTAAAAGGATCCCAAAGCGATTATTCAAATGAGAAGCCACTGCATAATTAAGTAAAAAATAATTAACGCTTTCGATTTTACATTTATGTAATCTAATGAAGGACAAACCAGTATTACCTAGTATTTATTCAAAGGTATGTTGTTTCGTTTAATTTATTCATCATCAACTCGTTATTGTCCGACCACTGCTGGGCACGGGTATCTTCTCATTTGAGAGATTAGGGTACAGTCCACCACGCTAGCAAATTTCTCAGGCATGCAGGTTTTCTCACGAAGTTTCCTTCACCGTTTAAGCTTGTGATAAATTCGCACTTTGATTATATGTGGGTATGCATATTTATGTGATCTAATGAAGGATAAACTAGTGGGTATTAATTCAAAGGTGCGTTACCTTTGAATAAATACCTAATTAATGGGCTTTAAATGTTTTTACATAATTAGTAGGTGCTTATTTTTATCTATGAATGCCTCTAATTAATAATTGAATTAATTATCAATTTAAATTTCGTTCTTTTAATGCCTATAATCAATTAATTCAGACTTTGAAACTAAATTTTATTATAATTAATTAAAACGATTAGAATTTTAGAATCTATTTATAACCCGGTAGTGATATTAAACCTTTGTGCTTAATCCTTACGGCACTTAAAGTTATTACGGATAGAGTTGTTTGTGTAGCGGTCAAATACTCAAACGCTACTCAATTTTAAGTCCACTACAAATATACTGCTACCTCTTTCACTCGTATCTAAATAAAATATTTTTGAACCAAGCATCTCATAAATGTAAAAATTTAAAGATATCGTAAAAAGTGCTAAAAGAAAATATTATTTTCTATTATATGAAAAAAAGTTAGTCGCGAGAATTGAGAATTGAGATTCAGTTTCGTATGCTTTGTTCACTTTGTAAGGTTTCATCAGTATTCCCCTCTAGCACCCGGAGTGGAAATTTCTTCCCAGTTGTCACCCGGGTGACAAATTTTCCTGATCTATGTCTATGCTCACCTAGTATAAATAGCCAGTCTCACTTACACTATTGAGAAAATCCCTCAAGCCTTAAAGTTTGTTTCCTCACTATGTTTTCTTTAACCGTTTGAGTATGTGAATATGCGTGCCTTTAATGAAATACTGACAAGTAAAAATGTACAATATTAAAAAAAGAAAGCGTTGTTTACTTTTAACGTTTTCGAGTTTCACGAAAAGACTGGTTTTACGATGGCCACATGAAACTTTCATTATGTCGTTGCCCAGTCGTAAGTGGAACGGCAAACAAGAAAAAATATATTCAAATGGAATGGATGAACATAGGTGGTGGGAGTTTGATCATCATCATCATCTACAGCTATCGCCTATTATGACTACCAGCTGCTTTCCACCTATGACGCATAAATAGGGAGAGAGAAAGATAGGGCGATATATACCGAGACTCCTTCAAACTCTAACGATTTATTTGTCAAACTAGAAAAATACATAGTTCCACGGTTCCAAAAGGTAGGTTTTATGGAGAAGAACCGGCATGAAACTCCATTGATACTCTTTTTAAATTAAATACAAAATTACAAAATAGTTGGTTTTGTTTTACAATGCTTTATGTATGTAATATCAATATGAGACTGATCCTCGCTCAAATTGAGCTGCCCGACTGGGGAAATACCTCCGCCTTACAGGATTGCCGGTGATTGTTTCTTCCTACTATCTGGCTAGCTAAATCAGTCACCACTTCGTCTTGCCAAGATTATTTTTACCTACCCCTACACTTCTTCTGTTCCAAGATTCTTTTCATATCTAGAACCATTCTTCATTTACGTATTGTTGTTAAAAAATGTAGACAATCAGTAGATAGCCTTTGTTTATAAAATGAAAAGAAATTGAAGTTTCAATGTAATGAATTTTGCGTACGGACAGTATTTTTTTTCATTTATTTACGCATAATAACCTCAAAATAAGCAGTCAACATTTATGTAACGTGTTAAAGAGAAACGTATGTGTGAACTTTCTACTAAACAGTAACAGATAGCTACAATTACTGATGGATAAAAAAACGATACAAGATGTAGATAATTATTTTAATTGGAACATTGTTTTAAGTAATTTCCTTCAGTAAAATCACAGTCTAACGTACGTTCGTAGTAATAGGTGCCAGTTTATCAACGCGAATGCTCACTAGGGCTCAATGGGTGACTTGCGTATAGCATCATGTTCATGATAATATAACCATCGCGCTCGTATCCTCAAGGGACTAGGCAGAAGAGTACCGATAAACACTGATAATAGCTCCGAACTGCAATGACACGGACCTAGATCAAATACAGGCCATATAGCCAGTAATACCAGTGATGTGTTATGATCAGTGGACTGTGAGATAACTCTCAGTGGATTGGCAAGTCTTGAGTTCGATCCCAAGACACACACCAGTAAGTATTCTTAAGTTATGTGCGTATTTATCACATGTTCAAACGGTGGAGGAAAATATCGTGAGGAAACCTGCATGCTTGAGAGATTTTCTTGATGACGTTTAGTCTGCCAACCCACACTGCGCCAACGTTGTTGACTATAGCTCTTTCTCTCGGGAAGGAGAGGAGACCCGTGCCCAACAGTGGGACAATAATTGAGTAGATAATGATGAAGCATACCAATAATCATATTTTTCTTCAATCTTATCTTTTAATTTTAACTACACTAATATTCATGTTTAATATAGTTATAGCCCTAACTACGCCTTAACCACCGTGAGAACAAATTGTATTTAATTTCGTGTGTATGCATGTGTGTTTGTGTTTGTGTGTGAAAGTTAAATAATTGTACTTTCCCTGTAAAGGTTGGGCCACAGTATGATGTAAACACGGGTGAATAGTTACCGATGGCCCGTAGTTACCGTACGTGGTACGTGGCGGTGAAAGTGAGATGGGAATAATACCCTTTTATATAATTATAGGCTTTATGTCTATGTAGCTAAGTATAAATCTATTTATTATTATTTGACGACCCGTTTAGCTCAGTGGTAGTTAACGCTGCCTGCCGTGCTATGGGTCCCGGGTTCGAATCCCGGAAGGGACAAATGTTTGTGTGATGAGCATCAACATTTGTATCCGAGTCATGGGTGTATCTATGTATAATATGTATGTATTTACAAAAAAAAAGTATCTATGTAGTATATCGACCATCTAGTATCCGTAACACAAGCCTCGTTGCTTACCACGGAGCTAGATGGCGCTGTGTAATAATGTCCGAAAATATTTATTATTTATTTAACATGGTGAAAAACAAATGAGATGATGGATGGGATTGATTGGTTTGTGTAGTAGCTGGCTCAGTTGCATGGGACAAATATAGCAAATAGGAAGTTGCAACAAAACTACTTTTTACGAATTTTATACATATAGTACATACATACAAACCATCGCGCCTGTCATTCCTGAAGGGTTAGGCAGAGGTGTACTTGTATACATTCATATTTCGCCAGTATGTTTTATGTCACATGTAATAGGAAGCTAGCCTACTGTCATCAACCAGTCGCGGTAACATATTGATATTATTTAACACTTTATGGTCAATAAATACATGTCACACATGTCCGATGAATACGGTGTCTCTGCCGTCTGCCTTACTCATCAAATAAACTATTAGTACGTACCTAGGTATCTGATCAATTTAAACTCAACTCTACTTAAACTCGTCTTGGTTGGCCCTTCAACGCAAACTTATATGACTTGCAGAATATGTGTTTTATGAATAATTGCAAGGCGAATTAAAACGAAGTGCACACGATACTAAATAATTATGGATGGGCTATTTACCGACGCCGATCTAACCTCGATTCAATGTTGGTTTAACTTATTTATGTTACACGAAGTAATTCAATTAATAGAAGTTTGATGTGCTACAAAGCCACATAAACCTATAATTATAGAAAAGAAAAGGTTGAGAACGTAGGTACATTCAAATTTGGAATCAAATACTATCATCATCATTAATCCAATTATTGTCCATCCAACTACTGGGCACGGGTCTCCTTTCATTTGAGAGATTAAGCTATACTCAACGCTAAACTAGTGCGCGTTAGCAGACTTTACATACCATTGAGAGAATCTCTCAGATATGCAGGTTTCCTTCCGATGTTTGCCTTGTGAAGGATAACATCGGATGTTTGAGCATATGATAAATGTAATCAATAATTATATTGTTTGTGTAATTATCAGCTAATTTTTTTTTAGAAATGACCTGTTTTTTTAACCACATTCATAAAATAAAATATAACTACATAGACAGTTAAAATACTGCCCCGAATGCCACACTAAAAGGTGTTCATACCCAAATGTCCTCGGCACGTCAATAAAATACCGTACTGTAACAATACCGTAAAGTAGACCCGCCAAAAAAGTTTAATGTAACTTTCCACTGCATCCTTCAGAAAAAAAACGAACTAAAATAGTATAGTCTACTTTTATAGTTTACCGTAAAAGGTACCTACCTCGAAAAGGCCCAGTAGGAATTCGCACGTACAAGCCTGGACTTAAAAAAAAACATTCATCGAATGACGTTTAATGTCAACTGTCATTTCGCTTTGTGAGTTGCGGTTGTGTGTGTGAACTCTCAAGTTTCATCTCTTCTTTAAATTAAGGAATTTAGGTTGAAAATAACAGAACTTTTATCACTGGGTTTGAAGCCAACGATAAATACTTGTCATTGGATAGCCGTAGATCTTCTGAAGTTATCTGTTTCGCGGTTGGAGCGTGTTGCCTTATTGGGGTACGTCCTATTCCATCTGGCCGGTCTAACAGTTATGTAGCCGGTTGCTTAATCGATAAACTAAAACCTTTTTTGGTTTCGTATTACTAACTCTTTGGTTTTTTAAAGAAAAATATGTACTTAATGATTTGAAATAGGAATATGATTTCACCTATATTTTTATTGGTTTGTTGTTTTTTAAATTATGGTGTATTAGAATATTTTACCTTGGTTTTACCTCATGAAAGAAAATTAAAATCGAAGATTGAGCAGGCAATTAAAATTAATATTCTAGCCCTTTACTCTAGCTTAAACACAAAATTTACAGAATGCACACATTTTTTTTTTTAAATTGTTTGTAAACACAAAAAAGTATATTTTTTCCGGCACCGATCAGTCGAGATAACGTACTATCGATATTTTTGAGATTAGTTTAAGGATTGAGGTAGTTATTGAACTTTCCGTCTGACTTTGTAATGTAGGTTATAAACAACTTGAAACATTAATTGCCTACGAATTTCGGATCCTCTTAGGCATCTTTGCCTAATCTCTCCGTTATTATCTTACTTCAGGGTCCTTTATCAAATATCATAAACTGAGACAGTCTCTTCCAGTAAGTGTTTTATTATCACCATAACAATGTATTGAATTTCTAGATCGGATTATAGGTTTTTCTCTGAAATTGTTCGTAGCAGCTCAGGTTTGTTTGGGACATTACGTGTCCGGTTAATAATAATAGACTTGACTCCTTTTACATGGCATCTTAACGTACTGTCAAACTGGCTGTACACAAACATACTTTTGCCTAATCTTTCACAGGTTTGTTTTGTTGTCATAAAAAAAACTGACTTCTGAAGAATCGTTTTTAATTTCAGATATTGCAATTTTTTTTCGGTTTTAGGGAAGATGAAGAATGTTAAAGTGTATATAAGTAGTTCAACATATTATGCTTTATACATATTATATTATCTGTTATACATACTTAAGTATCTACATAGGCTATGTAGCATGACGTAATTTCACATCTAAATCCTTCCTCCATTTGCGTTGACTGTGTCAGTAGAACGATAAAACGGATCAACATGCTCTAAGAACCTTGGCCCGAACTTTTTTTTTTCGGTCACGATCTTCGAATTTTAAAAATTGAAGCACGTCAACAATGTTGCCAACAAAAACAAAAGCCTGCCTAATTGTTTTGGGAGTGGGAACGGGGGAAAAAAACCTTCTTTGGCATTTGAAGGACGGTGACGTCAGTGATACAGGTACTTCAAGTTATTGTGTAGTAGGGCCGACGAGTGTTGGCGTTGGAGCGTGATTTTGAATTTTAATAAATAATTAATAATAATGAATAATTACCTACATTCTTTCAAAAAATAGGTAATAAAAATATTTTTTTGGTTATATTAATTACTTCCAAATGATCAAGTAATATTTTCAAATCACTAAAATTAAATAAATATAGGTAAATTAAATAAAAACACAATTTACACAACCGTCGTGTTATACTGAAATGAAGTTTACTTACTTAGAAGGTATGTACTGGGATGAGGGTGGCCTGTAGTGGTCGACCTAGGTTCTATGGTACGATGGTGGCATATCATGGTCAACAAATGAGAATATTTATCTGCCTTTCTTTTATTATTTTAGTACGATATAAATCATCATAACCCGTTTACCCTATTAAACGGTAGCCTTCGTTACCCCTCATTGAAAAAAAGGTACACGTACACAAATATGAAAGGTAAATACATACATAAAGACTAGTCAGTAAACTCTGAACATATATCATGAGTGAATGAAACACCTGTACCTACATTTATGTTTATCGTTATATTATGTACGTGAACAATCTGTTTTCAAAGGCAAGGTTACGGAAGACTAACCAGTGGCAATGAATAATTATAATATGTACAAAGAGTAACAAATAGTTTAATCCACAGCTGGAGAATGAGATAATAAGCTCTGTATTTGAACACGTAGGGTCGTAAGTATCTTGTCGTCATTTTGTTATGTATGTATATTTGTTTTAAATGTAAGGTTGTCCTTACACTGAGATTTTCTTCTATGTCGTGGACGTGACTGAGTTTATGAACTGAAATTATAACATAAATATGCCGTCGGAACTGGTACAGTCGAATATACGACTGAGTAATACAGAATTCAATCGCTCAGCAATTGCGCCATTTGGCCAAACTTATTTAAAACTTATTAAACATTTGTATAAAGGAATCAAAGTCGTCGAGTAACAAGTTGATCTCGATTACGCTTCAAGCAAGTATCATTAAAAGTAATATAATTATAAAAATACACAAAGCTACAGCTTTGTGTATTTTTATGACAGCAAAAAAATACTAACAGTTGACGTCATGGCAGTCTAATTTGATTTTATCTGAATTTGATCTTAATGTCAGAATACTGCTATAGTGTTAGATTGAAGGTACCTATATGTATGTAGCAACATATTGCGTAATGTTTGTGCGACGAAACGGCGCAATGCGTAACATATTTGCATCGATTTGATAAATGTCTTGCCGTTATGATTTATGTTACCTGCATAATTATGTTTTTTTTCATGACTATATTGAACACAAGACTGTGCGATTGTGTGTATGTTTTATAAATCTACGATATTTGTTTTAGAATTAAATTATTTTTAGCGCCAGAAAAGAACGGAAAAGAATAACATAACAATATTATACTTACTTATGCGTGTATATATTTGTTAAAGTCATTTAATGTGAATGCATCAGACAAAATCCAATTAATTTATAAAAATAGGTATAATTAAGTGTATATTCAACAACAATAACATTTGTTAGTAAAATAAAACACAGCTTATTACTTAAATTAATTGAAAAAGACGACTTACAATTATAATCCACATACATTTTTTGTCTATACGTCTTCTCTCGCTGGCCCAGTAGTGCCTTTTTACATTATATCTATTAATTTGTTTTCCGTAGCCAAGTAGCGGGACCAGTGACAGCGTAAGTCAAAGGACTCGAGTCCGAGCCCTAGGCACGCACGCAAGTGATATTATCTTAAAATAATTACCACCTTCTTACATTGTTGTTCGTCCTTCAATATTTCAACACGTAATTAAAAAAAAAACAGTATTTATGGTACAGTGACCAGTTCGTAGCGGGAGTACTAGAGGCGAGCTATGTGGGTCAGTTGTGGAATGCTACCCGGCTGGCCGCTCCCACCTGCGAGCGGCCGCGGTGCGTGCGAGATGAGCGAGACTACACTGTCGTATTCCAATTTCAAAATATTTATTGACTATTTTTGTGTGTATCGCGGGAAATTATTTTAGTCAAAATAAAAACTTCCATAGGTAATTTATGTTTTCGTATAATTTTAAGAATGTAGGTAGATATGTCTCGCATACGGTTAATTATATTTAATAATATAGAGACGATGATTTTGTTAATATTAATGATAAACAAAAAAAAGAGAAAAATAAATAAGTTCTAAAGAAAAAATCTTGTCGCCCTTTATTTTATCACTTAGGCTCTAAAAAATATGTAATAACAACTTACCTACTAGTTTTGTTTATCTTTATTTCTTTTTCTATACGTGTATACATATATTATTAAATCCTTTTAAGTGCCTGGACCGATTTTGGTGTATATTTTGGTGTGGTATTCTGTACTACTTAAATTCACAATTGACACAATTCAAATTCACAAATATCGGTCGCTAGTAGATATTAACATTACTCAAACCACCTACGTGCGATGTCCACCGTTCTAACTATTTATGAAGGATATCGGACTGATTCTATTTGGAAATCCGCCTTCTTTAATGCCTGACTATTTACACAGCAATTAGCAAGTTGTAAACTCTTTGCAAGCCATCTAGGCATGACATTTAAACAATGACCGTCAACGCTAGATTAGGTAATAGCTCTTCATTTAATTCAAGGTTCTTTCAGGACCAAAATCTCGCGTTAAATTATACCTGAATGTCACACGCCATAGATAAACTCTCTCCATTATACATGTTTCCTCTCAATGTTTTCCTTCACCCTTTGAGCATAAGATTAATACACACATATGATCTAAATATCAGTGGTTCACGCCTTGGGATCGAACTCGACACTTCGACCTTCACAATCCACTAGTCACACCACTAGGCCGTCACAACAGTAAATACCTTTTTACTTTATGATCCTGTACAAAGTTTTGCCTCCTCCAGCCTAGTAAACAATTACTCATCTCACCTATAAAAAAAAGTAAGCTGCGAGCATGCGACCTCCTTGCCGCGAACTAGTTTAAAAAAAAAAAAGAAAAACATAATACGTACGTGACTTCAATTTCATCATACACCTCTTAAAGATTAGATTGCGAAAAAAAACATGTTTTAAGACAAAGTCGGTATGCAAACATCGCCTGAACGTATGTCGTGTGTTTACATTTACCTTTATCAGCTCCCATCTGATAAGGTAACGTGAGTATATGTAAAAACTAGTGATTCATACCATGTTATAATGTCGCATTGTATGAAATCATCATTTTCCGAGCGTATTCTCAATCTATTTCGATGCGGCTGATTATATTCTTATTAATATTGCAACCTTAATATTACAAATCTGAAGGGAATTAGAAAAAAAAAACTAATTCGTTTCAATTACAGTTAGCTCTTACGGTTCTAGGGGGTTTTGAATAAATTTTTAAATCGTTTTATTGAGATTACATAAATTGTATTTTACATAGAGGAACCTACTTACTATAACAATTCTAATTATGTATTTATTTAATCTTTAGGAAGACTAGCAGCATGTATTGTAATAAACAGGACATAGGATATATGAAATAGTATCATTAAGCCAATTACAGGTCTTCGCGCTTAAATAACTCTTAATACACTTCTTTGAACATCAGAACTAAACTTAAACTAACACTTTAAATTTATAAATCAAATAATAATTACCAGTCGTAAACTAAGAAGTAAGAACCAATACCTATTTTAGGAAGAAATCTTGACTAAGCACCCGTCTGACTGACTCCGGTTTAGCATTAAAAATATAAAAATTGTGAATTTTGCTTTGTTTACTCACCTATTACTAGCTTAATTAATAAATAAATCCTACGAAATAAACTGATTGACAGTTTTCATTTTCATTTGTATACTTAGTAAAGTTACTTTAAGCATAGTACTGCTAATCTGACAATAGAAATATATAATTATGACTAGCTGTCATACATATATCTGTTGGCCTTTTGACACTTATTACCTACTACGACTGTAAAAATACTGCCATATGACACACAAAAAGCTGGCAACGTCGCTAATAGCTGTCAAAATATACTAGATGATTTAATTATTTTTCAATATTACTGAATTAACCTGCCAATCTGCCAACTCGCAGTAGGCTAGCGTGGTGGACTATAGCCTAATCCCTCTCAAATGAGAGGAGACCCGTGCCCAGCAGCCAGCAGTAGGACGTTAATGGGTTGATGATGATGAACTGAACGAAATGAATCATTATCACGATTAGTTACAATAATAATACTGAACTTTGTTCTCATAGAACATTCAGTACAATCTTATTTAAAAAAATGTTAATCAATGTAATAATAATAATAATTGTGATCGTTATAACTAACCTTATTGAATTCTAAAATGTATAAAGTGAAAATATATTTTCGCGGAGTTGTTAAATTGTACGGTAGTTAATTAGAAATTATAGATTTCTTATACTAACGTGATTATTACGTACGACATTTAATTGTAACTATTTTTAACGATCTCAATAAAAAATAATTTTATATCCATACTTCGATAGGTACTAATATTATAAAGGCGAAAGTACGTCTGCCTCTGTTACCTCTTCACGCTAAAGCGGTTAAAATCGCTGAACCGATTTAGATGAAGTCTCTATACGAAAGGAGATAGTTTGAATCCCGGGGAAGGACATAGGATAGTTTTTGCCACGGAAATTATCTCTTAAAATGGGGGTGAAATATATGCGAAATCGATAATATCTTAAAAGAAGAGGGTAAGAAATATGAAGTCGGTTAAAATAGCAGATTTATGAAATAACATATTGGAGAAAATTACAAATTACACGCAGATAAAGTCACAGGCAAAAGCTAGTACTGAAATAAAACCACCTACTTATTTCACGGATTTTACCTTAAAATCCGTAAAAAAAATAGTTCTATTTCTAATAATATGTATTTTGATTATGTATTCACTACTAATCATTCTCAAATTCCAGTCCAGTAATTTGAATTCACAAAAGTATAAAAAAATAACAAGTTTTGGAATTACAAACTTTATGTTAATTGATTTAGAATCCTTTTCACATTCAAGGTCACTCCAAACTACCTAAACACGTTATACCAAAGTATACATTTAAATGATTATTTAATATAAGATTTAAATAACATTCTTCCTGGACGTGCACAGTGATATAAGAATCAACACATTAAATCAGATCTTGTGAAAAAATCTACAAATTACATAATTGTACACATAATTGTTGAGAACAATGAGAGGATTTCAAATCCGCGTATTTGGTGCGGAATCCTAATTGTGTTGCGGACATGTTTACAAGCGCTTGAGACATCACAACTTGTCACCTTGACCTCACTGCGCCTGCGCAGCATAGAAGATACACAATAGTTACACATGGGTTTTTACAGGTGAAATAAAGTTGCATTCTCAATTAAATGTACTTAAAGGTAAATTACAGGTATTTCAAGAGCCTTCTTTAAGTACCTGTATTTAAAAGGTGTCCTAGGTATTTCATTTTAGCAAATGCAAAAATGAAATGTTTTGGGTAATTACTAAATAAATATACTTAGTAAATATTTCAAAAAATGAGACATCTGTTTTAATTTTTCTTTCTTTAATTCTGTATTGTACACACAAAAAGATAAAATTTAACATAAAACAAACAATACATTTAAAGCGTTGTGCACAAAGACGAGATTAATTCAAGATTGATTTTCTTCCAGCAATCCTTTGAGTGAGTGAGTTTTAAAAGGAAGGGTAAAAAGACAGTGTACACAATAATAATAAAGAAATTCCATAAAGCAGATAGATAGATACACATTTATAGCTATATAAATAAGTAAATAAATAAATAAATATTTTTGTGTAGGTTATTTATATATTTTATTCCATCCGCTAGATTTATTGCCGTGAACTACTTGTACTTAGATCGGTAACTCACTGGGTTAATTACTATATTAAACGTAACAATAACTGTATAGTTAAATTGTACAACTCAGTTTATAATATCCATATCTTGACCAAAAAGCAATGCTAGCCTAGTGGTGTGAACAATAGAGTAAGAATCTATGGTCTCGAGATTACCACATACTCATCCGGTGAAGGGAAACATTTTGAGGAAACCTATCTGCGTAAAAGATTTTCTCGATGGCACTGCTGTCTACCCGCACTAACGCGGTGAATTATAGCCTAATTACTCTCAAATAAGAGGATACCTTTGCCCAGACGTGGAACATTGAGTGAGAGAGTACAAAAATCAGAAAACATTGTAAGTATGGTAGTAGAAGTACTACGATGTTACCTGTCTTGTCTAGAGTTAAATAAAATGTGTGAGCTACCCAAACAAGGTAAGACTGGCGTTGTATTGCGGCGCATGTGTCCTGAATATAAAGTACTTCACTAACTAAAGGTTACAACACTGCAAGATCCATTGGAATTCTGAGGATAAACATCGTGTGATTATTGCTAGGGACAGAGTGCGAAGGAGTTGGCAAGTGAGGCTTTTTTGAAAGACTTTCTTGACTTGCTATGAGCTTAGTCTAAAAAAAAGTATTAGGAGAACAGAAGAACGCAGATTCTGTTAGGTCATCATATAAGTTGTACAAAATTTATATTGTATGTAAATATTGGTTTAATTTCGACGTTGCTTGCCCGTGAACATGTATGGTGAAAAATTAAATCTGAATCGACACAGATTTAACCAATTAAAAAATCCCGCCATAAAACTTAGTTTTCTTTAATTTTTTTGTATTCTTGTAAGTGTAAGAAAATAATATTGGAAAATTGTTAAAAAATATTCAAATAGACTCGCTAACTTATGCCAATACGTCCGATATTATTACACAACTCGATAATGGAAGCTATGTACTTACATACATATAATTATTTTTTACATATTGTTACGTACATACAAACATACATCTATGACTTATAGAATAATATAATATACAATAATAATGTGAATGAAAAAGGAAGGAGGACCATTTGATTGCGGGCGGCCGCTATCAACCAATCAAATTGGCCCAAATTAGCGGTACTACTAGTTCACGTTCCGTTTTTGCAGTTAACAAGGAGGTTCTCAGTCCAAAATCGTCAGAAAATATTGTCAATTGTCACATTGTCTCATAGAGCAATGCAAGTTACCGTTGTTAAAAGCATTCTTTTTCCTTATTAAGGAAATAAGTTGATGTATCGTGCATTCGTGCACCTCTATGCTGTTATGAAAAAGAATCCGTTTCTCACATAATTAAAACATGATTCGTTTTATTTCCACAACATAAATCTTTTGTTCTTAATGTTTTAACTGCAAAAAATATAATTCGATCGTCGAGACTTGCTTACGGGCTAACTATTGGCATAATTTTATGAAATCGTTACGTATTGGACCTCCTTTATTGTCTAGTATCACGCAATTACTAGGGGCGCTCATATCATAGAGTATAGAAGCACTAAAATCTGGATTGCAATGGCTGTATGCAATCAATTTATATCTACGACGCTTTCTCTTTCAAAAGTACATGCAATGTTATTATTTTATTGCGAATTGACGATAAAATTCACTTCAGTTTTATGACTTTTACTTTTCGAGAAAACGATTATTAATCCGTGGCTTCACTCATTACGCTCTTGCCTACCGTCTAACTGCCTCACTAGTATGTAGTTGTTGTCGTTATCGACTGCAAGGGGTTTTGGATTCGATTCCCAGGTCGAGCAGTGTTATTGGATTTTTCTGTGAAATTCTCAGTAGCAGTTAGGGATTCGTATCCGGTTGATGGCAATGAGACGTCTCCTATTACACACTAAAGCACCTAAAGCATACCGGCGTAATATTAGTACACCTCTGCCTAACTACAGGCATCAGGCGGGATGGTAATGTGCTTTTTTGACATTAAATCGTAAAACGTAAATCGTGTCTTCGTAATGTTTACTATTTTTTTTATTGCAACACTTATTATGTTCGTACATTAGTCCTCCAATGAATACGCAGCTTTAAAAGAAAAGATGGCGGGTAGAAACCGGTTCATTTTTTCGCTTTAATTGATGACCGAAGATATTAAAATTTCCTATTTAATCTCTTTATTGATTAAAACAAGTTAAAAGTGAAAATGTTATATCATCATCATCATCATCATTTCAACCGTTAGACGTCCACTGCTGGACATAGGTCTCCCCCAAGGATCGCCACGACGACCGGTCATATGCCGCCCGCATCCAGTGGATTCCAGCGACCTTCACCAGGTCGTCAGTCCACCTTGCCGGGGGCCTGCCCACACTGCGTCTTCCAGTACGTGGTCGCCACTCTAGAACCTTCAAGCCCCATCGGCCATCCGTTCTTCGAGCGATGTGCCCTGCCCACTGCCACTTGAGTTTGGCGATTCTTCGGGCTATGTTAGCGACCCGGGTTCTTCTACGGATCTCCTCGTTTCTGATTCGATCACGTAGTGAAACTCCTAACATAGCCCTCTCCATCGCTCTCTGAGTGACCGTGAGCTTCCTTATAATGTTATATAATTAGTTTGAATTATTGCTTCAAGTCATTAACACATTTTATTAAAATGAATTATATTGAAACATGTAACTTTTTTATTCTATGTTTAGAGTTGAGTGAAAGGTATTTTTAACCGACTTCCAAAAGGAGGAGTTTCTCAATTCGTTGGAATCTTTTATTTACAGGTATGTAGTAAAAGTGAAACTTTATGATGTTAATATTGATGACAAGCTTATAATATTCAATGTAATGTTTTAATAATAAATATTTTATTGCTATAACTTTAAGACCAAGAAGTAACATGAGTTCCGTCTATGTAACATTATTTTTGCAAGGAAATTTTATTCATTCCGAAAATATACAAAAATAATAGATAAGTCAAAAGTTCAATGAACACGAAACTTTGCTTTGCCTTGCTTAAAGTTTCGTGTTTTAAGACTGCAAACGATGGTCATATCTACGCAAATAATGTAGACAACATAAAAAAATAAAAATAAAAAACAAAAAAAAGAAGCTAATGTTTCGGAAGCGAGATATTTTAGAACAGTCAGCTATTGTGTTTAAAGTCTAAACAAAAGAATAAGGTCGTATTATACATTTTGACAGTTAACACGAACACTTCCTTATTTAAATCGTAGCGATTTATTTGATTCTTGTTCACAGCCTTGTAATGTAAAAAAAAGATGGCTGACCACAATCGGCCATGTTTTTATTCGCAAATTACACTGTTAATGGTTTTTGTATGAATGTATTATTATATTCACATAGCTGAATAAAATATGTAAACAACCGATTTTTTCACAAACTGCAAAACCTTTAGAATGTATCTGTTCGTAGAATATTGCTGTGAGTAATATTGATGAAAAAAAAATACGTAACTTGATTTTGACATAAGAAAATTATAAGAAAATAAGTACTGCCAACCAAATTATTATTCCACTGGGTACGGGTCTCATTTGAGAGCGATTAGGCTAGACTTCACCACGTTAGCTTAGCGCGGATTAAAGAACTTCACTCCCCATCGAACAAATCTCTTTGGCATACAGATTCCCATACAACGTATTTCCTTCATCGTTTGAGAATGTGAAAATTACGCACATAACTTCGTAAACTCAGTGGTGCAAGCCTCGGGATTCCACTTGAAGAAAAAAAATAACGTAATTTTATAAAATAGGTAAACACTACATCTATAAACCTAGCTTTTATATCACATATGTATGTACATTGTGTAATATGTACTAAATTGATGAGTTTCAGTCTATCTCCTTTTTACCGCATTTAAATAAAACCTTATGTTTAAAAATGATTTTTTAAAAGAGACTCAACACCAAATATTAATAGTAATAATTTAATCTGATATACTCTGAATTATAATTACACAGAATATAGATGTATGACAAGCCGGACGCGGCAAGGGTGATTTGAATACAATCGTATGATTACGATCCCACGAAATGAGATGCATTGGAGATTGAAGTGTTTTGTATCAAACCAAACGGAAATTAAACAATCTCAAGTTATCATTATGCTCAGAAATGTGCATACAATTATTATACTTTCCAATATGAAACGGATAGACAGTGAGGCGTTCGACGATGAATAAGGCGATACACAAACTGCCCGGTCCACTAGTATGGTTATATATTCGTCGTTGTCAATACTATCTATATATAATAAATATAGTAAAAATAAGCATAGAAATAAAAAAAAACAAATTGCTCATAAAACTCAAGTGGAAGGGCAGGGCACATCGCTCGAAGAACGCTGGAGTGGCGACCACGCACTGGAAGATGCAACGTGGGTAGGCCCCCAAGCAAGCAAGGCAAGGTGGACTGACTACCTGGTAAAAGTCGCTGGAATCTGCTGGATACGGGCGGCGCATGATCGGTCGTCGTGGCGATCCTTGGGGAGACCTAAGTCCAGCAGTGGAGGTCTAACGGTTCCTGTGATGATGATGATGAAGCATAGAAATGTAACATATAATGTACGTAATAAGTAAATATTTTTCTTAGTCTCAGACGTACGTAAAGCAACAAATACTTGAGAACAAACAACGTTATCGCTAAGTGGTACTAACTGTTTACTTTTAACGGAGAAGGTCGTGACTGGTGGCAAACCTGCATGTTTTGCATATATTCTACTAAACGGACTTGCAGTTATACCGTTTCAAACACTCATATGAGAATAATAAATCGTTAAATACCCCATAGAATTGTGTTACATGTTTCACAATTCAGTAATTGTCAATATAATAACAGAATAACTATTGAAATAAAACCTTTTTTTAGCGATTTTATTGCGGTATATTGATGAATACTACTATAGGAGGATAAAAAAAGAACGAGTAAAAAGTAATTTGAATGACATATATTCGCGTAAGTAATCAAAAGAATAATAACTAATAAGGTAACTTACCAACCACTTTTAACCTTCTTTTACGATGATAAGGGGGCAAACGGGCCGGAGGCTCACCTGATGGCAAGTGATCACCGCCGCCCATGGACATTTGCAACACCAGAGGACTTGCAAATGCGTCGTGTGAGATCTAACAGAATAGCATGGCAGACCTGATCTCTTGTTCGGCATAAACCGATGATTATTTATGTTAGAGGACTATTATTAAAACAAAAATATAAGCTATCGCTTGCTAATTAATAGAAAGATGGTAAACGATAAAACAAACTGTTATTATTTTCCAGTTTTTATTTTTGTAATTAACGGTATAAGAAACAGTGACATTTAACAGTACAATAATAATTAGTGAACATAAATCATTTGATTATGATGACTTTAAAGTAAAAAATATGTAGATGTAAAATTATTAATCGACTGAATAATTATTAATTAAGTAGCAGCTCGGAGTTTGGATTTGTGCCCGATAGATGGCAATAGGCTCGCCCCCTATTACTTACCGACCGAAATTTAAAACATACCGGCGTAATGTGGGTGTACATTAGTAGACCTCTGCAATATGAAATTTCAAATTTTCAAAATATTAATGGAACTGTGTTTGATGTGCGTTAGTATTTCTTTCTTACAGTTCAATTATATATTCTGATTTACTTGTATTTATAAAAATAGAGTGCAAATTAAAACAATAACCTTGACCGCGGGTTTTTTTTGACATTTAAACTTACGGTAGTAATTTCTAACATATTAATAGCAAAATATTCAAATAAAACTAAGATATTCAAAGTGTTATTCTATTCAAATTGATTAATATTCATATTCGATTCGAACTTGGACTCAATTTGCGTTAACGATACATGTGAAATCTTTATTCATTACATATTTAAATAATTTATTGACGATATAGGCTGTTAAACAAATTGCTCGGTCGGTTATTCGATACTTGCCGACTATTAAATCGACTATTTGCTAATAGCTAACTTATAGAAATAATAATTTACAAATTTCGTATACTTACGCAAATATTAGACATTGAAATAAACTACTTCTTATGGATTTTATATTATTTGTAATTATTGTATGTTGACTTTACGACTAAAGGACATAGTCAGCTCGTTCCTTGTGAATCGGATTGTCAATAATCAACAATTATGTAGGGCTGTTACTGTTAGTAATTATAACATCAAGACAAGCAACACCTCAGTCTTCCTGTACCCATTGATGCCGTAAAGGATTCGAAACGTCGAGATAAAATAATATCAATATATACCGCCATAAAATCCGTAAAAGTAGTATAATTTAAAAAATAAAACAATGATAATAATTTGTTCTTTTAAGAATTTGATGTGGCTTTTCGATTCTGTTCTTTATTTTGTATAGCACCTGTTTTTATTCTTTCAATTATAGCTATCAACGACATTTAACTCAGTCAGATGTGAGCAAATTACGAACCATTTAATAAAACAGGTAAAAGGAAAATCGCAACGCAGAACAAGGTTTTATACAAAGCATTCGACACAGATGATCACATCTTATTTGTTGATACTGGTCGACTTATACCTTTTATATAACATAAACAAGTATTGTGAGATAAAACAGTCACTGTACTTGAGTTCTATTCAAGAGACGAAGGTGTCACAAATATAGTACATACTATACTAGATATAACAATGGAATATCATACAATTGTTATGCTGGTAATACATATTATCATCTGTCCTAGATGGCTTCTCAGTACAATACAAAATAATATGCTTAACTATACAACATTGCAATAAATACAAGATGAAACTCTTTAAATATTTACTACACTTCTACACTTTCTGGTAGCTGTTGCTTGATACAATTCAATCAACACTTATTTCTTGGCTACACGGATTTAGTTGAATATTGATTCTTTGACAAATAGTTAATCTATTTTTGGATACTTTTTTCGAGATTTGCCCTAAACAGTGGAGTCAATATACTGTTAAGTCATAGGTTCATCGTGTCTCAACCCAGGGCCTACGACTTTTTGATGTGCGTATGCCATTGTATATACATTGAAGGACAACACCGTGAGAAAGCCTACATGGTTTATCGCATGACAAAATGCTGTTATAAAATCTGTACAATGTAGTTTATTACAATATATTATTATGTATATATTTACAGTACATCCCAAAACGTTCACAACAAGTTAATTAAATATACACAAGTTACTGCTAGAGCTACATATAAATTGTAGAAAGACAATCACTACATTACACTAAATGATTAATGAGTAGTTTACATAGGTATCTCGTCTGTTAACCATCATGTTTTTACCTTTGAAAACTGTTATTAAAACTGTCATCTTTAAGAAATATATTACATTTAACACAACTGTAACCGCAAGTGGTAAATTAACTCTAAGATAAATAAGGTACACGTGTATATATTTTCCCATTTATTTAAAATGGACATTGTACATGCAACCGAGATGTTTTTGCATGAAATTATGACACCTTTAAGGAAAAACAAACATTGAAAATAAAAACTTTAGTATAAAGTGACTTCAACCTTCAAATGTCAGTCGGTCACTGGTTATTGGAAGAATTCCAGCACCCATGCACTCATTGCTAATTCATGCAATATGCGGCGTCCCGCAAGGTCGTATACTGGGACCATCACGTACGCAGAATCAAACATGGCTTGGCTTGTTATTTTTTTTGGCTTAAATTCTTAGTCTGTTTTTGAAATAAAACTATTTTTCACGTATTTTATCGCGGTAATATTATATATCTACACCATGAATGTAAAAAGTAATTTTGTTTCTTTGTCCTATATTTGTGTAAGTGTAAGAATTCAATACGTTACTTTATTTTTGTTACCTATTAAACTGAGTTCTGTTGATTTTATTAGATGGGATTTTCCTAATCTCTAATTAAAATTATAATAAGCATTCGCGACCTTCACTCAAGTATATTCCTATTATTATTGAAATATATTCTGCGCTAAGACTAAGTAACCTTCAAGATTATAGTTACATTTTATTCATACCTTAGCTAAGAAATGGAATGCAAGATTGTGATGATGGTAATAACTTAACAGTGGCTAGAAATAAGTTACTTATTTAATTCCATGTTTAATTTGCAATAGGAATTTAAATAGCGACTATTTATTTGATAAATATCTAAGTTACATTAAACAAAGAAACAGATATTCATCAGTTTATACATAATTCTTCTACTTTAACTATAGCGGTAATTATGCAGCAACATTTTATTACCTCAAAGATACATTAGAAACCAGAAATTCAGGTGTTCAAATGTCTTTAAACCTCAGTTAGTTGGCTAGTACATTCCTGATGAAAGGTCATAACCCCACCACACCTTGATTCCAGCTTCATAGTATTATTATCTGCGATCATTCATGTGTTTATAGTATAAAAAGAGTTAAACAAACATTGGTAACCGCGTACACACCTTTAACCAAATAAAAATCTTTTCCCTTTGGGAATAAAATTCATAATCGCTTGTTTGACGGGAGTATAAACATAACTATCAGATGTGAATATGGGTGCTATAAAAGCCTGCGACGTTGTTGGCATTAAAATGACATCACCTGCCTCATCCAACGCTTCTTACAGTCACAATGGTGTACATGGTTATTAAATATGAACAGAATATCCACACGATACAAACTTAGCTACTGCGTTTTATGTACTTTAAATCTTGGAAAGTAATTCTCTATTTCATTATCAAGCACCAGCAATAGACGGTGGGAAATACTTGTACCTACCTTTCTGATGCTATTTTATTGAAGTACTATCAAAAATAATACACGCCAAATCTTTGTATACTTGTTTTTTTTTCTATAGCTATTCCATTATATTGTTTCCTCTGTCACTTGCGTCGTCTTTTCTTAATTCTTACCAACTTTGTTGTCATTTTTATTACAAAAAGGACCAGATTAAAGGATCCACCAGTATTACAGAATCTAGTAAGCGGGTGAAGATCTGTGATTTTTGTATTGAATAAGGTACCTAAAAGGTGTTATTGTATTTAACTTCTGCACTTTAAAATACATAGCGACGTGATGGTGGATATGGCATCCGACTCGATTACACATGCATAACGCGTGTCGTATTGAATATTGTATGCTTGCGTTTATCTGTGTGTGTATGTGAATGGATACTTGCTTTCTTGTCAGTGTTAGCTTGTGTACGATTATTTTTATAGAGTTGTGTTGCGACTATGCCGAGACTGGTTAAGACTGAATACATTGGTGTCTTTTTTTGGGACAAACCCGCTACAATAAGTCCCTACTACTAGTAATTACTTTGATCTCTATACACTTGTACAAAGATCTACAAATTGGCGAAAATGTAAATAAACCAACGCAACGTTTTAAGATTCCAAATCTGTCAAATCGTTCTCCGACAAGATTTTACTTCGACAGACCTTTGCAGGTCGTCGGCGATTGTTCGATGATGAATAAATTAAAAGAGCTGTATAAATGCAGTACTTGCAACAAATTATCACGTTCTTTACAAGTGATTATGATCATTATGTCTATTTATAATTAGACCTTGGCTCATCACGATCCGCACATTAAATTGTAAATTACTTTTGACTGGTTTGATTGAAAAATACGATTGATTATTTATAACTAGCAGCTTTTCATTCAACTGTATTCTTCTGATATTAGTATAACAAACATTGTAAACGAAGACAATTAATTCTACAATTTTTATTTTTTTACCACATGTAGGACTTACAGCTAAATAGTTATTTAAAAGAGTATCTATGGATTTTCTTGCCAGCTATTTTTCACAAGACATTCTATTTGGAATCGTGCAACTAGTTTTGATGACTCAAAAGTGCCTGTAATATTAGTTCTAATTGAAATAAAATAGAATTCTTGAAAACCTTCATACAACTGGAACTCCTGTGTTTGAACTTGCCAACACAACTACAACATGCAAAAACACCCAATAGGCCTACCTGCTAATATAATATCTGCTCTGTGCAGGATGCTATACCGCAAAATGCAGCACACACTACACAATCACATTATGATCAAGTTTAAGATGATTAGAGAGAGATGTGACTACAGGTCCAATAGCTGCGTCCCTTTCTCTTCACCTAAAATTATTATCGCTTCAATACATTTGACCGGTATCAGATTTCACTACGACGTTTACTTCGCTTCACTACTTCATAAATATTTACTTCCGTTTATACAAAAAATAATATTTACCTACCAAAAAATACTTTGGCGTTGTGTTTAACGAATTAATATTTTTGTTACAGGTAACAGGCTTCCTACTCGGATACAGACCGGTTTCACCGTTCAAATAGCAGTCAAAGAAACAGTAATGATCGTATGTAATTAAAAAACAAAACAGTGCTATGTGGCATTGAGGTAATTTGTACTAGAGACTGTGCACGCTACCACTGAATATGTTTCTAGAAAAGTACACAAGTATAGTAATAGTAACTGCCTCCTTGGTTTAGTGGTCGTACAGTGCCGAGCAAGAGATCCTGGGTTCGATTCCCAGGTCGAGCAGTGTTATTGGGTTTTTCTGTAAAATTCTCAGTTCGCAGCTCGGAGTTTGGATTCGTGCCCGGTTAATGGCAATAGGCTCGCCTCCTATTAAATGGGACCTAAAACATACAGGCGACAATTGCGTATTTATAAAATACGCATGCGTAATTTATATATACGCAATTTTACGTATTTATAAACTACATTATGTAGATCTTATTCAAACTTTCCCCTTTCTAGAATTGAATTGTTTAAGTTGCTACTACCTATGCTTAAAGCATAGTATAATAATTATTACACTATGCTTAAAGTATTTTTTTGCGTTTGCTCGAGCTTAATGACTCAATATTGCATAGGACTACCTTACATTATAGGATTCGTGTAATACAGGATGTAAATAATAAATGGAATAAACGGAAAGAGAACTCGTTGTGCGAACGACCAGCGCGGACGTTAGCTCATATGTCGAAGATAATATCAAAAGTGCTGTAAAAACAATATACATAGATAATTAAAACAAATAGAAATTGATATATTTTAATATATCTGGATATTATGACATACCGCCATCTAATTCCGAATAATTTGACGACCCGATTAGCCCAGCGGTAGTTAACGCTGCCTTCTGTGATAGGGGTCCCGGGTTCGAATCCCGGTAGGGACAAATGTTTGTGTGATGAGCATAAATATTTGTATCCGAGTCATGGATGTATTTATGTATAATATGTATGTATTTACAAACAAAAAGTATATATGTAGTATATCAAATTATCAACCTTCTATTATCCGTAACACAAGCCTCGTTGCTTACCACGGAACTAGAGGGCGCTGTGTCATAATGTCCAGAGATATTTATTTATTTATTTAATTCCGAGGTGAGCAAAGATTATAAAACCATAAGTACTCGTTTGAGCTGAACAACGAGGCATTTCCAATCCATTATCCATGACATGACTGACTCAGTTCAAATGTCACTTGTCCCATTTGCCCCTACCGGGATTCGAACCCAGCACTCTTAGCGCAGTAGGCAGCCTTTAATAGTCAAATTTTATCGAGGTATATTAATATTAGTTTTATTTCAATGTCTATTATTCGCGTGTGTAAGTGTAAGAAATAAGAAAATATACTTAAATAAGTATATCCAATACTCAAATGAAATTCGAAAAAAGAACACAATTTTTAACTGGCCGGCATTAATCGTGTCGTTCTAAAGCGTATAATAGGGCAGAGACAAACAAACCATCTTTAATTAAACCGCCGATTGTTTTCAATCAACGTGACACTGACTTATGTGTTACTCATCCTTGTACCTACCTCCTTCGTGGAATGTTTTTTTTATATGGGAAAGTACCTAGTAAAATCATACCATCACGTCAGTCGTCACTGAAGGGTTAAGCAGAAGTTTATTAGATGTACACCCACATTTCGCCGGTAAAATTTTTAGGTCCTATGTAATAGGAGGCGAGCCTATTGCCATCAACCAAAACAAATCCAAACTCCGAGCTTAGCGATTTTTTTTTTTATCTTTTAAAAAACGTTGCCCCACACTAGGATTTTCTCCTGTGTCGTGGGTGCGTTTACAAACATAAATTTTCACATACACAAACGCCCAGACCCGTAACAACTACCTGTACACTTACAAATATTTGTTCCGTGCGGGGATCGAACCCGCAACCCGTATCGCACAAGTCGATCGCTCAGCCACTGCGACAATCAGGTCGTCAAAATTCAAAAAAAGTCAAAATTTCGTAGATAAAACCAATAATACATTGCATCTACCTTGGTTATTGAGCTCAGGACCTTTTGCTCAACAGTCGCATTTTTCAACCACTAGACCAACGAGGCGGTATGAGAAAGTCTAGTACAAAATGATTTAAACCTTTCCATTATGTAATAAGTATGTTTAATACATTAGATATACACGTCATGCACGGGAACGGATGCCGTCGGGACTGGTCGGCTTATACATGATATTGAATCCAGAAGGGTTTTTTTCTCTATTGGAAGGCAATTAATTATTTATTGAAGTAATATTTTACATTCGAAATGCAACATTATCATATTGGCATATCAATCGACTGATTTCAAAGCCATTTTTTTATGGAAATTTTAAATATTTTTGCAACATGCAATTAGTATTAACAACTTAATTAAAAGTATGTGTAATATTGATCAAAAGGACACTTTCACATCATTAGTCAGTAACTTTTAGTATTTTAGCATGACTCTGTAGTCATGCTGTCATAAATTTCTCTATATTGAAGCACAGGCTTCAATATAGAAATTTGTTCAATGAATGATTTCGCAAGACGCAAATATAATAAATGTCATCATGGTAAATATTGAATATATTTAATTAATTATATAAAACGTTAACTCATTTATTCTAATAATCAAATTTAGAACTCAATTTCAACCCAATCTGTATTGACGACCATAGACTACTTACATATCGAAATTTAATTGATACAATTACATCCGAATCGAAAATCGATAATAATCGATTTCCTGTCTAGTTTACTAGTCTGTCTTATATATTGTACTTGTATTAGACTTTGATAGTTCTGCTTGACCCCCAGTTAACTAGCGTGAAGTTAGTGTCAAGGTTAACACTTAACCTTGTAGAGTAGTATTGAGACAATTATATTTAATTGATTTTTATTCGAGGCTCTCGATTAACGAACCTATTCAAATAGAGTTGTATAATTTATCCGAAATAGTTATTTTTTAATAGATACTTGCACTTGATATTTTTTCAATTAAAATAATTATTTATATGAATTCTGAAGGTAAGGTGTGGTTTTTCAATAATAACGGAGTTGTTATCTTGATCAGAATAATAGTGAAAAAATAATAGAACAATCATTTTTTAAATTTCAAATCTAATTTAGATAGGCAAATGAGATTAGTTCAAGTCCAAAGCTCAGCATGAATACCTGTAGCTACACAACGGTAGATTATCTAATACATAACCTGAAAGCAGAACTAAAAAAGAAAGAGAAAAAAAATAGTTCGCGGCTTTTCACAAACTAAACCGCAATGGTATTGAAATCATTCAAGTCAGCCAGCGTCACATGCCGTATCGAATTTATTACTCAACCATAGACAATTACTTAACATTCCCGCCATTACGAGTCAGCTGTCAAACCAAGATGGCGACGGCCGTGAGATATGGCAACCGGTTCGTTCGATTGATACTTGAATAGCTACAATAGGAGTCGTGTTGGCACATTAAGTTGCATTTAGTTCATTGATTTGCCTTACAATTACAACGCAATGGTTGTATGTTCATGAGCGAATTTTTATTAAGGTGTTGACGCCTGGATTTTACTTTCATCTTCTGATTAGGTTCTATTATACATTTCAAATAGGGAAGGGTTAGGCACAGGTGTACTCATTTTTGGACCCATGTAATAGAGGGCAAGCCTATTGCCATCAACCGAGCACGAATCCAAACTCCGAGCTTACGAGAATATCATATAAAAACCTAATAATACCTTGCCCGACCTGGGAAACAAACATCACAATCGGAAATCTATATTTGTGCTCCAGTTACGGTATCAGAGGATATCATCATCCACCGATTATTGTCCCACTGCTGGGCACGAATCTCCTCGCATTTGAGAAGGATTAGGCTATAAGTCCACCACGCTAGCCTACTGGGGGTTAACGGACTCCACTGTTTGAGCATGTGATAAATACGAACATAACTTCCGAATAGTCATTGGTGCGTGCCTTGGGTTTGATCTCTTGCCGTTTGACATCTCAGCCAACTGGGCACACCACTAGGCTACCACAGGTCAGAGGATATTCTGTACCATAAACTTACGCGAATATAAGGCAAATAAATAAAACTACTTGTAACCTTTGTACAGTCTGCCCGTGACCATAGACTGCTGCACAGGATGCGAAACATCCGCAATATCAATAAAATTCGTTAAAAAGTACATAAGTTTTATTTCCAAATCTGAAGATAGACGTAGAGAAGGTAAAGAAACGTTCTCGATTGCTAACAATCCATAGCTCTCGCTGTATTTTTACTTATTGATATAACATTATTGCTATTACCTAGCTACATTGTTAGATGTCATAATAGACTGTTACGCGCCATGCAAAAATATATTAAAATGTATTGTATCATGTAACTTTTGCAATAGTTACCGAGAAATGTTGGTTTCTGTTTGTAAAAATGGAAATTGATTGTATAATTCAACTTGTAAAATAATCAATTTTTATCTGTTCTAAAAAATGCAATTCGGTTTCAATTAAGATTACTTTTAGAGATTCTTAGTTTCTTATCTGTTTAATAGTTCTCTCCCATGCAAACTGGCGGGTCTCTTTTTGGCGCCAAATGGAAATGTAGAATGAACTCACTATTATCGATAGGTAAATGCCAAACAAACATAATAATTATATTCTGCATTTGTTGATGATAAATGAGGAACAGAACATATTAGTAGCTTCTTACCACCTCTAAGCCTCTAATCCACTTTCCCAAAAACTGTTAGTTACCAAATTTCACTTTTTAGGCGAGTGAAAGCACTATATTGAAGGCCTGCTTAAAATCGAGTAGCGTATGCATATTCCGCCGTAATATAGATAAGAAAACTAACTGTACCTTGTATGTTTACCTAAGGATCGGCTTGTAACTTTAGTCATGATATTATCACCTTTTGTAACGCCTCGGTCTTCTATTGTTTACATTGATAAAGAGGTAATCCTTTCAGGAAACGCGTGGACCTCAATGCCTTTATAGGTGGTAAGGATTAGTCCAGTTTAAGTAACTTTCCAGCTTTGTTGGTTCATAAGCTTATTTAGATGAGGGTTAGACTGGGGTTCAATCAGATATAATAGTTAATTCGCAATTATATCTTATTAATTTGTATCTATGGTGCTTGGAAATCGCCCATTCCAGTTGTAAACACATGCCGCTTTGAAACTGTTCTATCTGTGTGTTGAAGAATAAAACAGAACGTAGATAATATATGTTCATTGCAGCACAATCGGAAAATTTGGTGTTAGGTAACTCTTTGAACACTTAATATTATGGACATAAGATCCGTAAATAACCTACCGTTAATTTGCTGTAAATTGTACCTGAATAAAGTCACGATTTGTATCCTATTTTATTACTGTCAATCTGTCACAAAAACTTAACTAACGGTTCAGTGAAATATCTTGTCAATGAATCCATTTTTGCAGGATTTATGACGTGATTTATAAAATGATGATGGTGATGATGATCCCGTTGCTATATTTCTTTTTATGATCATGGATTACGTGCGAAGCTGTATTATTCGTATTTTATCCGGCTGGTATAGTTCGATCGCTAGTTCAAGCAAAATTATATTTGCTTTTTCTTTAAACAAATTTTTAGCAGCATCTCCGTGTTAAATCTGTGCCCAGTTGAAGGTTATATAAGACTTGCTTAAGCTCTCAACATGTCCTAAACCCAAACTCCTCGAAGTTTTATGTTTCTTACCAATTTTTCAGTAATTGCTTACCTTAAACCAGCTCTAAAGGAGAGGGCTCAAAACGATCACTCAAATCATCCAGAGATTCTAAAAGACTAAACCTTAAAAGTTTACTTTTAGGTATGTGTTGCTTTGAATAGAAACCTTATGCTTCTTACACAAGTCCGCCATTTATCAACCAATCAATCTTCTTGCAAATCAGGTGTACATTTTAAGTGTCGCGCTTAAAACCAATTGTTCAAAGGTTTTTTTATGAGATTTGTGACTTCATTTGTGTTGGCATGATCTAATATTATACGATATTCTCACGAGATAACGTCATTATAGTTAATGTAAAAAAGGAGGTACCTACCTTATGTTTTTATTACATAACAGTAAGGTATTTGGGAAATGGTTATGATTCGTACTCTGTAATTGCTGTGGTAGCCTAGTGGTGAGACCAGTGGACTGAGATGTCAAAGGTCTCGAGTTCAAACCTAAGGCACGCACCACTGACTTTTCGGAAGTTATATGCGTATTCATCACATGCTCAAACGGTGAAGGAAAACATCGTGAGGAAACCTGCATGCTTGAGAGATTTTCTCGATGGCATGTGAAGTCTAGCAACCCGCAGTAGGCTAGCGTGGTGGACTAAATCTTAATCCCTCTCAAATGAAAGGAGACCCGTGCCCAGCAGTGGGACACTAATGGATTGATGATGGTACCACTGTAGTAAGTAATCATCATTGTACCCCAGTCTAAACCTTCACTAATATAGGCGTGACAACATACCATATGTTGTTAGATAAAAACAACTTCATTGAAGAATTTAGTAATACATGAATGGGCCTTGATATATCCAACTACTTATTACGTTTACAAGCCTATAGACGACCTTATTTTATTTTTCACTCACCATAAAACCATGATAATAAACATTACAGTTGATAATATTTCGTATGCGGCGACGTGAATACCGTTTCGCGTAACATTGTTTTCCTTAAATAAACATGGACAGGCCGTTTGGTGACCTGTTCCACTCCTTCAGGAACCGGTTCCGATGTTAAATGTAACCAGTTCGTATGTTAAATGGAACCTGTTCCGATACTAAGGGTGGCCTTTTACGGAACAGATACTTTTACACGAAAATACTTTGACAAATGATTGACATTGTTAAACTAGTCGGCCCGTGAACACGGATAATAGTTTTTACTTGGATGTTGTTAATGACTCGAAATGTAGGGATTATATAATGTCAATATACAATGGATATCTTTATCAATATTACAAGCCAAGAGAAGGTATTTCAGTTATATGCCATGAACTTTTATCAACTCAAATAGCAAGGTGTTCTTTTTTTACTAAGGTCGGGGTAACTTACTTTTTCTTTAGGTTTGTCAAGCCGTTTTTAATTGTATTTCTTGTTACGTGAAAAGTGACTGATTTTGAAATAAAACAATTTTACGGATTTTACCAGGTCATGTTGTTTAAATTAAACTGTCACAATAGAAGTATTTCTGTAAAATAAACCACCGCTTTTTATGAACCATGACATGGCAATAAAAAAAATGTGGTATCGGATTCGGTTAGCGCGCAAACCGCAGAACAGCTTTTACGTACTGGGTAGCAGGAATCACTCCCAAGAGTACCTGTAGGATTCTCAACTTTGTCTTATGCTCGAGGGTGGAACTGGCTAATGCCATAATAGCGCTTCACCCACTCTTAGATACCCGCGACGTTGAAACTGAAGTTGGATCTCTCAGCAGTTTTAATCGCTCATAACACTGTCACTCCTTTGCACCTGAGATTGTTCTCATCAGTACTACCATAGTGCTACTAAAGACTAGCTGAGGTTGTTGCCCCATTTCACATTAAAGCCCAAACGCTCTTCAAAGAGCCTTAGAAAAACTGAACGCCTGTTTCGAAATGACTTTCATTGACCTGCTTCAGTAAATATGGGGAAATTGATCAAGGTCTTTATTTTTATTTCTCCAAACGTCCTACATGTTTGCAAACACTTAATGATAATTTACCCATTTACTTTTGGAAAATCACATTAAAAGGCAAATAACTTGATCCTAAAACTACCAGTATCTCACTACCACCCCTTAAAAGTTCTTTTGTGTTCTTTTATTTTTCAATTTAAATTGACAAAATTAATTGCGTAAATGAAAGATGACGTTAACAACAATGTTCTAATTGATATATCATTCAAGTCAAGTTATTTTGTACCGACAATAGTTAGCACGAATTGCAGTTCCAATTATGCAATTAGAGTCTTCGTTCTTCCGTCAGTAATTATTAAAGCAAATGGGACTTTAAGTCGTGTGTGTTGAAGAGCATTTTGCTAGTAACGTAACTGAGATGATGGGTAACATAGAGGTATGAATGTATACAAAATTGTTTTTTTTGCAGGAGTGTCAATGAATTTGTACTTGGGTGGACGCTTATGTCAAGCGTGACATATATCTTTTGTTTTTGTTGCATTCCAAATTCCGTGTTAACATTGAAACATCTAATAACGTTAGATGTTGTTTGAGCTTTTTTAAGGTTAGATGGACCAGATAAGTCAGTTTCGTAATAACAGTTCATTATTTTAATGACAAGATAACATTGAAAAACAAATGTAATTCGAACCAAAAAATATTCCAGAATACACTATCAGACAATCATAAAAACCATATTATTTACGTTACACTTCAAATTCACAATATACAACACCGCGACCCTATTTCTTAAAATTTTCCTTTTACGGGTCTGCTGGAAGAGATAACACTAGAAAATTAATTAGAAATAATAGTCACTTTGTTCTTATTGTTGTTATTTTACTATTATTTTTGTTTTAATTTGTTTATGTGTACATAATTTGCTAAAAATAATAAAGCAAATGAGTAGGAGTCGATGTCATATCCATACTTAATCCTTCCTAACTTCATGTCAGTAGGATTTCACATTCATTTTTTCCCAACCAACAATCATATCTTATTTGAAGCGGAGAGGCTACCAGTATGAGATGTTCTTCCGCAATTAGTATCGTGTTGATATGAATTACCGCGTTCCTCGAGGCTCAGACATTATCTAGATCGGTAACTGTGTCGTCATTTGTTTCGTGATTAACGGGTTGATTAAGTATTGGCATTCATAATAATAAATAATAGGTATATATTGGAGGTTCAAATATTTGTTTGTTCTAAAGTTTTAAATATCATCAGTTACACTATACCGTTCATTAAGTATGGCTCCTCAGTTCAGAGCTAGCAGTACCTAGTATGACTGTATGACGAAGACGATGACCCGATCTATCGGCTCACACTTTCGCCACATTGTTACTTGGTTAGTTTAAACACTATACGAAAGCCTCTCTCGAGTGAAGATGAGTTTCTTAAAGCTTAAACACGATGCTTTCGTAGTTTCACCTATAAGGACTTATATAGAGAGTTGTTTTTAGATTGGACAACAGTAAACTTCATTAACAAAAACAAATTAAATATACTATCACGCCTGTCTTCCCCGAAGGGTTAGGCAGAAGTGTATTAATGGACATCACATTTTGGTATGTTTTTAATTATATATTATGTATCGCTTAAAATTTTCTTAGCGATTACAACATGATAGACTAGAATATTATATTTTACAAATAAAGAAACACTAGTAAACTTATCATAAAAAATATATACATATAATACTTTACTCTGATGACCAACAGCGCCTACAGCATTTTCACTGGTCCGCTTAAATTTTTTCTTAAATGGCATTTATTTTAGTTACGTCTTTGCACTGAACATCAATCACTGCGAGGCATTCAAAGGTGACTTCACACCATTGTCATGGTACCTACCTACCTATATCCTTGTGTGAATCAGGAGTGATGGATGTCGCAACACAATCATTCTAATCTTCATTGTATGCAGACTTCTTTTTGGATGGGCCTTTTTGAGTTTGCAGTGACGTACGTTTGCAAATGTGTAGAATCGAAATTTAATTATATCTATATTTAAACCAAATTTACAAAAAAAAACTTATCCAAGATATTATATTCTATGATAAATAATACCTATGATAAATAATAAAAATAAAATAGGTCTAACTAATAAGTTACTACAGTTTTCAACTTTATCTGAATGCGTTTTAACTTTATTTAAAAAATGTGATATCTTGGAAACAGTTCTTAGATTAGAAAAAGAAGATATGTTAGCCCTATTTAACTTAATGTATTTGTTTATGGTATGATTGCGTGTCCGTTTAGGTCATTGACTTGTAATTCATAGGGTAGAGTCAATGTTATCCAAAATTAGTTATATCTAAAGATAATAAATAATAATTAAAAATAATAAACGGACATACATTTTTATTAACAAGAATAAAGACGTCTACAAACACTCTTCGACGATATAAGGCCTCTAAAACATTGAATTCTTATACTTAGGGACTTAATTTCGAAATGTGAATTTATAATATGATTCTTTTCGATGTCAAATAAATATAATTTGACATCGAAAAGAATCATATTATAAATTCACATTCCGAAATTAAGTCCCTAAGTATAAGACTTCACGCATGCCAATTGTTTTAACCGGACCACCCGTTGAGTCCATAATTTTGGCAACGTGACTCCAGAGGCCATTTAGTCAGCCAATTCTTCGTGACCTGCATATACCAACATTACATACAATTATGCATTGATTTTATATTGTGAGTTGAATTTCTACTAACAGCGACGTTAGTAGCCTCTATAATTTAACGCCTCTGCCTTCTCGCTGCGATATTTAAAAAAACTAAACGTCACATTTTCGTAATGACAGTTTGACTTTTCAATGTTACTGTATGCATGATTTTTAATTGCGAAATTATTGAAATGAGGTCTTGTCTGGGAAGTAGGAGATTTGTAATAATTGTATCATTTGCATATTTTTACTTTTTACATAGATATTAGACTGTAACTCTTCTAATAAATATATAAACGACTTTAAAAATCACGTTTTATTTATTAATCAACTTTTACTTATTATTAGCTTCTGCCCGCGACTTCGTCTGCTTAGAATATCTAACCCACATTTCGCTCCCTTAAAAGACGATTGCCGGAATTAAACCTATCCTATATCCTTCCCTGGGACTCCCAACTATCTCTATTACAAATACATATCTAAATCAGTTCAGCGGCTTAACCGTGAAGAGGTAATTGACAGACGGACAGACATACATTTGTCATAGGTATTAGTATGGATAACTTACCAACTTAGTATTTATGATGTCGTTAACCTGGTGTTTGGTAATAACATCAAGTTTATGCAACTGATGCTTTGAAAGTGTCATTTAAAATGTAAGACGTGCAGATAACTTCCATTTCTAAAAGTAAACAAAAACCATTAATTTCTCACGATGTCCTCTACTCGCGGATGTTACAAAACCACAACATCCAACTTAGCCAGTCCGTCTGTCAACAAGTCTCTTCCATTACCATACGTTGCAAGACTTCTAAGACTAGCTGAATGTCGATACATTGTCTAACCTTGTTATGTCGCCACACTATTGTTGTAGCGAAGCGCCCACGCAAAGAGCTTGATGACGTTCGCTGTCAAAGAACTGTCAAAAATTATGACGTAAGATTAGCGAGTGTGTGTTGTTTTGGTTAATTATATTGTAAAAAAATACTCATCTTTTTAGAAAGATGATCTCATAATTATCTTATGAGTGGTCCCTGGGCCATTTGTTAAACTGTGCATCATCATAGTTTATCGTCATATCATCTCATGGCTAGACACGGGTTACACCCTAAATATGAATTATATTAGGCACTAGACAAGTCTAGAACGGATAAAACTGGTAAACTTCACAGGCCATCTAGACAAATCTCAGGCATGCAGGCAGGTTTCCTCACGATGTTTTCATTTACCATATGAGCGTATGATAAACTGTCATATCTGCTACATTATTATTTTCAAACTGTATTTGTAAAGAGAACATTACTCACTTCGAAAGTAACACAATCTATTGAAGTTGAAGTAGAGGAAATTGATAATTAATACATTGTTCAGTTCAAAAGACAAACATTAGTTACACCGACGACGACGGTAATATTTTATTTCAGTTCGAGACACATGTATGTAGTTATGTAGCGTTAGTTTTTATAATTGAAACCCTGTTCGTGTAATATATTCACGACGGCGACGTTTCATTGTGGACTGACAGTGAGAGCACCTATGTGCAAATTAGTTACATTTACCGACTAATTTGAATGCAAGCTGCATTGTTAAATTACTGCTTATAACCTCCGTATTGCTATGCTGCGAGTGACGTCATCAAGTTACGTCATTAGTTAGGTATGTTCGAATTTTAAAACGTCTTTCAATTCCTGGAAAAATATTATGGCCTTTGAAATGACAGACAAGGCACAATTATTTAACGCCACTGCCTCGCCGCTCAATACGCGTATAAAAAAAAATTACCATCATACTTTTGTAAAATTGGGGTCCGAGAACTCAACGCATAACTCATACAGGAATTTTAAATATAGAATTTAGTGTGTTTAAATTTTAGGAGTACCAGAAATAATTGCTACTTAATTTAACCTTTTACACGATTTAAATATTTAATGTCATAGATCCCGTACTCACATTACTAGTTAATTAAAAATTTGTTTCTATGTTGATACCTGAAGCAATAGTACAAAGAATGAAAAGCCTAATTACCATAGAGAATACCGCGTCATTATTACCGTTTCTCATTAGCCCAGATGTCGCTAGTGCGGCAAAACAAAGAAAAAAAAAATGTTCCGATTGATTAGAAACGAACACGTGATTACTTTTTGTTTGTTGTTTACGTGTAACTAACAAGCCTTTGTAGCTTTGTACATGTTTGTCGATGCGATATCATTTTTTATGAACGTAGTTTTTGTTTATTTATCTACATAAATAATCTAGTTAATTATTTCTGTATCTAACACCAAAAGGCAAAAGTGGTATGCGGGCATCGTAGTGTGTGGCTTTCTGTAGTTTCAGCCTAACCCCATAACACCCATGGCTGAAAAAAAAACCCAATTCTGTTACGTCTTGTGTCCCCGCAGAATCCCTACTCCTAAATTATGGCCATCGTGCTGATGGTCTACCTAGAAGTTGTCTGTCCTCCTTTTGTTTATCATTCATCATTAAGAATAAATATATGACTATTGCACTTCGATAATTAAACGAATATTAGTTCGGAATCACATTTTGCAAACGATCACTTGCGAATGTCGCGTATAAGTAGTAAAACTTTAATCTTAAAAAAAATATGTCTAGCCTGTATTTTAGAAACAAGAGCATAATCACAATGGGATTAAAATATGTTTTCTTTTGCAATTCATTTATCATCAAGACATCGATATTATGAGAAAAACACTTCATGTCTTCGGCTTTCAAAGAAAACAATAATTGGCGGGAATTGAAACTACGACTTCAAGATCATATATAAATAGAGCAAAAACACTAGTGTTGTGAAAGTGTCGACCCACTTCCTACATCCGATGACGATCGAAAGCAAAAGTCGATATAATTACGTGTGAATTAACTGCTAGCGCTGTGCAACCTGTCATTTGTCGCGCGCGAAAAGGCTGAATATAGTATTGTCAGTGCTTAAATTCACTTTTTAAGAATTTTGCGCGGGTAACGAACAAAACAGTCACAAAAATATTTATTGAAATATTATTTACAATTTACTACATTTCAAAAGTAAGAGATCACACAACGTGATGGTATTGTAATAATAATAAATTAAATAACAAATTAAAATATTCGTTTTGTTTTAATGAGTGAAGTAGCTGGCCTAGGTCATTGACCGCGAAGTTTTTTACGAAAGGCGCGCGCATAACCATTCGAATAAATAAAATAAATGTAGGCCATACTCATGGCTCGCATTATTTATTGACGCTAAGAAAACTTTGGCAATAAATCACAATTAACTCTGAGTAATCATTGAATAAATCTCTTATTAACTACAACACGTATCTGTTGAATCTTTATCATTCATATCAATCTTCCGCGACCTTATTCCACCATAGCGTGCGATCGACTAATTAATGAATTGTAAACGCTTGCGTTTATCCTCTCGTGCGTACGCGGCCTTATGATTTCACTCAGTGAAAACTAGGCTGTATCGTTAATCTCGAATACAGAAGTCCCACGACATGACACAACACTACGAACGAATGACATACATAAACATGAACGAATGAATGGTTTGAAGAGCGTTAAAGTTGACGATGAGTAACATATTGTAAGAATTCTTGTCAAAAGGCAATTTAAAGGGCTATTTATTTTGGATACATATGGTGGTAAAGAACCATACGCCGTGAGTAGTTTGTTGTAAACCTCTTACTGCGGGCATAGTAATTTCTACAGCATATTTACTTGAATTTGTGTTACTTTGAGAATTAGAGTTTGAAAGAGTATTTATTCCATCTTAGTCTCACCCATCCCTCTGTCATTTCCCAAAGTAATGTGAGGTTTAAAAAAACTGAAGTCAACAATAAAAAGAGTATATATCAGAGTCATTCTTCTTACCTCTTAATGTTGAGGTGTGCAGACGCAACGTAACTATGCACTTATCTACACTATTTCAACAAGTAATTGCCATTAACTGCAGTTGTAAGAAAAAACGTTAAGCCGCTCATAATCTTGCGCAAGATGCCATGACAATACACACAATGTGGGTTACTGTTCTGTTATGCATTCAATATGGCGCTCATGGCAGTATGCATCAATAACAGCGAAAAACGTACCTAGAAAAAAAGAAAATAGTATCTAATTTTCATTGACAGTCTTGAATAATTTTGCTGGCGAGTTTGTTGCCCTGCCCCGCTTCTTCTTCCCAGCAAAAAACACTAAGAACCGGTGAAGAGTGGGCGTTTTTGGGGGCTGTCTTTATTGTCGACACTCAAAAAGAGGCCATTTAAATTTGGCGTACTTTTAATAAATGATATTTTGGCGTTTTGACTTTGAATTGGACAACAATGGCTTCGAAGTATGTGCACCACTTGGAACCCTCTTTCTAGCGCATCATCAGAAAAATGGATTCAGTACTTATACTATTACATGAAATGCAATAAGGGCTATACTTGTTTTGGCTCGTTGTACAGGGCAGCAGTTGGACTACTTACCTCCTAAAGATGTATTGCATAAGAATGCAGTTTAGGTGCGTGATAATTTTTTTTGGGACTTGCCCACCACCCGATTCCCTACTACTGCAACTCCTGTAACGTGCATGATAGTCTTTAACTGTTTTTCTACTGTGGATGTTTGTAATCAATTGGCGCTATTATAGGTATTGTAAGCCACATCGAAATCTTTTATAACTCCAGCCACATGCGCAATAGGTACCACGGGGTTAAGAAAAGCTTGAAAAGAAAAGAAAAGTGTAAAAAGATTCGGTTAAAATAAATCTTCTATTTTTATTTTCATTACATGAATTATAGTTTTAATTGTTAATATTGCTATAATAACATTTTAGGTGCGTAAGACGCACTTATTGATGTATCATTTGGAATCAATCTTTTTAAAATAAAAACACAAAATTAAAAAAAACGGCGGCTGTATGTACCCTACTACTCGCTCAACATACAAGTATTTTTAACAAAAAGAAACAAACAATATATGAGCAACCTAATTACATTATTAAGAGCAATTTACTTCAGACAAAGCTCTAATGACTGTATTCAAAGGTGTGTTAATTCTAGAACAATCTAAGGCATACTTGAGGTTTAAAGTGGAGCAAAAGAACATTAAAAAAAACGTTAAATAAAGAGAAATTCTTAACGCTGTCATTACGCTTTGTTCACTACAATGCCAATTAGTGTGCGCTATACATAGATAAAATATCTGATGCATGCAAGTTTCCTCATAATTCTTTCCTTAACCATTCAACAACTAATAATATTGTACGTTGATACAAATGGTACAATAGCTAAAGATTAACTTTTGTCGTTTGACCGAAGTCATATACTGGCAACCCTGACGAATTTAAAACAAATATGATTCTTGATGTGATAATTTTAACGGGTATGTATTTATAAAAGCGTAAGTTACGTTAGATTTATTTTACACTAGCTTTTGCCCGCGACTTGGTCTCCGTAAAATTAGTTATTTTATCCAATCTGCTGTTTGATCGATCTGCTTGTCTTTCCAACCCTCTTCTTAAGAAATTATCAATTCTACATCCAGATCACTCCCCTGATCGCTCTCTTCAGGTATAATTTCCGGGAAAAAATACTATTTTCATACGAAATTTCATCTAAATTGGTTCACCGGTTAAAGCGTGAAGAGGTAACAGACAAACAAACAGAGAGACATACTTTTGCATTTGTAATATCAGTATGGATATGTTTTGATCTTACAAATGGCGTAATTAATGACAATCAACGGTATTATTATAAGCAATAATTCTAAATAAACTCTGCCGTGGTCAGTTAAGATAGTATCGTAATATTTTTACTGTTGTGTTTCGTAAGAATTAGAACCGGTACTACCTACGCATAGAAGCGTACGGTTTTATTTTACCTCGATTTTGGTATAATCTCTGTGACCGCAACCGCAGAGACCACCGCCTTCTTGATCTTGCTAAGATTTATATACACCTACATTTATCATTATATTTATATAGGTATATATATTGTCGGCAGCCAATTTATTGTCCCATTTGAAGGTACGGGTCTCTTCATTTCATAGGGGTTAGGCTATAGTCTATTCTGCTAAGTTTGTGGGTTGGGAGACTTCACACACTGTCGACAAAATCTGCCAGCTGTCCAGGCTCTTATCATAGAGTATTTTCTGTGACTAATAGACAATCTTCTCATTCAAAAAATAGAAAACTACATTTTTAAAGAATTTTGTCTAATTTAGGCTTGTAAATAAGGGGGTCTTGGCCCCAGCGCTAAGTGATAGAGGCGCAGGAGCTAAAAATAGGTCATACCTCATATGTAGCTCATCAACGCACCTAAGGATCCTGGGGTAGGCACCTAGGGATTTCTAAATCGGTGGTCCTACATCCTGGGGTGGGCACTGGACATTCTGTTGTGGGTCCTACCCTATATACGCCCTTGTAATAGCATCACTTATTATGAAAATGAGATACCTATCATTCAACCTAATCATCCGTTATGAAAGTAAGACAAAATAAGTTTTATGAAAAAACACACAAAACAAACTAACTCTAAATCTTTTTTGTTACCAGGCAAGCACCTAGTCTTTTCCACGGACCCTGAATCCGTGAAAGACGAGTTCGCGTTCGACAACCCCGGGTTCCGGCAGGACGAGCGGACGGCATGGCAGCACGAGGCGCCGACCCTGCCCCTCAGCGGCAAACACCAGGGTCTGCACGTGGAGTTCACGAAACCTGAGCACAGCAAAGACGACTCACATTTACAGGTAAATGAATATTAAACTAGCTGACCCGCGGAACTTCGTCTGCGTATATTTTAATATATTGTCTGCGATATTTTTCATTTGTGCTCTGCTCGTAATGGTCGCAGCGTATCGCGCCCATAACCTTCGTCTATAAATGGACTATTAACCCTCTCTCTAAACAAACTAATCCAAACTTTTAGCTGCTACTGATAATTTCATAGAAAAACCCAATAACACTGCTCGACCTGGGCATCAAACCCAAGACCTCTTGCTTAGCAGCCGCACTGTACGACCAATATACCAACGAGGCAGTAAAATAAAATATAACATAACTATATACAAGTAAGTATATAAGTATATCCACAAATAAACATCATCAAGATAGCTGGACGTTTATTGTTCATTACAGTATCTCTATTGAGCAGATATCACCAATTCAACTCTATTGGCCAGCTATTTCTGTCTCAGCGAATTGGATGGTATTATCTACGCTATTTATTACCTCGAGCCATAGAGGCTTCAAGTTAGAACTTTATTTTTATGGTTTGAAGTTTTCTAGATTTTTTTATAACGGCTTGATACACATAATTTTTTCTCTGTTTGCTTAAGTCTTTTCACGATTTGTATTTGCTGTTTTTTTTACTATCGATAAATTACGAGAAAGAGACATTTGACTTTCTCAGTTTGATTGGATTCAGTTTCTGTTTACATAGGTTTCATTTTTGTCATGCTTGTGCTTATATTATAACCCTTAATAAAACTAACAATATTTGAGGGTACTATTTGATTTCAGATTTTATTAAATTGTTAACTGTCAGTGTCAGTTTGACAGTGACAGTGACACTACATAATGGAAAGCCTTTCGTTTAATTAAATAAATTCCTCGACAGATATATCCAATCTCTAAAACAACATTATATCGTTTAAACTGAGAAATGCTATACCAATAGGTAAATCATAAAAACGAAAATCATGTATGAAATCGCAAACTCATGGCAACGATGTGAGAGGTATTAATCGAAAGTGTTAGAAAGACAAAACTGCTTGACAAAATAGTTATATTGAATCAACAGGCTATATTATATAACATCTGATTCACTTCCTCGAGTGCAGATGTTAGTTGTAATGTCAAAATTGCTTAACCCATTGAGGTATTACAAACATAATGTAGTATGGTAGTAGAAGAGACACTGAATAAAACTTATGATCAATATAGTATATCATTACGTTACAATCTATTTTCTCTACCGAACGGAGATTCTGCTAGAGATGAGTCATACTAGGTAAATTTGATACTAGGTGCATCTAGTCCGATTCCGTACAAATACTCGATCTAAATACCTATTCCACCTAGTCCATGAAGTACGCGTACTTTATAGTATGTTTCGGTTAAAGTCTGCTAGTGATACCTGAATACTCGATCTAATTACCTATTCCACCTAGTCCATGAAGTACGCGTACTTTATAGTATGTTTCAGTTAAAGTCTGCTAGTGATACCTGAATACTCGATCTAATTACCTATTCCACCTAGTCCATGAAGTACGCGTACTTTATAGTATGTTTCGGGTAAAGTCTGCTAGTGATACCTGAATACTCGATCTAATTACCTATTCCACCTAGTCCATGAAGTACGCGTACTTTATAGTATGTTTCAGTTAAAGTCTGCTAGTGATACCTGAATACTCGATCTAATTACCTATTCCACCTAGTCCATGAAGTACGCGTACTTTATAGTATATTTCTTTTTAGTTATGTTGATACCTGAAAGTACGGTTACGGTACTTTACACAGGCTTAGGACTGTCAACGTGAAATATCTATTTTTATTGTAGATGGTTGGCGTATTTAAAAGATTTCAATTCATTTTTTATACTAATCAGTTTTAGTCTATTTTTAATTTTTGTTTACTTTTTTTAACTTTTTAGTTTTTTTTAAGTTTATTTATAATAAATATAATATAAGCTCGCAATCTAACAAGATTCGCGCGGGCTTCGGATGCCAAGTCACGACGCACGCCGCCGCGCCGTGTGCAGAACAGTCAGACTAGGTGAATCGAGTATTTTGTGACTTGGGAATAGGTGCTACCTAGTCTCGATAAATACCTAGTCCCTGGATCTGTTCTAGTATATACGCTTCATCTCTAGATTCTGCATATAATAGATATCGGTTGAGCAATAGGCTTCTGCGCTGTGCATCACGGGTTCGATCTTTGCCTGGAACAAATATATGTATGGCCTACAAGTAGTTTTCTCAAGTCTTGGTGTTTGTGCATTGTGAATATGTGTGTTTGTAAACGCAAACAGAACACAGAAGAAATTCCAAGTGCGGGAAATTATTTTTTGATTAAACAAATAATATTGATTTCTTACGCTTACGCGAATATTAGATATTGAAATAAAACTACTATTACGGATTTTATCGCGGTATATTGACATTATATTTTTTTTAGGTTAAAATACCGCGATAAAATCCGTAAAAAGTAGTTTTATTTCAATAAACAAATAATGTTTTTTGGTGTTTTAATGAAATTTATAGCACTAAGAGGCATGAATTATTCAAGTACGGACATATTTTCATCGGGAATACGATGAAAATATGTCATATTCTAGTCTTCTTAGTACGACTGTGTAATATCTCAATGGCGTTACCATGTAATCGCCCGGCTTACATACTGTCACGCAAGTTATCTAAGCAGTTTTTGAGCAATTGAGTACAAATCATAAATGGTTTTCTATCAACAATCTTTTTTACTTTTACAATTCGGTACGTCTATGGAAGCAGAAGCGTTTAATTTTAATATGGTTAGCTATTCTTTTGAATACTTCCTCAAATCAGTACAGTCGATAAGACTTAGAATCTGTTAAAAACCCCTAAAGGCTTCGATATAGTGTAAATTCCTCATAGATAGTCCGGAGTTCCAGACATCCGGACGTCCGATATCGGACTCGCACCTGTCTATCCTTGTCATCGGGGCAATACATTTGAGAATTGTGAAAACATTTATCACGACTCCGGGGCAATGTGAAATCTAAAAGAAAACTGCTGATCCGATCGCTACGAAACTTTATGCGATGACACTCTGGGCTAATATGAAGATTTTCTGGAAAATATCTCAATGCGTTAAAAATCAATTTCTGAAAATTATGTGAAAAAAAATATTTCCCCAAGCCTTTTCGGAGTCTATGCAGATCATACACACAAACATTAATTTATTTGTTTCATCACAAAATAATTTATTTAAAATGATTCTCATATCGATTCTCTATTCGATTTCGAGGCGCTATTTTTGTGTAAACTTTCATGTTATGCACACATTCCGTCTCCTGTCATTTTCCTGGCGGTTGTCGTTACACGTTACATTGATAATGGCCAGGGCTACCACGACTAGCATGAATTACTACTATATTATAGACAAGACATTATGTTGATACTTTAGCTGTTCCAATCTTGTGGAACACCTAAATTTTACTGAACTGTGAGTCGGTTTAGCAAGGAGTTAAACACGCCTACTTCAGTAGTAAGTATTTTTATGGGCAGCAAAATGTTGATAATATTTTCATCGATATAAGAGTGCGAATTTCATTCGCGTGGGCAGTTCCTTACAATATATCACGGTCCTGCAGTACCTTAAAAACGAAAAGATAACGTATTTCCATAACGGGACAACTGTCTCCGTACGTCTCTTAATCTCAACAATACAATGCTCAAATTGAAATTAGAATTATGGTTACCTGCCTGACACGTGTAGAGGTATTGCATACAAATACATATTTATAAATGACGTGGTTACACGTGTGTCACCAGAATTTTATGAACTTGTCGTTATATGACGTTGCTGGCGAGATGACTGTGGACTGTGGTAGATCATAGATTATACCTGTCGACTCATATGTCTCAATGTAAACCATCAAAAAAGTATAAAAATAACTACCGGTAATTCACCGGTGTGACGAAAGCGTTACTAATGTACTTATACCTTTAATTTACTTTGAATAATTCTCGAATTAGCCGGGTAAGGCCCACATTATACCGGCAATTGTTGATATTGAATGAATTAGACGTGCATTCTGTGTTGTTTTTAGAATTAAGCCTATTCTGGAAATGATTTACAAAGAGTAGACTTAAGTGATTTTGGCGACGCGGATGCGAAGAAACCTTTTAATACATCCAATATGATAAAATTTTATTTTCTGTCGTGAAATGCCAAATCTAAAGTACGTCTGCTTTTCTAAAGTAATGTGCGTAGCTCGTTCTGAAATGGCGAAGAAAAACATCATAAGGAAATCTGCATGCATAAAAGAATTTCCCAACGGCATATGTTCTCTGCCAACCCATACTAGACAGGTGTAGTGGACCTAACCTGATCCTGATCATTCAGTCCTGCCCGGCCAACTGCTTCAATTATGGTATTTAAAGTTACTGAAATTCTTTTGATCGTGGATCGTGTGAACTCAACGTTTAGCATTGCATTCCTGCCACAAACTCCTACACATAAATATCAAGCAGGATATTCTAGTATCAACTACATACTCAAACCACCTCACCGTATCATACAACTGTGTTATTAATTTCAATAGATGTGGTGTCAGCCCTGTTCAGTATAATTTCGATCTGCATTCCTATGCGACTTGTTACAAATCGATCCAGCCTGGATTTGCGCCGTGATGTGAATGAACTTTGACTATGCAACTAATATTTTTAAACAATTGCCAATACCATATTACTTACAAGTACCTAATAATAGTATGTGTAGATTTGAGTTGATATTTCAATAATTGAAATATTAATAGCTATTATGTTCCTGCTGTGTTCGCTGCTTCATCTATAATTAAAACTATTATATTTCCAAGTTGAACCAAACTACACGCAGAGTGAAAAGTGAGTTCATTAGTTCAGAAGTTAAACAAATAATAATTTAATAATGCAAATAAACAACGTGACAAAAAATTTAACCAACAAGAACCAATGAACCAACAACCAACAATGAACCAACAAGTTTTAAGGTACTTATAACGAAGAGATCTCGATAAATTCATCAACATTTAATTTTAGGCTCCTACCACTGGCAGGGGTCTCCATTCCACTACGAACCATACTAGCCTCGCGGAAGTTAGATGACTTCACATAGGTACATACCCCAGACTTTTGAATAATCTCCTCACGCTGATTACCATTACCGTAACAGCTAAAGCCATAATATCCGTATAAATATAATGCAAACACAATTCCACACACACGCACACACATACAAACACATAAACCTTCAAACAAATATCTGCAAATCATATGAAAATTGGTGAGCACCAATATTTGCATCGTTTAGCAATATTAAACTTAATGCGCTCATAATTAGACCAAGTTTTGTTGTATTTTCCCTGTACAATATAGTACAGAATAACGAATAGTTGACTACTCGTTTCTTCCCGACACAGTAATTGGGTATTTTACCATAAACATCCTCTAATCGCACGCTATTACGAAAATATTAAAACTCTAATGATCTTACAGATTAAGTAAAACTTGTTGAGCGGTTAAGATTTAACACTTTTTAATTACGAAACGTGAGGATGACGTGATTTAACCTAATTTACGAGATTAAATGCCGTTTAAACAACGATATAGTTAGTCATGAACTAATCTTATGGAATATTCCTTTGGTGGCTATTAAAATGTAATTAGAAGCGTGATTATTATGATGGAACTTTAAGTACGATTGCTTATGTATAAACACTAAGAAGTAACTTCAATTTCAATAATGATTTGTAGTATTTGAATTGGCATTTTATTTCGAACATTGTGAATGGTATGGCTAAATGTCACTTGCGGAGAACGGAGAAGGTAATTATGCACGATTGAGATTTTCCCAATGGCATGTGAACTCTGTCAACCCGCACTAGACAAGCATACATCACCAATAAATTATTATCTCTCTGCTGGGCACAGGTCTCCTCTTATTTTGCGAGAGATTAGCTAGGCTATAGGCCACCACGCTAGCCTACGCACGCCTTTGAGAAAATCTCTCGATTATGCAAATTTCCTCACAATGTTTTCCTTCACCGTATAACCATGTGATAAATACGCACATAGCTTCCGAAAAGTGCATGCTTTTGGGTTTGAAGTCGACACCTTTGACTTTCAGTCACGCTACTAGGTACCTAAGCTTGATTACTCAATACAAGCGTGGTGGATTAAACCTCACCCCTCTCATTTTGGGAGGATGGCTGATCCAGCAGTGGGTCAGTAATTTTTTCAAGAATCTGTTTCAACTCTACTACAATTTCAGCAGTAGTCTGCTGAATTAGTCTTTGTGAGTACCATTGCACTGCCAAATATTCTACCACTAACCCTAATTAATATTAATAAGTTCCGGATAGTGCCTTCACAACCCTACAATTATTATGTAGCCATTATGTAACTGACGTCTCTCCGCGCGAATGTTTTTTTTTTTAATTATTATTATTCTTGTCCGTGGAACCGCGCGAGCATGCCAGTTGCCGCTTATAAGGTGGGTCTTATAGTTGTTTGCCTCCATGGTAATTATATGAATGCGCGTTTAGATTATAATCATAATTATTGACAAGTATTTATGTAATTACTTTTCATCAAGTCTTTACATAATATTGATAATTTTGTCAATATAATTTTAGTGAGCGAGGTACTTCGATTGATTAGAAAGGCTTGTTATAAAGATATACATATACATTGGTACAAAAATATATGTTATTATGCATTGTTTGTTTTACTCGAAGTATGTACATCAGTTCCGAGTATTGATATCATATCTTTAGGACTTTTAAATACTTAGAACTGTCCGATGGCCGTTTGTGCTATTCATATACACGATTTCGTGCACAATAATACAACTGTGTATACAAATAAAAGATAAAACAAGTTATTTTGAGGTTGAAAGTGTTGTCGGATGCAAAGCATAGATAGTAAGGTCTTAAATTAGAGATATTATTGAACGGAAACAATATCAAGTACCTATCAATTCAGATCAAGATCAGTCGGCATATTTTTGGGATGCAGGTATAAAATATGCAAATGCAGTGTTATATTTATTAAGTTATTTTTTATAATGGCATGGATTTTTGTGAAGTAACACCTGAATGATTCCATTAATTTCAAGTGGACTATGTTGACAGCACCAGCAAGTTTGTATTGTCAAACTTCAAGAAGTTTACCATGGAAGGCCACGGGAATAATGATTGATATTCCATAAAGGCTTTATTACGTATGTCCAATGTCCATTCATTTAACATCTGGTGACATTTCAAAGACAATTTTTTTTCAAAGGTTTCTCAAAAACTGACAGAGCAATATGTTTGTCTATGCTCAAGTCGTAATGGAATATTTCAATTTAATGATAGTAACCCGAAGGTCGTATGCAAGGTCGTCACTTCGAAGCTTGAGAGTGTTGCCATATGGCCAAGTATTACCGTATTTGGGGGTAAATTTGTGGGTCAAAGTTGTTCTTTTTATCCAAGAATAAGTACTCACATCACGATAAGAACCTTATTAAGTAGTAAAATATAATAATTTAAAGACGAGGGAAAATATCGTAAATAAATCTGAATAACAAAGATATTTTTGCGAGGGTGTTTGAAGTCTATCAACCCGTATTAGCGAAGGTATATTATAGACTAAACCCTCCGATGTTGACATTCCCGAGCTGTCAATGTCACTGTCCTGCTGACGAGTACTGATCGAGACCCGTACATACTACTAGGTCAATAAACATAGACAAAAAAGAACCGTTAGATTATTTTTGATATGCTAAAGTAAATAATAACTATGAATGATTGCTATAAGTTCTATTCGTGTTAAAAATTAAAGCAATAGACTAGAATAATAGGTATTTTATCTCAAAGATAATTTACAAAGATGGAGAAGATAAAATAATCGTAGACTATCGCATTTTAACCCACTTATACTGGAAGTAGTGAACGAGTCAGCAATTCTAAATACTCATAAATGATAACATAATCTTGCAACTTACAATAATATGAATAATAAATAACAAAGTATCTAAGTATATCCTAATATATTGTATAGCATTGGTATTATACGTTACTTTAAAATATGTAGTTGTAGGTATATAGATGGTATAATAGCTAAATAAATAGCCACGTTGCCTTTCATCATAAACATATAGACATTCGCGATTATTGTATTGAGACGGAAAATTATGAGTCAGACTATGCGGTCTATCTTCATCTAAAATATCCAGAGAAGGCTGGACGCTGCTTGCAAGGCTTGCAGAATAGAGTGGTATTTGCCCATTGTTACTATCGTTATTTTAAATAGTTCTTACTTTTTTGAAGGCTCGATCTATGTTTTTACGTCTATTTAACTATCGTACGCATCAGCGGCCATTATTTTTTATTTGCGCTGTAACAGAAAGATTACGCTTTACAGGTTGAATCGCGTCATCCACTTCTAACAGTCCCCAGTAATAATCATTATTCTCTTATCTAAAAAAAAAATAGACAAAATTAAAAAGAAATTGCATGAAATATTTATGCGATGTCGAAATTGCGTTAAAGTTCTCTGTGGTAATATTAATGCAGAGCCAGACGCAACTTATAATGCGTTGGCTTTTTCAAAGGACCGGACGTCAAAACTCATCTATCACTGGAACTATTAATAAATTATAGATACTCATATCGGAACCCTTTTCAAATATCAAACAATAGGGACATTTTCATATATAATGGCAACACTAAACGGATGCAAACTTAACTTCTTGCTATCCTGATGATGTCATGTCCAATGACGTCAACCTGACTTGATGGTCAATTTTATACATAGTTATATCATAGCTTGTATTTTATAATCGATAATAATAAATGTAACCTTTTTTTGCGAGATCCGAGTCGATAATCGACTAAAACATTGGACGTATGGAATATAACCTTTGCTAGTCCTTGGAGGAATGTAAAAAAAATAAACTAATATGTCTATGTGATTCAAAGGGGTTATGCAGAGGTGAACTAAGGAATCTCACATTTCGCCGGTATGTTTAAAGTCCCATTAAAGTGCGAGACAATTGCCATCAACCGGGCAAGAATCTAAACTCCTAAAATCTCAACTCCGAGCTACTGCTGAGAATTTCAATAACATTTTGCTAGACCTAGAAATCGAACCACAAGTGCAACTCAGCAGTCGCACTTACGACCAGTAGACCAACGAGGTCGTTTTAATATAGGTACCTACTAACAAAAAAACTTTGTCTTTTAACATATAACCTCTGAATTAACATGTAATGTACAGTGTATTATTAAGAGAAACCATTTTCCATTAAACCACTTTCTCTAAACTTACGACTTATGGATGCTTTATCAGTTATAATGACAACACAAAAAAAAAACAACAGTAATCACCTCATATTGCAACCTGGATTGTCTCCGTGAATGGCGGGCTCCTGTATTCGAAGGATACAAAACTTTGGACATGGGTTTCAGGCTGCAAAATCATGCAGTTCATGATAACGCTTAGTTACTGTTTTCTCATGTTACGCGGCAAGCTTTTTTAAAGACAAATAATTCTATATTCAATCATATATAGGCCAGGATCGTCTACACAATACGAGACCAACTTTTTAAAACAAATAATTGACTACGAAGTATTTTATCATATATATAAAACCTCTGTAGCGTTCACTATGGGAGCCCTACGTCCAGCAGTGGACGAATAACATCTCATGTAGTCTGATGACATAGAAGGTTAATATTTTTTTCATTTGTCCACAGCGAGCTCGAACCCGCCGCGTAAAGCTATGGGCCCGCGACTTCACCGGCCTGGGTCTTCGATGCGGAGGTGGAGCACGCGATGGTGTCCACGTCCACTCCGTGCTGAGAAGCGGTCCTGCCGCCGCTGCCAAATTACAGCCAGGTAATTTATTGAGAAGCTGTTGCTGCAATCGTCAACCCATTTAATGTACCATGGCTGGGCAGGGACTGATTTAGTAGGCTACACTCCACCACGCTTTAGCATAGTGCGGTTTGGCAGACTTCACACACAGAAAATATTCCAACCATGCAGGTTGCCTCGCAATGTTTTCCTTCACCGTTTGAGCATGTGATAAACACGCACAAAAGTCAGTGCTGCGTGCCTTTAGGTTTGGGATGCTATAGTAGTATGATATAATTAGTGATGGGCTGATAAACCCAAAGCTCGTATTTTTACTTTAGTATTCGGGCATTTAGTATCATTTCGCGTAACAAGGTACAACGTCCCTAATGTCAGAAGTGACATTAGGCTTGACATTTGTAAGGTCGATTAGATGACAGCACGAGGGGACATTTGAAATGTAATGGCGGAGACTTAATATTTTTTTGTAAAGTTCACCGACAGACAAAGGGTGATGGCCACTGGCAACATACAGCCAGGTCATGAAATTTTATTTCTTTGTGTCTAAGTCTTAATTTTATATGACTATATAATATTCATATATGCCATAAACATGGCATAGCATTTTATAGTTAGTAAAGCTTAAGTTAGGTCTTCTATTTACGTTATCATCATATTATATTTATGTTATCATCAATCATAAATTTGACAGCATGGCAGAGACAAAGCGAAATCCAGTCTTTTTTTTATTTATTGATTTATAACCTTATGAATTTACTGACTTGAACCGATGTAAATACCTTCAGACTGTTATGAGGAACTAAACTGAAATAACGATTATAATAAACCAGTTAAACTGAACTGAACTGGTTTCCAACTGGCTACGTCACTAAGTAGCCTTGTTTTGCAAATGTCAAATGATTAAAATTCGTTGAGCTAATGTCATAATTATCGTGTATTTTATTACTAAATATCAGAGTTATGACGAAGAATACGTCTTGTTATTGTAAGCCACACCAATTAAACAAGCCATCAGTACCTTTTGAAAGTATTGCTACGAACATTCAACATAGCCGTAGGTACTGTCGGACTCATATTAAAATATACCTTGAGCCGTTCAAGTAGTACGTAGGCTTTTTTTTACATTCAACACGCCTATGTCAGCAAAAGTAAGCTATTTTCTTAACTACCTACCTTACCCAATCTCAAAAATAAGCAAAGCCAATGTCCCCTCACCACCCTTTAGTGTTTACGTAATACTTGAATGGCCCCCTTGTAGGGCTTGGTGAGAGTAATTTCTGACTCCGTATTTTCCGGGAAATCCCGGTACTTGCCCAGTTCAATTAGTCTTGGTACCGGTACTCAAAAATACCAATAAACCTTGATCACCTTGTGGCTTCCTTCGTTGCATTTCCCGATACGAAGTTTGCACTCAAGAGAAGCATTCGTCTTCAAGTTACTTGTGGTATTTTCCACGGTGCAAAGATTTCCTTAGACGAATTCGCCGTGTCGAATCCACTGAGTGACCACTTTCTTGAAGTTGCACCTAACTAACTGAATAGATTTTCTCAGTTTCACGTACTTCTTAACAATGTCGAGAGCCGAGTTCGAATATTGGAAAATGCACATTGGAGTTATACATATGTGTTTGGTCTGTGCTTTCGTTTTTTTCCTGTGCCATATGTGTACGTTTACAAACACATTTTTTTCGCGTACAAAAACGCACAGACCAGTAGATCGTAAAAATATTTGCTCCGTGCGGGATCGACCTCGCAACCTGTGACGCTCAAGCCGATTAATTAGCTACTGTGCCACATCATTACTTCTCAAATCCGAAATTATTATTGATAATTATCTGCCTATGTATTTTATTACATTATTTTTTGCACTAGCTAAAATCGAAATTCCTAGCTCCGCCTATGGCTAAAAATCTCCATTTACGTGGCTCTCGTCATTGTAAGAAGTCATAGTCTTATTCTTAGTCTAGTACTAGAACATTCTTGGCTTATAGCCAACATAAGCTTATCTTCTACAAAGTGCGAAATTCATTCATTAGTCTTGAAATCATATAAACAAAAGCACGAGTTTATTCAAGGAAAATATAACAGCTTAAATAAATAAAACTAGGTATTAAAATAAGTGTAGTTTAAAAGTCTAATTGAAAAGACATCACTCAAAAACTACCTTTCATTGCTTCATAGTGTGGGCTACGATTTTAAAAAGAAAAACTAGTATCACAAACTTTCTCTGACTTGTGACAGATATGTTCAAAAAAGGTACGTGTTGTGTTTTTATTTTTTTCAATATTCGCCGCAATGATAAACTGTAAACATACCGTTTTTGTAGCCACTTTAATAGGAATATCTTATACATAGGTATACAATTATGTATAAAAATCTCGTGTCACGGTGTTTGTCGCCCAACTCCTCCGAAACGGCTGAACGGATTATTATGATATTTTGTATGTATATTAGGTAGGTCTGAGAATCGCTCGTAGGCTATTTTTTATACCCCTAGGTGATAAAGATCTCCTTCACAAGATTTTTTTTTCTTTTTTTTTTTGATTTTTTTTTTTATGATTTTGCACTTATAAACCAAAATTTTGACTCTTCTACCACCAACAACTATAATGTGGCAATGTTTGCTGGGTCAGCTGCTATACATAATTACATATATCGGTGCTACTTGTGAATCATTTATATAATTATACATGAGATGTTTTTCAGGTAAATAACGGAAGTATGTCACTTTTTATTTATTCACGCTCTGTCTATTTTATTTATGTTTATATTAAAAGAGACACAAGATTGGAATGTGTGAAACATTGATATACAAAACACATACATTCAGCGTCTAAAAAATAAACACAAGTCCATTGAGCTTATTTTAATATTAGTTTCACATACCTCCAGTCAGTATACCTACTAACGAATATTATTACTAGCATTTCATCATCATCATCATCAACCTAATTATTGTCTCACTGCTGGGTAAGGTCTCATTTGAGAGGTATTAATTAGGCTTTAGCGCCACGTTAGCTTAATGCGGGTTGGCGGATTTCACACGCCATCGAGAACATCTCTGAAGCATTCGACTTCGACGACCTGATTAGCTCATGGGTAGTTAGCGTTAGGTTCGAATCCCGGTTTTGTGTGATGAGCATCAACATTTATTTCCGAGTCATGGTATATCTATGTATAATATGTATATATTTACAAAAAAAGTATATATATGTAGTATATCAACTATCTAGTATCCGTAACACAAGCCTCGTGGCTTAGATCGGAACTAGATGGCGTTGTGTCAAAAATGTCCGGACATATTAAATTTTAGCATACAGGTGTTTCGACCGGTTCTTCTCCATAAGACCTACCTCTTGGAACCTTGCAACTAGTCTTTTAAAATCCACAAGTACCTGAAATATTGGTCTTTTACTTTGATATTTTACTCAATTAACCGTTTGAGCATATGATAATTACCCACATAACTTTAAGAAATCAGTAGTGCGTGCCTTAGGGTCGACTAGAGTCTTCTGACTCCACAGCTGGTTGATAAAATATGTCTACTTAATCCTATTCTTAAACCCAATCCTCTCAATGTTCCAGGTGATAAGATAAAGAGCATCAAGATCGAGTTCACGGGGACGCCGCTGGAGGACGCTGTGGCCATCCTCTCGCTGGCCTCGCCTTACCCCGTGGAACTGGAGGTGGTGGAGGGCGGGCGGGCCAGCGGTGCGGGCAGGGCCGTGCACCACCCGTTGCTGAAGCGGGCTGGCTCCACAGGCGATGTTAGCACGGTGAGTAGCGGATCATCATCAGACTATATGTCATGAAAAAATTGCTTCTAGCGATCTTCTAGCGAAGATCTAAGACTCAGTGTGTGTAGGCCCCACCAAGGTGGATCAACTACCTGGTAAAGGTAGCTGGAATCTGCTGGATATGGGTGGCGAAATACCGTTCGTCGGAGATATCCTTAGAGGAGGTCTACGTCCAGCTGTAGACATCTTTTGGGTGAAATGATTACCTTATCAAAAAAATCTCATTAAAAATGTTAGGTGTTTGACAAGTATCACCATCTATAAATATTTTATTCTATGCAACCAGTTGCATACAGTTGCTTGCCACAAATTATTTGTTATAAAGAGTAATTTTGGCGCAATACTTTACCTATTGGAAGTTGTAACAACCTAGGTATCATTGAGCAGGTGCATTGGAAAGTGAGCGAGCTCTACCAACCGACAGAATGCAGAATAAGAACTTTCTTGTACACGCCACTTTCCCACGCCTGAGTTTTCTTTGCCATGGCTTTCTTCGACAGGCTGATTGATTTTCTATCATATGTACCATAGATATTGTCTATATATAGAACATAATTAGACAATAGTAGACGAATTATAAAAAAAAATTGCCCAAAAAAGTTTGAGTATTTATTATTTTTTACTAAGACTAAGATTGTTGGCACTCTATGGGGAGGCCTACGTTCAGCAGTAGACTACAATAGGCTGATATTTGCTTAACACAACAGCGTTTTTATGGAAACGTATATTTTATAAGAATATTTAATTTAATATAAGTTTATTTGTTGAAAATATTTGTTGTTTAGAAGTTGAAAATCAGTCGTAAATCGTAAATTTAAGTTAAATAAAATTCTAAATATAAATTAAAATTCAATGAGGAAGTTATTTAATTCAATATTTGTAGCTTAGTTAAATTATTATGACAACTAAAACAAAATGTGATTATACCGGAAAATATCATAAATAGTATATAAAAAAAAAGGTTTATTAGTTGAGACTGAATAAAAACAAGTAATTATAAATATAATGAATACAAAAACAACTAATAATCGGGTTTGTTTAGAATTTACACTTTATAAATGTATTATAATAATATTTTTATTCATTGTTACTGCCACAAACTAACAACATTGCATTCCAAAGAGGTTACATAAGTCGAGTAAGTTTGCGCGCTTTTTCAAATCTATCTTCTATCTATTTATAAATTTATTTAAAAGGAGAAGCTGACTGAATTAATGACTGACTGACATAACAACGCAGGGCCTAAAATATATGTGTTAAAAACTTGAAATTCCGCACAGGGGTTCCTCCTATAACGTAGGGTAGGCACTAAGAGAGGTTTTTTGAAAATCACCCCCTATGGGGGTAAAACGGGGATGCAAAGTTAGTATGAAACTTTTTTTTTCGTTAAATTGCACGCGTACGAAGTTGCGTGAATTAGCTAGCGATTTATAATGTGCAACGCAAATTGGTGACTAATAGAACCGCAGCAATGGCCGCCACATAGCTATTTCTTTCTATGTATAATTCATGAATTAAACAAATATGCAAACCACGGTATTATGTAAACATACAATATTATTTTCATTGACTGCACGTGCAGGAATTTGAACTCCTAGGTTTTGGAAATGTCAACTAGAGGTCTAGGTACTGCGTCGTTCGTCCAGTGGTAGTGCGACTGGTGAGCAAGAGTCTTGGGTTCGATTCCCGGGTCGAACGGTGTTATTGGGGTTTTCATTGAAATTCTCAGTAGCAATTCGGATTTTGGATCCGTGCCCGGTTGACAGCAATAGGCTCAACCCTTATTACATGGGACCTAAAATATACCGACGAAATGTAGGTGTAAATTAATACACGTCTAATCCAACCTAACCCTTCGCGACTACCGGCGTGAAGACATGTTACAATCGATGATTGTTTATAGTAAATAATAATAGCTATACGTAAATATAAAAACAAATTACATTGAACGCTAAATGGAGTATCTTAAGGAAGTTTATCATTTGATAGAGTAGTTGTATCACTATGTTATCGAAGCTAACAATGTATGTTTAGAATACAATACTGTACGCGGTGGAATGTCAGTCTGTCTATTGTTAATGCTAGCTAAACAATAGTGCGGCCTGCGCAGATATTGACACGATGTAGATTGAGTTAAATTCTTATAATAACTACTATAACACGCCTGTTACAAGTTTATCTTAATTTTTAACATAGATATCTATAAAATAATAAATCTATACTTAATGTTATAAATGCGAATGTGTGTCTGTCTTGTTGTCACCTCTTCACGCTTTAACCGCTGAACCGATTTAGATGAAATTTGGTATGGAGATAATTTGAGTCCCGGGGAAGGACATAGGATGTAAATACTATTTCCACGCAGACAAAATCGCGGGCAAAAGCTAGTATAATAAATTAAAAAAGAGTGAGCTGAGACCAGTAGACTGAGGTGTCAAAGGTCTCAAGTTCAAACCCAAACGCACCGCTAACTTTTCGGATGTTATGTGCATATTTATTACACGTTCAGACGATGAAGGAAAACTTCGTGAGGAAACCTGCATGCTTGAGAGATTTTCTCGATGGTATGTGAAGTCTGCCAACCCGCAGTAGGCTAGCGTGGTGGACTATAGCGTCATCCCTCTCTAATAAGAGGAGACCCGTACCCAGCAGTGGGACGATAATGGGTTGATAATGATAATGATGATGACATTAAAAAAGAGCGCTTAGATGAAAGTTTTAGTATGATTAACCAACAAATACCTGTAGGCCATAAATATATTTGTTCCGTAAGCGGATCGAACCCGCGACAGTGCACTAACGGTGCCGTTATGATAAAACCTACGTAGTCTACTATAATTCAATGATGGACGATCGATGCTGCGGCGTGGGTAGCGGACTCATTTTAACAAAAAAATATCCTATATATTATACGCCGTATGTTTATACGTATAACCGTAGTAAAGTATTGGTAATTTATGTGATTATGTGAATATTCTCTGTCGAAATAGTAATTTAACGGGGAAATTTTATCTACGTCTCCTATATCAATCAATAGCTAATACACTTGATTAAACTTGATTACACTTGTGTTAGGAAATAAATTGATCAGACATGATTGAACTGCTTTGCATAGAGGAAATGCCTTTATTGCATTAATAGATCTTTAAACTGGTTTCGAAGAATGTATGCTATTTCCTCTTCTAATGCAATCAGCAACAAGACGTCAGTGCCGTCACTATGTTGACAAACACGATTGAATTCGTGATACGATGTGCTTTTGCATACTATAGAGAATTGTAAAAAATATATGTATGCAAAACGTAACAAAACAAAAACATTTCATTCCCAAAACTAGAGCACTAGAAACTTATTGTAAAGTTTTGTAGATAACATACAAATATATGAATTTTTCTTTCTGTTTCAGCTTGAAAAAGAAGGAAAACTCCTACACCCGCCGAGATCACCAAACACGTCACACTCCAACAACTCCACGCTAGAAACCAAACAGTCCAAGAGCGGTATCAAGAAGATGATATCAGAAAAAATCATCACGTCTACAACCTTAGAGAGAAACAAGAAGGAAAAGAAAGAAGGCCACACGACGTTAGAAAGAGAGAACGAAAAGAATAGCAAACTTGCTAGTAAAGCTAGACACTCTGACATCCCACCAGCAGTTAACAAACCAGAAAGAAATAAGAGTAGAGTTTCTACTGATAGCGAAATCCAAATTATTCAACCAGAGAACGGTATCTCCTCCATGACCCACATTGAACAATCCGAGGTCCAGAAAAGAGACTATGACCCGAAGAGAGGCATGAAATTTGGTATCAGGGTCTTACCACCCAATGTCCCTGATGATGGGGTCTTAAAACATAAGAACGTAGAGAATGGCACAGTTGCCGTAGAGAAGAAATCAATCGACGAAATAGATAAGCCTGAACCTCAACGTCCCGCACCTACGACACAAATAAAACACGAAAACGAGACAGAACAAAAGAAACCCGTCGTTGCTAAGCGCAGAGAAAAAATGGCTCCTCCGATACCTAATGCTAGAGTGAAACTGAACGAATCTGATACAACTCTTAGTTTAGAGACATCCAGAACATCTGTACAATCTGAAATTTCATCAACAACGACTTTCACCAGGAATGACCTGAACTCTAGTGGTATCAAAAGGGACGAAAACGGCATACCTCAGGAATTACCTCAGCAAATGCTGGATGCGGCAAAAGCAGCGAGGAGTAACAGAAAGAGCTCCTCGGAATTAATTTATGAGAAAGAAAAAGTAGAACATAAGAAGGAAGAAGCGCCTAAGCCGAAGAAATCAAAAGGCAAAGCTCCTTCCCCTCCAGATACCGAGAAAAATAAAACTGATGACAGCATACTCGAACAACTAAAAAAAGTTACCGATTTTTTAAGCAATGAGAAACAACATTCAAGTCTTTTGCATGACTCTGTGCTATCTAGCAGGTCTTCCAATGCATCACAAATCAATACATCAACACCAAAGGTTAATAAATCTAAGAGTAGTAATCGTCTCGAAGAATCTATAAATTTCAGTCAAGATGACATTTACGACATTGTCACAAAGCCTTTTAAACGAGAAAGCGATTCCCTTAATAATTTCTTCGAGGACTCAAAATCTAATATGTCTTCCAATCAGGATGTTCATTCAGTAAGATCTTTGAATCAAAGCGATAAAAGTGACAAAGGTTCCACGACTATAGAACTTAATAACAGCGATATAACTATCCATAGCTCTCCAATGAATGACACAGTACGTTCTGTATCAGACGATACATCATTATTGGATGAAAATGAACGTAAAGCAGCTTCTCTTGGAGATCTGTCTAGGTTTGAACTGAGGGCTAAAGCTAGTAAAGCGGCTACTGGAACTTTAGAAAGAGCTCAAAGTCTTGACATTTCTGCAGAAGATGCTGAGATTCAGGAGAGTACTATATCTCCTAAAAAGAGAAAAGCAATGTCAGTAGTCGAGACCACCTTTTTCGATCCAGGACATGAAGATGTCCTGCCTGATATGATTGATTCAGATAAAGGTATTGTCATTAAACACAAGGAACCTAGATTGAGTTTAAATATTGCGAAAACATCTGCCATGGAAGGACTTAACACTTTCCAAAGGAACCGCTTGAAGAAAGGCTCAGAATTTGGCAATTTGGAAGATGCTATAGTGAAGGGATCATCTAGTTCAGTCGATTCTGAGAAAAATGAAGATATCAGTTTTACCAAACCGAAAGATTTTGAGCTTTACAAAGAGACAGAACATGAGACATCAGATCATCTTGCTAGGCGAATAATGGACGAAAACATGAAAGTCCATTTGAAACTTGTGACGGAATTCGCTAAATCCACATCCGACGGTAGCAATATGAGTTCTTTGGAGAGTGCACACGAAGTTGCACCAGTTCTGGTAACTGAAACAAAAACAGGCCCAACGAAATACGAAGAAAAACTCACTATGACATACGATACAAACGTACCAGATGACTTGAAGATGTCTCGTAACACATACGCAAACAGCTTAGAAAGACCCAAATCAGATATGATGAAGAAATTGCTCGCCAAGAACCCGATTTTAAACGTACACATAGACCAAAGCCAAGAGAGAGAGAAGCACGAAGCAAGTACCAGCAAGGAAACCCTACAAACCGACGCTTTCAAATCTGCTATGCACCAACCAGATATAGTAAACTTCGATTTAAAATCTTCACAGGCTGAAAAAGTAAGGGACTATGATGATTTTGTAAGCAACATCAGAGTTGGATCTAACAACAATAGTCTCAAATACAACAAAAAGCTTGAAACTTTTTCCTCAGAATGGACAGAACCCAAAGAAAGTAGTAGTAGTGTAAGTAGTGTAAATACTACTAATGTTGTAACTATAACTACAGAAAAAACTCAACCCATTGTTGAAAAACAAAAATCATATCGGGATCATACTAAATCGATTGAGATAGGCGAACCCGTTATACGTATGATGCCACCTGATGTTCTTGAAGGTATAAGGCGAAGACACGATGAGAGAGAAAGGACGTTGTACATGGAACCGGCCAATGTGTCATTAACCATGACTCAAGAGCCCGTACAGAAAACTGTAACAGTCAATGTAAACGAAGATGAGTATGGTAACAAAGTTATTACGCAAAATGTTGAGAAAATATCCACTCAGTATATTACAAGCAAAGTTGAAGCTCCTTTACAAGTCGAACAGATTAGTTTCGGCATCATGAGAGGTGGAGGAATTGATGAAATGCAATTAGAAGAGGGTGATGTAAAGGATATTGATAAAAGAGTTCTGGATGAAATCAAAAGACAAAATCCTAACATGCACTTTACTACAGACGAGCCCGCTTACACGAGAACTGAAACGATCATACTGAACACAACTGAAATGGATGAAGAACAAGCACAAGCATTAATGGAGAAATTAAAAAACGATCCGAACTTTATGTCGCAGAAAACCCCAGAAGAATTATCGCGGATGGGAATCAGAATAATTCAAGATTTAGAAGATGAACAAACAACTAGCGGTGGTACTGTCGAAGTTACTAAGACAAGATATACCATCAACCCATCAATAACTGATGTACAAAAAGAGAGCAAACAAATAGACAGTCATAAGGATCATATTACGGAAATACAAGTAGTAACACCTCGCACAGAACAAATGCAAAAACAGAAGGAAAGCAAAGACAAAGTTTCTAGCCGACAAAGAGCACCACCGTACGAGGAACCTCCTTTAACTTACGAGTTGGACATTGAACTACTGAATGATTTTATTCTCAATGAAAGGCACTTTTCAGCTAAACAGCTAGCTGATGCGCAAAAACGAACGAAATCGAACCAATCGAACGAACCAAAGAAACGCCATTCGGACTTTGATCTACCAAGAAACAGTCATATAAAATTCCGCACAGCTACCTATGAATCTCCTAAAGGCACAATAGTCACGAGCACAGATTTAGAGAATAGGAGACTATCGCAACTAGACCAACTCCAGTTACGGTCTCCCGAACAGCTTTTGGCGGCACAGAAACCGCAAATTTTCGTTAAACCGAGTAACATACCGGTTAAAGCGGAAAAAATGAAACCGATACCGGGACCGGGAGTTTCTTCGAAAATACCGGTTTTTACAACGCAAAAGTCGCTGAGTCAGGAGAATTTGAGTGATACAAAGTTCTCCTTGCCTCGGTCACCGCCCCCGGAGTTCAGTAGCTCTGGTAATATATCGGTAACGTCGATAAAGAGTAGCTCTAGGAGCCCTAGTGGTGGGAAACTGTGAAATTGGTAAATTATCGATGAAGAATGTCATACAGATATTTTTTTAATATCATCACTACTGTAGGCAGTCCGTCACTGTTCCTTCACCCGTCATTCTAAAATTAAAACAGTATGAAGAGTATGATCATTTTGATCACAGTAAACATATTCAATTCCAAAGAGATTTTACTGACGAGACAAATGAATACAGCCGAAGTTTTATGAGATGAAAACTGAAGCCAGGTTATGGTACAATTTGTGTCCAAACAAATTAAGAATCATGCTTGACTTTGATACGGTGGAAATATCAGCCTTACTTTAAATAAGTATAAAAATGTACCTTTATCTTTAAAACGATATAACTACAATTTATATAGTAATCACACGACCAAAATGTGAACGTATATTTTAGTACTACAAAGAACGTAGTATAACTTCCATACAAATTGTATAAACCCTTATTATCTACATATACTTTATTTAAATAAATAAAAATAAATATATATAAAAGATAAGCTAAGATATAAAAGATTAGGTTAGGTTTAAACTTCAAAGTGTCTTATTAAGTGCCACAAACACTAATAAAAGAAATATTTTATAAATATATTATACATAATTTTTGTTATTTTTTCTAAATTTCTATTCCAAATGTGCCTTTTTAATGTAGCGATTTTATTAAAAATATATATAATTAAGTATAATGTTGCTTTATTTACTTACTTTTGACAGAATTTTAGGTTGTGAAAATAAATCTAAATGGATAAATAATTTATAGAAGTTATATTGTATGTCACAATTTAATGTTAAATGAAAACAAATGAAATAATCATGAGATTGTATAAATTTATTGTATTATTGAAATATGCTTATGTATTTACCATTTGACATTCCGTCCGAAAGTATTACCAATAATAAATCTTAAGGTTATTATAATAATAAGTACTTAATTAGATTCGCATCGGTTATATGTAGCAGAAGAAAGATTTCTGGGCCATTTTCTTTAATAAGTTTAGTTTAATTTATATGGCTACTTTACATAATTATTAATTCTAGTTCTTTTGATAATCCTTATATTAAATAATAAATGAAATCAAAGCCAATTCAAACATTATATTGCGTCTGGTTCCACTAAAGGTTGTACATAGACATATTCTAGAAGCTATCAAAACATTATTGAATCCAATTTAAAGAGTGTAGACAGAGTAATTCCAATTATAAGCGCCTTGAGGTACGCCTTAAATGAAAGCTATTTGAATGATAAGTCAAATTAATCTGCAATATAGCTGGTAATTATGTAAACTAGCCATTATATTTATTAACATTATGTTTGTTAAAGTTGATAAAAGTCACGATTTAAAAAGTAACGATTTACTTGAACAATTACAATAAAAATATGTTATTATATCACAGTTATAAATATTGTATTTTATCGATGTATTATAAAAATAAATACGAATAAAATGTTTCAATTTATTTTATTTATAATTTTCACGACGCCATCTTTTTCCAACGCGACGAACAACGACAGTCGCAATGAGTCACATAATCAATAAAAATACGCATAGAGTCACACTGCTACTCGATGACATTTGTTTTGCCGAACTAGTAACACTATTCACGAGTGTACAGACTATCAATCCACCCTAAGCTAGCGTATTTAGTATAGACTATGTATAGCCTAATTCCTCTCAAATGAGAGGAAAGTCCCGTACCTAGCAGTGGGACAATAATTGGATTGATTATGATGATATGGTATCATATGGATATACACTCGCTTATCAATTCTGTAGCGTTCCCTGATCGCCTCACTCACGAGTAGGTATATTCCTTGTTATGTTGGACAGCTTGTAGTCGAGGAGATAGTCCACATAAAGACTTAAAGAAACTGCTACCTGCAAGAAACGAGGCGGTGCTGGTTGGGTTCTGAGTGACTCTAATGAGCCTTGTCTTTTAAACATGAGTCCGTTTATTACATTTCTTTCGAAGATATCCTATAGTGCTTTCTACTTTACCTCGCAAGGATTTTTGGAGACTTATTCGAATTTTACTAAAAACATTTGACGAAATAATTATAAATGCAAATTTCACCGTACACTATACTTCGTCTATATAAATATTTATTGTTAAACGTACAATGTCACTCAAAGAAATCCTTGCAATTCCGTTTGCATTCCTTTTTCATGGACCGTCGTAATTTTTTGTCGCAACTGTTCATATCACACGCATTTTTGTATGACGCCGAGCACGCTCGCCTACAAACTTTAGCTGCTGACTTCTGGCAAGATCTCCATCGCTTTCTCAATACTGCTGTCTTATCCTCATTAACATCTGATAAATCTTCTTTATCACTTAATTCTTTATTATAATCTTCCTCGTGATAATAATTTGATTCACTGTCAGTATCAGCACTTGTGTCCGAATCTGCATATTCATCAGAGCTTTGATCTCCTGAGGAATCTGTATCAATATCATTAGGTTTTGCACTATAACTATTACTAGTAGCAGGCAGTGAATTTGTTTCTATATATTGTAAGTCGTAAGGTTCGTTTGATTCCGAGTTTTCGTTAACCTGAAAATTATCCACTTAAAAATTACATGAGATAATCTATAGACCTGTCAATTAAATCATAGGTACCTATGCATAATTTTAAAGAAAGTTTTATGGGAGTTGAACTGGAGATAATATTTTGGAGACCATATTCACTATTCATATGACTGATGGACTTATGGAATTTAACTAACATTTAATTCCATAATGGCAATTTATGGTTCTATTGACCATAAATATCGAATATCGTATAATCGAATCAAAGCAAAGTGTCAGATTCTCCAAGACGAACACACAGGCGCACATTTGAAATACGTGTTGTTCTCTGTGTCTGCTACACTTTGATTGTGACACTAAAATCTTAGCGTTTCATTAATGCTTGAAAAAGTTTATTTGATACTTAAAAAAAGATTCCCGTATATGCAATCGAGCTGTGGTAGCCTAGTGGTGAGACCAGTGGACTGAGATGTCAGAGGTCTCGAGTTCAAACCCAAGGCACGCACCACAAACTTTTCGGCAGTTATGTGCGTATTTATCACATGCTCAAACGGTGATGGAAAACATCGTGAGAAACTTGCCTGCTTGAGAGATTTTTCTCGATGGCATGTAATGTCTGCCAACCCGCAGTAGGCTAGCGTTGTGGACTATAGCCTAATCCCTCTCAAATGAGAGGAGACCCGTGTCCAGCAGTGGGATAATAATGGGTTGATAATGATGAATTAATGATATGCAATCAGTGTCCTCTACTTGTATGATGCAATTTATTTATGAATTACGTTGTGAAGATTAGAGTTAATTATGCCCCCTATATTGTTTTAGCTTGTTTCGTTTAGAGATCGCTTGAACTTCAGATGCCAGTATGTCTTACCCTTACCATTAAATGATGACTGAAACAAGACTCCAGATGGACTAATATAAGTAACCTCTCCATAAATAGATCTAGATGAATACAAAAATAAAAGGTTTAGGATATATTATGGTCCCTACGGGTCATTTTAAAGTCTTACCTCCAAAATAATTAAGGCTAATGGTTGAGACTGCCCTTCCTTTGAGTCTTCGGGTATTCTTGATGAATCATCTCGACCTATTCTCAAAAATTCTCGCGCTTCAATAATTACCTGAAATTTATTATAATAATCACAAGTTATTGCATAAGTCATTAATAATTAACTTAATTCCTTTTGTCTTTCATTATTTTTATCTTACACGAAATCCGTTTGCCTTCTGTTTGGTTTCCCATTTCTTTATTTAAGTTTGCTAGTATTTTAGGTTTCATCTAATATAATAGGGATAATACTAAAATCAGTGGCCTATCTACAAAATGTAACTAAGTGAACTACGTAATAAATAAATTGAATTAAACTCAAGAACTTGACTCCAAACTCCAAAACTTGACATCCATCACCGCTTGCAATCAATACATCAATCAGACAGATATCGTTAATTGATAATTTGTACTTACGCCATAAAATAACATAACAACTATAAAAAATAAATCCATATCAGTGAATAAATTTGCTTTTTTATTCTATTCATACGTCTTGCTCGATTTCGATTTCTTATTTGCTGCTTATTTTTCCGCGTCATTTTTAGATTCTGTAGTAAATTAATTGTTTCTTGATATCGATTTACGTAATTTTGAAATTGAATTCTTACATCTACCAAAACGCGTGAGTTCAGATTAGCAAGCATTGAATACTCGATTCAAACTGCTATCCTTCGTCTCTGGCTGGTACCTGAGGACCTCTGCAGCCCTTTATTTTATTTGCAACAAGTGTACAAACTGCCCAGCATGTATATCAAATTACTTTGCGGACCGATCACTGGGCGAAACACTCACCTGGCTTTTTTGACATCACAATACATTTTTGAACATTATTCGTACATAGAGAGATAGCATACGGAATATTTTAAACTAAAACACGAGTCGGTAAAACTCTTCGCCTATACAAATTACTAACAGTCCACAATATTCTTTTCTCTGGGTATTCTATGTCGTGGGTCAATAATATCCTTGCTTGCTTGCTGTGTATCCCAAGGTCTATTTACAAAAATAAACAATCATGTAAATATTGAATCCTTTAAGTCTATGTATCATCGACCGTAAAATGCTCTGTTATATTTACATGACAGCGAGATAATTGATGATTCCTAATCGATTTTATATTTTGAATTACATGCAATGTTTAATGACAATTATACGCTTTAGAAAGTTAAAGGTTCATTAGAACCGCTTGAATTATATTATCAAGAGGTCAACTGGATGAGAAAAATAGCGTTTCTACACTTGAGAAACGCTATTTTTCTCATCCAATTGGGAATATGGGGAGCGGTCACGGTTATAACCATTCAGTAGTAGGTATTATAACATCTGTGAAGCAATGGTAACCTAGTGATATGACCACGGACAGTTGACCTCTTGATAATATAATTCAAGCGGTTCTAATGAACCTTTAACTTTCTAAAGCGTATAATTGTCATTAAACATTGCATGTAATTCAAAATATAAAATCGATTAGGAATCATCAATTATCTCGCTGTCATGTAAATATAACAGAGCATTTTACGGTCGATGATACATAGACTTAAAGGATTCAATATTTACATGATTGTTTATTTTTGTAAATAGACCTTGGGATACACAGCAAGCAAGCAAGGATATTATTGACCCACGACATAGAATACCCAGAGAAAAGAATATTGTGGACTGTTAGTAATTTGTATAGGCGAAGAGTTTTACCGACTCGTGTTTTAGTTTAAAATATTCCGTATGCTATCTCTCTATGTACGAATAATGTTCAAAAATGTATTGTGATGTCAAAAAAGCCAGGTGAGTGTTTCGCCCAGTGATCGGTCCGCAAAGAAATTTGATATACATGCTGGGCAGTGTGAATTAAATTCTAATTAATGTCTTAACAAAACCACTTGTTTGAGGTGTGAATTCAGTTTCTTTGCAGTTTATTTATATTCCATAATATATTTTTATTTACTTAATAACATGTTATTCTTCATAAGCGGCTCTATCCTTGTCAAACTCAAAGTTTCTCGTACAGGATTTTCTGCATTCTAACTTAAGTAATTTCTTCGATCTCTTCGAGCACTTCCTCTTTCTGCAAACATTTTTATATGCTCTTTCACAAGCTTTTGTGCAAATTTTACTTGCTCGTCTCAGGCAGCTTTTTTGCCAGCGTCTTGTTTGAAAATGGTTTCTTAGTCCTTTGTTTTTGTCGTGTTTATGAACGTGATCTCTTTTAATTGGGTGTACGTCATCGGGGTAATCAGTTTCTTCTCCAGAAGTTTCATCTTCAATAGATAGCTCTTGTAGATTTTCGTTGCTTGATAAATCACTACTGTCTGATTTGTGCTTAGCTTCGGTAGTGGCCTGGAAACCATATGCATTATTGGAAAATATAGAACGTTCAGAAGATTGACATTAGGGATGGAAACAGACTCGTCGATGTTTATTAAAATATCCTCAAATAAAAAAAATTGCGTAATATCTAGATACATGAAGAATTGTATCTACATCGCAATCACGTTCGATTAATATACATACATCTATATAGGTATATAGGAATTCGGAATTGCTGTTTAACTGCTGTATTCTGTAGGGCGGAGGTACTTCCCCAGTCAAGCAGCTCAATTTGAGTGTGGATTCTCGCTATACTCTACCTCTCATAAAATTAATGCGTGCTGGCTTAGTTTGTGAGATTTTGCAATTTTTGTACCAAGGAAGCCTTTTGGAATGTCCCAAGAATACAATCAGACGCAGGTCCTTACCGTAAACAAAATGGCAAGTGAAACTATCATCGTGGCAAAAATCATTGTACATTTGCACAAGAAACAAAAAGAAATAAATAATTTATAACTTTATTACTACATATAGTTTTATTTGTTTCAATTTGTTTTTATTGTTCTTTTACATCTATATACAGGGTTATTGGCAATTCGACGTAGTTCCGTTAGGATATGATTGGGGGGACTATTTGTGATAATTTGAATCCCGATATGCATTATAACGGGAAAATTATGTCGAATTACCAATAACCCTGTATATAAAAATGAATCCGTATTTCCCTTGGTCACGGCATAACGCGTGAACGACTGAACTGATTTTGATCAATTTTGGTATTGATAAAGACGGAACCCTGAAGAAGGATATTAATTACAACTTTTAATCAAACTGCCACATGAGCGGAGCCGCAGGCGGCAACTAGTATTAAATAATTCAGTAGCAGTGTCAATGTCATGCAATATAAATTAACAAAATTGTTTGGCTAAGTTCATCTGGACAGGTACTTCTCCTCATGACATTATTAAATATACTTATAGCTAGTAAGTAGTAGTGGACTGTTGAGCGAGTGGTCTTGGGTTCGATTCTCAGGTCGAGTAAAGTGTTACTATACTGTAAGTTTTTCTCTGAAATTCTCAGTAGCAGCTCGAAGTTTGGATTCGTGTCATGTTGATGACGTGCAGATAGAAATTATAGATCGTGAAGAGAATTAGAGATCGTTTCAAGTGGTTATCTATCTTTCACCAATTTATTGTAGTGTGAACTCTATAAACATAAAAAATTAAACTTGAATCAATTTGTGAAATTGGTAGCAATCAAGTATTAGGTCCAAATATAACACATTCATTTAAATTTCCGGTTGTAAGTAGGTATACAAATTAATTTAATAAAATCAAATTCAAAGGATTCCATTATCAATGTAAAAGAAACGAACGACGATTAGCTTATTTTTTTTTCTGTTTACTGAGTGTTCAATGTAACTACTCAGTCTATGCCAGTCCGTTGCCTGACAGGCGTCTCCTAAACAGGTTTTAAGTTTTATCCAGTTTTAAAAACCAATACAAAAACAGCACAAGTTGCTTTTACTTTTTTATTACAATTTGAAAGACGTTATGTCGTGTCACGAGCCGTGAGCACAAACTTCACTTGCGCATTCCATAAATTTTCGGTATCTTTGAAGGAATAACAATGGCGAGGGGCGCCGAGGCTGCACATAATAGTTTCTGACCGGTAAACCGATACTGAAAAAATTTGGCCGAAAGCATACATGCGTAAAATGGCTATTGCTACCAAAATCTGTGCTCACGACTCGTGCCGATAATTATTCCTATATTAACACAACTCGGGATTGAAAACATTGTTACAATGGAAATCGCATCTTTTTACAAGAGCTTTCTTAGATCTACTGGTACATGTAAGTCGGTCACACACATCTTCGTGAGCTCTGTTGCACGCCTTGGTACATTTTTGTATATCCTTGTCAGTTTCACTCAAACATTTAGCCCTTAATGCAGATTTCGTATTAGGAACTTCGTCACCTTCCCTTACTACATTATCCTCAAGAGATACATTATCCGCTTCTTGGTGATGTTTTTTCTTATGTTTGCCGTGAGCTCGTAGCTCTAAGTCATCTCTGATATCGCCTGAAGTGCTTCTTGTTAATATCTCATCCTGAAAGGTATAATTAAATTATTTACTACCTTTCTTCAAGACATTTTATCTTTGAACGTGACCTTTAAGTTACTTTATTTATTAATGTTACTCTTAGTTTTTCTATTTAGTGTTATAATTAGGCTTCCGTTATCACGGAGAGAACAAAAAAATGGGATATTAAAAATTAATATAGCGGATGTTCAATCAAATGTTTGGTATGAAGATCATATTGAATCAGTAGCTTAAATGGTGAAGGAAAACATGTTGTGGAAACCGGCAAGCGTTAGATTATTTCTTAGATGGCAGTTAAATTATACCAATCAGCCCAGGCTAGCGTGACAGACTATAGTTTAACCCCAAACTCTCAAACTGAGGAGAGAAGCTCGCGACCAGAAGTTAGATAACAAATGGGTCATGAATGGGTAAATAAAATTCAAAATGCGTATTCACCTCCAAAATAACTAATCCCAGTAGTTCATACTGGCCTTGGGCCGCCTCACCTGCTGCAGATGGTTCTTGTTGTAGTTTACTGTGTTCCTTATGTAATGTTTTTGTCTCTATTGAATGCTGAAAAGTTTAAACAGTTGTTTTGTTATTCGAAATATGTCCAGACTTCATATTAAAATACATTTTATGTCGTATAACGAGTGATGCCATCTTTATTAACATTTTAATGAATTATAAGAATATGTCGATTTCAACTACACAGATAGAGTCAAGAGAAGACTGCCCAACAACTTAGCGGTGTGACTCCGCTCACCGCTGGATTGTAAAATCACCGAGTTCTCTGCCACTGAGTTTTCGAAGTTACACGCGTACTTATCACACGCTCTAACGAGGAAAACTGCATTACTGAGAGATTTTGTGAAGTCTGTCAATCCACACACGGCTAACTGAAGGCGCGGTGGACTGAAGCCTGATTCTTCTCAACTAGAACGGAGACCCGTGCTGATCAGAGGGTACAGTAATTGGGCTGATGATGATGACAAATGTTCACTTAGGAAACTTTATTCTTAAACTCGAAATACATGAGTAGTAGTAAAAACAAAAAGTACTTACTAAAAAGCTAAATGTAACAATCACTATATAAGGAAAAATCATTTTCTATGTGCATGTATAATAACGGAAGGAAATAAATAATTTTATAGCTTTATTTAATGCATCGTTTTATTTGTTTTCGATTTAATTTTATAGGTTCTAAAATAAATAGGTTCTAAAGGAAATAGGTTTACGAAGTGTATCGTGTGTCATATCTGAATATAAACTGGACTCTATTTTAAGAATCAATAGAATTAAATTGGTTTTACTCTCCTTCAAACACTTTTATGCTACATTTACATATACATTTGTCCCTACCAGAATTCCAACCCGGGACCCATAGCACAGAAGGCAGCGCTAACTACCGCTGGACTATATGGGTCAAACTATTGAATGTTAATGCATTTTCATTGTATGTTTACTTACCTACTACCTTCCTATTCTTTGTACTGTTCACAAAATTTCGTCAGTTTATTATCTGTCTAAATCCAGACTAGTCCATACTATCCATACTATACTAATATTAAATGCGATAGTGTGTCTGTCTGTCTGTTACCGCTTCACGCTATAACCGCTCAACCGACTTAGATGAAATTTGTAAGAGAGATAGATACAATTTTGGTAAATATATTAAAAACGTGATCATTGCCTATAAAATTTGAGTGTTGCCGTCGATTTCCCTGGGATTCCATCATCAGATCCTGATGTGGTCACAATGGGACCATCTGTGAAGCGTACCCTTTACTATAAACTAATGGTCCTTACAATTTAACATAAAATATTATGCACTACGAAGACTATTGGTATAATAGATGTTCTTTCATAAAAAGATGCACACTACACTCTCAAAACAGAATAACTCTTGGATGAAAATCGTTTTATTTAATATTAAATCGAATTTCACATACATCATATTTCGTTGAAATGTGATTGTTAATCACGAATTGCATTGAAAGCTTTTTTACAATAGAAGCAACATTTATGTCTCATAGCTCTTTTAAACTGCATGGTGCATTCCAGGCGGTCACATGCGTCTTCTTGAGTCCTACTGCACGCTCCAATACATTTTTGTACTTCCTCTTTTCTTTTATCTACATATTTATCTCTTAAACCAAATAGAATTTCAGATTCGATGGGTGCACCACGTACTCTTAATTCATCATCATCATCTTCAGAGGTACTATGACGGTTTTCCTCATTTTCATCGTTAAATAATGCCTCTAACTCATTTTCAATAGTTTCTCTTGAATTAAGAAGATCCAGTCTATTTATATTTGGTTTTTCTAACTTGTTGTTCTGAAAATTAAAACAAATGATTCATTTTACTTCTTTCCTTCAAACAAAACATCCCATGCGACTTTGTAGAGCTTGGGCGTTGGGTTGAAGAGTCAAATATAAATGGGCATATATACGTTAAAAAGAAGTTATTTATAGTTATTTCAAAAAGCTTAAATACGGCTGAGCATTAATCTAACAAATGGTTGTATATATACTTTCTAATATCGTAATAATTGGTTAAATAACTGTTTATCATTTGTCAGTATCATCAAATTAATTCTTTAAATAATAAACGGTATTGTTTTGTTGATTGAAAGCTTTATGATATCGTATACAATTAGAATTTACGTCTGAAAATTCATTTCAGTTTCTAATAAAAAAAACATCATTGTAGAAATCAATTTAACTTTTGATTATTTTTTTTATTCATGTTGGTACGCGAATGTTATGATTTGTCATAGTACTGTAGGACTACTACGTACATTTATAAATATTAAGATAAAAAAACTTAGGTACCTATGCATTTATTTTAAATATCATGGGTTTTCGCAAAGTATCGACTCATTCAATTAATTATTATGCATTTATTTGTGTCTGATTAGATGTTGAAATTCGACCGTATTTTTTTAAGTTTTATAGCCAGCATAAATCGGGCATTTAAAAAAAACTGGTAGCAGGTATATATTAAGTAATTCATGATGAGAATTAAAGGATAATTTATATAAAAAATAAGTGATTCTCTTTTTTATTCCGACAATTCATAGGATAATACAACAGATACTTTAATTCAACGCATCTTATTTATTACACTTAAGAAATAAAATAGCTATTATCTATTTCACGCCGTTGTTATTAAGCATTTATCAAATTAATGATAAAAACAAAAAATCTAGTGACGTTTTTTCAGTTTAAAATAGTAACTTTCCTAGCTAATAATAATAAAAAAACATTTAATTAAATTTTTTTTAGAAACGATACGAATGAAATTAAGATCTGAAGAAATATGAGAAAAAAATCTTTGAAGTTTCAACTTTATATTGTTTATTTAATGTAATCTAATAGTCTGAGTCAGAGTAGTCTGAATCTGAACTATATTTGCTAGAAGGCGGAAAGGTTTCTTTACAACTTCTTTTACATTCTTTTTTCAATGCTCTTTTAGATCTTGATGTACATTTAAATCTACGGCAAACGTTTCTGTAAGCTTTGATACAAGATTTCGAACACATTTTTAACGCTTTTTTGTTAATACACTTTTGAAAAGTCTTCCTCGACTCGGCTCCTGCTTTGCTTTCATCTACGTTAGGATTTGATTTTAGAATTTCTTTAGCCCTCTCCTCTGGTTTTTCTTCCCCAAGTTTCATTTTTATTCCGTTTTCAGGACGTATGTCCAGACTAGCATTGTCCTCATTATATTCATTTCCATCATTAGTAATAATTCTAAGATTCTCTTCCGGTATACTTTCAGGTACTCTGGGGTTATTATCACTATTATCTGAACTGTGATCATTATCATTTGAATTATCTCTAAAAAATGGAAATTCGCTACCATTACGATCAGAGGTTAATATAGGCGAATTTGATATTTTAATACTATGATCATTTTCTGATGGTCTATCAAATTTATCACGTCTATTATTTTGATGTTTATCCCTTTGAGAATATTTTAACTCGGAGCTACCCGTATCTGGCTTGTAATTATTTTTACCCTCAGTGTTAATATTTGGATTACTGTTGGCGATTTCGTGATACATATTATAATAATCTTTGTAATCATCTTCGTGTATTTCATAGTTTATTTTTTTATGTGTAAACTCAAGTCTCATAGCCGTAGGTTTTGAATTGTCATTAATTTCTTCGTCCGTATTTATAGGTATAGAAAATCTTTGGCTAGCGTCATCTATGCCAAACCTCATTTGTTTCTTTCTTTCTTCGTTTCCTATGTTTCTGTTGTGCTCAAAAACTATCTCAAAATCATTATGTCTGTTAACATTACTTCTCCTGAAAAATATTTGTGGCTTTTTCAGTATGATTATTGGGAGAGTGCGATTCAAATCCGTGCGCATTTCCCTTCTAGGTGGACCTAATTGATTCTGAAAAATATAACCTACCTTAAATTGTGTGACATCAAGTATTTTCCTTTTGAGCTTAAAGACGATTTTGATTAGTTCACTAGGTGTTTTAACCAGGTGTTTTTATTTTTGTGCAATTGATTTTAAATTTAATTTACACTCATGCAGATTAAATGTGCGAAACCCGTATATTTTCACCTGGGCAGTCCGATACAATAAATAATATAATTATTCATTTAAAATTGTGTTTATTTAATGTCTGCATAACGAATGCCAATTTTACAGAACAGTTGTAATGATGAAAAAATAGATTTACCTTACTCATTCCCTTATTTATAAGAGATAGAGTTATTTCTTAAATTTACGCTGTTATTTCCATTGGTGCTGACAACGGCATGGATATTGATGGAAATTCTGACCAACCAAATTAATTCAGTCTCATCATAACTATTTTCAACAAAAAGCATGTGAAAAGGATAGAAGAAATTTGGTCTCCTACTTTGGTTATTTGAACTTATTATATTACAGACAATGGCATAAACTAATTTAGTGGTTTCAAATATTTTCTATCCTTTTTCCGTCACGTTTGTATAATAAAAGGGATGTTGTGTGATTACAAATTAGAGCGAATCAGAATCTTTGGAAATTTTGGAATGTACTTACAGACTTTTTATTTTATATCTACTTCCTATAGTTCCTCAAACGATATTAATACGTACACAATAAACGATATTATTTATTTTTATTATAATTTTTAAAATACTTCACTAAAATACCTAATTTAAAGATCAATTTTGTGGTGAAGTTTAAAGTATTGCTATTGCTAAATCTGATAGCCGGGAAGGTGGCAAACCATCTGACTAACCAGCTCTCCACAAACCTAGCTTTTTTAATGATGATTTATTATCTATTAATCATCTAGGATGATTTTTTCAAGATATTGTCTTGTGGGGATGTGAAATCAGTGTGAAATTTTATAGGAGCTCATTTAACCGCAATAACCTTAGGAAAGTCTATCTATATGATCTACATAATTTAAAATCTACATAATAAACTACAAGTTTAGGTATAGGTTAGGTATAAAAACTATCAGACGTATATATACACATTTATTTTACTAAACTATGAACTGAAGAGTAAGTATAAGATCAAAAGATGATAAGGATAAAGAAGTAGAACCATCATAGAAATATCATCTTTAATAAAACAAAAGCTGAATACAGTAAAGACTTCAAGAATCCTGTTTTCTTGATCGACGGCGACGTGGGTTCGTGATAGGCTAGTGAAATAAAAAATATATGCAATAAATTATACATGCATAGTGCAGATAGATAGAGCATAGTTTTTAATAGAACAAGAAAAAAGGTTAAAAGGTTTCAATGGTTTCTATAACTTTTGAGAGACAACTTTGGAAGTTTAATCTAGGTTCTACGACTCATACAGTATAAAAAATATTAAGTAGATAGTAGAATAGGATCTCTCATCATCTTGCATTTTAAGGGACACTTTGTTGAAAATATTGGGTTCCGGGCTATACTGATCCATGCAGATACTGAATGAGAAGCCAATTTTATCTTGACGTATCTTTAGAAGTTAAAAAACGTTTAATTTAACTGATTTTCGACTACGTTTATAGTCTAGAAATTGGAGAATTTCTAGACTATAAACGTAGTCGAAAATCAGTTAAAAGTTGCTGCCAATGCTCAATAAAGGCCTCCCCATAGTTTTCTCCCAATAGAAGTTAATGTGCCAATCGTAAGCCACCCTGACCGTGACCGTGTTGCTGCGTTTGGTTTTCCGGTACATGATCTATAATTAAAAATCTTTCTGCCGTAGCAGCCATAAGTTCTACATGGTATACATATCTGCCACACCCACTATCATTGCAGCTTACCAAGCCTTTCAACTATATCTTGCTATGCTACTTTAGCAATCATTATTTTACGGGTCTCTACCTACAACTCCATCTACAAGCTCTCTCTTATCTTGTTGAGTAATCTTGTAGATGGAGTATAGAAATACTGTGTAATGCTAAGTGCGATCTTAGATATCATTTGGCTATAAATAGATACTAACTAAATAGTACCTACCTCCCTTTAGTGCTTACTGATTTACTTATACTTACGCTAGATACTATATTTAAATAAAACTACTTACTATTTATTTCGGAGCTGTGGTAGCCGAGCGGTGTGATCAGTGGACTGAGATGTCAGAGGTCTCGAGTTCGAACCCAAGGCACGCACTACCGACTTTTCGGAAGTTATGTGCGTATTTATCACATACTCAAACGGTGAAGGAAAACATCGTGAGGAAACCTGCATGATTGAGAGAATTCTCGATGGCATGTGAAGTCTCCCAACCCGCAGTAGGCTAGCGTGGTAGACAATAGCCTAATCCCTCTCAATTGAGAGGAGACCCGTACCCAGCAGTGGGACATTAATGGGTTGATGATGACTATTTCTTAGGGATTTCATCACGACATATTGATATGACCTCATAAAATCTTACAAATTAGGTAAACGTTCCAAGTTCAAATACAAAAACTGTCACATAAGATGAATTACATTGATCATGATAAGATTGCAACAAAAAGAAAAAAAAACTACCGATTTAACTTACATCAGTTACCACTACCAAAAAGAGGTTATCAGACTTTCCATTTCTCGTGTTGCCAGATCTCAAAACTTCATTCAATAAGCCATAGTCTTCGAGTCGAATCAGTTTCTTGAGCACACCAAATCTTTCCTCATTCAGTTTGATTATAGCCTTGAGAAGATTTGAGTAGTCGGTTCTCGTCGTGTTGCTTTGGAGTACTTCACGTACCTTATCCTCATTTTCTGCGTATACCTAGTAATTTATTTACGGAATTAGAAATAGTTACTTAACAGCGATATAATTTGACATAATGGGATGAATGCATCGAGACATTTTAAAAAGCCAACATAATAATCTTTTGGATGACTTGGAATCCAAACTTAAAAAAGGTAAAAGTATTATTTTATTTCACAAATTTATTATTTATTAATTTAAACTACTGTATTCTGTCGCCTATAAACATTGTAAAAGTTTGTGCCAACTGCTTTAATTCCAAGAGAGTAAAAACTAGTTCATTACTACATACGAATCGCGCAGTTTTAGTTGGCCGACTTGAACTATGCACAGAAATATCTCAGTTGTAGATGTAGAACAACTAAGGTTGCAGTTCACCGCCCGCCTCTTGTCACCGGTTAGTCTTTAAAAACAAAAGCGGCGCTCTTTGTGTCAACTTCAGGACGGCCAACTAAAATTCTCGTATAAGATTATCTTATTATTATTTTAAGATGATTGATTGTATGTTCAAGTAGTTCCTGAGCCCCTAATTATTTTCTTTTGTGAACTCGAATGCATAAAATGCGCTCATTTGGCATCAATAGCCCTTAAATCTTATCTAAAATCAGGCCTATAACTATTATTATTACTAACCACTATTATTAACCAGTCTGAAGAACTATTTTGACAATAACACAGAATTGGGAATGTATGTATGTTGACAATTGTCATTGTTCTTGTTGTTTTTTCGTAGTATGTAAATATTTTCGCAATTATTATTAAAAGTGTTATTGCAAATTTTATTATAATAAAATTGCAACTAACACATAAAAATTGGGACAGTTCGTATAACACAAATTTACGCACCAATTTTAGATTGTGCATTTACCTACATAATTCAGAATAAATATTTTAAAAACGTGATAATTGCCTATCAAATTTGAGGATTGCCCTCGATTTTTCTGGGATCCCATCATCAGATCATGATGTGGTCACAATGGGACCAACTGTGAAGTCTACCCTTTTAAACAAAAAAAGAATTTTGCAAATCGGTCCAGGCGTTTTTAAGTAATTCGTGAACATACATTAAAAAAAAAAAGATTCGGACGAATTGAGAACCTCCTCCTTTTTGAAGTCGGTTAAAAAAGCATATGAAAATGATACATACTTACACCCCACAATATCGTGACAAAAACTATACAATAAGAAATCTTGTGCGGCATTTTGTTTGATTAAAACTATTATAAATAAAACGTTGACATTTTGAATGTAACTTTTCGATGATATCATTGGAAATAATGTACCTACGAATCACTCAATTTGATTTCAATTAATTCTATTGATTGGATTGTCAAAACAAGCATAAAGATTGACGAAGTTTAATGAACAAGTTAATCAATTATTTCTGGCATTTGCTTTCCGTGATTCACTCTGTTAATTTTTATAACAGTAGAATTATCGGAATAGGAATCAATAAATTACTCTGCCTAGCCTAATAGGGAACTAGCCTGGTTCCCAGTATAGTATGTATGAATAGATAAAACAGGATGGTTGGTTTGGTTGATTTCTGTATAGGCTTGTTACGCTTTTTTCCTTATCCAAAATAAAACCACCCTAAGAATGAGTGGGGTTTAACGAGTTCAGGAATTTGACAATATCCTCTGTGTAAATACGCCACCGTCTTTATTATTTGACGGTTAATGAAAGAATTCAGTAGGTACTTACAGTACTTAGAAGTTTTACATACCTTTGACTCTTTAATTCACACCAAAATGTGTGAAATAAAAAAAGCAACGACTATCATAGCCTATTTAGCGATTTACCGATCGATTTAGTAATGTTTTTTTATATGTACATAAATAATGCGCAGTATGTAACCTCTTTGAAATTATTTTATTTTTAAAAGTAACCTATTACTTCGATTAAAACTAGCCTGCTAAACCTGAGTTCGATTTCTGAGTCGAGCAGTGTTATTTTGCTACTAATTTCTCACTGGTGAGATGATGATGGTCTAATATGTTGAGGCATTGTATGTAACTTCATGTGTAGGTATAGATGATCGCCAAATATATATCCAACAGCACCACTATGACGAGAAGAATTTATAAACTATCACAGCAACTAATCCGGTTATTAAGTAGTCTGGAAAATCCTTCGGCGCAATTTCATTAGTCGTTAAGTCGGTCGCTACCCCGCCTACAGGCTCTGCAATGGAAGTCATCGTTTTCCTGTGTCATCGTTTTCTTCTTTCATCGACCAGAGAAAACTATATCCCGAATGCGGGCCCTATGGCAAAAATCACCCGTATAGTATAATGAAAATAAATAAATAAATGTTTCCTGTCATCGTTTCAGCGAGAGATCATTATCACACAGGAATTAGAAACATCAGAGGCTTGGATTTGATCTTCTATAACTAGGAAGACATAGGGCATTAATATATAATACCTAAGACTGAAAAAGGCATGGACCATTAACTTAAAATGAGGGTTGAACACATGACCACATTTACTTTGTCTAATGGGCTGGTGAATCTCTTGGCACAGACAAATCCTTAAAAAAAAGAAGATAATAAAACAAGAAAGATGGAAGCTTGTAAAAAGGAGGACTCATGAAATGACAACACAACACTTCATTATCTTTCATTAAAAAAACTCCTTTTATAAAGAAGACTACTTTTTTTCATTTACCAATATACTTTTGCAGTTATTGTAACATTCAGTTCTAAGGTCTAGAAGGTCTTTATCTAATATTGTGTTACAGTTGTATTTTATGCATACGTTTGCCACAGATTTCGCACAAACATTTACACAAACATCAACGGATTGATCTAGGCAACTCTGTTTTATAATTCGACGTCTCCGCCGGAACCTATTGTTGTTTGAAACTAGCTTGTAGCACTTTTCTCTTGTCAATATTTCGGCTTCTGTTCTTCTCTTCGGTGGGTCCTGAAAATTGAACATGATTAAATTTTTTTTTGCTTTCATGTCACACATATTTTTCAGTGGAAACTATAATATAAAAACTATAGACTGATATAAAGAGCAGGAATCTCTCTAAGATATATTTTGCCAACAGATTTATCCTTCCAGACCTAACGGGTTTCGAGAATACCGGAGAATAAAGGTTCAAAAGAGTTTTTCAAATACAACATTAAGTTTAACAATTTACATAACTATCCATAAATTAATAGAATGAGTTACCCTAGTAGATAAAAGCGAGTAGCTAGATGCCATGGCACTACAGAAAAGCTAGCGCTGTCTTGCTTTGACAGAATCCTTTTAATTAAGTAAAATAATAGATCTATAGGGATGAAGGCGTATTTTGTACACAGCATACAAAATACGATAAATACAATACGGATAAGTATATGGAACAATAAACTACAACATGTGCCAAATTCATCGAGCGTAACGACAACTATTTGTGTGAAATGCTAACTTCGCTGGCAATTTTACAAGGTTCCACTAAACATGACTCTATTTAAGTATAAATTGGCAAACAAACATATAGTATATAGTAATATTAAGCATATTACATATAATAGCGAGCATGGGAATTTATCTCCTTTAAAATTGAAATTTCCAAATTATTTTAATCCTTAACTTTCTACCATTATAATGTCAACTTCATATCCTCAAAATCGCCTACAGAAATCCGTTCCGTGCTTAAGTCTCCTATGTACATAGATCAAGTATTTTTCAGAGATTTAGAGAAATATGCCTATCGGTGATTTTCGGAAAAAAATACCCTGCCTCCGCCTTACAGAAGACCGCAGTAAGACAACAATAGTTGTATGTCTCCGAGTGAGCACCGTTGTCAAAGCTCGTTAGGGACTGATTATTCTGAGAACATGGGAATCCGTTTTCTGTCAGTGTATGGATTTCACAGGGAGGGCAACGCACTAGCGACACTTCTGGTGTTGCAACCGTCCATAGGCTACGGCACCGGCGTACTATCAGGCGAGCAGTAGGTAAGATTATTTGCCCTCGTGTTAAATAAAAATCTGTTTGTCTTACTACACATATTATATGCGATCTCTCACCACCAATTCGTATTCCAAGGAATCATACGAGTCATCATCTGGCTTTAGTTTATTCTTAGTGAGCATGTAGTCTTGTAACTGACTGATCTTCTGCAACGCATGAAACCTCTCCTCATTTACCCTCACAAGGGACTTCAGTAGCCTTGCAAAAGTTTGCTGCGTATTGTAAGTGTCATAGTTCGATCTCTTTAACGCTTCTCTGGACAATGTAATCTGTGGAACAATGTACTTATTCACTGATTCGAAAAAAATAACTAAGTAATACTTAGTAGTTCTACGTTGATCTATGTCTTGTTCTGATATTTTATTCTTTCGTTTAGTGCGATAGCTATGAAATTATATTCACTCAATTTCTGGTTAATAGATATATTCGTGGACTAAGCGCTATCGCTTTATTGACGATGAGGCACTCCAAGACCTACCCGTTGACCCGCTGTGCGGTAAGGTCACAAGGCCATTCAAGCTTCCTATGGCTCTTTCTTCAAAAGGTTAATTCAATGCAATTCGACCCGGGTATAATTTATAAACATTTTCTTTATAATAATATAGAATAGAATTACCCAATAACGAATAGATTGTCAATTCGTTATTGGGTAATTCTATTCACTGCCAGCTTCGGCTTATTATGGTAGCGTTAAGTAGCCTAGTGATTATAATGGCAATAGGTTTGCATCCTATGGCGAACATTTTACCATTCACTGAGAATTAATGTCTATGTATAAGTTATCTAAATAGTTCTGAAGTTTTGGCACAATACCTTAGCGGAGAATAAGAGCAATACACTGCACACTATGACACTAGAAATTGGCATTTCTTGAGTAGGTAAATTTAAATAATTCGTGCCTTGTGTAGATTACCCGTAGCAAAACTGTTTACTGATTTGTCAGGTTACACTCAGAATAAGCAGCGACGTATGTTATCTTGATTGATTTCACACAATACACAGATTTTGACTACAATCGCATGTTAGCAGTTAATGGAACGAGTTAGTAATGTCTTAACGTCTTTCCACAATTGAATTTAACTCTGATTTTATAGTTTTTGTAGGTATTTAACCAACAATTCCCTTTTTTAACTGTCTATTAGAATTTAGAGTCAAAATTTATGAGTCATGCTTAGGGCTATTTGATTCAGTAATCCCTCATAGTACCGATAAACAAAATTGGGAAATTCCCGTTAAAAGAACATAAGAACAGCAAGTGCCCGGCAAGGGCCAGTGTTAGTGTATTAATATCTCAAAAGTGGCTTGAGTATGGTGTTCCCCAGGGAGGGATGTTGGGTCCAATTTAAATAAACTGCTACATTATTCCTATCACTGAATTTCTAGCGCACTAATTCGAATTAAAAGCTAGAATTGATAAGTTTTTTATTGTATAAACTAAACCTAGACGATATAACTGGAAAATAAGAATACCACTTATTATTTAAGGAAATGATTAAGTAAAAGAACATATACATATTTATTCTCAGTTTATTATAAAAAATATGGTACTCACTTATATTAATTACAATATGTACACGTATTAAATTGACACAATCATCTTTATCAGTGACACATCACAATAACTTCATGTTTACGATATTGGCGTTTGATAAACTTTATAAGAACAGAATAACTAATAGATAATATATACAGAATGGCCACTCTCCGATTGCTAGTCAGTCAGTTGCCTCAAAGTATAACAAGAGGTTATTAGACTGATTTCATTTTCATAGTTAAACCATAGTTAAATTACTATAACTAGGTTAAGGGTGGCGATTCTGTATGTACCATTATAAATTTAATTATTATGTAGAAATGAGGTTTTTATTATTATATCTTTACACGTTTTCTTGGTTGGAAGAAGGTAATAATAATATAATAATATTACATTAAAATTATTTAAATATCAGTACATAATTTATTGTTACAACACTTTGTTGTTGCAGCCGTAGTGTTAAAATAATCAAACCATGTATCATGTCCCTTATGTTTATTTTTTTATTTTGTATTTAAATTATTAACTGATACACTCAGAAATGTTTATTAATGTTATGTATCATTACTTAATTACATTCGTCAGTTATAATTATTACATTTTCACTGTGGTCAAATTATTATATAAATAGCAGTAATTCTGCTGAATCTACTGAAGTTTACATTATCTTGTCTTTACATAATAAAGGATCATGAGTGCCATATCAAGCAGGGATAATTCATGTTAAAGCTTTTAAGATGCTTCCTTCACCATTTGAAACAATGGTCCACATTGCATATCAATTATAAAGAGTTTAAAAAAGAACATGATTCTCTGAGGTTTTTTAGTTTTTTTTTTGTATTTCTTCTCAGAGGCCAAGTATTTATCAATATCACAATCACCATCTAATTCAATGCTTGGAAATTGACTTGTAAAAGTGTCACTTATAATTAGGTAAAAATGTCAGTGGCAGCCGATGTGTGTACACAAAAACCAAGTGAATGTGAATCAAGATTTTTTGTGTGACATATTTATTCATTCATTCAGTCATTGACATTAATAAACATGTCTGAGTGTGTGTCTGTGTGTCACAGTAAATATTATCTATTAAGATCAAAATATTATTATAGGTGTTATGTAGAACTTTGTCTATAATTTTTAGTGTCTAATATCTTCTTGCCGCACATGGCACAGATACCCTTCTTGTAAGCACATGCTTGACAATAATGGGAACCCACTTGGTGGACTTTTGTTCTGCATATTCTGGAAAGGATGGTAAATAAGAGAATTATTACATGTTGCATGGGAAGCACTAAAACTCCAGCTATAGTAAAGAGTAATCCAAGTTTCAAATATGACCTATTTGACACTGTACTAATATAATAAAGGTATAGAATTAAAACACTCTCACCATCATCCAACATTTTAATGAACTTAAGTTGACAATATGTTCAGTGTTTTTTATCAAGTGTGTTATACCATTACAATCGATCGTTTTTTACGAATTACAATCGTTTTTTATCAAGTGAGTTATACCATTACTCCAACAGTTACACAGTTATAGTAATAATGCTTAAAAACTTGCCTGCATTCTTGAAATTTGCTCGTGTATGGGTTGAAACGTCCTTTTTTAGCAGTAAGTGCTTTATTTTCACCAACTTTCCGGCCTCCTGACTCTACTGTATTCCTTGCCCCCATTTTCCACGGGTCTGGGGTGATCACACGACCCAATTTCTTCTCACATTTCTCACAAACCATGTTTAAAGAGTTTTGGAATACAAAAATTGAACTTTGGGGAATAACCTTAAAGTTACAATCAATCTATTTTACTGACTTGTAATGACTATGTTCGTGGATCTTGGTAATTATTGACAGAATAATTATTTAGATTCCACAAAAATATTATTAAGTACGTAAGTTTCAATTAATATAATAATATTTAGAGATAATCTAAAACAAACAAACAAACTAGTATTTCTTCTACAGACCACTGTCAAGAGTGTCAAGTGTCAGTGTCACCTTTTTTTTGTGTATTTAATGACAATTGAAGCCTTAGCCATTTTGCCAGAAGATAGTGTCACCTTACACCTAAAAACTTGCTGTTAAATGTCAACGTCAACTTGACGTCACAAAGAATAATAAACCACAAATCCCAATAATAGAAACGCAAAAGTATGTACATAATTATATAGATATATAATATTATAATAATATGTGTGGATGTTTGATACTCTTTCACGGAAAAACCGAAAAATTACCTGGATTAACACATAGACAATTTTTTTACTGGTAAAGCCGCGATTGGAAGCTTGTTATTGTTAATAATAAGATAGGTAGGTACTGCTGCACATTTAGAGACCAGAGACCAAATAAACTATGTATCAACCAGAAAACGGGAGCATGCCAAATACAATTATATATAAACTATGTCATTGGCCAAATACAAATAATATTGCAGTCTAACAGTCATCGACAGTGTTACATATTTAAAATAAGTAGGTAGGTTAAGTAGGTCTGTAGGTAGCAATCTACATAGATTGTAAAATTTATAACATACAGTCTTGTGCACCAACTTAAAATTAAGAATAGGTACACTTACACAAATACAACTTCAACATTAAAGACTATTTATATTTTTTTTTGTAAAAGGGGAAAGCTTGCGATCCCTGCTGCAGGTATTTTTGTTATTTTTAATGCAATGCAATTATTTTATTAAACTACATAAGTATTGCCTAAAAGTGAGAAAAACTGTTACAAATTAAATAGTAGGTAGTACTTAAGCATCCCTTCAGACTTGTGGTGCATGTTAATGACTATTCATGTTTATGAGTTATGAGTATAATAACTATAAAAAAGTTAACCCGCGATCTCCTCAAGCCGTAAAAGATCCATGCGGAAAATGTAAATTTCACGCATTATTAAACGGTTGATGCAATCATTTATTTCCATAATTAAGACGTCGAGGACATCTAAAAAAATATTGTGTATATTGAAATCTTTATCCACATGATTTGTCAAATTGCTTGCGTGAGTACGCATTCTGCGCGCTTACAGATCGCATGCATGCAGTATAATTTCCACACTCCCTCCTTCGTATTCTTGCCATCCGCACTGGTAATGGCACTAAAGCTGTAAAAATGTTCTACACCATTATTTTATACAGCTCGGTAGCCTTTCGGAAACCGGAGGCGTATCACCAGGTCCCAAGCAAACACAGCCCAGAAACCTCAGCTTGTCTAACACGATAAGGCAAGATAAGTTTGTTAGAAAATAATAAATGAAACAAACATTTTACTTATAAAAATTATACTCGTATACTAAAAATAATTGTCAATGTATTCATAAATGAGTAGTAATATAGAACATAGTGAAAAAGTGTCAACAGCTAACATTTTATAAATAATATTAAACAAAACGCAGACTTTTTGAGTATAAACCTAATCAAACATATAAATATAACTATGTAATTATAAAAGACGAAAGTTCTGGGTATCACGTACGTTAACAAACAGGGTAACAGATATTTGTAATCTGACAACGATTACTGTCGCATAAGCCTAGCCACGCCAATAAAATCATGAAATGGTACTATTTTTTGTTGTACTACTGAAAAATCTCCAAACTGGCATTCCATGTAGTATCCATTGGTATCTAAAATTAACTTACTGGTGCGTATAGACAGACCAAAGAATGCCAACTAATTAAACTATGCTAATTCACATTACCTAATCCTATCCGTACTTATTAGCACGGATCAAGGACCGTTTTAACTAAATAATATTATGGTTATGGTTGGTATTTACATAATATATAAGTTCATATCTTTATTCCATTTAAGTTCTCGTATTAGATAGTATCCTATAAGTTTACGACAGTAATTACAATAATACATATTTTAGTTTGTACAATTTTTAATATTACGAATACCTTTAAATTGTACATGAATAATTAACATAAAAAATATACATCAACTGTCATGGAGATCTCTATACGACAGCATCTTGAGTTATAAGTTATGATTAAACCTACTCTTATATTCATAGTATAGTCCTGCTGGAGATAACTAATTATTACCTTAAACGAAAAATGGCTTAACCGGTGTCTTTTCTAGGGATGTTATAGAAATGGTTCTATCAGATCCGAAGTCAACAGTTTCTCAACGGCCCATTGACAACGGGTCCTAACTTAGACCTTCGGTTCTAAGCTCCGATTCAAAAGTGTCGGAACCGAAGTCGAAATCGGAGATCAAATATGTCTTAATCGTAAGTTCCGATTTTTCGGAATCGTAGTCGAAGCTCCTGGTAGGGGAGCCCTACATGGAATTTTGGGATTTACTCGAGCGCGGCAAATTAATATAAGGGAGGATACCTTACATATTGATAAGTACCTCCAGCCAGTATAATCTTGGGCTCCCCTACTATCCGTAACATCTCTAGTTTGTACTACTTTATTCAAAGTCTACGTAGATACATAAATTAAAGGCAGACTGATGATAGGTTATAGTTTAACTGGGTGATCGATGGTATCCGTAATAGAAGTCATTTTCAGGGCAATATTCTAGAAAAAAAAAAGTTTAGGTATATATTAAAATTCCCCTTTTTTCTAAAAAAATCAAGGCGATATGGTGACCCGCCCGCCAAATTCAAATTATATTAAGGGTTTTGTCAAATGTAGATACATAAAATAGCACAATGTTGCTTCAAACATAATATGCTCGCGTAATATCCATATTCTACTTATAATAAAATACTTATTTCTTGATATTTTAATCCCAATGTTTCGGATCTTCTACAGTATTTAGAGTCACAGGCAGATTAGATACCAGGCCTAGGACAAGACTTATATTCACCCACGGCTGGGCGTACGCCTTCCCAGCCCTACGCCCAGCAGTGAATTCCCGCTCGATCTTCGGCTATTTTATTCGGATATGTTTTGTTAATTTTATTTGTCATACTATTCACGAAGAACGAGATTTACGATTACGGATTTTATCGCGGTATATTGATATTATTTTAACCCGACGTTATCTATGAATCTATGTATTAAAGTGTTCCAAGTATTTATGTTATGAGACCCAGACGTCTTCGTTATTAATATTTGAACATAATAATATCAATTTAACAAAATAAAATCCATAGTGAGGAGTAATTTAAAATGGATGATAAACCAAATTTGATTTTGGACGGGCCTAAACGAAAAATACTATTTTAATAACCTTCATATATGTTTTCATTCTATTCAAATTAATTGTTATGAATGATTATTATAAAACTTTTACATTTTAATGAAAAAATCAACGCTTTCATTCGTTTTCACTATTTCGTACACAGGCTGCTATTATAAGCTAATCTTCTTATTCATATTTATTCTCGTAATTTTTTTTATAATAAGAAAAGTGTGGAACAGAATATTAGTAAAACGAGATGAGGGAGAAAAAATAGACATAATATAAAGAACCAAACGCATTTCACCCGAAAACTACACCAAATTCATATTCATATCATTTAAAAACTTAATATTGATAGATCCTTTTGTTCTATACTAGCTTTCGAACTAAGATTCGATCTCATCGATTTGAACCTGATGGTAACAAAGAGAAAGATTCATCATCAACCCATTTTCTGTCCCATACTGGGAACGGGTCTCCCCTCATTCGAGAGGAATTAGGATATGGCTATAGTATACCCACCCTTCACACGAGATTTTTTCTAAAGTACCTGCAGGATTTTTTTTCAAGCACATGCATGGAGAAAAACATGGTTTTTCTTGATAAAACTGGGTTGATGATGTTATAATTATCATCTTTTTTCACTCACTCAATAACTCAGTAATTCACACAGTATTCATGTATAAAGTAACATTATTTTACCTTGATTTTATTTTTTAATACGTTCCTCCACTTTTTCCACCAACTTTTTACGGGGATTTTTGTAGAAGGTGGTGTGTTTTCTAATTCTGAATATTGAGTTTCAATGGATGGCTGTAATGATTCTGTATCTGTACTTGGTTGTGTCGTCAGAAAGTTCAAAGAAGAATCAGACAATAAGTTGGACGCTGTGTCAGGAGCAGTTAATTGGGTATGATAATTTAAGCTTGGATGTGAGTTAGAATCAGACTGGAAATTCCAATTTGAAGGCAGTAATGTGTCAAGGTATGACTTGAAATGAGATGAATTTATTGGATTTAAATTAAAAGTAGAGAGAGTATCTAATCCTGCTCCAATATCGGAGCCTAGTTGTGAACCTATGGCTGAACCTACTGCTTGGCCTATGTCTGTTAAGTCTTTTTTGTAATCTACAGTTGACTTTACTAATTGATCTAATGTATTATTTGAAATTAGCTTGGAACCTAAACTCTCCAGTAATCCTAATCTTAAATTTGAGTCCACAGTGGATTTTAGTGCAGAATTTGACAATGTTGAGTGGTTATTTAAATTTGATTCCGAATTTAATGTTGAGCCGGAATGTAAATCATCTTCACCATTTCCAGATCTTTCTGGTTTTGAATATATATTCATAATATTATTACGAACCCCATCACGGTAATTTTTGTTACTGTTTTCACTACTGTCATTCGTAAAATCAATGTTTTCATCATAATTAGCGTTTTCAATATCAGTTCTTTTTCTGCTAACTAATGGATAGTTCTGTAAACCACTTCTCCTATTCTCATTCACATTTTTAATCTCTAAAGGAGGCTCAAAGTCCTGAGTTTCAAACAAAACTTGAACCCTGTTGTCGGGTAAATGTCTTACAATTTTCATCAATCGTACATCGTCATTTGTCATGTTAGAATTGTTTATTGTTTTAAGAAAATCATCATACGGCATTGTATTTTTTACAATAAACTGTGGGCGGTAAACAAGCATCTTGGGATATTTTATAAGATGTGTTAGTTCTACATACCCTTTATTGGTGTTTAGAGCAAAAGGTACTGCAAATTCTGGTGTCTGCATGGCTTCATCGCGAGCTTTTCTTAGAAAATTCGAAATAGTTTGAAGTTTTGTAACCATGTTTTCTCTTTTTGTTACAATAGTATCATCAGAATGTTCATCGTTCTTTAATTTTGTAAAATCTGCAAACTCTGATACATCAGTGTTGTTATAATCAATTTGTTGATCACTATCGTTCAAGGTATCATTTTGTTCTTCAAGAAAATCCTCATAGTAGTATAAATTATTATTTTCATCATCATAGGTCATTTTCGATATTGTATCCCGTACATTTTCATTTTTATTTATGGAAATTGGTATTTCATTTGAATAACTATGAGTTTTGTAAACGCCTTCATAATCATCGTACAACGGAGGCGATTGAAAATATTCGTTATAGTCAGTAACATATTCTTTATCATTATTATTGTTGGTATGAGTGTATCTCTTTACTGTAGACGATCTAGTACGGGGTTTTTTATCGAAACTATAATTCCTTAACCTACGGACGTTATTTTCATTTTTACGCATAGATTTTTGTAGTGAAGTGTCGTAATCACCCATATCTTTAGATTTTCTTAAATGTTTATTTCTGCTCCGTACCAATTTTTGTCTTACTCTCAAACGAGGCAAACTCTTTTCTTGTCGAAGACTATCTTCATTAGAATAAAATTTGGTACCATATAAATAATAAGGATCCTTTTTAACTCTATCAAAATCCAATGATCTTAATGTATTATCAATTTGGCAATCCAGAAGTGCCATGAATCGTTCAATGACCGGTCGTAGTGAAACAGTGAGTTTACGAAGTGCGTATCTTTCACATCTTTTTTTTCCATTATCGGATGTAAAATATGATCTACTTTTAAGTTTTCTTTTGCTGGATCTATTTGATACTGTTACTCTTGCTTTTAGTTTTTTATTGGCGTTATAAGTGTTGCTGCCTTTGAAATTCCTTCTTTTTTTAACAGAACCTCGTTGTCGTAGTATTTTCCCCTTGTGAAAGTCTTTATATAGTTCATCTTCAGAGACTATTGATTTAATTATTGGTTTTGAACCAGTGTTTCCAGGGTGCCAGTCAATGGTTGAAACTTTAGATCCAAGTTTTCGTAGATTCAAATCTCCACTATCGCCTTCATCTTGACATTCCGTGTTTTCTAAATAGTTTTTATATACTAACACAACTGATGAACCAAGACTTTCTTCATTAATTCGCTTACATTCTTGATTATCTGCCTCACCATAATATGGCTTGATGTACTTTGTTATAATTTTTGTAATTTTCTCAGGACTGCCTTCACCTCTCTCTACTAATTGTTTAATTTTGAGTGTCACGTCAGTGACTTTGTCCCTAGCACCTTCATGTTTTACTTTGTGCGTGGCGGTAAATTGTTTTAAATTTTGGTGTTCCAAGTAAGCTTGTATAATCATAGCTATATTATGTAAGGCTCTTTCGTTGGGTTGTTCTGTAGCGTTTATGTGTTTTGATAGATTTGCCCAAAGTTTAACAAGGTTTTCGTTGTACAGTTTACATGTGTCAGGATCATGGGTGTAGCCAGCTTGTGTGAATGCGGATCTTTTTTCCCGCCTTCCATGGTGGTCTGGTATATCCTGAGAAAGAAATGACATCTGTTTTAAATAAAGTATGCATTATAGATAATAAAATATATTTTGCTACAGTTCATCAATGGATGACATTATACGGGCCACCTGTTTTATGAAAGAATTCATAATCATCATCATCAATCCATTAATGTCCCACTGCTGGGCACGGGTCTCCTCTCAATTGAGAGAGATTGGGCTATAGTCCATCACGCTAGCCTACTGCGGATTGGCAGACTTCACATGCCATCGAGAATTCTCTCAAGCATGCACCTCACGATGTTTTCCTTCACCGTTTGAGCATTTGATAAATACGCACTTAACTTCCGAAAAGTCAGTGGTGCGTGCCTTGGGTTCGAACTCGAGACCTCTGACATCTCAGTCCACTGGTCACACCGTTAGGCTACCACAGCTCCTCATGAAATTTATTTCGTGCTGGACAATAAAAAATAGAGAGGCAAGAAATCTCCAAACAATACTTATGACAGAGAAGACAACTGTATTATAATAAAAACTTACCTCAGTAGAGTTTATCTGAATCTGAAACATAATTGATATTTCACCACTGTTTATTAATAAGAAATAAAGAAACGATAATGTATATAATAATTAAGTTCGTGAAGGAAATAAATAAATTACATAGATATTGAAATTATGAAATTTTGCGATTATTATTTAAACTGTCTTAGTGGTTGCAAACCTCTGAGCATGAGGTCCTATATCCGATACCCAAGTAAAACAAAGCGTAATTGGAGTTTTCATATGAATTCATATGAATAACTAAATAATTAAACTACAAAATTAAATAAGTAAAAATTAACTTAATAATTGTGAAAATGTCATTTTCTACTGGATTAACCTTTCACTATAGGTAGTTACCTATATCCTATTGTCCTAGTGGCGAAGTGTGCGTGAGGCATGACGAGGAATTACCTTCAAAATTCGGTGCGCAAACGCATTTTTGGGAACGATTATATACACAAGAAATAAATCAGCGGTAAAATTAAATTATTGTTCAATGTATGTTATTATAATTGTAATGAAAATCAAATCGGCAAATAATGTATAAATGTTGTTGCAAATTATATTGGGTCCTTTTCTGCTTATTGGCGAAATATCAAACTGTATGTGAAATGACACGCTCATTCATGCGTTGAAACGGAATTAGACATGCTGTGATCGTACGAGAATATCAAAGTTAGGTTCATTCAACCACTACTTTATGGTGTCCGAAATGCTATCAATTATGTTACCACTGTTCCTAGTTTAAATGCCGCCAATGTCGTTTTAAGTCTTATTGACTAAAAACTAAACATTTGCATAATTTGAAAAGGTAATATCAAAGACAGGAATAATAAAGGTTAGGTAGAGTAAGACTTTATCACCATCAACCCTATTATGGCCCCAAGGTTGGGTAAGGGTTTGCTCTCATTTAAGACGGATTAGGACGGACGCTTGAGGAGTACCAACTGATATTCTAACTCAAAATATAATTTATTCAAAGTAAGTCAAATTTAATTAGATGTTTTTGAACGTTGATAATAAAGACAGTCCCCAATTCAGCCATTCGCCGCTTCTTATTGTTGTTGTTGGGAACAAACTTCTATAAGCATTACATTACATTTCTGTCTATTTATTAAATAACTGATTCTACATAATACTAGCTGACCCAGCAAACGTTGTTTTGCTACATTATAGGGGTTAGTGGACTACCCCTAACTTTTAGGGGGATGAAAAATAGATGTTGGCCGATTCTCATAGATACCGGATAAGCACAAAAAATTCATCAAAATCGGTTTCGGAGGAGTATGGCAACGAAAACTGTGACACGAGAATTTTATATATTAGATTATTGTGCATCCAAACAATTTACAGGTATACTTACTGTTCGCTGGTATATATTACATAATACTTAAAGTGAATGACGACGTAACAGTTAATCGAAATGAGTTTCAAGCTCGAGCCTTGTTCTTTACAGAATAGCAGTGCTGATTGTAAATTCAATCAAGGACGACCTTCACTTAGCTAGCGTATTACGTAAGAATACGGTATATAATTACTGTATTCATAAGTGAAGATAAAATCAATATGGAAGTGAAAATGAATACAGGCAATGCAACAATCAGAACAAGGGCAGATCCAGGTCTCATGGGGGTCTTGGTTTGGATTTAGGCCGACCATAAAATTTGCTTTTTAATTGCTTTTATTATTGTAATCACATTGGACTGTGATGTGACGACCCCCTGCATTGAAAGTTGGAACCGCCCTTCAAAAGACACCATTTTTCCAAGAATGATGAATACAAACTTATAAGGAATTAGAGTCAATCAAACCTGTTCCGTGACGAAGAAAATTGTTTAAGGAAGATGTAAATTCATGATGGTAGAATACTAGATATACTTACTTCTTGATTCTGATAATTTAGTTGGACCTGGAAAAAACAATACCTATGTAATATGTATATGTTATTCCGTTTTATGCAAACGGAAAAACGCAAAAAATCATTATTTTAAACCATCTAATTGCCAATCGACCAAGCTAAGATAATGATTAATAATAATATTTTGATTAAATTTTACAAAGATATAGACTTTTACTAGGAGAATGACCTAGGCACCATATTTAAAACAAAATAAATAATTAGCCTGTGTCTGTTACTAGGTAATACATTACCCCCCTCAAAGATTTCATTAAGTAGTTAATAGTTAAAAAAGAAACCTTTTATTATTATTGTTACTAGCCCGTACTGTGCCATATTAAATTCTTTTTTTTGATTATCAGATCAGAGAGAGTGAGTGGAGAAAGGTTTTCAAATCATCTTGTATACTGATTACTGGGACGATCGCGTTGGCAGATGGTGCATATCTAGTGGGACGTCATTTAAGAGTTAATGCGGGTTAGTAGGTAGTTTCTGTTGGGTACAGCTGAATGCATCATTCTTGAGCTTAAAAAGAACCCTTAAAGTGCCTTTTACAGTAAATAAGGTCCTTCAATTTTGATTTTAGGGACGAGCTTTTTTACTCATTGTGAATAAACTGACATCAAACACAGAAGGTAAAATCTGTCAATGTTTGATACATTCCTTTTGCAGTGGACGTACATGCTATCTGACATATCTGCTTCATGTCTTTATAATATGTTTTTTTAATTTGCCTATTTAAAACCAATTCAGAACAGGCACTGGAACCAAATGAACCATTCTCCATCATCAACCCATTTACATGTTTGACTTAGTGATTTTAATATTGTGGTTTTACATAAAAATACGTTATTGATATCATTTTAAAGATTTATTTCCATTCGTCAATAATGAACGGGTATCATAAATTCCTATACACACGGTACTAACTATAATAAATTAACAGTATATTGAACAATACTTACAGGTCTGTGGTTGTTATAATCATCCATTGTCTGTAAAGTCCTGTAAATTCTTTCATCGGGTATTGGTTTACCGTGGTTATCAGCTGTATAATTAAAGTCTAGATTCTCTGGATAGTTCCAGTCTTCATTGGTATCAGAATGTAAAGGATTGCCTATATCTTCTCTATTTACGTTTAACTGTTCCTCATATTCCTGGTGATCTTTCCAGTGTAAGACGTCACTTGTTTCTTCTACAAGGTTTTTGTTAAACCTTTTCAAGAGTTTCTGCCACTCGTTATCAGTATTTAACAAATCATGTGCCTCATCTTTGATCTCGGTGCCAAGCCGTTGCTCATCTGTTTGCCAGTAAGTATGATGTAGAATACCTCCAGTATCTTCAAACCGATTCGTACTTAACTTTTGTCCTGGCCAGTTGTCATCAGAATGATACTGACCACTGATATCTTCTCTATATTTTATGTCTGTTTGTCTTTTTATAACTCCAGGTAATCCATCGTGATTATTTGTATTTATTAAATTACTAAATCCTAAACTTTCTTGAATAAGTTGTGTGTGTGTGTTGTGTAATGTGTCCAAATGTTTCACAATTTGATCGACTCGATCATTATTTTCTGTATTCATCTTATTTGGAATTTCTATTACTGGAACAATAGATTTCCTTTCTCTGTCTGTTACGTCTACTTGTTTCCAAAATAAATTACCACGGTCATGGAGATTCTCCCTACTGGTATTAATTTTATTTCCTTGCTTAAAATTCACCATTCCGAGGAGGTTATATAATTGGTCATAATTATCTGACTTCGAGATGTTATGAGCTCTCATTACTGGGCCACTGAATTTATTTTCATCCCCTACAAATTGATGGGATTTATGCCGATCGTGTAAATATTCTTCAGATTCTCTATTTTCATTATTCGTAATATGTATATCAATTTGGGCATCAGGATTTATGTTTGCATGAGCGTCACCCTGTCGCAACGTTTTATCAATAAATTTTAAACGGTTTGAACTTTCGTTTTTCACTATAAAAACAGGTTTTTTATCCCTTTCCTTTTGAGATACATATTTTTGAGATTTTTCTATTTTGGATTCAGTTTTATAGGATTCATCTCTCTGGAATTCATCTTTTTGCGTTAGATCCGTTTGGGATACATCTTTCTGGTGCACATCTTTTTGGAACCCAAACTTTTTCTTAATTTGATCGAATAGCTTATTTTTATTCGAATTAAGCGTGTCAATTTTTTTATCTCCTACTATAGTTATGGGCCTACTTTTAATAGTATCTCTATGATTTAAGTCTAAGTTATTAATGAACTGTTTGTATCGACCACTGGATGTCAGATCATCAACTGGCAGATAATGATCAGATCTGAGAGCTTCTTTAAAATCCAGCTGTTTTAACAGATCGTGTATTTGCTTTTTTAAAATATCATAATTTTCGTCAAGGCTTGTTTCATAAATATTTTTTTTAACTTTACCAGTATCTTCTTGATTATCTTCCTTGATATTAGATAGAACATGTTCTATGTCTTTTGCGGCTTCTTCTTCCAAATATTTTTCAGTGAGCTCGATGTTTTCACATCCCTTCTCATAATTCTGTGAAAATTTAATTGGTATCCTTGTGTATAAACTGAATTTGACGAGTACTACCCCGCCTAATAAAAAAATCGCATATTCAACTCAATTAATCCAATACAATCAAAATTATAATATTATACTTTGTTATATGACTGCGAATTGAACTTATCATGAACCTAATTATTGTCCCACTGCTGGGCACGCGTCTCCTCTCATTTGGGAGGGATAAGGCTTAAGTCTACCACGCTATCCTATTGACAGTTGGTAGACATTGCAAACCATCCAGAAAATCTCTCAGGCATGCAGGTTTCCTCACGCTCTTTTCCGTAACCGTTTATCACATAAACGCAAATATAACTTCGAAATGTCAGTGATGCATGCCTTGGGATTTAGCTTTGATACCAACTGCAAGCCCGGCAAGTAACTTATTTTAAACATACAACAGAAAGTTTGTTTAGAGGCTATACGCGTCAGCTGAAAATTCAAGTGTCTTTGTCAGACGCTAATCCCAAGGGTTAGTGATTGTTAGGTTACATGTTAGGTCACAATATGCAGTCCCCCTATCACACACATATGCCAAGAAAGCAATTTTCTACGTAATACCTCATCGATCAATGTTATCCACCATACTTTCTGTTATCATGTACAGTTAAGTAATTAAAATGATATGACGTAGAAGAAATATTTACTTTCTCTTAATAAAAACTGTCACATCAGACCTTGAAATTGGGATAGAGGATAGCTTCTGTATGTTATCTGAATCTATAACCCGTTAAGTTACGCATGTTCCACCATATATTGGTCGTAAAAGTTCCAGTAGAGTACAGACTATGTTCAATGAGTGTAAAGGTTACCTTGACATGAAAATAAACTTAAATATAACAGAGACATTGACTTACTGCAAAACAGCGTTGAATAGCACACATAAATAAAATATAAAAAGTAATATTTCCCATCGCAAACATTCGCGGACGATTGAACGGTACGTGCTCACCGTGCGAAATTCTAACAAAACTCTAATTAATGTTTTCCGATAAAATGCCAAATTGATATTTGCACCAAAGATGTCGCCATTAAATTCTATTGTTGGTTATTTAAATGGATTATGTATGTGTTGTCACGACTACGTAACTAACTGTTAAGTTACGTCATTGAAGGATAACCGTCTTTACTACAAAACTTATGGTTGGTATCTTGGCAGGCATGGTACTCTAAGTATTATCAGACCAATGAAAGAAGAGGAACATTGTATATTCACTTATCCAGATTCGTGAATTGATAAGGATGCCTTTTACTTGCGAGATGTAATTCAAACCTGCATGTCTAAATTAGTTTGTGAAAAAGGAAGGAGTATTGGTAGTCTGCCGACTTGTGTACCCTACCTTGAATAAAGTACTGTAGCATTATTCTCAGGCTCAGGCAGAATAGAATATCTTACTGAATATGTTACTGTACTTATTATAAAAACTAATTCTTCAGTAACATATTCAGATGTTGTTTTAAAAATACTATTGAATTGAATCCAAGGAAACAATAAAATAAAACAACAGCTTGATCTATTAACACTATATTGAGCAAAAATAATTTTATAATTTCAATGGTGTAAATTGTTATTTAATTCGAATTTTAATTGGGATAGTTACGATAAATTCGAAGCAACGCAGACAAAATATTTATAAATTTAATTATAAAACACTGATAACGGCTATAGAAGTAAAAGGGGCAATCTGATTTATGTTGAATATAATGTAAAGATTTTATTATTGATCATAACTTTTTTATGTTATTTCATCATTAAATTTTTTATGAAGAAAGAAATAAGCTAAAAAATACAAAAAAGATTATTTCAACATCCTTCATTCGAAGAGATATATCTTTTCGCTATATAAATAAACAAAATACTATATGTAATTATAGTAGAGAACCACTTAACTGCGCCCATTTTGTATTCTTTTCTAAAACCTCAATTCTCCGTAATCGTTTTTAGTATAATACAATATGTATACATGTTTCTAGGTTGCTTCGAAAAGATTGTTTGATTGATAGAGTTATGTTCATTGTATTTATCAATAACTACATCATACCTAAATATTTCAATTTCCAATTGAAATTTGATATTTCTTTGAATGTTTTTCTATTTAAACATTTGTAACATCAAAAGCACAATATAGACTAGCACAGATACTCAAACAAAAAGCATTTATAACAAAATATTGCACAAACAAATACAACTTAAGTCTAACAAAATTGCTAACTTTGACTAGGTATTTTGTCTTGTGATTTCTTACTACCGCTTTCAGGAACTTTCTCTTTTTGCGTGATATTCTGATCAGTAGGATATTCTTGAGCATAAGCAGCATCATAGTTTTGTTGTGGAGGATTTTTACTATCATCTTCTGCAGTAGTCTGGCCACTCGGCAATTCCTGGGTGTATTGCTGCTGATTGCTATCATAATTCTGATCGGTTGGATATTCGTATTGTTGTTCGTCAAACTGTGCATTTGGATCAGCTGCTTGTGGATATTGCTCGTAATTTTCATATTGCTGCTCAGTGTAAGGCTGCTCATAATTTTCATATTGATTTTGGAATTGAGCATCGTCCGTATTTGGTGTTTGTTCATAATTCTGATCATATTGATAGCTCTCGGCTTCAAATTCTTGTGGATGTTCCACTTCCATTGGTTTTTCTGTTTCTTCTTTAATTTCTGGTTTCGTTTCTAACTTAGCATCTTCATGTTCTTCAAGTTGTTCTGTTTCTTGATAATCTACTTCTTCACTAGGTTTAACATCATTATCAACATTTTCATCATCTTCAATTTCCTGGTCAATTTCTGTTTCATGTTCTGGTTGATATAGAGTGTTATCTTCGGTTATTCCTGCAATTTGGTAGCGGTCGTCTCGTTCGACTGTTGTGACTGGTGCGACCTGTCCGTCTGTGGCGTGTCTGGGGGACTCAGTTCGGGGATAGTCTCGTCCGCTGTCGGACGGGGGATGTGGTACATTTCGGTCGGCTGTGGTCGGGTGCGTGGGATGTGCTGGAAGTAAATTTATGCACGTAAGATATTATTGATACGTAGTTGCGTTTTTTTAAACCTGCAGTACTGTTAAATGTTCTTCATTGTAGTGTGTATCTACACACACATATTGTCACTAACACCAATAAAAGTTCAGGCAATATTTTCTAATGAAACTGAGAGCTTGGCTTTCAGGTAATTCTGATTTGTTAATGTATTGGACTTTGATGTAAAATTACTTTTAACTGTTTTAGATTCCGAAGACCCACGGTAAATTATTTGAAACTTCAGTTTTTATTTCCTAATATATTTACAAAAAACTCACAGACGCAGATCTATAACTATACTTGTTGTTGACACACTTGACACTGGTACAATATTATACATACCTTGAAAGGTGCTAGGTGAGCTGTGCGGGGTCTGCATGGATCGCGAGAGGCCGTTTACTTGACGCTGCAGAGTGGCCAGTTCTTGCCTGCGCACGCCACACACGTGAGCACACACAAACAAACAAACAAGTGACGTATAAGATAACACCATGCATGGGAGGAGAGGTTATATAACTGAGATAGAATTTCTTAGTAAGTATATCACAATGGGGTGTATAGGTTATGTATGAATGTTTTCAATATTTTATATGTAACAGTTAATCCTAACATTAACATGAAATTTGTATATGAATTTAACATTGAAATAAGGCACAATTAATACTTTTAATTTTAATAAATCTATAATCGTAAAGGTGTGTCTGTTTTATTCATTTTCCTTAGTTTCATAACTTAAAAGAGATTTTAAACAGATTCAATAATTTGTTCTATATTAGATAATATACATATTACCTGCCGATATTTTAATCAATATAAGTAGTAAATTATGAGTCAGATCATACAATATAAAAGATGAGATACTAAATGAAAAAAAAAACAACTTTTTTGCAAGTAGGTATTACTGGCAAAGTTATTCTTGAAATATAAAATTTAACTGTTATATGTAATTATTAATTAAAATTGAACATTATTAATAATATCGATCTAATACAATATAATTACGATGGAATCTATGCATGCATCTACAATATAATCTACAACCACAAAATCACCATCACATCTCTATCTACCAGCATCCCTTACCTTCACAGGATCATCATCGGAATCATCGATCCTATCAATAGAGAGATCACTTAGATTTCTCATCAAACCACCGATATCGTCCCTTGAGGTATCGCTCAGACTGTCCGCCCTTCTAAACCTATGTCTATAATTGTTAGGGGTTGATGTGTAGTAGGTGCGATCTAAGTCGTAAGATGATCGACTGTTCGGATACCCGCTCAAAGGCGTGTAACTTCGCAAAGGTGTGATAGTAGTGCAATATTTTTTATGGGAACTCCATAAGTTTCTAAGTTTTCTCATTAACTCAACGTTCCTGCAAAGCAATTGTGTTCTTTCTGCTCTGAAATGGAAATTTCCGAGTGAATATACTAAATTTGTGGGTGAATCTAAATTTTTAAGTGAAATTACTGGACTGGAAGCCATATAAAGAAATATTTCTAACATTACATGAAAGTGAAACTATAGAATATTCTTGGCTAACATGATGTTAAGTCTTATTTTGAAGAAACTGAAGAACTGGCTGATTGAATGAGAGTAAGATCGATTTTAATCAACTATTTATTACACACACTTTTATAATCGTTATCCATTTAAAGATATTGAAATTTTGTACTGTCTTACAACACCGAGATAAACATTGATACAACATTGAATAAAATGCTAAGAAAACAAAATAACAAGCACACAAATATCACAATCTACATATTGCACAGTTTTATCAATAAGGATAAAAATTAAACACTGGCGGTCAAACAGTTTATGGAGACGTAAATATTTCCATACTGAGATTGACTTACTCGAATTGTGAAATCGATCTTATGTTATCGTTATTAACAAATCGCTTTACATACTGTAATCGTAATTGATATTCAAGATTTTAATTTAAAACAAGTTCAATGATTATACTGACTACCAGTGTTTTACCGAAATCTATCTTAACATACACTACTCAGAACTATTTCTTTATATCATTATTCTTTATATCATTCGCTTTGCTCTATCAATTCCTTTACTCAGTCAAACAGGAAAAGCCCGTCACTAGCATCTTAAGAAACCTCCTCAGCCTTTGTTTCTACGCTTTCTTCTGCATTTTGTTCCGCAGTAGTGTCTTTCTCATTAATCGTTTCACTTTCATTATTAATATGAGCTGTATCTGGTACAGCTTGTCTTTCATTACTCTCTGGCTCTATATCATTGTTAGTTTCGTTTGAACCTTCTTTAACAGGTTGTTCCATATGCTTTTCTTGTTGATTCTCATCAATTTGGGCATTTTCCTCTATACTATGACTGTCTTTAACATCTACTTCTGCTGCGGCACTATCTTTATCATCTATTATCTCTACAGTCTCATTCAGAACGTGTACATCGCCATCTGAGACTTCCATGCTAAAGCTGTTCTTTACTCCCCTATTGTCATCAGCTTGCACTACAATTTCTTCAACGTGCGCCCCTCGCTTCTTTTTCTCTTTTTTCTTTGGCTTTGGTACCAACTTAACACTTATATCAACTTTTATTGGTTCCTTTTTCTCCCGTAAAAAGGGCTGTTGTATCATAAGCGGCAGGTTGTAAACTTTCTCTCCTTTGATGTTTGTGAGATCCTGATTGGTCGTCAACGGGCCAACGACTATTGGCGCGTAGTTATTCGACGAATCGGACTCTTTTGCGGAGCGGCGCTTGGAACGGCGGCTCTCTCGTTCTCGAGATCTCGAACGGTCGCGCTGTGTTCTGATTGGTTCGTCTGAACGGCCGCGACTCTGCGCACTGCCTACCAATAAAAACACAGCACGACGTTAAGACAATACTTTAAATGGATAACGATATTTCAGCCAGCAATATAGGGTGAAGTTAGAATAGGAAAGTGAAATTATAATAAATTGATTATCATGCTATTAGATTGTAAATTGTTCGTACTTGTGCCTACGATTTGCGTCGTCGAGCTTGTCTGTGAGCAAACGACATTCGCCGGTGAGTTTCTCCATCAGACTGTTTTGTGATTGTATCATGGACTCCAACCCAGCCACCGTTTTAGCTGCGGAACCAAATGTTCTAGCTTTAACTCTAATATGCAGACACTACTATGGGGAGGTCTTTATAAACAATCTGATGAATAAACTATTGAAAGTTGAGAAAGAATACAAGCCCTTTCATAGCACTATAGACGTACATGCAAGCGCAGAAAATGAAAGGGTAAAGTATGAATGTTTTGAAGGTATTGTTCCAAATTAATGTTGTGTAAAGAATCTTTCAAAACATCAATAGTTTACCCATTAAATGAGGCTATCCCAAAGATTTCAAATGAGGTTTAGACCCAACTTTGAGAGGTACTGCGGACAGTGTAACGATAACATACCGTGTTTGTTCTCCATCGTCTCGAGCATCGATGACAGTTCTTTTTCTTTCTTGTTCTTCTCTGGCGATATCGGTGTTAAGTTCTTCATTGTATGCTGCGAAAGTAACAACATATTGCTTCTTTTTCAAAAAATCTCAATTTTACATGATGATCAAATATTTTGGAATTAATTGATATTATACATAATTTAATGACGCACAATTTAATGATGTTCCTTTTTCAAAGAAATTTTGGTACCAGTTGCAATGTAGCATTGGATGTAGGTCATATACAGAGAAATAGTAAGAAATTATTATTGTTGTCGAAATTGAAAACTTAATAGGAAGATACCTCTTTCTCCAGATTTGAAATTTGTTCGGACAGACGCAGGTTCTCGCGACGTGAGTGCACCAAATCAGCGTCAGCTCGGTCCAAGCGTTGACGAAGAGACTGGATCTATAAGAGAGTAGAATAATAGGAATAAAACACTGGAGGTACTACATACCTAGTCCCTGTTCATTAATCACGTGATATTCGAGAGGGGGGGGAGGGGTTTAGCAAAAATCACTATATATCACATGGGGGAGGGGGGGTATAGTAAGATATCACGTGTAATTATTTTTTCGTCAAACGCGTGATTTCTAAACCTAAAAATAGTATTACAAACATTTTAAGATTCTTTGTAGGTACTAAAAAATACACGTGATTTTTGGTGGGGGGTGGGGGGTAGTCTTAAACCTCACCACGTATCACCATGGGGGAGGGAGGGGTTAAAAAAATGTTAAAAAAACATCACGTGATTAATGGACAGCCCCCTAAATAACATTACAAGGTTTAGAGATGAGTACACAATTTAAATAAATACATTTCAGACAGACGGACCCAATATCAACTGTTTCAGGCACGTCTTAAAACTTTCAATTGATTCCAGTTTCAAACGAACCTGATGCAAGAACACACAAGATTAAGGTTTTTTTTTTTCATATTTAATTCAATGGTTGAATGCAGGCATGCTAATATCTTTAATTTGAGTCTTCTTTAAGTTTTTAAGCAGTTGGGATAAACTTCGTAATTCATGTTACATTGTAGACTGAAGTACGAGTAAGTCTGACAGTTATAATTAACTTTCGTATTTCCTTACCTAATCCAGTATTTATTTAGATTTATAACCAGTCAATATGTAAGTTATGGGATCTAAAACACAACATTAATGAAATGTGTATGCGTAATTATGAACTGTGTTTTTGTGTTTGTCCTTACTTCAGAGTTGAGTCGGTTAGTCTCGTGTTTGGCCTGTCGTTGGTGACGCTCTATGGCTAGCCGGGCGCTGGCCAGCTCTTCTTCAAGCGATGCCTTCTCTGCGTGAGCTTGAGCCAAATCCGCTTGGAGAGATGCTGCAATTTTTTTTATATAATGGTCAATTATATTTTGTACCCTACATGACTACATAACTGCCTCGTTGGTCTAGTGGTCGAATGTGTGACTATTGAGCAAAAGATCTTAAATTCGATTCTTAAGTCGATCAAGTTGTTGCAGGGTTTATCTATATAATTTACGGCTACTGTAAATTGCTCGGAGAATGGATTCGTGCCCGTTTGATGGCAACTCGCGTTATGGTACCTAAAACATACCGGCGAATTGTGGATGTATGTACACCTCTGCTTAAGCTTTCGGCGACGACACGACGGTATATTATTTGAAAACTCAGTACCAGCGTCAATATATTGAAAAATACCAATAGATATAGCTACTGCTATTCAACAGAGTTTTACAAATACGATTGTATTCCACAAACCTACTTAAAAAAAAAGGTTTTAAAGGTCTGTGAATTCTGTAAGATAAATATTAGACTCACATATTTTGTTTTTAAGTTCCATCTTAAGCTCATCGATGGCTGCGTTCTTCATAGATATCTCACGTTTGAGCTCGTTCTCTTCACGACGTTGACGCTCCAAGTCCAGCTGTTTAAAAAAACTGTTTACTATCTTACATTTCTGGTATCTAAGTACTACGTCTCACCATCAACCCAATTATTGTTCCACTGCATGCTCAATGTGTCTCCTTTCATTTGAGAGGGATTAGGCTATAGTCCACTACGCTCGCCTATTACGGATTGGCAGACTTCACACACCATCGAGAAAATCTTGAGTGATTCTCGATGGCGTGTGAAGTCTGCCAATCCTGCAATCATGCAGGATTTTCTCAGGTCTCCGAAAAGACAGAGTTGAATTCTTTGGGTTCTGGTAACGCTACCACTTCTAATTTAACCTGTTCTGAAAAGTCTTATCATTAAGTTTGTTGAAGGACTTACTTGCAGTTTGGCCACGTTGTCGTACTGCGCGGCGAGGTCGTGCTGCAGTTCGTCGAAGTGTGCGTTGTACCGCTGTTCAGCCGCGCTTCTCTCTTGTATAGCGCGTCTAGCTCCTTCGCCGGCTAGCTCCCGTACTTTGTTCCGTTCTTTAGCTAAGTCATCCTAGAAATATACTTCATGTTGACCATTGGCGAAGAGTTCATTAAAGCATTTTCAGAAAGTTCTCGTCCTTTATATAACCCTTCTGATAATTAGTGCGAAAATAAGCGATTATTAAGCTTAACATGCCATCTGGTAAAAGAGGTATTCATGCATGTGGCTTTCTGCAGTTTCCCACCTCCAATTGAATTAGGTGTAAGTGTAGGTATGTACGAAACCAAGAATAGACGTTAACATCACAAATTCATCTCCAAAATGTAGCCTTACCTTGAGTCTGCGCACTTCTGCCTCCAAATTGTTCCTCTCATCTCTGAGCTGGTTTTCCATCACGTCCGACCCTCGTTTGTATCGCCCGTCGTCATCTCGCTGCTCCAAGCTCAACTTCAGCTTGGATATTTGAGCTTCCAGGGACGATTTATCCCTGTTAATTATAATATGAGTTTCTATTTCTTTCTCTTAGATGTTTTATTAGAATACATAGATAATTTGCAAGGAGATTGCAAAATCTAAAGTTCAGATTTTTTTTATATTTAATTTGCTTAATGGACCCATGGAAATGAATAATAATGAGTAGACAATGAGTAAGTATTTGCGGAGATAATAAAGAAATGAGGTAAACCATAACCTTTGAATCTTTCTTTCAATGAAAGACGATGAATTTCGGGATAGGTAGAGTAGTAGTAGTATAGGCAGTTAACGTACCTTTGAAGATTGTCGATCTGACGCTTAAAGCCGTCAAGGCAAGTTGAGTCAACGAGCCCAGAGGCCAACTTGCGCTTATTCTCATTGTTCTCCTCCTAACAGATAACATTATATTTATGTTTAATTCCACAAAACATCATAAGATCAGGGTTGTTTTAGAGAGTTTAAAATTTCTCTGTTCTTCAATAGACGACATAAGGCTATTAGGAATATTAGGCTATAGGCTTTCCCTATAGATTGCAATAAGTAGTTGTTGGAAGCCGCAGGAAGCCAACAATAATAATAATGCCAACAGTACAATGTGAAAATAAAACACAAAGAATATGATACTGATACAAACGGCTAGACTATTTTTATACAAAAGGCAATATTGAGTTGATTTGCAAAAAATAGTTTTTGAAACTTTTACTACTTAGTAAAAGAAAAACTTCATAACATATCTTTTAAACATTTTCAGTTTCTGAAAAACAACCTTACCTGCACTTTCTTAAGGTCAATCTTGGCTTGCGTGAGTTGAGCTTCCAACTCGGCAATGCGGGACTCGAACACGATGTTGGGCCCCTCTAGTTTTGTGGAGCGAGACTTTGCCGACTTGCGGGCCTTCAGTGGAGTGGTCTGGTCAACATAATTACAATTACAAACACAAAGTTCATTTAGTCTTCCAATTATTCTACACCATATGTTTTGGTTACAGATCTCATCTAATATTGAATCATTCACTCCATTAATAATAGATAATTTATGGAGTGGTTCAGAAGAAGGCCGCAGAGCAGGATCGAGAGGGCCGGTCCTGCGCAACCGCCTTGGCACTTGAGATGTTGAAATCCTACCTGCTGCATTTAATTAGGCTTAGTACGCCACGGGTGCTCAGATTAGGGATTCAGTCTCCACGAGAAAAGCATATCGCAGAGGACCCGTTTTTGCGAGGTTCAGAGGAGATCAATTTACAGTCTCCCTAAGAATGTAACTTAGATTTCGAAGTTGGTCTTTTGAGACAACCAAGACCCTTCATAACCATCGAGTCGAGAATTTTTATTTTTACATTTTGTGTGGGATGATTTACACATTCCTCTAACTTTTGAAGGCGCTGTTAAAAAAATGTGTCATTATTTGATGGTACCTTATTGTCACTGTCGAGGCCAGTGCTATCCCCCAAATCATCCAGCTCATCGCTTTCAGAGCCGTTGTATGAGTGGAACATGCGCGAGATCAGCTTGTTCTTCTGAGCCTCGTGGAGATGCTCGTTCTCGGAGATCACCTCCTTCACCTTACCCAGGAGGTTGTTCAGTTCATCCTAGACATAATTATTTACTGCAGCACAATACATATGACCAAGCATAGTAAAATTGTGAAGAATGGCTTGAGTTCGGAAAAAAATAACCTCGTAATGTTGGCCAATAAACGACCAATCTATAGATAGCCAACATAGTTACTTAATAACTAACAATTGTAGTGACTGAATTTATGACAGCTGTACAATGCGAATCAAATCGTTACGGGCTTACGTGGTACACAGAACTATCTTTCAGGCCTGCAGTATGAGTTGAGTCTGTGTTAACTTAAGAGAGAAGAGATCATTTGCCGGAAAATAATTTCATAATGATGAATGTCTAAGTCACTTACTCTGCAGTACTGACTTTCCCGCTCTAGCTGTTCAATATACTCTTCTTGTTTCTGTATGAAGTTGATCACATCAGGGTTGGTGCCGCCGGTCACGTCACCGGCGCTGGCTGATGTTGTCACCGGTGGCGGTGGAGCTGATGAATGTACTGCGAACGCGTTCAATAAGAGTGAATTTTGTGAGTGATTTTTCGCAAGGGGTTCGGAAACTTTAGAAGGTATTACGAAACTTTGGCTCGTACATTTATTGGATTAAATGCTAAATAATAATAATAATAATAATAATAAACATTTATTTCAGACCAAGTTACAAGTCCATACTTATAGAGACATTAACAAAAACCTTATAAAATGTGTGTCCGAATACATGTTTTCAGGATATTTGAGTCCTGCTTACTTGCAATGACCTGTAGGATGCTGTTAGTGCTAGCCCGGACTCTGCTTAGTAGGGATGCGAGTCGCTTGCGCATGATAGCATGGAAGCCGTCTACCCTGGCCTGCGCAAACATACCGGAGGCACTACAATAGCGGGGTAGCCCCAACAACATCCTAAATCCATTGTTATATTGGACACGTAGGGCATTGAGCGGCCTCTGCGTATACCTGTACCACAGGCTGCTTGTGTAGAAAGTCTGACAGTAGGCTCTAAATAGTGTGACTTTAACTTGGTCACTACAACGCGCAAACCTGCGGGCCAGCATATTACTTCTGACCGCCAGTGCCCTACGTTCCCTTTCTATGTCAACTTGGTCATCAAGGCCCTCAGTAACGTAATGTCCAAGGTATTTGAACTGTTGTACCCGCTTCAGTTCAGTACCATTCAGCTTTATCGCAGGCACATTTGACGGAAACTTACCGGAGGCCTTGAAGACCATGTACTCACTCTTCTTACAATTATATATTAAACCGTGCTTATGGCTATATGTTTCACATATGGCTAGCAACTGTCTCATTGCGCTTACAGTTGGGGTCAGCAGCACCATGTCATCAGCGTAGCTAAAGTTATTCATACATACATTGTCGACCCAGCATCCTACTCGTGTGCTGCTGAGCCCAACTATAAGCTCATTCACGTACAAGTTGAAGAGCTTGGGAGAACTTAAACCACCTTGTCTCACCCCGCAATCCAACCTGTACGCGTCGGAGAAGCTGTTTGCCCATTTCACATGATTTTTCTGGTTTTGGTACCAGTAATGAAAAATCCTTTGCACCTGTGTAGGCACACCAGTTCTCTTGAGTTTCTCCCATAACACGTCATAAGACACGAGGTCAAACGCTTTGGAGAGGTCAAGAAAGCATGCATACACTGGTGTACTTCTTTCCGTATAGTATTGAACAGTGTGCTTGAGACTCAGAATTGCGCTTTCAGTAGAAAGTCCGGCGCGAAAACCGAATTGAGCATCATGAATGTTAAGGTGTTTGTCAAGTTCTGAGTCAAGCACACTGTCCAACACCTTAGCCACCACTGTTGCTAAGGAAATTGGCCGGTAGTTATTTTTATCGGACATATCACCCGTTTTATTTTTGACAATCGGTACAACAACCGTTTTCATAAGTTCCATGGGCAGGTACGAGTGATTCAGACATAAAGTGAAGAACATCGCTAGCTCACGAGGCAGATGGACTCCAGCGTACTTCAAATGCTCGATACTGAGCCCATCATGACCCGGTGACTTGCCCTTAGACATACAACTCACAATTTTACGCACTTGTTTAGCTGACACATTTTACAAGTCACCGGTCATGGTAGACCCAGCATCTGCAGATGATGGACCCAGCGGTGATTTCGTAGCAAAATGTTCTCTAAACAGTTCGGCTATATTTCTACTATCACTCGCCCCGCCCACGCTCACAGGGAGACCAGACTTATGGTTTAGGTAGTTAGTCGCTTTCCAAAAGTCACTAAAATTCTTTGATGCTCGACATTCTGAAATGATTTCCATCTTTAACTGTTCTTTATTATTTTGACACCGTTTTAGTCTATTTTTAAATAATTTACGACTTTCATACATTTCCTCATATACTATACCAGATTGTGGCCTATCCTGAGAGACCCAGTATAGAAACTTACTCCTGGCCTCCCTGTGTGCTTCACATACATATTTATTCCAACCTGTCACATGCCTTTTCTTCCTACGCACGTGAATCTGACTATTACATGTGTTAAAAGCTGAATCTGTAAGTGCCGTTATTAAATCCTTATATATTTTATCTAAATTATATCTATGTTCCTTACAATTACAAATATTATTACTACATTGCCTTAATTTAACCGGAAAATCTATTAATTTAAGTTTACTATTGCACATTTTAGTATAGTTTTTTATCTGTTCCTTAGTTCTATAGCCCCAAACAGCTTTATTATTTCTATTGTTACTACTTGACCTGTTTTTACATATAATTGCACTTAATTCACATTCAATGACTAGTGGCAAATGGTCTGACCAAAACGTGTCATATTTTATAAATATATTTTTAATAGTATGCCTAGCAGAATGACTAGTAACACAGTGATCGAGCCATCTCACACACCCATGAGCATCGCTAATAAACGTGTAGTTATTTGATACACTTCCCAGTATATCTACGTCCGCACAGGTCCATTGTTGGTCCATACACAAACTAAATAGTTCGTTACCGAATAATTCTCCCGGATGAGCATTAAAGTCTCCTAACACGTAGATAGCTTCTATTGAATAGTTTTCAACTATTGCACATACCTCGCTAAAACACGTCGTAAAATCATCCAAATTGTCTACTGAATTAGTAGGCATATATACACTAAACACAAGAAATGCACGATTATTCATTGACACTTTTATTGCACTGATACGCGGATTGTTGCACTTTATAATAGTCACTTCTTTGTACAAACTTTTCCGCCACAATATTGCCACACCTCCGTAAGGTCGCCCTCTAAATACACCGTCCGAAATATCTATCGCTGACGTGCCGGTGTACGAAAAATCCTGGTCAATAGTACCCAGTACCGGAATGTCATACGGGAATAGCCACGTCTCTTGTAAGCATATGATATCCGCGGAGCAACACAATTTTCTAACACAATCAATCGATCTTTTGATTGACTTACAGTTGAAACTGACAAAATCCGTATTTACCAGTCAATCATTATTTGCGTATTTTAGACTTAAATGTATTTGGATTCAAATGAATTAAAGCTAGCGTTGAGCATTGACTTGAAGAGAATCACGTAAAATAAATAAATAAAATGGTCTTTCAGACACACAAAGAGACATAGAAAAACGAATGCCGTTCGAAATACTCATACGTGACGGAGATAGATAGACGAGCAATCGATAATATCCTACTAACAATAAAAAAAATCAGAATCAGTAAACTGAAGTTGAATATAAACAGGCTACGGCAGAGGCAAGCTGAGACTTATCTTCTGGTAGAAGGTCTGAGGTTTGTATTACAGACTTGTCATAAACAAGTCTGTAATACACTTATAATTTACTGAGTTGAATAGGTCAGGCTGTCGGCGTATAACGTCGAGTATTTAGTATTGACTTGTGAGTAGGGAATACTAAGAGTAGATTATGTAATACCTGCCATAGACGGGCATAGACGTACCAGTTATAGAATGTAGCGAAGTTGAATTGTGCAAGTTGTCGGCGTATCACGACAAGTCTATATAAACAATAAGCTGCGACTGAAGTTTGGGCTATGCCAGAGCACATTATGTTGTATGTGCTACAGCATGTATTCCCACTTACCACCGGTAGTATGCTGCGGGGTGTAGTTATTGAGGCTGTCGGCATATAACGTCGTGTATTTAGCAGTGAGCCGCGGCCGGGGCTTGTACTCAGCCAGGGTGTAAGAGCTGGTGTACTTCTTGTCCACATCGCCATCGGATTCGTCCAAGTTCTTCACTGAGGCTGATCCTCCGTAGCTCCGTACCTAGTGATTTAGATTTTTTTATCTATTTCATAATTACTGTCTTTTTTTCTTAAAAAATCGTGTTAAAGTTTTGGGTCTCGTTGTTATTCCGCGATTAATTTTGTAACTAATGATTTGATTTTAATGAAACTTTACGCCGAATGTGTAAGTTTAAACAGGAGAGTCTGGATAAAGTGATTCATGAAGAAGGTCAAACCTTATGCATGCAAGTGATAAACCTTTTATTATTAATTGGCTAAAATATTATAAAAACAAAACAGGATGACTGTGCGGCGTATACCAATAGAGTTATAAGTATGATAACATAACAATGTATTTATCTTTAGGGTGGGCCTACACTATAGAGACACGCGTGCAAATCAGGGTGAGCCGCTAGTTGTAAATAATATATTTATTATATACTTTAATAACCTTAAACATGTAATTCCTTAAGATTTTTATATTCTGTTACTAACCCCATAATATAGTATTATGTACCTTCTTATGTACCTACATAAATCATAATTAAAACAAAAGAAAAGAGAAATGCAACCTATTTTTTACACTAGTTGTAAATACTAAGTAGTTACTTAGTCTTTTTTTTATTTATTATATCTCGTATATTATATATCGAGTGTCTACAAACTTAAAATACGAATCCTTTAATTGTATAATTTTATGATTGTTGTATTTCATATACTGATTAAATTTCACTATTTAATAAAATAATCACAGCTAAATAACACAACATAGATGCCAGATACCATTCAACTGCAAGGTCCACAAACACGACCTAAGAAATAAACCTAAAAAATAAAAATAAAAAATACTTACACTTGGCGTATAATTCCCAGACAAGAAGTATCTCAACTTAGACACAGCCTCTTTGTAAGCCAACTCGGTGTAGTCAGGAATCCTCTTCAATCCATACTCATTCATCTTACTGGGCCGCCTGTTTAAATAATTAGTATAATACATAATTTATAACTAACAAAAATTCAACAACGAAAACAAAACATTTTTAAATTTGAAACAAAAAAGTTAAATAAAAATCAAATTTCGAACTCCAAACTAGTGGTGCGCATTGCGCCGGGTTGTCGAGTGCGGTGATATTTGAACAGGTATCGATTACACGACTCAGTTGCTATGGTTACGGTTGTTGTAGTAAACAAACGCCTCGCGACGAATGCAGACGAGTAGCTATGCAATCGATTTATCATCTGAATCGAGTTGACGATAAGATAGGAAATTCAATTTCACTTATCAGTCACAGTAATTTATGCAAGCGAATTGAATAGCTTCAGAAAATAACTTTAACGTCGATTTGAAATCTAGAACTTCCTAAAAAAGTAGAACTTTCCTTAAACCCACAGCTGGGCACACATTTAAGAGGGATTAGGCCCACGCTAGCCTGCAGGTAGGCAGGATTCACGCGTCTTAAAACTAATCTCGCAGGGATCCTCAAGAAACGTCTTGAGGAACCCTGCGAGATTTGTTTAACGAAAGATTTGTTTCCTGAAAGATAACGATCTTTCACCGTTTGAGCATACGATAAATGCGTGTGTTATAATGTCGTTTGAATTCAACATCAAACGCCTTGGGGGGCGTTATTCACCACCAGTCCTTTACAAAATCTAAGGAGGTAGCCTGTCCATTTTGTTCCTTTGTATAATAATATTACAATGATGAATAGAGCCGGCCTGTTGGGTATTTCCTTACAACATTTTTTTTTTCGAGGAGTTTTTGTCTCGAAATTCTTGTGAAGTGCGAAGCGAAGTGTCCCAGAATTTCGGGACATTACTTAAGTAAGTTCGATCCTCTCCCATTCTTTCTACATGTCCTAGCCAGCGAAGTCTGGAAGCTTTTATTTCCCCAATAAGTTGCCAAAGACCTAAAAGAGTGCTCGATTGGTCAGACCTGGCACAAGACAGGAAGAAATGGCGGACTTTAATGTCGGAGGTCAAGATCCACTTCGGATCGTTGAGCCAGCAAACTATGTAAGTACTAAAAGTACTTCAGTAAGTAAATTAATTAATTAATGTGTTTAATACAGTAAAACAATTAATTTCGTTTTCTGTTTTTGATCCCCAAATTTGGCGCTTTGGTTTTTTCTGTGTTCTTTGAAGTAAATTATCACACATAATATCGATCACTGCTCATATCACTCCATATTAAATCCTTCATAATTAAATATTTCATAAAAAAGGTCCATAATATTTTCGTCAGCGGCGCTATAAAATAATTTAATATTATTATTTATATTCATATTATTTATTTACATTTCTAAATGTTATTTTACTACTACCTCTTTAGTCAACAATCAGATCCGCAAACATTTTTTTCCCTAGCGCGAAAACTTAAAATAAAAGTTTTCAGAAGTAAATATATTAAGTGAAAAACAATTACTTTTCTAGATCGTATCACTTTTAGAATTCCATTAACTAATACACTTTAATTATAAGTTTTTTATATGTTGTTGGTACTTGCCGTATTTTCGTCCGCTTCAGCTTCGCGTTCATCTCTTTATCAGAGCCTGCACTGGAACCGCTCTTCACCCGGTAGCCCGCTGACTTCGGCTTCGTTATGTAACTTGTCGAACCCATACCTAAGCACCAACACGCCAACTATCGGAACCTATCGTAATTTATATTCAAAACAAAGCAAATTTTATGCCAACCGGATGATATTAAAATTGATATTTCGCAATGCTAGTAGTCGACACTATGAAGACTCTATAAATTCAATTTTTTGAATATGGAAGGCATGGCGGCCGCGCGCTGCCGACTATAGACAATGTTGTCGGAAAAGGAATGAGTTTTGGAATAAGAACTTTTTGCTCCTTCCTGTGTTTTGTCCTGGTCGCACGGGCGGGATAATGGTTATGTCTGTTTCGCATCGATGGAAAAGTTTTTCTTCGGGATGCATAGTCCCAGAGCACGATTTGAAAATGTTATTTTATTTAACGCATATATTTTAACTTTTATCACAGTGTCTGAGTAATCAGTTTCTACGTCACAGGTCGCGAAATCGATTCCTGAAGGAAAATATTTGTATGACTACAGACTTCTCTTAGTCTTGGCATTTGTGTATGTGACAAATTGTACATATTAGCAACCGCACTTACCTCCCAAGCCTCCCATACATGAGCAAATCCGAATATGGAGCAAAGTTTAGAGATTGTTTGATTTATATTTATTACTAGCTGACCCAGCAAACGTAGTTTTGCCACATTATAGGGGTTGGTGGGCTACCCCTAACTTTTAGGGGGATGAAAAATAGATGTTGGCCGATTCTCATAGATACCGGATAAGCACAAAAAATTTCATCAAAATCGGTCAAGCCGTTTCGGAGGAGTATGGCAACGAAAACTGTGACACGAGAATTTTATATATTAGATTTATTACCTTGAGCTTATGTTATTGTATTGAGCTTATCAAAACTAGTGAGTCAATACCATAAGATTATTTTCCGATCAAGAATCTGATTCACCCTCTATCTCCTGTACTACGCGACAGGCAGTGTCTGGCGTGCGTCGAAGACGAGCTAATAACTTTTTGGAGGGAAAACACATTCGTGATCACGCGACACCAGGGCGGCAGGGGACCACAAATCATAGCGTTTTACGTTCCCTGACTCATCCGCATAATTAGATGCACGTAGTTTTCCACTGTTTACGGAAATTATGGAAATTTATATCGTTTTTGGGAAGATTTCCTAAGGATAAATACTGCATGCAACCTCAATACAGACTACAAGACTATCAACCCTCATTCATTTTCATTTTCTGATCGTCACACGTTCGCTCGCTCGTTACTGGTTACATGAACATGTAATTTTTTTTCATGAAATCGACCACAATAGTCAAAGAAAAGTAACATTTCTTCAGTCTTTGTTACAAATAAAACATCCTAATTACTACAGAGTTTCAAACCTTCGCCGGTATTTCTCACAAAAGAGGTCCCGACTCATAAGTCGTTAATTTATGCTCATAACTTTTCCAAAAATTTAAATATAGAATTCGAATGAGTAATTGAGTTTCAATACATATTTGGTATTACACTTATTTTAGGATGTGTTGTCGGAAGGAAGCCAGATTAACGAGTATCTTGAGGTCTCTTGAAAGGCTACGTATTATGTAGAGCCTTTAAGTTTCTGTACACTACTTCTTGACCTTTCGAAGAGTGCATCACAGGCATACTGCAGATAGGTATTTTGTTTATTATATCGAAGCTATGTATCGGTGTAAGTCAGTTCCGGACTCCAGTAGTACCTACTGAATCGCGTGACCAACCTCGTTACCTTGTGTAGCCAAGTTTCAGTGGAATGTTTCGCTAAAAGATTTTTGTGCCTTTTTGTGTCTATTTAATCAATAACAATATTAGTATTTTTGTAGAACTTGCTGGAAGTAACATTATCAGATGTTTTTTTGCAGCTAGAAACCTTTATCCGCCCAAGATATTTTCGTTGTATGGGCCTAGTGAACGCAAGTGTGCTTGCTTAGCGTCAGGTCCTAGGTCCTTGAAACTTTTGTACTGCATTTTTGTAGGGTCAAACCCGAACATTCAGTAGTAGCACGACCATCATCATGTAACCAAAAAGTACTATGCCGTTATATAGTGATCCTTTTAGGTTTCTATACTATTATTTCAATTGAAACATGTAATATCTGACAGCACGATGTGTTCTGTCGGCAAGAGTTCGGCTCCAAAACTAGTGGTTGCTTGCGGCTTGAAGCAAACTGTTAAGGAAAACATCGCGACTGAATCTACATATTATATGATTTGAAGTTATAGATTTCATGAGCTTTTAGTTTCCTGTAGGATAGGTTTTATGTGTGTGTAACATATGATTTTTTAACACATAGGTAACCGTGTTAAAAAACATATGTTACACATAGGTAACCGTAGAATATACTTATTCACTCGTGACTTGGAAGACCCCAAATTGTACTCATGTCGTACAAAAATGACGTGCGTGTTATGCTCCTAATAATATAGCTGAGCTACGGGAGCGATAATAGAAGCATGCGTGACGGCCCTCAATTCTCAATCAATTCCAGCTCTTCCACCGTTCTTCTTAGACCTAGTTGACTAAGAGATCTTAAAACTCAAACGCCTTACTTCAAGTAGGCCAATATTACAGGTGCTTTTGAATTGACAAAACTAGTAGAAACTACGGTTCCAAGAAGTAAGTAAGTCTTATGGAGAAGAGCCGGCAATTAAAAAAACTCCATAGACACACTTTTAACCTCTTCCTTAACTTATGGGTAGACAATTTAGCCTAAGTTACCAGCTGCACACCCCTATTATAATTGTCACCATTTATTCCATAACATTTAAACAGTTCAGGCCGACCAACTAAGATCGCGTGTATTGTACTTACCTACCTACTTCCTTTTAGACCTAATTGGCGTTTACTGCTTACAGCAAAGAATAAAAGATATGGCCGCTGTGCCTTCTGCTGTCCCTTACTAAAGTTTAGGTATTCGGATTACGTGAGAATTATGAAATAGTTTGTGCTACGATCGACTGCTTTCAACAAACTTAGTCAGTACCACGGATTTCTGTTCCGAGGTCATTATTACCAATCCATTTACGAACAAAAGTATGTATTTTGGCAGGTAGTTTGCACGTTTGGAATTCCAATACCTAGTTGGCAAATGCATGAGCACATTTTGTCCTTAGTACTGTCAGGGTCCAAAATACTAAATGCCTTGACTAGTCTGCCCTTCCAGATTACTGGGGTTTAAGCTAGGGTAAGTTAAGTTTTTACGATGCGACCCATTACTGTCCCACTGCTGGGCACGGGTTTCCTCTTATTTGAGAGGGATTATCCTTTCCAATTCCTGATTCACTAGTGCTGGGGAACATTTATGGTTACTTAAGCCATTTACATCTTAGCTTAGGTAGACTGTTCAGGATTAATCACGGGATGGAATAATAAGTAAACAGCAAGTTAAGTATTACTGAATAAATTTATTAGTAAAAAAATAATACTAAAACAATCTTCTCTACTTTTTGGTGTTAGTAGCTACACAACAAAACTTAGTACTAAACAAAAAATAAATACTTTTAAGTAGATCGTAATCCGATTACACGAAAAAAATAATTTCCATTTTTTATTAAATACTCCTCTAATATCGCAATGGCACTTTTGAATAAATACAATAGCAAAATAAGCTTTTCCACAGATTATATACACGTGAAGATTTTGTGCGTAGTGATGTTTTTGCCAAAATATAATTCATTGTCTATGGCACAAGATATCAAAGCTCAAAGAGGTTTGATAGGAGATTATTTACAATAATGATTAACAATTAATCTTAATAATTAAAACGCAAAGATTTGAAATAATACGACGTTGATTTTAGTATCCGATATTATTTGACTTAAGATCAAATATAAATCTTTATGATTAAATAAACCGATTAAGACATAAATTAGCATCGTATTATATCTAACCTAGTACCTAAACTTATGCTACATTTAAGTTGACGGGTTTCAAAACTTGGGAGTATAAAAACAGACGGAATCATAGTTTCAAGTCTTGTGTCGCTATGACCTTAATACAATTAGCCGATTAAATTAGATACATGAAAATAAGATACGTTTTCCATTATGACATAAGTAATGATTTCAGATTTAAAATTTAGAATTTATTTGATTATCACTAAAAGACAGAATGTAATCAGCCAATCAGTCACTAGCATACCATAGGTAAATGCGTACCTAAACTCTGATTGGCTATTAAGGCGAAGAATAAATGCAAAAATATCACTTATTATGTAAGCTCATTGAAATTTATTAACAACCTGTTTGACCCAACTGCCTTTAGCATCTTCTGCCACTTCGGATTTCAATTCAACATTATTTCTACTAGGAATGTTTTTATCAGTACTGGGGGTGGGTGGTGTTATTTTCTCTTTCACACTTATGTCACTGACGCTTCTTTCGAAATTAGCTACTTTTGTCGTTATAGATTTTGGTTTCGCTGCCTGCGTAGGTTTTTTTACATTTGGATTCGGTTTTATTTGAATATTTGACATTTGTTCAATCTCCATTCGCCTCTCTAATACAGATTTTGATGTTTTCGGTGGTTCTAGGAGAGATTTTTTGCCATCTTGAGTCAATTTATTTTTTCTCGTGGCCGAATCAAGACTGGCTCTTTCAAAACTCATTCTCTTTATTTGGATGTTCCCTTGTGGTTTTGACTTGTCATCTAAATTTTCCTCTCGTTCCTTCGATGTTTTTCCTTCAGTTTGTTTGGTAATATCGCTTCTAATCATTTTATCTTCAGCAATTTTAGGCTTTGTATTTAGTGGAGAAGATTCAGATCGCACTATTGTTGGTTTGTAGTTAACATTTCTTTTTATTGTTTTCATATTGACTGACTCGGACGATGACGACTGTTCAGAGCTCTTTGAAATAGTTTTACACACATTTTGTTTTTGAATATTTGATGTAGTAGATATTTGTGAAATTTTAGGTTTTACTGGAACAGGCGGGGCTACTTTTGGTTTAACAACTTTTTCAGATTTACTGTTAACACGTTCAACATTTGCTGTTTTATTAGTTGTAACAATAACACGAGTATGTGTGTTAGATTTCTCGCTGACAGTTGTAGTTATTGTCGTTTTCTGAGATTTTATTGAAGAATTTCGTTTTATACTCTCTACTTTTGTAACAGTCTTGTTTATTATTTTATCTTTACCCACTGCTTCTGGTTTGGTATCTTCCATATCCTCCTGATCGGAATATACTGCTGAATCTCTAAACACATCTTCATCAGTTACTTGTTCGATTTTCTCAAATGACTTCTCATAGTAGCTTTCGTCCGAATTATTTTGTACTGAAGAATCTACTGATTTCTCTTTCGCTTCAGTTATATTTAGACTGGTATTTACTTTATTATGCGTTTCTTGGTACGCCCCTTCACTGGATGACGTGACAAATGAAGAATTCGAAAATAAACTATCAGGCCTCACAGAATTTTTATTTATAAGTACATTGACCTTTTTAAGTGGGGATTTGTCGCTAGCTAAAGTTGTTGGATCAACATAATCAGACTGAGCTATTCTTGCCCCTAAGTGTTTGCTGCCTTGCATGTATATAGGCAGCTTGTTCAAACTTTGGTAAGAACTGCTGTTTGACTTTGAAGGCGATCCAATTGAGCTGGATATATTAGATACAAGACTGGGACTTTTCTCGTAGCTTGGTCTTTGTTTTTCTGGTTTCTGGTTAATATTGTCACAGCTTATAGATAGAGCTTCTAGATTGCATTTTTCATTCTGGCTTTCGGTCAACGTGCTCTGTTCATAAACGCTTTTGCTTAGTAACTCGTTATTCAACGCATATATTACAGTTGAAGTCGTAGGACTTGCATCAGTAGATGTTATAACGACTTTGATGTCACTTTTTACCAAATTATTTTGTATATCTTCGATGGGTAGTACTTTGTGTGCAGCTTCTGACTTGTTTTGGTTGTCATCAGTATGTTCGTCACCGATTATGCTTCTAAATCGTTGCAAAAGATTTTTAGAATAACTTCGTGGGTTTAAGTTAGGTCTTTTTTCACTTGTAGGACTTTTCAGATCTGACTTCGTACTGTCAGGACTACTTTGGTCGTTTGCATTGATCTCTGTCTCTTCGTTGTTTTTGTTCGGAGTCTTATTTTTGAATCGGCTCAGAACATTTTTGAGAGAAAGCATGTTAGATGTTGGCTTATATATTTTATGTTCTGGGTGAATAACTTCAATATCATTAGGCTTATTATCATCATTTGGCTCTAACGGCAATACTTCGCAAGACGATGTGGTTGATATATTTAAATTTGGTTGGGAAACGGTCAAAAGATTCTCATTCTTGTTCTTATCTAGATTCACATCTTGAAATTTACTTTTGTAGCATCTATCGATTTCTTCTTCCAGATCTAACGTTGACTGACTTATATTTTGTACGAAATCAGTCTCACTTGTTTTAGATTTATTGAATTTGAGTATGTCACCATCACTTATATCGTCATAGCTGATTTCACTTTGATCTGAAGCTATTGTAAATGGTCTATCAGTGCTCATAACTTTACCGTCTCTGTTTAAATACGTTTTACTATTACTGTTAGGCTTACATTTAAAGGTTGCTAGATTATTTTCTTCTGGATTACTGGTTACTACTTGAAAACTCCTAGGTAGTGAACCAGATTTTCTATCTCTGGAAACATTAAAATGTTCTTTCTGCCGACTAAGCCAAATTTCAGGTGTATTAGGACTTTGTTGATCGGGACTCATTGGTAAGTAGTCACTAGGAAGGTCATTAGGTATATTATCTTTCTTCCGTCTGCAAACCTCTAACAAGGAATCGTAAACATTTTCTGTAGTGATAGGACCTTTGTTTTCCATGGTAACGTAGCATTCTGAAGAGCTGTCGATTTTTTCAGGTGATCTTACAGGGACATCGTAGATGCCTTCTGGGTTTTGTAATTTGCCCAATTTATCGAACGATAAATATACATAATCGGAATCAGGAGCAATATGAGGAGAAATTTCAATGAAATCATCATACATTGGCGGAGAAGGTAACCTTTTAGGTCTACCAATATGTAAGTTATGTTGGATTATTTTACTTTTAGTGTTTAAAGTATGTAAAGTTTCGTCAACTCTATTATCAACTCTTAAAGTTTCGTATATGTGGTCTTCTATGTCTTCAGTTACTTCAGTTCTGGAACTCGTTGTTGTAGTATCTTCCTCTTCTTCATTTTTCTCACAGTCCAGATTTTCTGAAGTCTGTCTTCCATATTTGGGTTTCAATTTAACAGATTCTAGATTTTTAGACAATATTACTTGTTCAGGATTAGAATGAGACTTCATAAGTCTCTGATGTCGTCTTTGAGCACTGTTCCTTAGCTGTTGTTTTTTTATTAACTTTTGGAATTCTCTATTTTGCATCAATAACTGCGAAATTATTTGTTCTAAAGGTTGTTCAACTTCTTCGCAGCTTTCAACTACCTCTCCTTCCTTTACTTCCACTTCACAAGCTTTTTCTTCTGCTTCTGATCCTTCATTTATCACTTTTTGCTTATTTAAGTACTTTACTTTCTCCAGTTCATTCTTTTTAAAAGAATCTGTCTTCTCTATTAGCTTTTTATACGTTTCTTCATCGATATCTTCGTCTTTGCTAATAGTTTCAGGTACGAGGGTTTGTGTATCTTTAGCCTTATCAACATTTAGACTATCATTTGATTCGGATATGTGTAAAATGTTCTCAGTTGACACATCGGTGGAAAAATCTGCATAAAATTTGGCTGTTGTATCGGAACCGAGACGTAAACCTTTAGCTCTGTTTTTCTTGATTTTAGAAATCTTCTTTGGTATGTTTTTAGTATTGTACATTCTTATTTCGACAGCCGCCTTTGCCTGGCCGATTCGTTTTTTAGTATCTACTTCTGGGTCAGATAAAATGGACCCGTCACTAGCGCGACCTTTCTTCGTAATTTTATTTGAGCCACAATTTTTGCACTCAAATTCTATCTTTTCATTGCCTCTTATTTCCCTCTCGTTATCACTGTCCTGAGATTTCTTAGTTACTATTCCGATCATATTTTGTTGTAAACCTGGTTCAGACTTTCGTCTCCAAGTACCAATTTTGGATAATTTAGATCTTTGGGGGTCATCTTTAGATTTAGAACGTAATGTGTCAGTTTTAGTTTTTTCTTCATTACATCTAGATCTTCTCGAGTGTATAGTACTTGTTGAATCTGTGACAACAATATTTTCTTTAATTTTCGCGCACTTTAAGCAGGTTTTTGGAATTAGTCTCACGTTCGTTAGAGAATTATTTGTGTCACTTAAGTCTTCTTTGCTTTTACTAGTGTCTGTGTATCCTATTATATTATCGGAAGAGTGATACCCTCGTGTTTTAGTAAGAGAACTAATGAATTCTTTGCTAAAGCTCTCTTGCGATGATTTGAAATCAGAGCATTTACAGCCTAATTGCTTTCTTTCTAAATGCTCAGCGCTTCCGGAATCAATATAATGAAGGGATCGGTCACACTCAGGACATTTCTCTCCCACCACGATACTGTCATGTGTACAGCTACATTTGTCTTTGCCTTTAGCTAGTTCTGTTTCACAGTCAGAACAAAGATCTACGTAGCAATTTTCACAAGTGTAGTCAATACCTTTCTCAGCTGAAATCTGACTACAATCACACTCTTGACTCTCCGCTCTAGAACTTGGTATGGTATATTTTCTGTTGCCTTTCTTGAGTCTCCCGCGGGTACCATTTTCAAATGATTTTCTTCTTTCTCTTTCTAGTTTTCGCTTCTCAAGGTACTCGGGGGCAGACAGTTGTTTCCTCATTGATGCTTGTGTTATTAAGTTGTGTGATTTCTCTGCTAACATGTCATCTGAAAAAAACAACAACAATTGTATGGTCAAAACGTAATTCAATAGATTATCTCATACATAAAACATGTTGTAAACTCAATTAGCATTAATAAGACCTTTCAAACCATGCTTTATGAAAAGAAAGATTATTATTATGAAATGCTTACCATCAGTTTTATTTTGTCCGAGTTCCATGACCAGCTGTCGCGCGTGTGACGGAATTACGGCATTATAGTTCTCCAGTATCACCTGAAATTAATTATGGTAATTTGATAAATGGAATCTCATAATTGATATTATACTAAACAGAAATATTTTTTTCCTACACAGGTGAAACTAATGTAAGATAGTATTTTTGGAAATCATAATTTGATAGGGGAAATGAAACGGGGCGGGACAAATAAGGTATCTAGAGCTTTATGGCAGTTTGTGTTATACTGGTTATACAGCAGTTCATCAACAGGGACATTCCTTATCTCAACTAGCATCATATTGTTGTGATGTTGTAATAGTGGTAAATATAACGCATAACATCAAAACGCAGCATTGCACACGCTATGTTGGTTATAATCGGCGCTAGAAATAATGTTACGCTATATTCTACATACGTAAAAATGACACATGTGATCTAACAGGGGTTGCACATGATAATGAAACGCAAAATACGCTACATAATAGCGTACAAAATATCGCGTTAGAAAATCATTTACGAGTCTATTGCACGCATTTATAGTAAAGCTAATTTGAACTGTAGGTACTAGTTAATAACGTACCCTCTTGAGCAGCAGCGTCCACTCCCGCTTGTGCCGCGGCGAGCGCGCCTGCAGCGTGAGCTGAGCGCGCGGCGCGTCCCACGGGATCACGTGGAACGACAGCGGCGCGCCCGCTATCGACTCCACCAACATCATGTTGTTGCACTGCAAACATTACAATATTTATACTCTAACCTGTAGCCTCTAAACAGAGCGAGTAAAAACGAGAGAAATCGGGCGCCGACTATCGTCACATATTCTCAATACAACCACTATGTCAGTCCACAACAACAGTTTTTCTTCTAACCGCCACGAGATCACCACGGGATCTCGTATATATACTACCCACATAAATGTTCCAGAAGAAATGAAAGAATTAAGCACACAGAGAGATCATCATTGTCAACCTATTTACTGTCCTACTGCTGGACATAGCTCTCATCTAATTTTATTTATGAATGATTAGGCTATAGTAGTCTGCATCTCTAGCCATATGGATTGATAAACTTCATAAGCCATCGAGAAATTCTTTTAGTCATGCAAGTTGTTTTCTCACGATGTTTTTCTTCACCGTTTGAGCATGTAATAAATATGTATGTGACTTACAAAAGTCAGTCCACTGATCACACCACTAGGCTAAGCTCCGAGACAGATGCAGATAATTATTTTGTTTTATTTAAATCGTTTTTTTTTTAATCTATATCTGGAGCATAGCACTGTATGGCTGTGAAACTTGGACAATGACACAAAGGGACAGAGAAAGGTTGGATGCGTTTGAAATGTCGTGCTGGAGGAGGATGGAAAAGATCAGTTGGACGGAAATAAAAACAAACGAGGAAGTATTAGTGATTGTAGGCGAGAAAAGACAGCTGTTAAGAACCATAGAGAATAGGAGAGGGAAGATGTTTGCCATGTCGTATGGTCGATGGCGACGACTTCTTTAGTAGGTACCATACTAGAAAGTAGAATTGAAGGAAAGAGAGGAAGAGGAAGACCTAGACGAAGTTTTGTTGACCAAGAGAAGGAAAAAGTGGGAATCGAGTCGTATTAAGAAGTCAAACAGAAAACAGGAGATAGAGAACAGTGGCGACAAGAGCTGAGCTCTTAAATCAATAATAATATTAAATCAAGTGATTACTGACCATGATATGTGACTTGTAGGCCAGAATGCCATCTTCTCTGTTCTTGGTGACGAGCAGCATCTTGTCGAAGAGAAAGGCGTGACGCATCGCCTTTGCGCCGAATACTCTGCAACAACAAATGATAATTTTTGTTAGAAGTGCATTTATTTCTCTCATCTCATTAATTATTCCTAAATCAATAACGTTAAAAGTAGGAAGAATTGGAGCTAACATGCGTTAGCACGCATTAGATTACATAAAGATATATCATAATATCACGCTTGTTTGTTGAAAGGGGATACAGTGGAATGTAGAGATACAGTTATGTATATCTATAGTTCACCGGTATCTTTTTAGAAACCTATAGTCACAATTCTAAAGTCCAAACTGTTATTGATAATCTCACAGAAAAGTCGAATAACATTGCTCGACCTCCAGCTCAACAAGTTAGCATTGAAATTCGCCAGGATTTTAGTATCGAGACAGGTAAGGAAGAAAATAGTATGGTCGCGGTAATCATGTCCACATAACTGGACCACCTACCTAAATGTCCCTTCGGCACACAACTCTCCGTAAGTGGTCAGGTCCGGTCCGTTCCACCCGTACAGCAGCGACTGTATCTCCTGCACGCGGACGGCATGCTCGTGCCGCCGCTTCATGTCGTCGATATGCTGCGCGATGCCAGTCATCTTCAGTAACGCGTACTCTGTCTCTCGGGACGCACATTGCTTCACCACGTTCTGTAAAACAGTAAAACGTATTAAGTATTTGGTAAGTTGATGATGATGATAAATAGCTGTGGTAGCCTAGGGGTGTGACCGGTGGATTGAGATATGAAATATTAGGCACGCACCACTGACTTGCTCAAACGGTGAAGGAAAACATCGTGAGAAAACCTCCATGCCTGAGAGATTTTCTCGATGGCATGTAAAGTCTGCCTACCCGCAGTAATCTAGCATGGTGCACTATAGCCTATTCCCTCTCATATGAGTCCCGCTCCCAGCCGTGGGACAATAATGGGTTGATGATATATGATTAAATTCCTGGTCATTAAGTTATGAGGTATGGCTCACTGGCTATGGCGTTTGATTATTGTATCAGGTAACAGGACATTTTTAAACATCATAGTGGTAATCTTCGTAGTAGTTTACGTGATAGTGTTTATGATCATGGTCTTGATCGTGATGCTGCAGTTTTACAGTGAATCTTATTTGCAGTCACTTCAAGCCAATTTGTGCAGGTTTTGCATAGATTGATGTCATACTACCAAGACTTTTTGGATTCTCTTTGGAAGAGTCTAGTACGGATCTACCGTAACGTTCTTACCGATGGTATGGACTGACCCAAAGATTTGTATAATTGTCTAGAACTACCAACAGATCGTCCATATAAATTAAAAATACTTTAATTAAACTCATTCCTACTATATAGCCCATTAAAAACCACGTTTCTTATCATGTTCAAAGTTTAAATAGTACAGGAAAATAAACTGTCATAATTATCTACTTCAAAATATACCTTATAAGGCAAGTAATTGTTTTGGCTGACTTCGGTAAAGGCAATTAGGTTATAAGTTTTATTAGATTCCATATTTAGCGATTCTACGAAGCAAACAGTACTTTAAGCTATAATTTCTATACAACTAAGTATTTACAGTAATTTGTTAATTGGCTATCAAAAAGCTATGTCTCCAAATTGGATATAATTGGGTATAGTCAAACTTTATAATTGTTGTTATTAAATGCAATACAGGACGTGTTTTACTCTATATAAGTTTACATTTAGTTCAAAATGGACTAGCCCTAATGCCTCTTACCAGACAGCGCTTAAAATATTTCTGAGTATATTGCACTTTGCATTATTTGACGACGTCAATAGTTGTAAAAAGGCAGAAAAGAATAGCGTTCTTCTTTAGTAGCGCTAGTTAGTGTATGTATAAGCAGATTGATATTTGTTTTTTACAATGAGATAAATTTTAAAAATCTTGTCACACACATGAAGCTGTAAATACGCTAAAATAAGATGATGATGATAAACTTGATGAAGAATCAAACAACTAAACCACTCAATAATCACTGTGCTGTACAAAGACAAGCAAGATATTAATGATAAGTACAAAAATAAAATAATCATAATTAAGTAAGAGCTGTGGTAGCCTAGTGGTGTGATCAGTGGACTAAGATGTCAAAAGTCTCGAGTTGATCAAATCACTGATTTTTCAGAAGTTATGTGTATATTTATCACAAGCACAAATAGCTAAAGGAACATCGTGAGGGCTGCATGCTTGAGAGATTTTCTTGATAGCGTAAAGTCTATATGGACTATAGCCTAATCCCTCTCATATGATAGCAGACCCGTGGCTAGTGGGACAATAATGGTGTGATGTGATAATTAAGTAATGCTAAAACCAACCTGCAACAGCAGATGATACTTCAGGATCCGTTGCACAGGTTTCAGTAAATACGATGCTAACGGTAACAGGTGTCCCAATTCTAACTGACGCTCCCTAAACTCGCGTGCGCTCAACGGGTCCGACGCTAAAGCCGCGAGCCGCTCCATGGTGCGCGGATACCCCGTGCAGTATGACGTGTACACGGAGAAGCCGCTCGTATTGTTCACGAAGCAACGCGCAATGCACGTCGCGTCCAAGCGACACGTGTTTAGCTCGCCACAGAGGGATCTGAAAAGAATATTTTTTTAGGTTAGTATTCATCATCAACCTATTATTGTTTACCCACTGCTGGGCACGGGTCTCCTCTCATTTGAGAGGGATTAGGCTATGTCCACCACGCTAGCCTACTGCGGGTTGACAGACTACACACGCCATCGAGAAAAGCATGCAGGTTTCCTCACGATGTTTTCCTTCACCGTTTGAGCATGTGATAAATACGCACATAACTTACGAAAAGTCAGGGGTTTGAACTCGAGACATTTGACATGTCAGTCCACTGTTCATACCACTAGGCTACCACAGCGTCGGGTAAACTCCAACAAAAAATACGTTAGGGTTAAAATCTCTTCTCAATTCCTACATACTACTGTGTACCTACATACATGACGTTTTAAAGTTCCTTATAGAAAAGTGGCAGAAAACAAAAAGAGGATAGGTTTATAGTTAAACTTACAAGTAAAGTTCAAATCTTGACTTTAATCTTGACTTTAATTTCACTATAAATAATAGTCGTCTCAGTAGAGTAACACAAATCCGTGATCTTGGTATTATTATGGACTCCAAATTTTCATTTAAACCTCATCTGGATTCAGTTATAAAAAAGGCATATAAGCAACTTGGTTTCATCCTGCGGATCGGAAAACCATTTAAAAATAATCTCACTTACAAAATTCTATTTAATAGTTTTGTTCGTAGCGGTATCGAATTTGCTTGTGCAATTTGGAAACCTTACCAGGCTATTCATAGCGATAGACTTGAAATGATACAAAAAAAGTTTGTAAAGTCCCTTGATTTTAGAATCGGCCACATTTATAGTAGCTATAAGGAGTCACTGGATCGCCATAAACTTCAAAAGCTAAGTGACCGTCGAGACTGTGTGGATTCTATTATGCTTTATAAAATTTTACTTAATAGAATGGATGTCCCCTCACTACTCCATCAAATTCACTTTAGAGTCCCTCGTAGTCATCAGCGTCAATGTAGGAAAAAATATTTATTTTCAATTCCGCATAGTAGAACGTGTTATGCGCGTAATGTATTTATAAGGCGTGCTTGCAAATTATTCAATGAAAATGATAAGCTTCAGAAGATAGATTTATTTAACTGTAATATAAATTCCATAAAACGTGTTTTCAGATGGTAATAGATAGTAATGGCTAATTTCCTCACTAGCTTATTTTGTAACATTATAATTGTCCGATTATTGTTAAGTTTATTTATTTCTCTGTAACTTAGATAATTAGATACTCACTGCTTTTTTTCACTGTTTTTAATATCTTAAGGAAACTCCAGATCTAATTGTAAATCATATATATTATTCCTGTTTTGTGAGTGACTGTTTGTTTCTCAATAAAAAAAAATAAAAGTTGACGCAAAACTTTTTATACTCAAAACAGCAAACAATCACAAACCTCAAACAATAGGGCTACAAAAAACTTAACAAATCGCTCCTAAATCTCCAGTATATCTTGACAGGTCAAAACGGCGCTGGTAACAAAGAGACAAATAAGAAACTAGCTTTTTCCCGCAACTTCGTCTGCGTAGAATTTTTAATTTTATCCCATCTATGCTTAGTTATTTCTGAGCCTGTTTTGAGAAATTATCGATTTCGCAGACAGATTTCCACCTTCCCTTATCGCCCTTTTAAGGGATGATTTCTGGGACAAAATTCCTATCCTACGTCCTCCTGCGGGATTCAAACTGTCTCCATACCAAATTTCGTTTAAATCGGGTTAGTTATTAAAGCGTAAAGAGATAACAAACAAACATACTTCTGCATTTATAATAATGTAAGTATTGGTTAATTAAGTTCTTGACGTCACTGTTAGCCAAGTTAAACAGTTTTTTGTAATTTTGTCGGATCAAGTAATCCGGAATCCGTATTATATGTATGTAAGGTCATGTAACACAAGTGACCCTATCAAGGTTTCATTGTTTAACATTCGCAGACCGACGCGGCGCGGACGTGACATAACAAAAGGTGGCCAGTTTTATAGCTTTACTGGTATTATGAACTCCTGCGAAAGCTGAAAGGCTTTAGTAGAATATTCTTGTATGTAGGTTTTGGTACGAAACTTTTATGAAGTTTAAAATATGACTGTTGGATGGCTATTTATTTTTTTGTATTCATATCCTACTTTCGTGAATCGTACCTATGATTTTCTACATATTTACAATATTATTTAGCATCATTGGTAGAAATAAAAAACACAGTATTGGATTTTTCTTTTGTGGTGACTTGATGTAATATTTTTTGAGAAAGAAATATTTACGAATGTAATAACGAAACAAAATAAATCTTATTTATTTGCGTTTTGAAGTACACAGTAACAGTGATATCGTAATATATGTAGCAGTAGGTAGGTAACTAACGTTTGCGGTTAATATTTATAACTAAAGGGATACAATTATATACATATACCTATAATTCCTTTAGTTAATTAATTATACTAGTGGTTGCCCACTGCTCTAAGCTACACTATAATTAATTTAAATTATATTTATCATTAAACAAAATGCATTCTCTATGTGAACAATTATTATTATTATTATTAAGCCTTATTTATTTCCTTAATAAAATTCAATTTAACAGTGATAATACGAAAAGTCAGTGGTGCGTGCCTTGGGTTCGAACTCTAGACCTCTGACATCTCAGTCCACTGGTCACACCGCTAGGCTACCACAGCTCTCAAACAAATATTTAATATACATTATTTAAATAAATAAATTAAGTTATATCATCTTGTACGCCTGCCTCATTGGAACCAAGTTTTTAAAAACATTTCAGGTACTAGACATAACTTTTTTACTAACATCGCGGCAATTAAAGTAGCTTTTTGTGGTAAGGGCACTGGGTTCGAATTCCGGTAAGAAATGATTGTGTGATGAGCATATGCTTAATGTACCTGAGTTCTATGTATAAAAAGTTTGTATTTTGCAAGGAAAACCCAGTGAATCAACCATCACTATATGTCATCTGTGCTCAGACCTAGATAGCGCTGTGTTAAAATGACCGATAAATTGAATACTTCCAAAAACAAGAATATATTGTATTCAGTTTCGACCTTATAGTCGCCGTCCCCTTCGAAGTCGTCTTCAAATAACTATAAAGAACCTAATTATTTTATACATATAATCAAAAAGTGTACTTGAGTCTTATTGTTATTATGTATAAAGTTCAAAAAAGCATTTAATGTAGCGGCCCATATTATATGTAATCATTATCTTCAAGTACACATACTTGTCCCACTTTGAACTAATCAAATTTATCGACGTGTCCTTATTAATACTTACCTCATTATGACATAATAGTTTAATTATAAATAATCTAATCGTTTTGTGTGTTTATGTTAAATGTCACTTGTTAAAGTCAAAATAAATATTGGTTATTAGAAAATTGCAAACCCGATCCACAGAAACCCCAGCTCCTGTTTCTGAGAATTTCCTAAGCCATACCTTTACTCCACTGCTTTTATAACGTATGGGGAGCAATAAGAAAGGATTTTTTCAAAATTCACCCCCTAAGGGGTAAAACGGGGGTGAAAAGTTAGTATGAAACTTTGCCGTTTTTTCGTTAAATTGCACGCGGACGAAGTCGCGGGAATCAGCTAGTTATTATATATTTATAAGATATAGTTCTTGCATATTCGCATCCAAACCCGGATATATTACCCGCTATGCAATTAACTGGAAAGTCATTTAAGATGTTAATTAAGCATTTCATACTGATATTAAAGGTGTATTGAGGCGCAGTTGCATCAACTACAGGAATTCGGGTCGGGTACGCGTTCCCAGTTAATTGGTGTTCGACACCTTGTGAAAACACGGGTAAGTATTGCGTGCGGGCGCGACGACGGTGTTAATGGCCAATGTGTATGTATGAAATTAGGATCATTTTCGTGTTTGAAGGATCTACAAAGGAGTGTTTAAACATAAATAATCGGTTGGTAGGGACGTAATTTTTAATTCGTTTTTTTTACCAGAGTAACTGATAGCCATACCTACAATTCTGATGGAATATATTAAAGGGGCTGCAGACTTCTGATGTAGTCTGCAAATAACGTCAATGAAGATAACATCACTTTATTTAGTGATGATGATTGTATGATGATGATTTATATTTAAAAATCTATTTCCATAACATAGGCAGGTAAATCATTAAACGTATATGTAAATATATGTAAGTCGTATACAATTTTGGAGCCGAAAGAATAGCGCAAAACCGCGATAAAAATTATTAAATTATTTTTCCTTTTCATGTTATCTACGCTACACCAACATTTTTGAGATAGCTTTAAATGACATACTAATCAAGAAAATATACGAAATTTAACATTTCTGTTTGTTTGTTACTCAACATGATTTCGCATTTCGGGATTGTTTTAGCAAGATTTTGATGAAAATTATGCAGTCACATATTTATTGTCTGAATAATTCATAATGAATGTATTTTTTTATTTTTCACAAGTAGGTGAGAATTCCTTTTACTTTGTATGCAAATCAACCTCGTAAATATTTTAGGGTGCATACAATTATGCTTACAAATAAAATATAGTGGGTGTTATTTTGGTCAGCGGGTACTCGGGCCCGCCCCACTGTTTGCGTGCGAATGTTTCCAAAGCATTTTATACGCTATTTAGAGATATAACATGAGCTTCATAATGTGCTATATGAATTCCTTACACTCATTAGTACCTAGGTTCTTAAGTAGCTCTACATTTTTATTTAACACTGGCTTTTGACCGCGACTTCGTATTCTTAGAATTGGTAATTATATTCAATCTGCTTATTTATTCTACACTCTTTTAAGAAATTATCGATTCCGCATTCAAACTTCCACCCTCCTTTTCCCCGTTTTAAGGGATGATTTCTGAGGCAAAAATTATCATATTATATCCTGTCCCAGGACTCAAACTATTTCATATAACATTTAATAACAATACTCGAAACTGAAAATTGAACTCAGGACCTCGCGCATATCAACTGCTCTTGTGACCACTAGATGAATGAGACGGTTATTTTTAATTTTTATAAACAAAAACTACAAAACAGGTTCGCACTAACAAACCGCACTCAATTTGGAGGATAATAGTAATTCAATACGGTATAGAAACTAGCTCTTCTTTTTAAAGGGGACCACACAACCATAAGTGACGAGGATGTATATATACACACATTCGTAGACGAGTTGATATACAGGTTGTTCAAAGAATATTCCGTCCATAACTGTCCCAAGGTCAAATTATTTTAAAGGTTAAATAATTTATGAGGATAGGTTTATACCTATCCTTTTTTTTTTTTCTCACCATAAAAATACAAAGAAACTTACTTACTAGGTCGTACATAATTAAACTATGGCTAGAGACATAATATATTAGGCAACCAACTGCCAAACTAGGTGGGCCTGTATTTTGGCAGTTAGTGGTCCTTCTCACTATAACAGACGGTGCCTTACTGCGCTGTGTGCGGTATGAAACAAAAATGTATAATATAAGAAATATACATCCTCATAAATTCTTTTACCAAGCTTCTCATAAAACATTTGTAACATCAAAAGATATCAATCAAATGGCCGATGTCTCAGAGACAGTCGCAAAAAGTTAAAGTAAAAAACCGCTGATTAATATATACTTCTTTAGAAATGGTTCTAATATCCAAACTGTTCATGATACTACTAGATATGGTCATAAATAGTCTATAGTCTGTAGTCGTCCATGTAAACTTAGTGTAGTTTGGTAGACTTATTATTACCCAATAATAAACAATAAACTACCAATGTATTCATAATTAAACACCTTGCATACAGCCTGTATCACCATACGCACATATATACGTTCACACTAAGTAATACGTATGCCCACACACATAACCCTCTTTTGTAAAACTTACCCTCTCCCAAAAGTACCCTTGCTATTATTTTAACACCCTCCACGTGGGAGGCAGTTTGGAGATCGTCGTATAGAAAAAGGTTAAAACAAAAAACAAATTGTAATACCAAATACTTGACGTGACAAGTCTGACAATGACTGACGACTATTCGAAAATGTCTTTTTATTTCTATATTTTTAAGGGGCTTTTACATTTAATATGTACGACAGGTCCATCGTATCCTACACTTTTGGAAATGTCAAAATACTATAGGTACCAATTAAAGAACCTACCTATTTATTAATAAGAATTTTACAAATCTCTTCCTGTTTAGCCCGCGTGGTATGTGCCTATTTGTTATTCTAAATAAAAAATATAAATCTTTACTTCTACGATATTTTCCCATGGTAAAATGGAGCCTGGAAAATGCATATATTTTAAGTTATATCTCTTGCAATACATTGTTGAAAACTGCATTCAATTCTAAGCAGTCATTTTTGCGGGTGCGTCTACTAACATACATATAGACAGACAATAATTCTAAAAACTATTATTTTGACTTCTGCTGCTCTTATTAAATTCTCTATTTTCCTTCAATAGCTATAATAATGTACGGACATCGTTCTGTAACAGCTTTATATTTTATATATAATAGAATAAATTAATATTAAATATATTGAGGTTATGCTAAATTGTCAAGGTTGGGCCCGTATTGCATTCTTATCTTTTTACCGAACACACTTCACAGGGAAAATAGAGTAATTAAAAACCTTGTAGGTACAGGAATTTAATTTAGAGTAGCAGTTATAGGATTTCCTTATAGTTGACAATAATTAAGAATAAAAATATCCACTTATTTTAGGCAGAAAATTAACAGTTTGAAAAAACCAATCGGTAAAATATTTTCCGGTAGTAACGTGTATATATTCCATCATCTAATTAATGATTGTGGTTTTCCTTTAATACTGCTTTTAATATATCAAGTAGGTACTACCTGGTTGATAATTAAAATAGGGCTGCAACAAGCAGGTAAAAATTCTAAATTAACGGCGAAAATAAGCAAACTATGGAGAAAGAGAAGAATTGCAATAGCAATTCTTTTCTAAAAGTTGACTTTTTTATATACTTCAAATTCCTAACTTAAACTTTTTTTTGTTTCCGATTTATACACGGTTTTTTAATAATTATTTACTACATCCGTGACGTCACAGCGGCTCTGGCGGAATGCGCAAATTCCGTACCGTCAGCTGGGACAGACTTACTGTTATTTTGGACCTTCCTGAACCATTTGAAAGGTTTCCCAGCACTTTTAGAACTAGTATGTGTGTTTGAAATTGATTGGACTTGCGTTTTTTTATGAGGGATGGCTTCAAAAGAGCCCAGAAATAAATATCATTGTTTACCTTCACGACTAGTTTTTAATCCTCCATATTCAGATTAATTTTACCATTCCCTAAAACCGTTCTATTGAAGAACACCCCTCTTAAGACCTCAAAGTAATCTGCAAACTCGGAGAGTTAAAATACCAAAAACGTGTTTTATGTACCATTGTGTTCCGCCTGATTTTCTGCCTACCCTGTCAGAATAAAGGGCGTGACGATGCACCCTATTATTACGTTTTAGAAGAAAGCCACTCTGTGAGTCGCGGAGGGGATGTCATTATGCCATATGCCGAGGATATACGATATTGCTGTATGGTATTTGACAAATGCTCTCATACAAATTTCAGACGAGAGAATTATTTTGACTCGTGAGGAAGTTAAAGAGTAAGTTTAAGTTTTAGACCAACATGGGTTGGAGTACTACTCTATGATGGTCAAGTGATGATAGAGTAATTCTGCAACTATTTTACCAGTAATTCATATTTTTTAAAAGCTAAAACAGTAGCAACTTATTGACTCTATATTAATAGGCGAATACATTTTCAATAACGCTATTATGTACGCCATTCTTAAAAAAAGTTACTTGCAATCTTTTAGCTGAATAAATTATAAAAAAAATGTCACGCATAAAGGTCCATTGTTAGATTGAACAAGTGACAGTAGCTTCTATTGGATACGCAAATTAATGGTAACTATAAATTCGGCACATTATAATATGGTACCTAATATTCCTAATATCATAACTTGCACAGGACTTCTATCTGATTTGCAAGAAGAGATTGTCGTTACATACAATATCCTTATATGATAAGTATGCCGATTTTAAACAATATTTCCCTTCGCCGTTAAAATAGGGTGAGGAACAATGTGTATAAAAGACTTCCGCAATTTCTTTAAGGGTGGAATTTCGTAATTCCTTTTTTCAGTGGATACCGAAGTAGATAGCAATATAAAATTTTAATAAAGCCAGTTTTTACGGTATTTTATCCCAGCATATTTATAATACCTACGTTTTAGTTTCCTTAACAGCATCCATAGTACCTAATAGATAACATGACACGCGTAAGTGTAACACAAATATTTAATTACTAGTTTTGCACGTGACTTGGTCTGCATGCAATAACTAAGTCATCCAATCTGCTCTTTCAAAAATATGTTTATTTATATCTTACCCCTTTAAATGATCGATTCCGCATACTCCCCCTCCCCCCTATCGCCCCTTTAAGGGATGATTCTCGGGCCAAGAACTACTCCAGGTCCTTCCCCGGCACTTAAACTATGTAGGGGGCAGTCGTGGTGGGCGGAATCGATCATTTCTTAAATAGGAGAGTAATAAAGAAATTACTAATTCTTCGTAATTCTAGTATATTATATTTACCTGTTGAACGTATAGATGTCTTCGATGTTGTTGAACAACTCGCTGAGTTGCTCATCGGAGAAGGTCACCTCTCGCCGCCACACGTGCAGGTAACCCTGGAATAGAAGACAACCAACTTGTCACTATTGACGCTCGATACAAATGATGGGAGCTGGGTCAGTTTTATTATTACAATTCATGAAAAAAACATCGAAATATATTATAATAAAAGCTATACTTTCTTACACCCGTGTTAGACACAAAAAGCAGAGACAATAATATCAATCTATCCATACTTCCATACTTATTTAATATCATAAATGCAAAAGTGTCTGTCTGTCTTTCTGTCTGTCAGTCTGTCTGTAACCTGTTCACGCTGTAACCACTTAACCGATTTAGATGAAATTTGGTATGGAGATAGTTTGAGTCCCGGAGAAGGACATAGAATAGTTTTGGTCCCGAGGAAGCTAAGTGCTTAAAAGAGAATAACTAATTATACACAGACGAAGTCGCGGGCAAAAACTAGTAATAAAATAATTATATTCATCTAAATATGCCAAGATATATCAACGTTGTTAGTCCACGATTAACTTCTGAAGTAACAATAACGATTTTAATGAAACTTTCTTCACTTTGAGTAGTTTTCTCTAGATAGGATTCTTTTTATCGGTTTTATTTATAATCAACGTTTTTCTTCTAACTAATAACTTATCTATAGCAACTTGTGGCCATATAATTTATATTCTCTATAGTTTTCAGTTATTTTATTAAAAAAACTTCTCTCTAAATTATAAATGTCGGGTACCTCTACCTGTAAACACATTTGAACACTACTCCGCCGAGTTCCATCAAGTTCTGCTCAGAACAATGCTCAATTTAGCTCCGGCCCACTTGTGTTTGTGGTCACAGTGTGGTTAACGCCACAATGAGTAGCTCACGGTACGTGGGACTAACATACACAGGCCACACAACCACACAACACAGATTGTATTTCAATACCAACTTATATAGAAAGCTAGATTGTAAAATTGTAGATTTCGTTTGAAATAACATTACTTTTCACGGATTTTATCACGGTATATTAATATTATTTTAATCCGACGTTTTGTAAATGTGTTTTTATTTTTGGTTATATAATAATAATAATAATAATAAATCTTTATTTTCAGACCAGAGATCCATAATATAGTATATGCGTATACACAAAAAAACCCCGGTCCGCAGCGAACGTTTTAACTTATTAAAGTACGGAAGTCTGTATTAGATATATCAATTTTGAAATATATTACTTTCTAACCGAGGCCTAACATCTATAATAATCTATATATTAAAACGTGAAGGAAAAACTTTGACCCCTATTTACGAAAATTGCGCGGCCGGAGTGTGTAATTTCCCATACCTATAGTTACAGAGGAGTTGCAGGAGACCAATTTAAAAAATAGTATGCATAAAATTACTTACAATTTAAATTAATTATGGTCAAATTTCGAGCACTTGGCGACCACTAGTAACAATAAACTACTATTATAATATGAATACGAGTTATATAACAGTCACAATTTACCTTTTAATGCATCTATTATGTCTATAAATAGTATAGTGTCGATAGATATATGTAATATAACATTATTTTCCTAGTTGTAACCAGATTCGTCATTACAGTGGGCAGGACCATCGCGAGACTTCGGCCCCGCTTTCGGAAAGTAAAATTAGAACGAATTTCTAAAGCAAATTAGTGGAATCTGTTATTTAAGGCAACAGACATATTTGCGCGAATTACAGATACTTGGGGAAATATTGGAATGTCCTTTTAAAGCTCTTTCACTTGTGATTTGAAGATACGTCAGGAAATAGGGACCTAAACAGCTGATTCAATATTCGATGTTTTGTAAATCCCTGTTTTTTTAAACCAGTGTTTAAGCTTTGAAAGGATGAATGATTGACAAGAACTTACACCGACCTAATTGGTGAACTCCTTTAAAAAGGTCAGGTGCGCAGTACTCATAACCGGCGCGCGTGCATGACGAGATGTATGAATGTGGACGAGGCAAAAGTGGTATGCAGGGACCGTAGCGCGTGGCAATCTGTAGTTTCTGCCTACCCCCATGGGAAAAAGGCGTGAGTGTATGTATGCTTAAGCTTTGTGGTTTGCTAAATTCGATGCAATTAGTTGCAAACGTATTGTTACACGTATGCACACTTTCGAATTCAACACCATTTGTAGAAAGTATGTAAGTCTATGTTAAAGAAGTAGGAACTTTTCATTGCCTTTAACGATTTAACAACGTCATATTTGTTAAGACTATAAATTTCTCCCTTATCTACAGCAAGATGCATATGTATATATACCTATATATTATTAGATATTATATAACAGCCTAATGCCGTCCACTGCTGAACGTAGGCCTCCCCTAAAGAGCCCCAACCATGTAACAACAAACTACTATTATAATATGAATACGAATTATATAATAGTCACAATTTACCATTTAATGCTCCTATTATGTCTATAAATAGTATGATGTCGGTAGATATATGTAATATAACATTATTTTCTTAGTTGTAAGTAGATTCGTCATTACAGTGGGCAGGACTATCGCGAGACTTCCGCCCCGCTTTCGGAAAGTAGAAATTCGTTCTGTTATTCGCCAACCATCCCGATCTTGGGTAGCTCGCAGATGAATATGTAGAATGAGATTATGCCTGGAATCTTAAACTAAACATCTCTATGAGTCTAGTACATTTCATAGAGCCCTAATATATTAGAATTGGATTGTCTCTATTCAGTAAAAGTTTCATATCCAATAAATTAAATTAAAACACAGATATCTTCTAACAACTGTGGTAGTCTAGTGTTGTGACCAGTGGACTGAGGTGTCAAAGGTTCGAACCCAAGGCACGCACCACTGATTTTTCGGAAGTTATGTGCGTAGTTATCACATGCTTAAACGGTGAAGGAAAACATCGTGAGGAAACCTGCATGCTTGAGAGATTTTCTTGATGGCATGTGAAGTCTGCCAACCCGCAGTTGGCTAGCGTGGTGGACTATAGCCTAATCCCTCTCAATTGAGAGGAGACCCGTGCCCAGCAGTGGGACATTAATGGGTTGATGATGACAGATATCTTCGTTGGACGCTTTAAGATAGTTGCAACATTTTCCTCATTGTGTGTGTTTGTCAATTAACCTCCACTGTAGATCTAGTCTTACAGGACTTACTGAGATGTAAATTTGATGGATATAATTATAACCCCCGACTCAAAAACACGTGTGTGTGTGTAACATCATACCTCCCGAACAGGTGAATCGATTTTGATTTTATTTTCTTTGTTTATAAAGTGAATTAGTCGGGAGTGTTCTTAGCTACGTTTGATGGAAATCCGTCCAAAATGGACGTAAAATTTTTTTATATACCTAATCGGGCATAACTCCTTTCCTTAATCCTTCAATCGTAGGCACGCTTACTCATAACTTATTTTGTAACATAAAAAATAAGTTATCTCTCTCGACCTTAATGTAGCCTCGTCAATATGCCCCGGCCCTTACGTTCGGCTATCTAGGCGCGTGCTCCCGCGCACGGCGCTAGAAAGCTCTGATAACGTGATAAAGATATCACGAAGCGTTCGCCATATCGGGCACACTTTGTATATGGCAACAACATTACGTACACACCTGCATAACGCCCTTATCTGATCACTTTTGCCTTTCAAAAGATTACTTTGTGACGGTAATTATTTTGGATTGTAGTTTATGGGTTTTTTAGTCCATTTTTACGGGCTTACAAAAAAAAACTAATATCAATTAAAAAATACTTTAGTTGCGCATGATGTACGTCACAATTAAAATAATTTCCATAAACATCTTAAATATACCTATATCCCAGTCTCACTGCTGTATTATAAATCGTAAGTGATTCTAAACCTGATGTCAACATTTTTTATGCGATACAATCCGTAATTTCTTTTTTACATTATTATTATTCAGCATTTTATTATGTTGTAATTCATAAAGTACCTATATAATACATATTAATTTGTTTCTTCTAAGCGTTGCTATATTCATACAATACAATAACTTTTTAAAATTTCGCCAAGTTCCTAACAAAGAAGGTTGTAGTAAAATAGGCCACAACACTATTTTACTTTACATCTAGTTCTTCAACATCTTTACCATATCGGGACTAAGCTTATGTATCTGTAACATCAGTATCTGTTTCATTAACAGTTGAATGGCGCTTCTGTATTCTGATGGCTGCCTCGTATTTATACAGATTGAGCACACAATTTGAATAATATATGGGGTAAGCCGATGTTTGGAGATCAGGCTGCTGTTAACGCAGCCACAACACCATGTGTGTGTATGTCAAAAAATACCTGAGAACTGCTTGACTATTTTCTTTTTTTAGAGGAATTACGTTACGGAAAACGTAGCGTAGGGCATCCAATATGAAATAAAATAATATTTTAATCTGCTATGTTGGTGTAGTGTTCCTAACTGCTCACCATGAAGGTTCGATTCGCAGATCGAGAAAAGTATTATTGAGTTTTCTATGAAATTCTCAGTAGCAGACCGGAGTATGGATATCTGATTTTCGTATCTATTACCTACATGGGACCTAAAACATACCGGCGAAATGAGAGTGTACATTAGTACATCTCTGCCTAACCATTCGGGGACGACAGGCGTGATGGTATGTTTGTTAAGTAAGTAGTAGATATATCTTACCGCCAACGAGGTGTTCCAATATTTTTCTTGTAGAATGCGAGTAACAGAAATACCTGTTAGGCTAAGTGTCAATGAAAACGGCAACTGTAAGATTAGTATTAACCTACTACTGTATGCCTACGCATCGACCAACAGAAACTACTTAAGGCCGGATACTGATTGGCCCATACAAATTTAAAGTACTTACTGTACCAATTTTGGAAAAAAAAATGATTGTATGACGACTCTGTTATTTCTATAGGATCTTACTAGTAATAAAAAAAAGGCGAAAAAATAATACAAAATCGTAAAAAATATTCTCTTAAGACTCGTTTGGTCATGTGGTATGTTAGTACGTTTTTTTTACAAACCTACACGACTACACGTAACGAGTGTGTAACAGTGTGTGGGCGCAGTAGAGTGGCCAGTCCAGTGCACTCGCGTCATTAGCTCGCTCGCAATGTCATTGTCATGGCCGTAAAGAATACCCGATAAACCCGATGTTATTTTGTTGTTGCTTCATTTATACAGAATTACTTCTATTTTATTAAAAGCGAAAGTGTGTATATCTGCCAGTTACCTGTTCACGCTTAAACTGGTGAACCGATTTTGATCAATTTTTGTATGGAGATGGTTTGAGTCCCGGGGACCCCGAGAGTCCCGAGGTGATACGATAAGGGGGGTGCAGGTTTGTATGCGGAATCGAAAAGCCGGTACCTAGATATAAATTAATAAGCAGATTAAATAAACAAGTGCGAGTCGGACTCGCGCACGAAGGGTGCCGTACAAAATTAGGCAAATAATTGCGTTTTTTGTATGGGAGCCCCCCTTCAATATTAATTTTATTTAGTTTTTAGTATTTGTTGTCATAAAGGGAACAGAAATATATAATTTGTGAACATTTCAACTATTTAGCGATTGTGGTTCTTGAGATACAGCCTGGTGACAGACAGACGGACGGGCAGACAGCTAAGTCTTAGTAACAGGGTCCCGTTCTTACCTTAAGGTACGGAACCCTAAAAAGGTGATTGGATACAATTACTAATTCTACGCTCACGAAGTCGCGGTTTTGTTTTGTGTGGGATACTGGGATGTTATCGTTTGGGATTGTTTACTGGGTCTTTTAATCGCGCTATGTCTGAAACCAGTTGGAATCGAAAAACGATTCTTCATTTGGTAACCATACTCTTAAGGTTATTTAAGTTAAACATCATACTACAACTCTTACGATCGTAGCAAAAAGCAATGAGATTCAAAAATATTTTTAATATTTTAAGCATATAGGTCGTAGGTAGGTTTGGGAGAGGCCTATGTCCAGCAGTGGACTGCGATAGGCTGAGGCAGGCTGGCAGGTCGTAGGTACATCATTATTTACTTTGTCAAGTCAGCTTAAAACGAGGTGAACGACCGCGGAGTCGCATTCAATTAAAATCCAACAAAATAAACACAAACATCGACGTAAAGAAATGGATTCTACTTCCGTTGGATAAATATTATGGTCGAGCGCGCGGTTCAACTACTATCCCCCGTTCAAACGCAGCACAATATAAACAATAGTTAGAGACACATACGCCTGTGCGTCCTCTATACGATATACATAATATACAGTGTGCTAGCTGACCCAGAAAACGTTGTTTTCCCACATTATAGGGGTTGGTGGACCACCCTTATCACTAAGGGGTATGAAAAATAGATATTGGCCGATTCTCAGACCTACTCAATATGCTCACAAAATTTCATGAGAATCGGTCAAGCCGTTTCGGAGGAGTACGGGAACGAACATTGTGACACGAGAATTTTATATATAAGATGACATACATCTTATATATAAAATTCTCGTGCAATACAAAAATAAATAAATATGTAATTATAAATATACATAAAGACAAAAACATACGTGTGTATAAGTAAATTACCGGCTACACATACTACATTATAATGTACATACATACATAAACGGCGAAAGGGAAGAAAACGTGTTCTTTATTTTAAATTCATGGAGTACAATAAAACATATTCTATTTATCTGGTGGCGCATATTATAAAACCTGCGATACAAGAGAAAATCCTACTTTAATTCAAACATTTTAAACAAAACAATTAGGTAATACAGTTTTATTGTTAACGACAATTTATAAAAAAAAAAGGAAAACGGCGTGAGTGTATGTATGTATGTATTGTTATAAAAACGCGTATCTGTATCATCGCTTAACTTGGCTCGTTCATCAACGCAGAGCGTAAACCACAGATTATGTATTCTATGACGAAAACATCCACTAGAAAGGAATTTTAGAATTTAAAGGATGAAATGAAATTTCAAACACAAGCTTTCGGTTAGAAAAAAATAAACAAGTATATATACCATACGTGTTTCGTCGTTTTTAGAAATGAAACACTTATCGGGAGAAATGGGGAGGACAATTTAGTATAAAACTACGCGAGCGAAGCCACGAGCAGCAGCTAGTCGTATGTATATGTAGGTACGAGCTAACAAAACACCTAGTGGGTGAGTGTATAAGAGAAATCTCGGCATGTTGTCGATGGTATTATATTAATCACATCCGATTATGATACAGCACGCCACCAACAAGTTAATTAGAAGCTTATAATTATAATATGTTGTGCATTTTCACACGGTTGTCTTGAGTGGGTCGTGGTTGTTTGAAGAAAATAACAAATAAATATATCGATAGTTCCAAGTTAAGCAACGAGGTTTGTGTTACGGTTTTGTAAATACATACTTATTATACATAGATACATCCATGACTCGGATACAAATGTTGATGCTCATCACACAAAGATTTTTCCCTGCCAGGATTTGAACCCGGGACCCGTAGCACGGAAGGCAGCATTAACTACCACTGGGCTAATCGGGTCGTTGAATGAGATGTATATTTAAAAATTGGTTCTAAGCTGTATACTATATACTTGCCCCCTATTATGTGTGACTTAAAAACAAACCGGCGAAATGTACCTACGTGTACTTTATTACACATCTACCAAACCTTTCGGGGACTACAGGCGTGATGGTATGTTATGTTAATTATAAGTTGATAATAATATTATCTTTATTTATCTAATTAAGGTTCACCAACAGTTGTTACAGATAGATATACATAATAAAAATAGAGACGTACACGTATTTGTGTCTTAAATCTAACTGCACAACCAATTATCGGCAAACACCACTCAATTTTTTGTTGTATCAATATTTTCTTTCTGTCTATAACGTATCATTCAAAGCTACATCGCCAGAAGTAATAGTGTAAATGTAAGGACCACACACAACTTAAGACGTTAGAGTCGACATTACATGCTGCCATAAAATGAGAAATAGACCCTAACGGTTATTTAAACCTTGCTGAATTCCCTATGCATTCAAATTCAAAACTACCTTTCAACGCCATTGAGCTATTATGTTCCAAAGACCTGGCCTTACTAAGCTGGTTGTTGTTGCATGAATTGCTGTTTTGTATATTGAATAGATTCATTATATTATTATATAAAACTAGCTTTTTCTCGCGACTTCGGGTTATTCTACGTTCGCGTAAAATTAGTAATTTAATCCAATCTGCTTATCTACATATATCTTACCGTCCTCTTTTAAGAAATTATCCATTTCGGATACAAACTATTACACATAATTGGTTCAGCGATTCAAGCATGAAAAAGTTAACATTCAGACCGACACACTGTCGCGTTTATAATATTAAGTATACCTATTGAAAAAAATATTTGATAAATAATCAATGTGTTGTTACATGCGCCGCTTTTTTTTCCCAGCAAAAACACTATGAAGCAATGAAGGGCGGGCGGTTTTTGAGGGCTGTATTTACTGTCGACATTCAAAAAGAACCAATTTAATTTAGCCTACTTTTAATAAACGATATTTTAACTTTGACACACACATAAAATATCCAAGTAAAATATACTAATGTTTAAAATAGGGGTTTTTTATATATTGAATACGCTTGTGAGAATTATTGTAGACACTAGAAAACCACAAGCACCAATGTAAATAGTTAATGCTTGTGTTAGTTTTACGCATAGTAAACTGCTCTGTAAGTACTACTACGATAAAGCGTTTTACATCAATGTCCAACAGTGCAGTTCTTACAGCCTCTCCGCTACAAATGTTCACGTTTACGACTGTACACTGCATTATCATAGCTTTTTAAACTGCGTAACTGCATAATTCTACGTCAAAACGTTTAACAAACTGCCTTCGAAGATATATAACCCCCACACCCCAGTAAGATTAGTCATTTTCCAATTAAAACCGAGCAGATTAATCCAAGGTACGTCGGCGCCGATTAGCCGATGAAATTAAACGTTCGCGTACGTGCGTACGAAACACGTATCTGTTAAGTTTTTGTAAAGGTTAGTCTACATATTGAGGTAGCTGCAGCATGCGCGTTTCATTTTACGTTTTGCGTGCTAATCGAACTGTATTTATTATATTACGTATTTTATTACATTTTAAATGCGGTGCAAATTCTCGTCTTTGAAGTATTTTTACTATAATTTTATTTGCTTTACACAATCAAAATCCGTACGCTGAGAAACACGGAATCATATCGTTTCCAAATGTTATTTTCTCATGCATTACTTGAATAGTTAATACTTACATTCCAAATTTCCATTATTTCAAACCTTAGTTTAATGTTGGATCATAAAAATCGAACTAAATCAGTTCTACGGCAACAAAATTATGTTAATATTCATCTTATTCAAGAAAATAGAGTTACTAACACCCGTTATAGACAAAACATTACAGATAAAGAGCTTCGAGGAAATTAAAACTAAAATGCTCATCTTTTATTCATATCAATAATCTCAAAACAAATAAACACTTGACACGGTGGGCATTAAATTTATACGCAAATACGACACGATACGACGGCCGTACCACGGTGATGTGTACACGACTTTATTGCAATCGTATAACAGTACACGCCCACCCAGCCTATTAATAGGGCATTGCGTTTTTATGATACAAGTCGGAAATAAAAATATTTTGATTTCTCTGCCCACATGTTAACCACAACACTGCAGGTTGAGTGTAGAAGAGATTTCTAGAATATTGATTTCTTACACTTGCGCAAAATATAAGGTACTGAAATAAAACTTTTTACGGATTTTATCGCGGTTTGGTATTATTTTATCCTGACGGTTCAGATCTTTATAGCATTCAGCAATGCAGGTCAATTTACCCGTGACCATGGTTGCTGTAAAATACGCGAAACGCCAGGATTAAAACAACAGATAATCCGCGATAAAATGCAAATTAAAAAATATATGCAATTAATAAAATTTCAAAGACGCTGCGTCATCCGGTATATTCATTTTAAGTTTTTATCGAATGAATCATTCTATTGCTGACGTATTTTTTAGTAGTATAATTTTTGAAAAATATTTAAAAGTATCAATGAAGCACTTAATCTTATCACTGGAAATAACTTATCTGGTTTTATTATCAATTTCACACATAGATCTATAAAAATGCACAATTTATTTAATACTTACGACCTACTATAAAAAAGCAACATCTATATGAAAATTAGCAATTATAGATTTTACATACATGTTCTGAATGCTCGGATTCATATATGCAAGATCGATAAAATGATAGGCCATCGCTACACAGAGATACCGAACTTCCGATACCAATGTGCTATGCTAAAGCCTGAGGCTACTAGTTTCACGAAGAATATTCAGAAGGTATATTACCTTACTGCCTGTAAGTATATTTACAAATATATTTAAAGAACATACATATGTTTAAAAAGCAAACACTCACAAGCATTAGTGGACGCTTGTTTTTAATTTCCTTGTGACGTTTCTGTTGGCTCAGAAATTCAGAATCGAATATTTTGCTGTAAAAACACTAAACACATTTTGTTTTGTAAGCCGAACAGTCGATTACGCTATTTTTATGGATAGACAAAACCATTTTTTTTGTAAATACATACATTAGATACATCCATGACTCGGATACAAATGTTAATGCTCATCACACAAACATTTGTTCCTACCGCCACTCGAACCCGGGACCCATAGCACAGCGTTAACTAGCGCTGCGCTAAACGGGTCGTCAAATTTCTATCTACTTTTTCATCGAAATACCTGTCTTGTACTACAGTGCAGAAATCTTTACTCGTCATTTGTGACGGGTATATCAATTCTTCAGTCGCTGCTATCTACTTTTCCATCGAAATATTGCCGTTCGTATACAGCGCAGAAAATCCTCATAGGTCACATACTTGTACTGACTTCCTCACTTGCCCGCCTGTACCCTATCGCCAGGGTCATAAAACTCATTCACAATGGAACATATGCTGTACCCTACGGCGACCATATTTTTTAATAAAACAAATCATAATATTTAATTATTTCATATATACTCGTATAAACGTAGTAAATTAATTATTATTTTGGTTGGGGTGTTGTTTTTCTAGCTATTACAGCAACTTGTATTAAAGAGATAGCTATATATTGGACGCATATTATATCAAGAAATTCTTCAGTACGCCGAGTATTTCTTAATGACGACATAAATGGATCTTCTGCAACAATTTTTCTCGCAGCATGCGCTTGAACATCCTTGCTGCCGCGAGCTACAGCAGTGCATCAAACCCACGTGCCGTGTGGTGCACGCCTTGTTTAAATAACTCGATTTTCTAACCACTGGTGTGCAAGATACAAGAGGTAGCGAATTTAGAATGAGATATAATACTTATCCGCTCGATTGCCAGTGTCAACTACTACTTGACAAGAGTTTTCAACCCAAATTGCCCGGGCATGTCCTGGTTGACATGGCCTTGGACGCTTCTGATAATTTCATTTCAATCCGTCAGTACTTACACTTCAATGCTTTACCTACAGTGTGCTTATTGTGTGTACCAATAAAAAATCATTGTCTTTCTTTTCTATCTCTACCTGAATATCTCCTAATTAGTGCAAAAATGTACATGTAGCGCACAAAGTACATTTTTAATTAAATTAGGAAAGCACTGACGCGGGTAGGGAATTCATCTCTCTGCCGTACTATACTGAGAGTAGTAAAACTCTTACTACAAAAAACTAAAGCAAAACAGTATTAAAATTACCAAATCGCTTCAGTTCACAAGTTAGACCAGCGCTATGAAAGCTGCACGGTTATCAATGAATATCTGTAATCTCTACGATCACAAAATTTAAATGCACGTATATAAATCACTAATTATATATACATCGAAAGTTAATAAAACCCACGCGTGCTAGTAAATGTTAATATACATATTTTATTACCTTATTATATGTACTATGTATAACACGCAAGTGGGAAGGATTATAGGAAGATATTTTTTGTAAAAAGTTGTAGAGAACTTTAAAATATTCTGTAAACCTTTTTTTAAGAATATAAAGGTTCAACAGATGAAAAATTATTGCCTGTGCGTGTTTATGGCACTAAACGGCTGGGTCGATTTCAATGGTGTTTTTCCGAGTAGTTGAGTGGGTGCCTAAATGTTTTAGATTTACAGGTTACCGGTAGATGGCGCAACATTATGACAGAACAACGTCCGTCTTGTCCTGTAGTCAAATATAATTGTCAATAGACTATCACCACAGCCTAATGGCACTAAGCAGTTTATTATAGTAATATTTTCTATAATGTTTTGTGCAATCGTCATCGATCGATTAGTTCTTATAATAACTATAAGACTGTTCAATAACCCCATTCTGTACAGTGTTATTATGGACGTTGTCATTATAATAAACTGTAATATTAACTACATGTGTCAGTAGACAGTTAAATAGCGCACTGTCGATTGCCCATTTATCTTGCTAACAATCTGTCGCTACTTTTATGACGTATTGTATGGAAAGTATGGACGCCATACAATTATCTAAAGACTCGCTCAGATGCAAGATAGTTCGTTTGATTATAATGAGCCTTTAAAGAATAATTCTCATGGTTTGGATATATTTTTCCATCGGACATAATACACTACATACATAATAGCTTGAGCTAACAAGAAAACAGTTTTGATACCTATTTAAGTATACCAGAACTCCTACAAAATACTTAATTTTGATTAAGTAATCCTAAATGTGATCCTAAAGATACATTATTATCACTTTTTAAATTTACATTTTAATTTATTAGACTTAGTTCTGAGGTATTGTTTCTTTAAGTTCAAAATAATGCTTTCATTTAATGTAGTGATGTTATTTCCTAAAAGAATTACGTATAATAAGAATCAATTAAAAACTAAGTTCTAAGCTTAAAAATAAAATGTCTACACTAAGTCAATTTTGTATGGATTATTTTTGCTTAATAATAGGTAATAGGTTTGGATAAAACATTAAAAAAAATAACACAATCAAACGATATAGTAAGTAGGTATAATGTTTTGTCTTTATTAAACCTTTTTTATTAAGACATCAAGTCATTTTCTCAACGGCAACATTACAGACGTTTTTTTATTATTTTATAGCGTCATCTGTAACCAGCCTAACATTACATTGTCGTGCATGTTATTTTTATAACTGGCGACCCACGCACGGCGAGCTTTATAAATATGCACTGTGGGCAAGCTTCTTTTAAAAATAGAACATAACATAACGCTAGCTTTCATTCATGCTGGTTGGTTTATTTGTTGATATAAATAATGTATGAAGTTATAGTGTTCCCTGTTTACTTATAATATGTTGTAATTTGTATGGCGTAGTTGAATTTTGTTCTGAGTCTTGATATATTAATATGTATGCTCATTTAGAAATCTACACATACATATATAAATACAAAAAGAAAACTATTTATGCATACGGAGTGTGAGATTTGCATGGTTAAAATTTATATGGAGGATGAAGTTCATTCTGTCAATGTCATATTATGTCATTGACATAAACTGTCAGTCAGTACGAAAAGAGAAATTCGAATTTTAAGTCGCGAATCCAAAAGAAGTTCTTAAGTGCTTCAACACCTGGTTATCACTAGCTATACTTGAATAATAAATAGTTCTCTAATAAATACAGTCATTGTAATTTTTTATGAAATCTCTGTTAATAATAAAATCTAGAATCACATAAAAAAATTAAGGGCCTTAATTTTTTTATGTGATTACTTGAGACATAAGGTTTTATGAAGCATTTAACGATATACTATAAAGATGAATTAAAATAATGGCTTCTTAGTATAGTTTTTTAAAACAGTCCGCGATCACGAATCCGGCTTTGTAACCTAAAACAGTCCAATAAACTACGATAATTCCATAAAAGTAAGCTTTATATCAACCCATACGTAGGCCTATAACCGTAGCTCCTTATATGTGCAAAGCTAAACATTTTCTAACAACATAATAGCAAAAACAAGAGCAAAAATAAATCGATCACAATTAATGGGCACCCTATAATCAACCCCATATTAGGGGGTCCCGTTAGCAGACGTCCCACAACCCGCCTTGGGCTAAACGACGTATTTGCTAAGCATTCTAAAACCTTATCTACATATATAAGAGTTCGAATTACCTTACCGCACTTATGCTTCCCTTAGAGTTATAAGACTAGTATAAATTGAGCCCCCGCGTCCCGTTAATACTAAAGAAAATAGGTGCAGAAAAGGGTGACAGAATAAACGCAAGGGTCTAGTCAATTTGGTGGGTCACGATGACTAAGATCAATTGCTCTGTCAATCTGTCTGTCGCCGGTTTCAACTAGGAAACTTGGCGGTCTTTTTAAGGTACCACTTTATTTTTTCAGTCTCTCGATGTTATATTATACCAAAGTCTACATTTGGTACGAAAAAGCTGTTTGTATTATACGCCTAGTATTAATACATTACTGGTCTTTAAAAATAATATTAATTATATCATTATTGACGTACATGGACTTGTCAATGTCAGATTGAAGTTGTCAACGTCAATTTGACAACTTAATCCTTAATTTTTTTAATACCTACGAGTTGCTGTATTAAAACTTGTCGTTTCTTTTGATCCCAGATCCCAATAGTATAATTGATTTAATACTAGCTTTTACCTGCGACTTTATCTGCGTAGTATTTTTTTTTTTCAAGTCTACTTTTTCATCAATATCAAACTTCCACCCCTGTTTTCGATTTTTTACTGAAGGATTACTAGGGCAAAGATATTATCATTAGTCTTATTATTATTAGTCCTTCCTCGACACTCAAATATCTCCATACCATATTTTATTTAAATGGTTTCAGCGGCGTGAAGAGGTAACTGACAGACGTACATATTTTAGCATTTATAATATAAGTATATCTTATTTTATTCATTTCATTAATCTTTACAAACATCCGTAACTCCTTACTGATTCTTAATTAATCGTTCGGTTAACCTATAAGTAAGGCACGATTTAATTCGCGCTACAAATAATTGGCTAGCCTGTATCGGCTATATGTTTTAGAAAGTTAAATGGTTATTTATCTAGAGGTGTAAATGGATTAGTGCATCGCTTGTAAAGTCTGCTGCACACTGTACAATGTTAATCGGAAATGTTTAATAGGACCATTAGTGAAGTTCTTTGGAGAAATAAATTCTTGGAACCGGAAAAGTTACATTTCCTATAAGTGAATATGCACTTATGCTATAACGTTCAAAATTTTTAACTTGTTAATAAGTTGTAGTTCGATCGATGGGTTCTTTCTGACCCACTTCTAAAAAGGAGGAGGTTGTCGATTCGTCAGAATCATTTTTTTGGACACAGGAGGGAATTAGTTAAGGACCAGATTAGTTCCGCGATTTCAAGGGTGATTTCCAGGGTCCTCCCTAAATCTCTGTTTGTTTGATGAGTATGGTTTGCACGTGAGTCATGGAGTCCTATCTTGCTCAACCAATATACTAATAATCTGACTGCCCATAAGTTCATAGTACTTCATAGTTATCCTAGAATTATGCCTATATGCCTTCGTCTATTCCAGATGATTCATGGTGTATTGTCTGACTGTCAACGTTTAGAAATATGATACCTATAGTTTTAAATTACTTAAACATTAAAAGCTACATTGTACTGAATGTTGAATATAATTTATTAATATGTATCTTGACTAGAATTAAGTCAATTCAGAATACAAGAGAGGTCACTGAAGACATCAGTATTTAATTAAAGATATACATTCCTATGCTCTATGTAGTTCTCGGTATTGTAATATTTTTTAAAAATAAAAACTTAAACGAGGGTTTGCAATGCGCGAGCGACACCTCTGGTGTTGCAAACGTCTATAACCGCCGAATAATTTCGCCGCCGAATCGGTTAATTTTCTACTCGTCAGGTCTTTAATATCGATAGAATCTATGTAGTGTTGTGATTTTAGTATCTGTAACACAAGCCTCGTTGCTTATTTTCAAACTAGATGGTGCTGTGTATATATTAGCGTTACTTAGTGTTTAAAGATGTAACCGATCCGTATGGACAAATCTCCCTATTGCAACTAGGAAGCGGATATGTCAATCCATACTAATATTATAACTGCAAAACTGTGTCCGTCTATCTGTTAACCTCCTCGCGCTTAAACCACTGAACATTAAAATAAAATTATTATTTTAAAATTTAATTAAAAATTATTTGATTGGAAATTATTTGAATCCCAATCAAGGTTAGTTTTTATTAGTTTGTATGTGGGATCAACAAATTCTTCATAAAAAGTACTGTAAACCTTCTATAATTCTGTCTGAAAAGTGATATAAGTGTCAAACATTGATTTGACACTTATATCACTTTTCACCGAATGCTCAGAATTTATTTTTTCATCATAAATAAATTGAATTAAGAACAAGCTACCCAAATTACTTATTCTACGCAGACGAAGTCACAGTTAAAAGCTAGTAGGTATATCATAAAAACACGGAAGATGATGAATGCACAACTTACAACAAAGATTCTAGTGTACCTACAGTTTGTATACTATCTTAGTTAGGAAAACATTTAACTAATAAATTAGTGCAATGCGAAGATAAAGGAATAACGGCCTGATACAGAGGGCTCATCGATATCAGTTATCTTGACGATAACACTTTGAATTAAGCACTTTATCTAGCTGAACGTAAACATGTATTGTTTTACAGGGGTAACAAATTCGATATTATGGTGTAACAACCTTAGAGGACTTAAGACCAAAAGCTGCCATAGATAAAACAAAAATGACAACAAAACAGTATGAACCATATTAAATAAATAAATATATCCGGTCATTATGTAACAATCAATATGTTACATATAAATTCTGATTCACTTCTCAGTATATTGTACACTGAGATGATGAGCTTCTGATAAGGACAGGAGAGAGATTTATTTTGTTTTTTTTATTATTATAGGAGGTAATTTAGCTGTGAATTTTATTCCGGCCCCTAATTTTGCTCTGCCAATACATGTAACATTCAACTTGGAAACCAAACTCAGCATCTCACATTCAGCAATAGCGCTTGTGACCAATAGTCCTCGATCGATGATTTGACGGCAAGAGAAGAAACACCATCACGGTCTCTTTTAAAGTCCAAACATCTTTGTTAACATATTCAAAGAAATTAGAAATGCTTCTACATACTTAGAAACGGACAGTAAAGTAGCCAGTACCAGTTGGAACATAAATAGTCACAGTAACGTAGGAAGCGGTGTATCAAATAGTCTTTAGTGATTGAGTTATGTGTTGGACAAGACCTAAGTCAATGTCACAGTTGTAATAAATATAGGATCAAATGTCGCAATCAATTTTATTATTCCCAGTGCAACTGCCGTTTCGAAGATCGTCGAAATTGCGTCAAATCAATTTAGCTGATAGAATTATAATTTAAAATAATAATTATTTTGTTATAGTTACGCGAATATTAGAAATTAAAATAAACCTACTTTTTACAGATTTTATTAGTATGGCCGTGACCATGTGGATTAAAATAATATCATTTTCTATCAGTTTCATCCTCCAATCCTTTGCCGTGGACCACTCAGTACTGTTCTGATATTTATCCAATGTCTTTGCTTGATATTAATTTGGTAATCGTTGCCCTATATATAATCACATACACAACTTATGGTATATAGAAAGTTACGTTACTTTTTCCGTTGGACTTTGACAGATTTAGGCGGTAAAAGTGGGAACACCATGTGCATTTTTTATTCCAAAAATACATCAATTTCACTTTTACCGCCATTTTTAACCCTGCTCCATGCTGGCGACCTGTCAGCTAATTAGCAATGGCAGCGTGACAGCGACCATTTGACACCTGTCATGTCTGACAACTTCCTGCCGCCATAATTGTTTTGGAACGCGTGTGCAGAGAAATTCGGCCATACAGCCAATTAGAGTAAATTTATTAATATGGTAATGACTGAAGATAAAGAGTGCGAAATCGGGAGCTAAGATATTGAAAGTAGCAAAATATTTATTGTGTGTTCTTTTCATGTACGTTAAATTGTTTAAGTGCATAACGTAGGTACGATTCTGATTTCGAGTTGATTTCTTTGCAGGACCCACAAGCTTTTAGTGACGCTAGGATCCCACACTCCCCGGTATCTTCCTCAGAACAAAAAACGGCTTTGTGAATTAATGCCGTATCCGATCTACGCCTTATCTATCATTATCCCTACGGTAATGACTAACTATAACTACCTACTAGCAATTAATGAAAAGAATAATGAATGGACGAGACTCGAGCCACCACGGTCTTGAGTCGCGATCATCACGCGATCTTATGGACGTCAAGAAGACGAAGGCCTATTTACATTTTAATAAACTAATTGTAGATTACAATTGCTCGTTATTAATGTAATTAAAAATACTTAATAACTATTTCAAAGAAGTAATTCATTCACTATAAACAATTGTTTTGTTGAAACTTGACTGAACTAGATGATTATTGATGGTCACCGGATTAATCACGGACGGGTCAATATCCAGTTCAATTTATTTTTTTATGTAATTGCTTTTGTAAATAACGTCCAATTTATTTTTTGTTTGGTAAACTGAATAGTGCGTGTTAGCCCATGTAATCATAGTACTTAATATTGTATAGAGTATAATATATATAATAGAGTTATTATAATATTGTGTAGAATTATTTATTTATCAAACAGACAGAATCTTGTTGCTTGGGCATTCGTTGGGGCACTTCTTGTTCCTAGCAAAAAAGTAAGCACGTTTTTACGTCTTTTTTTACTGTCGACGTTCAAAAAGAGCCAAATAAACTTCTTAGTGTCTACTAGTGGACTACCTTGGATAAATTACATATATTTTGAATTTGAGTTTGACCAAAAAAATAGTTAGTCGAAATGTTTTTTTTTTTTCATACATATTTATTTCGTTCTTTTCACTGGTGGTGAGGCTCAGTTCTAGAATTAATTATAGACCTTGTCGGGCACAGCAAAGGTATAGTAAGAGAAAGGAGGATTTAAATTTTCATTCCCCTGTTTCCAATTAAAATCTGGAATGAACTGCTTAGAACTGCCTTTAGCTGCCGTAGGCTCATTTTAGGGATTTACCCGCTTAAGTCATTTTAAATCCCGTACATTATTGGTAGATTAACTGCTTAAGGAGGAAGTAATGGTGGATTAATAAGACACATTGGATGTCTAATCGGTGTAGATTCATTCGAATCTTGCATTAAACACTACTTGATTACGTTCTGATTCTTATATTACCAGACGGTAAAAGATAAAATTTGTAATACAGTATTATAGACCAGTGGTTTAAAACTAGACAAGTTTTTAGTTCGATCCGCCTGTCAAGAAAATCATATATTTGGTACTACAACAAAATTAATATATTCGGCTATTATTACACAACGCCATCTCCGTCAGAGCTAAGTAACGACACTAATGTTAGTCTCACGGGTATAGATGCTGTTAAAGATACAAAAATTTCGACATTATTATACGTATGTACTGCAAAATCCGTAAAAAGTAGTTCCATTTCAATAGTGCCTGGCACTTAAAATTACCAACCATTATACAGAAACTCCAATTATAAAAGCCAGCATGAATAGGTAATGAACTAGGTCACAAGGTAGGTCACTGTACCTAGTTACCACCTGACCCTATTGTACTGATCCTAGATAACAAAAGCTAAGAGCTAAATAACTGAATAACTATTAGTACTGCGCACAGAATGGTTAACATACGTCCATATACGCTAGCGTGGCAGACTATAACCTAATCCCAAGCCCAGCAGTGGGACAATAATTGGGTTGATGATGAGATTTGATAGTAAAAGGGAGTGTGCTGACTTATGAGTAAACCTTCACATATACCTAATCCTAGGGAATCCTAGTGTGGAGGCTAGTGTCCTAACAATGTTTGTAACTTTTGCTTATTGAAACAATAAAGAAATTTATTATTATTATTATTATTATTATTCTTACTACCTAACTGATTTACAATTGTAATTATCCAGTAGAAGAAGAATTTCCCGTGCACCCTAAGTAACGTCGTCTAGGGAGCATTAACGTGTCTTTTCGTGTTGTTAAATTTGCTATTAATTCAATCTTAATTACCTTCTTGACCTACTTTTTGTGTGGCGTGTGGTTTGTTCTAAGAATAGACGGTCCCATAAATCGTAGTGTCAGAAGATTTGGATTTTATATCATAGAGATAACATGTAAATTATAATTATCGGCAACAAAGTTAACTTTGTTAAAAACTGGTTAGTTTTTTCTTACTAAAAGAATTGAAATAATTGTGATTGCCACAAATATCAATGAGCCAGTCAGATTGATACTTCGATATTGTTATTCAATTTACCATAAAGTATTGGATGGATGCGAGCTACCAAAAACCGGAATGGTTGCCACACTTTGGCGGAGGCCTAAGTTCAGCAGAGGACGGCAATATGCTGATATACTACCACCATGAATTATTTACAAAGCTAAAAACAGAAATGAAAGAATTGACAGTTTCAAAATCTTTTAACAAACGGGTGTTAGTTTACAAAGGCAAAATTTACGTAACGCTGTCCGAAAGAGAGTTAAACTAATTTAACTAAAGCGGAGGTTAGAATCAGAACGCTTCTGATGTTTCAAAGAGATAGGAAGTGATGGCAAAACAAACAGCGCTGAAGTTCCAAATGAAAAGTTTATATCTTTAGTAGATAGAATAGGTATTATATTTTAAATCAATATTGCAGCATAACTGCGGTCGACTAGGTGAATAATTTTTACATATAAAGATTTTATGTCACATTATTCGTCTGCGATGAAATTCTAAACTAACAAACCAACTTTAATGAAGCTCTATAGGTACACTGTACGTAGTTTGGTTTAGCTTGAGATATAGAATAGTTAAGTTTAAGGCTAAAAAAGCTAGCTAATTTCAGGCTTCTTGCAGACGATGTTGCTAGCAGTATATTGTGTGTATGTTAGACAAATAAGACAGAATTTTGATTTGTATTAACATGGTAACTTCGAACAGACAAACAGCAATAATTTTTAATTAATAGTTTTAGGAAAACTCAATAAATGACGTCAACTCTTACCTCTACAACTTGCCTCAGGTCTTCTACATACACGTTCTCAGTCTGCACAATCTCTGCACAAACTCGCTCCAGCTGAGACAAGCCTGGCAACTCGTCTACCAACTGAGCACCTGGGGGAAACCATATTATGTTATTCCGTAATCTACACAAGGGATAGATAACAACAGAAATAAAACGTGCGCGACTAAAAGTAATTTCAATAGCAAATCACCACGACTGTCGTCCCCGAAGGCTTAGGAGAAGTATTACTAATGTACACCCACATTTCGCCGGTATGTCTTTCCTCGCCGGTCCCAAATAATATGGGACGAGCTTATTGCCATCAACGGGCACGAATCCAAACTTCAAGCCCAATGACACTTTGCCTGGCGTGGGAGTCGGACGCAAGATCTCTCAGCTCAGCAGTTGCACTTTACAACCACAATTCTAAGAAGTCATTTGATTATAAGAAAGTACTTAGGTACTTACGTGGTGTATCTTCCGAATGTCTTTCCTCGGATATACTAGCAGTCATAATTCCAGCACTGTTTACGAAGTGATTGCTGCCGTTTGCCGAAGTCATTTCCGCATCACTATGATCGTCGAGACTTTCAATAGAAGCCAAATACGCAGAATTCACTCCCCCTTTATTTTGAACTCCACTACTAGAAGTTGAACTAGAAGACGCAATAGAACTCATCGACAGCGGTCGGGTCACTTCCACAGCAGGATTCAATCGTATTACCTCCTTTTCACTGGCTTTCAGGTTTCCTGTGGATCCTACAGCCTCAGGGTAGGGAATAGTTTTCGACAAGAGTTTCGAAGGACTGTCGTTTTTATTCGCAAAGTCTTTTCGATGCAAACTATTCGTACCTTCGTTCATTTTAGGGATCTTTGCCGGTGACTGTTCGGGACTTCTAGGAGTGGGTTTTATTGGAGAGTTATCTTTCGATGACAGTTTGATATCGAATTCTCTATCGTTAGATGTTATAGAGAGCTCGATCGATTGATCGATATAAGGTAGAGACAAAGATTCGAAAGCTGTTTTATTATTAACGATAGGAACATCGTATATAGCTGGCCTGTTATTCGTTGGGACATCGTATGTTTGAGCATCATCTATTTTAAATTCAGGTTTCAAAGGCACTGACTTAATGGGGGATTCTATTTCTTCACTCTTGGACTTATTAAAGCTCTTGATAGCACAGGGTTGGTCGTAAATGTCAACTGAAGGAAGTATTTCAACACCCGACTGAGAGATTTTAGACGTAGCTCCAACTAAGGGTATGTTAGATTTATGTCTCATAGAAGATCTACCAATATTTACTGTTTTCTTTTGAAATTTTAATGTTGTCGTTTCCGTTGCACCTGATATCATTCTTTTCACATTTGGCGAGAGATTATCGAACGTGGTCTCTTGTTTCATTTCTTTAAAAGTCCTTTGAATTTTAGTTAATGTAGGATCACTAAACGTGTTATTACACTTGTCTAATTCGTCACTAGCACCGTTGTTATCACTTTTAGTTCGTATTGAATATAATGAGCTTTTGTTAAAGGTTGCTACAGGGAGTTTCACACCTCCTGTAATCATTGTTTCCTCTCCAGTCTTAGATATGTCTGCTTTAGTCTCTTTAATTACTTCATTCGTTGTATTTACTGGAGGATCATTTCTCGCATCCTTTGCGGTTTCCAATCGACTTGCTTCTGGTCTTAAACTCTTACCTGGTTCTAATAAAGAGTCGTATATACCAATAAGCGTAGGCGTTAGGTCCGTTGTGCTACCTGTAACAAATAAAATAGTATCTTAAGAATATTGCTACTCCTTTTGTTGGAAATTAAACTAAAGTTTATATTAAAATATATACATTTCTATTTAATTTTACAACCAATAATATAAACGCTCTCAGAATTTAACGGTATGTAATTGAAGATAATAATTATCAACGATATGAACATGATTTATGATAATGTGTAAAAAATTTACAATTAGGTTTCAATAAAAACTCTCCAGCAATGCTAAATGCAAATTTTATGAAGTAACCTTATTTATCAAACATTAATATTTATAAACTTGGTCGTTTTAAAAGAGCTTTTGCAATGTTTCATAACTTTGTCACTGTCATATAAATATAATGGCTATCGAAATGTGTTAATCTTGGATATAAATTTTATTACACTACTGGTTTTGGATTCGGGTTAAGATTTCATCAGCATTTTAAGCTTTCACGGGAATTTGGGGGCCATCATTACTACTTGTATTTAATCTCGTCAATAAATATCACTCATCATATTTTCTACGAGATATAATGTACCTAAAAAGTTCTCAAACAAATTTATGAGTAGAAAGATTAGATTTTAAATGAGATTTTTTTATTACTAATTAAAATAATTGTGTTGAAAACTGCACTAATGAGTTATGATCATTTATTTTATTGAATAAGTTGTTCAATGGTTTTAACAACTAACTAACCTATCGATTGAATTCGTCGGCTCTAATAAATAGCCTTTGAAAATATAGCACTACTATACTTTAGGGCTACTTAAAATTGAGTAATGTTTACGTATTTGCCAATAATAATAGTACTTGTAAAATTTTTGAATTTATATTATGACGAGGTGTTTAATCAATTAAAGGTACATTTAAAAATAAAACTTCTGACAAAATGTTACCCCCGATTTTTATCATCCAGTTTTCATCGGGTTATGTCATTATTAGGCTAAAGCGTTTGCTTAACCAAAAACCTTTTAAAGTTATTAAACGGAGCCATTATGTAAGGGTCGATTTCAAAGGCACGCAATGACTTTGATTTCATGAGCGTTCCTTTTTTATTTATGGAAATTGTTAATTGGAGTTTTTCATAGGTGGTCGATATACTATGATACGAGAGGTCATTGCCACGAATGAATTGTCAAGTCGAGTATCTACTGTATTGTATACAGCGAAATTAGAACGAACGTGGTTTGCTAAATTATCCATTACCAGGAGCGGAGTCTGATCGTGTGCAGTAGACGCGCATAACCTATGATGGGCCTTTCTTTTCCTGTCGGAACTTTCCTAAAGAACAACTAAAATCACAGCTATTTTTGTATAGCTTATTTATCTGGCTCTTGTGGCCTAGCGAGCTATCAGTATCAGTGTGATGTATGACTTCTAACTGCTCTTGCAAAGACAAAATTGTCGAACAAGAAATCCATTGACCATTCTTCCCAATCGTACAAATTGTTCTTTTTATCTCAGCATCCATACATCACGAGTGATTTAAAAACCAATTTCGTAGATGCATCAAGGCCCACAGAGTAAATAGAGTGATAACAAAGAGAAACTATAGTGTCCCGTGGAGCTACATAAACTTGATATACACGATAATAAGTAGAAATACAAGATATTCGGTATCGCATTGGTTGTTCACCGTAATAAAATATCTATTAACCCTGTTTGATGTGCCTTTACGGGGCTGATAAGAAAGGATAGTGTTGGGTTACTTTATTTATAGTTGCTTAAAAGCTTTTTTATGAACTTGAAGTGTCTTTTCATTATGAATAGATCTCGTGAGTGATTTAGTTTATTCCCAGAGCCCGGGAATAGTGCTTTTGTTGAGAATTGTTGAATGCCAGTACAATGGTCGCACGCAATTTTGGCCCTTAAGCGTGGTAATGGTTTTGTCTGAATCTTATACTAACTTGTACAGGTTAAAGTGACGGCTAACAAAACTGAGACAAGTCATCCTTGAGGCAAAATTAAATAGGTGGATATTTTACAGAGAGCCCATCAAAGCCTGAGTCTGATGCAAACTGGATTTTAGTCTGCCACTTTTTTATTACTTTCGAAAGGGCCCTTTGTTGTTAGTTCGGGAGAGCTTTTACAACTAAACCGAACAATTTGGCGAGCAGCCTACAGTGTCGTCAGACAGATTTGGCTGCCCCTTAAAAAATACTTTAAGATCTTACGGAAGTTTTAAATTTTACTTTTATTTGTACCTGACTCTGGATGTCACAGAAACTATGTAACTAATAATTGCTTGTTTCTAAAGGCCTTTTATATACCTTGTACTTCCTGAATTCTTCGCGAACAAAGATCCAGACTGTTACATTCGTATACACATCCACACTTCTAACTCACACTCTCCTTGATGTAAAAATCTTCATTTTCTTTGTGTAACTTATAAGTTTTTTATCGGCTAAATATAACAAAAGCGGGATAAAACACTGACTCTTGTCAATCATCAACAATCAACACAGGTTAACCTAGCGCAGGAGACAGGACTTCTGTGTAACTTTGTAACCGAATATCTTGTATCAATAAAACATTTATTTAATACTAGTTCTTGCCCGCGATTTCGCCTGCGTAGAATTAGTAATTGTATCAAATACTGCGTATTTATTTCTACCCTCCTTTAGTAAACTATGCACTTAAGGGATGATTTTTGGGACTAAAACTATCCTATGTCCTTTCCCGAGTCTCAACTATCTCCATATTTAATATTATCTGAATCTGTACAGCGGTTAAAGTGTAAAAAGGTAACAGACAGACCATAAGAAAGACAGACAGACACGCTTTAGGATATATGTACAGAAGTCATAAATTTAATACACCACCTAAACTACCCACATCCACCATGATAGACACAACCAATAATCTTTATTAGTTTCCTAACATCGATACAGGATGGTGTGTATCATCTCAAGGAACAGAACCACTTGATCGAACTCATGTAGGACGGAAGTGAGCTATTCAAAGGGCGAAGTTCACTGGCGCATGAGTTTATAGAGTGGGTAATACCGCCTGTAAGTTTGTAACACTTGACATTTATAAGGTGGGTTTATTATTTTTAATGTTATAATAAGCAGTAGTTACTTATTTTTAATTTTCGTCATCCATGAATACGTCACTGAAACTGATTTCCTTAAACACTTATGCGGATACTAGAATTTTAAACATTATCAGTACAACGAAATTCAAGGACTTATTTTACACAATCGAAGAGTTGTGTCAGGTCCAAAATCTTCGAAAAGATTAATTCCAATGTCAATTAAATTACAAGAACATACATCTTTCTAGAAAAATGTCCTGCATTATTTATTATCTTGCCTAAAGTTAAATTAATTCTACATATATTTATTTGTTTGTGATACAAAATGTTGTGAATGAAACATCTCTAGTAAGATACAAGATAATTATACACCTTGCCTACCAGGAGAACATAGATGAGTCAGAGTGTTTTCGTCACCGGTAATAGCCCCCGTTGATTGTGAACAGTCTTACATGCCCCACTAATTGTACCCTGTGTTCTGACACCGTTACGTACATCTAGACAAAAAGTACCGTGATGTAACAATAGTGCCAATTTGACACCGGACGTACTTAAATGGTTTTGTTTTAAGCTGGCAACTTTTACTATAAAAATCAATTAAGCCGTCCCACAGTATCTAAACACGACTTGCAAAAAATATATTTAGTTTTGAAAATCTTTCGTATAGGTACGTAATATTAGTTTACCATAAACATAGGAAAAGAGGAAACTGGTTACGTTATTTTTATTATTGACTGATGACGATAAAAATGATTCACAATGACCCTCAATCGTATTTGTGTAGGACTGAAGTTATACCGATACAGTGAACACTGCAGACTAAACGAAAAGTACATACATACACGACTTAAGCTGATACCAGTGCATACAACAGACCTGAATTCCATCCGCGGCTCTGCCCTCGTCGGATGTTGATAAATTAGCGCCTATGTGTTATTCTGATGTATTGGCAACATAACTGTAAAAAACCCGTTCAGTAGTTTTTACTTAATAGAGTAACGAACATCTAAAAATTCTTACACAGTAAGATGAACATATGTAGCAGATAGAATTTTGTATTCGACAGAAGTTCATAATATATCCACCGATACTGAATAGATTCACTTCTAGTGAGTGACTGAAACTTATGTTAATGAAACTTAAATGTACAAGCCATTTTTAAATAATCATTATATTAACACTATGCTTCAGTGTAGCGTCGTATTGCACAACCGACCTAATTTTAATAATATAATATGTACAATGTATTAACGCTTCGAAGACAGTGCATTAAAGGCATTCAACTCGTACTGACGTATTTTATTGACAAAATTCCCTCTAGTAAATCTTCACGGGATACTTCGGGTTTTGACATTTTCTTGTGTGGGCTACGAAAGGCTCGCACAGTATTAAATCATTTAATTGAATTGATATCTCACACTACTAGATAATTCAATACAACGGTCGAACGATGCGTAATTGGGTATTGACCACAACTGCACGAATATATAAATAACAAGCTAAACATACAAATTCTCCAGCTAAATATTAGTTCAAACAATCGTATATCCCAGCAAAACATCAGTTTAGCAAAAACTTAACCGGCTGACTCATTGACACCCACGAACTTTAAATTAAAATTCTATAGAACATTCCTTGCCTGACTCATTATGCCTTTAGGATGCCAGGACATGCCAAAGTCTTGACGATAAAAAATGGCAAAGCAAACCAAAGAATCCTTTATTCCTTTATGTACAAAAACTTTAATAATAGCTGTGGAATGAATTGTTATGCAACAGTGAAACAAAAGTGTGTGTAAGTTCCATCCATTTTACCTCGATGTCCAGCGTTCCACAACAGTGCGGTTTTTAAGGCATTTTCTGCCTCGCACCACCGCTCTGTGGAACCAGCTGTCGCCGGCGGTCTTTCCGAACCGTTACGACGTGGGAACCTTCAAGAGGAGAGTATATTATTTCTTGAAAGGCCGGCAACGCATTTGCACGTCCTCTGGTGTTGCAGATGTCCATGGGCGGCGGTAATCACTTACCATCAGGTGAGCCTCCTGCCCGTTTGCCTCCTTATTTCCATAAAAAAAATAAGACCTCTAAAGACATGAGGCTCTAACCAGAATCAAACGGTGGGTTAACGAGACGGTAGAAAAACGATTATTAGATTACCAGTATTGTAACCGATAGAAATCTATATTTTCTGACTATCTATGAATGTAATGCTATGTATGTAATGTCCAATTTCTCTTTCATATTTGGTGGGAGAATGTCCTAAATTAAAAAAGAATGGAACTTAAATAATTAGTATTTAAATAATGATACTGGTCGACCATTAAATAGTTATATTTTACTTTTGTTCCTACTGCAAGGTGAACCTATTCCATACAATATCAAGATTGACAGTCACACTCCACAGTACCTGTCATTTTTCAACAGTGCCAACTTAACAAGCGTAAAACAGTTGTATTATCTGTGGACAATAGAGATTTTGAAACTGTCATCTATTCACAGATTAGTTTCGGAGCAATGGCGCTAGTGGAATGTAGGTCGGCAAAGGTTATTGGTTCAAGGTGGCCATTGTGGATATGTTTGTGCGCTTGTCGCCTAGGAACTGACAAAGAAACAAATTTGATCGATATCATGTGCCCTTTCAATTATAGAATGGCGCGGTATTTATGTCATCGGTGATTATTCAATCGCTTGCGGCTAGAAACCCCTATGTGGATTAGTCGATGTAGCAACATTTTTCAGGCAATCTGTAGACGAAAAAATAGTGACCGTCCTATTCAAATAAAAAAATACGATCGATTTTGGGAATCTAGCGCAGAATACTCCTCAATTTTTAACGCTTTTTTCTAGCATTTACCAGACGAAGGAATAAAGGCTGTTTTAGTGGCTCTTAAAATGTATTAAACATAAAAATCGAAGAAGTATAACCTTCCCTTTTTTCTGGTGGGGAAATACAACACTCCCGCGTCCTGGCGGGAGTCACAGAATTGCTGACGCATACTCCGTGATCCTGCTGCTGAAGCCCGACACTGGGTTCTTCTTGAAATGTCTTATATTACACCCTCCTCTGTGCCCAGTTCTAGGCCCAAAGCAATAGGCCACTGGACGTCAGAATTCCGACGACCAAGGAAGAGCCTGGTCTATCTTAACTCACTAATATTTGACTATACCCAAAAACCTCGGCCAAATCTGTGTGGTCTAGCTGTCAGCATAGTTTTCGTCACGTCCCATATATTTAGTGACGACGTTCTAACGAGCCGAGACGCGACAAGAGGACGGATTTAACCAAGCTATGAGCTCAACGCGGAAGGCAATGCAGATACTTCGACTATTTAAATAGCATTCAGACTATTAAATAAATACGACCATAACAACCATGGTATGTTACCTTAAAGGAAAAATCATGATGTAAGCAAAATATGTTAGGTATGAAGTATTTAGACTTGCACAGATAAATGACAACGGCCGTCACAACACAATGGGTTTTTCTATTCAGTCTTTGTTCATTAGCTTTACTGATTTAACCTGTGGAAATCTTCCAATGAGGATTTGTGGAAATCAATATTTCCACTGCTTGGGAGGCGATGATGGTTAACATACTCCACCTAGCATAACTTACCTACTGTTTGAAACCTCACTGTGCCTCTCAAAGGTTGTTTTCTTTCCTTCGGTTCAAACGAAGGGTTGTTGAAAAGCGTCGAGTAGATCGGTGACGAAAGGGGTTCTTTTCGATCCACAGGAGCGAAGTGCGGAATACCAACCGCATCGATATTTCGAACTTAGTGTTGTATGTTAACTCACATAGAACTTTATTAGTGACATTATGAACAGAACTATACGTTTTCAAATGGAACTTCTTAATTCTAGACTTATTTCGTTTTTAACTTTAATTTTCACCAAATAGAAGAATACGCTTTAGAATGATATTTTAGCAGACTTACTTGTATACATGGAAAATGGTTACAGCATGAATGTCTTCTTTATACATATCATACTGATTATTAATTAATATTTACGTTTAGAATGATATTTTAATAGACTTACTCATATGCATGGAAAATGGTTACAGCATGGATGTCTTCTTTATACATATTACACTGATTATTAATTAATATTTAAGAGTCCTAGTACCTAATCATGCGTTTTTTATAAATATACCTATATTGTTTTTATAATTTATGATCTGTTCAGACGTTATGCATATATAATATCTTGTGGGATGCTGTCCAGTTATCTCCAAACGTTTTTTTTTCTGTTTCGATTTACATTTAGAGAAATCTGAATTTCATAGAAATTGTAATATTATAATCAATGAAAGTGTTAGTGGGCGCTGTTGCCCAAACAGTGGACATAAGCTATTAATCTTTTAACACCTACGTCAAAACCACACGGAATTCATTCAGGTCATACAGCCGCTTGAACTCGATATATTGATATTATATTTTTGTTTTCGCCAATGAAGGTAAATAAGTACAGAAATCGCGAAAATAATTAAACCTACATACCATAATTACAAAACTGTATTATTATTATTATTGGCTTGCAAATCGTCAACATTTAGTTATATGCACATGCATATATCTAAATGTTATTTTGGACATCTAAAAAGGATAAATAGTCATGTCAGATTGTAAGATGAGGTACTTATATTGTAATAACAGTAATAAGAAATCACATACCTACAATAAAAGAATTTACACGAATATTGAAACATTAAAAAAATCTTTTTACTGTTTTAATTTCATTGCAAAGGTTCCGAAACCTACTGATTAAAAAATAACAATTGACAGCGACAAAATCCGTAAAATAAAATATTTCAATAAAAATAATATACAATCGAAAAGTATCGAATAAACAAAAAGCGTGATTTAGAAAGCCACGCCGAATATTTACCGCGTCAATAAATTAAAGAACAGTAAAGTGCAGGTTCAAACCTTTAGATCTCCACTCGAGATGCTTTAAGACCCACTTGAACGGCACATTATTCATAAATCAAAAAATGACATCACAAATACCTTCATACCACATACAATTTTATTCTCGACGATTTTGTTTATAACATAACATACCAACATAGCCGGTATTGAAATTGACTCACCCTCTATTACATGGGGCCCTAAAAACAAATCAACGAACGTTGTGTATCATCATCATCATCATGTCAGCTAGAGGATGTCCACTGCTGGACATAAGCCTCCGCCAAAGATTTCTACAACGACCGGTCTTGATCCACCTGCATCCAGCGGATTCCAGCGACCTTGAATACCAAAGTTATACCTGTGTGTATACCAAAGTTCATTTCTGGCAAACCCTTGGAGCATCATCAACAATCCAATTATTGTCCCAAGTGCTGGGAACGGAACCCCTTTTTGAGAGGAATAAGGCTATAGTCACCCACGCTAGTTTGGTGGACTAATGTGATTGACAGACTTCACACGCCATTGAGAAAATCACTCAATCATGCAGGTTTCTTCACTATATTTTCGATTACCGTTTGAGCATGTGATAATAATACGCGTACGTTGTTTTTATGCCACTACTAGGTACGAAATAGTTTACATTACTTGATTAAACATCTTCAGAGAGTTTCAAACATCTGAACGCGAGGCGGAACCGACACAAACTATCCGATTCGAGATTTGCACTCAAACTTCACTACTAACCAAACTCTTGCGATGCAGTTACTGTCTTTTAGGGCTGAGTTTTGAATGATAAATTAGTGTAAGTATTTGAGAGACTTTTGTTAGTCGTCAGCACGAAGATGAAAAGTACTTTTAAAGGCTTCAAAACGGGTTTTATTCCTTGGTTACGAACAATGTTGTTTGGTTTATCTATGAATTTCTCTACAGCAGCTCAGAGTTTGAAATTGGGCTGAAATTATGATAATATATGATAAATAAAAATATACCGTTGGACGGATGTGTGTGTCTAGCTTTATTATAAAATCCGTAAAAGAAATCTGTCAGAACATAGAATAGGAACTATAAAAAACTCTGAAATAGTTTTCAAAATGTGCAATAGATAAAAATAATTTAAGATTTTAACGGTTTTGAAGGTATTTAAGCAAGCAGTAGTGTGCTTCATAACATGCAAAAAGTGCAAAATTACTGAAAAAAAGATCAGTTATATAATATTAGATTTATGATTATATCGTTAGAATTAAATAAAATTATGTGAGGAACTAAATTAAAATGGTCCACCAACGTGTTTTGACGTGGTAACCCTAGCCTATCAAATAGGCTGCGCGGGCGCACCGCAGATCAAAGCACACCTCTATAGAAATAGAAACACCGCACTTCCTGCTCCAATATGGACGCTTCTAATTTAACCAGGAAGCAATACCCATTTAAGAATTATTTTACCTTTTATTTGTAGTTTTATTCAAATTATTACGTGTCAATAGTATGGATATAGTTTTATTCACTTATCAATAATATGGATATTCTTAATACAGTCTGTGAAATGAAACTATTTTTATGGAATTTATTGCAGTATACCTATAATATTTGATCCTGATGTCATCATTAAAGCATCCAGGATCACGGGCAGACAATCTATCTAGATAGTTATTATATTTTATAAATTCCCATAATTAAATTTAGTTTTTATTATTAAATTTACTATTTAATCTTGTATAAAATACGCTACACAAAATGCTTTGAAGGAAGTAGATATTACTTTAAAACTGTTTGTATTGGAGACTTAGCAACGTACGTTGATAAGAACTGACAGTATCAACTTTGTGGTTTTATTGCTTGACAACAGACTTATCCTCGTCCCGCTGTAAAGCATGGCGACCGTTTTCTACATAGTATAATTCGATATTCAACTTGTGACCTATTTTGGTAAGATTATGTTATTAGTGTGACGCCAATTCTATATCTTAATGTACCAATCTATGTTGATATTTAACTAAAATTGACTAGAAACTTTAGTGTTCAATTTAGTTTAACATGTTTACTTAAGCCAAACAAACACTGAATGCCTGTGTGAACTAAGTTATGATAGGTATCGAATATGCATAAACACGCAATTTAGGTTTTGTTTCAAGTCTCAAATACGTGCCTATCAATGAACCAAGGAGTATTTATGAGAAAGGTAAATATCTTGTGGGTTTTACGACGAATTTCATTATAATAATAAATAAATACAACATTTGTTTATGATTGTTAGCTCAACAGGCTTTACGCAACCGATAGATTTTCAAATATTTATAATCACAATATTGATGTATGTTCCCTTTAGCTTTTGTTTAAACAAATACAATGTGAGTAAAGTATATTTTAACTATCCTTATCTCGAGATAAACAAAACTATTTCAATTGAATACTCATTTGAGTTAATCTTAATGGGTTCAAGTGGAGTACGACTACGGGACTGAGAATACTTGGGGCGGTCTAAGTCTAACAGTGGAAGGACACGAAATATAAAAAATAGAATAACAGACGTTGTAAACTCCCAGGAGTAAGGCTTTAGGGTTGAACATAGACGTAGGTACTAAACAAAAACAGAGTGAGATTTCAAACGGAATAGGTACCTACTAATGAGGGACATTAGTACTTCTCTGACTGCTCCCCAATTTCGCCAGTAAGTAGGTTTTTGATCTCATGTACCCTAATAGAGAAGTATTGATATGTACCATAATAATAATAAATATATCCGATCAATATGACAGCGCCGTCTAGTTCCGAACTAGGCAACGAGACTTGTGTAACGGATGCTATATGGTTGATACACTACATACTTCGAAAAATTAGAAAACTCATTAATACTTTGCTCGATCTCATAATGGGTCATAGGACCTCACACTCACTGCATCTAGAAGTGTAGGATCTTTCTGAATTCTTCATAGGCTCTCTAGAGTAATTTGATAAACCAATAATTTTAACGCGTTGTTTAGCTAGACCTACATGTTACTAACACAGAAAGGAATGCATAGTTGTAACGCTGTACACTTCATTTATAGTCAATTTACGACCAAAGACGTGAGCTCTAACTCAATGCAAATCCACGAGACTAAACGCGAAACATAGCGAAGAGTACAACAATAATAATTCTCAAAGGAGCAAATGTCAAACCATGACTTCATGTTACCATTAGAATAATTTTAACCTGAGTTTAAACGGCAATGTCGCACCGCTTCCTCAGCATCGGTAGGTAATTTCTATGTAATCGTTGTCATGTCATAAATCACAGTACCGAGCAATACTCAAGCATGTTTACTCGACCCGGGCACTGAACCCGCGACCTCTCCGTACCGAACAAGGCACTTAGGTACAATATGCCTCGATTAAAAGTAAGTACAAGTCATAATAGCATATAATAAAAGTGAAAGCATACGTTTGCAGGGACATCTAGCAAAGCACAGACAATGAGATGGGTGTGCTCTATGACATTTAGTTTATGGTGTAATGACAGATCGTAAGTTGTCTATGGCAGGAAAAATAGAGGGAAAGTCGGAAATCAGACAGACAATTGTTCCTGGTACACAAAGTAAACGTTCTAATACTTGTTTATATGTAATCTTGTGATTTAAATCGAATAATTAATTGATTTAAACAATACAACATTAATAATAAAAACTCTCTGCAGGTAAACAGCTGATATAATTATATCATAATAATCTATTCACACATAATTAGACTTTCATTTAAAATCATGGGAAGATCTGTGTATAATAGTTCTAAAGCGATTGAAAAGCAAATTAGATACCTGCCTAACTATTCTCACTTTTCTAACTTGCTGTAAAAAACAAGATGGTGGCGCGGGAGCCAACAGCTGTTGGTTTTCCCGCGTCGCGACGGCGCCTGCGCGGTACTGGCGCCACGCGACTCCATATTTGAACGCACTATAGTGCATACATACTGAGGGTTTCTAGGACAAGACCTATTGTACCCATTACGGTATTCTTTAGGACTTTCTTTTTCATGTACAAAATTAGAAGAGAATAGAATAAATTACTTAAACAAATGATATTTACATAATCTTTCCTTGAAATACATAAGGAACCTAACTTAAGATTTCTTACCTTTAATGCATATAATTGTCGATATCAGGATCATAACTTTAATTTAGCGTAAAGATTTAGTCTAAATCGTTCAATCTAATATTGGGGTGCAATATAAAACTTTAAATGTGTCCCATATTCACAATATACCATGAAACATTTCAGGAACGGACTTATTCTAGTGTGTAATATCTCTTTTGTAAGATCGTCTTCACAAGCGAGTTAAAAACTTTTGTTGGTAATGTAAAATTTTTTTTTGTCAATTTTGCTAATAAACTTCCTAATTTACATGAGCTGTCCTCCATAGCGACCCTGAACAGCTCTAGCTTTGAACCTGTCGGTAGACTGCCACTATCACCAAGATTTCGAACCTGCCGTAGATAGACATGTACTCTTGCCGATGATAATAAAAAACCTATTTTTGTTCGTCTATTCAGAGAAAAACGACTTATTCGTCAACTCGCGCGCGTGAAACTCGCGCGTACGCGCGAGTTGGCGCTTTCCGATTTTGCCTATTTTTTTTGTCGTCAACTCGCTTACTCATAAAATTTGACGTATTTATAGACAGTCAAGTACAAAAATGTTTTACAACATTGAATATATGTACCTATTGTTAATGGATAAGACACTATACAATTTGAGTTTAAAATAAAACTTGTTTTTGTGAGAAGAGCTGTAGTAGGCTAGTGGTGCTAGGCCAGTGGACTGAAATATCAAAGGCCCGATTTAAAACCCAAACCACTGACTTTTCGGAAGTAATGTATGTATTTATCAAATGCTCAAAACGGTGAAAGATAACATCGTGAAGAAACCTGTATGCATGAGAGATTTTCTTGATGGTGTATAAAGTCTACCAACCTGTAGTAGGCTAATATGGTTGATGATAATAGTTTTTGTGATACCTAGTTGGATAATATAATACAAAAAGTATAAAACTGCTTATTTCCCTAATAATAATGAACAATATCACAAATCAAAAATAACAACATGAGTTAAGAATTTGGAAATAAATTCGTTAATGGTGAAGCTAACGTACGTACTTCCGAATCAGCCACTGTGGGCGAAGACGGGGGTAATAGTAAGTTATTTAAAGATTTTTGGTTTCAATCCATTTTTATTTGACTGTACTTTAACAGTGCGCGCGAGTTGACGACAAAAATAATAGGTAAAATAGGAAGGTGCCAACTCGCGCGCGGTCTCGAGACTCGCGCGCGCGAATTGACGAATGAGTCAGAAAAACAATCCTCATTAATTAATTAGCAAACGCTTTCGCAAAACCTACGTGGAAGACTGCTGTCCTCATTTAATCAGAACCTCGATGTGGACCGATAAAAAAAAACTAATCATCAAGAAATCGCGGCAAATTGACTTCTCCAAGAAACACTATTATTAGTTCAATACCATTTATTTCAAGTATTTGCTTCCGCGTACTTGATACTTAATATATTAAAGTTAAAAATAACGTAGAGAGATCTAATAGATATTAGTAGTATTTTTCTAATGAAATGAATGTTATTTCCTCTGGCAGGTATTGGCTACAGCTATAACAAGCCTCAAGATAAATAGCGATGGAAATGATACAATATTTTATTTCTGTAAATTTATCTTTTTACACGCTTACAGACTCAGTGGCTCGTTTAGGTTGGCGCCGGTGTTTCCTAAATGATGGGCCCTGAAAAAATAACACGGTAACAAACCTACCACACTAATATGCAATACTAATAGTTTTTCTATTTATACATATTACAACCCACACATAGCGCCAGCATTAAATATAAAGCCAGCAGAGTTACAATAATTATACATATTAAACAAGCGCATAATCCAATCATCTTATTTAGACACAGATGGGGTTTATTTAAATATATGTATATCTCAAGAGTATGTGACCCGGCTTCGTTGTGGCGAATTATTTTGATTGTCGTTGGCGCCACGCGTGAGCCATTCCCGCCAAAATATTCCGATGACACATGTCAAGATGTTCGAAATGAGAATTGAGCGGAAATTCCCTAGACATTTGTTTCAAATATATTCGAAAATCAATGTACTAAGTCTAATAAAATTTCATTTCATTTTATCCTTACCAAAACTTTAACATTGAAATAAAACTACTTTTTACGGATTTTATCGCGGTATATTGATATTATTTTAACCCGACGTTTCGGAGCCTTTACAGCATCCACTCTCTTACAAATAGTACCATTTGTAAGAGGAGTCACAGACAAGATTGGCTACATCTTGAAGCGCGCTTCAATCAAAAGCTACTTCAAGGTGCTGAAGATGATTAGTCAGTTTTTACCATCGGTCAAGTGTCACATACCTCTACAAGATGCAGGAGTTTACAAGCTTGATTGTGGTCTCTCTTACATAGGCCAAACAAAAAAAAGCATAGGGACAAGCGTAAAAGAACACATCGCTGATGTTAAACACAGCCGTGCTAAGAAGTCAGCAGTTTGTGACATACCATAGACAAACCCCAGCATTACATTATATTTGATAAACCACAAGTCCTCGATAAAGAAAACCGATTCCTACCCAGGATGATTCGTGATGCTATTGAAATTAAAAAACACCCAAATTTCAATAGAGAGGATGGCTGGGTATTACCACCTGCTTGGAACCCCATCATAGATTCTATTAAATCCAAATTCCAAGAACCAAACTGCACGACTGAAGGACACAGTGAGCTCGTTCTGTGTAAATCGGATTGTCAATAATAATTAAAAATGTAAGGTAGCTGTTAGTAATTATAACTTCAAGACGACCAACACCTAAGTCGGCCCGTGACCATGGACGCTGTTAAAGATCCAAAACGTCCAGTTAAAATAATATCAATATACCGCGATAAAATCCATAAAAAGTAGTTTTATTTCAATGTCTAATATTCGTGTAAGTGTAAGAAATCAATACAACTTTAACTTAACAATATTTATTATTAAGAAGTGCTCAGGTCAGGCGAGCAGGACTCGTAATCGGCGCGCATGCAGGACAAGATGTGTAAATTTGGCGGAAGTATACATATGTGCACTTTAATCACCTATATATAGAATGGTTTAAAAACGTTTTAGGCAAACTGTATTTCATGTTGCGTCATATTAATTCGAGAATTTCCAACTTGAAATCGTATTGTTTGTGATTTAATTTCCAATTAACAATCTCCACAGTAATCCTCGTTTCGTTTTAGCGTTCACGCGTTAATTTGTTCTCAATTTCACGTCGCGACGTTTATTAGTTGATGCCATAAACCGCCCACTGGGAACGAAACAGTTACAAACTGTTACAATGCACTTTCAAATCAAAAATACCGTTTTGGTAAATAAAGTGACGCGGCTATGGTCAGTCCGATGACCACAATAATTATTTTAAAAACGATATATCATACGATATATCGCTATACATCACGCGAACTGGCGGTCAAGCGCAAACCTATTAATAATAAAAAAAGTAAGGGTTTCTAAATTAATTTCACTGTTTACTGTATGCAAAATAGTTTCATTTTGTTGTAATATACCTATAGGCATTCATTTCTGTCTGTATAAAATTCTATACAAATACATCCAAAAGTAATATTAATATCCCGCGATAACATCCGCCAAAAGGAGTTTTACTTAAATACGTACTAAATCAATTATTCGTAAATTAATTTTAATACCTCGATATTTAACTGCCTCGTTGGTCTAGTGGTCGTAAAGGCCACTGCTGCCATCTTGGGTTATATTCCCAGGTCGAGCAGTGTTATTAGGTATTGTATGAAAATGGTATAAAAACCTCACATACAACATAATACTATATTCATATAAATAAACCACTTATTTATGAACATATAAGCATAAGTTTATGTTAATTAGTTAAGGCTAAGTGCAAAGTGCCGTTTCGGCCGCAAAAGGCAATTTGTAACGGATAATTTGAATAATGTTCACGATTAACACCATTTCCGAATGATCTCCACATTAAAAAAAACAATTTATTTATCTGTGACATTAGTGTTGAGCTGCCATTGAAACATTTTAATTTATTATTCAATATTTTCTTATAATTATTATTGATATGGATAAATGGGCAAAGCTTTACTGAACTTGTCAAATTTATCTCAGTTGAATAATTTTTAAATTCAAATATCACAAAGTAGAATTTAAGAGGTTTTAAACTTTTGCTTTGAGAAGGTGTGATAGCCTCAATCCTGAGGCACATACCACTTTTCAAAGTTATATCTATTACATGTTCCAACGGTGAAGGTAACCATCGTGAGAATACTTGCATGCCTCAGGGATTTTTTTGATGGTTAGAAGTCCCTTGTGTGCACTAGGCTAGCGTGATGAACTACGGCCAAATGGGAGACCAGTGCCCCTCTTTAAGCCTCACGTTATCTATGTATTTCATTATTATTCTCCTTTGTAAGTGGGTACGTAACGCCTTAATAAACATAGGCAAAAGGAAATCCTACTCAGCCAAGAGTGATTGCAAAACTAGTTCACGTTTACCCGCCAAACAAACATAATCTGATAAACTAGAGATTTACCACCACCAACTAAGCAAGTCTGCATACCTCTATAATCGACTACGTAATATAAAATTATGACGTAATTTATTTATTTAACGATGTTTCCATAAACAGAAAACGTGTATTTTAAAGGTTACGACTTTATATGTTTAAATGTTAGAATATAATAAACATTGAACGTGTTAATCTTTAAACAAAAAAATTATAACCTCATTGTTAGCTAGTGTAGCTAGAATAAAACGTTTGAGAATTAATAGAAATATTGAAGAATATTAAAATCTTTAATTTTTTATACAAAGACATATAAAACATCATTAAACTTTTTTTGACCCATGTACCATAAAAAAAATCTACAGATCCTTGTTGGCATACTATAATTTTTTTGTTTCAAATTTTATCCCATATAGATACTTCTATAGTGTATTCCCGTTCGTCCCCTAGACTTCGTCCCCCGAGGGGGACGAACGGGAATTTACAAAAATAATATTTAATTTGTTCCCGATCGTCCCAATCCTAATTCAAGAGAGGACGAATGGGAATATGTTCTTCGATTAGTGCCATTCGTCCCACTAAAAAGATTTGTGCAGAAGCCTACAGCTTATCAAATAAATGACTGTACTACGTATTTAATACTTTAACTGTAAATCCCCTTTTTTCAATCAAAATATTCGAAATTACAACCAAAAATACTGAATTGCACACTAAATTTGAACCGAATCGGTCCAATTCATAATTATTGGTTTAGGTTAGGTTAGAACTGTGACCACAACGCACGAGCCGAGCGAGCGAAGCGAGCGTGCCGCGGCAGCGGCCGGCGAAGTGCCAGAACCGAATCAGTCCTATTCATAATTATTTGTTTAGGTTAGAACTGTGAAAAAGAATTAATAAATTATTCCCATTCGTCCCCCCAAAAAATTTTGAGGGACCATCGGGAAAATAAATAACGAATTCCCGTTCGTCCCCCTCGGGGGACGAAGTCTAGGGGACGAACGGGAATACACGACTTCTATACATTAGTTTTTGAAGAACTGTCAACATTTTCCCATTTTTAATACACTTACTTTATCGATAGTATTTCTTAGTCTATGAGTATGCCTCATTACATGGTTAGTATTGACCTTTCCATTGATCATTTTAATTGTCAAAATCATATCAAGAATTGGGTAATCAAATATAATGAGCACAATAAAACAGCTTCATTACACATAATGTACAATACTCGTACATTCTGTCTTTGTCAGTGCCTGCGTGTCTAGTACTAAACGATTGTTTGAAAACAAATGTGACTCATTATTTTATCGTGTCAACTGAGAAACTCTAAGATGATAGCAGTAAAGTCTGAAATGGCTTGTCGATGCAGCAGGATGTAGCCCGGAGTAAACAGTTCCGAAGTTTTAATGTCATCGTACGATAATAATAATTGCTCGTTTTATGATACTACTGACATACTATGTTTTATGACAATATACCATTCTTTATTAATACGATGTGTTTTATTAGTTTATTACATACGCCTATAACATGGCTTTCAACAAGCTCTGAGAAACAAGAACGTTTATATATTTAATTAGATATTTAATTAGCCCAGTCAGAACAGTAAACAAAAAAACATTGATTTGTCTATTGTTTGTGTTGACGACTATTTTAAATCGTTTTCAATGTTGAAGCCAGAAATAGGCAAATTAAAGAATACATTAATATTAGTGTACCTACTTTAAATCTACATTATATTCCTTCTAATAATTGAGTAAAACCACACCACATCATAACAATTCTTTGTTTTTCTTCTATTTGACTCTTCCCTTGTTTTAAATTTGGAACATCGTTTTTAGTTCCACAGAGGTCGAAACACTTTTCAACTATTTGAATTACGCACTTTCCATCAATAAAATTCTACAATTCAAAATAAAATACCAGAGATCGTAACATTAATGCCGTGACACAATTATTGTAGCGTTTTATTATCTCGTTTTCAGCTGCTCCAGAGCTACGCGAGGACTAAAGTATTTCGTGTTGCGCTTGTTAGCGTAGCAGGATTAACAACACAAGAGCATTATAAAATCTGTTTGAAAACATGCCTGAGTTTATCCAGGCCCACCCAGGCAGTTTATATCTACGTACCCTGAGGGGCCGGTTGCATCAACCGTCGGACAATGGTGGGTACACCTCAATAAGGAAGCAAACTTTCCTAGTCGTGTCGCGCAGGGTTTACATAATAACCCCGGCTTACTTACACATCATATAATTATGATGTTGTTTGTTTTATTCGAATAAAAGACTAAAAATAGGCACAACACATTGAATCTAGAGTCTATGGCTATTGAATGGATGTGGTATGAAAGGATTCCCATCACATCGGAGTTAAAATGTATCAATACACCGCTATAAGATCCGTTTGATTCGTTCGTTGCACCTGTTCAATCAAAACGTTGCCGTAGTAACGGAAATTCAAATAATTTTTTGACGATCACCTCCAACCGGGCCATACTTATACTTACTAAAAATTACAATAATGTCTTTGTAAAGATTCCAAAGCCACTACATGACGTACTTGTCGTCTTATTAATTCTGTTCCGTCAAGCAGCGTAATGTAATGATCTCACGTGGGAAACGTGTTTGAATCGCTATTTACCTTCCAAGACAACCAACCGACCGAGTGACGTCACTCGGTCGGTCGGACCTAATCACAGCGGCAAAATACTTGAAACTTGAAATCCAATTTAACTTTTAAATTGTATCATTCGTTCGTTGGTTGGTTGTTATCATTTGGTTTAGTCATGTTGAGAGATTGAATGATAGGCGATTGACGAAAGGAATTTATAAAGCGGGTGTCACTGAAGCCGGGAGAGGGCCTTACAAGGACAGGTCAAAACTAGATCTAATTGGTGAACTCCTTCTAAAATGTCAGATGCGCTGATGCAAAATTTATGAATGTGTCATTTCAGCCTACCCCCATGGGGAAAAGGCGAGAACGTGTATAACATGTATCATTCGCTTGTGGTTTATAATTATAACAATTATACCTATATGCGCGTTTCTAAGGAAAATTGAGGGTTCAATGATATGGCTAATAGAGGGAAAATGTCTTGTGGCTACCAGTGTCAACGTTAAATAGGTGGGATCCCTAACCTTCATACATATACTAGGTACTATTTATGTGATATTATTTCTCACACTACCACTTTTAAGTAAGCCAACTGATTAGTCACCGCGATGTGACGTCTTACTGACTCTTGTCTTATGAATCATCGTTTTGGGGTTCTGTAGCGTAACGGTAAAAAGGAAATAGAGTGTCCTTTTGAGAGTTCATTCATAAAAACCAATAGGGATTTTAATGATAATACTTTTTTTATTAACGTCTCCCAAATCGTTTACTGGGTTAGATTTATCATCAACCCAATAACTGTCCTATAAGCTCTAGACTGAGATTGATTAGGGTATCGACTTCAACGCTGAACTAGTGGGTTGGAAGACTTCAAATGCTGTCGAAAAAACCTCTAAGGTATTAGTTTCCTCACGATATATTCTTTTATCGACTACTGATGATGATTAAGAATCAAATGAACTACGGAGTAAAAACTTTTATTTGATTTAACATCGATTTTTTTCTATGCCAAAGCAGCTAAACATTAAGCTAGATTTATTTTAATCAAATACAGGTTAGCGTTTGACATTAATCTCACCGATGCGATGGTAAGTGAAGATCTGGTCTAAAATAAAGCACCTAGAAGGAACCTAGGTTTCTAGTCTTAGAAAAATCAGTGTTCGGTAGTTAAAATCCTTATCCTCATCAGGTATAGCTATATATATCTAGTATTGTAGGGCTTCTTATCTAAGTGGCTGACGAGCTACCGTATGCTTTGACTGACACCGTAACGGTAACCCGTACCGAGAATGTTGATACGAAACTCATCGCCGTCCCGGGAAATAAACTGACCTAATCTGTATGCAAAACTTGATCGCGATAACACTAAGCTTCTTCATATCTTAAAGCCTCTCTAACTAGCCTCCCGATTGAATAAACTGGCTTGAATGAAAATAGGTCGTACATTTTCGCAGATAGGAGAAAAAATACGAAATTAGCACATAAAAGTTTTACGTGCTATGGAAGCAATAAATGCTTATCTATTTTGTTTTTCTATAAATATTTAATTATGATTTATTGTTAAAATAATGTACAAAAGTTATCAAGGTAAATTAAAAAAATAATGTTTAATTCCAATAAGTCGGTCACTAGATATTGCGTGTCAATAAATAAATAATTTAGAACTATTAACATACCTTCATTCAAATATCCAATGCTGCAGCATATCCTTATTTCAAAAACAATCACTTGGAAAATAATGTCTTAATATAACACAAAACGTTCATCCAGGCACTTCGGAATTAGACTGAACGTATAAACGCACATGTCAACACACACGCGGAGTTTAAAAAAAATAAAAACAGAAATGGCGACGTGCGTTACCCGTCCCCGTTAAGTTACACAAGCGACTGACTCGGAGAATCACGAACAAGGCAAAATAATACCAATTAAACACCACCACACTGGTATTATTTACGTAATAATATCGCATTAGCATGCCAATTTAGACTCTATTCCGTAGCTACCAAGAGCATTGATGACAAATTTTATAGCAAATAGTGTACTAGTTCTTAAAATCGTGACGTGTTTTTATGTGAAGTGTTAACAAGTTTTATGAATGAAATACAGCCGAGAAGCAACTATTTCTATGAGTTATAGGCTTAAAGTTACCAGAGGATTATAAACTGTTAGATATAATGGTTTAAAGTATCTATTAAATAAGGATGGATGTAAACCTACATATTAGCGCTAGTGCAAGGTTTACAACACCAACGGTACAATGTACGACACTAAACTTTAAATCAACATGGCAACACCAGGCCTTCACAAAGTAAATAAAACATTAGATGTCACATTAAAGTTTATGTTTATATTCAAATAAAAACACTTAAACATATACAAATGCAGTTTAAACTTATAGCTTTCACAACTGCTGAGAAAAACTTGCAAACAAAAAAGTTGGCATTTCAAAATATAACTAAGTTACAACTAATTTTAAATATTGAACAAAAGAATGTTCTTATCCTTCACCTAGTCTAAAAGAAAATTATAGATAAAGGCGTCAATGATCTCTAAAATTTAAATACCCAAAACGAATAAGCGTAGGAAACAATACTCCTTAGTACCTAACCATTGTTCTAGGCAGGCAATTATGGCTTTCACGGCATATATTTCCCAAGAAAAACATTCGTTCGTCCCTTTCGTGCTTGCAATAGAACTCTGCATTTAAACATCCCTAGATTACTAAATATTATGTCTCTTTTTTTTTTACCTCCTCTCACTTTTTGTTTTGTGTGATGTGTGTTATTTTCGCTAACAACTGCTTTTCTCTCTTTTCTAATAAAATTTATATTATCATCGCATTGCACTTTAAGGATATGACATGGGATTCTGCGAAGTATTATCACAGCTAAGCTTGAGTTTACTTAATCAGCCCGTAGCAAACATGAAAAAGGTTTAATATGTCATGTCTGATTGTTAACAAACCTTCATGCTAGGAACACTAACTACTTTTTTAATTTGTGAGTCAATGTCTAACAGTTAAACTGCATGTACTAAGGACGAAGAACGACATGTTATGTTGATTTGTGACTGAGGAATGCGGCTTAGAATGTTATCGTATCTTTTACTAACTACGTCGGCGTTGACGGATAGAAAATTAATGAGTTCTTTTTTAACATATTTTATTATTAAACTCGAATCAGTATGACATTGTCGATATTGTAGAAATTCAATATGTTTTATAATTATACTGAAACAGATTTTATAGAGTAAATATATATTTATTTCACAACGTAGGTTATTTATTGTTCTGTGAAGTGCAGGACACTTCCTCCTGGTCTTTTGAATATTTTTTAAATGTTTTTTTTTAAGTTGTATCTCAATTGTTATATGGACTTTTGTACACCAGAGGTGTCGTTTGTGAGTTGCCGACCCAGTAAAAAGCAGTTATAGGTTTCTTAAATTAGGGGAAGTACTACAATGACAGCAAACTGAATTCCCATGGTGTCAAATTAAATACTACTAATACTGTGGTAGCCTTGCTCACTCGCAGAAAAATAACTATTGTTGTTTCACTGCGGTCTTCTGTAACGCGGAGGTCCTCAGTCAGGCAGCTCCATTTAGCGAGAAATCTCGCTATGCCCTACCACTCAATGAAAATAAATACGACTTTCATAAATGTTTACGAGTGTTGAATAATGTTATTGTCCTACCATATTATTCAAGGAATGCGTACGTGTAAATTAGAAACTTTATCACAATATACGACAGATTAAAAATAAGTATTACCAAATGGGTAATCAGATTTGAAATCTTCTAATCTAAATGCAAAGACTATATTTCTAATTTATTTGCACAACAAAATGTATAAGATTAATTTAATCAAACATTACAAAACAGCCTTCACGATAAATATCCATACTTAAAATTATAAAAGCGAAAGTATGTGTGTCTGTTTTTTACCTCTTCACACCTTAATCGCTGAACTGACTCAGATGAAATTTGGTATGTAGTCAGTTAGAGTCCCGGGAAAGGACATATTATATAGGACGATAGTTTTTGTAATGGAAATCTTCCCTTAAAAGTGATGGAGGTTTGTAGGTCGAAATGATAACTTTCGTTCATATAACTTCCAAATAAAGAACGTAAGAAAATTTCTCATTTCTCTTTTTGTTTTATTTAATAAATAAGCGGATTAATGAAGAAGCAGATTGGTTAAAATTACAAATTCTATGCAGACAAAGTCGCGGGCATAAGCCAGTAATCGTATATTGCCAAGAAAGCCAATTTCGAGCGCTTTAAGAGGTCACCATGAAGGTAGTTAGAAGACGAATAGACATAACTCCCACGCCTGCTGATCACCTTAACTTGATTGATTAAATCAATGACGCCACTCATTAATTTCAGAATTAATAAGCTTAACAACCTCTTCGTTACCTCGATTAGGATGATCACTGCACGTCTTAGCCACAGCCTTGTCTTGACGTTAATAAAAAAAATATACGTTGTTCTTTTTTTCGAATCTTATTGATTTTTAAACTGTTTTTAATGAACTTTGAGTTGCTTGGTAAGGATAAGATGGTTAGAAAGATTTAGGCTTTATGACGATGTCGTTTTTATGGTGATTTGTTTATTTTTTGGACATAGACACCATAGAAAAAGCCATTCTTCAAAAGGCAATTTTGACACATTTCTTAAATACTTGCACGTAAAAGATACTATTACGTTTGGACTTTAAAGGGGACCATGATTCTCTGAGTTTGTTTCGATGCGTTATCTCAGATGTCGTTAGTTATGAAAAATCAGCGCCATCTAGAATTTAAGTGTCCTTATAAAAAAAAACTTTATTACATAGAACAATTACATAATTTAGTATGTTTCTCTTCTTGACTTTGTTTTTCTTTTCTTTTTTCTTCTTGTACTGACCAATAACTTGTTTGTGTGGTTTTTAACTGTTAAGGAAAGTTGGTTATAATGAATAAATAAAAATAATAATTTTATTTCAGCAATAAAGACGAAACAGCGGTAAAAGGCCGGCAAGTGGACATAATATAATCTATCTACTGACAAATATAAAAAAAAACTCAAAGTACATATTATTCAAATATCTAATTGTTTCTGTAATGATTAAAGTTTTTTCTTATTATATTCTTGTAAACATATTATCATGTAATTGTTCTATGTAAATAAACATAAAGCCAAGGACAACGCTAACGATGTAAATAAGTATTATAAAACATTCTGATTACTACTTTAATAACAAAATTACACGTAGGTTTTTTGGAACATTAATTTATAATAACCGTTTTATAATTTTTATAGCTTCCTTATTATTTTTTTATTAGTTTACCATTACTGCTTAAGTTTTACTTAAATTTAAGTCTTGTAGTTTAATTGCGATAGAATTAATTATTATTATTGTTGTGAATGGCCTTGAATGAAGTTTTAGTTTAATCTGCCAAGAGGCAAGTATTTTTTATTTGTAGGTTGTGGTAACCATGTAAAATTATGTAATCGGTAAAGCTAATATTAATTCGAGTATTAAGTAAATACTTATCTACATAACTTTAATTCAAATATTGTTGGATATAATGAATAGTGAACTAAGAATTAATGATTATTTATCTATAATAAATAAGTAGGCGTAAGATATTTTTAAGAATTAAAAATCGAATGCACAGAACGCACTCAAAGTAAACGCAGTCGGTCGAGTGCGTTGACCTCTTGTCATATCGCACTGGTAGCCGGCTGGGAACCAGTCGATAAATCGCAGGGATTTATCGATAATCGCGTTTGTAGGCCGTTAACTGTAATTCTTTTGCTTAATAAAGTTATAAATAAAGTTTATGCAACAATTTACACATATATTATTTACGAGCTTTATTTATACGGCGTAAATAAAAATGTTTGTATAAAACTACATAATTTAATTATGTTTATGTCTCATGTTCATTTGCAGTGCTTGAGATTTTGGTTATTTCAAATTTTTTATTTGAAATAACCAAGATCTTTTAAGATTTGTAAAAGAATGACTCATCAGAATAATAAAAACCCTCGAATATCTAATTAATATATTTTCGTTCTAATATGTAAATATGTATATGATACTTATAATTAATTATTAAGTTTGTTATTATTTTACTTTTATACCTTGACTAAATTACTAAAAAGCACTAAAGTCTGGTCTATTTAAAAGTCGCATACCATGCTTATAGAGCTTTATAACAAACATTGAGATCATAAAGTAAAATATTTTAAACATAAAAGACTAACAATTACTTAAGTACAGAGTTATTTTCATCGACGCTCCTCCATCACTAAACTGCAAGGAGTACATAAAATAAAAGCGAGTCATAATATCCTGCGCTTGCGCCGGTCGGCTCTCACACGTGTTCACGATAATCTTACGGCCTCTCACTACAATGCCGCCTCATCTACATTTAGAACACTTTCAGTATGAAATAATATATTTTTTTGAGCACTTGACTTATGTATTTGAACTCAATGTAATCAGTAACTTCTTTCCTGCCTGTTTAATTAAAATTAAAAAAAATAATGGAGTTTTCTGGGGTTAAAATGTCAACCTTGCAAAGTATTTTTAGGCTTGTAACCAACATAAAATATAGTATGTCGGTCAATTCCCAGGTCGAGTGTGAGTGTGTCAAATTTCCAACTTGGAGTTTGAATTTGTGCCTGGTTGATAACAATAGGTTCCGCTCCCTATTACATCGCATCAAAATCATACCGGCGATATTTGGGTGTATATTAGTAGGTAGGTAGTACACCTCTGCCGAACCTGAAAGACGACAGACGTGGCGGTATGTTATAAAACTTAACAAATGCTAAAAAATACAACATAAATTCATAAATAAAAATGACCATAAAACCAACAAAATATTGATGCTGTCACAAATCTACTGACATATTTTATAACAAGGGCCCGCCTTTTCCAGTCACACTACGGCGTCGAGAATAATATCAGAAACATGCCTTAAACAAGTCGGCCATCAAGATAACAGCTAGGCTCAATGGCTAAAGTAACCATAAAGGAATGTATACTGTTGGAGCCGCGATTAACTTCTGTATAAGTGTTTTAATCACATCTATCATCTTTTACAGTTCAGTTGACAGCTACCAAATGCGAAGGTCGTTGCATCGTCCAGTTTTTAGGTCAGCGAGTTTCACATCTATAGGTAATAATATTATAAAGAGGAAAAAATTGATATTTTTTTGTTTGTCTTTAATATGCTCCGAAACAGGAGGACCCTGTAGACCCTTGTAGAGAATTAATTATTCCATTAGACAATTAAACAATTAGGGATCCGTGTATAAACCTCAATAATATAACCGAAGCTGTAAAAAAAAACAAATAAATCCCTTACCGTGACCTTATCTCACGAAGCTTATATTTTTATTCTTATTAAAAAATCTGTATCTGCTCGTATGAAGCCGGGGCGGGCTGCTTGTAAATTATAAATCTATAATGTGCAGTTTGGCCTACACAGATAATTTTATTCCTAGTACAATGCATAATGCAAACTTATAGCATCATCAATTTTAATAATAGTTAAAAATGTTGATTTTAAACGTTTATAACTAAAAATCGTAACATTCACTTTTTTAATACTTCTATAATTATACAAAAACGAATATATCGACTTCAAACAGCCGACCCTATCCCACCACTACTCATAATTCAAAAAGTTCGTCAACATAGAGTCCAAATGCGTAATGTAAACTAAACAATAACACCGTATTAACTTTCTTTAAAAGGCATATGTTTTGTGTGTGGAACGAAACGTGTCTAAGATGACACTACGACCACTACGTTCATATTACACAAAGAGCACAAAAAAACCTTTGCAATGTTAATCTTTTAACTTAATCTGCCTCATTGGTGTTGTGGTCGTTGATAGTGGTGGTAAGTGCGAGTGTAGAGCAGGGTTTTTGGTTCGATTCCCATGTCTCGCAAAGTGTTATTGGGTTTTAGCTCGGAGGTTGGATTCTTTCCTGGTTGATAGCAATAGGCTAGGAGGCGACCTATTACATGGCACCTAAAACACCGGCGAGACATTATTAGTAGGTATTCTGCCTAACCTTTTGGGGACGACAGGCGTGGTGGTATGTTATGTTTTTAAATTCAGCGGCCGGATAGAAGCAGAAACTGTATTTATCTACAGTCTACCCAAAAACGCACAGCATCTCAAATAGACTATATTGTATTATAAGTTTTCTATTTTACTAACTTAGGGATTTTTAAGGCGATAATGAATAGATATTGTTTGAGCTTGCGTGCTCCATCTTCGGCTGCATTGTCACTTACCATCAGGTGAGATGCTGTTAACCGCTCAATTTCCATATAAATGAAAATAAAATACCTGTCAAATATACCGCTCAGTACCCAAAATCTAAGCACAATAATAAATAACGACATTGAACTAATATGGGTTCATAAGTCAATGTATTTGCACAGAGTAAAAACCGCTATGGCAATAAAATACTATTGTAGATACAGTCGTATGCGGTGTAGGTAGTATTAACACCTACTTATACCAAAATAAACGGTTTTAGTGATCAAATATGGTTATACCCCTTTCAGACCTGACGCTAAACGGAAAGGTATTTTAAAATGAAAGTTACTGTTTCTAGCTAATTTGGGGTAGGTAAAGAAAAATATGCTACTGAAAAAAATCTAGGAAAACTGAAAATCAGTTTTTCACGATACTCACGATTGTGAGGGATTGGGCCAAGTTTTCGTACACTCACAATTGTGAGGGTTGAGAAATAAGACCATTTAATATAGGAAATTAAACTGTAATTATCATTATAACAGTAAAAATGTTTATAAAATGAACAGTATTAATCATTTGACATTTATGGCTTAGAATAAAATCAACAAAACTAACATTTATTATTTATTAGGAACATTTTTTTCAGTCTTAATCATGATTCTCTTTTTGTACGTAACTTTAATCTCATTTTTTTAACATTATAACCCCCTCCTTGTTTTTCATTATGAAATACGTAAAAACAGTGGTTATCTTTAGATAAACAAAGATAAACGTTGCACTTTGTGCATCTAACTTTTGATCGACTGCTGCAGCTCTTCAGTCTACAACATCTTGGTGCTTTTATTGTGTCACATATTGGCCAGTGATTGTATCCATCGAGTCTTTTATCCATTGTGGGAATCGTAGCTGGTTTGTAATGAGACGTTTCAGGCATCTCAGCCAAATCGTCTGTAGGATGACGTTGTCTCTTTCTAGTTGTTCCACCAAGCAAAAAATCTGACACAGTCAGCTTTAAATCTAAAAAATCCATAGATTTCTGTCTGTTTGACTGTGATGCTATACGGTCTTCATCACAGGAGCTGTCGGGCCCATCCCCTGGGGGCATCCAATTTCCGTCTTCATCGGACTCGCCACCGAAGTCCGAGTCATTTAATGCGTCCAAAATACCATCGTCGTCTTGTAATAAATTTCTTCTACTCATAGTGATTGTTTAACATCGAAACAATACCTAAAACAAAGCATAAAACAGTTTTTAATTTGTATGAAAATACCAACAAATATTAAAGTTCAAACCGAGCCCTCACATTCATGAGGGTTATTTTTGCGGTACCAGAATCCGTTGAAAGTAATCAGTAAGCCACTATTTTTAATCTTACGGGCTTTAATCCACTCATTCTAAACACAATAAAACAAGAACATATCTGAATAATACTTACCAGAACAAAAGAATTAATCAGCCCGGTGACAGGTCACGACACGTTCACGTTGCTCAAACTCGATCGCACACTGACCCACAGAGACGCCACCCTCTGCCGCGAAAAAAACCGTGGGCATAAACGACTGCCCTCACTTTCGTGCGAGCTCGTCCCCGTTCGCTTACCGTTCCCGAGTAAGCTTATAAAAAATCGTAAAATCATACTCACAAAAGTGAGTACAGGGCCCGAAAGGGATACAGTTATAAAAATACGCTACTGAGTTCGTCTAGGAGATACCGTCATAACAAACACCAAAAATGTACCAAATGTTGAGATAAAACTAAACGGTATTTTTATATTTTGATTATAATCGCTGTGATAACCTAATCGTTCGATTCCAAGGCACGCACCACTGCCCAAAGGTGGAAAAAAAACGTCGAAAACCCGCAGTAGGCTAGTGTGGTGGACTATAAATAACCTAATCCTTTTCAATCTATACGCATTCGATAGGAATCAAAATCTTAATTCCAGTACCATTGATATACTTACTAGTGTTTATTAAAATCATGAAACAATTGACTATAGCAATAGTCACTGAAGAAATATCAATCTATGCGCATTCGATTATTTATAATTTCAAAATAGGAATTCCAATGAAGGATATAGTTAGAAGATGGCCGCCAACGCGCGCTCCCAAATTACACAGAATCCGTTGGTCGACACGGTGTATTTTTGGTAATTACCTACAATTAATATCCTTGACTGTCGTGTTAAACTGTTTATGCATTCCGAAGGATTTAATTACGTTCAAAAATTTATGTACGGCTGAAAAACGATATAAATAGAACACAGATAACTTACACTTTTAAATTGGATAGCTTGCCAGTAGCGACAGATTTAAAGTGACGAATTAATGTGGCGTTAGTTGCAATAAGACGCAAGAAGCTAGTGTAACTTTTAATCAATTTAGATTTATGTTAATTATTTTACGTAATCAGTATGAATAACAATACAAAGAAAGGTTTTCTTTGTATTTTTTTCGTATTTTGGTTATTTATTTCGGCAGACTCGGCGACCTAACTACCACCAACAATTTGGGTTGATGATGATGAAGAGCAAAGAGATAGGTTTAAGATTATATATCTATCTTTGTTTGTCACATGGCGCCAAAACTGAACGCGCCAATTTACACCTAAAACGCGTCAATACATCTAATAGGAACGAATTACTAAACTATGAACGCATCGGCTTTGACGTCACAAGGCACAATGAGAAACATATTTGTGTAAAATCGCAAAAGTATTACCTTACCTGACGGAAATGTTCCTTGGGCTAACATGATCAACGTCAACAGACATTTAAAGCATACAGCTAATTATAATTGAAATAAAACGATGTAGTAATTTACTATGTAATCAAGAGTTTTCCTAATCTAGGTATGTTTTAATAACAAAGCTAAACAAAGTTCACTCCGATTCCTTATACTGAGGGAAGCGAATACTAGAAATTAAATAGTTCACAAATTTTATCGCGGTATTTTGATATTATTTAATAATCAGTTTGCATAAATCCATGGCGCATGTTAGAGTTGTGAGTGACAGCTGAGTGAAAAACATCGTAAGGAAACCTGCATGCCTGAGACATTATCTCGATGGTGTGTGAAGTCTGCCAAACCGCAGTGGACTAGCGTGGTGGACTATACACGCTAGTCACGCTAGTAGGATTAGGCTATAGCCTAATCCCTCTCAAATGAGAGGAGACCTGTGCTCAGCAGCAGGACAATAATTGTATTGATGATCATGTATTCTGTAAAATATCCAATATATCAAGATACCGCAACAAAATACCTAAAATGTAGCTCTTGGTAAACAAAGATGTATTGTTCTAATAGACCGTATTTCTTACAACATAAAGGTCGAAATAAATGCAGTGTAATCTGATATCTCATGCTTATTTATTAAAATAAAGTACTTTAACATGTGCTTACATGTTTCCTATACATATATAAAAAACTCTTTGATATCTTTGTTACGACGCAGTAATTATCTCTCTTTGGAAATAACTAGCTAGGCATCTTGTAGAACGTAGTTTTTTATTCCTTTGTGTGAATATCTTCCGACTTCTTTGTCTGAATGTAAACTGCAGTAATTATGCTGCAGTTTGCTTTGTTAGTAAACATATTTGTATATAGTCTAAAGTAAAGTACAATATGTGTGTACGTTGACGTACATTTAAGGCAGAATGTTATTATATAGATTTACGGAAAGGCATCATACATACATATATTAACGAGAGATAGAACCCACAATCTATGGCCCAGGAGCCAATCACTGAGTCACTGTGTCTTTCACGTCTTCAAAATTAATATCATTAGATGTTTGAATGTGGATGAAGCAAAAGTGGTATGCAAGGATCGTAGCGTGTGGCGTTCTGTATTTTCTGCCTACCCCTGTGGAAAAAATGGCGTGAGCGTATGCGTGTACAATTAGTTTCTTATGTAACGCTGTGTATATTACTTGTATATGGCTTTAGACAATACTGTCGAGCTAAAGTGGTATGCAGGGATCGTAGCTCACCTAACCTAACCCCCTGGGGAAAAGGCGTGAGTGTACGTATGTACAAATTTCTATGTATTATTATGTATTTTTGTGTGTGTGTGTGTATAATACGTGAACACTGCTATGGACAATATTGTCACTTTATTTCTTGCATTAAACAGGTACTTTTAATTCGGAATACATGGAGACTCATTATTGCAACCTCGTTACCATATTCATTCGTCGACAAGTACTGTTTATTGCACAAAGTAATGCGACTTACTCTTCCCACGCTTAAATTATTTAACAAATGACTTCATCGCATTAATTATGTTAATTAATCATTTAATAAGACAAATAAACAAGAATCGTACATTATTTTTACTAAAAAGCAAAACGATTTTCTGTTGGGAGGGCAGTTATTCCTTTATTAATAACTTCAGTAGTAGACACATTACATACCATCGCCTGACGTCCCCGAAGGGTTAGGCAGAGATGTATTAACGTCCAAACATTTCGCCGGTATGTTTTAGGTATGGGACCTGTAATAGGCTGGGAAAACTGGGAGTCTATTGCCATTGACATTGACGGGGCACGAATCCAAACCCCGAGCTACTACTGAGAATTTCATATAAAAACCCAATAACACTGCTTGACCTGGGAATCGAACCCAAGATGCAGCAGTCGGACTTGCAACCACTATACCAACGAGCCAGTATTGTTACATAGGTACATATATTAAGCGCATATCTAATTTTCTCTATTACTTTTATTTAGTTTCTTAGTCGGATATGAAGGTATGGGTTCTATAAGGCTGAATTCTGTCTTCCTGGATGCATCTCGCTCATTAGATAGTATTGCGTGGTGGCAGAGGTCCAACGCGTAAAGACACCTTGAAGAGTTTTGATCTAATGTGTAATAAAGCACCAAACTGGACTGATCCTAGATGCTCTATTTGAGTACAGCTGTGGATTAGCCCAGGTGAATGCTATTGTAGAATATAGGAACTAGATAACTATTAGGGGTTAGGTCGGTGTCTGCCTGAAGTCAAGTTGTGTGAGCAGACTAAGCCTCTATTGGAACTCATTAACGAGGCCCTAAAAAGCTGCCAATATAGGCAAAAGGGGACAGCAGGAGTCTGAGCGCTAAGAATGCAGAGAAATGCAGCCGCTCGTAAAGTTTGATGGAGATGTTTTCATCTGACAAATATCTGAGAGTCGCGTATATCTAATACTAGCTTCCACCCGTAGCTTTGCCCGCGTTGTATATAGATAAACAGTAGTATATATATTGATTTCTTACACTTACGCGAATATTAGACATTGAAATAAAACTACGGGTTAAAATAATATCAATATACCGCGATAAAATCCGTAAAAGTATATTTTATTTCAGTAGTATATGTGTTAATTCAGGTCCTCCTCGCGTCGTTTTCCTCATTACTGAGGGTCGTGACTCCCCCGCTGCATCAGTTTCTCCCGTACGATTTCCCTCCATCTGCTGCGATCCTTAGCTTCATGAAGGGCATTGTGGAAGTTGATGTTCAGAGAAGATCGTATTTGGTCTGACCATCTCGTGGGACTGCGCGAATATTAGACATTGAAATAAAACTACGGGTTAAAATAATATCAATATACCGCGATAAAATCCGTAAAAGTATATTTTATTTCAGTAGTATATGTGTTAATTCAGGTACGTAATAAAATAGCTTTATCCTCAATTCTATCCAAATTCTTGAAGCGATTTTGGCGTAAATGAGTAACAACTATCCGCACACATCCATACTAACATTTGAGTTTGCAATATTAGTAGGGAGTTATTTTATAAAACAATTTATCCTCATTGAAAAAAGTAGTCCACTGAATAGACGAAAGCCTGCTGCCTACCTAACTGTCAAAGAGGTAGCCACACTCAAGTGTATTCTCAACAAAAAAGCAAACACTCGCCTTGGAAATAGCAAGTAATAATGATGTGTTAATTAAGCCTAAACAAGCAAAAAGTGGCGACACACAAAACACCACTACAGTCAGCCCAAATCTCAAAGCAACGTGAATCATTTTAATTTGAAACTTATGTAAACGTAATAAGGCACTAAGTCTATACTATCCATACTAATATTATATATGGGATAGTCTGTCTGTCTGTTATCTCTTCACGCTTTAACCCCGGGTAAAGTCATAAGGTAGGTTTTATCCCGAAAATCATCGCGAAAAGGGCAAAAAGGGGGATGGAAATTCGTGTTTGATATCGGTAATTTCTAGTGAAGGGGTAAGAAATAAATAAGCAGTGTCAGTATTTCCAGAATCGTATAAATTGGTGATTTTTAAGGCAAGAGTAAAAAGATATCTATTATTTGAGCTTGCGTGCTTTGGCTGCGCTGTCACTTACTATCAAGTGATCAAGTGAGATGCTGTCAAACGAGCTCAATTTGCTTATAAAAAAGCAGAATAAATAAAATTACTTATTGTACTCAGACGAAGTCACGGGAAAAAGTTAGTTTCCTATACATGCAACGTCATTTCCGTTATACACGTCTGTGGTTGCCTAGTCGGATGACCTGGATTTTTGCAACTTAATGATTACATTCTAACCAAAATTCTACACCAAGCGAAGTGGATGACAAAGCGGTTTGAACAGTGTGAACAGTTAATGTATGTTACAGTTGTGAACTGGGTTTGTAACATACGGATTTCTGACACTAGCTAATAATATACCTATTGCCTTGAAGTAGAATTTGTCTTAATGGTTAAGTTGACGGAAGGGCTACTGTTAAATTCGAGCAAATGTAATTAAGTTTTTCTACTAAAAAATTCGATAGCAGCGTTATTACTAACCAGCTTTTGCCCGCGAGTTCGTCTGCGTTAAATTAGTAATTTTATTTCCACCCCCTTTTTACCCCTTTTAAGGGATGATTTCCAAGCTGAGAACTATACTATGTCCTTCCCCGGGATTCAAACTATCTTAATACAAAATCTCATCTAAATCGGTTCAGTGATTATAGCGTAAAGAGGTAACAGACAGAAAGACACACTTTCGCATTTATAATATTAAAAGTATGGATATAGTAGTACGTAGTATAGTGAGTATAGTATAGTATGGATGGATCCTACGCAGGCGGAGTCGTGAGCAAAAGCAAGAATAACAATATGGCCGACTAAACTGTAGTAGTTTGTCAGCTACACACAGATTAGCGTAAATCGACTCACAAACTCACTTTCGAAGTACAAACAAGAGTGAAATCAGATCCCTTGTTCCCAGCCCGGCGGAATTACCCGACCTCGGGGCTATTGGTATTCAGCCGACGAGTCTCAATGGCCGCCCATAGCTTATGAACACAACGTGAGCATATTAATAATGTTGATACCGGCTATGTAATTAATAAACATGTTTACTAAAAAGTTCAACGGACAAACGATAGGCATGTATTATAGTTACATAAAACTATTTTTTTACAGTTTCTTACACTTACGCTGATACTGTAGACATTATAATAGGCAATAGAGATTTTTCCACGTTCATTTTTCCAACTAATTTCTAAACTTTAATGAAATTTCTAATCTATTATTAGGTCAACCTAATAGCCTGATAAATACAATTACCGGTTCATATGTACGTATAATACAATTTGGCAAGAATTTTCTTTCAATTCCTAACCGTTGAAGAGTTGTACCTTCAATCATCAGCTCAACGAACCTGCTAAAAGTTTTGGCAAATTTCTTTTCCATCATCCACTTATTTTACTGTCGTATTGTTGGGCATAGATCTCCTTTTAGGTAGAGACGTTATTGCAATGCAAATTGACAGACTTCACATACTATCGATAAAATCTTTTAAGCATTCAAGATTCTTCTCTATAATTTCCTTTACCGTTTTATCTTTACCAGACATAACGTATAATTAATAAATAAATACAAATAATGATTTAAAAAAGTCACATGTCCTTAGTTTCAATCCTTGGAAGTCCGATTTCATATCAACACCTACCTTCTTAGCGCCCTTCTTTGTAAACAGATAATAAATAAAAATGACAATTGCAAGTAACTTTTCTATATTTATACAATCGCAAAGGTATCACTTAAACAGCCAATACGAATAAATTGTCGATTTATATGCTCCAACTGATCTACACATAACAGCAAACAAGCGGTGTGATGAATAACTAGAACTGTAATTATGCCATCAACAAGTAATTTTCCGATATTTATTATCGTTCCCTTAGCTCAAGACCTTGATTTTTTCTTTAAATTATTACCCTACTAATTACAGTGTTTGCTTTAAACTGATGTACAGAGATACTTAGCGAAATAGACTCTGAGTTACAAATGAGGTAGGTACTATTATAAGTTTATAACACCTAGGTATTTCTGTAGTACCTAAGCGTATTTTGATGACTCGGTTGGCGCAGTGGCTGTTAGATCGGCTTGTGCACCACGAGGTGCGGAGATGATCCCCGCACGAAGCAAATAATTGTACAATCTACATACATGTAATTGTTCCGAGTCTGGACGTTTGTGTATGTGTAATTTTGTGTTTGTCCACCACGACACAGGAAAAATTCCTAGTGTGGCAACGTTACATTCATAAAAATAATAAAAAAATAAATGTATCAAGTCACTTCAAATCGGAATACAATAATGACAGCACGATACTCATAGAAGAAAAGCAGAGATTCCTTGCAATCGCTCCACATTTTTATTTACAAGTTTTGCCCACGCAATGTAACGTTTGTTGGCAAAACTTGGCCAAGTAACTAAGGAGCAAGAACAGTAATATAATAAGTAACACAAGCAACAGTCATGGTAGCAGACAGTGACAAATGGCCGACGGTGGTCGTGAATGGGCAGGGAACACGCCACGCCACGTGAAATGTTCCACTTCTGACTAAATATAGGGCCGCCACTTGCCAATAATGACGAGCGGGGTCCAGTTGACTTCAAAACATCAATCATATTTGTCAAATACCCTATGTATTTGACAATGTTTTGTTCATATAAAATTAAGAGAACATCACCAAACAATTGCAGACAGTGCGTTGAGATCGAAGTTTTAACGTATTTTTTTTCACTTTGGCCAGGATTGTAGAATTAATTACCACGGATCTCCTCTAATTTTTTAGAGGGATTTAGCTATAGTCTACTACGCTAAAGTTGTGTAGCGGATTGGCAGACTTCACACGCCATCGAGTAAATCTCTCAGGCATGCACCATTTTCCACACGATGTTTTCCTTAACCGTTTGAGCATATGATAGATACACGCACATAATTTCTGAAAATGCAGTGGTGCGTGCCTTGGGTTCGAACTCAAGACCTTTGACTTAGACAGTCCACTGGTCACGCCACTAGCCTACCGTAGCATCCCACTAGGCTACCATAGCTTCCCACTAGGCTACCATAGCTAAATGCGTGGTAATCGTTAGTCTACTGATTGGAAATCACCAAACAGAGGGTTTTACTAGGAACAAGAAATTCAGAGAATAGCAAAATCGTCGGACAGTTTATACCATCAAAGCTCTTTGAAGAATGTTGTACAGTTTATTTATAGATAAAACAATAGACGACGGCATACATTGTCATTGTCTTCTGGATTGTTACAAGTCACATTATTATTTGGATCTGGCTGTCGGCCTGCTTAATACATCATCGTGAACAAACCGCTAAATTATTTCCTTGAAATTTGGAAATAAGGTAAACGAGGCACGGTAATCCGAGGAATTCTAAAATTGGTACCATAGACATATTCCTATTCCGAGGTTTTACGAGAAACTGCATTTATGAGTGATTTACAAATACTTTTTGGGACAAGATCACTGTTGGTAATATACGAGTAACTTCGCGTAGATATGTCATAAACGATCTGGAGTAATAAGTATACGTTCTAAACTAATGAGTTTTCGTCAGCTGTTGATCTAAAAGTTCTGTTTGCACGTCAGTAGTTAGTGATTCTCCTTAATAGTAGTTTTCTTACGTGTGAAATTCTTTTTAAGGTTTATAATTTTATTGTAATCTAATCCAAGATATCGCCATCCAAGATGGAGAAAGATAACATATTATGTTTTAATTTTTCTTAATCTTTCTTGAACTTTTACGAAAAGAAACTAATATTTTATTGCAAAATCGATCTTATATAAGCTACGCAAAAGGTGTTTGCCTTGAAATAAGCCGAGAATGGAGTAAATAAGATACTATTTTGAGGTGTGATAACCCTGACGTTAATATCTGTAACATGATTATAGTTATTTACAGCAATTTATTTAATATAATAATCCTCCCATTAAATCATGTTACGGTATTGTGAGTTCTATAGCATTAATGTTGTTCTCATGGTATTGTTTCCTGGCCGAAGTTAAAGATGTAACCGCCCTAGACGTTGTTATTAAAGATCATAATCCTTTGACTATGACATTTTCGTTCCCACATTTTCGTGTAATGAAATGAATAGCTTGATGTCGATGACAATTTGATATTCATTGTTTATTATTAATAATAATGTTCTTTATTGACTCAAAGTAATACAAGTTCTTTACAAAAAGGAACTAGCGTTTCCAAGACTTTCTGCACTAGGCTGGGCCTGTCCTGCAGAAAACTTTAATTAGAAATTCCAAGATTGTACGATGTGTTATTGCGTTAATTGTATTAATTAACGCAATTACACATTTAGCTAACTTTTGACGACCCGTTTAGCTCAGCGATAGTTAACGCTGCCTGCTGTGCTATGGGTCCCGGGTTCGAATGCCGGTAGGGACAAATGAATGTGTGATGAGCATCAACATTTGTTTCCGAGTCATTGATGTATATATGTATGTATTTATTTACGGAAAAAAAAGTATATATCAACCAACTAGTATCCGTAACACAAGCCTCGTTGCTTGCCACTGAACTAGATGGCGCTGTGTAATAATGTCCGGAAATATATTAAATATTAATTAAAGGTTTAAATATAATTGGTTGTATTCAAGTTATCTAAGAACGGAATCAAAATTACAATTGTACGAGTATATTTAACTTTGCCATTTGCTTTAAATCTGTTGTAATAAAATTAAAATGGAAATTGTAGATTGAATGCAATCTTTCATTTTCCTTTCTTTATCGGCTATGATACTTTTAAAATGTCTATATCGTTTTATACTGCCTACTACTTACCACTGCTAGTTAAGACACAGACGATGCTGCGAGAGGCAGCTAGTTAAATTATAAAATAATGCTTTATTGAAAAAAATATTGACAATATTCCAACGAAGGCGACAAAGTATCTTAAAAGTTAACGACTCAGTGGCGCAGTGGCTGAGCGATCGGCTTGTGCGTCACGGGTTGTGGGTTCGATCCCCGCACTGAGCAAATATTTGTACGATCTACAGGTAGTTGTTCCGGGTCTGGACGTGTATGTGTACATTTGTGTTTGTAAACGCACCCACGATACAGGAGAAAATCCTATTTCTTTAAAAAAAAAACGTTGCGCCATCAACGTTTTTTTTTAAAGAAATATAAGTTAAGAAATATACAAAAAAGTTACCCGACACGACTCAATCACGACTTTACGATTTTCTCAGATAAATGGCACGATTGGGTTAGATTCTTGGTGTCATAAGCGTAGTGGTTGAACAATTGTCATCTGCGCCACAATTTGTTGGTTCGGTTATCGTACCAAACCGATATTTTTGTCTTGGGTTTGAGTATTTGCATCTTTAAATGCAACCATGAATATCAAAGAAACTAGCGTTTTTTTTGAGACATACTAATCCGTTTCCGCCGATGTATTTTGGATATCAAATGCCTATTATAACGGTCAATACATCAAATGAAAAAAAATTAATTTAATTTATTTGTAATAAAAAAATATAATGCCAACAATAATAGAAATAACTTTATTATTTTCATCTTCATTATTTGACAGGCTACACACAGGGAATGACATTTATTGTCTTATTTTATAATGCCCCAAATCAGCCCATCGGCCTTTCATGAAGATCGTCTCTAGTGAGATTTAAAAATACTCAGTTCAGCTCAGCTTTTACAGCCTGTCAGACCTGCCATGCAGCGTCAACAGATCATCATAAAATGACGTTTTATGCAAATCACGCGGCACGTCAAAGCTGTGTTGCCACTCGTAAAAATTAAGGTGTGCGGTGTTGCCAACAGCAATTTTAGTTATTGCCGTCCGGGCGGGCGGTCCGTGAATTATAGAAGGGCTTTTTTGATTTATATGTCTCGAAGATGGTATGTCTTTTAAGAGTGATGCGACATTTGCGATTTTTGAATATTTATAAAGATGGAAACTGGACGGCTTTGTGTCTTAAGTATTGTTTGTGTATCTTATCCAACCCTCTATTTAACTTGACGGCACCATTGGTGCAGAGATTCGGCGATCGCACAAATATTTGTATGACTTAGGTACTGGTAGTAGGGTGCATGTGAGTTTTTTGCCACTCTGACTACCGTATGTAGGACAGCATTTTAAGCTTAGTACATAAAACTTCCAATGCTTTTTAGGTGCGATATTTTATATTATATTTAGTATGAGTGTACTTATTTACGTATACTTAAACTTTCTAGGAAACTTACACTATGCTAGACCTGGAACCTTGAATCCAGGTCCTCGCGCTTACCACGAGACCTATGAAGCAGTTTTATTTTATGCCACAAGAGTGGCAAATAAACTTACAGCCCGGATGATAAGAAGTTACCGTAGCCTATAAACGTTTACAACACCAGAGGAGTCGCACGCGCGTTGCCGATCTTCGTAAAATAGAATTCCCATTTCTGTCAGAATAGTCACTCCTCCATAGAGCTCTGGTAATTGCATTCACTCGCAGAAACACACCTATTGTTCATTCATTGCGGTCTTCTGTAAGGCGGAGGTACTTCCCAGCTCAATTTGTGTGAGAAATTTTGCTATACCTAGTTAAAATACCTTGGAAAAATTAGCAGTTATTTGTATAAACTCATTGTTACAACTAACAAGTTATTTATAAACTATTATTTAAATAAGTTAAATGTAGGTAATGCAAGTGGTTTCAAAGATTCATATGCATACATAATAAATAAATAATAAATAAATATTCTGCGACATTTTACACATCACCATCTAGTCCCAAACTAAGCAGAGCTTGTACTATGGGTACTAGACAATGGATATAAATACTTATATACTTTTTTTTTGTAAATACATACTTATAATACATAGGAAACACCCAGACGAACACAAACATTTATATTCTTCACATAAATATTTGTGTCCCGTGGGAATCGAACCCACGACCTCGTGATCAGCAGTCCGGTACTCGAACCACTAGACCACAGAGGTCGTCAATACATACTAGAATTAGTATGATGATTAATTTATGATAATCACAGAGGCATTAGTATTTTAATTTACTTGCGCATGCGCCGCATTTGGTGCTGCGTGGGTACATACAATAGTTATTTGTTTTGTTTTGCAACCTTTTGTCTAGCGAAGCGATGTGTGAGATGCAAGATAAATATTATTATTTATAGATCTTGTCATACATACAAATGAAGAAAAATATTATAAATGTACGCATTGTGGTATTGGAAAATGATTAGGTGAATAAGCGTAGTAATTATTCATGTTTATACAACGTCTAGTATATCAGCCTATGGCCGTCCACTGCTGAACATAGACCTACCCCAAAGAGCGCCAACAATTCCGAACTTAGGCAGCTCGCACCCATCCGCTGCCAGCCACCACCTTCTAATCGTCAGTCCATCGTGTCGCAAAGCGTCCCACACTACATTTGCCCAAAGTCACCGTCTAGTAATTCTAAGAAACACGGTTCGTCGTCAATATGTTGGAATCTTTTATGTCACACTTGCTCACCGTGGGGGTTATGGGTCTCGTTATCACACTCTCCGTATCTTAAACCCCCTTAAAAGCATTAGGTTATTACAAACAGATACTTCATAAATAAATGTATCAAAAATGTCTGATGACAAAGACTTATGTAAATATGTATACAAGTCTCTGTGATAACCGTGTCATTACGCTTGTTTAATTAACTGTTGTTTAATTTATATGTAAAACTAGCTGATTACCGCGACTTCGTCCGCGTGCTATTTAACTAAAAAAATTAAAGTTTCATATTAACTTTGCACCCCCGTTTTACCCCCTTTTTTTAGGGGGTGAATTTTCAAAAATCCTTTCTTAGCGGATGCCTACGTCATAACATCTGCCTGCATGCCAAATTTCAGCCCGATCCGATCCGTCCAGTGGTCTGGGCTGTGCGTTGATAGATCACTATGTCAGTCAGCCGACTTTGAGTTATATATGTATATTTAGATGTTACTACTGTTGTTATTGCTTGCTATATACCTAAGTATGTTCTTATTTTTCTTATCAGCTTAATGCCTACATTGAAATTATATACTATTTGTTAAGTTAACAATTTATGTCACTTAAAATCATGTATGATTAAAAATAAAACTAATAAAGGTTTAATAAAAACAATTTAATTACAAAAATAACAAGGTTTTGTGTTGAGTTCTGCATTTTCTTTAGTTATGGAGAGGATTTCCCTGTAAAAACATTAATTAGACGATACGATTACCGTGGTGTAAGTTCGAATCTTGTTAAATGCAAATATACTTAACCTTTTCTATATAAAATATACTATGTAAGTATGTATTAACAAAAAAAAGTGTAATGTACCAACCACCTAGTAACCGTTACACAAGACTCGTTGTTAAAATTGTCACTAGATGGCTCGGTGTGATCGAATTTATTATATTTTTATATAATATTAATGAACGATAAAACACAATTAGATAAAAGAATATACTAGATAAAATAAATGAAGCATAAAATACTTGCCTCAGAGTTCATCGGGGTCACTAATTCACTATGAGCATAGTTGAGTTGATAAGGAGTGCATTACTAATTACTGCAGATAAAACAACACAGCTTGCAGCTTTTATCTTATTTTGTGTATCGATTTTGAACTTGTATATATGTCATTAACGACTTCATAATTAATCTAAAGTTCTATATTGTTCTACTAGAATAAATAAATACCTATATCTGCACATTATGACACAGCGCCATCTAGTTCAGAAAAAAGCAACGAGTTTTGTGTTACGAATACTAGATGAGGTATCAACCACTACGTAACTTACATATATCCATGACATACCTACATATACAAATCATTCATGCTCATCAAACAAACATTTACCCCTACCGAGAGACCAACCCTTACCACAGAAAGTTGTCTTTAATACCGTTGCGCTAATCAGGACGTCTCTTGCACTTAAACTCATTCTCAATTGACTGATTAAGTTTCTTTGAATGGTTTCCGTCATTAGGTAGTATTAAGTCTGGAGATATCATAACAGAGGCTTGAGGAGTCGTTGCTACCACAGGATCGGGTAACACTGAAGAGTTATATGTCAATCGGTTCGTTCGAGCCAAGAACATAACATCAGACATCAACTTCTGTGCGATATAGTTCTGGTCTTTGGTAATGCCCCTCATCTGCACTTTAAGATGGGCTACGAACGTGGAACAATCGTCGTCTTCCACCTCGGTTTGTGGCACTGCTATGGGTTGGGCGAAGATTGTCGGCCGTTCAGTGCTCTGGTCTGTAATCTTCACTCGCTTCAGTAACGGTGGGGTCTGTATCGAGTAATCATCATCGGATGATTCCTCAAACCTTTCCTGGAAATTTTACGAGACTATAATAAACATCTAACACGCTAAAGCGAAATCAGATGCCGAAAACATGAATTACGAGTGAGAAAAAATATGCTTGGACTTTCGTAGAAAACGGATAATTCGAATTCTAATCATGTTTACGTCATTTGATTTGTCAAATGAGCATCGGAAGCACCAAGATACGACAATGATTAGAACTGAATATTTCTGACGGTTTATCGTGTAGCCGAAGTATCTACTTATTTACTTTAACAATTCCGTCTGTCCACCCATGTACTGTGGATACTACAATAATAAATAAGTCACATACTGTCGACAAAATTTCAATAATACATGTGATTCTGTCGTTTCTTATAACTTACCACTGACAATGACGATTCCATTTCATTGTTACTCTTCATCCTCGAAATAATAATGTTCCTTTGATCTTCCACACTGTATCCAAGAAATTCTTCTAATTCTCTATAATACCACAGAGTTGGGGAGTATATTTTGTCATCGGACGCTCCGAAATGCATGCTCAAAGCGACCTTTTTTTCTTCCCTTCTGAACGCAGTCCGAAAACTGTCAATCTTTTTCTTCACCGAATCTAAAGTAGCATCTGAATCAATTTCATGAACCTTCGCCAATAAAACGTCGTAAGCTTCTCTTCTAACGTCCTTTTTGATATACGATGGGTCTTTAGTGTCCCACAGACATGGAAAACTTCTGTAAAGTCGTATAAATTCTAACCAAAACTCCCGCGACATCGCGTTATTTTTGTTTACCTACGGGCGCACAAATCGGGCGTGCGAGGCCGACTAGAAACGAATCGGTCGGTCGAGACTCAACACGGCCGACTCGGGGGACGACGGTGTGCGGTGGGGTGTAAGGGAGGTGTTGGAACCGTTGCCCGTCGCAGCCGAAGTGAGTTGGCGCACGATAGCATGTTGGACAAGGACAACATATCGGATGGTTGGTTCACACCGCCATAATACAGCAACATCGATTAGGTATAATCTCGTCCCGGCCCGTCTAAAATTGAAGGAATTGAAGGACATTTTAGTTTTAATGATGTCACATGCGTAATTAAATATTATTGATATTGACGAAGCAAAATATCGCAAATTTATTTTGTGTAATATTTTATAAGCTTTCGACGATGCGTGTCTCGGATTTATTTAATGTAGTCTTGTGTAAGTTGATTTTGTAACTTTGATTTCATAATTGATAAGAAATAAATTAATGAAATATAGATATATTTTAAATGCTCATCACACAAGCATTTCAAACGACGTCTCTATCGGGGTTCTAATCCAGGAACCATATCAAAGGAAACCTTAACAATTAATCATCATCCTGATAATTGGCAATAAAATAATTGTTACTTCTAATTTATGTAGTAAATTTTTACGAGACAATATGAGCAGGCGTTGTGTTAAAAGTTAAAACAGCCATCAGAAAATTATCTGTAATAGTGCAATCTCCTGCCATCGCCCCGACGCGATAACGATAAAGAATTGAGTACAAAGTAATGCACACGCACACAATAATACAGCCTGTATACACCACACGGCCTATTTATAAACTGACGCAAATGGTAATACATATAATACAAGGCTGATTTAAATGGGCATCTCACGGGATCTACGTTTGCCCAAGAGTGCTAGTGTGGGACGCCCTGCGACACGATGGACCGACGATTCGAAGAAGGTGGCTGGTAGCGGATAGATGCGAGATGCCCAAGGTCGGCATGGTTGGCGCTCTTTGGGGGATACTTACGTTCAGCAGTGGACGGCAATAGACTGATATGATAATGATGATGATCAGGAAGGTCAATCTCCGCCTCTAATTATTTTCAGGGCTAAAGGTAAGAACCGGAAAGAATCTATGGATTGACCAGAAGATTATCTTTGCCCATGAGTCTCGCCCATGTTAAATAGAAGGTATATAACCACAGAGTACTGACCGTACTCCTGGTCCTTGCTGCTGCTAGCTGATGTCTGTATAAATTAGGTTATAGCCCAATTTAAAATGTTTATTAGCCAGCTACTAAAACTGCGTGTGACAGTTCTATGACCCGTCAAGAAAAACCGGACTAATCTAGAAATTAACGCGCATTAATATTGTTTGTATATTCGTTTTTTAGAGTGTTATGTATTTGATTCTACAACCTGAATTGACCATAGATAAAAAATTATATAGCTTCACAGCAAGCTTTTCTCTGCAGAAAACACGAAATAAAATCGTGGCAGTATTAAAATTACGAACAAAAGTGCTGGGGTATTAGATTAAATTAAAATTCTAATTAAATTTTAGTAACAGTGCTAATATAAATATGACTATGGTCTCCAAAGTTAACTATTGTCACAGTCAAGTCTTAAGTTCATAATCTTCGAAAAATACGTAAGTTTTTAAACGTTTTTTTATAAGTGTATAAGATATGCCCCCTAAAGTAATGAGGCACAGAGGCATTCAATTAGCAGCCATTAGCAACATTGTACAACAAGATATTTTAAATGAACCGCAATTTATTCACAGCGCCATTTTTACATAGGCATTCTAGGCTTGTGGGAAAATATAATCGTTACAAAAAAAATGAAATTGTAATAACACTACATTTTTACGGAGTACATCGCGTTATATTTATATTATGACGACGTTTCATCTACATCTACATTTTCGTTAAAATCTGTAAAAAATAGTATTATTAATTCAATTTAACGATAATTTTATATTCCCCTTACGGATTATCCTTATCTATCAGTCCGTCATTTTCTTTCATCATAACATCATCCACAGATTTTCAGAGAAACCAATCATTTTTACTATCACACTTCCGTCCTAAAGCTATTAATTTTGCCTTTTGCAAAGTTCGTTTTTATTTATTATTAGTAATAATCGGTCCAGTGGTCTCAGTCTCGGCTGCTGAACCAGAACATTTTGTTTGATTTCCTGGTGGGAAATGTGTTCGTAAAACTGAAGCTAGATGTACACTATCACACTTAACTGAGGTAGTACGTTGACGCTGTCAGTAAACAGACGTTTATTAGAGGTGTGGAACGCATAATATAATACTATTCATGCGTGACATTGTCCGTCAACACTGCGTAATTACGTATTTGCTTCTATTAATCGATTCCCATAAAGCTGATTTTGATGTTATGACGCTTTCCTCAAATGGCCATTGCGTATGGACTTTAAAACGAGATCATGCTTCTTTGAGTTCCTTTCAGCATTTTATTAGAGATCGTCAGTTCGGAAATCTTTAGCTTTGACTTGTAAAATTGTCCTTAAAAACTTCTATTTACTGAAATAAAATATTATATCATCAGCTACACACATCTAGCACATATAGCTAGGTCCATAAGTGTGTGATGGCTTTCATTAATGCTTTGCCTCGATTTCGCCTTGATATGCCTCGCTGTTTTGATAGATAAGAGTAGTCGCTTTTAAGGACTATTTCATAATTAAATAAAACAATCTATAACCTGAATAAACATAATTATTTACTACCCACGTTCTTAAAACAAAAGATGAAATCTATCTCGTCATTCGATCTCATCAAGAATTAGTTTCTGTCTCATCCCTGATAAACGAAGCGATAGCAATTAAGACAAAGCCATAGCAATTACGAAACAAGCCTATGAACAGACGTAATCGAGCTGGTCAATGTGTTTTGTCATTGAACTTGAGTGAAAGTTTATGTTTTGACGGCGACCATATGTTATAGTCGAATCATAAATTTTTTTTTGGGACTACCAACTTATGAAAGTGATGTTTCCCGACTGCCAACACCATAAAAGAAAATGCATACGTCTACCATTAAGGAGTATGATTACACCACACCGTCTGTCATTGAACTTGAATTAAGAACGCATTGGATTTCAAATTAAAATGTCGTCATGTCATTTCAGATGACATTCCAAATGTGATCACGACCGGAGATAAATGTATTGAGTGTGTTTTGTAGTAGGTACACCTAACCCAGTGATCAATAATTTAATAATTATATTCTGTCACGAAGGGCAATAGTATAAATTAACTTTCTATATCAGTAAACTTGTTTTTTTTTACGTAGGTATTTACTTTAACAACGACAACAGCTTTTCTTTTAAATATTCTTGTTTATTTGTAAAAAAATTGTACTGACTTAAGTAGGTCGCACGTTATTATGTAACCCAGTTTTTGTTCAAAAATATGACACACGTACAAAACCAAAAATCCCGAGTCATAATGATTTCAAAAACGAATTTTCAAATATGGTGCGTTCGAAAATGGCGGGTTCGTTGCATAACAGAGAAAGTGAGAAGTACAAGTCGAAATTGATGCTTCTAATATGGGTTCATTGTGAAGTTTGAGAGGTGATTAGGCTTTTGTCGGGGCTAATGGCCGTGAGTGATCAGACTGATGTGATTAAATAAATGTGAAGCATCGATACACAACTTTCGTTGTTGCGTGTGACTTCGAATTAAACACTTCATGTTTATTGTTGTTACACGTCGTATTATTGAAGTATTCCAATTAAGTTTGGAAGAGTAATTGGTGAGTTTGAGTTACCTACACATTTAAGAAGAAGATAAGGATACCTCGATGGATGCATTATTAAATGCAAGGATATGTTTGGAGAAATTCATTCACAAAGCTGTGACAGCAAGTGGCGTGACTGTAAAGTCAAAGGATACGAATTCAATCCCACCGACTTTTTGAAGTTTTGAAGATATTTCGCCAGTAATTTCACTGGCTACGTTACATGAGGTCTTAAGGTTTCCAAGTAAAGCAGTGTTTTCTGTGAATTTCATTGTAGCAATCCGGTTAATTAAATGAGAACTAAACACATATAAGTAAACTATGAGTACAGACCACAGTCAGTACTACTCTGTTTAGTCTTCAAGAAATACAGACGTAATGGTACATTTTTTATGTAAACGTACAAATACATGGATTTTATCACGGTGTATTGATATTTCGCAGCCTTTACAGCATCTGCGGTCACGGACAGACATGTATTGGGTGTTGATATTAAAATTACTAACAGCTACCCTACAATTTTGTTGATAATATCAATATACCGCGATAAAATCCGTAAAGAGTTTATTACAATGTCTAGTATACACGTAAGTGTAAGAAATCCCAACTCCCATACCTACAGCTTATAATACACTATGTTTATATGCGTAATAAGAAAATTATCTAACAACCGTTTTCAAAAGAAACACCTAGTACTTCGCACATAAACACGAGTTCTCGACCGCTATCAGTCAAGCCGAGTCGGCGACAGACGGTGGGACTAGTGTAACCAAGTATAATATTTTCGCGGGATATATGATTTCAAGGATAAATACTCAGAATAAATAGTCATCATATAAGTTTGAAACTGCCTCGTTGGTCTAGTGGTCGTATAGTGCGACTGCCGAGCAAAAGGTCTTGGGTTCGATTTCCAGGTCGACCAAAATGTTATTGGTTTTTCTGTGAAATTCTTAGAAGCAGCTCGGAGTTTGGATTCATGCCCGGTTAATGGCAAAAGGCTCGTCCTGTATCCTAAACATATACAAGTGAAACGTGGGTGTACATTAGTACACCTCAACCAAACCTTTCGGGGACGACATGCGTGATAGTAATGATCCAATTTGAAAACAATAATCCCTGTTAATATAAACGGCCATTCCGAAATGTGACACGATGGGCCTGGCAACACTAGTTGGGACATCAGTGTTGCAAGTACAGGCCCGACCCGTTGGACGGGATGCCTCGCTCGCACGCGGACAGGTACCAGAACAATTTCCCCGCAACCTTGAGTCGCGAGAAGCCGAGGACGGACGCTTGTAAACAATATGATAGATACCTACCTCCTTTCTTGCTAATATAATGGATAAAAATCATGGTCACCTACCGATTAAGCTTATGAAACTCTTCTTTTGAGAATCACCGGAATTATAATATGTAAAAAGTTGACCACATCAGAGTTTACCGCTCGTATTTATAATTTAAACATGTCTTTTTAAGGTAATACTTATCAAAGGTACCAGATTTAAAGTTCAAATCAGATGCCATGTATTTGCTTCACATGCTCATTTTCGGCACATATTCGATAGACTAGACCTTACCGATGTTATTTCTAGCATAATAACACTTTAAAAATTCATAATTTTGATGTTTTATGTCCAAAAATCAATAACCACCTATTGATTATACACAATAAACATATATAATATTATATAATAGATATGTTTATTGTGTATAATCAATAGGTGGTCATTGATTGACTTATAACCAATAAATAAGTTTCTTCCTGTAAAGGAAGACATTAGTTACTATAGTTTTATTAATAAAATGCTTGTAGCAAAAATTTTACATTGACCTAAAATAGTTATATCGTGTCGGTGAACTATCGATTTGATACAATACGCGCGCCGTTGAACGTAGTTTAATTCATAATATCAGTATTAAATAAATCAAATTAGAAGTTGTTGAATAAGATCATCTTAAATATAGGGCTAAGTTAAAGGTTCAAACAGTTTCTAGAAAACAAGAGCGATATAACATTACTTCGTTCCTTAAAGCAAAAACAAGAGAAACTTAAGCCATAATATTGTATTGCAATCAAAGATTCAGATCAAGTACAGATATAAACTCTTCTTTTTAAAGTCCCTTCGAAAACAACAATCCGAGACGACTAAGTTATATAATTTTTGCATAAACGTGTTAAGCTTTATGTACAATTGCGGTGTAAAACAAATCACGTATGCATCGAACGTTTAGAAAAAGCTGACGTTGATAAACTGCCAAAGAATAGTAGAAAGCTCTCTCGCTGGAAGTATTATCACGGTACAACGCGGATGCGTGAACATTTCGCGGTAGTAACTGCAGTCATTGAAGTGGCAGAACGTGGGCGAACCTGCCCAGCCTGTCCTACAGGGCGACGGCACATAACAGCCACGCTGCAGAAGGATTAAGCTGTTATAATGTAAAGGAATTTTAAAATATATCATATTTATTTTATATATCATGGAGTTTTATGTGGACGTAGGCCTAATTAGCTGACTGTGTCCGTCGTGTCGTGTTTTTTCTCTGTTAGATAAAAGAGTTTTACGACGAAAGTTGTTAATCATACATAATATCACGGTCACTACAAAGGAAAAAATAATACAACACAAAACGTTGACAATAGTTTTGTACAACAAACTCGAAAAAATATAGTTATATAGTGAACAATTGTAAGTGAATAAAAAAAACTAAATATTTAATCATCATCATCATCATCATCCACAGCCTTTCTGATCCCACTGCTGGGTATAGGCCTCTTTCAATGCATGCCATTCGCTTCGGTCCTGTGCCAATCTCGTCCAGATTCGACCCGCAAACTGAGCGATGTCGTCGACTATTTAATATCATATATTAATAATGTCTTTTGAGTTCATTGCTAACGAAAGCACTAACATTATCGAGTTCAATAAACGAAATAAACTCTCTGCCAACTTCTGTACAGCCTCTAAACTTGAAACGATTCACTAGGAATATAATTTGTACCACATACTGCACACTATCAATAACATAAGGTTAATATAAGTATTTAATGTCGACATAAGTAATGCATTTCTGATAACGCACGTTGGAGAATTGTTTGACTGTCATTACAAATATGTACCCAGATTTCTTGTTCTTGTGATACCTTGTTTAAAATACACGTGCAGTATTTGTATTATTATGTGGTAATGAATTTCGCAATTATTCATATTTATTCAGGTTAGTGTTTACCCAAATACTTATTATTATTTCAATACACGTACATACATAATAATTACACATAATAATAATAATCTGACGACCCGTTTAGCTCAGCGGTAGTTAACGCTGCTTGCAGTGCTGTAATGTTTGTGCGATGAGCATCAACATTTGTTTCCGAGTCATGGATGTATCTCTATATAATATGTATGTAATTATGTATTTAGTATCCGTAACACAAGCCTCGTTGCTTACCACGGAACTAGATGGCGCTGTGTCATAATGTCCAGGAATATTTATTTATTATTTTAATACAAGTTTACACACATATTTAATACTAAGTATCATCTTAGTATTAAATATGTGTGTAAACTTGTATTCTCAAAGGCAGACGAGTATTGATGTGTAGCCAGATTTCACCGGCATATTTTTTAGATCCCATATTGTAAGAGTTTGACGAGCTAATTGTCATTAACCGGTCAAAAATACAAGCACCGAACTGCTACTGAGAAATTTATTAAACAAACCAATATTTTTTTCTCGAATTGAGAATTGCACCGCACGGATGGCAGTCACAACAGTGACCTCTAGTCTGATTAGACAGTCATTTAATATTTTATGACATAATTCAATACACAAAATGGGAAGAACTTATAAATTAAAGAAAGTTATACATATATTTCTTACATTGATAGATTCCCATGGTATCGTATCATAATGCCAGAAGTTTAAGAGACTATGATTCTCTAAGTTGGATTCGGCATTGCTTTTCAGATCTCACCAGGTAGAAAAAGTCGGCGACATCTATTTTAAAACAAAATATGTGTCTTTAAATATAGTGTATCGGAAACAAATTCCATATTCATACTTTGTTACAGCAAAATCCAATCAATCACAGTATTATTACCTAACATATGCGATTCGGTCGATCGCACAAAACTTGCTAAGCTAAACTGCTGCGTCTAGTCTCGTAACATACTACATTTACTAAGAGAAAGGCTAGTATGTAATAGTAAACAGGTGATTTGGACGAACTGTCAATATAGTTAAATAGCACTTGATTACTTGTAATAAATTGACGAACCGATAAGCGCACCCGGTATTAAAAGCTGCCTTTTGTGACAAGAGAACGAATCCCGGTGGAGATGAAGAATACTTGTGTGATGAACATGGACATTTGTGCCTGTGTCATAAGTTTCTACGTATTTAAAAAGTATGTAGTGTATCAACCCTCGTTGCTTAGCTCAGAGCAACATACATAAATAGCGCTGTGTCATAATTTTCGGATAAATTTTTATTTAAAATCTTGAAATCGTTAGCATACATATGGGCAGTAGCGTAGCGTGGGGGGGGGGCGAAGAGGGCCATGGCCCCGGGCGGCATAAGAAAGGGGGCGGCATCAAGTGCCACGTCGTTTTTATACTACTAGAATAGGAGGCGGCAAATTTCCAGACGGCCCCGGGCGGCAATTACCCACGCTACGCCACTGCGTATGTGGTTAGTTTTTTTATACAACAAGGGTAGCTAACCAGCTCACAGCCCGCCTGATGGTAAACAGTTTCCGCAGAGGTGATTGTACTTCTGTTTCTCACTTGTATTGCGGCATCTATGATACATTTTTCTCCGGTGCCTACAAGCAGTGCCCGTTATACCTACTTGTGTCAAAGCATTTCTACGCCGCAATTGTGTTGCTCTAAATCGGTACTGGTTCAGTTTAAATCGCCAACGGAATCAACACGGATAAATGTTCGCAACAAGTTTTCTTACGCACAGACATGGCGCCATTATTTATAGAGAAATAAGCAATGACGTGCCGTGTAAAGAGGTTGTTTTATGGGCTAGGATAGCAGCATTACCATAGAGCCACAGGCTAACCATAGACTAGCCATAGACTCCCCACTTACACACTCTTTTGACAGCACAATGGAAACGTCAATCGCCGCAGTACAACACTAGCCTTTTCCAATGTCATGTTTTTTTTCACACTGTATTGTCTATTGGCATTGGCACACAGCATTGAAACATCACTGAAATTAGTTCCAACCCACAGATCACACATGGATGATCACGTTTGTGAATTCTTGTATTCAATGAGCTGTACAGATTTGAATGTAATTACATATAAAACATGTCAGTTTCATTATAATTTAAAAAGTTAAGTAAGGTTTAATCACTTGGACGGATAAATGGTACCGAACCATCTCGATCACGTCAGCTTTCAAACGTAACAAACAGCATCAAAATCAGTCCATTCGTATAGGAGCTACGATGCCACGGACAGAGATAGACTCGACCGACTTATAAGTTTTTAGCATCTCTTTTTTAAGTCCACATTGCTGGTTCTAAATTCGTTTAAGTGTGGCACTTACTTTATCGCTCAAGTACATTACTGCACATATTTGCAAATTTTTGCGCTTTCCACCTCGTATCAAAAAAAAGTAAATCTCCCTTTACAAGCCCTTAAAACTCAGGGTATCATTAATAAGTTACATTTATAGCATATTTACACCTACACCGATGCGTAGGTTGTGTGAGAAAGCCTGTTTAATAAATAAGTGGAGTTAAGAGTAATCACAATCTTATTGCTGTCATCGTAAAACCAATTGGGTCACTCAGCAGATAGGCATTAGGTAATAAGAAGAGAGCTGTTGTCTGCTATAGTCCACTGTACAAGCTATAGTCTTAGTAATTAACAAAAGTAACTATGGAAGTTAAAACAACGGATTTACGGATTTTATCGCGATATTTTAGTTTTATTTCAATGTCTAATATTCGCATACGTTCAAGAAGGGTGTTTTAGTACAAGTAACAAAAATCTCATAAGCCACTTATAGCGGTAGTAAGCGCGACAATCGTACGTAAAAAGGTCGAGCAAAGTAGTATGTATTTAGTATTGAAATTCACTGTATTTTATGGACCTAGAAAAAAAACCGGCTAACAGTGGGTGTAAATTTCAACCTAAAGCTGAATTCAGTCGTGATAGTATGTTATGTGTTGAAGTGGGAGTGGGCTGGTCATCTAGCTAGAAAGCAAAACTCTTGGTGTAAAAGAGTGTTAGAATGGAGACCATGGGACCAGAAAAGACCTCGAGGAAGACCACAGATGAGATGAAAGGATGACATCAAAAAAGTGGCGGGCAGCAACTGGATCCTAATTGCCCAAGACAGAGGAAAGTGGAGAGGGTTAAAGGAGGCCTTCACCGAGTATCTGGTCGATTAAGGCTACAGAAGAGTAAGTTATGTAATACTTTCTTAGCGTTGCAGCTGATTTAGTTACAAAAAAACATCGGTCAAATTCTTCAAGCCAGTAGAACGGGCCCGAAAATTTCACCGACGACATTTAAGCGAAGGTAAAAGTTTATAAAAAGTTAGCAAACCCGTTCACGGATAAACAGCATTGATTAAACGAGTACGATGATTGAATTCCATTTATTACGCTTCGTAGTTGTTTAATATAGATTGAAGTACTTTCAATAATGTTCTTTGTGTTATTATCTAGTGGATAATTAAACTAGGATAAATCTAAAATATGAAATCAGTAAAAAGCTATAATAGCACATCAGCGCATATTATTTCGTGATACGGGATCTTAAGTTGGTTTTTGTCACTCATGCATTTTTTTTCTAGTTCATTTTAATCATCATCCTTCTTACAATGAATACCTATATAACGTCAGTGTTGCTTCCTTATAAATCATCATAAAAACATTATCTTTCTTGTCCTTTTTTGATAATGATCTAATCACCTTTAAAACCTGAGTTGAGTTGAAATTGAGTTTAAACTTGTTCTAGTAGTCATCTTCGTTAAAAATAAAACCTGTGACTAAGATTTGAGGCTACAACCAACAAATCAGTGCGTAAACTGTTTAGTTAGTTTTATTTAGAACAACATACAATCCATTCTTAGAAGTTGAACTCGTAAATGCAGTTTCCGAGGAAACTACAATCAATCCACAAACTTGAAACACCTACTGAAATTTTAATAGTAGTAAATTTTGCGTTAACATTGTTTTTATGACCTATAAATGACCCTTGTTATATAATTGTTATGGTAACTAGAGCCTGACTATAGATTCGGTTTTGGCCAATTTCGACCAAAAAATCTAGTTTCGATTTCGGCCTAAAACTACTGAAACTTCGTCGTGCCGAAATTCAGTGTGAATTGTTGCGAGAACTTTTCCGGTATTTATAATTCAAATTCAAATATTTTTATTTCAAGTAGACCAATATTACAGGTTCTTTCGAAATGTCAACACTAGTTGCACGGTTCCAAAAAGTAGGTCTTATGGAGAAGAACCGGCAAGAAACTCCATAGATACTCTTTTAAATATTCGGATAAGAGAAAGAGATCAGAAAATATGAGAATAGATTGTGTGAAAAGTGTATGACTTATGGCAAGTAAATAATAGAGACGTACAGACAATAAAAGAGACTAGAACAATTAATGGATTCATTATGCGAAAACATTATATGATAAGGAAGGATGATGAGATAACAGCTGATGAAGTCGATGGGAAAAAAGAACGTTTTAGGCAAACCCTGATTGAATTTAAATAATATTTGGAAAATAAGGCACACAAACCTTACAGATATTATCAGAATTCCAACAATCTATCGTAACAGAGACCTTTCGAAGTAGTGCCAACGCTAAATCAATGTTTAATCAATGACTCAGACAATGACGTCACGCATGAAACACGCGTACAGATAAACAATATCTTAGTTCATGAACACCTAGTACAATACAAATATCAATAAAGTCGGTAGGTACAAGAACAGGGTTGGCTTAGAAATTTTCTGTCTCTAAGTAAGTTTCCAGTGATCATCGTTGTCTTACACATTAGCACAAGCCTTATTTGTAATAGTCATTAAGCCTATATTATTATTGTTTTTTATCATTGTTTAACCGCATCTATCTCTTTCATCCAATATTACATTATCCGTATTTGTAAATAAGACTATCTCACTAAGGTATCTACCGCCATGTACTGTTTTTTTTTAATGCAACTTTTCTTTACACATTGATTAAATTTTTTTTTATTCATTGCTTCCAAACTTAAAATATACTGATCAAATTAGACTGCAGATCTTGGTTGCCCTTTAGCATAAGGCATTTGGCAGTGAAAACATAACTTTACATTCAGAAACTTTGTTGTAAAGATTCCCTTCTCCTACTCGTAAACTACCGAATCTTAGACGTAGTTTTAAGATGCAATAGGGGCCATCGAATTATCATCATCATCATCAGCTCAGCTAAATGACTTCCACTGCTGCACACAAGCCTCTGCCAAGGATTTCCATGACGACCGGTCCTGCGCCATCTAAAAATAGAGTTCAAATTGCTCTAATACTATTTCAACTTCAGTGATTGTTCTAACCAATAAGCTTCTGTCCTTGACATGAAACATGCTACGGTAATAGTTGATACGTATAAACTTATTCAATTTGATATTTATTTATGTCAATATACATGTTCACAGGTTACAAAGACGAGTCGTTTGGTGCAATGGCTGAGCGATCGTCTGGTACGTCACGGGTTTGATCTCCGTACGGCGCCGGCGCAAATATTTTACCGATCCAAGTACCTTTAGATCCTGCAAATATTTGCACGCACCAATGGCTTTTCGAAATTACGAGCGTATTTAACACATCAAACGCTCACACGGCGAAGGAAAACATCGTGAGAAAACCTCCATGCCTGAGAGACTTTCTCGAATCCGTTTGAAGTCTACCAACCCATAGTAGTTAGGCACGGTGGACTACAGCCTAATCCATCTTAAATAAAACAGAAGACCCATACCTCCCAGTAGGACAATAATTGGGTTGATAACGATGATGATGTTATTTACTACCTCAAACTTTAGGTAAATATACTCTACCGATTTCGACATCTGGTCGTAACTGTTACCGTAACCTTGACACTGTCAATATTATCTTGGATGGTTCCTCGCCACAGAGATGGTATGTCAACACGGTAGATTGTTTCATCCTTCAACTGTTATGCATATCTAGCCACGTGTCATTATATTGTAGATTCAACACGCGCGCGCGCATGACACACGATAGTTTGTATGTGTTTTCTTAATTCTATAAATCGTGGTTGTTATGCGTGACATTTAATTACATTGTCTTTGAAACAATAGAGAATAGTTAGTTAGTAATAATGACGTTTCTCATCGCAATTAGTCAATATCTAATATGATCTGAAATATCTTTTTCTACATACACATCTATTATAAAGAATTTGCTACATTAATATTGTTTACAGACAGAGTAGACTTGTATATATTTTTTGACTTTATGTGTTGTAGACTAATTCTAAGCGACACATTAACTAGTGTTTAACACAAAACACTATACCACGTAACGGTTGATTAGAAATAATTCCACTTATAAATATTTTTGTTTCAAATAATTTTCTTTTGGGTATACCGACAACAGTATAAAAGCGATAATAAGGAATATTAAAAAGTATTATTACATAAATCACAATCTATTCAAATGAAGAGATTGTAATGTGAAAAGGCCCGTGACCAGATTTGGGACATTTGGCAAAGTACTTAACTGTTCGAAAATAATACGATGATAATATAATAAATAATCTGCTAATCAATTCTTATGATGTTAGGAATATCGGGGGCTTTATATGCAAACATGAGTGTTGCCATTACTCTCTTACATTTTCACAACAGAACAACGTGCTTATCGCTTTCCTAAGCCACAGTTACAGGTCAATTGCCCTATACCATGTACGACAGTATTGTGACGACACTGGAAAGGCAACTGTACTGACAGCGACGAGCTGAGGAGAACTAAAGATTGAGTTCATTCATTTGCATTCGTTCGTGACGTTTACTAAAGAAGCCCTCGTCCATCACTGAATGAATGGACCACTGGCAAATTGAATTAACACAATCTTAAATATATTATTATCTCATTAGTATACTTCTGCATACATTTACGTGAACGAATCATAAATGAGGAGATCCGTAGAAGAACCCGGGTCACTGACATAGGCCGAAGAATCGACAAACTCAAGTAGCAGTGGGCAGGCCACATCGCTCGAAGAACGGAAGGTGGACTCACGTCGAGACTCACGCGTCGCCCGCATCCAGCGGGTTCCAGCGAGGTCGCGAGGTCGGTGACTGGTCGTCGTGGCGATCCTTGGGGGAGACCTATGCCAAGCAGTGAACGTCTAACAGTTGATGTGATGATACATTTTAAAAAATATGCAGTAGGATTTTTTTTTCTTGTGATACAGACCTTTACGACTTGCGAAAGTCAAATGAACATTAGCAAATTGAAAAACTACACACAGTTACAAGTTGAATTTCGCGCAAGGAAATGAGTGTAACCAGCAATTTCCTTTCACACAAACCGTAGCAAGATCATGCTCTAAAAATAAACAAACCAACGTAAACTGTAATAGAATATTCTATAATAACGATTGTACGCATCTTGCGAATATTAAGGAGGCTAAGATAACTCCGTTAGCGGCTGTTCAATCGCCATTTTCATTCATAACACGCGGCTTATGAAATAATCATTGTGTACAGTGGAGGCCAGTGGAATACGCGAGCTCTATGTAAGGCTGCTGGGATTATAGTATTAGAATCTGGACAGTTACAGGATCCAACAGATTACAGTATTACAGCTTCCAACGATTACAGATAAGCCATTGTTTGAATTGACTAAGTTTCGTGTAGTTATCATCAAGGACTACAGAAATAAACATTTAATTCTTCAAAAACTGGTGATCAGAATTCAATTAAATTTTGCAGTCAAACTTTTTTTTGTAAATTATTATTGGTGTTTTTTTTTATTTCGCAATTGTTTACCAAAATGTGCCAATAGCGCATATTCAGTTATTCCTTTGCCAAAAAAAATACGAGTTTATAATGACATTATAAAAATCACTCAAAAGCAAGTAAAATTATGTAAACCTGTAGGTAAAAGTACAATTTAATTATTACACTTCAGCTATGTCTAGACCGATTGTAATAATTTTAACACAGCTGGTCAACATCGCGTTACATTAATTAGAAATTAGTATCGATCAACTGTCAGTGAGCCACGCCCACGCTGCGATAAGTGGACTTGAAATGAATGAATTATACAAAACGCTGTCCAAATTAGATAATCATTAAGTACATTTTTCCGTGAACTGGATCAATACATAAATAATTACTATGTTATTACTCGTACTTGAACAATATATGTCATTTTAAGACTGACAATGTGGAAAATTTAATATTGATATAAATACTTCCATATTGTTTGTCTTAGTTTAGTTATTTTAAAGGCAGTGTTCATTAAAGTAAGTATAAGTGTTTATTTTTGTGACAATTAACTACGAAATATTTAATTCATTATTGTATACAACACTAAAATAATTAAACTACAATATCATAATTTCGTATGTATCAACAACAATCAAAATCAAATCAAAATCGCCACATAATAAAATAAATACATTTTCAATAAACAGTATATAATAAAAACAGGTATACAGTAAAGATACAATTTCATGTCTCACGGTGTACTGGGAAATAAGAATCGTGGAATAACAAGCGGTGGAAGGTAATAGGTATTGAATAATGTAAGTTTGCGTAGTGTGTGGTTGGGCAATCCGTAGCGCTCTCACGATAACTGGGCTCTTGGAGTAACCACGCTCCTGGCACAGGTTCTGACCCCAACTGTAGTCAACGAAATCATCTAAAATACTAAAGTACTCATAAACATCACCGCTAAACATACCTATTAGTTTGATTATGATCGGATCAAGCGGCAAAAGTAAATACAAGAAATTTGTTTCATCATTCCCAATATTAAAATCACGTTTTTTTTTTTTAACTCCTAATATTACAGGTATTTTTGAATTATCGAAACATTTTGTAAGATTGCAAAAAATAGGTCTTTTATTTGAATATTTCAATCTTAAAAAGGAAGGAGTGTCATTCCAAAATCGATTTTATTAGTCTAGTAAAAATTATGTCATTAACATAAATTAACACCTATGTTGTTTGATGTTGAGTTCACCCGGGACTCCCGGTCGCCTAGACGAACATTAAGATGATGGCCTGCAAAATACTTCCGCTTAGCTATAGTGTGCTAACATTTATTGTGTTTCAGTATGAAAAGCTTGTAGCAAATGAAATCACTGAGAAAATGTATGAGACTTAATTATAACAATTTACTGACGCCTCATTGCAAGGAAGTGTTAACAAGGGTGCCGTATGTCTATTTTTCAATGCTGATTGTACACATAATATAATATATTACACGGTAAAAAAATACAACCGGTAACAATTTATCACAAGACACCGAATACAATCGGTTTAATAGACTTCGCCCTCAAATTATACCCCAAGATCATCGCCACATACAAAATGAAGACATTATGCTCGATAATCATAATAAGATGACAACACAATCGAATTATTGTTGGAATACGTATGACCCTAGAGGGCGCGGCAGTCGGCATGTCATTGAACTTGAACTCGTGCAATTAGGGTGGCGCTCTCGACAAAATGACGAGGTTCCGCATGGCGCCTCTTTAGATCCGATCGATATCCTCGGCCGCGACATTGTACTTTTAGTCCTACTGCCGTGCGTTCATATTTAATATTTTTTTCAATAAGAGCTGTACGATGGTAAACGCTAAAGGTAAAAAAGGATTAGCAACTCGGAAATTGCCGGGGTTTTCTTCGAAGCGTACTAAATGAAGCGCACTAAATGTATTCCTCCAGACTAGAGATTGCAACCCGGTATGTTTTTCAACCCGGCCGGGTCCGGTAACATGTGGCTTGTCCGGGTTAATGTATTAGGATGAAACCTTTAAAGTATTTTAGAACAATTTGGTTTAAGTAAATGGAGGAAAAATACAATGATTCAAGGATACGGAATAATATTACTTTCAAAACAGCAAATCAACACTAGTCAGTCTCAAAATCACGAGTTTTTAATACAGAATTAGTTAGTTACTACGTGATACTATACAGAGTTAAGAGTAAGACCTGCTTGCTTAAAGTTAATTACTAATACTAATGTAACTATGTATTTGAAAACATAGTATTAGAATAAGAAACTAATAACGCAGCCTAATGTACTAAACTTGTCTTATCAACATCGATAAACTTTAGTAGCTTTAGCTTTAACTATATCCCACAAAAGAGGTCTGGACTTTAGCGAGACGAAGCTGTGGCTGCATTAATTTTGACTTATATCTAGTATTATAATTATGCAGATTACATCTTTTCGTATGATGTGATATATTTTTCCTAACGTCCATTATATTTTCAAAGATATACTGACAGGGCACTGTCATAATATTTATTTCTTTAAAGAAATAATTTTAATATTTGAATCATTCATACCGGGCCCGGTCACCGGGCCCGGTATGAAAGGCCGGGCCCGGTGGATGTCTAAAAGGGCACCGGGCCCGGCCGGGCCCGGTTTGCAATCTCTACTCCAGACGTACCATTTTGCGGTAACAAAATCCAATTAATTATAATTAATATTTATGTATTTTTTCGCCTTCTATTTTTATTCCATTCATCTCACTACATTAAACTTGTGATAAAAACAACAGAGTAAACAAGAGAGTTAAGTACCTGTTTTTTTCTTGTCTGAAGCTTTTGCGGACTCAAACACTTCATACCACCAAAGTTTCAACAAAATAAATGAAATTTATTATTTTTATTGTAAAAACATTCTTATTAATGTCACTGTTTCAGAGTTTCCGACCTTTACAATTTTATATTCTTAATCGTCCTTAAAAAAACAGTTACAGTTAGACAGTTGCAGTTAGAGTTATTTCCCAACACTTTCCATATACCTTCGACACCTAATTATGAATTAGATTTGATTACAATTTAAGTAGAACATCGACCGTTTCATTCACAACACATTTGAGCGATCATTAATTTTATTAACAGTTGGTTTGGGCGCGCGAATCGTGCATGTTTGTTTTACAACACAAATAGCTGCCTGTTCTGTCTTCGGGAGCCGGGGGCAAAGCCCGGGAATAAATAGATACGGGTTATTCTACCTTGTTTGGACACTAATACGGTGCAAAGATAAGCTTTAGTGAGTAAGATATTTTAGATGTTGATTTTCATTTTTGTATCCTGGAATTAAGGTTTTTTATAAACGGCATGACGAAAGCAAGGCTAGTCTCCGGAATAAAATATTTCGCACTGTGGAATAAATATAAAAACATCTTTAGCTGGTATTTCAATAGTATTAACAGATAATGTGGTTTGTATTTGTATTTTTTTTTTTTAGTTTAGATACACGAAACTCTATGGTGTTTTATTAGTAAAGTTATTATTGAAATAAATAAATTATTTGACATATCAAATTAGGTAATATGTCAAATTAATTTAGCAGTTTTAAGCGATTTTTCCAAAAAAGCAGATTGGCCTATTGCGGGGCAAATTTGTTTGAAATGAAACGAAATTTCAACAATCGTCTAACCTACGAAGAAGCACCAATCAGCAGATAAAACAAACCTGTGTTGTATATTATTCATATTATATCTACCTGACTTACTTGTTGGCAATTATATTAGAACAGAATGGTGCCACACTCTAAGTTTATTTTCATATTGAAATAATATGGAAGCCTTACAAAAACTGAAACAACTTAAAACTGTTTCTACTATTGTTCTGTTTATAGATCAAGAAATAAATACATCGCCACCGCATTCTGACGAAATCTGTCTAATTCCTTGGTACTTACTGTATTTGCGCCCTATGCAATATCGAAAACAAACAGCCAACACAAGCTAAAGAATTCATAAATCCATAAAAAATGTACAGTATTACTCATATTTCTCGAGCCAGCCATTAAAAATGAAATGGTTTTGAGCAAACATACGTAGCAATAAAACAAAAATCGATCCCTGTTTCCCACGAACGTGTGGAGCACAAGATTACCACATGTCAAACTAAAATAAACTTTGTTTGCGCGTCATAAGATTTCAAATAAGCATACAGACATACAGTAGCGTAAATTCGAAACAATGCACACTTACAACGAAACCTATTTTGAGAGTACCATGCATGCATACCCCTTGAAGTTCAATATTACAATTTGACTAAGTACCTTATTATACTGGTCAATGTAATAAGACCTATTCGAAACTTCACCAAGTTTTGCATAATCTGTGCGCGTTTTATTCTGTGGTTTCGTTTAAGGCGCGTAAAATAGAGGTGGACCTGTGCAAAAATATTCAACGTCAAACGCTGCGTTATTTTTGTTGGGGGCAAATTACGTTCGGTTTCCCCCGAGTAATACGCTATTCTGTGCGCCTATAACGTAGGGTGTTTAGCAATAAATCAATCCGACCGCACTAAACTAATGTATTTGGCGTACGTTTCATTTTGTCCGGCGTGTTTTCATTAGGTTTTGAGAGGGTGGGAACGGCCGTAATAATCTTTTGTTCAAGTGACATTTGAAAATAATAATTCAAAATTATTTTATTTAACAATGTTAATAAATAACCTTTATCACAATATTGGTAAGTGGTATGGTAAAAGATTACAACCCTAATGTGATTTTGCGTTGATGATTGACACTTCAAAATACAAACACCAAAATATTATTATAGAGTTTTGTCCTATTTTCTTAAACTAGGTAGGTACTAGTATTGTAGAAGACACTAAAAATGCTTACTAACTATCTACTTAAAGTAAAATTAATTCGCAGCAAGATTTTAATACCTAAAGTCGATTGAAGCGTAGCAGACCTACTTTTAATAAGGTAAGCAGAAGTAACAAGCATGCCACTCAGATTGATATATAAGGAAAGGAGAGAGATCCGAACGAATGAGGTCAAAAGTTAAAAAAAATACGTAACATACCATCCAGCCTGTCGCCCCGAAGTGTTAATTAGAGTTGTACTAATGTACACCGATATTTCGCCGGTATGTTTTAGACTTCATGTAATAAGGGCAGGGACGGATCCAGGGGTGATTTTAGGTTGACCAGAAGATACTCATTTTAATTAGAATTATGGAATGGGAGTCTGTTATGACTACCTGACTCACCTGACCATGTGACCCCCGAGGCCTGACTTGAAAACTGAATCTTGCCTTGAATAAGGGGCTAGCCAATTGCCATTAAACGGTCGCGAACCCAAAACTCCGAGCTCCTACTAAGAATTTCATATAAAAACCCAATAACACTAAGCTCAACCTGGAAATCGACCCCAAGACCTCTTGCCCAAAAGTCGCACTTACCACCAAACTACTAGACCAACGAGGCAGACAAACAACAAATATCGATTTAATTCAAAATTTTAATTTCTCCTATTTAATTATACTAATTCAAAATGCGGTAAGGGTGCGGGATATAAATCGCAGACGTCTCGCCTTAAATTAAATTCCCTGCGCAGGATTAATGGTATCTTGATTGATAATACAGTTAAAGTTCAATAAAAACTTTTTAAGAGACATATTCAGCATACTTTGTGACTATACTAACTACAGTACAACTGTATATCTTGATTAAGATATCCGAAGAACTTATACAAACCAAGCATGAAGTAACGGATAGAATATACGTAAGTCACAACAAGGATATGCAATATTTCCGAGACAGGGTCAAGGAAAGAGAAGTAGAAGAAAGACAAACTGATGTAGAACATACAAAAATTCCAACAGCAATGCTGCTGGTGGAATTCAACTTAAATATCTTACAGGAACTTCAATTATATATAGAATTAAGACTACTTATACTTATAACAACTAAATTAAATGAAAAATTAAAAATAAATAAATAAATATAAGTAACTACCTATATAAGTTAGAGGGCATCAAAAGACTCGACCATCGCTGTCAGGGAATAGAGCGCCCAGAAGACTAGTGGCATTGCCACGTTGGCAATACTAATTCGCTGGCTGACATTTAGCTTTTGGATCACATGAACAATCGATCAGGCGTATAAAAATCTCTTTGAATAGCAAAAATGGACTCGGACTCCATGACAAACAACAACAAACAATTAATTCAATGTGAATGAAAGTTTTCAAATAGTTGTTAACAATTACTTTTTATTATCAATTATATACCTTTGCTGATTTTCATTACAAATTCAAGATAACGCACGTCTGCATGGGCGCCACAAGATCTTAAGAACCTGCGAGTCGAACATAACGGGCCGTAAAATCGTAACATTATGCCCACAAATACTGGCGAGGGTGGCGCGGCTATCGACCCGACCTATCCCAATCTGCAGACACACCCGGCCAAGGGTGACAGACAAAGGAAACGGGAAACAAAAATAAATGAAGCCGACATCACGTGTGAGGAAGATATGGAAATTGTTTGCGAAAAAATGTTCTAGAAAGATCTGAGGGAAATAAATGTAGGTACCTCTGTGTACTGTTATAATTTCATCTTCCTAACATACGTGTATGTATATTTTGAGTCTCTAATTAGATTTTTGTATGTTCTCAGTGCCATAGTTCAGTACAAAATATGTACATAAGTGCTCATATGTCACTTTCACGATATAAGTTTTTTTTTTCTAATAATAATATGAATTCTAGACTTGGTTAAGCCAATGGTGTAAATTATATTGATTGATTGAAAAACACGACGTTTTACTTAAACATAAACAAAAACAAACCATATGTATTTACCTTCTATACGATTGTAAGTAGGTAGGTACATGTTATTATATAAACTGGGTAATGCGATGTGAGGTACGTTGAACTTTGAAATAAAATGCAAAGGACTTAAAATATTTGCTAAATGGCTATCACAATGCAGTTTTAATCAGAAACGTCTCGGCGTTAATAAACGCATGTTTTATTTGTCCCGACGTCCGTCGCGGCATAATTCAAATTTATCTGAGGCGGCAAGATAATAACTCAAATTTTAAAAAAAACAGTCTCGACGTCAAGTACGACGACATCTCTTTCACGGAATTCCTCAAATCGCCTTTGTGTGCGACATTGCATAAACTTGACAGAAAAAATTATGGTAAATGAAAGCCCAGACCTTAAAGTGTGAGTTTATAAACTGTCAAAAAAGATTTTGACAACCGCACGACCGCCATGTTTAAGCGGGAATATTATATTTCGAATTTAGATTCAGACGTTTGCAGCCAGTTACGAAATTTTAATATATTTTTTCTATAATTCATAATGGACAATTTATTTTTTCTCTTAATCAAGTACCCGTTAATTATGTCACAAATAAAGGTATCTTGTGGACAAAGAAATACCTTATTTAAAACGTTCCACTATTTTAGCATTAATAAGGAGGTTTTTTGTTAACGAACGTGACAGCCCTGTTTCTTATCTTTCCACACCCCAGATAATAAAATGCGCCCATATTTTACGGCAGTCCCGTTTTCCTTCCCCGTTTAGTTCCCGAGTTATCAACAAACCCGCATTTGTAAGACCTTTGCTATTGCCAGTCATTGCTGTTGAACATCAATACAGTTTACGAATACGATAAAGGTTGGGACCCGACAAAAAAATGTTTTACGGGTAAACTAGAATTTAGCAGCAACTGTTTTTATGTGTGTTTATTCTTCTGTTTCCCATTGATCGTATGAAGGTAATTTTGTAATCTACATAAAAGACAATATTGAATAAAAAATAAGTAAATTTCGCAAAAAAAAAAAAAGGTTTAATCAAGTTATTCTAAAAACCTTGGCCTTTCGCCAAGGTTAGCGAAATCTTTACTTTCGACTGCTTTCGACATTTTACAGTAACAATTTTAAATGGACCCCTGAACTAGCATCGGTTTAATAAGCGTAGACCGTTGAGATGCAATGTGGGTAGGTCGTTTTAAACTGGTGCTTTAATATATAAAACGTATGAGAATCGTCTCCCCGTCTAGACGTAAGTCTGCGTTCCCGCGCATGCGTACTGCAATAAACCATTTTGTTTACATTATAATGAAATTTGATGCATAGTAAATTGAGCAATAAATATTGATGTTCAAATAAGAATGTGTTTCGACGTTACAACTGATTACTGTCTATTTATATTAACAACATTCAGGAATCGAAATGATAATGATTTTCATTGATATTCATGGCGTGTTTTACACCTGTGGCTAAACGACTCATTCTGTTTAAACAAATGGGTAATAAATATTCTTGATTTTGTTCAAATTGTTCTCAGTGTTTGAAACCATTTATGGAACCCAAAAAAGTATATGTGATGTTAAAATTATCGGTTTGGAGATTAAAATCCAGCGGAATGCTTATTTTCGGCAATATTGTTATTTTGGGATTAGATACGGCACATAAAAAATTGATGAACCCAAATTAGGCTAATAACTACTTTAGTATAATATCAACATTCATTTCCTAAAAAGACTAAAAAGAAACCAGACCATAGTTTAAATACCTATGTATAGTTAATCATGAGGCAGTAATAGACTTGCACCATGAAGATTGGTTATATTTTTCTCAAATAAGACATCTGTTAGTCGTGCTCAGTGCACCAACAACACGTCCACTTACATAATTGTTAACCATGGTTGCTTTCGCGCGAAATTAATAAGCATAATAAATATTGCTAAGCGTGGTGTGATCGTAATTACTACGGAACGAGTGACGTCAGAGCGTGCGAACGAGATATTACGCCTGTCATCAATTACACAAAAATAAAAACAACAACCAACGGTGTGGGGCCCCGAGATGAAAAATCTATCTTCATGCCTCTACAGATGAACGCTTATTAATGGCGATAATCATTTTATTACCAACCAGTTTTCGGCCGCACCTCAGCCTTCGTAGTATGTTAATAAAAAGCCTATGTGTTGATCCAAATCTGAATGCCAAACTCCATTTAAATCTGCACAGACGTTTTTTGCGTGTACAAACATACAAACAGAGCATATTAAAATGTCGATTTGGCTTCCATTGCTCTATTAAAGACTTATATTTGTTTTTGGTCAATACCTATAATGTAACAACAAATTTAATATAATTATGATTAGAATCGATAGGTACTCTTATTAAATTCCTGATCCCCTATTAGTGAAAAGGTCGAAAGATATTTTTTTTTCATTTGTTTTAGTATTAGGATTCTTCGAGGTAGTATTTGATTACTCGTAACTCGTCACTCAGTTAATTAGGTTAGGGTTTTTGTCCACAGAATAGCTGTTAAAACTGTTCGGTTCGGACCTTTTCTCCCAAAAATTAACTTCGACTCACGCGACGTCGTTGCTAGATGGGCTAAAACACATAAAAGTGTCTCACACTAACTTTTTGCTAATCTGAGCGCTTCCATTGGTAAATGCTATCATGATGTCAGCGTGTAAACTGTTTGTAATGAGATGGATGGATGTGTGTCGTGAATGTTTAAGATCGTGCGAGAAGATGAATGTGCGATGAGCAAATTGTATTTATCGCTTCATTCTATAGTTACCATTGTTTTTTTGTTTATTTAACATTGCAGTCGGTTTACTGTATGTGTGTATATTTGTAAGTAAATAAATAAATATTTCTTTATTTATCACGTCGTCGATGATATGAGATCCTTCGCAACTTTAAGTGGAAATGACGAAGTATCGTCGTATATGTGTACTATACTCTGATATATACATATATATCCTAATAGATATCTCAGAATCCAGATAATAGAACGTATGAAACATTGACATTCATTATAGCAATCACATTGATTTTAAATCATGATAACTCCATAAACTACAATCACACAACACTAATACAAACACAATGTATAAAATCACCAACGACATAACCCTTTCAGTCCGCTTATTTAGTATCCACACTACTCTCATGGTACAATGCACCACAGATCACACCGAGAAGGTGAATTCAACCTTAACATATGATGATAACGTTTTAAATTGTGTAACGGGCACGGTACAGTCGAATCGTTGTCCAGCTCGGCGGATGAATGTGATTCTGATTAGGTGCTCAATCGGTTGGACATTTAAAAAAAGTTTAGGTAACCCGCAACTGTAGCAAAAGTTTCATTGGAAATTAAGCTTGCCTAGGTAAGCTCGTATTGTGATTAAGATTAGAATAGACGCGTCGCTCAGGCGTATCACAGGTTTTACAAGTGAAACGTGTACCATGTGTAAAACATTTGACTCACACTTTATAATAATATTTATAGATTACTATAATTGATTTCCACAACTTTCTTTACAGATGAAACTAGAAAGGACCAAAAAAGCTGCCTTGAGGAATTCTTGATAACTCGAACTCAAATGGGCCGTCGTCGGTTAGGCAGACGTGTACTAATGTACACTCTTTCGCTAGTATGTTTTTAGGTCCCATGTAATAGGGGGCAAGCCATTTGCCACCAACCGGGCACAAATGAAAACTACGAGCTGCAATTAAACGAATTTTATGGAAAATCCTAATAGCACTTTACTCGGCCTGTGAATCTAACCTAAGACCTCTTGCTCAGCACTCGTACTAACGACCACGAGCCCAACGAGCCAGTTTGATAAATAAACTTAGATTATTTACTTCACCCACTTAATCGTCCTGTATCGTCATCAGTTTTAATTAGCAAAATGATTGCTAGATCTATATGTACATAGGATGTACATATAGATCTAGCAATCATTTTGCTAGCAGATAACATTCACACTCCTGTTACAAACACGGTCGTGATTGGTTACTAGACTCGCTGCGGGGGTGAAACATGAGGAGCGGGAAGGCAATCCAGCCCTCTTCGCAGTTTGCACAAAGTTGCGCCGGCGCAGGCGATCGTAATTATTACGAAACATTTATTTACACCGGTTCGGAATTACTGCAATTTATTTAAACGCATGTTGCAGTCATTGAAAGTGAGTAAATAGCACCAGAAGCAATATAAATGAAAATCTATTTTTTATTTTAGCACTGTAAAGTTTAAGTTAAGCTTGGTATAATGGGCGAATAGATTCTACACTAACTTAAGTATCCTACTTTTAAAAGCTTGCAACATAATGAGACTCAGTTTAACATGTTATATGGACCTAATTAAATATTTTTCTTCTGAAATTATTCGTTTTAAGTAAGGTTAATTTCTATCTCTTTTCTTTCTCTATTCTATTGCGCATACTACCCCAACTGCAGCTTTTTATCGAATCGCCATCATCAAGGAAGTTCCTTACACCATTCAATTTGTCACAAATATCGAGACACAGTCTAATACTATGGAGTAAGACAATAGTACTCTATTTTGCAATAAATACCTATGATTACCAAATACCTTCGCAGGTCGAATGGCAAAACGTTGTGACCTATCATTATGCTAATGCGCAGTCTGTGGCAGTCATATTGGTACATTACATTGGATTTTGTTTCATACTGGAATAATTTATGAGTACTGGCATAATTTGATTCAGGTTATTCCCAATTTGCAAAAGTTCTAGTTGGATTGTAGAGTGGCCCCGTTTATTTTTTTACGTAGTTTAATTTGTTCAAATTACAATTTCTCAACATTCTTGTACAGCTAACAAAAAACAATCATGATTGTATTTTCAAAGTATTACAGTTAAAAAATCGAGATAAATTTAGTTCAGTTATTACTGGTTCGTAGGTCTAGCGGTCGTAGGGGTGACTGTTGAGCTCTTGGTTTCGATTCTCAGTACGAGCAATGTGTTATCGGGTTTTTTATGTATTAATCGCAGCTCGGAGTATGGATTCGTGTCCGGTTGATAGCAATAGGGTCGCCCCATATTACATGGTAGTTAAAACATACGTACTGGCTATATGTGGATGTACACTATGTATTAGTACACCTCTGCCTAAATCTTCGGGGACGACGGGCGTGATGTTATGTATGTATAAAATTTGTAGCAGAATTACCACACGATCATCAACAGACGTTGCGCAGACAGCAAGAACCAGCTGCATTGTATATCTATCATTACACTAAACTGCTATTCCCATAATATTTCAATCATTCTATTAAACTTGTGTAAAGAAATTTGTCCAGACATTAACATGCTAGACCTCGTAAATATATTAGATCTAGTCAAATTAGTGGAGCCATCAGTAAAACTAAACGCACCATATTAACTATGTCACGTCATATTGGTGTATCCGCGTCATCAGTCACAGTTGTTCATGAGCCTGTGAGCGCACCTCCGCTAACGATTAACTTGATACCGAGTTGCCAGTTGCGACACATGGCGTACAACACTCGATTTACTCCGGCCAATGGTGGGGCCAATGTTGGTTTGAAGTTGGAACTTTATTTTGTTGGAAATAGGTGGAGCACAGTTGTGTTGCAAATAACTTGTATGTGTGAAGTGTTGAATAAAGTTTCGGAACCAAAATCGGTATTTAATTTTACGATCAGCAGTAGAAACAGTTTTCTGCTAATGCAATATGTACACTATTTGGTGTCATAGCCTCTACCAAGGTATGTAGTTATTTTATGTTGTCTATAAACCACATGGTCATGTTTTACAAAATTTAATGCGAAGTCTTCCCCTTTTTTCAGTGACTTTATATTGTATCAAATTAAAATACATATCTTTTAGCAATTAAAATAATATACCAATCACGATAAAAATAGTTGTGAGATACAGAAAGCCAATATTGGTTCCAAAGTTTAGAACCAACCAACGTCTTAACGCCACTATGGTATTGCAATCTGAAACGCAGTCTGGCGCAGGAAACCGCTGGCGCCATTGATCTTGGCCAACGATATGAAAGATGCGTTCGGTCTTTATATTTATTAGCCTACTTTATCTTATGAGCGAGCCTTCAGGTGTTTGGTTAATTTCAATGTATTTCAGCGCACATTGCTACCATTTGAGGATGTAAATGGTGTAGTATGACTGAGCGATCGGCTAATCGACAACGGGTAATCTCGAAAAAATTTTTGTCTAACTTGCAGGCAGACAGTTTCGGGTCTGCGCGTTTTTGTATTTGAATTTGTTTATGAATCCCACGTGAGACCCACTAAAACCTCAAGTTAAAATCCAAATAAGTACAGGGCAACGTTTTTTGCTAATAGGTATGCCATATACCATATTAGTAGCTTAAAAAAGATGTTAATACCAGTGTATTCCTGCTCCATCCAACGTTACTTACTTACACTAGAACTTGGTCCGCACTCATTTAGTTTGCGACAACAGCTGGGCGAATAAAAAGTCACGTAACAACTTTTTCCGAGAATCCGACGCACTAAATACTTATTAAATAAGTTATTAATACCAAGCTTCGCGTTACCGGTTCCGGCGGTTACTCATTCAATGTTTATAAACAATACAAAGTTAGACTTTCCATTCGCAATGTTCGATCGCATGCTTTGTGTTACCTCCGCAGTTCCGGACACTTGATTAAACAATTTGTATAGGTTTGATAGAGAGCACCGATTCAAAATACAGACGCTCTTCACGGCGTCTAGACTTCAAAGACTTGCCCCTTCATCTGTACAGTTTATAATCATACACCAAGTGCACTCCACGCCTCAAGTCAATTTCCGCTTAGTTATTCTAAGTTTGGAAATTTTGATTGGTGGAAATTTGAAAGAGGGAGATATAGTTGTTTAATTTTAATTTATTTTGTATATAATATGCGTATTAGTTGTGAATGTAGTCTGCTACTAAATGAGTCTCTCTCATAGTCTCAAATGAAAGGAGTTGAGACCTGTCAGACCTGGTAAAATGGGTTGTAACTCATCATCATATTATTTTTTAATGTTTCTTCAAGGGGGAGTAAAAATATGGGAAGTTATAAGTGTGCTTTGAAATAGAACTATATCGAAAGCTTTTATAATTTATATTATTATAGTGTTGTGGCAATACCCAGCTACCAAAAGCTAGCACAATAGGTTGCACAAGTAAGTGACTAATGACCACAGACAATACATTTGGTGCCTGGCATAATATTTGCGAGAATATTGATTCATCACCACACTTTGCGTGACACGCCTCAAAGTCTAGATTCTACAGGAGTGTTCTAGGTATCCAAACCTATAATAATAATAAATGATAAATCAGTAACAGATAAATGTCCTTGCGCAAATTTTATGCACCGTAACATATTCTCTACTATACTGATTTTAGCTATATACCAATTTATATAACTGTATGTATGTTGTCTTTTTGTAACCTTCACTTACATATCTGAAACTATATAAATCCTGTAAGCTGTATATAGTAGTAATTAAAGATTTTTTAAGAGCCTGTAGCGTCCCTCTGCAGCGCAAAGGCCTCCTCACTCTTCTTCACACCTCTCCGTCTTCAGCTCTGAGGGAACCAACTCCGACTGGGCCCGCCGCGTCTTCATATTCTTCTGGATTTCCAGCCGTGTAATAAATAATTTATGGCTAACGACATATCATATTATCTCGTTACTATAGAGAAGTAAATGACATTACTTAATTTCATCAAATCAAAATGTATATCTACTACACTAATATTATAAAAAGAAAATGTGGACAGTAATCGCCGAAACCAATTTTTTTTTAAAGTTTATAGCAAGTTTAGATAGATGTGATAAGTTTTATTCAACAGCGGACTGTCTCCAATCATTTGATCCTACTTTGCAGCAAAGTGCAGTGTGCTTGGCCAATTAAGATGAATAGTGAACACGATGATTTTATTCTCTTCATTTTTTTTTTCTCACTATTTTAGTACTTGACTATGTTTTTACAGACCTCTTCAGAGTAAGGACTTTTGTCAATACAGTAGGTAATTTAATTTATTAAAAACAACGTGTTGCCTTCGTCGCTGCTTGTTTATGTATAAATGACACGTGTTAAAAGTATTACGCCATATAAACAGTGAGCTATTGACTTCATATCATTTTCTACAGTTCACTAAAGTTCATTTGAGGATGTTCCTTATTCCTCAGGAGAACATCTACACAATTTAATACTACTTTTAGGGTTGTTGAAACACTAAAGTCGGAAAAAATAAAGACACTATTCATGTATCTAAACAGCCAAGAATATAAGTTCCTTTTTCTGTAGTATTTGTACACTTTAAGGGTCTTTTCGTCCAAACCGTCGCGAAATCTTAATACCGTATGTTATTTATCTGTTAATTTTAATTAAATGTTTGTTTAGAAATTCATCAATTGTTATTTTACATGTCGTGTTATGTTTATTTGTGTGCTTATGTAATTGTTTAGATTGTGAAACAATGTTTGCAAAATTCCACAGCGAAGTAAAGAAGTAGAAACGTTTAAATTGCTGACAAGATTTGATGCAAAAATTATTTACATACGCATACAAATTTACATAAGCCCTAAGTAAATACACTTATGTACATTTAACACAGTCGTGCAATCAAAACGACAGTAAAAACCAAATTAAATTTTCGGCTCATTTGAAGGTTTTATACCTTCATCGTGTTAAAAGCGCCAACCGTCGAATATCAAATTAATCGAACATCCGGTGTAACGGCTGCGTTCTGAGGAAGCGCACTCCATTAATTCAGTGATCGTACAATGGCAACACTGATTCCCTCCGTCTTGTAAGAATAAAATGACACAATGAGGTTGATTAAGACGTTTTATGTTCAAAGGTGTCTTTTGTGTCTTTGTAGTAAACAGGTAGTGTTGTTCAAGTGCCGTTCCGACGCTTTTTATCTCTAACGTATACATTCTTGTGTAAAGATAACCACAATTATCCACCTACTTTATGAGCTGTTACTTGTTAAGACATACAATAACTAAATTACCTAAAGAACAATTGAACAATGTACTTAAGTTAACTTAGTAAATCCCCTTGGTCCCGAGTGCAATTTAAGTTGTGTTCTTGCAGTTCTGGTATCAATTCCCAGGTCGAGTAAATGCGTTTTGTGTTCTTCTATGAAATTATAAGTTTGTGCCTGGTTAATGGAGCTGAAAAACATATTGGCTGGCTGTGAGTGTATAGTCCTCATCTTCTGCGTCGCTTCTGCGTAGCCTATGAGAATATAGGCGTTATGATATGTTACGTTATGCAGGGACCGTAGCGCGTGGCATTTTGTAGTTTCTGCCTACCCCCATGGGAAAGAGGCGTGAGTGTATGTATGTATGTAAGTTATTTTGTAAACATTATTGAAGTTTTTTTCTTAAAGTTACATTGAACCTAGCTATCTTATACCCACAATCTTTGTGAGTCATCGATACACAGTTGCCTTCTCAATAGTACTATCTAATATCTACTCGTTAACGTGTGCCATTTACGGCCAATGTGTGTAATTTTAGAGAAACAACTGTTATGAATAGAGAATTTCATTCATGATATCATGATGTACCTACGTAGGTATCTCTGTATATTGTATAGCTAAGTGCTATACCAAGATAAAGAGATATGCACCGAACTGTAGAAAATAGGTATTTGAAAAATGTACTACTACTATTCGCCAATATACATATTATTATTACCTGTATCATAAATAATACGGTGCGATTCTATTCTCATTAAATTAGGGTATAGATTCAAATCCCTGTCTCCTTCTGAGTTTTGCCATACAGAAAAAAATAAAGACATTTGACAGAACATGGGAATCGAAACAATACGATAGGAGCATCTACGTCCACTTTATTTATACAATAACGACGGCATAGAGGTTTTATCCTAGTGAAAGAGTGAGCTAATAACCTAGACTAGACCTAATAAATAATCTCATAATAAGTAATTGGTAATATTTTTTTATTAACTAATTATAATAGGTAAATCAAAAGCAATTTTACCAGCTGTTAGCGCAGTGCAACGAGTATCTAAGTTTTATAGTCTTTAGCGCAGTGGGATCTACATCTGGGCTGCGGATCGCGTTTTTTAGGATACCCTAATGGCGTTTATATTTGCATGGTCTACACATAATAGTTACATAGTTATTTTGGTTCCAGACCCATGTGTGACTGTGCATCTGACACTTATGTTTGTGAAAAGTACCACAGTAATAGAATTTTAAGGCTTCTGTAATAAACATAAGTTTCAATACACGAATCGATAAATGTGTATGTCTAAATTAATGTGAATCAGGCCTTATCTGATCTGGTATTACTTGTTTATATACACGACACGCACTATTGTTTCCTTTCTAAAACCTATAATTTTCACGGGAAACACACAAGGTAAGAAAAAAAATGAATTCAGTGCCTACTTGACTAGGCACTTCGTATTATTTGAGATTTTGAGGATTTAGGTATTAAAAAAATATTGATTGCTTGTTTCTTTAACATACCTTCGAACACAAATACACAATAAACATCTATAGACCATACAAATGGTTTATTTGTGTCCTGCTGTGATCGAACTCGCGCTCTGTGGTTGTCGTTCCGCAAAAGCTCATCGCTTAGCCACTGCGCCAATCTTACTGTCGATATTAGTACTAAGTCGGCACTTCAGAAAGTTTGATACGACCGTATTTTTTTACTAAATATTATTTTAAAACGAGCTAGAGTTGACCAACTAGTCAGTAGAATATATATTCTACTGACTAGTTGGTCAACTCTATCTCAAAAATCTCACTACCGAAAATAGTTCTCTACCTCCGTGAGTAGATACTTCTGTTGTAAGTCTAAGTACAGAATGATTGATCACGTAATGTTCGTAGTTGGTACCGCATAGCTTGATGCAAGGAGGCGCAGGCAACGAACGCAATCCCCACACGCCATAAGTGGAAATGTTGAGCAAAACCTGTCCCCGCCTCGGGAAATTCACGACCGCGATGCAGTTTCAAACATTGCGAAAACTTTTTTCGTTGTTTTTTTTTTCAACACATCTTACGTTCGCCTAATTTAGAGCACTGACTGTTTCTTTGTTCAGCTTATCCACTACATTTACATACGCAGAACGGTATTTTAATTCTCGACTAAATTGATTCGTTCTAAGTTTACTTACCGAAAAAATCCTCCCAAGTCATAGAGTGATCAGAATCACCATTCGCACCGTCCATCTTCAAACACTGTTTTCAATCTATATACGACGCTAACTGAACATTTTTTTCATACGTGCAAGTAATAAAAACACAAAATCGTTTTATTTATATGTCACCAAACACAACTGGCTACATTTTTTGTTTGTTGATAAACAAAAAGACATCGCGTTCGATACTCTCGCGGTGTTGGGGCAACGAAACGCACGGCACTCACGCTCGGCGACCGACTCGTGAATGAAGCAAAACGAATGCACGCGGAACGGAACGCATCAACGACGCCTCGCCAACCGGCTAACCAAAGTTTGTTTCGTTTCGACTGTCGTCGCGTCGAATGACTTCCAAGTTCCACAAGACACAGTGTTCCCGATGCGAGCTACACACCATTAAATTTTTCTAATTATCACCTGTGTGGAAAATTCCTGCACTGAGAAGCCATGTAGGTGTTGCAGTGTAGGATAGTCTCTTATCATTACCAGTGATCTAGATAGATAAATAAAGTAACTCGTACTAAATACTTAAGTATAGTAGTAAGATACTTGCCAGAGGTAGGTAGAGATGGTACGTAGGTTAGGTACCGACTCATGTTAGTGTATTCCCGTTCGTCCCCTAGACTTCGTCCCCCGAGGGGGACGAACGGGAATTTACAAAAATAATATTTAATTTGTTCCCGATCGTCCCAATCCTAATTCAAGAGAGGACGAATGGGAATATGTTCTTCGATTAGTGCCATTCGTCCCACTAAAAAGATTTGTGCAGAAGCCTACAGCTTATCAAATAAATGACTGTACTACGTATTTAATACTTTAACTGTAAATCCCCGTTTTTCAATCAAAATATTCGAAATTACAACCAAAAATACTGAATTGCACACTAAATTTGAACCGAATCGGTCCAATTCATAATTATTGGTTTAGGTTAGGTTAGAACTGTGACCACAACGCACGAGCCGAGCGAGCGAAGCGAGCGTGCCGCGGTAGCGGCCGGCGAAGTGCCAGAACCGAATCAGTCCTATTCATAATTATTTGTTTAGGTTAGAACTGTGAAAAAGAATTAATAAATTATTCCCATTCGTCCCCCCAAAAAATTTTGAGGGACCATCGGGAAAATAAATAACGAATTCCCGTTCGTCCCCCTCGGGGGACGAAGTCTAGGGGACGAACGGGAATACACGCTCATGTTGAGGGTCCAAATATCTCATAAATAGGTTACCTATAACCTACTATAACTATTTGTATTAATACAATAAAATTTAGTTCAATACAATAAATCTATTAGGTATGTTTCTATGTACATATTGTACATGTAGGTACGCTACATATGGCTGTTATGGACACAACAAAATACAACTTGTATTTTGTTAATAATTATATGTATTAAAAACCCACATCAGCCATATGTAAATAAATAAATAACACAATAAACTTGTATAGAACTACATTACTTATAACAATAATAATAATATTCCTGGACATTATGACACACAGTGCCATCTAGTTCCGTGCTAAGCAACGAGGATTGTGCGTATTGTAAATACATGCGTTAGTAAAAACATACACATTATAGAATTATACATAGATACATCCATGACTCTGACACAAATGTTCATGCTCATCACACAAACATTTATCCCTACCGGGATTCGAACCCGGGACCCATAGCACAGAAGGCAGTGTAAACTACCGCTGGACTAATTGAACCGTCAAAATAAATTTATAAATTGACAAATTGGTCGTAATACAAATACATAGTTATACTTAATAGTATTCATAATTTTCAGTTCCGGACCCTAAATCAAATCGTAGAAACATTCATAATAAGAACCACTATAGCTATGTAAATATTTTACCAACATTTTTAACTTAAAAAAAATATTTCGACGTAATTAAAATACAATTACTTTTAAATTTCGCGCGCAATGTGGATTTACCATAGACACGCACAACAAAACATTGATCCTCTCATAGAGCTGTACAAGTTAGGTAAACTTAGAGTAACATAGTACATATTATAATCAAAAAGTCGAATCCATTAATGTATCGACTTTCTTACCCGTAAAATATACAGTCTCACAGAGAATGTAGGTAACAGTTCCTAGAGATGAGTTATACTAGGTAAATTTGATACTAGGTGCATCTAGTCCGATTCCGTACAAATACTCGATCTAAATACCTATTCCACCTAGTCCATGAAGTACGCGTACTTTATAGTATGTTTCGGTTAAAGTCTGCTAGTGATACCTGAATACTCGATCTAAATACCTATTCCACCTAGTCCATGAAGTACGCGTACTTTATAGTCTGCTAGTCAAGTCTGCTAGTGATACCTGAAAGTACGGTTACGGTACTTTACACAGGCTTAGGACTGTCAACGTAAAATATCTATCTATATTGTAGATTATTGGCGTATTTAAAAGATTTCAATTCATTTTTTATATTAATCAGTTTTAGCCTATTTTTAATTTTTGTTTACTTTTTTTAACTTTTTAGTTATTTTTTAAGTTTATTTATTATAAATATAATATAAGCTCGCAATCTAACAGGATTCGCGCGGGCTTCGGGTGCCATGTCACGACGCACCCCGTGTGCAGAACAGTCAGACTAGGTGGATCGAGTATTTTGTAACTTGGGAATAGGTGCTGCCTAGTCTCGATAAATACCTAGTGCCTGGATCTGTTCTACTATATACGCTTCATCTCTAACAGTTCCCGCTAATAGTCGCGGTACGGCCGCTTCAATTCGCCGCGCGACGTTCCGATACTGGGAACATCATAAAAATATGACTATTCTGAATGTACTTAATATGATATTATTAGTGTTCAGTGATCACTTCGAAAAAGAATCGAATACTAACACTCAATCGGGCAATGTGTACCTGAATCGATTAACTATATTTTTCTAGAACAACCTATGTTGTGCTGCACTGCACTATTAACACAAACAACATGGCGGAATTCTGATCAGTTGTTGTTTCCTACAAATTAGTTTTATAACTACACAATAATTATTGGATACTCTTACGTGTACTTTTAACTTTACATAGTTATAACTAATCTTTGAAAATTTGTGCAAAGTACTCCGTAAAATCCGGTTTTATTAGACTACAGAGTTATGAAAAAGTAAGTGCAATACAGAAGACAAAATTAACGGATAATTTACTTCACCGTCACATTGTCGAGTACATTAGAGTTTATTAGATTATAGATTAGTTTTATATAACAATGCTTTTATTTTTAGGTGTCCACTCGCGTCGGCAGTCGTTAATTTTTTACTAGTAAAAGGAATTGTTGAACCATAAAAATATTATTAATTTCTGGATGAGTTCGCTATGCCGCGACGAAGTACTGAACTAGTGCACCTGGCGCTCCCTCCTAAGAAGAAGACAAAGACAGTTGAGGAACCCCCGAGCCTAGACGTCAGTTTCTGTGATGATGAGGCTCTCCCGCCTGGTATAGTGTTTACAGATGTCTTGCAGAAAAATTGGCGAATCGGGAAGCCTATTGGTAAGTAAAAGTATTGAAAACGTTAAACTCCATGTGTAATTTTCTATGCTTTCATCCTTTGTATTTCCAATGATATTCATGACACAGGCTGCCGGTTACCACAAAATTTTATACTTCATTAACTCCATACATCCTTATACGAACCTTGAACCTGTAAGTTTTTTACCCAGCTGATGCAATAATTTAAAATAGCAAGTACTAAGAAAAATGTTTACTTTCAGTATTTGAATTCATGATTGTAGTTAAATCACAATTCACACATGCATCATAAGTAGTTGTGCATCATGTTATTGATTTAGACATTTATTTGTCATAGTTTCATACTAAATTAAGTAAACAGTGACTGCATAAGCTATCTACATTGTATGTGCTATGTAAATATTAAGAACTTACGACATATGATGTAGACAGTTGAAAAAATATTTGTTTTGAATAAAATTCCGAGTTGTCTGAAATCTATAAGTCTAGAGTGCTAGTATAAAAATATGGTCTATAGTTCCTGGTTCAACTTAGCTGCATCTGGTTGACAACTTATGAATTAAGTATATTATTCAAGGATTTGAAATTGCAAACTGGTACCGAAAAAAAAACTATTTATAAAAACCTAAGGTTTACATTACAACATAAAAAAGAGCAATATATAAACTTGCTGTTTTAAAATATAAAATTACTGTTCTTAATTTAAAATTTAAACATGAACTTTAATAATGCTTTGTTGAAAAGAAAGTAAGTAGGTACACAGTTACGTAACAGTGCTGCCGCCTCAACTACACTGATAGCCTGTATCTTAAGAGATAGTTCCCTTCTGGTATACATTAAATATTATAGCATAAACTAAACAAGAAAAAAAGTTAAAATAGATCTTAATAAAAGCAAACATTAATAAATAACATATTACAGTAGTTAGTAGTTCCCTCTCTTGTGACTTATGCCCAGCAGTGGGACATTAATGGGTTCTAATACTTTTCAGATATGTCTATTAGTATTACAAAAGGCTAAAGAAAGGAGTAATTATAATTATTATTGTATATAAATCTATACATCTACAATGAATGTAGCAACCTGGCACAGAGAAAACTAGTTTAAAACAGCTCAACCACTTGTAGCTCATGGCCTGTTCATTAACATAGGTTATTTACCTACTGTATCTGATAAATCTTAGTGCAACACTCTATATTACATCTACCACAAGTTGCATACAGAATCATAACTATTTATTTATGGTTTCCCCTAAATCAATGTATACTTAACTTTATAGAAATTGTTTATTAATCATATGTGACTTGTTACCGTCTGATACAGTGTTTATTATAACTAGTATTATAATATAGGTAATAATTTATATTTTGCCCTCTTTTTTACTAAAATCTAGTAATAGTTCTTTCTTAAGACTAAAATACTTAACTTTATTGACAACAAACTACTGAAAAATACTAATTGTCTGAATAATATAAACAATTCCCATAAGTGTATAGAACCTATGGCAATTTTTAATGTTCTGTTGTCCACAATTGGACGCAGTTTCTGAAAAACGTTCCAACCCACAATCGGATCAAAATAGAGTTAATGATACCACAAAAGTCACGTGATTGCTATTTACTAACTGTCAAAATTTGGTGGCCCTACTGTTATTTTAATAATGAAATTATGATATGGTAGCCCAACCCACATGTATGGAGAATAATAATAAATATTAAATTAAAAGAGCTCAAGCTATTTGGAACAACCAATATATAAGAAAAACTCATAATCAATTTTCTCAAATGTGATCCAAGCTATCTGAAACATTTTTGATTTTTAAAATCTAAATGACCTTAGTAAAATATACTTTTCACTAAAACGTTCCAACTCAACTGAAACGTTTTTGATTTATTAAATCTGAACGACCTTTGTAATAATAAATGTTTCACTAAAACGTTCCAAACCACTTGAAACGTTATTGTTTAATATAATATGTGCAGTCTCCATAGATTTGATATTTTATTAAAATGGTCCAAACCATTTGAGACGTTTTTGATTTAAATAAATGTTGTCCATCTCGAAAATATATAATTATCACTAAAAAGTTCCAAGTCATCTGAAATGTTTTAGATTAAAAAAACATACTTGATAACAGCCAATTATGTAATTCATTAAAAAGTTTCACGTCCCCTGTAACATTTTTGATTTAGTGACATTTACCAAAACTAAATGGAAATTTGATTCTTCAAAATGTTTCAAATTACATGGAATATTTTTAATTATTGTAATTTACACATAATACACCATCTAAATATTTCTAAAACAATCCATCACGTTATTTTCATTTGTTTTCTAAAATAAATTCGATATTAATAATGAATACTAAATTTAAAAATGTGAAAAAAGACAAATAATTAATGGCGTCTGTAATAAAAATATTTAAATATTATTGAAACCTTTTTTTTATGTATTGACAACATTGCATACACGGCGTATAAACGGGACAGATGTTTTAGAAAGAGTGAGACAGAAGAGTCACGTTCACATCTTCCTTAAATTTTCATTCATACCTTCGTTGTTGTTTGTCGAGAATTGATGTACGTTGGTTCATTCGTCAATTATTCCCGCGCTCAGTGAAGAATATCTATTACGCTTATTTAAGGTCATTTATTCAAAATGAATCGAAGAGATATTATATTAAAAAGAGCTCTTGCCATAAATGATGAGATTGTTCCAAGTTTAATAGGTAAGTTCAAAAGTTATCAATATATATATAACCTCAAAAGTTTTCATATATGGTTAAAGGGCTGATGTTAATTTTATATTTGTTTTGATTTTTTAGAAGAGAGTACTGCTACAGAATTGCAGGAAATTAACCCTACTTCACAAAACCGACTAATAAAACAGGATGAAATAAATATTTCTGAAGGTAGTACCTATATCCTTATCATGATTTGTTTATTACATTTAATTTAATGGTGATTTCGGTTTGTTTTTATTAAAGTCGCATGATTCACAATACCCACAGTTTTTGATACATTCTTGGGTGATTTCTGTTTGTTACATTAAAGTCGCATGATTCACAATACCTACAGCTTTTGATACATTCTTGGGTGATTTCTGTTTGTTACATTAAAGTCGAATGATTCAAAATACCTACAGCTTTTGACATTCTTCGGTGATTTTTGTTGGTTTTTGTTAACATCGCACGTTACTTATAGCTATGTCCTTATTTAAAGGATGTGTTGGAATGATGGTGAGGGCAAATAAATATTTTCATTTTAGTGTGGAGCAAACGATGTTACCAACCAGACCATTGTCTTGTGTCTTGTATCAGTATTTATGTAGTAAGTATATTTCATGCGTATTTTTACAGATGTAATCAATCTCAAGACTACGCCAGCCCCACAAACAGTCCTACCTTCAAATAGTAATTCAATAACAAACCAAGATACCATTTCCTCCAATATAGATAACATAACTAGCGTCGAAAGTAAGAATTCTTCTCCTCCTAATTATTCTCAAAAGATTTAAAACACATTTTGTGTCTATTTAACTGTCATATTTATTATTTATTTTATTTTATAAAAATAAGACAATTTACCGTTTTCGGACTTACGCTATTTTGTACGGTTTTAATAATGATTAGAGATTTTATGGTTGTTAAATGATTCTTAGAAAGTTAGAAACGTAGTTGGAAAGTATGATACGTTTTATGACAGTTTTGCATTTTTTTAAGGTTACCTTTCCCTGGATCCTCCTTCTTATTCGCCAATAACACCTCAAAATAAGAACAATGAGGATATATTGAGAATACAGAGTGATTGGTTTAAGCATACTGTTGCATTACCAAATCCAGATTTACAGAATAAACCTCACGAAACACAAGATTATTCTGCAAATGATTTTGAAAGTGAGTTACCTAATTCTATTTAATTACTTAGTACACACATCTATTTGAAATGCATTTGTAATATATTGCCCATGTTCCATTTTAACACATCCCCACATAACTACATCATACTATATTTTTTAAGGGATTGAAGATTCTCCAGTAAGACAAATGTCACCAGCTACACAAGGTCTTCTCAACACACTTTTAAGTAGCAGTGATGATGATGATAGTGTCAAAGATCCGAACTTCATAGTTTCCGAGAGTTCAGAAATTTCAGATACGGACAGCGAATCAATTTTATTACCTAAAAATATAACACAAGAACAGAACATGGAGGATGTATCCAGTAATATTTTTTATGAAGACCTAGGATTAGAAATAAACCAACGCACGTGTGAAGAAGGAAGTTCTGCCACAAATAATGTCAGTGGTGGAGAAGAAACTATTAAAAAAACACAAAATCGTCGGCCAAAAAGGGGGCGAAAAAGAAAATTCGGTGACTATACGCTAGCTGAAAGAAAAGGGCGCAAATATGCTAATTTGCCGTACAGAGGAAAAAGTAAAGAAGTAAGCGCAAAAACATTTAAAAATTACGTATGCACATGTAAACAAAAGTGCCATTTAAAGGTGACAGAAGAAGAAAGACTAAAACAATTTAATACATTTATTGCGCTTGGGTCGTACGAAGCTCAGTTACTGTACATTTGCTCTAACGTTACAGAATCATTTAAAAAACGGTCCTATATATCAGAAAACACTTCATCTCAGGTTAAAAAGCCACGAAACTTCTCCAGAACATATAAAATTTCAAATATTCCTATATGCCGTGACATGTTTTTAAAGACGTTTCAAGTTACGACGCAAAAGATCACAATTAGTTTAAAGAAACAACGCGGTGGTAAATTACGTGATTGTAGAGGATTTTCATCTGGTGGGTGGAATAAAACTCCGCAAGAACAAATAGATTTTGTTTGTAATATTTTAAATAACTTACCGAAGTATGAATCCCATTATAGAAGATCGCAAAATGGTGACGCGCTATACCTACAACCAGGTTTGACTATGCAGAAGATTTATGATTTATATGTTGATGAATTTAAACTAATTCATGGTACCGAAAGCAAAAATTATGTGTCTTTTGCCATTTTCAAGAAGATTTTTCTGAATGAGTTTAATTTAAAATTCAAAAGTCTTAAAAAAGACACATGTAATAAATGTGACACTTTTACAGCAAAACTAATGGTCCCGAACGAATTGTCAGTAGAAAACAGAAACCGATTGATTTCTGAAAAAGATAATCATTTAAAGTTAGCCGAGTCCTTACGAGCTCAAATGAATACTCAGATTGAAAGGGCGAAAGTAGATGAAACATTTGAGTGTTTAACATTTGACATGGAGAAGACGCTGCCTTTACCACGTATTCCAACGAACGTGGTATTTTATAAAAGACAACTCTGGTTCTATAATTGCGGCGTTCATGAGTCTTCTACAAATAAAGGATATTGTTTTTTTTGGGTTGAGGGTCAAGCGGGTAGGGGTGCCCAAGAAGTTGGTTCCTGTTTGAAAAAATTTATAAGCGAAGTAATGCGTCCTAATGTTGAATATCTATCATTGTGGAGCGACAGTTGCGGGGGTCAAAATCGCAACATTAAAATGGTGCTCTTGCTTAAAGTGATTTTAGCCAGCCATCCTTCCTTAAAAGTGATTGATTTAAATTTCCTGGAAAGTGGTCATACGTTTTTGCCAAATGACACTGACTTTGGTAAAATTGAAAGTCATTTGAAACATTTTCAAAGATTGTACACTGCAGAAGATTACGTGAATGTGATAAAGACTTGCACAAAAAAGACTCCTCTAGTGCCTATAAAGATGGAAAAAGAAGACTTTGTGAGCACCGAAAAATTAGAAAAAAATATAACAAATCGAAAGATGTTCATTGAGAAAGTTAAAGTTAATTGGCTAAAGACCAAACATATCCAAATAAGAAAAAACAATATACACTCTGTCTTCATGAGATCTGATGATGATAATGAGGCATATCAAGAGCTGTACATAGGGCGAAAATTCAAAGGAAGTGTGCTTCCTTTAAGCTCAGAGCTTCTTGTTCCACTCTGGCCAAACGGAAAACCTATTACCCAGGCTAAATTAAATGACTTAAAGTCAATGTTTAATCTAATTCCTGAGGATTGTCTGTCCTTTTATAAAAACCTGCAGGGCATGGAAGGACCTGATTATATTGAAGGATTTGCTGGTGAACAAGACTTTGATTTTGAAGATGATGAAGAAGAACAATAATAAATATAGATATTTTTCACTACAAATATATTACTTTTCTATTTTATCTTGTTTTATTATTATTTTCCTTGTTGTACATGTCATTTGGAACGTTTTGTATAAATTTCAAATTTGAATGTAACTTGAATATTACAATAAATCAAAAACGTTCCACAGCCCTATTTTTATGAATATTGAAAAAAGTGGTAACGTTAGAAGTCTAAAATAGGATCCAATTAAAACTAATTCATGTCCACTTTGACATACAAAAGTATCAGTAGTTAAAAATTAAAATTTTCATAGAGTAATACGAGATTGAACTTTAATGACAATTATCTCAAAATGGTAAGCTTGTGGGCTGGAACGTTTTTCAGAAACTACGTCCAATTGATCTGCATGGGTATTAGAAGGCATAAGACTTCTCTCATGTAATAGTTTATATAAATGTTGTACACATGCCCACAATGCGCGCATATGAGAGCACATGAGAGGAAAATGTATATCAACAGAGTTATAAGCTGTTGCTGTGACCGAAATCGGCCTAGAGTTCATCATCATGATCAATAAATCAGCGTAAAACTTCTGATAAGTACTTCTATTCTAAAATTGATTACAGGCAGAGGTAGTTTTGGCAGGATCTACTTGGCATCTGATGATGTTGACAAAGAGGTCACCAAATTAAATGCTAGGTATGTGGTCAAGATAGAACCTCATACTAATGGACCCTTGTTTGTGGAGATTCACTGTCTCATTAGAACTGCACAGTCATCACAAGGTTAGTAAGAAACCTCATTATAATATTAATGATTTGTTGTTTGCAATTGATTCCTACACATTGTCACTAATAAGATTATTTACAAATTGCTCATTTCTCATCTAAACAGCAATAATTATAAGTCTGATAATAATTTTTTATTCTGTTGTCCTCAGTGAAAGCATGGCGACTTCAAAACAAACAAAAGCGTATTGGTATGCCTCTTTACATCGCCAGTGGGTCATTTACAGATGAAAACACTGGCACTAAATACAGATTCCTAGTTCTACCACGCTATGACATAGATTTACATAAAATTATCGCTAGAACTAGAGTTCTAGACCTCAAAAATGTTCTAGTGCTAGCAATTCAAATTTTGGATGTATTGGAATACCTACATAATCAAGGCTACACTCATTCTGACATCAAAAGCTCCAATCTAATGCTTGGTTTCGATGGATCAAGGATTGGAAAAGTGCCTAAAGTAACTCCATCATTCCAGAAAGATACTAAAGAAGTTCCTATGTTATCAGGAAAACATAGGAGAGCTAAACCTACAAAATCCAGGTCCTCCAATTACTATGATGATGAAGATTTCGTTATCAAAGATTCTAAAAACCAGAGCAATTCAGAGTATAGCAATGATAATGATAAAAGACTTGCAAATGTTAAGAAGAAGCTGAGAAAAATTCTTTCTGACAGAGATAGCAGAACATTGCACAGACATCATGCATTCAATCTCAGACAGTTGTCAAATTATGTGAACTATGAAGATATGAATAGTTCTGTTTGCTCAGACCAATCCTATCAGAAACTTCTCGACGATTTTGGCGGCAAAAACTTAATTCGCACGACGAAAGAGTTCCAACAAGACACTAGAAATAGAAATGCTAGAGAGAAAAGAGAAAATGAGGCTGAAAATCTTGATGAAATATATCAAGAGGCTGTATTATCACAAACTAATGGACAAATATATTTGTTAGATTATGGCTTGGCTTCTAAGTTTTTGGACTCTGATGGTAAGCATAAAGACTTTGGTATGGATGCCAGGAAGGCTCATGATGGGACACTAGAATACAGCTCAAGAGATTCTCACATCGGAGCTCATTCTAGAAGGTCCGACCTAGAAACCCTAGGCTATAACTTATTGGACTGGTTAACTGGAACATTGCCTTGGAAAACAACTGAAGTTCTAGCCGAACCTGACTTAGTCCATGCTCTAAAGAAAAACTTCATGAGTGATATAAAATTACTGTTAAAAACATGTTTTAAGACTGAGTTCTATCCCCAGTTCATGGAAAAATACTTTGAATATGTCACAAGTCTTGATTTTACTGAGAAACCTGATTATGATTATTGTAGAAGTTTATTCAGGAGTGAATTGTTGAAAAACGGCTATACAAGTGAAAAAGAGATGTCCTTAAACTTTATTGAAACACCCATGTCTCCTATGAGCCGTAAATTGTATTACTCTAAGAGGTTTGGTAAGAAAAACACAACACCAAGTTTCCTAGCCAGAAATGGCATAAAAAAAGCATATGAAAGGGAAAATGTTTGTTCTCTTGAAAATGACTTAAAATTAGAACTTTTAAAGCAAACACTGAACTCTTCAAGTGATGGTGTTCGTAAGCCTTGTGCTTCACGAAACTTTTTTATTTCGGACGCTGATTTAGTAGCTCGTCTTAAAAAGTCTCTTATGCCTCACGACATATTCGGCAAAAAATTGTCCCCTAAAAACTTACGATCGAAAAAGAAGAATATCAAGAAACGTAGAGGTGTCAGAAAACACAGAAATAGCATCGGCAAGTTTGGTAATTTCATGGGATCAGCTCGTCAGTTTACTTGGGCAGAAATTTTAGCTGGCAACCCAGAAGATATCATTCGTAAAGAGCGCAACACTGCAGCAGTAAACACTGAATATGTGGACGATGAAACATGCAAGTATAGGATCAGAAAATTATCAAATGCTTCAGACAGTAGCGATTCACATCTACAATCACCATTGATGCAAAAAGATTACTTACAAAACATGAATCCTACTTATGCTATGAAAGATGTTATTGCATCATTTAAGAGGAAAGTTGCTAGCAAACCAAAAGAGGTAGACGAACCAATAGAAGGACTAGAAGGGTACACACCAGCAATGATTAAAGTGTACAGGATGAAAGAGAAAAGAGAGGCAAAAGAGAAATTAGATGCCTTAAAACAACAGTCATCAGCTAAGAAAGAAACTGTTGCAGTAGAACCAAGATGTACAAGGTCTATGCGGAATAAGAAACTCCCAGAACCAAGTTCCAGAGTCACAAGACAGAAAGGAAGTATTGACAGTAATAAATCTGTGGAAGTAGTGTCAGATGTAATTGTTAAGTGTACTAGTAGAACAAAATCTAAGAGTAATAAAAAAGTTGCAAGTAAGAAAGTAGAATCTGAATCAAATAAGAAAGGGAAAAAAGAAGTAAAAATTGCTGAAGTGGTTGAAGTGGTGACTACACCTAAAGAAACTAAAAGTAAGTGTTTCAGACAATATTAACAATCTCTAAGTCTTGCATTATATGTAAGTATGTTTGTTATATATATGCAAGTATGTCTATACAAATACTCTTCCTGTTACAAAACCTGGTAAAATCTGTTGCTTAGATTGATTTGCAGGAACCACTTTTTATACTTATTAGTGAAGTCATAAATGTTTAAAGCTATTTCAACCCTCTATGGCACTGTTAATTAGGTTTTTTGTTTAGTCACCTTTCTGAGATTATGTAGAATGTTCATAATTCAAACATTAGCAATAGCCATGGAGATTATATATACTTTTGAATTTATTAGGATAATAGAAGTAGTGTCTTAACTGGAATAGAATTAAGTTATACTTCTAACTGATACTGTTATCAGTTCATCGCACTGCATATCTTTATAATTTTGTGTTATAATGAACTGAGGTAGAAATATTCTTTTAAATACTTCTTTTTTCAGAAACATCACCAAGAAGCAAATGCATTGCAGTTATTAATAATAGGAGGAGGTTGAGGAGTAGTAAGCGCAAGAAATAATCTTGTATTTTTTAGAGTGAATGAGTGTTGCTTTTTAAATCTATAGGTTAAGTTGTAATGTAGGTACCGTCTTGACTATGTTCTACTATCAAATCATTTACAGGTGTTATTCTTCAATAATATCTGTATTTTTTATCTATGATGTAATCGTACCCACCACTTTTTTTTAATTGCCTATTAAAATTGTTAAGATAATGAATGATTGAAACAATAAAACTGTGATTTTAAGAATTTGTGAGCACTAGGCGTTACTATTGTCGTAAATTAGGAGAGCCCCTTGGATATTTGAAATATTGGGCTTAATTCGAATATTATTTGCATTTAATAAAATAATTGGTTCTTCTTTTGACATACGCAAGTAGTTTAGCCGTTTTCGTAATTGTCGGCTTAACATTTTCTTGTGTAATTCCTATTCCTATAGATCAATAAAATCATTTTGTTTAAAATATTGTTTTAACTATCCTGATATCATAACTACTTGACTAACATACGAGTAGCCTTGTGTATTCCATTGTTGGGTTAAAGCGCAGGCCACACTGCCAGCGGGCGGGCGAGAGAGCTAGATGGTCGAACATCGTTTCACCTCTTTTCGTACTTCGGTTCACACCGCGTCAGCGATGCGAGCGTAGCTAACGCAATATCCAACGATACCAGCGAAGCTACTCGTTCACATCCTTAGGCGCGCGCGCTTCGCTCGCTTGCCCGCTTGGCTAGCTTAGCTCGCAAATGCGCGCGGACGACAATGGACAGAACGTTATCCTCGCTCTCCCATCGCTCCGCTCGCACGTCCATCCGTAGTTTTCGGTGTGAACCCCATAGTTTAGCTCGCCAATATTCCGAGTAGTTTGTATATATATGTAGTTCCTTTTTTTCATTGGCCTGCACTTAAGACTTCAAGTAGGTAATTATTCAACTAAACATAGTGTAAACCACTTGTACAGCGAGTGATATCTGTGGAAGCCAAGGATAGTCAGGAATCGCAGATTACCCAGCATACACAAGATGACGGAGATATCCAAGATTTAAATAATATCTCCTATCGTTTGGTCTAATGCGTTGTAGGTTACTATGCAGTTTTTTCATAACTCCAACTCGACCAAGATCAATTCCATCGTATTAGTAAGCAAGCTTGTAGTTATTTTTATAACCACCCAGACTTGTGTGTAATTCGACTATTATCTGGCCATTTACCATTTATTATTAGTTGAGAAATTAAACGAAATTAGTTTCCTTTGCTTTATCCATATAGAAAAGAAAAAGAGCCATATGACAATGATGACATTGACAATTTGACGTAACATTAACAAATTGACAGCTAAGCTGTGTGCTGGTTACCCTGCTAAAAAGATGTATTTATTTAATAATTCAAATTAATTATTTGCATAAATTGCCGACTTGTCCGCTACAGTGATAGTGACAAGTCATAAGGGCATTAAATTATAAAATTGTTTTCATTCAAATTGTTCAAGTTAATGATATAACCTAAAAGTTCCCGATCTTAGTATACTTATGTAAATTCGTGTTTTTATTAAATTAACAATGGAAAGTGAGGCAAAGAATGTGATAAGAGTTGGTTCAAGAAAGAGTGAGGTTTGTACTAATTTTTGTACCTTTAATAATTCTTAGTTTATCATAGTTTCTTATTAGATTACAACTTGAAGTAACCAAAATTATGGAACTGTATGTCTAGATAGTGGATATAAGTTTCCCGAGTATCTAGTAGCAGTAGTAGATGTAATGTCGATTATATCTACTCTTATTAGTTAAAAAATCTTGATGTTTTTTAATTTTCAAGGTCTCAAGTTAGTGTTGTTTACACTTTATACTAAGTTTATCTAATTGACCTTACATACTGGTATAATTTTTTGTTGAACCTTGTGTAGGTATAGAATTTAATATTTTAAATTAATAATAATCAAAATTTTGGGACACAGTCATATCATTATATACAACCTTGTATTTCAAAATGGGTTTAACATCAATTGGATATTTTATCTGTTTGGGTTTTGAATTATATTAGTAATTAGGTTTGAAACGAGAAATTAAACATCAATGATAATCCTATCCTGAAATACTCACTGCCCTAATTTTGGTGGGGGTGGCATTTAGCATAACGGTGCGGACTGAAAATTCTAGTCTCAAGTTCCCTAACTAGATACATACAATGCCACATTTAAAGGTCTAGAGGCCTTGGAGCAACTAAGGAGTGTAGGCACCCTGGCCCCAATTCTTATTCTTAATGGGGTCCAGGGATGCCCGCCCTGGTTGCTAGGTATACACCACTGACTTTTAGTAGTTACATGGCAGGACAGAATATGGGTTGATGATAGCATTTAGCAAAATAATTAACAATTAAAAAAACCATTCAAATTATTCAAATTTAAAATGTATTACTAATTAGAAACTTAAGTGTTCCATGTAGTAATCTTCTAGTATATTAATTTCCTTAATTAGTATGAAACTGATTATGAAATGAATCAGTAATTATGTTAGAGTTTCGCCAAGTGGGTACTCCTTACTGATATAATTATTAATATCCTGTGTGCTGTAGACGTACTGTTGAGTCTTGATGACTTGTACAACTCATCAAAATTATGTTTGCACAGATGTTTTGAATGTTTTAAATTGTATGAGTATTTTTGAAATGATAATTCTTTTCAGTTAAAGATAAATATGTTTAAATATGTCTTTAAAAACAACCCAATTTGTCCAGCATTAGTTAACACTACTATCTGTGCTAGGGGTCCCGGGTTCGAATCCTGGTAGGGACAAATATTTGTGTGATGAGCATAAACATTTATCCAGGTCATGGGTGTATCTATGCATAATATGTATAGTATTTACTAAAAAAGTATATGTGTAGTATATCAACCAACTAGTATCCGTAACACAAGCCTCTATGCTTAATAGATGGTTCTGTGTCATAATGTCTAGAAAATATTTATTAATATTTATTTTATTGTAAAAGTAAGGTGTCAAAGTCCAATTTCATTTCAAAAAGAAACTTTATCATCAGTATCATGTCAACCAAAAAGCACCCTGAATAAATAGAGGAAAAAAATCCTTAAAAAAGAACAACTGAATACTGGTCCTTGTGAGAATCTCTGAAGGAGTCATAGATTCTCGCAGATTAACTCTAATCTAATCTAATTTATTTGTTTCAGCTGGCTCTCATACAAACCAACTATGTAATTGACTGTTTGAAGAAATTGCATCCTGAAAAGGAATTTACTCTAGGTAATATAGACAACATCATATTTTTTTATGTATATATTTAACGATAATCTTCTATCAGTATTGAGAACATAAGGCTTTATTATTCACTTCCTTTGCCCGCGATTTCGTCTGCGTAACCTTCCCTATAGTCCACTAGTAGTCACAGAGAGACAATATTTACTTTCATATAATTAGTAATCATTTAATTTAAAATACTTTTTTGTTTTAATACGATTATTTTATACTGGTATAAGTACCTATTCAAATGTATCACTTGCGAAGCCACCACTCTGTTTTTAATGTGACGTCATTAACAGACAAAACACAAAAAAGTTGAAGATAATTGCCACAACTGAAATCTTTCTGTCCACCTCTATAGGAAAAGAATTGTAAGAGTAACCTCTGACACAGCTGAACCGATTTTGACGGGACTTTCACTCGCGATGCTATAAGGAGTCACTTAGACTAATTTAAGAAAAAGAAACTAATTAGGTTTCCACGTGAATAAAACCGCGTGACTTAAAATCCGGGAGCAGTCGAAGTGAATTAATATAGACATGTTCTTTCGTTAATTTGCACGCGGACGAAATCGCGGGCATCAGCTAGTATGTTTAATAAACTGATGATGCATTTCATTGTTTACACCAGTTACCATGACAACACTCGGCGACCGCATCTTAGACGTATCGCTGCCCAAAATTGGAGAGAAGTCTCTCTTCACCAAGGATTTGGAAGACGCCTTAAGGAATGACACAGTGGATTTTGTGGTCCATTCATTAAAAGACTTACCCACTGCTTTACCTGATGGACTTGCTATTGGAGCAGTTTTTGAAAGGTGATTATTACTTTTTTATAATGTTAATAGGCGTTAATATTGCGTTTGACCGCCAGTTCGCCTGATGTTAAGGTACATTGCAATCTACGATGGAATCTGCGATCTGCTTTGTCTTATTACTTATCTTATTTGAACTGCCTCTTTGGTTTAGTGGCCGTTAGTGCTACTGTTGGGTAAGAGGGCTTAGGTTCGATAAAAGTGTCGAGCAAAGTGTTATTGGGTGTTTCTATTAAAGTTTTCGGGTTCCGATTGTCGTAGGATAGATACTAGCATGGCTCTAATAATTTCTGAATATGGATGTTTGTGTGCGTGATTCGTAAATGAAGGGAAATAAGACAGTTAGTTTTTCTATGGTTATTCGTCAGAAAATAATAAACTGCAATACATGGGAATTTTCTTCTACACAACGAAAAAAGTGTTGTGCAACAAATGGCTCTGTTGGTGTAATGATTGAGCGATCGGTTCGATTCCCGGTACGGAACAAAATGTATGTATGGCCTACAGGTAGTGGGGCTAGGCGTTCGTGTATATCAAAATTGTTTTTATAAACGCACCAAAAACATAGGAGAAATTTCAAGTTTAAGGCGATGTTTTAAAAAAAATACAAAAATGAACACTTTTCCCTTACTGATTTTTACAAAATCTGACGTCAATGTATATTTAACGCTCTCAATAGTTATGAACTCGTCCATTATTCAAATAACATTGCGCCGATAATTTTTCCTTATCTCTAAACAGTCGCGTAAACTTGGTTAATAAATCATTAATATTGTATTGTATTTTTTTATGTCGATATAGTAGAGTCTAACGTCGTTAGAATACAGTCTACGACATGTTATTCTAACAATCTATCTATGACAAAAAAGCTGTGGTACCCTAATGGCGTAGTAGACTGGAACTTAAAGGTCTCGAGTTGGAACCCAAGCCACGCACCTTTTCGGAAGTTACATGCGTATTTATTTCACAAGCTCAAACGGTCACCGTGAGGAAACCTACATGCCTGAGAGGTTCTCTCATGTCATGTGAAGTCTGCTGAACCAAACTAGGCTAGCGTCGTGGGCTGCAGTCTAATCCTTCTCAGATGAGAGAAGACCCGGAGAAATTAATGAATGGATGAATATCTTTAACAGTCGTTTAGTTATTTTTCTTTCTCAACATTTGACGAAACGAAAGAAATAGAGATATAAGTCGATGTACGACTAAACCTTTTCCCTTGCACTCAGGAGTTGCGCTCGTGACCACTACACCAATGAGTCAATTCCTGACATATAAATTAACATTTTATTTTCAGAGAAGACCCGAGGGACGCGTTAGTGCTTCGAGAAGACTTAAAAGAACACACATTATCAAGTTTGCCAGAAGGTTCCGTTATAGGTAAGTGATTTTATGTAATAATACTTCTCGGATCAATAAAAACCTTATTACAACTATAATGAATACATAAGCAAAATGATGTTAACAGTTACATACTTGCCAATTTGTGCAAAAGAGAGCTGCTGGTGATTATTAGGAAACAAAAAAAACTCCATCTTTACTTGATTTAGATATCAGAGTTTCTGGTAAGAAACTCTGATATCTAGTCTCAAATACTTTTTGGAACCGTGCAACTAGTTTTGACAATTCAAAAGCCCCTGTAATATTGGTATTATTTAAATATTCGGACATTATGACACAGCGCCTTCTAATTTCCTATTACATACTTAGTTTATTTACTTCTGCCCACGCCTTAAATAATGCTGGGTAAGCCACATACACAGACAATAGACTGGTAGGTAATCCTACTCATATTATAAACGCGAAAGTTTGTAAGGATGTGTGTTACTCTTTCAGGCAAAAACCTTATTTTATATGTTTATTAGCTGAAAATGCGGGGCAAAGGCGCGGGTAGAAGCTAGTTAATCAATAAATGAATGAACCATTTAATTGGCTTCAGTCAATCAAGGATAGACAGGCTGTCAGCAATCCGTCATAGAATTGCAATTTGCTTGACTGCTTTTTCCGTTGCTTGAAACTTCCTCAATCTTACTGCGTTGTTGTTAGAACTCAGCGTAGCGAATTTATCAGACGTTCCTATCAATGCAAATACGGCCATTAATAAAACAAAACGTCGTAACTGTGTGTAAACGGTATCACGATTTGAAACGGTACTTTTTATTCTTGTTTTAAAAGTATTGCTTTCGCACCAATGCATATTCGTAAATGATTTAAATGAATGGATTAATCGATATCCGTTATACGGCTATAGCGGTCTAGTCAGAGAAGACGGAAACGTCATGAAGGTGTCTCAGCACTAGTCGCCACAAACTTCCCATGTCAGCCCTGTGGCAGGTTGTGCCACCAAAAACGTTGTCTCTCAGACAATACACCAAAGAATCATTTGTAATAGACGAATAAGTGATATATACTGAATTGTATCATTATGCTCGTACATAATTAATTTAAAACTAAACTTAAGTCTTACCACGTAAAACTAAATTAGTTTAATTTGTAAACTTTCTACCAAAACACGTGGAAATAGTATACTGGAATGATCCTAATGTCCTGTCCAATTGACCTGATAGTTATTAATATATATTTTATCTGTAGGCATTTTGGGTGTGTCAACAATAAGCAATAATTGCTTATACTTGCGAGATTATATTGATATTATTGAATCACAACGATAAACTTTTCGGATTTTTACACTGTAAAGGATCGAAACATCGAACGCACGGGTTCTGTAAAGTATGCGGGCAGACTGAGGTGTTGCCCTATATAAATAATTGTACCGTAGTAGGGATCGAACAGCCACACAACCGAATAACCGCTGCGTTTATAGTATGTAGAAATTGACTCATTACTGAATGCGCAGGCACATCCTCGCTCCGCCGCACAGCTCAGCTCCGCGGCTCGTACCCGCAGCTGAGCGTGGTCGACGTCCGCGGCAACCTCAACACGCGACTACGCAAACTGGACACGACGGGGCAGTACGCCGCGTTGTTGCTCGCCAGCGCGGGGCTGCAGCGCATGGGCTGGGGGAATAGGATATCTAAGGTAAGCAGTCGCATTTTTTATGTTTAGTTATCATTTTTGTACAGTCGAACAAGCTAATTGGTATACATGCAACTATAGACAGATCTATGTGTGGATGTAAACCAATTAGCTTGTTCGACTGTACAAGTAATTGTAGATGTTAGCAGTGGCCCAGTGTTCCAATATCGGCCGTTCATATTTTTAACGCCCTGGTCAATATTCTCTATACGTTCTTTCGAGAGAAAGGAATGAAAGGATTTCGATGCCCTTCCATGTAAGCTTTATGTCCAAACTCGTATTCCCCCAAAAAGAGGACAACATTTCGCCTTCACCTTAATAATTCTTGGATAATTGGATTATAAGAAAATTTCACCCGAAGGTATTGCTTACTTCTGAAGAAATTTCTACTCTTACTTACGAAGTTGTTTAAGAAGAATCCTTAGATATGCATATAATTTTGATAGCCATTTTCCATCATCAGATCCTGCCATGCGCAGACATGAAGTACGCAGTGGGCCAGGGGGCGCTAGCAGTGGAGTGCCGCGCTGACAATACCTACATACTAAACATGCTGGCACCCTTCAACCACGCTGAGACTTACTGCAGGATCCTTGCCGAGAGGAGCTTCCTTAAAACCTTAGGTATGCAACATTTTTTGGTAACTTAAAATGCTGTGTTCAAGGTCAATTTATTAATATTTGACCAAAAAAATATTTAAATTTAATCTGATCCATTTTATTTGTAATCCTATTCGTTGTAAGTCACATGTTGCCGATCAGACCAAACTTGAGGCCTTTGCTTACTCAGTATTAGGTTTGCTTTCGCTATTAAATAGCAATAAACAGTTAAACGCGTGTCCCACGCCAAGCCATAAACCGGGCATAAATTGGCATGCAAAACTTCGTTTTCATTTTTATCCCGTATAATCGTATCCACGACATTGTTTGAATTGTTAAGAAAAGAAGTAAACCTTATCGTGAATATTTTGGGTAAAATTTTACACCATTTTGTAGGTGGTGGTTGCAGCGCTCCCGTTGGCGTCTCCACAAGCTTGAAGCCTCTTGACTCGCAGTTCAGACTATCAATAACAGGCGCCGTATGGAGTATAGACGGTAAAACCAAGCTCGACCACACGTTGCAACAAACATTCGTCCAAATCACACGCACACAAAAGCACAAATTAAGTCCCACCGAGGAACAAGAATCTAAAAAAATCAAAATCGACACAGCTGAGTCTGAAAATGAGATTTTGTCTCCAACAGAAGTACTTAAAGACAAAATTATAGATAAGTCTGAGAAAAAATCCGAAGATTCCAGTGAAAATGAGACGGATAAGCGTATATTTTGTGGTCTGACTGTAAATAATAGTATGCCTATAGATGTTATAATAAAATGTGACAATTTGGGCAGAGACCTCGCGAACGCCCTCATCGATAAAGGCGCGTTAGAAGTCATGAAGGTCACTCAGGATATGATTAGGAGCTCTGCTGGGGCTCCCAAGTCATGATCAATAGTTTTTGCTCTAAATAAGACTGTTTTGCATACAATGGGGGTTAGAGCAAGATGACCTTACCAATCGTTTTAATTTTTTCATGGTAAATCCTTGAAGGTAAAGGGCAAAAGATAAATCAAGTATGTAAGGTTAAAAGGTCACTTGAGAAACTCAAAAGATAACAATATACCTATGTCATTTGTGAAATATATATTTTTGATAATGGCAATTCAGTCTATTGCTGAACGCGGGACATAAAAAGTGACCTTGACCTTGAAGTTGACCTTGATAATATTTGGTAAGGACTATATTAAGCTGCCACATGTTGCAAATAATACGTTTGTATATAAATTGTAAAAAATAAAATGTATGACGAGAAATCAAGGGTATGGTTGTATGATAGTAAAATGCAGCTTAATAATGCTAATAAATTATTATTGTCACATTCTTTATGTTACACAGCTGTATGTACCTACATACAATATATTCGGTAAAAATTAATCAATAAATTGATAAAGAACATTTTTTATTAACTTTATAATATCATGACTAGTTTTTTATGCATGCAACGAACATAAATTGGTGTTATTAGTTGTAATTATTAATTATAAGGTTGATCCTTATTGACAAAAGTGCGAATTGGTTTAGGAATGGGGTGCTAATATAATGTAATTTTAGTAAGAAATTGTAGAAAATGTATCATAAATGACTTACAGATGATTTTTTATGATCGACCAGCCTTTTGGTAAGTTAATTGTCCAGGAATATTTTATATACCTAACCCTATGGACATTTGCAACACCGTAAATGTTGCTAAGGTCGTTTAAGGTTTCTAAGTAATGGCGTTACTACACTGACGGCATTCCAAATTCGCATGCTGTCAGAATAGTCACTCCTTTAACAGCTCTGGCAACCTAACTCTCTCGCAGAAACAAATAATGGTGTTTCATTGCGGTCTTCTGTAAAGCGTACTTCTCTAGTAGGTACCTTCATTCCTTTTTTTATCAAATATTATTATTATTATTACATTATGTACAGTAATGTATTAACCTTTGACTGGTGCGAATAATGATTATGAAATTATAGACTTTTTTATGATAATTATGTTGTAATTTACTCTAGAAAATAGCGATTACTGATCAACATTTTGTATCTTTGTGAGTGTTATGAATTGAACTTTGACCAATATATTATTAGCACTCGATTTCTTTCCAACTCAGTGGGTATGAGGGATTCCGTTGGTGGTAAATTTTATTGAAATGTTATTTTATGTATGTTTTGATTGTAGATATACTTACAATGTTGTATCACTTATTTCAGTTTATTTAACGGGTACTTATTTATCACGTTAAGTTCACATACCCTGTATGTAGAATTACATAGGAAAATAATATATATTTTGGTTTCCATGGGAAATGAAAATTAAAGTTGTTTTGTTCAAACTTAATATTGTTTTTTATTTGGATGTTCCGAAAAAAAATATTTGAAAGGTATCTAATAATCTTATGCGTTTTTTTTTATAATAAATCACACTATTGACACATTACTAGCTCTTAGCAAATGCCGTATACCAGCCAGCAAGGTTACGCAATAAATAAATTAATTGGTTAAGTGTAAAATTGTAAAAAACGGTCGATCTCGCGTTTTATGACTGTACATACAATTTTACTGTCAAACAAACGCACGTGTCGAAAGGCAATTTTTTACATAAACGATATTTAATACGAGACACATTCGGGTGCAGGAGACATGACGCTATGATACATATTTATGTACTAAAATTACAGTTATGTGTTGGCAGCGGGTATTAATGGAGATGTTAATTTGAAAATAAAACATTTATATTTGTACAATACTTTTATTTCACAATAAAATCTCAATCAAAACTCACAAGCATCCTTAACCAGTTGTGAACACAAAACAAAACCTAAATAACACTAACAAATACCTACATTATTATTGAACTTGCATTACTCCACGATGACACTTCACTTCCCATTTGCAAAGTTACAGACGATCAAATGGCGGATCGATTTCAAGCACATTTTTTATCACAGCCCAATGCACATACTTAGAAATTTTAAGGCTTTGCAAGTCGAAAGTTCGTTTTAATCTAGGATGAATTATAACAGTTTCTTTGATGGGATTTTTATAATTAACTTAAGTGTCTACTCAGCAGATGCTTGATTTATGTTTAACTAACGTTATGTAACTAAGGGTAATGTTACTGTAGTACATTACAAGCTTCGCTACATCGGCTCTAGGGGTCGTCGGCCGCACGCTGCGACTAGTCTCTTATCGACGAGTAACTCTGAGAGTCAACAGTCAGAGAAAAGTTAAACATTAAATAGTTAAATGTTGCATTCTTTCATTAAACTAAGCTACATTGACGCAAGGTACCGTTCAGTATAATTATAATAATTAATTAATCAAACTTATTAATTTAAATTTCTTAAATTATGCATTCATAACGAAAGATATGTTTATATATGGTACCTAAAAATAAATATTACAATATTAAATCAGTGAATGGTAAACACTAAAACCTCACGTCAATGTAAAGCTGTCTACCGACCAATAATGGGAGCTTCCATAATTAGTGAAACAATGTTATGATACTATGAAAATATTCTCTTCTCCAACTGTGTTGTGTGTGTTTATTCGACATCCTCTTCCTGCAACATCTTGCCGCTTGCCTTCATGGAGGCTCGGAGCCTCTCTGACACCTCGGGCAGTTTCTTCAGCAGCAAGTGGAAGATTGGTGCAGGCATCGTTTGTTGCAAGACCTGTAATATAATACAATTTGATTTATCTTCACTATAAGTTCTTCTTAAATGTCACCTGAGAGACTGGTATCACTAGTGCCTCACCCTCCATTGGAAATAAGTCGTTACAATCATGATTTACTACCAGACTATGATCAAACAAAAAAGAAAGAATAAGTGAATATAATAAAATAAGCAGTTGAGTTATTTATCGACTAACGGCAGAATCACAAACAAAACTTAAATGTTCTTAGAATATTCTCCTACTTTCACATACCTACAAAAAAAATGAAATTCAAATGGGCTATTTGAAAAATATTTTTTTGACATATATCATCTCAATTTTAGTTTACTTAAATAAGAAGACAGGTCTGACCTTGACCTCTAGGCAATGAGCGATTACTTAGTTTGCCGGCGATGTGAAAAGCAGAAGGACAAATGAACTATAGAACATGTGAGGTGAACGTGCGGTTTCAGGTCGCCATCATTCTCTAATATACGTTCGTGATACCTTTCGCTGTAGCTGTAAGAAACTACAGGATTACACAAAAGTGAGGTTACTCCATTTTTTTTTATACATGCCCCTCACTGAAGCGTTCTCCTGTACCGAAGGTGTGTTTACGAAAAAGAAACCGGCTTAAGTGCGAGGCGGACTCAAGCACGAAATGTTCCGTACCATTACATTACCAGCTATCTATCGCCGTTATTGATGCATAGAAAAAATTGGCAATAAATCATGTTTGTTGTATGTGGATAGTACGAATATTCGCTCACTGCGCCAACAGTCATCGGTTTCTCTTATACAGTGAGTGTGAATAACTTACACCGAGTAGCTGTTGCGTCTGTCCGCAGACGGCGACGGCCTGGCCGAGGTGCTCCACACCCGCCTCCAGGTCGCCGGCAGCCAACAGCTCCTCACCGAGCTGGATCTGCAATTAACAGGAATGAAAATGATTAAACTGAAACATTATTCTGCATCTATTTACTCTTTGTAGTATAAGAGATTGTGCGAAATACACATTTAAAAAAAATACCGGAATTAATTTTCATTAGTCGTTAAATCGGTCGTTATCGCATGCGGGCTCTGAAATAAAACTCATCGATCGAGTGCCCCCCGTAGGCGGGCGTTAACGCGTTAACAACAGTGAAAAATGCGCCTTTAAGAAGATCTAATAAATTCAGGTCTCATACCTGTTGCAGGAAGAACCTCTGCATAGCCTCGTGGTCGCTCATATCAGGCAAGGGTCCACCCATTGTGCGTGTCCTTGACGCATTCTGTTGGGCTCTCTGTCTACCTGTCAATAAATGCACAAACATTTTAAGTTATTTAGTACTTGTATTATGTATTAGTATTATTTAGTAGCTTGTACGCTAGAGTGAAAAAAGGTTGAACATCTGGTGGGATGGTTATTTGAGATGCTGCCTATATGCAAATATGAAATCTTAGACAAGTGTGTTCTGTCACAGAACTAATACCTTAAAACAGAATAAACGCATGATTATAGCCACAGGAAACTTTAAAATTGTATCTGTCTTATCAGTATTACAAACATTTACACCATCTCTTATCAGTAAGTTTACCGTAGTAATGTAGTATATTTCTAGTAAGGTATGAGATGATCTTATAACTTATATTTCAGTTTTAATAGGTAAACTAGAGAATTACAATAAAAAAAATATTGCACACAATTCATAGCAACATTATCATTATTATAAAATAATTTTATGTAATAATTATGTTTAATAAAAGTGATGTAGCTTTTTTATTACATGGTGGGAACTAGGTAGTGCTTGGTCATTATCAGCTGACTTAATCATAAACAGAAGTAAGGTACTCCTAAAATTATCAAATGCGATACTACATTATCACTACAATTTCTTTAACTAAATGTTACAGAATATGTTTTGCAACCTGGAAGGCATATTCAATATTATATATTTTAAGAAAACATAATAACCAGTGTGCATGAATGGGCTGTCCAGCTATGGATGTCTAACGGTTAATATAATAACAATGATGAAGGATAATATTATACCTCGGAGACCCTATCTAAAGTGGAAATTAACGGCCAATTGTGAAAAGTTTGAAATAAAATCAATAATATCATAAGTTTACACAAGTGATGTGTAAATTTTATTTACTTTATTATCTTAACACTAAAATATCTAAAAGTAATGAAAAGAAGCACCATTCACTTAATTATAATATACAGACTTGGGTACTGATGTGTGACTAATTTGTCTAATGAATATACCTAGTAAAAATTAAATTATATAACTGAGAGAAAACATTTTATTTTAATCATAGTCTATAAAAAAAAATATAAATAATAAGACATTATATTCTTACTGATTTTATTGGCTTTCTAAATATGTTAGCTTATTACAAGTACCTAACCAGAATAATAACAGATTAAATGTACAGAAGCTAGTAGCAATTCATAATTCTTGGACAACTGTCTAGAAAGACATAAATCTCCATGATATATTGTATTAAACTTCGATCATTAATACTGAATTGTGTAGCACTCAGCATCATTTCATACCACAGTAAAAAGATAAGCCTGTCAGTTAAAATTAATGCTTACTGTCATAAGAAAAAATATTTTTTTGATGAAAGTCACTTGCGGGGAGGTACTTTGGAACCAATAGCCACATATACTTGATTTACTGAAGTTCGGCATATCATATGAGCATACTCTATAGCTGCGGACATCATATTAACAACACTTTTAGCCCATTACTGAAGCATGTTTGGCACAGGCAACCATACTCATTTTATGATGTAGGTACTACAATAATATGTATTCAGTTATTTATACTAGTGTTACACAACTAGCTTGCACCTGTGCGTTCGTTAAACATTCTGTGTTATGTAGAAAAGAAGTTAAATAGTTATTGAACCGCAAATTAATCGATCCATGATGTTGTAACTATAGTCACTGTGAAATTTTTAGGTTAACATAAAATATAAAAATGTGCAAAAAGTATAAAAAACGGTGCTAAAATGTGACATTACAACAGCGTATTCATCTTCTGATATAGTTTTAATTCAGCAATCATAAAAACTTACGTTCTTTCAACTTCTTTTTGAAATAGGGGTCCTTGCGACGTTGTTGGTCAAAGTACACACAATATCCAAGAAACAGGGTTCCAGCTATTCCTACTGCAATTCCCAAGGTAGTGCGCGTAATCTCCATGCTTATAAAATCACTTGCGTTGTTTTATTCACAGAAATTATCAACTCGCTTTTGTTACTGAATTTTGAGATCCGCCATTGAGGAAAATTTTATTGTTGGCCGCACTGACATTTTTACTTTTTTTACGATCATAGATTAAAAATGAAGAAAATAAATATATATTGATAACTATTATTGCGTAAATTCGGAATGATTATTGGTGTTGGAATCCATTGAAACTACATATTCATATTATAACTAACTGAAAAGGATTTTTAACAATCGACGGGAAATTAATCAAATCCAAAATTAAGAAATTACATAATAAGTTAGTGGACAAGTAACTTTATATTTTTTGAGTTGCCTCATCAAAATTTGTCATATGTACACATGACTGAAATTCAGTATTTATAAATACTTTTCCTATTCCAATAGTCAAATTATATATTTATGCCGAAGGACCCTTGCAAGAAATTTGCGTGTGAGATCCAGAGATGCCTTGTTGGTAAGTTTTTTCACTAGAACTTTATTTATGAACCTCTCCGCCGACAGCCGACATGAAATCAGTCGCCATCTTTGCTTCAACCTTTCAATCGCCTCCACAGATTTGCGGGCGTTTCATCGCCGTTTTTCAATGTTTTGCTCAAATATATCATTACGTTTTTGTTCGAAAGCCACGTAAATACTCTCCGATAACTCGTGTAAGTGATAAGTGCAAAAATGAGTTTTTTCGGGTTCGGTCAGACTGCGGATATCGAAATCGTATTTGATGATGCTGACAAACGGAAGGTTGCCGAAGTGAAAACGGACGATGGCAAAAAGGAGAAGTTACTGCTGTATTACGATGGCGAGACCGTATCGGGGAGAGTAAACGTCACTCTGAGAAAACCAGGGTCTAAACTTGAACATCAAGGAATCAAGGTCGAACTCATAGGTCAGATTGAGTTATTCTACGATAGAGGTAATCATCATGAGTTTATATCATTAGTGAAAGAACTGGCGCGCCCCGGAGATTTGCTACAACACACTTCGTACCCATTTGAGTTCGCAAATGTTGAAAAACCGTATGAAGTGTATACGGGTGCTAATGTCAGACTCAGGTACTTCCTACGAGCCACGATCGTGCGCCGCCTAACAGACGTCGTCAAAGAGGTGGATATCGCTGTCCACACGTTATGCAGCTACCCAGACGTGTTAAATTCCATTAAAATGGAAGTAGGTATTGAAGACTGCCTACACATAGAATTTGAGTACAACAAATCAAAATATCATTTGAAAGATGTGATTGTTGGCAAAATTTATTTTCTACTTGTCCGTATTAAAATCAAGCACATGGAAATATCTATAATTAAAAGAGAAACTACAGGTTCTGGCCCTAACACATTCACAGAGAATGAGACTGTGGCTAAGTATGAGATAATGGATGGGGCCCCTGTTAGAGGGGAGAGCATTCCTATAAGGGTCTTCCTAGCTGGATATGACTTAACACCCACAATGAGGGATATAAACAATAAATTCTCTGTACGGTATTATCTAAATCTTGTGTTAATGGATACTGAGGACCGCCGCTACTTCAAACAGCAAGAAGTAACACTATGGAGGAAGAGTGACAAGTCTAGACTACCGTTGCATAATGCACACATCCCTCAAACATTGTCCCATCCAAGTCATCAAATTCCAAGACAATTGAGTGCTTCAAGTGAAGACAACTCCCACAGAGCAGTATCTCCTTCCAATCCTAATATAATGCAGAGATCCATCTCCCCATCTATGAATGATGGAGAGAAGCAGAATGGCCCATCTGAAATGGAGCAAGAACAACCAGATGTGATAACAAACAAACTATCCAATGCACGCATTGACAACAATGAGGCAGATGAGGAAGAGATTGATGATCAACCTGCCCCTGTAGTGCAGAAACAAATTAAACCTGAGAAACCACCAGTGGCAGAAAAACCTCAGATTGCTGAGAAACCAGTGATCGCTGAGAAACCTGTTCTAAATCGGCCTGAAAGTGAAGCTAGTCCAAGTCAATAGCCGATATGCACATGCGCAGTCCAATTGACAAGCGCTGAAGACATGAACTGTATGTTTTCATACTTGAAAACTATCATATAAAGGTAGTTCTATTAACTTTTCATGTGGTTTCAGACATAGTTTGTTTTCTACAAAGAAAAGTTGATACTACTGTCCTACAGAAGTTGTTGTAGAATTCAGGATTTCTATTATATAATGTTGGAGCTGTAAAAATTGAAATTGTCAAAAATAGTGAGTACTGTCAGCATTAAATGAAATATGGGCTCTAATTTTAAGTGTACATTGCTATCCTTGCAAAAATACATAATGGCTGCAACATCTCAAATGTCTGTTATATTATATATCTGTCAGTTAGTGTCCAAAATTGAACTTTATTGCAACAGTATAAGAAACATTTAAGCACAATACCAAAATACCTGAATTATGTACATGTACATCTAAAATACATGTCATTGTTTTAATTTCTTTTTACATTTTGGAATTAATAGGATTCATATGAAACATCCATCATACAACAGTGTATTGAAAGAAAGGTCAAATAACCATCAGGTTATCTAATTTATAGTCATTTTGAGTTTAAAATATGTTGTACTAATTCATTGTTAACAAATTTTGTATAAAATAATAACTCAATTGGAAACAATAATGTGAATAGGTATTTATCAGAGAACTTATCATACTTCAATGTTGGTTGTAAGCTAACTTATCTAAAACCAGACATTAAATTCATTATAATTTTATTTATCTGCAATTGTTGAATAGGTTCAATATCTGAAGTTAAATAGTGACAGTCCATAAATGAGTAGGTAAGAAGTAATTTAACAAAACATTGCTTTAAATAAAATAGCTGTTGGTTTTATGTAAATGTATATGACAGTGCAGAGAAAAGTGTAAAAAAATAATATAGGGCCTTCAATAACAGCAAAAGCAGTTGATCTATGTCGCAGAGAATGTGATCTCTGAGCATTTTTGACACAATTAATTTTGGATGCATACAGTATGAATTGCAATTAAATAAATTAAGCTAAATTAGTCCAATTACAGAAATGTTAATTTCAACACCACTGAATGTAAGAAATTGTGCAGCTTTTTATGTTTCAGGCTGTAATTAATTTTGCCAGTTAGTAGATTGTGTTATTAGATATTATTATCAAAAGCGTGATTATACATATTGTGTATATAAATTTAAAAAGTTGTATTTCTAAGAGGATTTGAGTATATATTACACAAAAATTTTAATGTAGAAAAATTGCTTCATAATATATTCTAGTTAAGTTTTGCTGTATCTTGATGATTTTAATTTTTTATTTTGCTACATCAAGATCTGCCGTTATCATTTTACGACGTACAAGAGTCTGATTTTAAATATGTATTACTAGCCAGTTTAATCGCATTAGTTTTTGTAACAGTTATTCACCTTCTAAGCTTGTAAAATAATAAATATCATTTATTTATAGTACTAACTACTTAAAAAGGCGCATACCTAATCAAGAAAGCCAAATCTAATTCTCGTAGAGTACTCTGTAGCTTTTCATAATATATTGCAAGGAATGATTAATATCCATACTATCAGTTGCACAAAATTTTAATGTTTTTTTTATAAATTAACAAACTCCAATAAGGAGAAAAGAGTTTTTAATATGTAATGGGGTTTTTTTCAGTAACAGCTTGCCAGTGTTAATTTAAAACCAACAATAAAGTAAACTTGTAAAATATAAGTGACTTGTATATTAGAAGTGCGTTACGATAGTGGCCTGAAGCTCTGTCCAGTAATTCGTAAATAAGCAAGTAACACAAGAGAGCTCCCCCTTGCTCCATAGAAAATATGTAATTTATTATATTGTGATTTGTTAAAGCAATTTAAAAGTGTTTGGGCTTTGTTATTTGTACATATCATTGCATTGTTAAACAATGCCCAACCATAGATTGTATCTACATCAATTTATTTCAATTGAATCCGTCAAGCAGTTGGTATCAATTGTACCCGTGTCACCCTATTAGGAAAACTGTGGGACATCCATTGATTTCGGCGCTAACGAAAAATATTGCAATGAACATTAATATTAATTTGATACTTATAGCTTTCATAGTAACAATGTGAATCTAATAAGACAACTGTCTGTAAAATGTAACTAAAATATGGGCAAGGTGTAACATTATAAACACTTTTTATGGAAGTTTATTTAAAAGTGCCTGTAATATTTAAAATTTAGTCCAACTCTTGCTAAACAGTGAAACTGAACTGAGACAGTTGAGAAAAACTGCATACTTGAAATATTTTCTCGACAGTAAGTGTGAAGTCAACTCTCATAGCTCATGCAGAAGCTTGGTGCACTATAATAATAACAATAGGAAGTTGACACATTCTTACAGTAAGACCCCTAACTTCTCTTAGCCCAAGTGGAAACTCGTGCCTAGCCATGGGATAGTAAATTGGTTCATGAGACCATACGAAAACTACACCATCAAAACTTATGATAATACGTATACAACAGTTAAAAAAGTTTTTTTTGTTAATTTCATTATCATAAATAATTTAGATAATATCCTTTCATGAAATGTGTTTATTTTGCAACACCTTGTATTGAGTATATGAATAGTTTAAGTTTTTAAAAGTTTTACACCCTGTGGGCGCGCATATGAAAATGCCTTACGGAATGCAAAGAAATAAATAAATAGACGAACTCATTTGTTAATGGCACATGTAATAATAATTTTATGCTGTCCACAGAATAATTTTATGTAGATTCTATCCATTATCTTTACGTTAAATAAGTATAGTTACAAGTTATTGAAAATATTGTGTTATATTATAATTGTTTGGTTTTAGTATCACACTGTATGATAAAGATATCTTGTTTCTATTGAGATTAAGGTGGCATGTCGATTGTAACATTATTGTTAATAAAATATATATGTATAAATTGCTGAAAACGGTATTTTATTCTGTTACGTGAGTGGGCTGTGTGTCTAATTACTGTAGTTAACCGGCCAGTTCTAATTACGTGTGTGGTCACACGAAAACCTTCGAGGACATCCTCCATAGCTTGACATAAAAACTTTGTTTTCCTGTGAATACGACTTTTATGACAGGTTTTGTGTATCCTATGTAATAAAGAAATAATAATCATTTGTAGTAATTTCCGTTTCTGGGCAAATTGGGTTTAAAAGTAAGCTCAACATATCTATCAACGTATCTAATTAATGGCAGTTCATTGAATTTAAATATTTTGAATGGTCTGTCAATTTGACACTATTCAGTCTGTCAGATTGCTATAAATGGACTCACAGGGGCGGCGCCGGGCCGCATGCACGGAAATCCGCTGCGCATTAACACGGCTGACGCAGCTTCCTGTATAGTATGGTTTAGTATATTCATTTTATCAACCACTCAATTATATTCCCACTACTGGGCACGGCTACAGTCTATCACTATAGCCTAGTGCCTATTGGCAGACATCGAAAAAAAAAATTATCTTCAGCATGCAGGCTGCCTCGCGATGTTTACCTTACCGATTGTGTATGTGAAAAATGGGTACGCATTTGGGGTCGAACTCTTAGACTATTGACTTTTACAGTCCCGCCCATAGACTATCACAGCTGAACCTTTAGTTATATTTAACAAAAAACCTGTGACATATTGGGAATTGGGATGCTGTTATGTAGGCCACTTGAACTGAACAACGATTGTTTATACGTCGATGAGACTCGACATATCGATTGACTTTGGTAATAATAGGTCATCATTTGACAATAGCACCTTATAAATTCGTTTACTACACGACAACATGACTATTGATCGGTGTTGTCACTGGTGTCCGTTCGTTAACCTTACTGTGGAAGGAACCAGACTGCCAAATCATGATTCATGGATGAGTAACCCAACAAAACCAACGTTCTTTGTTAAACCCCGTTTGTCTCTGTGTACTTACTACAAATAGGTATATCTAATAATACAATCAGCACAAATAAATATTATCTGCAATCAAACAAAAGGTGATGATCAAGTGCATGTCAGACTCACGCAGTAGGGGTACTTAGGAAAGATACAATAAATATTCTTACAAAATTGCACCCGAACTGCAAATGTTGTAAATTTCCTTGAGAAATAAAGTTGTGACACTCGACAGAAGGACATAGAATGAGAAAGGTACTCCCGTTTTTGTTTTAAGGTACGGCTGAACAAAAACAGTTATTTTAAGGTGTGGTCAGCATAATATGCAAATATGTCTATAGATATATCTATATCAGATTAGCTTGTTCCTGAAACCGAGTTTAGTTACAGTAGTAGGATAGAAGTAAATATTCTCCATGCTACCTCTAGTTGGTGTTGCTGGTTCAGGAACTAGGGCGTGAGTTCAACAGTTGTGACTCTAGTAGTGTTAGGAAGTGATGTGCGTATTTATCACATGCTCAAATGGTGAAGGAAACCTGCCTGAGAGTCTTTCTCAATGGCGTGTGAAGTCTGCCAACCTGCAGTAGGCTACGTGGTAGACCAAACCTAATCACTCTCAAATGAGAGACACGTGCCAATACTTACTTGGGTTGATGTTAAGTAAAGTTCAAACTGAAATTACTCACTCGTTTGATAAGACCTCCGGAAAGAATGATGAATGACTGACAGTATTTTCGATAAGAAAAGAATTTCCTTATACCTAGTATTGACCCCGGTGCATCTACATAGGCTAATTGATGTATTGATAGTCATATGAACTATCAATATAGATAATATCAAAGTACTAAATGTCTGTAGGTAGGTACTAAATATTTACGTTCGTTCTTATTTATGTAAGCTAATAATAATCGACGATAGAGCAACTTTGAACCATGATGAAGTGACCACTGACCACACACTAAGAATTTAATGTTGGGAATATGATCAGTGGTTTACATTGTTTGTCTCGTTTCTTATTGTTATGAAAATAAGCCCTATCTACTATGGAAAGAAGGGTGAAGGAAACGGTCATTCTTCTTAACTTGTGCCAGTAAATTAATTAAAGTAATTATTTGTTTGCGTTTGCGCGTCGAAAACAGCAAATGCGTCCAGCCAACGCGTTGAAGTATCGATTCTTAAAAAAACTCGCGTTAGAACTTAGTGATGGTTTTCCACGACTCAGTATTCTGCTTGAATTGTGTTAATTTTTAAGTCTATTCATTTTTAACGGATACCATATTATATTATCCATATTGTATTTTATAGAATAAGAAGCATAAGAAAACCACAGAGTCGTTTCTTGTTTGCCTTCATAGATATAGGTTGGGAGATAGGTATAGGTAGTGTATGACAATATTGTTCTAAACAAGTAAATAGCTGACGATCGTGTCCATATGAGTTTGTTACGCTCTGTGACACGTGACCGCTATGTCAATAAGCGTGTGAAATAAGGGGCGGACTGTTTACTTCCTAACTAAATAGAACATTATGTAGGTATGTAGCTGTAGACTATTCTAGAACGGTGGGCGGAATAATTATTTTTGTTTTGGTGGAGACTTAGATAATTATTGGCTGTACACTCTTCGTAGTTTTTATGTGGGCGTCAGTTTTTATATATTGACTGAGCCGGTTATACAAATTTGCGAATTGCTAAAGATCGAGCTATTATTGCTAGAATTCGCAATTTAAGGAATGTATTTATAGATCATTTTAGTAACTACTTAAGTACCTACTTCAGTTACAGTTTCTTAGTTCGACGCAATTCAGACATTCAATGATAAATTTATTAAATTTTCTTATTGTATGCCATCATTCATAGTATGTAAGAAATTAAGCAGATTCTACAGTTACTGCCTACCCTAAAAGGCTTGAGTTTATGTACGTATGTAGAACTACACAGTGACCGCCTTTATTTATTAAAATAAAAAAGTTCCAGAAAGTAACGCAAATTCTGTGTTCTAAATACAAATTAATGATAGCTGTGTGTGAACTGTGAATGAAAGGAGGCATCAATTCTGTAATCTGCGTAGCGTATTACCTACCTACAGAGTAGCGTCAGCATAATAAATGTTATTATTAATTTTTATATTGGCAACACTTACATATTATATACATCAGTTTCGAGTTTTATTTAGTAAAGTACCTAAAGTAGGCACGTCCAGAGTCTTATTTCGAGTGATTTGTAAACATGAAACCGATTGGCGATTGTAATTATTGAATACGAATTTGTATATGATAAGGTATTGTGGTATGCTATATCAGCATCCGGAATATAGTAGGTATCTCAAATATTTGTGTAATATAGCACGCCTATCCTCGGATAGACTCTATTTGCACGGAGACTCGGAGAGACTCTATGTGTTATAGAGGGGGGGGGTATTCTGAACACGCATAATATATCGATATTTCTCTTTCAACTATTTGGTATTTTAACTGGAACTTGGTTCAGTCAGTGTCAACAACAGGTCGTTATTAGTGTGTGTGCTATGTCTATAACAAAGTAAAAAAAACATATAATTCAGAAAGAAGTTCTAGGCTTTCCCGCTAGGAAACCATTCTTGTGTTGATCAGTGTTCATCTAAACGTATGATTACGATGAATTACTAGTTCAAATGGAGTTGGTTCTCTTAAGATGACCCGGGGCCTCCATTTGTGTTCAGATACTGGCCATCGCGGTTTCATCCTTTAAGCCAGGGGCGGGGATCACATAGTCTTACGGTCTAGTCATACAGGACTCCAATTCGATTAAGAAAGTATTTTATGGTCGACCTAGTCGAGCCTATGGTCGGAGTCTAGTTCGACGAGGTGGTTTTAATTACGTCAAAATCCCACGATCATCAGGTTTCTTCCTCGAAGCATTTTGAAGGTTTCCACTTTCATCGTATTTACGCTTTTATAGTAACGTCTCGTTATTATCTGATAATTACGATATATTTTATAGTTACATAATATTTTATTGCTTAAATACCTAAGATGGCAAACAAGCGTCAGTATGGTAATTATTATAGAAACCTATACAAGTACACATAGAATCCGTGACCTTTGTAATTACATAGATAGTTCCACATAAATAGTAATGTGTTACGTAATACGTATGTCATACGAGATAGTTATTATTACGGAGCTTAAACACGTTAACGCCTGTGCACTGTGGGGTGGGACAAGAGTCTTAATAGTTTGAAAACACAGTAATGTGCATTTTAGACATGTATACGTGTTATAAACACTTTAAAAAGAGTATCTATGGAGTTTCTTGCCGGTTCTTCTCCATAAGACCTACCTTTTGGAACCGTGCAACTGAATTCAATTTAATTCGACAATTTAAAAGTACCTGTATTGGTCTAATTGAAATAAATGATTTGATTTGATTTACTATGCCAAATGCGTTATTTGCCACCTGACTTTTTGGTATTTATTCAGCTTTATAGGAGACTGTGAATGTATTAAATGATTATGGACTAGTAAGCCGCTTTAAACCACGCTTTCGCCTAATGCCCTCATTAGGCGAAAGCGTGGTTTGAAGACTTGGAAGACTTCACATGCCATAGAGAAAACTCTTCAGGCATGCAGGTTTCCTCATGATGTTTAGTAAATAAGTAATTACTATATTATTAATTGATTGAATTAAATCTTCCTCCACAGAAAATAATTTTCAAGAAGTGCGTTGCGAGCGGGTGTTTGAAAGTATGCGCCAATGCTGCATGAAGTTTAAGCCACAGAACGCGTCGCTTGTTTGTAACGGATACGATTTAGAGCCGAGGAAGTTCGCTCCGGTCACGGACAGGCCGGCTAAGTAAAGGTAATAAATATCTATGTTTCTTAGGTAATAAGTATTTTCAAATACAAAAAATTCGTGTCAAGTTTATCCCCGATAAACCAACTTTAATTATATTTTGCACACGGTGTGTATTTTGGTCCAACTTGGGGTTAGGATAGTTTTAATGTTAGGCTTTACCCCTGTTGTTTTATATTTAAAGGTACCTATATAAAATTTACCTATAAGACCCTGGCTACAAAAGATAAGAATAATTACAAATGTAAGCAGAGATCGAATGCAAATGAATAAGCATTGTTCCTTTAATAATCGAATTAGTCATTCAATTCAGTTTAAATAACTATAGTTCCTCTTCTTTTACAGCTATGGAAAATCGTCGTCAGAGTAAACCTCTAGGACAACGAAGTTGGATCTACAAGTACCCCAGAACTTTCCAGATCACTTTTACACTTCTGGGTCTCGGAATATTCTTTTCGAAACCCATTTACGATATTTTCCTCCGACCACGCGATCCAGTTGACTTTTCTGAACCTGCTACTACGTATACGGTTCGAAAGGCCGAAAATAAATAATGGAATCCATTTCTAAAGCCAAAGAGAGATTAGCAAAGTATCCCTTGATATTTGCTAAGTGTTCTAAACAGAGTGTTTTGTATGCCCGCTGCGTCCTGCTCAAAGAAGGTTCGGTAAAAAAGGACGATTGTGCTAAAGAATTCGAGGAATTCAAAGGTTGTTTATATTCTGCCGCGAAAAACTTGAAGACGAGGATTTAAAATGCATCGATTGTTGGAGTTCATCAACTTGCCGCTCAATTACCACCTTGTAGCCGGTTTCTTTATAAGGTTGCTATTGATTGGTTATGGCGATTTTCACGACAAAATTTACGATGTTCCTTATACCGATGTCGACTACAAAGTGTTTTCGGACGCGGCTAGACATGTGTACAGCGGAGACTCGCCATATAAACGACATACTTACAGGTACAGCCCTATCCTCGCTTACCTTTTGCTCCCTAACATATTTTTGGGCAAAAATTTCGGCAAATTGCTTTTTTCTACCTTCGATATCTTTATAGCATTTGCAGTCAAAGTTTTAGTAGAACGTCAACTTGGGCGGAGGAACATCTCTAGTAACATACCGACGTACTGTTCGTTGCTATGGCTCTACAATCCTCTGAGTATCGGTATATCAACTCGCGGCAACGCAGACTCAGTGCCGTGTTTTATCATCATAATGTCATTACTATTCTTGCAAACTGATTTAGTAGAGGGACTGAAAAAGTATGCTTTATCGGGATTTTTATTGGGAATAGCAATTCATCTACGTTTGTATCCCTTAGCGTTTAGTTTCCCTATGTATCTCAGTTTGGGGACTTCTAAGATCACTCGAAATATCACCATGAGACAGGGGTTATTATTATTATGGCCGAATAAAAATCAGCTTACATTAGCACTAAGTTGCATAGTCACAGTAGTTAGTCTGACTGCAGGAATGTACGCACTGTACGGCTACGATTTCCTTTTCGAGACTTATATTTACCATCTGTTTCGAAATGATACGCGTCACAATTTCTCGGTTCTTTTCTATTATTCGTATTTGACCGCGGGTCAGTTGGCCTTCGATATAGTGAAGCATATAACGCAGATATTCGAAGCCTGTATACTATTTATGCTGAGTATGAAGTTCGGGACAGACCCTAGAACGCTGCCTTTCGCTATGTTCTGTCAGGCAGTTGTACTAGTCGCGTTCAATAGTGTTATGACATCACAGTACTTTGTCTGGTTTCTTTCTTTGCTGCCGATTGTCGCACACTCCTTCAACATGCGCAGATCTAAAGCCTTACTTCTAGTTATAATCTGGACGTCTGCGCAAGGAGCCTGGCTGTTTTACGCATACTTATTGGAGTTCAAGGGTAGAGAAGTTTTTATCCTGATATGGCTGAAAGGCGTTGTGTTCTTTTGCGCAAACATTTTTGTTTTAGTTCAACTTGTCAAAAGTTACACGCCTGGATATGGCTTTGGACAAATAGTTCATTTAAAAAGTCAGTAGTTATTAGTAATTTTTAAAATAGTATGTAATTGTATAGTATTATAGATTTTTGTCATGAAAATTATGCACTGGTGTAATAATAAAAAGAAGACATTGAATTTCTGTTGGTTTTATTTCTAACGAGTTAACTAACAACCAAAACTAAAGCATACAAACAACAGGGACCCATCTTAAAACAGAAATAGCATAAGTACATTGTTTCATGAAACAACTAGATGTATTTTTCAATCTCTACTTTTATTCAAGAATCCCAAACATTAAATTTACCTGTCATTAAATAATTACAATCTAATGGATGACTACTTATAATGAATCATATTTATTTTGAATATCTTTATGTTTATTTTGCTAATAGGAAAATATTTGTTACACAAGTCTTCGTCGAGGTTTTAAGTTACTATTAAATGCCGCTGGGTTCATTAATGGCGCTAGTATCACAGCACGCATGGGCCAGAAATAAGGTTTATCAAAAACTGTTTAAATAACAAATTTCTAAATAATCATAATAGTTTCGCTTAATTTTTTTTTATATCAGTAAATACCGATAAAGTTCAATTGGACATTCAATAACTACAGTATTTGTACATTACAAATCCTTAACATCAAAACATACATTGAAATAATCGAGTAAAAACTGCAATGTTTCTTTGATGCTCCTTAAACAGTAAATTAATTCCCAGCATACATAATACATTTTATTTTTATTTTATCAGGTACTAGTGATGCATGATTCATAATAAGTGTCACCCATAACTAATTAGTACTATTTCTTTCCTTCGGGTATATTGACCTTGGTGAGGTCTTCAGACTCTCCTTGGGACATGTTGGATAGCTTTTTACCGATACGTTCGTGAACGTCTAGGTACTTAGCCACGCAACGGTCGAGGCAGACTGACTCACCCTTACCTGGAAAATGAAAACAGAAATCAGAAATATGTGTTGATTTAGACATTTTGTGAAAAGTTAGTTATCAATGATGAAACCTAAATTAACAATTGATTCATTGATATAAACATGATGTCATTTTGTTGGTATTTATTTTGATAAATCAACTTCTTATTAAGTAAATAATTACGCAATGTTTGAGTAATAAGAGGAGATCTCTATGCCGTTAGCTTGGCCAGATAGAGATTGACCCTTGTGCAATTAGTGTGTTTGGGGCAACGTAACTGCTATTTCTAGCCATCTTCATAGGTTTTTTTTTAGGAAATTATGAAAAGACGCACTACAGAATGGCATGTCCACATACTGGCTAAGGCTTTAGTCCTCTTCCTATATCTAACAGTAGACTACCACAGGGTGATAATGATAAAATTATAATCATCTACAAAAATATCAACAGTCATACCAAGTTCAGTCTCATGGTATTTAACAGGTATACACTTGCGGTGACATGCACCAACCAGTCGGTTGTACATATCTGACATCATCTCTATCTCCAACTCCTGCACCAGCTGCAACTTAGCAGGGTCCAACACTGGTGTCGCCATTTTAGTTTTCTTTCCTCTTGTTTAGTTATAATTCAAATGTAGCCTGCAATAGAAATTTAAAATGGTATGTTTATGTAGTTTTAGTAATGGTAATTTAAAAAACAATTAATTTTTAATTGGTTAGTGTAATGAGGGTATGTATGAAAACCTATCAGGTTTAATACACTAACTACAGAAATTGGAATTATTTACATTAAAAACATTAATTAATTACTTACACACTCACAGCTGTCTGTACACGTCAGGATACTCTCCTTGGTTGGACTTGCGCATGCGCTCCCGTGCTCTCATGTTCTCCAGACGATGGCCATTTATAGAGTCCTTTGCCACCACAAATAACGATAAGCTTGTCACAGTAACTGCTAACCTGAAAAAGTCATTGTTTAATGTAAGATCGGTCAGAGAGTCGCTTTAGGGGCGGAGTGATCATTTAGAAGTAAATATTAATATTAAAGGAAGGCAAATAAAGGACCCATTAGTTTGGAGTCAGAGTATAAATTTAAGTTTAGTAAAACATGTACTATGATAGTAAATACTACTTAAGGAAAGGATTGTGCAATATAATGAATGAAACATTAGTCACAAAAAAAGAAGACTTTATCTCAGGGTAATAGAATTCATGCTGACAGTTCAAGATAAAATATTGTAATTAGAAAATATAAGTGAAATATACAAGGCTCACCACAAATGGATTGTATAATTTTACAGGCAATATGTATTTATTATTCAAGTAATTACCACGAGATTGTAATTTTCCCGAACTTTCCAAGCGGCATAATATATTTTATTCTCACGAAACTTCAGTAAGATTATTTGAGGTTACAATTTTAGTGTCACAATCCTGCACGTTACGTCATACGAAATTACGAATACGAGCCTGAGGAAGTCGTTCTCGCTATTCGACTGTGTTGCAATTTGTAATGGCAACACCGATTTCAATTTGTTCTTATCAATTTATACACATGTGTGAAAATCACTAACAAGGCTCAAATTGGCTCGATGTCAGTTATTTTTATATAATATTGACCGGTCGTAGTGGCGATCCAAGACCTATGTCCAGCAGTGGACGTCTAATGGTTGAAATGAGGATGAAGGAGGAGGAGAAAAGAAATCTTCTTGCTGTGCCCGACAGGGTCCATAATTGTTTCTCTTTATTTTTACCCACCAGCTTTTGTATACATTATGGGATGCAATAAAGTTATTGAGTATTGAGTATTGAGGATGATGTTGATGTTGATGATGATTTGATTTAGAAATAAATATTGTTTATATTCATTTCTGAACGCAACTGACGCACCTATTTTTTTTTTAAATAACGTAACGTCATATCGCGACGTCAAATGTTCAAAACAAAACAGAACGTGGTCATTAAACTTGATTTTGTGAGAATTTAAAGAAAATTTATAAATTTAATTAATTAAAATGCCTAAACCTACAAAATTACATTCCAAGGGAAAGTCTAACACACTACAAAAGCCGTATAAAGTAGAACAGGATTCGACAGACGGCGTAGATCCCGAGGAATCTATACGACAATTTCAACTGGAACTATGCTGGTGTATTCAACAGTTAGAAAGATCTTTGAACGAAAAGAAAGGAAATGAAAAGCAGAGTAAGTGTTGTATTTGAATTATTAGTCATTATTATATTCGATTTCTTTTAAATTAACAGTATATTGTTACACACTATCAGGATGTTGTAAAGTAGCACAGAATAGAACAACAGTTATTAATGAAATTTGCTCAGATTGCGTTTTATTAGTTTCTATTTCGTAATTTTACTAGTTCATATTAACTTAAATTGTTAATAAAATTAAAAGTAAATATTCCAAATCAAATTATGTAGGTGCAGTTATTATTCATTGTTACAAAATGTTGCACATTTCAATTGAAGGTCATTAACATTATAAATATACGAAGATGCTCTACTTAAACAGTTGACACAGTTATCAAGACAAAATAAAAAATTGTATCTTTAGAAAATCACTTCTAATCTAATACCAACAAATCATAGGCTTCTTTTGAAGACTAGCTATATAGTCTAGGTTTATAATACATTTACCCCAAAAATTGCCCACTAAAAGAATACGATAAAGTCTTTACATCATTATTTATCTGTCTGTACATGTATGTATTATTACATATAACAATATAATAATTGCCTACAATTTATGTTCTGTTTTGTTACTCCTACAGTGCAAGATGCTTGGAAAGTACTAACGGTGCTTAAAAATAACAATCAGCCAATGATACGCAAGAGACAACTAATGCGGACACATTTCGGTGACTACAGAGCAAAAATGGCTGCCGAAGAAAAGAAGTTAGCAAAAAGTAAGATAAAAACCGTGTCGTAACTGTCACAGTAGTGACGAAAGATAATTATAGTTGTAAGTTAACAATGTGATTCAAATTTTTGTCTCAATTCATAATTAATAATGTTGAAACAAGCAATCTCTAGTGTTTGGTATAACAACGATATTTGTACTACTATGTCACTGAAAGTAAACCAGAAAAGAAATTACATATGAAAAGTACAGGTATATTTCATGGCCTTACTGACAAAGCAGGTACTTGTAATAAGATTTACAGATATCTGCCTTGGTCTTTCCCATTTAAATGACCTGAAAAACAAATCCAATATATATAAGAGTGTATTGTATGATATTAGGGTAAGTCTTTACCCACTTACTTCTAAAAACTAATCAATAAATTAACATAAGAATAAATTTTGTTATTTTTGAAAGTTGTAATAAAATAGACAGCCTTTACTTTTAACCTCGTTTATCTTGAGGTTATTTGTTTACAGTGGCCAGTAAAATCAAGATATCAGAGGTTCCTGACAAGCCCAAAGCCACATTTTTGAGGAAATCAGCTTTTTTAACGACAGGTGATGAATCTTTTAGATTCAATTTTAATTTAGCAACAGAGCAAGTAGATACTGGTAGTAACATAAATGATGGCAACACTAATGAATCAATTCAAACAGCTAATAGCAATACTCAAATTGTCTCTGATGTAGCCAACACAGAAAAAGTCAGTGAAGATACAGATAGTGCAAAGAATTTTAAATTTACAGCTAGCAACTCTGAATTTAAGTTTAATTTTAATGTAGATAATTCTTAGTTTGTACTTAAAATATTTTAATATTGAATGCTGTACAAAATGTAACTTGATGGATAATAATATAAGTGCTTTATTATTTTGATTTGTGAGTTTTATTGTTACATTTTACCCATTCCTTTCCATGCTTTGAAATACCTACAGCTGACAGTTATAAAATTGTAATAGATTTGGATATATACATATATTATACAATTCAATAGCTCCACCTGATTGATATTCTGTTAGATGATACACAAACAGAAACAGGACATTCTCAAGTGCAGCTTTGAGCTGAGCTCTTGTGCAGATTCGATTTGATTGAAGTTAGTAGGTATTAAAAGCATTTAACTAAAAATAAATATTCTAGAAATTTTATCTGGTAATAAAACACAAAAAAACTAAAAAAATAGTATATAATCACTTTCGCGTCAAATCGCACAAATTTTGGTAATAGCCCTTCGTAACGACTACCTCGTTGTCGTTCCTTATCCGTCGCGCACACTCAAGGTCCTTGAAGAAATTATCTGAATTTACAACAGAGAAGCCTACAGGCAACTCGTAAGTGCTGAAGTAAGAGCCCCAAGTGGCAATCCCCACTAATTTGTTCCCCAATGAATCAAACAATGCCCCTCCCTCGACACCGTGGTAATTGTAACATAGGTCCAAATTCTTGTCGAATTGCTGTAAAGTACAAGAGTGGTAGCAAGGCACGTGGAAGCCCTTCATTGTGCCGCTTTTCGTCAGAATTCTGGGACAAAGTTCCAAGTTGGCCACGACGTTCAGTTCTGTCAGGTTGAATTTCATTTCGGCCGTAAAAATTTTTTGGAGGCCCTGTTGAATGTTGGTACATAAGAGTGAGATTGAAATAAAATCAGTATCGATTCATTTAGTTTGCTGTGTTTTAAACAGGTCGTTAAAGGCTTACTGCTGCATCAGATCAAACGATAGCCAATGTTTATTTTATGCGGGAAATCGAAGAACTACATTAAATCCTTAGAAACGCTTTTTATACACCTTATTGGTAAACTCCTTCAAAACGGTCAGATGCGCAGTACTCGTAACTGAGGCGCGTGCATGACTTGATTTATGAATGTGGACGAGGCTAAAGTGGTATGCAGGGACCATAGCGCGTGGCATTCCAAGGGAAAAAGGCGTGATTGTATGTGTGTATGTAAACGCTTTTTACCTTTTTGACTGTATATCCAATGACTTTATATTCAATTGGCCCATACGTAAGGTCAAGATCTGAAAACCATTTGAACACTTCATCTGTTCTGTTGGCCCCATCAAACAGGTTTATGACCGACCATGTGCCTTTGAAGGCCTTGGATCTCACGACTATAAACCCTATGTCATCGTACGCTTGTTTCGTCGGCTCTGAAGGCACTACAAACGCCACCGCGGCGAGGTGTGTTGTCATGTAAATTACTGTTGTGTAGTTTACTTTGAGACTGAAAGAAGATTGGAAATTATAACTATTTGGCTTGGTAGTACTTATCCAATTTGTTGATCCTAGGTTAGAGCTAAAATTATAGGACACTGCAGTTCCGTTTTACCACCAATGAAAAAAATGCACTAGGTATTCATAATCAAAATTAGTATCTAGTTAGTAGGTACTTATTAACTGCATAGGTATAATGCTCCAAGCCTCCACCATACCTACCTATTGTGGTGTGGTAATAAGATATCCTGGTCGAGTCTGGGGTCTCTTGTATGTACCTACTTAAGTATATATCTTGGCCGGTCAGTAGTTGGGTTATGAAGAAATGCTCCAATAATATTATCCTTAGCCAGAGAAGGGTTATGTATATATTTGTTTAATTATCTAGATGTTAGAGGAAGCCTAAGAGAATCATGCACATATTTGAAAATATGAGATCCGAATTCCTACGAAGACGGATAGGGAGCGAACAATACTTATTATGTAAGCGATGGTCGATTGATCGATTGCGGTATCCTTTCCTGTATTATTATTATTAATAAATGCCTACTTGTAGATACATCGCGCGGCCGTTATAAATATAGCCTCGTCGATACAGACGGCGGTGCACACGTGAGGGATGTCGGCGGTTCGCGAGTGTACCACGCGCGCGACCCACGGGTAGTGCTCCTCGTCCACCGGTACCGCGTTGACTTCGTAATTCTCGAGCGACGGGAAGACTGAAAAGCGTAAAAATGTCCATGCAATTCATTTATACTAAAATTATCCTATCACGGAAGGCTGCTATATATCTACTTAAGTTACTGTTACCCATGACAACCGTACCGTAAGTCGAGTTCTTAAAAGTACCTACGAAGTATTATTGAGGGCTTTTAACGAGCTAAAGAATTGCCTCCGATAAAATTAGGAAAAAAATATTCACTAACAAGTTTCGTCTAAATTTAGAGTAATTATTGGTCTCTTCACCGACGACTGTCGAGGAACAATATCTAAATAGTCCAGAATATCCATAGCTGTAACCGACGTGATGAACAAAACATATAAAACTAACTTGTACATCTTACATTGCGCACCAAAGAAAACAACATTTTAATATCGTTTTTATTGTTTTTATATATACGATATAATATGTTTTTACAATCAAAATAAGCGAATAGTGTGCTTATGTATGAAATATCATTGTATATTTTTTTATTCCACACATAATTAGTTATCTATGTATTAGTAAGTATAATAGTGGGATAGTAAGTCCTTGCGACCGGGTAGTAAAGTTGTTACGTGCGCCCATGCAAAAGGGTTTGCATCGAAGATTTCGGTAAAGCATAGAAATATTTCAATTTCGGGAGAGAAGATTTGCTATTTCTGTCCAGCAAATCAAGCATTTACTGAACTACGACCTCGAACTAGTACTGTATAGATTTAAAAGATTTATAACAGTTTATATAATGCTGGGCAGAAGAGGTAATGGTTGGAGAACTGGAGACCATGTGTCGTAAGATACAGTGTTTTACGGCCTCCAACGATATGGACATATGACATGGTTAAGGTTGCTGAAAGTTATGCAGAGGGTACCTACCTACATATATAGCTAGTTACCTTTTCTGGTGGGTTCGATAAATCCGACCATAATAGTTTCTACGACGAGCAGCAGTAGCCCTTCTGAAAACAGTACCCAACCATACAACAAACACGACACTTCACTTATCAAACTGCTTACCAAGCGTAGTGATTACTGGCAATGGCAGCAGAATGGACAAAATTAAAAAACTGTCCATCAGTTCCCGGCCGTCTTTTTATGGCAAAGGCGAGACTGGTGTGCCTAAAATCTCCGGCCGACTATCACTCGAAACAACACTTGACCCAGTAGCAATATATTGGCATACGTACTGACTTCTTACACTTATGTGATGAAGTAAAGAATGTGAATTTGAAGTAGAGGCTATGTAAGACGGCATTGATAGGGCCATTCATACGCACTTCCAGAACTAATTTTACTGTTGTGACGGGGGACTTCAAAGCCGAGCCGAGTACACGATGCAATGGAGACTTGAAAGTGGGACAATTTGTTTAATGGTCATGGAGCCCCAGAGTTTGGTTGACTTTCTGGAAATGATGAACTCCTTTGGCCATTCGGAAAATAGACCGGGATGAATAAAAAAAAATAACTTTAATTATGGTCTATTGATTGCAGTGGCCTATTCTGAAATCCACACTGGGGTTGTGCTACTAGGTTTTTTTATGAAAATCTAAAAAGCAGCTTTAGGTCAGTACCTACCTAAAAACCTATATGTTTGCCTGATTTCTGACGAAAGGTGATAAATTACTCACCCTCTCCCTATAAGACCTGCAACATTAAGTTTTTATCTCAGATAATGTATCACCACATCTTTTGAGCCATTTCTCAACTACTTATATTCGGTTGGGCTGCCTGTTTAAGAAAGATTGCGCAAGATATCGGTATTTCACATGAACCGACTGCGTAAAGATTAATCAGCTTGATAATTTTTTAGCCCCGAGTACCTCCTAAGTTCCGGGAAGCAAGACATCAAATTAGTTATAAATAAATACTTAGTACTGGTATAAGGAACAAATAAAAAAACACAATACAAAAACATTCAATATTATTAATTTCACGTCCCATCACACAACCTTTGATAATAGCCCTTCGTGATCAGTACCTTGTTGTCATCCCTTATCCGTCGCGCACACTGAAGGTCCTTGAAGAAATTCACCGAATTCACAACGGAGAAGCCTACAGGCAACTCGTATTTGCTGAAGTAAGAGCCCCAAGTGGCTAATCCTATTAATTTGTTGCTCAATGTATCAAATAAGGCACCTCCTTCCACTCCATGGTAGTTATTACATTTGCTGACGTTCTTTTTAAATTGTTGGAAGGTGCAAGAGTGGTAACAAGGCACGTTGAACCCTTTCATACTGCCGTCTTTCGTCAGGATTCTTGGACAGAGCTCCATATTAGCTTCAACACTCAGTTCCGACAGAAAGAATTTTCTTTCTGCCATATTTATTTTTTGGAGGCCCTGTTGAACGTACATAATATTAAAATTGAAATCATAATAACGTGTAAGTATCTAAGTACTTATCTAGTTATATTTAAGATTTGCCATATCTATTTCTAAATCACAGGTCCTTTAAATTAGGTCCTTAAACGTGTTATTGTAGACTACCATATAAGTAAATTTTAATCAAACTGTAGGTAAATCCTTAAAATGAAAGCTTCTTACCTTTTTTATTGCATATCCCACAACTTTGTAGTTAATCCGACCGTACGTCATATCCAATTCTTCAAACCATTTGAACACTCCATCCGTCCTGTTAGCCTTATTAAACAGTTCTATGACCGCCCACATGCCTTTGAAGTTCTTGGACCTCACGACTATGAACCCTATATCATCGTACGCTTGTTTAGTCGGCACTGAAGGCACCACAAACGCCACCGCGAAGAGTTTTTTGGACATGTAGATTAATGTAGTGAAGTTTACTTTCAGGCTGAAATTATGAGAAAAGATATGATGAGTTAGGGGCAATTTAAATAGTTCATATATGTATAGTATCAACCTTTTGCATCTTCCACTATCCACTACTGATGATCTTAAAACAACATTATCATTCAATGGATCTATCGTGCCCACCTAAGAATGGTCCAGTGAGTCCACCCTAGTATCAGAAATTCTCATACGGTGGACTGTATCCACCCTAGGATCTTGGATTAGTGTTATATAGCAATTATCATCTAAGTATTGAAATTCAGGGGCGAGGTAGCAAGGAGATCGAGGGTGCAGGACTAATAAAAACTAAGCGCTGGGGCCAAGCCACTCCAAAAGGAAAAGTCTCTTCGGCTGCCCAACTACATTCCGAGAGAATCGACAGCAACATTTGTCGGCTGCTGGCCTTTCTCGTGGATTTAGGACGGTCCAAATGAAGTGTCCAATCCCACCCTTATGCTAAATGGAATGGACTTGCAGAAAATAACACGCTAATATATACCAAATACATCAATATGTGTAGGTATTTGACTGCGTCAAGAAATTCTACTAATTATTTACCTACGACGCATACCTAGAGGATTGAGCGATTAACTTAGATTAGTACGGTGTTTCGTTTCTTAGATAATGTCCTAGCTTATTAAAAAATCCTACTTGTAGATACATCGCGAAGCCGTTATGAATATAGCCTCGTCGATACAGACGGCGGTGCACATGTGGGGAATGTTCGCGGTGCGCGAGTGTACCACGCGCGCGACCCACGGGTAGCGCTTTTGGGTCACCCGAACCGCGTTCACTTCGTAGCTCTCCAGGGACGGGAAAACTGAAATGTGTAAATAAACTAATAATTTCCCAAATATACTTAGGTATATATTTGTTTTCTTACTACCGAGGATGGTTAAATATTACACTATTTAGCACACTAACACCCAATACTCAATTGAATAAATAGGACTAACATGTATCATTTAAATTAAGAACAGCTCTTTGATTCTTTGGCGAATTTTTTGTATTCTGAGATATAATCGACGTAATAAACAAAATATGTAAAACTAACTTGTACATCTTACATTGTGCAACGAATAAAACATTTTTATATAGTTTTTATAGTTATTATTATTTTATACAATATGTTTTTACAACTAAAGTCAGCGAGTGGTCGGCTTATCAGATAGTATGTATTATGAAAACTATATAAAACTTCTGTATTATACATTTATTTGAAATAGGTAGGTACCCATTTTAACTTTGAACAAACAAGGTTGACACCTTGATGCCTCAAAATAAATTAAAGGTAGTTTCCATGCCATCATGCGCAAGCGACTCGCATCTTTACTAAGCAGAGTCCGGGCTAGCACTAACAGTATCCTACAGGTAAACAGGACTCAAATATCCTGAAAACATTTAATCGGGGCCAAATTTTATAAGCGTTTTGTTAATTTTTCAATAAGTATGGACTTGTAACTTGGTCTGAAATAAATATTTATTATTATTATTATAGCGACATTACTTACTCAAATTAAACTCAGGAAATACCTCCGCTTTACAGAATACCGCATTGAAACAACTATATGTAGTTACGTTTCTGCAAGTGAGTGAGGTTGCCAGTGCTCGTTATGGGAGTGACTAGGTATTTTATAAGCATAACTACGGGAGTTACGTGCAAACGGAAATTTTAAGATAAATAAGAACTTCATATTTCTGGGGTTCTAAAAGCGAGTGAAAGAGTTTTTACAGATATTGCCATAGACCATTTCATACGCTACGGTACCTAACTGCTTAGGTACATTCAGGCGGGCCCAGGGCCGCATTTAGGGGAGGGCAACCGGAGCAACAGCCCCGGGCCTCCACAACAAACGGGCCCTCACAATACAGACTTCGGAACAAAAAATTAGGGCCACAGGCCTCCACTCCTTTGTTGCCCCGGGGCCTCTAGACCTCTAAATCCAGCGGGCCGGTCGATTGGACGGGCCGTAAGGTTGTTGCCACCCTCGTGGTATAAAAACATTTAGTGATATCAAGGCACTTTCCATTACCAGCATGGCCATGTTCCTAGGCTACTACCGCGAGGAATGTCATAATAAAACACAAAATCATATAGTAAATAAAAAAAAGTAAATCATAAAAGAAAAAAGGAATACAAAATCATTTAATATTTTTCACGTTTCATCGCACAAAGTTTGATAATAATCCTTTTCAACAAAAGTGCCACTATCGTCCCTTATCCGCCGCGCACACGTGAGGTCTTTAAAGAAATTCTCCGAATTCACTATAGAGAATCCAACAGGCAACTCGTATTTGGTGAAGTAAGAGCCCCAAGTGGCAATCCCCATTAATTTGTTGCTCAGTGTATCAACCACGGCACCTCCTTCTACTCCGTGGTAGTTATAACATTTGTCGACGTCTTTCTGGAACTGTTCGAAGGTACAGGAGTGGTAACAAGGTACGTTGTACCCCTTTATAAGCCCGTACTGGGTCAGAATGCTAGGACATAGTTCCATATTCGCGACGACACTCAGTTCGGTCAAGTTAAATTCTCTTTCGACTGGTTTTAATTTTTGGGCGCTCTGTTGAATTAAATTATGTTGAAATATACATGATTCACCATGAAAATAAATCTGTAGACGTGCAGTTTCTGTGCATCTAAAATATTTACGAAAAATTGCAAGTGAACTTTTTTTTTGTATAGGTAGGTAGGTAATGCAGAAATAGAAATTAAATTTTATTTAAAGTGGACTATGTAGAATGTAGTTTCTTGCCAGCTCTTCTTCATAATGAGACTTACTTTTTCGCAACACTTCAACCATTGGCGTTTAGACTTTTCCTTCTGGGGGATTGGCCCCAGCGCTAAGAGATCGAGTCATTCCACTCAACTTATGTGAATTTCTAGTGATTTGTGATTACTAGTGCAACTAGTTTTGTCAATTTAAGAGTAATTGTAATGTATGTATGTATGTATGTAATATTGATCTACTAGAACCACTTGCCTTTTTCATAGCATATCCAACAACTTTATAGCTTACTGTGCCGTTTGGGGCGCTTAGTTCTGAAAACCATTTGAACGCGTCGTCCGTCCTGTTGGTGTTATCAAACAGGTCTATGACCGCCCACATGCCTCTGAACAACTTGGCGTCAGCGACTATGAACCCTATGTCATCGTACCCCTGTTTTGTCGGTTCTGAAGGCACGACAAACGCTAACACTTCCAAATGTTTTGACATGTATATTATTGATGTGAAGTTAACTTTCAGGCTGAAAATTGAATTACAATTACATTTATGCGAATACTAGACATTGAAATAAATAATCAGGACACTACCACTATACAAAGTGGTTTTATTTCAATTAAACACTGCTAAAACCTCTAAAAAGTTAATTTTATGGATATAGGAACCTCTTGATGCTTCCACTACCGGGCCTTCTCGTGATGAGATAGGTGTCTGCCTCGGTAACCTTAGGATACATTGATAATAATATATCCTCAAAACCAGTCTTAGTGCTATCTATGCCATCTTTGTTCAGCAATTAATCTGACTCAGCAGTCTTTTGTCAACCCTCCTCTAGTTGACACAATGATGGCGTCAACAAGGTGTGGACAAGAACAGACAAAACGTACTAATTTATAGTATCTGCATAAACTAGTGGATGATACCAACTTGTAGATACATCGTGCGGCCGTTATAAATATAGCCTCGTCGATACAGACGGCGGTGCACTCGTGAGGAATGTTCGCAGTGCGCGAGTGTACCACGCGCGCGACCCATGGGCAGCGTTCCTCGTCCACCGGTACCGCGTTCACTTGATAGTTCTCCAGCGATGAGAAGACTGAAACTTGTACCGATAACTTAGCAAACTACGACAGTTTAGAAATTTAAAACTACAAAACAACTTGGTCAATTTGGAGTTTTAAATTCTTGTTCAAATTTTCAGACAAATTTTTGATTCTATAAAGTTTGATTGTTCTTAGATAGCTAAGAACAATTCCAACTAACTCGATGAAAATCAGTCAACGATAGACGCCACAAAATGTGTCAGGGGTTTTTAGGTTCAAGAGTGCCTATATTGAAGAATTATGTATGTTTTTAGAACAGAACATTTTTAGGGCACTGTAGTTGGTACTTGCGTACCTATCAGTTACATAGGCGTATACTTATAGAGGGGGAGTGAGGAAACTAGCATGCCTGAGAGATTTCCCGATTGCATGTGAAGTCTGCAAAGCCGCAGTAAGTTTGCGTATTGGAATACCTTTAAAACTAAAAAGAAGTTAAAACTGTGTTATTTTTAACTTTTTAGTTTTAAAGTCGGTTTTTTAAACGCAGTTTTTTACTTTATTTTTTACTTTTTAGTGTCTGTAATAGGTTGAGCAATAAACGCGTGATCTACGTACAAAATATGAGGGTTTCTCTCGATTTCTCAAGGATCCACTCATCATATCCTCACCATTTTTTATGGGACCACAAGGGAAGCACCAGCTTTTAATTAAAAAAATATCATCAAAATCGGTTCACTAAATCGAAAGTTATGACGTAACAAACAAAAAAAAACATACAGTCGAATTGATAACCGCCTCCTTTTTTGAAGTCGGTTAAAATAATACCAACACTAACATGTTTCATTTAAATTGAGACGCTTTTCAATCTCCGGCGAATTTCGACGAACAAAATTCAACGTCTTCAGAAAATTCTTCGTTGTAACCGATGTAATAAACAAAATAGGTAAAACTAACTCGTACATCTTAAGTACATTACGAACCAAATAAAACAACATTTTTATATCGCTTTTATTGTTTTTTATTTTATACAATATGTTTTTACAATCAATATAGCTTAGTAGTACGCTTATCAAACAGTACTATGAAATATGTATAATAAACTTTAAAGTAAACATTTTATTAATGATTTTCATATTGTATTTTATGAAATTTAAATACTTTTAAAAGTAAACGGTACCTATAATTCAGGAATGTTACTTGTTACTTGCGTCATTATACAATATAACATTTTATTATTAATTTAACACAATATTAACACATAAATACGTCAATCTATAATAGGCTTCCAATTATGGCTATATTGTTACCATACAAAAAAATAGAATAGAGGCTAAAATGGTTGAACAAACCTAATCCATTTCTTGCCTCATAAGTATGTTGCAAAATTTTATAAATTTTAAGTTGATAAATACAATTAATTGGCAACACCGGCGCCATGCGAGCAGTAAGTCGCCATACTTTCGTGTAGCCGTACACAGTGGCGTAGCTAGCACGGGTGGAACCCGGGGCGAATATTGTAGGACTCACTCCAAAACAATAAAAAAGGTAATCATTCATGTTTTATTAAAGTAAAGTAGCTGACCCGCGCAACTTCGTTTGCGTATATTATAATATTTTGTAACTTTCCTCGATAAATGGACTATCCAAAACAATTTTTTTTTTAAATTACAACCAGTAGTTCCTGAAATTAGCACAATCGTACAAATAAACAAACTCTTCGCTGTATAATAACAAGTAAACATTACAAATTATTGTTATACCTTATTTTATTATCGAACAACGATGGGTTAAAAAAATCTTCCTTCTAGGTTTAACTTCTAACGCCCCCCCCCTCCCCCCTAGCTATGCCACTGCGTACACTCCCTTATACATCTCCCCCCACTTATACGATCTCATACTTATCGGGGTGGAAGCTGATCTCCTGCGAGTAGTCGACGGGCGAGTTATCCTCCGCCTGCGTGACCTTGGTTGCCTTGAGGAGAGCCAGCGATGTGTCCGAAGTCCACATGACTGTGAGGGGGAAGAAATCGTTGGGCACTGCTGGAGTTACACTGTTGGGAGAACGAATTAAATTAATTATTAAAGGTGTACTGGGGATGTTACAGAACTGGTTTTATCGAAACCGGAGTCGGAGTCGTCGGAACCGGAACCGGAGTCGGAGAAAGCTTTGTTTTAGCCCCTTACATTTCAGTAAAAATATTGTTGAAAATAAATACGATAAAATTTTCTTACTAAATTCAAATAAAGTGACTCCAAAAGCATCAAACTATATTATATTTAATGAACAAAAGCTCTGGTGAAGAAGGGTCACCTCTGGTGTTGCAAACGCCCATAGGCTAGGGCGTTTGCAACACCAGGAGTGGCCTTCCAACTTTTTTGAGAACCCCAATAAATAGTGAGACTTATAAAATGTGAGGCTTACGTGAACTCAAGGCTGCCAGACTTCTGTTGCTTGTTGATGATGGGTATGTTCCAGATCAGCGTGCGGCCCTTCTGTGTGTAGCTGCCCTCCCACTGGTGGACTACCACCGACGCGTTGCCAGAACTGTGGGCAAAAAGACACGTTAGAGTTCAGTAGTCAACAATCTCCTGACGCGGCGTAGCTGCTGAAGTGCTAGGCGGAGCGTGCCCCGGGGCACCCAAAATATGATTAAAAAACTTCTTATTGCACTAGCATTACCGTTGTTTGCTCGACATCCTTAAGTCATAAGGATCCAGTAGAATATCAGCGTCAGGATATTACATCCTGGCTCATGCTGAGCTGATTTATGTTAATGTTGTGATAAATGTTATGGAGTAAGCTAGGTTCAACTCAGCCTATTGCAGTCCACTGCTAGACATAGGCCTTTCCCAAAGCTAGGTTACTAAACCAATATCTTGAAACGTTTTTAGGGTTCGTATCATATTACTAAGCCTCGATGGCCTCTAGGCGCTAAGACGGCGCTAGGAAGCCGGTACGGAACCCTTCGAGCGCGGGCCCGACTCGCACTTGGCTGGTCTTTTCCTCTTATACGATCTACTGCTGGTTTAAATTTCAATTAACTCATTAGTGACTATTGATAGTAAATATAACTCACGGCAACGGTATGTGAATGTTGACGTCGTTTAGCGTCAAGTGGTCGTGTTCTAACTCGTACTCGATGTTGACGTCACAGCCGCCGCCAGCGCCATCTGACGGCCAGCAGTTGACTGCAAACAAGAGATATTGTTGATAGAAAACTTGCTGAAACGGTGCAGATTATTATCATTAGAACACAAAGAGGTTTGATTCCCAGATTAAATCAGGTTTAAAACATACTGGCGAAATGTGGGCCGAGCTTCCGGGCCGACAGGTGTGACAGTATGTATGTATGAGTCCGAAACTTATTATTATCACTTTTGAAAAAGGAGGATCCTCCGACCAGGCGAGGTGTTGTCTGGCAGACTACTGCCCGACCGCTGATGTCGGGTGTTTGTATACAATATATACAAACACATATTATGTTAATTGAATGCTTCACTACCGCTGTGGGTAGTAGGTTAAGCTTCGCGATTGGTGCGTTCGTTGTTCTCCGTCGCTGTGTAAGTAGTATGTATGCAGCCCGATAGATGTCGCTACAAGTGTAAGGTATCTCACCGGAGAGCGGCGCCAGTTTGTCGTCGTTAGCGTTGAGCCTCCACTTGAGCACGCCGACGTCGCTGTTGAGCGGGAACGCGCGCTGGCTCTGTTTGAGGCCGATCACGCCGTTCGCTCTGAACGCCTCCTTATCCACGTTAGGGTGGGTCTAGAAAACAAACAAACAATATCACTCGATACTCAACTCTACCTTATCGGTTTTATGGTCGAAAACTCGCTCAGTCAGCGTCGACTGGTTGGCCCAGTTTCAACCAAAGCGGATAGATGTGCGGAGATGTGTTTTGAATAACCAATCAGATTTCTTTATTTCTATGTCTCCTCTCCGCAACAATATCTATATAATTATTGCGGTAACTTCTTTATCAATACCAAAATTGATCAAAGCGTTCAGTCGTTCACGGAATAGGGATTAATTTTTATATATAACGATCATGAAAGTACCTGCAATTGTAGCGGCCTGGTGTCCTTGTTGTCAACGTGTACGTGGATGCGAGCGTACTGCTCGTTGCTAATGCGCAGCGTCAGTAGACCTGGGGGAGTAGACATTATCAATAACAACCTTTTGTCTACACCTTCGTCTATGTGCAAACAACCACCCTCACTTTTCGCCCTTTTAAGGGACATATTTTCTGGGACAAACTATAAAAATTAACATATGTTCTTTAACGAGACTCAAGCTATCTCTAAATCAAATTTCATCTTAATCAGTTCAGCGGTTAAAGCATGAAGAGGTAACAGACAGGCATACTTTTGCATTTATGATAATAAATATTAACCACAGAAAGGAAACTATTTAACATTTTTAAAAGACCAACACAACGCAATAATGAGTAGTTAATTCTGTTTGACCAATCCTTTAGAATTTATTGAGTAATTTTTCAATAACAACTTAAAGTAACTTACCACTAAGTTCAAAGTTCTGTACATCTCCATCCCTACCGGCGACCAGAGACAGGCGCTCTTCGAAACGCAGGTGTACACTGAAACAATAATGAGGTTATACAAAGAGCATAGATACTGTGTCTACTCATATATTCAATATGAGTTCAATTCATCATCAAGGCTTTAGTTCGCCACGCCACGAGTGGTGGTATAGCGAGATTTCTCGCTCAAATGGAGCTGCCCGACTGGGGAAGTACCTCGGTCTTACAGAACACCGCAATGAAACAACAATAGTTGTATTTTTGCGAGTAAATATGGTTGCTTGAGCTCATTAGGGTGACTATTCTGACAGTAGACAAATTCAGTTAGCTGTCAATTTAATAACGTCGTTATCGATACATGTTAGAGGGGACTCTTTGATCAAACCTTACATGTTGTAGGACAAATAATTTTTCGAATAATTTAAATAATCTGATAATAACATCAGATTTATTTGAAAAAAAAAAAACAATAATAATTTTTTGAGAATCATGAAATAAAAATATTTTATCCCTGCTAGCAGCTGATTATTACCCATTACCCATAATCTAGAGTTTCCGTATAGGAAATTGTTGGGCGTCTCATCAAAATGAAGCTCGCTACGCGACACGAACGACTCCGTGTCGGTGCCGCGGGATCCCAGCTTCATGTAATGTGTAGAGTAACTTACTCCTTCTGGTCGGGGTTGGCGGGCTTGGCGAGGTCGGCGCGGGCGGGCGGCGCGGCGGCGGCGGGCACGGCGTCGCCCTCGCTGCGCAGGCGCGACACGAACGACTCCGTGTCGGTGCCGCGGGAGCCCAGCTTCATGTAATGTGTAGAGTAACTTACTCCTTCTGGTCGGGGTTGGCGGGCTTGGCGAGGTCGGCGCGGGCGGGCGGCGCGGCGGCGGCGGGCACGGCGTCGCCCTCGCTGCGCAGGCGCGACACGAACGACTCCGTGTCGGTGCCGCGGGAGCCCAGCTTCATGTAATGTGTAGAGTAACTTACTCCTTCTGGTCGGGGTTGGCGGGCTTGGCGAGGTCGGCGCGGGCGGGCGGCGCGGCGGCGGCGGGCACGGCGTCGCCCTCGCTGCGCAGGCGCGACACGAACGACTCCGTGTCGGTGCCGCGGGAGCCCAGCTTCATGTAATGTGTAGAGTAACTTACTCCTTCTGGTCGGGGTTGGCGGGCTTGGCGAGGTCGGCGCGGGCGGGCGGCGCGGCGGCGGCGGGCACGGCGTCGCCCTCGCTGCGCAGGCGCGACACGAACGACTCCGTGTCGGTGCCGCGGGAGCCCAGCTTCATGTAATGTGTAGAGTAACTTACTCCTTCTGGTCGGGGTTGGCGGGCTTGGCGAGGTCGGCGCGGGCGGGCGGCGCGGCGGCGGCGGGCACGGCGTCGCCCTCGCTGCGCAGGCGCGACACGAACGACTCCGTGTCGGTGCCGCGGGAGCCCAGCTTCATGTAATGTGTAGAGTAACTTACTCCTTCTGGTCGGGGTTGGCGGGCTTGGCGAGGTCGGCGCGGGCGGGCGGCGCGGCGGCGGCGGGCACGGCGTCGCCCTCGCTGCGCAGGCGCGACACGAACGACTCCGTGTCGGTGCCGCGGGAGCCCAGCTTCATGTAATGTGTAGAGTAACTTACTCCTTCTGGTCGGGGTTGGCGGGCTTGGCGAGGTCGGCGCGGGCGGGCGGCGCGGCGGCGGCGGGCACGGCGTCGCCCTCGCTGCGCAGGCGCGACACGAACGACTCCGTGTCGGTGCCGCGGGAGCCCAGCTTCCTGTAATGTGTAGAGTAACTTACTCCTTCTGGTCGGGGTTGGCGGGCTTGGCGAGGTCGGCGCGGGCGGGCGGCGCGGCGGCGGCGGGCACGGCGTCGCCCTCGCTGCGCAGGCGCGACACGAACGACTCCGTGTCGGTGCCGCGGGAGCCCAGCTTCATGTAATGTGTAGAGTAACTTACTCCTTCTGGTCGGGGTTGGCGGGCTTGGCGAGGTCGGCGCGGGCGGGCGGCGCGGCGGCGGCGGGCACGGCGTCGCCCTCGCTGCGCAGGCGCGACACGAACGACTCCGTGTCGGTGCCGCGGGAGCCCAGCTTCATGTAATGTGTAGAGTAACTTACTCCTTCTGGTCGGGGTTGGCGGGCTTGGCGAGGTCGGCGCGGGCGGGCGGCGCGGCGGCGGCGGGCACGGCGTCGCCCTCGCTGCGCAGGCGCGACACGAACGACTCCGTGTCGGTGCCGCGGGAGCCCAGCTTCATGTAATGTGTAGAGTAACTTACTCCTTCTGGTCGGGGTTGGCGGGCTTGGCGAGGTCGGCGCGGGCGGGCGGCGCGGCGGCGGCGGGCACGGCGTCGCCCTCGCTGCGCAGGCGCGACACGAACGACTCCGTGTCGGTGCCGCGGGAGCCCAGCTTCATGTAATGTGTAGAGTAACTTACTCCTTCTGGTCGGGGTTGGCGGGCTTGGCGAGGTCGGCGCGGGCGGGCGGCGCGGCGGCGGCGGGCACGGCGTCGCCCTCGCTGCGCAGGCGCGACACGAACGACTCCGTGTCGGTGCCGCGGGAGCCCAGCTTCATGTAATGTGTAGAGTAACTTACTCCTTCTGGTCGGGGTTGGCGGGCTTGGCGAGGTCGGCGCGGGCGGGCGGCGCGGCGGCGGCGGGCACGGCGTCGCCCTCGCTGCGCAGGCGCGACACGAACGACTCCGTGTCGGTGCCGCGGGAGCCCAGCTTCATGTAATGTGTAGAGTAACTTACTCCTTCTGGTCGGGGTTGGCGGGCTTGGCGAGGTCGGCGCGGGCGGGCGGCGCGGCGGCGGCGGGCACGGCGTCGCCCTCGCTGCGCAGGCGCGACACGAACGACTCCGTGTCGGTGCCGCGGGAGCCCAGCTTCATGTAATGTGTAGAGTAACTTACTCCTTCTGGTCGGGGTTGGCGGGCTTGGCGAGGTCGGCGCGGGCGGGCGGCGCGGCGGCGGCGGGCACGGCGTCGCCCTCGCTGCGCAGGCGCGACACGAACGACTCCGTGTCGGTGCCGCGGGAGCCCAGCTTCATGTAATGTGTAGAGTAACTTACTCCTTCTGGTCGGGGTTGGCGGGCTTGGCGAGGTCGGCGCGGGCGGGCGGCGCGGCGGCGGCGGGCACGGCGTCGCCCTCGCTGCGCAGGCGCGACACGAACGACTCCGTGTCGGTGCCGCGGGAGCCCAGCTTCATGGCCGAGCGCCCGGCCGGACGAGCTCTGCCAAATAATCATTATTCAATATTATCTCATCTAGTCATCTTTTTTATTTAGAATCACCGACGCAAATCCTACGGTGTGTTAAAAGTTTGAAGTGTAAATGTGTGTGGCACATCGTAGCTCTCGAACGGGTAAACCAATATTGATTTTTGTAAATTTTTGTAATTGGCTAAATGATAATTGTCCACATCTCACTATCGCTGTATAGTGATGCAGACTGAATGTTATTTACATTAATTACCACAACAACATTATGCTGTTAATAAGTGTTAATAGATGGTGATATGAATATCTAAAAATGTACATGTTAAAGCTGTTGAGTTTCATAATATATAAATAAATAAATTTACAGTGCGGGTTCACAATTTTCGCAATGCTCCACAAAAGCAGGTAAACAAAAATGTTAATAGAATCTCAATAATAAGACACAATATCAGCAATATTTCGAGAGAGTAAAATTTAATGTTGATTCACTTACGTCTCCCGCGCAGGCGTGGTAGGGATCTTTTCAGCGATCGGCTCGGCCGCAGAAGATGACATGGACGAACTGCCAAAACCACTGCCTACAATAATAAAATAAGAATAAAATATATGTACATAATATTACCTCAAGGCACACACCACTGATTTTTGGAAAGTAGCATGTTTGTCACATGCTCAAATGGTAAAGAAAGACATCGTGAGAAAATCTGCATGCCTGAGGTAATTTTCTGGCATATGAAATCTGCCAATGTAATCATGGGTTGATAAAGATGAATTCTAATTTCGGGTCGGTCTTACCGAACGACATCTGACTGCGCGGAGGCGCGCCTCTCTTCGCCGCTTCCAGTCTCTCTCTTTGCAACTCCTTCGCACGTTCTCGCATACGGTTCGCTGCTTCGCGCTCTTGTGTCTAAAATAGACAACAAATTCATCAAATAATAGGTATGTCCATCGATCAAATGAATATAGATGTATGTACATTCTCAATTATTTAAATAAGGTTGGTAAATAAGAAGGGTTGTTACTAACCTGTCTGACAGCTTGATAGATCTTCTCCTCATGTGAGTCCATTTCAACAAATGATCGAACCTGTAAATATAAATTAAATAAATATTTTCAAAATATTTACATTTGTTGAATTTAAATTAAAAAGTAGAAATATTAAAATATTGGCACGTAATTTAATGATTATGGACCATTAAAAGACAACCATAAGTAATAGAACATCAGAATCAAATAGAGTATATTTTACCATGTATGACATAATATTGAAAACAATAAAGTTTTTATTATTATTATTTTATGACGATTCAACATAATTATTACATACATAGCATTATTATTTGTTGTCCAAAATAAAAATTATTTCTTATTATAATATTACTTATTACAATTCATACTTTTGTAAAAGAAATATGTGATATAAACTTTTTGATCAACAGACTATTTATTGATGATATTATGTAATGCTAACCTGGGCCAAGTTGACACTCTCCCTGTAGCCGAGGGCAACAATCTCATCGAATGCAAACAACAGGTTGAAGGCCTGGTTTAACACCTCAGCCTCCGTCAACTGAGTGCAGTATTCTGGCACCTGAATGCACATAAGAAGACTTACAATTATATTTCTTGATCTTCTCCATAAGATCAGTAGTATTTTGACGACCTCTGTGGTCTAGTGGTTTCCTATGTATTATAATTATGTATTTACAAAAAAAACAAAATTTATATAAGTATTATATCCATTGTCTAGTACCCATAGTACAAGCTCTGCTTAGTTTGGGACTAGATGGTGCTGTGTGAAATGTCGCAGAATAAATATAATATAAATTATTATATATTATTATTATTTGGAATTTATATCAAGATAGTACTTGGAACTGTGCAACTAGAATCTTAAGTATTCAAAAGTGCTTAAAAAGTTTATTTGAAATAAAAACCTTTTGATTTGATTTGGAATTACATAATTATGATCTATTTATTACAAAAAATTTAATGTTTTAACCATGTTCCAATTGAGTATCATAGTTAGGAAAAACTGCATTTTGATTTTAAAATTTGAAACAAATATTGGTCTATATCTACCCATTTTTGAATTGGTAGCCACCAAGTGCCTTCTGAAAGTTAATTTATTGAAAAAGACCAGTACTTATACTAAAATGTATAACACAAGCATTTTCTGATTGTAAGAAAGAGATGACCCTATTTAATCTGAGGAATGGCATCTTTTTCTAAATGTGGTACAGCCACAGCTCTATAAAAAGCCATAAACTTACCACTCTGCTGAAAAGGCGCAATGTCTCCAAATCTTCAAGGATGTTGCTGGCTTTAGTGGTGATGAGGAGCATGTACAGCTTGTCCAATGGTTGGTAAACATATCTGAAATCATTCAGTAGTGTTATCACTCATGTGAAGGTTTTACTAGAAACTTATAGTAATATTTTCAATTTATTCACCAATATAACACAATATATATAGGTATATTCCATATTTTATAATCACTATATTCCTTTATATTTATTTTAAAAGATGTGATTTTTAAGTAGTATACACCCATGACCAGATACATAAAACATGACTTATTTACTTAGAATACATGGAATGGATTTCATACCTGACAGACTCAGTTTCGACAAACGTGTGTTGACGTCCTGCTGTCATGAGCTTGGGGAAGGCTGCAAGCAAGCCTTCGATTCGTGCCTTCGTCATCTCCACGAATTGACGTGAAACCAATGCTGAAAATTGCGTGATATTTATGTAGTCAGTTTTACATCAAATATAACATTTAAAGACTAGTTCTTAAAGAAACTAGAAGACTAGTACCTTTCCCCGACTTCGTACATACTGTAGCTGCTATAAGCACCTGAAATATCACAAAAACACTTCAGTATACTATAAACTTAGGCCGGATGTCTGTCACACAATTTTATGGAGAATAAGCACAGTTGGAAAGCAAGTAATGCACAAGAATGTGTGAATTAAAGTACTATAGCACTTTTTATAGTATTACCATTTCGATTTAGCTTAGAATTCCTCAAATAACATAAAAAATTGAAAAACACAAATTACAAACTTGACACTATTTGACAGCCAACACACCGAGGTGACGTGTAGAACTTTTTTTTAAATAATGTTGCCCTATCATCATCATCACCATCAGTAGATCAACCGAGGGGCTTTCAATACATTCATTTACTGAAATTGGGACTCCACAACTGAACAAAGTCTTCCTCCTCAATTCTGTTGTAGATTCCGCAATTACTGATAAATTGCCATGCCACCAACTAATTTGTCGATTATTTATCGATAATGCGGATATATTTTCAATCTAACTATTTTTGGCAATAAGACTAATATAGCCAATGCCCAAATGTTGATGTAAGAGGAAAAAACTTTCTTGTAGTCTATGTTCTTTAAAATAAATGTCAAATTTGTCAAAAGTAAGCAAAGCACATTGGGGTTATTGTTCGTTTTTTACACAATTTTAACGTTTGACTCGTATCTTTCCACGTAATTAAGATTTATAGCTAAAGTGTTCAATTACCCTGTATGAACAATGAAAGTTTTTAATTGATTTAGTGTTCAAATTCTATGGAATACGTTTGCATACCACAGAAGCCAAATAATTGTAGTAAGTGGCATTTTTATTATTTTGTATTAGTATTTAGATGTAGTGGTTCAGGTGACATACTCTCAGAATGCGTTTGTCTACAATGAGTGTTACCGTCATTATTTTCGCTAATGGCTGAACGTTTAATTTGCATACAATGATATTTTCTTTATGCCTGTTTTATAGATAATCTTTTCATCCAATAATATTCACAGTTGTTTAAGTGATCATGCTATCGGTATTGATGACTGCATACTGTCTTTTACTTGTACAATTTAATACTTGCTCATTCAAAACTTGTATAGTTTAGTTTTTAATGTTATGGTGTCATGGAAGAGACTTCTCTCATTGATAGCGATAATGAGGTATTTACTTGTTCTCTATTATCTCTTCTCAACTCACGGTTAATGTTAGATTTTGTTTATTTTGTAGTTATTTAATTTGCTGTTTATTAGTTTTTTTAAGAGATTGTGGAAATATTGGCTTAAATATAAAATATAGGCAACAATATGGTTTAATGGGACCGTTATGAAGTGTAGGTTTGTGGTACCCACATCATGCATACAACCCTTTATTATAACAGATTTCAATGAATAACACTGAAGGACTTTATTGACAGTCCACAGTTGAGAAGTATGTGTAGAGATGAAGAGATGTGATGCATGCCGTGTCCGTTCAGAACGGAGGACGGAGGAGAGACGAGAGGACACGGGAGACAGAGACCCGCTCATAGACACAACAACAGTCTCTCAGGAGGATACTTACGATAACCAAAATTTAGTAAGACCAACATCATTTACGTAGTTAGCACTGTTATTTTTTAGTGCACTCTCCGTATTTTGTGCACTCGTTTTGTTGGTTATATGCAATTTATTTTTTGTGATTGTCTATGTTGTCTTATCTTCACTCTATGTCTATAACTTTATGCATTATGTTATTTTGTCTAAAATCTATAAATTTGTGATTTATTGGTACTTACTAGGTGGTATGTGATAAAAGGGCAATAAAAATCTCAGATACTGTTGTTTATAGTCCATTAATTCTTTTAATCTATATAAACAAAGGAATAAAATTCGTAAACAAAGTTATTTTGTACATGTATATTATTGGGTTACATTTAATTTATTTTTTATGGTAAATTATAGAGTTAGCAATGAGCGAATTACACGTCTTGAGTCTAGAGGCTGCTAGTAAGGTAACTGCTTACCAATAGGCAGGTCGTAAGCCTTTTGTCATCCTTATTCATGCCATATTAATTCTCGATCGTGTGCCCCCTAGACAGGACACCCTCAGCAATTGCTTAAATATTTTAAGGGCTAGTCCAGGACTGATGATGTGTTTCAATCTACACTTGGCTAGTGTGGTGGACTATAGCCTATACCCTCACAAAAGAAAGGCCATGCCTAGCTGTGGGACTAGGGTTGCCAGGCCATAAAATGCAAAGGCCGGACTGCGCATTACATAAGGCCGGACATTTTGCCCTAAAAGCCGGACATGTTTTTTTTATTGCTAAACAATGTTTTTACAGCTGGGCTGTTGAAAAAAGTATTTATACGTAATCTAAAGTGAGGATGGGATCGTAGATAGAGTGTGCCAGATATATGCATATTCCTAGGGCAGACTAACGGGCGCGAACTGTCGAACTAAACTGTCTGCGGACGGCGCGATTCGCGGCGCGGGCGGAAGACATTTGCTCTCCGCTCGCCCTTGTCCGCTCGGGCGCTCGTCCGCCCATCGTCGTACGAATCGCCACTCTGACAAAAAGTCTGACAAAAGCCGGACAGGCCGAACACGTACATATTTGGCCGGACGCGACCGCAAAAAGCCAAACATGTACGGCTAAAGCCGGACACCTGGCAAGCCTATGTGGGACAGGAAAATGATGGTGATAGTTGATGATCCCCACCCAGTGGGGATCGAGATGAAATACTGAAGGGATGTTTGTGACAAACTCTTAAGTTTCCGTATTGCTGCACTCTAACCGAAATCTGTACATTCATAAATATATCAAAACATACAGAGTAGGAATCGAAGCTGTAATACACAATGTAATTCAAACTGTTCTAGTCTGTACACCATATTAGGTAATAACATCTATTTGGGACGGCCTAGTGAAATTGTCGGTGAATAATTCAATCGATACGAATTCAGGTTATCACTTTACAAATTGACCTAGCTATTATCAATCAATCAAAATCAACCTTAAATCAATGTTTTATGACTTGTATTTTAAAATCTCCTCTTTGTTAAACCTCTCGATACGGCTGTCGTAGTCGCTGAACGACCGAATTCAGCATAGCCGTAACGGTTCGGTTTCGATTCCCTGTTCGAATAAAACGACCTAAAGGTAGTCGTTCGGGGTATGTTAACGCACTAACGATATAGGAGAAAATTCTAGTACAGGACTTATTAAAAACAATGATTGAATTTCCAAATAAAAAGTATTTATGCAGTAATGTGTGAAGGTTGTAGGTATGATTTCATTCTTTACAAGTACTTGTAATCTCTCTATCGTAGAAAATAAACAAAGAAAAATCAGATGGTCATTAACAGCTACTGATAGCGAGTCTCTTCTAGATTATAACTTTATAACGGATTAAAAAAGATCCGATAATATTGATGCGACCATCATATTTGTGTCTCTGGCAAATAATAAAATAATCAATGTGTCTTATATGTCAGGGCTCTAAATAAGCTGGCGAGGATTTCCCGCCTTTTAAGAGCATACAGTTCTTTAAAGTGAGGCAAAGGCAGTCTCTGTAATGCCTCGAAAGGATGCGGTAGTGTTTATGTGTGGATGTTATTCACAACGTATTCGTGCGTCAGTCGTGACACAGGAAATGAGACTTTAGTGACGAAACTATACTCAAATGCCATTGTTTAGAAATGAAGAAAAAAATTAACATTACCATAACGCCGAAAAAGGTATGAGTGATATTGTTTACATCTTTATTGAATGAAGAATAATATTACTTAGTTTCAAATCGTCGAATTAATAATTCATCAACTGGGAATAATCAAAATCACACGTTGTTTCCCCAACGCAAACATGCTATAAACATAAACAGATGTTTCTTAATTATTTAGCCGCTAGCGGTCATGCGAATACTCGACTAATAAGGCCAGTTGAACACGTTCATGAATATTTTTGCTCGTTTTAAATAAAGCTGGCTCTACAAGACCATAATATGCACCGTGAGTACGAGTAGGTACATGCCATGATTTTTTATCCTATAGATATTAAGTCCACTTCTGTGTAAATGCAGTTGTCTAATTTGTGCTCTTAAATTTGCTCTCTGAAACTTAGAATTAGTATGGAACAATTGCCATTTAAAAAATATATTATATATCATTATTCTCCTACCCGTAATTTACTTTGTGTTTGTGGTCAGTTCATTAACTCACTCTCTTTTCGATCTAACCACAATCTGTATAAATCTGAAGCTATAGATATTTGGGATAGATTAAGAGCCGTATCAAAAATACAATATCAAAGAAAAGGTGGATTATTTAAACAATTAATCAGCATTAATTCTCTTATTTGAGTTCTGCCTAAATCTACTAATACTAACCTTTCAGCAAATCAATTCTCAACTAACAAGTTTGGGTCTGCAGATTCCTCTATTTTTTAAGCGTCCATTCTAGTTTGGAGTAACATTTTTTACAGGGTAATCAATGATTCAAAGTCAACGGTTTTTGAACCTTTCAAAACTAGTCACACTGTTCCAAAAAGTATTTACTCCATAGATATAGCTAGACGGCCCTTGCATAAATAATAGTTAAGACAACATCCGTTTCGAGTTTTCTCTTGCAAATTTTAACGAAAGTTATGTATCGTGGTGTACATCAGTCCTTGCCGTTATAATTATTCTAGCGTGCATTCGTAATGTGACATTATGGTCTCTTTGTTTTCTAACAAAACCTTGTTTGTGGTATTTAGTTTCCGTATTATTAATCATAATAATAAATTAGCCTAACGGCATTCCGGGGTTTGGAGAATTCCGGCAAAGTATTGCTGAATATGGATGAGTAGCTGGGTTATCTCCTCGTAAAGCTGTATATGTATAGTTCATCACTTACATACTTCGTACGCCGGCGGTAAAATCTCTCAAGCATGCGTTAAGGACGACGTTTTTTTTTCACAGTTCATTTCAAAGAGTCCAATGTGTGTGCTGCCAATGACGTGGCAGTCTAATAAGCCATCACTGTATTAACTACATGCGGGCATTTATCATTATTTGTGTGGCATTTCATTGATGGCCACAATAGTATAAAATTTTATTTGGGAATCTGTTGTTAAAATAATTATGACTACAGGCCCTTTACAGATACCACCATACACCAAATGAGTTATTTTTTCTTGTAGAAAAAGGATTGTAATCAGTTGTTTTCGAGTAGCCACTTAAAACACTCGCTATTATCTATTAGCCATTTTAAAAAACTTCAAAGACTGAGATGCGTGTTAAAAAAACACTCTACACTGATAGACTGACATCGTTTCTGTGAAATTCTTTCTGGTTCTCCTCCCTAACCATGACCATGACCCACTTTTTCGAAACGTTCAGCTACATTTTGTTAGTTCAAAAAGCATCCCTAACGTTGGCCAAATTGACGGAGCCAAGCGTTGCCCTTCGGAGTGCATTTAAAACCGCAAACGTCATATACACAGGCGCCCAAACCCGGAACAAACACCAAGAAGAGGCCATATATGTGTTCCGTGAACTTCCGTGCAAGGGTTGAACTCGCGATTTGTGCCAGAGAAGCCACTTACCTACTCAATCACTTCTAATACATAGTACTAACTCACCAATATTTTTGACTACCATCCTATTTCCTACTAATATTATAAATGTGGAAGTTTGTATGGATGATTGTTACTCTTTTACGGAAACACAAACCGCTTAACAGATTTACTTGAAATTTAGCATACATAGAGTTTATTACCTGGATTAACACATAGGCTACTTTATATATATTTACCATGCGGGTAAAGTTGCGGGAGGCAGCTAGTATATTATTCTATTTGGGAGTTTGCCTCCAATCCAAGATATTCGGTAAAAATAAAAGTGGTTGTAAGTTGAGTATCCGAGTCATTTACATACTCAACTAAGTAATATGGAATAAATAATTAAACAACTGGGAGTCGAGGACTAAGTACGTTGTAATCTCTTTCACACGAGTGTTCCTATTGCTACATTAGACGGTTCTCCGAAGTAGTGACTTCCCTATAGATATCAACATTTTAATAATTCTTGCAATAAAGTTGAATCATTATTTATTATAAATATAAACATATATTTTCCGCATAATTAACATTGTAGAAGTAAACTTGTAACAAATTGACGTAATTATTTAAAATAAATAACGCGCAAAATATAATTTCTCTCTTCGGAGTAATTCTAAATTTAACATATGTAGTTAATAACTATATTATAAGTAGCCGAACTAAAACGGAGTATATATATTTTTGTATTATAAAAAAGCGTTAGGTGCTTCATATTATCAAGTTATAGTAAAAAGCACTCCACACACACAACAGGCTATCGGATTGTACTCTGAATTATTTCGTAATCTAATCAGTTTATCTAAAGCATCAACCATTACATCGGACTCTCCTGTAACTGAAGCTTGAGAAATCAGTGATCTATCTATGAGAAGAATATTGGAATACGTTCCAGGGAATTTTGGAGGTTTTCCTGAACCTGTCTGAAACAGCAAACATCAGTAACATTACATCCTGGACAATAGACATTGCTGAGAACTTAAATAGACTGCATGACCAAGCGGTGATCCTGAAGATCCTAGATAGCATAATGGGACAACATTGTTAAATTATTGTATAGCCATCGCTCCTTGATAAGTTAAAATGGAATCCGATGCTTTGAAGTGGGTGAAAACCATGTTTACAGATCTGTTACGAATATACTCGTCCATACAGGAGAAGCTAATAAAAGCGTGTTAATAAAACACTCGTAAAATAACCTCAGTGCGTTAAACTACAAACAAATCTTTCAAACCAGTGTAACATAAACTAATTCTTTGGACACTTTTGTTTGTCAAACAATAGGAAGCTTGTAAATATCGCGTTACTACGCTCCGCCCTGTGGTAACAAAGTAGTACAGTCAAGCGGGTCAAGAGCGACTCATTAAGTGAGTACTTATTTACTTTCCAAGTTCCACACACGTTTTGTTTCTCAAATTAATTATGTATGAGGTTTCTGATCGATGTGCCGAGCAAGGCTAAGGCTTTGTTATTTCAATAGGCTTTCCTAACTTTCAGACGGTAGTTGGAAGACTTGTAAAGAGTTCTTTGGAACTTCGTGGAAGTTAATGGGTGACTTTACTAACTCGTGTTAAATTGGCAAATTTTAAAAGGCAAGGTTATCTTTGATGAAGCTGCGCGACATTTTCGACTCGTAACAAGACATGCTATCACGCCTCCATCCCTGCAAGGGCAGGCAGAAGTATATAATGCAACTATATTTTTTTAGACTCATGTTATAGAGTAGACGGTATGATTATTTCCGATTACCCCGATAGAAATAGAAATGGAACTTTAGATCTTACGGTCATCTGTCGAATTTGTGACTGAAAATTAAACGATAAAACAGTTTATAAGATTCCTATTGATGTTAGTGAAAGTTTAAAAGGAAACAGCTTTTATTACTAAAAAATGTACGGTGACTCCATTCCGAATGATATATCTAAAATGCAATTTCCCAAAAGTAAAACGAGCAAACGACAATAATTTGACCTCAATAAACTGCTAGCGTCTTATCACTGAGTGCAAGTTAAGAGACAACCGGAGGAAATCGCGCAGTTTATGTACTCGGTGAGGTACGGCAAGCAAGCACGCCACATGTGCACTGTTACTATCTTGGCACATACCAAGACCACTGTTATACGGTCAAATTGCACTTCAAGTTTATGAACTAATCATTCTATAAAGTTATCTTTAATTTATGGATATCCAGCAAAAACATGTGTGATTTTTTGCTCGATAATCGGGATCAGCAATCCGATGTTTGTTCATTAAAAACTTTCGTCTAAGCTAAACTGTTTTTGTTTTTTGTGTCGCAAACCACATTGGTCGGCAAAAAGGGGTGGTTATGTGGGACTTGTATGAACTAGACTTGTAGAGTATTTACGTCTGTTTCCGGTTTCACAGTCTTTAGTATTTAGAACAGCTCTCGAGTTCACGATGAATAATTGAACGTTTATAAATGCATCATCGTCATTAGCAAACAGTTACTGGCTTACCGTTACTCTTTAACCCTTGGGGAATCACACCCATCACGATAAAATTATTTATTGCGTATCGCCTGCTTGCACCGATTCAAATATATCAGAAGTTTAATTGTGTTATTACCGATAGCGCGAATGCTCCAGTTGTTTCTCCGTTAAGAGTATGTTATCAGTAACTTATCGAAATGTGTGTGGATTATGAGCAATTGTGATTTCTAAATTGCAAATTGGCATTGCGTGGCGTCAGTATTTCAACCGCAATACCAACAGTGTCAATTTAAAACGGTTTATGGATAAATGACAAATGAGCCATTTGCGCTTGTCGCAGTGAGTCCTAAGACCGATCCGCTTTCTCTACTCATGGATCCTCGACTCTGGTATGGTACATAGAATACTTTGACTCATTTTGACAGACAATTAATCCCTTTTCAGATACTGTCTGTACCCAGCACTGCACTTTAATAAATGAAGTCGTTCGTAGAAAATAAATAAAATGAGTATCTAAAATGTACAATAATAATACGTTTTTAAAACAAACGAATATAATAGAAATCTGTATTTGGAAATATGCGTCAATGCCCGCCTTCAATGGATTTTCGTGTTGAAAGCTAATAATGGATTATTAAAATTGTTAGTAGGTAACGAAAACAGTGATCTATAGGTTTAGTTGGTCGTGACGCCGAAGTTAATAAAGAGTTCACCCAAATTCAGTGAAATTCAGACTGCCAAAATTTCGATGTGTAGCTTATGTTTGTCAGGAGAAAAGAACATCTTCATCTCACATTACATTCAAGCACTAGAGTTAAAAATCATGTAGTTAAGCTTTATAAAAATCGTGTAATATCTCACTAATACCTGCAGTTATATACCCACTTTCTGCGAGAGGACTTTGTCGTCTTATTACTACGTTTTCAACGTCTAGCCATGAGATATGCAACGACAAAATTATTTCATGGCGCGCATATTTGACTATAACATCAAGTAGTGTTCTTACTGCCGGTAGAGCGGTGCATTTGTTCCCAACGAGTAACACCCTCAAATGTCACACTGTTACTCGATGGGATTTTTTTCTGAAAAAATTCCCAACCGGTCACACTACCAGTCACACTGTTACTCGATGGGAATTATTTCAGAAAAAAATCCCAACCAGTCACACTGTTACTCGATGGGAACACACTGTTACAGAACTTAATGAAAATAAGAATTAAATCGGTTTTTTAATTTTTTATTAAAATCAACAAAATAACAACATTGGTAAATACAGTTACTTAATTACGGACGTTAAACGTTAACATTCGTCATATTGCTAGTAATTCTCATTTTAATGTTTTAGTCATAGTAACAATATCTAAACACAATCGGCCTTATATAATATAACAGAGTAAATCATCACATTTTACAATAATTAACAGTCCTTATTTCTAATATTAATTTGAACCTTTAAAGAAGAATTTTCTAAATATAATCAGCCTTATGTTTGTACCTATATGATAATCAGCCTTATGTTTGTACTTATGGCTAATTATATGTATTTGGAAAATTGTTTAAAGTTCAAATTAACATTAGAAATTAGAACTGATAATTGTTGTAAAATGTGATGATTTACTCTGATATATTATATAAAGCTGATTGTATTTAGGTACCTCCCCCCCCTTATTACGTGGGACTTAAATATAGATGGCGAGATGTGGGTGTAATATTACACCTCTGCCTACCCCTTCGGGGATACAGGCGTGAGTCTATGTATGCATGTATGTATTTAGGTATTGTAATTTTATTTAATTATTTAAGAATAAAACGTTCAAAGGAGAATCACCAGCAATATGACGAATAAATGTTTTTAAAGTAAAAACCGATTTAATTCTTCTTTTCATTAACTACTGTAATATTGTGACTGGTTGGGAAATTACTAATAAGAAGTTCCCATCGAGTAACAGTGTGACTGGTTGGGAAATTAGTAATAAAAAGTTCCCATCGAGTAACAGTGTGACTGGTTGGGAATTTTTTCTTAAAAACATTCCCATCGAGTAACAGTGTGACATTTGAGGGTGTTACTCGTTGGGAACAAATGGAGCGGTGTGCTTACCTTGCATACGATACATGTTTAGTTTGCCTGAATTCACCTCTCGCTAAACCCACACGCTAGACTTAATTATTCATACCTTGACTTGCCAAACTGGCAACTATGCACCACGACTGCAAAATGGGAATAGGAACACGCCTCTCTTTTCATATTGGCGGTATGCAGAAAATAGCATAGCCTAGCATATAAAGATGATATATTTATATTAAACCCCACACAATTGCATTTACCAGTTTCAAAATGTACTAAATATTTCAATAAGAATAAATATTCGATAAGTTTTAGTTTTTTTTTTAATTAAATTAATGTATTGTTTATTAACAAGGTTCATTAACCTACCTTTTTGACCATTCTCTCAAATAACAGAAATGTAGAGTTGAACAATAATATATTACAAAATAATTTCAATTATAAATACTATTATAATACATCGCATGTGTGTTGATAAAAGTACATATATTTCAATCTTTGTTGACATTGCTTGTCACCATTTTTAATCTTGATGCGCTTGTGCCTTGACATTACTTTAAGTAATTAATTAATTCGTTATATTCAATGAACTTAACACATTTGACAATCCAAAGTTATCGAGTACCGACAGTCGTTCACCACATCGGGCCTTAGGTCATTTCAATGTAATTGTTATAGAGTAGCTAATTGTGACAATATAATATCTTGCCTTTTTAGGGGAGAAATATCCAAAAATCTTTTTTTATGGATATTTACAGCATAACATGTATCACCTGCCAGAATTTCGACAGTGTAGACTCTGCGTTGACTAGACTAGTCCATATATTATTTATTTAAGAAATATTTTAGTATAAGAATGCGGTAAAACATAATGACGCACGCGATACTTTCTGACATTTTTAAACGATTGTCACAGGCAAGGTCACAATTTTATTTTTATGAAGTAGAGTATAAGTCACCTGGTAATATCAACGCCACTGGCTGATGCCGGCAGTATTCCTCATGGGTAAAGTTCGCAGGTTATGAATCCATTAAGCCCAAACTTTGTAAGGAAAGTTAATAAACGACAGCGCTATCTTAAATATTACCTCGCGGCGTACAATTTAAATGGCAATTTCAACAAGGAAAGCTATTTTAACAGCTAATTTAATAGTTTTTCCGTGTGGCCTAAATTGAGAACTTATTCAATCGTAAAAAGAGAAAAGGAATTAAATAAAAAAAGTAATAGCTGTACTCTGCCACGCGTCGCGGATATATCGCGTCAATATTTGAACGAAATCAGGCCACTTTTCGAGTTATTGAAGTTTACACAAACCAACTTAATATTTTTATAAATCAAGATTTCAGGATTAAGAACAAGGTTCGAATAATCAGTAGTCGAAAACGTCGTCTTTATTTTTTCCAAAGAACTATTAACTCGTCTTATTTGTATGAAACGACAAGAGACAACCAGGTAAAGTGATAACCGGCGCCATGTTATGGTATGGCTTTTGATATATCCAAAGCTTATAGAGCAAAGGTATTCAAATGAATTTCCACCATTATATGAATGGTTACCTAACCAAATATAATTTTCATATTAGTATATAAATAACCCTTAAAAATTATGAGGCATTTGGTTTTGTCAATGTTAGGTAGACAAGTCAAAATGTCCTATATTCCCCATAAACTCAACTCGGCCCCAGCCAGAGGTCGTGATCTCCAATTAACGGACAGACGGGCTCTGCGCAAGCGCACATGTGCAACGGTAGTTCAGTCCTCGCCATCAGTGTTCCTTGTTTAAACTTTCGTCGTCACGATTTTATCGCGTCTATGTGATTTCATGACCGTTTGAAGTTAGAACGTTTGTGAAAGGAGTCTTTATTGTCGGTATTTTGTGTCTATAAACAGATGTGATTTTGGACTTCATGTTGTATCGAATGTCGAAGAACTCATGTGGGTATGTATGTATCGATAGGTCTTTTTTTGTTATAGAATATAATCGCCTGTCTCTCTGCCCAATGTTACCGTCAAAACTTGATAGTAGGAATAGTGAACCAAATTTTGGTCCTTCAGTTAAGTTAATGGAAAATATAAAATTTTAATTTGTCAGGTGGAAAGTCTAAACTCCCTTGATAAGAAAAGTTTTTACGCATTAACGTGAAGATGGTTTATAATAATAGGAGTGAGTCTTACGTTTGATTTTGTTTGTGTTGATCAGGAATTAACTGTAGCAGTGATAATGATAACGTAGTGGTGTGACCAGTGGAATGTGAAGTCAAAGGTCTCGAGTTCAATAGCGTGGCCACTGACTTCGTGCATTTATCACTTGCTCAAACGGTGAAGGAAAACATTATGAGGAAACCTGCATGCTTGAAAAATAGTTTTGGCGGCGTATGAAGTGTGCCAAATGCCCATTCATATTTCAATTGAAATGAATTGTAGGAGACACGTTCCCAGCAGTGGGACATTAGATAGGACAATAAATTATGTGCAATAAGTATAAAAAAATGTTGAATGACAATATAATATGTATATGAATAGAATGGGAATATTGGGCTAGCTCACTCACTCGCTCTTACGTCACAAGTGTTATGTGCATTCCTTGTTTTGTTACTGGATAATAACACCTACCAGTAAATTTGACTTTTAAATAAAATTCATTAAAAACAATGAGTCCGATACTGTATAATATTGAAACCGTTCGATATTGTGTACATTTTTCAATCACGTAAACAGATTAAGGTACAAACACAAAACACATAACAAAAGAAAGTAGCCGATAAGCTTGGCTCTGTACAAACATTAGTCGCGTCGATAACGTTAACTCGAACTTTAAACATAGCTATTTAATTATGACGTTTGAGTTGGTTTTGTCACGCATACTCGGAAACATCATAATACACCGCGAACGAAGGACCGTGAACCGGAATGAAACAATTTTCTCCGCGTACGACTGAAATTGTACAAAAACTTGAAATAGGTGGCAAAAACGTTTTTTAAATCGCGTGACGCTTAGTACATCTTACTTGGTTTAGTGGTTGCATTGTTTGCACGGGCTAATTAAGTAGCTGGGTGTTTGCTTCGCTGTTTTACCGAGGTTTTCGTGGCTAAGTAGTATTAACGCTGATCGATCTGCAAGGTTGAGCTGCATCTGACGTGGTCAGGCTACGGATGGGTGAGCATTCTCAACATATTGACTTTTACATGCCTCGGAGAAAACGTTTAAATGTTGTCCCATTTATTGGAAAGCTTGACATCCAAATTATTCGTAAAATATGGGTATCGGATGCCCAGTAATCACATTAAGAGATGTGATGGCAGTCGTCCTCATCAACCTATTTGCTGTACCACGGCTGCACGAGGCTCCTCTCATTTGAGAGGGATTAGGATGTAGTCCAACACGGTAGCCTTGTGGATTCTCGGAAGACTACGGTAACCGCTTACCATCAGGCGGGTCATAAGCTTGTTGCCACCCTTGGGGTATATAAAAAAACCCCTTTCGATTCCATAAGTATAATTCTTATCGAAAATTTGCAAGAACACAGATGTTCTTGCAAATTTTCGATGACTTATGACTTAGCAATATAGAAAAGGTGTAACATAAGTAAAATCGCGTGAACTGCCCAGTTACGTTTTGTCGCGAGTGCCCACTTGAGCTAAACGTCCGAGTTGCACGTCAGGCAACACTTAGCCTTTGTAGCGGCCTCGACACTCGCTTTTGACAAGCCGTCTTTGACAAGCTGTTACGGCGTGCTCAGAACAGCGCTATTTATTTATATAAATTGTCGGTTAATTGAGTAATTATTTGTATTTTTAAAGGCTTGTTTGAGTTTAGCTATTAGATTTGGAATATGTACTTTATTTTAAAACTTTGTACAATGTTTTGTTCATTTTCATCTATGTGTGACTTTAATCATATACTTAAATTATACCTTTTATGTGTACATACACACTCATGTGTGAATTCATACTTCGATCACTTGTACGAAACGGCATTCATCGATTTTGTACATATATTTAATACAACAAAAATAAGTTAATAATGGAATCTTATCTATGACCATCACTCTAGACTTGGCCGAACTCACCATGTGTTATTATTCTGTTGACATTGTAATGAATTTGACGTGGTTTTTTACGTAATAGTTTGCTTATTTGTATGTATGATTTACCTGTTTTCAAGCACACGTGATTATGCTTTGTCTATTCAGATGTGTATTTCATATGAGAAAGAAAAATATTGAATATAGGACTTTATTACCGCTTTTGTTTCGGACAAGCCCGCCACACTAAAGCCCTACTTCTGCTACTCCTTTAAGCCAGGATCAACAATAGCTACCATCCAGAAAATCGTCGAGGCAATGAAGCCCGACGTGTCCCAGGAGAATGATTTAAACCATCTAGGAACCCGCAGCGAAATAAGTCATACAATTAAATAAGAGGAGTAGAAACAATAATTAAATGCGTTAGCTGAAACCACAAAAATATAAATAATAAACTATGTACAGACCTGCTTACATGATTTTGGATTCAAAGCAATGTCAACGCCCCGAACTAGAATAACAATCGATTGCTCCCACGCATTTCAATATTAGTCAAATCTAGGTTAACGGCTGCGATATAAAATTTTGTCGGGATGGGGATTAACACGTTGCTATAGGTCAGCTATTTCTTAATAAATGTCTAGTCGGTGAACCAAGAAAGTATTCTTTTCGAAAGAACAAATCGACTCGTGTCTGTGTCTGTGAAACGCATGGTGGCTACTAGTCAAACATACTTATTGGGATATTCATTATCATGTCATGGGACACGGTATCCGAACGCCTTTGAAGACATTTGATGCGTCTATTTCCGTTCATCCGGGAGAACTAGGAGTTGGGTTAATTCGAGGAATTTCTTCCGACTTGTTGAGCTTACTCTGAAACAAAAATATTGTATTGTATTGTGTTTCAAACATATCAAGTCATGTGTAGGTACTGTTATTACATTCACTCCAATTAACTCCAACTTAATCTTTCACTCCAATTTAATACAGTTCTAGTAGAGTCGCATCGTTAATAAAACCGCGGTCTATAGTAGGTAACTATCTAAAAATCAATCTTAATCGTTGGGACATACAAATTATTCAAAGGTTCATTGAGCCTATAAAAAAGAGAATGAGAGTATTTTATATTTCTCGTCCCTCTACCCATGCAGCATGCATGTAAAAGATCCCAAACTTTGTGATTAAAATAATATCAATGTACTACTAATAATATACCATCGTTAGGAAATCTATATGACTGTGATAGTTTCTCGATGGCGTGTAAAGTCTGCCAACCGAAACTAGGTTAGCGTGGTCGACTTGTATAGCCTAATCTCTCTGGAACCATTGATATCATGATGTATGGCTAATACAAATAACTGGGGTGCATCACTAGTATGTATTTTGATTTTTATTTGTTAAACTGGTATCGCTCAGTCAATAGCTAATCGTTGCGTTATCGCCGACGTCGCAGTTCAATTACAAACGATCATTAATAGTACCGACTATTTAGTCTACACTTCGTAAAATACCGATAAATAATAATATTTATTTTTAACGTGATTGTCAAGGAATATAGTAATAATAGGAATAGTATATTAGATTTAGTTTGTGTGTAAATTAAAGACGTATTTATTTGTAATTTAAATTTAAATAAGCTATGAATAGCTACGCGGAAGTAGAAATTCAACTTTATCGTGACCCCAAAATATAATGCAGGTTTTAACTCTATGATAGCCTGAGTTGTTTAAATAACAATTTATGTCTGGACTCAACATGACCTTAGGCCAAAGCCTGAAACTTAGAAGACTGAACAATGGATCCCACTGAATAATTGTGAATAAATTGTAATTTTGACCGTATACCTATATGTATAATTACTATTGTATGTATAATTCCGTGGTGGTATAGTGTATAATGTGTGGTGTTGCGTGTGCGCAGTCGTGCGGCATCTGCGCGATGTTCCCGTCGTGCATGTCGCTGTTGTCGCGGCGGGGCGAGCAGCGCGCGCCGCGCCCCGGCCAGGCGGCCGTCGTGCTCAACGTGTACGACATGTACTGGACCAACTGGTGTGTGGACCTGATAACTTTACACAATTTGAGAGGTAGGGTAGAGGTAGAGAGAATTGAGAGCTGCTCTGAGAGTTTCTTCCTTAAGGTGGAGGTACTGCCTTTACTGAACTGTTAACTGCAATTGAGATATATGGAATTTCTCCCTAGAATTGAGCTGCCTGAATGGAGAAGTACCTCCGCTTTACGGAAAATCAAAGTGAAACAATAATAGTTGTGTTACTGCGAACGAGTATGGCTGCTACGGCTCGTTAGGAGAGTGACTATTCTCCGTAGTTACACCCCTAATTTAAGAAACCTAACGCGGTTTTTATAGTGTCTGCAACGCGCGTGCGATCCCTCTTGTTTTTAGGCGTCCATAGATAGGTAACTGCTTTCCATCTGGTGAATTGTTATTATTATTATAGTTGATTAAGTTAAGCTTGTTTGACCCCCTAGTGAAATAAAAAAAGACAAAGCTACGATAGAGCCGGGCTACGATAAAAAGCTCTATGTCTACGGAATAAGAGTGTAAAATGATTGTCGTCCGAGTGTGAGACAGTGTGAATTTCGTAGTTGAAACGTAAACGCGTTCGTTGCGTTTATCGTGTTCTGCAGTGTGATTAGCCAACGAATCAGAGCTCGAATGCTGAAAACGTGACGAATGCGTTTCATAGTGAAAAGAAACTCACTCAATCTTTCTATATATCTGTTATACACCCCTAACAGGCTTAAATGATAAATGATATTTCTGCAAATAGATATTTTGAAAGACACTTTTGCAAGTCATATATAAGATTATTTTAGGACCTAGATTGCATTGGCATCTCCTAACTAACGACCTATGAGGTATGCAAAACTCAGAGAATCACGGTCTCTTTTAAGGTACAAATATCTTTGTTTACAATATGTGAGCTTTAGAGCCTTAAAGCTTGTTTTGCAAAAACAAACCTCAGAGATTATAAACCGATGCACGACAAACTAGTACAAGATTACTAGTTTATTTGTACATATATGTTTAGTAGGGACGTTTTCCGCAGGTACACGGCGGGTGCAGGTGTAGGCGTGTTCCACAGCGGCGTGCAGGTGCACGGCTCGGAGTGGGCGTACGGCGGGCACCCGTACGCCTTCACGGGCGTGTTCGAGATCACGCCGCGAGACGAGCGCGAGCTCGGCGAACAGTTCCGATTCAGGTATGGACTTCTAAAGATATTGCTTAGCTTCATCAATTGTTCAGTTTAACTCCCTCATTGGTCCGGTGGCCTTGGGTCCTATTATCAGGTCGAGCAATATGTTACTGGCTTCCAAAAAGAGAAATGGCTCTTAATTCTCCTGTATATACTTATTTGTTTCGTATGAAATCAGTAGTTACCACTTCCAAATTTGGACAAGTGCCCATTTAATGGCAAAAGGCTGGTATGGTTTATGGATTCATATAATATGCGACCTTATTACAAGTACACTAACGAACTGTGTTTGAATACCAACCACAACTACAAGTGTCCAATTTGAAAAGTAATGCAAAGAATGTTTTTTTTATAAATGTTGCTCCTTTTCACAATCACCTGTAGATGGTACAAATATTTGCGGGGATCGAAGCCGCAACTTATGACACACAGTGCGATTGCTCAGCTACTAAAGATTGTATGTTTGTATTGCAGACAGAGCGTACACATAGGATACACAGACTTCAGCGAAGACGAAGTGAGAAGACTGGTGGCAGAGCTCGGCAAGCAGTTCCGCGGTGACAGGTATGTATCTAGTTAATCCCACTCAGTAATGGCTGAGCTTAAAGCTGTTCCGGCTGTGGTAAACCAGTGGACTGAGATATCAAAGGTCTCGAGTTCAAACGCAAGGCTTTTCGAAAGTTATGTGCGTATTTATCACAAGCTCAAACGGTGAAAGATGACATCGTGAGGAGCTAAACAGATTTTCTCTATGGCATGTGAAGTCTACCAACTCGCAGTAGGTTAGCGTGTTGGACTATAGCGAAATCCCTCTCAAAATAGAGGAGACCCGTGCCCAGTAGTGGTACAATAATGGGTTGATGATGAAGATTATAAAAAGTTTTATAAAAATCATAAACGTTTCTATAATTTATTTCTTTGCGGGTTCCAAGACAGTTTAATTCATACCCCTGGGTCTAGTCAGGCTTCATTGTCTCGACGATTTTCGGAATGGTAACTATTGTTGATCCTGACTTGCAGGAGTTGCAATAGTAGTATCTTTATGGCAGGCCTGTGCCACAATAAAATACAGATTTACTTTCGTTTTAATTAATTCTCAATTAATCTCCTAAATAGTTCTAGAACTTTATAACTTATCTACTGATTTATGACAACTTTGAGTACTTATTACAAATCCAAATTAATTTAGTTCTCAACTATACATATAATACAGTACGATACTTAATTGTTTCAATAAATATGTATTTTACGCAGACAAAGCTTCTTATGTTTATAGATTTATTTTTTATATCTTATTTTTACATTGAAAACCCGTCTATAAATTCCTATTTACAAGTTTGACGTCAATAGTTCCAATGTTTCTCAATATCTCACCTCTTTTGACATTTACATAGGTAAAACAAATAATAATTTACGTAAACTATACGTCGGCTAATATCAATGCAAAACACGAACTAAAAAGCTTAAGCTAATTAATGCGAAAACGAAAACGTCGAAAACGTCTGTGATTACGATTATTATTCAATAACGATTACTGGCGGTGTTCAAGGTTGACACTCACGTATGAACACGTCAAACTTATCTAACTTTCGGTTATCGTAACCGAATGTAATTAAAATAAATATAAATATTTCTGGACACTATGATACAGAGCTGTGGTAGCCTAGCGGTGTGACCAGTGGACTGAGATGTCAGAGGTCTCGAGTTCGAACCGAAGGCACTACTGACTTTTTCTGAAGTTATGTGCGTATTTATCACAAGCTCAAACGGTGAAGGAAAACGTCGTGAGGAAACCTGCATGCTTGAGAGAATTTCTCGATGGCATGTGAAGTCTACCAACCCGCAGTAGGCTAGCGTGGTGGACTATAGCCTAATCCCTCTCAATTGAGAGGAGACCCGTGCCCAGCAATGGGACATTAATGGGTTGATGATGATGATGATACAGCGCCATCTAGTTCCGAGCTAAGCTACGAGGCTTGTGATACAGATTCTAGTTGGTTGATACACTACGTATATACTTTTTTTTTTTAAATACATACATATTATACATAGTTACATCCATGACTCGGATACAAATGTCCATGTCACACAAACATTTGCGCCGACCGTGATTCGAACCCGGGACCCGTAGCACAGAAGGCAGCGTTTACTACTGCTGGGATAATCGGGTCCTCCAAAAAAATTTTTGTATACTATTGTGTATCACCCGCCAAAGTGTAAGTGGATGAATTATGAAAATGATTCTTAACTGCTTTGTTGGTTTATTGGTCGTCAATGCGACTGCTGAGTAAGGTGTCTTGGGTTCGATATCCAGGTCGACCAAAGTTTTATTGGGTTTATCTATGACATTCTCACTAGCAGCTCGGAGTTTGAATTCGTGCCCGGTTGATGGCAATAGGCTCGCCCCCTATTACATGGGATCTTAAAACGTGTGAGAATAGGAGCGTGACTTTTAGTCGAATAAAATAAAATATCTTTTTTCAGGTACCACCTAATGAATAACAACTGCAATCATTTCACGTCAGCATTTTGTTTGGTAAGTTATTTTATCGTATACATCATTTTGTAGCTTTCTATTAACCCTACTGCACAGAAAGAGTATGTTCTTTGTTATTTTTTCATCATATAACGAAAGATCGATGCCTTACGACAGCACGTAATCGGTTAGATAGATAGTTGTCGTCTTTGAATTCTAATCTTACATAGTTGGGTCTGTAGAGTAAATAACAAAAAAATGCAATAAATTGAAAGGCTTTCTTGTCAATATGCTGTAATAAAAGCCGTATTTGCATAAGTTTAAGAATCAAAATGCACCGAACTAAGTTTTCTGAAGAAACCCTCTCAAATGTATAGTTTCCACATACTCTGTCAAGGCCTGAATAATAATTGGGTATTACCCAAAGCCAACACAAAACATGTAACAATTTATTATAACTTCAAAGCCGACTGGCTTATAAACCGGCTTAGACATTTAATTACAATAAATTTATGTTGTACCTATTTCGCTTGTATGCAGTTTGGCGCTATACCGAATGATTTATAGTCCGGCTGTTAGAAGGTTATCAAAGGCTATATGTCAACGTAAGATTATTTTATGTTTACATATTTAAATGGTTATAATATTTCAATTCGCGATTGCACTGTGGCGATGGCGGAGAAATAGGCAAATGCTTTACTTGGGATATTCAGCAGTTTTTAAATTCTAGTACCGAACCGCGTACTAGATAGATAATTAGTACTTACAAATTTCACAGCGCTAATATAATTTACTAGAAACAAATTCTGCGTCGCGAAATGAGTCGTCGCAGCGATGTTGAGTCGTCCTGTGGAAACGTCTGGATTAAATGCCTATCCAATATATATAATATCCTACCGCGATACAATCTGTGTAAAGAGCTTTTATTTCTATGGTTATGGGACAATTTTAAATAGCCCTCAATTATGGTGACCCATCACACTCGGTTACAAAGTAAATGAACTATATTTGAGCCGTAAGAGCTTTAATGAGATTGTCATTGTACGACGGCTGAAACAGCTACACCATTGCTGTAATAATTTCGAAAAAACACCTTTAGTATGTAATATGTTATAGTTAAACAACAAATTCGACAATTTATTACGAACGATTTTTACGAAGAATAATGTATTAATGGCGTTTTAAAATAAATTGAAAAGATTGTAACAACAAGTAATTATGTGATCTGTTTTTACGGAACTGGGTGAGGGCGACGCACCGATTACGAGAAACACAATAGTGCAATTAGCGATAACGATTGTATCGACCTGTGGACATAGTTAATTGGCAACGCGCGCGCAACCACGTGTGCGGTCACACTCGAGCGGTTATTACTTATTTTTTTAAATAACAGACGCGTTAACCGATGTTTAGTATAAGCTTTTGTGATTTTGTCACTTCACTAGTATTTGTTTCTGTACTGTTACACTGCTTGATAAAGATAATGTTTTGGAAAAGAATTAGAATTCTGTTTGGGAAAGGTACACACGATAGAACGCCACGCGCTACGATCTCTGCATACCACTTTGGCATCTGCCTGTCTTTAACTTCTCTTTCGTTAGTCACTCACCCAGTCACTGCACTGGTGCATTAGCTAATAGAGAACATGCGTGTGATTAAAAGGGTCAATTTTGTAGTGTATTCCCGTTCGTCCCCTAGACTTCGTCCCCCGAGGGGGACGAACGGGAATTTACAAAAATAATATTTAATTTGTTCCCGATCGTCCCAATCCTAATTCAAGAGAGGACGAATGGGAATATGTTCTTCGATTAGTGCCATTCGTCCCACTAAAAAGATTTGTGCAGAAGCCTACAGCTTATCAAATAAATGACTGTACTACGTATTTAATACTTTAACTGTAAATCCCCTTTTGTCAATCAAAATATTCGAAATTACAACCAAAAATACTGAATTGCACACTAAATTTGAACCGAATCGGTCCAATTCATAATTATTGGTTTAGGTTAGGTTAGAACTGTGACCACAACGCACGAGCCGAGCGAGCGAAGCGAGCGTGCCGCGGCAGCGGCCGGCGAAGTGCCAGAACCGAATCAGTCCTATTCATAATTATTTGTTTTGGTTAGAACTGTGAAAAAGAATTAATAAATTATTCCCATTCGTCCCCCCAAAAAATTTTGAGGGACCATCGGGAAAATAAATAACGAATTCCCGTTCGTCCCCCTCGGGGGACGAAGTCTAGGGGACGAACGGGAATACACGAATTTTGTTTTATTATTTCACAATTATGTCTAAATTTGATTTTATTATGCTTCAATTTATTTTGAAAATTTGAATTAGTTGCGCGTTGCTATCCCAGTAAAAATCATTTTAGGTTACTTAAAATAGGGGAGTTAATAAACTGACAGCAGTTTGCTGTCAAACGGAATTCCGATGGTGTCAGAATAGTCAGTACCCTAAGGGCTCTGTTGTTGATAGTGCATTGTATGCGCAGGCGCTGTGCGACCGCGACATCCCGGCGTGGGTGAACCGGCTCGCGTACGTCAGCTCGTGCGTGCCCTTCCTGCAGCGGTGTCTTCCCAAGTGAGTTATATGTATACTGTCGTTTTCAGTTTATGTTTCTATTATTTATTTTTATTAGAACACTAGCGGCTCGCCCCGACTTCACACCTGTTATGAACTTCGAGAGACGTAGCATTCTAATGGTGAAAGAATTTTTGAAATCGTTTCAGTAGTTTAGAGTTTATTCGTTACACACATACAAAAATCTTTTATAATATTAGTATCGATAAATAGCATTCGACTCAATGACTGAAGATGAGGTCAAAAATGTACCATGAACTAGATAGTAGTTATCCAATCCCGATATTGGAATTATTCCACTTACTAAAAGTCAAGTCTTGAGTTCGAGCCCAAGGCACGAAACACAAATTTTCAATATTTCGTGAAGGAAGACATCGTGAGCAACAGTGGTAGGGCAGTGAATGGGGCGACGATGTAGAGGGAGAAGATCCCCTTGTCTTTGGTCAATAAATTGTGACCTACCTACTAGTAGTGTTAAAATTATTTCTTTTTATTTTCATTTACATTTGTTTTTGAATTATGTTATCAAATATGATTTCTATCACCTACATTTTATAACTGGATACAACTAGCACAGAAAAATGGAAGAAAAAGGCAGTAGTAAAACCCTATATAATCTATAACTGTGTCTGTTTCGTTTTCATTCATATCTTCATTCGGTCATAAAATGGGCCGGAAAAACAAAAAAAACTGTAATAGCCTAGTGGCATGACCACTGGAATATGAACGACAGATCTTGAGTCCGAACTTAAAAATTGAAAATATAATGACGCAACCTGCATGCCTGAGAGATTTCCTCGATGGCGCGTGAATTCTGCCAATCCGCAGTAGGCTAGCGTGGTGGACTATAAACCGGTGACTATAATTGGGTTGAAAACCATATTAATCACATAGACATAAACAATAATGGTAGATTGGTAGCGCTGATGTATGTGGTGTGTGTGCAGAGAGTGGCTGACGCCGGCGGCGCTGCAGCAGTCGCTGGCGGCGCACTCGCGCTCCTCCTCGCCGCAGACGCCGCAATAGCATCGTGAGTACACACTACACACGCCGGCAATACACTATCATTGGGGTATTTAGACTTTGCCTTCAGGGGGGCTTGGCCCGGGCGCTAAGTGATGAGAATTTTTAATCAGTAACCCAACATCCTAGGATTGGCAATGAACACTATAGCCCTCAGCGCCCTTATGAACCCTTATTTTGTAAAATTATATACAAATAATAGTGTAACCTATCTTAGTTTTACTTCGGCAAACGAAATGAACTTGCAGCTAGAATTTTTTGTTGATTATTTAATTTAATTTAGCATTTTTATTTAAGTAAGTTGGCGGCGGCAGGCAGTGAGACGCGCGGCCGCGCCGCCCCCGCACGTCGGGAAGGTAGTAATGCTTAAAACACAAATTACAACACAGTCATACAAACATTTGTTATGGGTCCAATACCCAAATCAAACTGTATTTTTGTATGACATCCTCAGCTTAGATTTGTATTTTTATATTTGGCATTAAAACTTTTTTGTATTTATATTATACTCTGGGTAACTCGCTAGTTATTTTAATAATTTAATAAAACTCCTTTTTACAGGCTTTATTCTAGTATTATTTCATCTAAAAAATTTGAATCCTTGAGAGCACCCATGGTGAAATAAAAAGTAGTTTTATTTCAATGTTTTATTATTCGTGTCAGTGTGTGTGTATTATCTCATGTTTTTTCTCTCTTGTCGTCAGCAGAAGATGTACTGCAGTGTTGCAGATAAGCGGCCAGAAGAAGTGTTGTGCGAACTAAATACATTAGATTAACATTAGCTAGTAATTGTTTGGCGCATTGTCGATTGTTATTAGAGAGGCGGAGTCGCGCGTCGCCGGCAACATAACTCTTAGTCGATTTTATCAATGTTTAATAAAAGTCGACTGGATATATCTAAAGTTAATGTGACATTAACTGTTTTACAAAAGAGTTAATGGTTCATTAACTAACTGAAAATGTGAAATTATACTAATAGTTACTTAAAAACGGCTACGACGCGACTCCGGCCTTTATTATTATTATTATATTAATCTAAATATAATTCTATATCCGCGTTGATAAAAACTGAGTAGTGTCTCTTTCTTCGCTGTACGTGTGAAAGAGACAGACCTATTTCACTCGGTTTTTATCGCTGGGGAGTATGAGTTTTCGCAGTAGTGTTGTGTCCCCATTTTGAGGGTTCCTATTTTGATAAGGAACTTATATTAATCTAATATTTATAAAGTACTACATTTTGATGGAATTGACCATGCGTGTTTTAGTGTGTGAATGATTAATTATTAATTAATTCTATTTCTTTTTTAACAAACAGTGAACTACGAAATCAGGTTAACTTATTATTGCATAGTTTTCTTTGTAATGTTTTAAACTATGTTTTTAGGCAACTCTTAATTTTAAGAATGTCTGATTTCTATATAGGATGACTGGTTATTAGTGACTGATAATTATGTAAACACGATGATTTAACCCAAAACTTATCCAATGTTTTCTTTTTTTGTATTTGTTATTACTCACGTAACTAATTGTATCTTGATTTCCTTTGGCGACCCATAATCTTAAGTAGTTAAAAGAAAGTTCATTTAATTGACTAATATTCGCGTAAATATAAAAAAAAATGGGTAATTTGTGTGTTGCATGTGTAAAATCAACCACTAATTACCAGTTAGCTTGTAAACTTACATGAAAAAAAAATGTACAAAAGGAATATATAATTTTGTCGTTAAGTGTGATAAAATGGCGGATGTGCGCGTGTGTGTGTACGTTGGAAGTGAATATACGTAGGCCATAGTAGTCCGTCCGTCGAATGTTTAACTGGTGTGTTTGTTATATGTAAGCGAATGCTACGTTGTGCTAATTCGGACAAGAGGCAGAAGAGACATTATATTCTACCAATCACATGTTATGATATTCTCGATAGCAGTTCTAAGTTTGTAGGTATTCGGGCCCGGTTGATGTCAATATGCTCGCCCCCTATTACATGGGATCTATACCGACGAAATATGGGTGTACATTAGTACACCTCTGCTTAGTCGGGGATGACAGGCGTCATGGTATGTTATGTTACATATTAAAAAGATTACTTTTCGTAATTAATTCAATTAAGTTCGATACACTCTTCTACTAAGTAATAGTCTGTAGAAGAGTGTATAGGGTGTTACTACTCGTAGCCGTAAGAGTTTCATGTGTTCACCCTGTAGATATCTGTTTTAATTGCTGCGAGGGAGTTTTTGCGCCGATTCTTCTTCCCAGCTAAAAACACTATGAAGCGATAAAGGGCAGGCGTTTTTGGAGACTGTCTTTAATTTCTACGTTCAAAAAGAGTCTATTAAATTTGACCTTCTTTGAATAATTTATATTTAGAGTTTGTTTTATTAAAACCGATATACATAAATTTGATAATACAAGATCTAAAAAGATATGCAAAAATGGACCTAGAATTCTACCTTGATAAAGAAGGCAGCAGAAAATAGGGAGAGAGTTTATTTTTGATGCTTTCATTAAAAGAATATTTTCACATGGTCACCTATGTGACAATATTCTTTTAATGAAAGCATCTGCCTGTTTTTTGTTCTAGATGTTATATGGTGGAGAGACTAATATGCTTCTTGTTATAATACCTACTCATGATTCGAACGCGCGTAATAATATTTTGATATCCTATATAAAAAACAAATTTATTGGTATACTTAAATGAACATCAAATCTACGAAAGAATACAGAAATTAAATAATGTTTTAAGAGAGTTTTAGAATTAAGTGAAAACCCACTTAAGTCGCTCTCAGAAAAATAAATAATTATATAGGATATCATTTTTGCTTTAAATGGTAATATGAACATTAATCTCCCCTCGTACAAAAACAATCAGCCTAAAATACCTAAAGACTTTTTACTTTTTTCTTCAGGTATTTCTAAAATATCAATTATTATTATTTTTCCACCCACTTACCAGTTATGTCCCGATGTAATAAAGTGCACTTAGTTATCGTGCATTTAATGAGTTAAATTTAGATGTAATGGTAAATATGTGTTAAATGAAATTTACTAATATGTATGGTTTTACTCCCATGCCTCCTATAATATTGGTTAGCAAACGTAATACTTACATAAAATAAAACTAGATTTTTGTATTGATATTGTTGAATCTTCAAGTATCAGAGTATCGTATATCCTTTAAAGTATCCGCAGCTACGGACATGGTTTACCCTCATGGACAGACCATGATATAGATACATATACCCTATGTGCGACAGGAACTACTAAAAATAAAGCAGCATTTTTGAGTGGGGCTCAGGGTTAATAAAAAAATGCTCATTCGATATAAATTACTAAAGAAAAAATCACGACAAGTTTCAACTTTAAAAGTGGGGCGACCTTTTTTAATCATGGAATCGTCAAACTGCATGTGCGTAAAACTAGTACATATTATATAATTCTAATCTAAAAGTTATAATATTTATAAGAGTTTCTCAGTGTGTCTCAGGATCGCAGCTCTACATTTTTTATTGCCTATTTTAATTAAAATCTTACGTAAAAAGGATCAATACTGATTTTGGATTATTTTTAAAAGGCTTTCGTTTATGTAATATAAATTTAACTTGCGATCCTAATTAACGAAGAGTTGTTAATAAAAATCATTTAATATCGTAGATACGTTCGTGTCTTGTTTATTAATTATTATAGATGGCAGCACTTTATCTTTGTATTGCGAAATGCTAAGAAACAATCATATAGCGACTTGCTTCCTTTTCTTTGGACTTTCTGTAAATAAATGATAAGATAAGTATATTTCCTAAATATTGTGTCCACGACGGCCGAATGTGATTGGTTAGAAAATATAATATACGATTATTCCACCCGAAACGGCGAAAGATTAAGCATACTAATATTCATAATTATAATTAAGCAAGGCTACGATCCTGATATTTCACAAAAGTGCCATTCATATGATAATGGGGTATATGTAAAATTAATTTATGAACTAAAATTGTTTCACTTATTTTGGCGGCCATTTTGACTTCTGTGAGAATCTTATAATATAAAATTTAGGATAATTCGCTTGAAATAATATGAGCGTAACATGATTATATTGTAAAAAACATATTTTCAGCCTAGGAACTTGACAATGCGCCAACGCATAACGTATTTCAAATAGATACGCATGCCCGATAGGTACTGATAACAATATTCTGTTAATTTAAAAAACTCTAATTGATTTTTTGTTTAGAAGAATAAGTTTCTTATATTATACTAGATATATAAACCAATTAAATTAATAAAATGTATGAAAACGACGGGTAAGGCCTATGTACTTACCTTCTTTATTATAACAACATGTATACAGGTTGAATATTTGTGATGATGTTTGACGAATAATTTGACTTAACCATGGTTGCTACAGGACAATATATCTACGTGTTTGATGATTTACAACGAAGGTACTAATGTGGAAACATTTCTTGCCATGCGATCCTGTTTCTTAATCAAGTCTACCGGACCAACTTAGGTAAGCCTACAGAAATTTCGCAAGCATTTGCTTGAATACGAAAATATAACTGGAAAAGTATATACTTTTTATACAAAACGTATCCAATCTTTACAAAAAAAATATTAAAGTGCATTATAAATACAATTAATAATAATTTCTTTATTTATACATGCTATCGAAATATTTCAATATTTATGGACAGTATTTTTTACTCTCCCTGTAGCTATCACTATCATAGTCGTCAAGTACCTGTACAAACTGGTTAGGTCGCAAATATTCACATGTATATTATAAAATAATGTGAAACAAACAATAAAATACAGGTAACTAAATAAGTAAATTTATTTTTTATAAATTAGTAAACGATTAATTTTATGTATTTTATTGGCTCAGTTTGAGTACAAATCGTGCATCGTGTTTTCTAATTGAAATATGTTTGTTTCGTGTGTAAGTATCGGACTACATAATAATGTGCCACACACCTCAGTGTTTCAAGTTATGACATTTTTACAAGTTACGAATAGTTAGATATATATTGTGATACTGCAGTGGCACGCTGGCGACGCGAACACTCAGTTTTAATATACTTAGTGCATTTTTTGTGATTTTATATTCCTCTAAAAATCTTTACTCTTTGAGTTACTCATTTACACGTCGCAAATATTTGGTGATCTATCCTAAATGCATTTTTAATTTATATTTATTTTATAAACCTCATTAGATTTACAAATCATCTCTACTCTTTTTAATATTTAGTTGACACGGAGTTCCTAAGACTCATGACATGTTATGTGAACTATAAGTTAAGACAGTTCATCATGCTACTGCAGTATAATACCTGTAGATTTTGGAACTATAATAAATATAATATGCAAATAAAAGAGTTAAAATTGTTGAATAACACTATAAATAATATTACCCTGTAAGGTTAGATAATATGTTTGATTAAAACAAATATATCATTTTTTTTTATTTGTCAAATATATTTGCATATAATGATAAAATACACAAAGAAATGGTCCTAATATTTTAGATAATCTGGGACTATGTTCTCGAAATACAAAAAAACGATAATGAAGCAATAATAAAGATATGGATATAGGAAGTAACTGTAATTCATTTAAAATCAATACAATTCTATTTATTATTGTCATGTATGTAAATAGAATATCAGAATTGAACCAAAGATATTTTGCCACACTATTTCGTTCGTGTATCTTCTTGTTAATTGTGACGTTTTATGACATTCGCTATGTTATAAACATGAGATTTTAATAAATAAAATCGTCACATTCGTGAACACCCTGTAACCACTTTTAACTGTCCCCTTTAGTAGGGGAGCCCTAGAAGGAATTTTTGGATTTACTCGAGCGCGGCAGATTCATATAAGGGAAGATACCTTACATATTGATAAGTACCTGCAGCCAGTATGAGTCCTTAACAGTGGTGGGTGTACTCAGGGGACCCGAAAAAAAAAACAACTATTTGAAATACTCGAGCGCGTCAGGTTAATATAGGGGAGGTTAATTACTTGCTAAGGAGTACCATATTCGCTAATCTGACGATTCAAGCGTAACCTGAAGGGGTGGGAGGGTAACAAAGTTGTAAAAACTGGACTTACTCGAGCGCGGTCGTTGTTGTATATATGTTAGAGGTAATAATACCAGAATAACCAAAAAGTATAATCTGACGATTTTCGCAAGCTGGGTGCAGCAAAAAATGATAATTAAGATCAAAATCGAAGATTTTAAATTTTTGTAAATTCGCTGCGAGCTTAGTACACTTCCAAATCGTCAGAATAAGAAATGACAGTATCTGTAACACCCACTGAACACCCCCTTTGAAAATCTGACGCGCCGGACTATTTTTTTTTTTCTTTTTTAATTTTTGACCCCTCCCTCATAGCGTCCACTACGAAAATCGTCACATTACTATATATTTTGGTAAACCGACATGTTGCCGCCTGAAAAATATCAATAACAGTCGCGCGTATGTCACTGTTTCTCGTTTAAAAATTTTGAAAATCTGTATGCGCTTCCCCCACAACTAAAAGTGAAAACATTACAGGACAATTTTTTCTTCCTATCATCTAATCTACCAATTCTAATAGGTTTTCGCGACGCTCGAGTAAATCCACATTTAGCATCGTGGGCTCCCCTACTACTTTCTTTTCACCATGACAATAATGTTACAATGGTTTTAACACAGCTTGAGTTGATTACAACATTCCTTTCAATTTTTCATGACGTTTTAATCGATGAAGTTATGTAAACTTGGTAAATAAACTACTTACGTATGGTTTGTCGTTATTTGGCACGTTTTTGTCAGTCAGTTTAAATTATAATTCACGTGGGCTTGTTAGTTATTTACCAAAGTTTATTCTAGTTCTTTATACTACAAGTGTTCGCATTTATTTTAACAATAGTTTTAGTGTGTGCATGTGCGTATTTTATTTGCAATGTAAGGCCATATATTTAGCTTAACGTTTTATGTAATGAGTTTATCCTTTATGAACATCACAAGGTATACTTTTGAAATGTTTGTACAATTTATTTGTATTATAGTTATAAAATTATAGTTGCGAGTTGAATTTCAATTTGATGTTAGTCTTGAGTGGGATAGTGTCTATTTTTATTATGATGTGGTATCTAAATGAGGATGTATCGAACTAATCTAGGTAATAAATATTATAACACTGTTACATACAATTAAATCAATGTATATTCTATTCGATGAGTTGGAAACGAGTTGTGGATATTTTTCGCTCATCGAAAGACGGTTTTTCACAATATTGCCAGAGTTAAAAAAAAGTTTGGCAATAGTATAATTTTTGAATGAATAAACTGTGTAAAAAGTTTGCAAATAATGTTTTATTCATCCTCCTCTCTGATGAAACTAATTTCAAAATTAGTTTCATCGTTATATTTGGTTTAAAACTTGTATTTGTAAGAATAATTAATAGTTATAGGATTTAGCTTTTACAATTACAGGTTTTGTTGTTCGCCGTTCGATTGTTCGAGAGTATTCGTAAAAGAGGTGGGGGTGGCGTGGTCGGTAACATTCATGAGTAGTAAAAGCGCCATCTGCTGGTGCAGCGCGAAACAGGTAGCAACGCGTTTATCGATTTTGCGCAGTGCCACGCGCCATACCTACAGATGGCGTTGAACATTGGCACTTACCTTCAGGTTAGACTGTTGTCAAACGCTAACCTATACTTGATAAAAAAAGTGTGAAAATGTTTAGTTATTATGTAATAACCTGCATAATATATGTTTTAACATAAATATTGGTTTGTGTAGTGTATGTGGGTAGATGCATAATTATTGTCTCGAGCACATACGTCACAAGGTGTGGGCTGACGGGCTGATTGGAGCAGACAGTGGTCAGCATAGATTAATATATACTTGGTGGTCAGTCTGTGTCCGACAGTCAGCTGAGAAGCACGTGGTGGTGCGTAGGCGAGCCAAATACATTTAGTATTATACGCATATAGCGTAGATACTACATCTGGCGACGAGGATTAATTGTTAACCGTGAGTAAAGGAAAGAATTTTGTAAAGAAATGTCTGACTGAATTATTTTGCGATAAAATATGTATACATATTTGACGGTGGAGAGGATGGTTTATAGTTATAGCGTTTTGACATTTTAATTGAGAAACAAAATGTTGTTTTTTTATTGAAGAAGGTATACGAGACAATTTTATTTTAATAAAAAAAGGTTACAAAAAAGGGGGAACCGTTCCCTCAAGTAACTTACCTGTAACTGTGTTCACAATGTGCAATATTATTAACCTCTAGTTCACGTAAGCAGGCGTATACTGCCTGGCACATGGCACCAAATAAATAAAAAGATATTTCGTAGTATATGTATGGAGTATGTATTATAATGATGATGTATTTTTTTTATGGTTATAAGGGGGCAAACGAGCAGGCGGTTCACCTGATGGTAAGTAAGTGATCACCGCCGCCCATGGACATTTGCAATACCAGAAGGCTTGCATGTGCGTTGCCAACCCCTACAGATACCGTTTAGGTTTCTAAAAATAGGGAATTACTAAACTGACAGCAAACGGAATGCCTATGCTATCAGAATAGTCACTCCCCCAACGAGCTCTGGTAACCTTACTCACTCACAGAAATATGACTATTGTTGATTCACTGCCGTCTTCTGTAAGGCGGAGGTACTTCCCCAGTCGGGGAGCTGTTTGAGCGAGGAATCTCACTATGCCCTCTCGAAAATTATTATGATACGGTAGCAGCATTGCTGGTAAATTTAATCGATACCTTTTGATAGTGTTTAACTTTCGGTGCACATTTATACACAAATATAAGCTCTCTACCCATGCACGAATTTTCTCCCTCCGATCATTCGTTAAGAATTTTTTTGCTGGTACATTTCCGTTCCCCCAGCAGAAACGGTTTTTTCCGTTTTTTTTTCCAAAACGACAGGGCGCACAATTTTTTTATTTGGCGCACATTTACAGCATACTACGCACTAATTATACGTACCACTCATATCACTCTAGGAGCTACGTTCTTGCTGGGGTAACGTGCACAGGCGAGCCAAATACATATAGTATTATATGCATATAGCGTAGATACTACAGTTTGTATTCACCATCTTTGTGAACAACATGATAGTATAATAAATGAATATATTATTAAAAAAAACTATTGACCACCCCTGCCGCTAAGCTGTGATATGAAGTTACAAATGTATGATCATTGAATCAATAAAATTTTATAACAATAAAATTGTATAAAATAAAAATAAAATTGTGTAAAATCACCAACAATAAGTGAAGAATTATGTAAGCCCGGATATAGACAAGTACCTACAAGTTGGGATGTTTTAATAAGTTCCAAGTTTAAATTAAATTCGGTAGTTTCTACCTACTCCCATGGGAAAAAGGCGTGACTGTATGTACGTAAGTTGAATTAAAACTACAAGAAAAGGTACCTAACACCTAGTTTATAAAGTCGCGTGGGGTATCTTGTTCTTCAAGATACAGCCAACAGAGAACTTAAAAGGTTGTTCAGTTTAGGTATTGGTTTTATTATTACGTACCAGTCTCCACCTCTAGTTTAACTTAGTGTTTAGTAATAACATATAAAATAAAACAAGAAAGTACTTATAGAATACATTTTATTATTAAATCATTATCAGTAGTGACATTCGAACCCACACTCTTAACTAAAAACATTTGTACACAAAGCTATGAGCTTCACATCCACTCACACATTCATCAGCCAGCTACTTAGTGTAACGTGGTCATTAAAAAACTTACAATTACTTACTAACCCCCCGATTTATAATTACAAACCTAAATAACTAAATTATTCACCTCCATACCTAATAGGTATTTTGCATCAGTGTTTAGAAAACACATAAAACTATTAACTATCTTTGAGGAAATTAAAACGCCATACAATTTGTGTAACAACATTGAAACATTAAACGCCACTAAGTGTAATGACAAATAAAAACCTATTAAAACGTAAAATATCTTCTTATAGTGATTTATAAGAAATATATTAGTAGTTTTGCATATACCTTTAGTCAGTTCATATAAGTTTTGTATAAATCAATTGATTAATTTATACTAGAATGTTAAATGAATCCTCTTCTGTCAAAGCGTCTTTTTCCAAAATTGATTCTCGATTGCATATAACAAAAAAATAAAGCAACTAATTGCAAAACAACTTGTGTAATAACAAAATCGGTTAATGGAGCGACTTATATGGACTATGTGTTACTATAAGAACGAATATGCAAATGAATGCATAAGAATGAATGTTTTTCAGAAGTAACACGTATCAATGAAAATCCTGTTCATCACATTATGCTAGTTCGTTCTTAAATCTCGTACATTATTTTAGTTTAAAATAATGTACGTTTTAATAGTGCGGTGCAATAAACCAGTTAACTGTCAAATGGAAATTATCTTAATACTGAAGTAGAACATGTATTACTATATATTTATATGTGTACCTAATCTGTCTTCGTGTACATAATATCAAAAGCTAGTACCACTGAACGGTACGGGACCCATCGTTAGGACTATTCGAAAGTTTAACATTTTGCAATATCGATATGTTTGCGACTCAATACTGTAACACTCCTTGACAATTGAATTGTTTCGCACGTATTTCGTGAATCTCTAGAAAGACTGTAACAAACTTAGCCTACATATTTTTATTAATTTTGAGCACAAATGTTTCAAATATACACAATAATCTTCGCTTTGGTTATGAAATACGGTAATATTTATTGTATTGACATTGGTCGTAAGAAATTAGTAAAGTATAATGTAAACATGTCTGCAGTCTATATTGATGTTTATTAGTTACATTGTCTCAAACGCGATATAGTCGCGTTCTGAATGAATCTTTTATAAATCACATTCAAGAAATTTATAATAGTAAGTAGTGCACAAGCATGGATTACAATGCTAATAATAATATCACGAGAAATTATTGCGCTGCTGTTTTATTGCGGCTTTAACAAGTGTATACAGTATTCTAGATTCTAGTGTTCATTACGTGTCGTTGTTACGGCTGGTCCCAGCGTAGTCGTTTGTACAGGAGCGTGGCTGTGTAGGAGTCGTTTGCGTGGGGTTGGTACGAGCCGTGGTGGTGGCGCTCAGTCGGCATGTGGTCGCGTGTGGTATCACTTCTTTTCGGCGCCGGTCACCGCGTTGTTGCTACTATTCGCGTTTGCAGCGCCGCCATAATTCTGTAAAGACGTTCAATGTCACAAACGAACAACAGATGTCACATGAAGATGAATACCTATTTGTGTTGGTTTATTTGGGATAACCTTTTTTTTTAGCTTCGGCACCCTCCGATCGCTGGGGACCTCTGAAGGAACAGTCTAAATACGCCCATGTGTATTCTCATGTAAGTGAATTGTAATACATTTTTAGAATAAAGTTCCTTAAACCAGAATGACGCTTGTTAACGTCCATTTTATAGACAAGGTGTATATGTATTGCGGGAATATAATTCTCATTAGTCCTAATTTCCCTAAATACTAACCTGATAGTATTGTGCCCACGCCTGCGCATCCGGTGTGTTCCCAGTCTGGTTGCCTTGTTGGTACTGCAAAAAATAAAGATTTGTTATATTCTGTTGGGCTTAACATCTTTATTTTGAATTTCATAGTAAACTCAGTTAACAGACAATTAAAATATCTATTAGAAAAACGGAATCCAAGGAACTCGCACTCAGAAGCCCCGCTTAGGACCATGAAAGGCAATTTCAGATAAAATTGGAAAATCTTTCATAATGCGGACGAAATAGTTGGCAATCGAATGTATGAATGGTACTTACGCCAGGCCAGGCCTGCTGCTGCTGTTGCTGCCACTGCTGCCACTGGTACCACTGCTGGGCGGTGTAGTTGGCGGGCCACTGCTGGCCCTGCGCGCCGGCCTGCTGCTGCTTGCCGGCCGCGCCGCCGCCCGCGCCCGCGCCCGCGCCCGCCGCCGCCGCGCCTGAGCCCTGTTGTTGCTGCGGGTTCCAATTGCCCCAGTTACCCCAGTTGCCCCAGCCTACACAAAAAAAATACGGTATTATAATATTGAAAACGCAAAGTATGTTGTACTTTTATGTAGCCCTGAAGCTGCCAAGGATGTTTTTTTTAAGTTATGTTGCTAGTCGATTTCTTTCTGTTGCCAGTCTAACGTATTTTTTTTACTTTATGAAGGAGATATGTACCCGTTCGGAAACACAAAATTACTCCGTAATATGTCGTCGTGGCGAACCTTGGGGGGAGACCTATGTCCAGCAGTGGATGTCTAATGTTTAAAGTGATGAGAATGGATTTAAACCTAAATGTGTAGTCATCGACATCTTAAATGCCTAGTCTACTGCTGAAAGTCGACCTCATTGAGTAAAAAGGGTTAAGCGGAAGATTAATCGCTTAATAAGCATAATGTAAGGGAACACAAAACCCTTTTTTTAAATATGTATGCACATGTCTTCGATATATTGTCGATATATTCGATAAAAATTCGGATTCAAAACTTCACTAACATGCAACCAAAAACTAAAAATTCTGTATCAAATGTCTGCAATTTGTGCTAACCTTGGTTCTGATTCCAGTTGCCCCAGCCTCCCCATCCGCCGGCCCACTGGTTCCATCCCTGCTGGTTTTGTTGATTTTGATTTTGGTTCTGGTTTTGTCCATCCTGTTAAAGATCAAGATTATATGATAAATAAAATCAATATAACTGTGTTTGTGTCAGCAAAATTCAAAATTTATTTGTTATACCACAAGGGTGGCAAACGAGCTTACGGCCCGCCTTATAGTTAGCAATTACTGTAGCTTATGGACGTCTGCAACACCAGGGGTGTTGCTCGAGTGTTGCCCTTTTTTATGAACCAAAAAAACATCCCAGCGACTTCATCGCTTCTTCAAATCGGGAGTTATTACACGGACAGCCAACGGAATTCCCATGGTATCAGAATAGTCACTTCCCCAAACGAGCTTTGGCAACCTTATTCACTCGTAGAAACAGTACACAGTCTTCTGTACGGTGAAGGTAATTCCTCAGTCGGGCAGCTCAATTTGCGCGACAAATCTTGCTGGTATAGCGTAGGTATATCAAAAAAGTCGTACCTTCTGGTTGTTGGGGTTGGGCCGCTGTTGCGGCGGCATCTGGTTGGGCCGCTGCTGCATGCTGCCGCGGTTGTTGCCCATCTGCCCGCCGCGCTGCCACGAGCCGGCGCCGCCTCCGTTGTTGCCGCCGCCACCACCTAAGCATAACGTGTTATTATTATATGTATAAGTATTTGTCTCATATAAGAAGGAAAGAAATCAAGCCGTTTTATTTTAACTATGGATATCTGTACTACCCAGAAATTAGGTTGTGAGGATTTGATGATTGAAACCAGACCTGACACTTGTGAAATGCAAATATTCAATCTCATTAGGTAAGATTATTATCGTTTTTTTAGGGTTCCGTACCTCAAGAGGAAAAAACGGAACCCTTATAAGATCACTTTTTGTCCGTCTGTCTGTTTGTCTGTCTGTCTGTCTGTCTGTCTGTCCGTCTGTCTGTCTGTCTGTCAAGACCTTTTATTTCGGAAATACGTATAGGTATCGAGTTGAAATTTAAACCGTATACTTAGGTCTACGATCCTATGAAGTTGTGAAAGAATCAAGCTTCTAAGTTTACGCAAAAATAAGATACGGCCGTTTAATCAGCAAAAAACGCATTTTTCGACACGCTCAAGGGAATCAAAACTCATAGGGTACTTCCCGTTGACCTAGACCTATGAAGTTAGGCATTTAGTATCGTTATAGACCAATAATACAAGGAAAAATCTCAAAACTGTACATTTGTATTTGAATCTTAAAAAATAGGGGTCTGAATATTGTTATAGGAATCTGAATTTCAAATTGAAGCTACTAGTTCAAATGGGGTATCACACGTAAGGGCTTGGTTTGTGCATTGCAAAATAAATTTTATTATTTTTTTCCGACGCATTATTAATATAAATATTCCTAAATATTCCTGGACATTATGACACAGCGCCATCTAGTTCCGTGGTAAGCAACGAGGCTTGTGTTACGGATACTAGTTGGTTGATATACTACATATATACTTTTTTTTTTTTTTTTTTGTAAATACATACATATTATACATAGATACATCCATGACTCGGAAACAAATGTTGATGCTCATCACACAAACATTTGTCCCTACCGGGATTCGAACCCGGGACCCATAGCACAGCAGGCAGCGTTAACTACCGCTGAGCTAAACGGGTCGTCAAGGTGACATTGATAAATATATTAATAAATATATTTATCAATGTCATTGATAAATACATTTATTAAAATAAAACTACAAAATACAGCAATCCGCCATGATAAGTCGAATAATGTCAGTTTTTATACACCTATGTCGAGTACTGATTGTTTGATTTTTACTTCCGTTTAGGGATAAGGCAAAGGAATTTAGGCAATACAGCCAAGTATTGTACTTCAGTAATTTTATAAATTATTTATGATGGTGATTTTTTTTGTGTAGAACGTAAATAAATAATTTGTTGAGAGTTGTAATTGATGTATTATTATTGCATTGGGGGGCCGCGTACCACTTATATAATTTAGAGTTCATATTCAGCACGCAAAATATATATACGCCTAATGTTTAGTGTTGACATATATAGAAATGACTTCACAGGCATTTTAAACATAAAACTAAAATGTATTTTTTTTAATATTAAAAGTATCAAATAAGGTGAATCGATTATTTAAAATCTTAATCAGTACGGGTACAACGTCCTGAGACAGGTTTTAATACAATCGATTTCCGTATAAAATGTTGATGTAATAAGACGCTTAAAACAATAACGATTATGATATCAAAAATAAATAAAATATAAAGCAAATAATTATTTTCAATGAAAATAAGATAGGTAAATGAAAAAATCAATAGTTAATCTATTTCATTATATTGTATGTAGGTTGTCCCATTATACACATAAAAAAAAATGGGCATCTATAGTATTGACAGGCGATAATAAAAAAATGGCGTACTCTTAATCGGAAACTTAAAAGTACTACTTATTATTCAAAATACTATCTCACGACAAAAAGTTAATTAAGTCTGTTTCATAAAATATATTTTTAATTTAGATATTTAATGCTATTTCGCTTTTTGAGATACGATCCATTTGTCAAGGTACTGTCATTTATAAGATAAATAAAGGTACTATTTATTTATTTAATTTACTATTTATTTATTTTCATATACTATTTATTTAATTCTGTAACTAAACACAATCCTAAATAAGTACTATTAAATAAATGATGGAAATTAATCATCTTTACATAAAGAGTATATTTTTATAATGACAAGCTGCAAAATTAACAACGTTGCTCGGCAACGGTGTCAAGGAGTATGCATCAGGTACCTACCAACTGAAGTGTCTTGTACTTATTCATAAATAAATAATATCTCTGGACTATATGATACAGCGCCATCTAGTTCCGAGCTAAGCAACGAGGCTTGTATTATGGATACTAGTTGGTTGATATACTACAAATATAGGTATACGTTTTTTTGTAAATACAAATTTTGTATATTACAAATAGATATATCCATGAATCGGATGCAAATGTTTATGCTCATCCCACAAACATTTGTTCCTACCGAGATTCGAACCCGGGATGCATAGCACAGAAGGCAATGTTAACTACCGCTGGACTAAGTGGGTCGTAAAATAGGTATAGATAATAAAAAATAGTAGGTATATTTTAATAGGATATCAAAGAAACATACGTCACGTTTAATTTTAACGTTATAGCAAACTTCACCTAAAATACCAATTAGTAATTAAAATAGATACCTGTCCAACAATTTATCATACAAATCAATTGAAGAATATTACATAAATTATATAAAGGCTACTCGAAACGGACTAGCTAAGTAATATTGAAAAGTTGAAATGGCGCCGTGTTTTTTTGCAGGATCCAACGAGTTCAATCCAAGTTTCCTCCAAATCTTGATATGATAAGATTTTAGCGTCCTTTTAAAAACAGTTACAATTTAAGTCTATTTTAAAAATGTCAACTTGATGATAAATAATTCATTATAATCAGCAGCTTATAGGCATGTGCTCTTTTTTCGTTTAAGATATCCTCTGCGCCCACTTTGATGATCTTATATTTACATTAGATACGGAACCCTCGGTGGGCGAGTCCGACTCGCACTTGTCCGGTTTTTATTTTTCCTGTTGTGTATGTCCAATTTTGATTTGATTGAATATTTGCAAAGTGAAAGTTTTTATTTGATTTTAGTGCATACGCGTAAATATCAAAAGGTAAGCAGCGTGCCTGTATCTGAAGTCGAGACACGTAATTTTACATGTAGTGAATACTAAAAATAGGCAGACTGAAGTGAACATACCAGGTGGGTGCGGGCGCTTGTCGGGGCGGTCGTTGGGTCGGTTGTTGTGTCGGTCGCGGCCGAAGCGGTCGTTCCCGGGCGGGCCGGCGCCGCGCCCGCCGCGCTCGGGCCGGCCGGCGCCGCGCCCGCCCGGCCCGCCGCCGCGGCCCTGCCCGGGACGCCCGAAGTCTCCGCCTCCGCCGCCACCGCCGCCGCTGTTTATACACACAACATTTGTATCGTCATATAGCTATAGTAAGCAGTTTCGGAAAGCTAGTGGTGTATGTAGGCGTGGTGTACTGACTCGTATCTCTGCTGCGGCGCGGGCCAGGGCCGGTCGAACCGGTTGGCGTTGGGCGGCGGCGCGCGCGTGTCGCGGCCGCCCCAGCGACTGGCGCCGCGCCCGCCGCCGCCGCCCCAGCGCCCGCCGCCACCGCCGCCGCCGCCGCTACCTCCGCTGCCGCCCCACCGATCCTCTGCAATCAACATTTATATTAAACGCTTGTCGTCCCCGAAGAGTTAGACAAAAGTTTACTAACGTAAACCAACATTTCGCCAGTATGTTTAGGTCCTATGTTCCATCATCCGGACCTAAGGATACCAACTCCAAGGTGCTACAAAGATTTTATAGAAAAACCCAAAAACACTGTTCGACCCGAGACTTCTTGCTCGGCAATCTCACTTACGACCACTAAACCAGTAAAGCAAATAGAAGTATCTCTTCTAAAAATAAATTATCAGGGTTACCAACACATGCGACACATTGCACTAAAACCTACTTCAAAGTTTAGATTACGTACGTTATATTGGTCTTTATTTTACGCAATTCTGTACAGAATTACGTAAGTTATGATCGTAAAAGTTTTGAGCACTTTTAAATTTCCTAAATAGCGCGCGCTTGATGCGTGACGTCAGCGGTCCCCACGCTCCATCTCGCTCGTACCTACCGCCATAACAAAACTCATTGATGTGGTGTCTCGTTTGCGCACTTATCTTAGCATTGATAGGGACTCGTGACGTCACAGCGCTATCAAACGCCGTGTGTGTTTTTAAATGTCTCCGCACGAAATGCTTTGATTGCTGTCTCATTATTTATTGAGTGCTTCCTTAAGATTTCTATAAATAATCACGTTTTACGTTAAATGTGCTAGGGTCCACTAAGTAGGAAATCTACCAATAAACCTAAATAGAATTTAATTAAATTAATAGTACATTATCCAGGAGACGATCTATGAATAAAATGACACATTTGGTGCTTCCTGAATGGACTGGTTGAACATCAGGCAGAAAGTAGAGGAGGATGTATAAATACCGCGGTCCCTGGCGAAGTCCCGGTTGCGGCGCTCGTCGCGCGGCGCGTGGCGCTTGTCGCTGGAGCGGTGGCGCTTGGCGGGCGGCGCGTCGCGCGTGGCGGAGCGCTCGCGCTTGTCCTTCTCGCGCAGCACGCCGGCCGCGCGCGCCTCCTTGTGGTACGCCTCCAGCACGGCGCGCGCTTCTGCCTCGCCCAGCTCCGGGAAGATCACCTCGTCTAGCCACGAGCACTTCTCGGGCAGCGAGAAGTTGGCTACGACAGAGAGGGCGGGTTAGGTCGGGAGGGCGGCGGCGGACGGGCGAGAGCGGCGGGCGGGGCTGTGTGCGGGAGGCAACCAACCTTTCATGTCCACGATAGCCCCGTCGGGCACCTCCTTGCCGTCGGCCTCCTCGCGTCGTTTCTGCCGGTCGCGGTACGTCTCGTCGTCGGTCACGATCACGACCGCGACCCGCCGGTACCCGTCGAATTCCCTCAACTTGCGCCTCTGGGCCGACGGGTATACGTTCGTCTGTTTTTACCCAACGCGATATCGAAACCGCGGTCGCGAATAACGTCCGTCGCCGTCGTCGAGTCCCAGCGTAGATTATGATGTGGAGCAAAACATTCTCATTATAGACACTGACGATATCCAGCGGTGACTTTGAACTTTGTTTAATGTTTTGTGGCAGATCGACACCTAGAACAAGCTCAATAGAGATCCCATTCGCGGTTATTTCAGTGGGCCGTTTGGCAAAGTTACCGCCCACCGCTCCCGCGTCTACGCTACTCACCTTGTGCGACTCTAGAAACAATCACATTATAGCTCTCACTTATCGCGGAAGCGGTGTCGTTACACATAGCCTTATACTACACTTATACATAGGACGTACCTTATGAAGATGCGGAGATATATAGATGGCATACGAAGCTAGATAGACGCTATATAATTTGACATACATATATACGTTCCGTGAAGATAATGAATGACATGGCATAGGATAAAATAGAAAGGGACTCGGCCAAGGGGGATCGTGTTCGATCTCGATTGTTCCTGAATTAAGTGTGGCTGCCAAAATGCGTAGTAAAATGTTATTATAAAAGTGGAGCGGCACTCACCTGGTCGAGAATAAAATTCCTTTTGCGTCCCTTCGCGATTTCCAACAACTTAAGCACGCATTTAGCGCACTTGGACACCATAGCGTCCCAGCGGCCCTCGTAGCTGGCGCGGAAGGGCTTACAGTCCACCTGGATCGACGTACACAACGCATACAGTAACCAGAGCAAGGCGGCGGGCCATGCTTACGCTAAGCTTACGAACTAAAGATAATATGTCATTGTGATACCAGGGACTCTCCTTGGTGACTCGGGACTCGGTATACGTACGTCCTCTTCAGTCGGCGATCCACTGGTATCATATAAACTACACTGCTATTGTTGCGACCGCTAAAGGTCTTTTAACATTGTTTGTTATTATGTTTTGGTTTATAAATGTTGCTCATATTGCACCCTGTTGAAAATACAGACGACATTAGTTATCAATGTTTATATTGGAGCTGTTGGAGCTTTATTGTGCTCATACCTCACATTAGCGCTGAAAGAGAAACGTTCATTAGTTTGTGTCAAGTGTGGTGTGACTGGAAGTGAAATGTTGGTTTTATTTATGTTTGAAAACAAGAAAAATATTGATTAATGAAGGATTTAAGGTACTTTGAGGCATTGCAATGGTTTGATTAAAATAACAACATTTTCATACTTCCCTTTTGTTGTCTTTTCATTCAAACTTGCATACTTTGGGCAATGTACTTGGCTGTGATAAATTTAATAAAGTTACGCGCACATGCTAATATTGTGTTGCTATTAATATCAATTTATCTGCAGAAGTTGTTGTTAGCACTTTTTTCCTTGCAATGTTTTCTTTTTCTTACCTTGCTGCGGACTAATAAGAGATCATCACTTTTATGCAAATGATGGCAAAGATACGTATATCCCGGTCTCTGAAGTTATCAATAAGATCATATGCGCTTAACCGAGAAATGTTATTGTGCAAAGCAAACAAAAAGTGGTACTATGAAGACTTGTGTCGTAAAACATCGCAACCACTCAAAAGAAGTCATACAAAACATGATCATTGCTAAGAACATAAATAAAACCATTTGAGATCGGTGTACTTTGTCTGTAAAGTTTGGTATCAATGTCATTAGTTGTCCAATAACGTAAACCTTTCCAATTTAATGCTTTATTATCAAATTAAACTTCAGCGGTATAAAACTAATGCAAAGCCATGATAACTACGATTGTTCTTGTAGACATTAGCAATTAATAATAATATGATATACATTATTCAGCAAAAATAAGAGGTTCCTCAGTTGTATTCGTCATCAGGAAGCACTGTATTTTTTTTTATCAAACTCGAAACGTTGTGGTCAAACGCAAACACATACGTGTTTGTGTTTGACCACAATCTCACCTGATGGTAGGTAACACGTGACTTGAAGATTATGATTTGCAATCATTATCTTCCTATACAAAAACGAATATACGAAAAAATTTTTCATGCTTTCACGCAAATGATCAAAGAAAAGCGGACTGAACGACTGAAATATCAACGCAGGGTCTAAACTATGAGGGAGATAAACTTGAAATTTTGTAGCGTAGGGCAGTACTAAGAAAGATTTTTTGAAAATTCACCCCCTAAGGGGGTAAAACTGAGGTTCAAAGTTAGTATGAAACTTTGGCCTTCTAAAAGTTTATTTTTTATCGTTAAATTGCACGCGGTCGAAGTCGCGGGAATCAGAAATTAAACCATAAATAGTCAGTTTATATTATTGGACAAGTGAACAACTTAAATAGCATTGTATGTGGGTGTGCGTGTTTGTGATGTGGTGTGTTGTGTGTGTGTGCGTGGCTTACCTTCATGCGGTCGAAGAGCGCTCCAGTAGACAGTATGTTGTACCGCTTCTCGGGGTGAGCGGCCGCGTGCTGCTTTGCCCAGTACGTCTTGCCCGTACCCGGCATGCCCACCATGAGGATGACCTACGCAATAATACAAATTATATTGTGGGATATGTTATGTTCTTATTAACGCCCGGTTTCTACCAGAGAGCGGAAGGGAGAGAAATTTACGGAGATGTGTTTTGTTTGAATAACTAATCAGATTTCGTTATTTCCACTTCTCCTCTCCACAACGAGAACTGTTGGTGGAAACCGGGCCTAAATGGTGTTGATGTTAATCTTATTTAAGGTTTGATGTGTACTGAACACTGACTTGCAGTAGTTTTTGTTTCTCTCAGGAAACAAATATTTCTATGGGCCACACAGGTAATTTTCTGAGAATGTAGATGGGCATAATCAAATAAAATTGACATCGCACTTGTAATGTCACGGTGTGTTATGGTCTTTTATTTTCATCAGCAGGCTTTTAGGTGTTTTAATTACTTTTGAACGGATTTATATATTTTATATTCTTAGATCACAAGTCATATAATTTTTGATAAAATGAACTAAAAACACATTAGAATACTACCCCATCGATTAGACAAAATCGAAAATGTATTGTAAAATTTTGAGTGTTATAGCTCTGTGGCGTTCACTAGGGGAGGCCTACGTCCAGCAGTGGACGAATATAGGCTGATGATGATGATGATGATGATATCTCTGGTGCCTATAAATACTGGTTATGTAATTCCGCTTGCGATCTCATGCGCTATAGAACGAACAAGAGTAAATACGGAATATTGATATACCTGCTCAGTAAAGTTATATAACAAAAGCGATATGAATAATTAAAAACTTCACAGGCGATATGATGTCACTTTGACGTGTGATAATGATGATGAAAGAGTATTTAAGCGCTTATACGTAAATAAATAGAGACAGAGAGAGAGAGAGAGAGTTCTAAACAATGGCTAATCAAAAACTCAAAAGTTCTGCACAGATCTTTTAATTTTACATGTCCATACAACTCGCTTCAAAGATTTTTCCTTAATGTGCCACAGCGAAGCGTAGCAAGGTACAGTTAGTAGATTACAACACTAAATAGTAATGACACAAATATTTAAGTATGGTATTAAGGAGCGGTCTATAATTGTTTCCGATTTTTTAATATTTGACTACCTGTATGTGTAAATTAAGGAACGCAATAAATAAATGAGATAATAAAAATAAGGTATTAGGTAGACATACCTCACAGTCGGCGACGGTCTGCGGGCGAGCGGGCCCCTCCACGATGTCGGCGTGGCGGACGAGCACGTAGCCGGGCACCAGCTCCGCCTCCGGCCCGTCCAACTCCTCGCTCACCGTGTACCTGCACAAAATAACCCAAATAATAATCACTGCTACTGACTATTTGATTAGGCAGTTCTTAGTAATTTGTCTATAGGTACTATAATTATTATGATACTACTATATAGAACTGCCTCGTTGGTCTAGTAGTCGTACAGTACGACTGCCGAGCAAGAAGTCTTGGGTTCGATTACGAGGTCGGGCAAAATATTATTGCTTTCATAATAAATACCAGTTCTGTTAATTTTTAGATTTTCTAATCGAGCTATAGAAAAAACAATATCCTCTGAGGACCTTTACTATCTCTGGCCGTGCATATGCTGCGAGGTCACATAGAGGAACAAAGCCTGTGAGATAACCGAGTGTGATTTTCTTTGAATTTGTCTTACTATAACACTAATAAAATAGGCCCATTGATACACAGGGAATCTGACATGGCGAAGCTTTCATCACATGAATATGTTACCTGAACAGTCGTCAGATGTGAAGGTTTTAAAACATTTAAAGAATAATATTCAATCATTCTGTTCAGTAATGACTTACCGGGTGACGAATTTAATTCTCTTATCCAGCACATGACCCTGGAGGACTTGCTCTTCAGTCACCTCAGCTAGATCACCTTCTGCAATTAACGGGTTCTATTATATAACCAGGACTAACGCTATTCGTTTAAGGGCTCTTCAATTTAGATGTTTGCTGTATTAAATAATACGATCGTATGTCTGTGCGCAGGAAAAAATGCCGCACTGCTACGGCACCGCAGCAGGCCGACATCAAACGTCTAAATTAAAAGAGCCCAAAATTGATGAGGCTGCCCTGTTTAGTATTTCATTAACAGGTTTATTGTCCCACAATTAGGCATGGGTCTCCTTTCAGCTTAACAGGGGTTGGGTAACAGTCCACTAAGCTAACTCTAGCGTTTGGCAATTTTACTTGCTACTGAGGATCTACACTAACAGCAACAACCTCAGGATGTTTTCCGTCATCTTATACAGATATCTAGAACTCGGAGATTAACTTGGATTTGAACTCGGGCCCATTGGCTTGACAATCCATGGCTATATCACTAGACAAGTCAGCTGCGTGCATACAACGATTTCACAACTGTTATATGACGACGAACCGCGTAACTACGGATTTGCGTTGGGACAGCGTGTGTTGAGGTATTACTACACTTACAAGTGAGATTTAGATAATTAACGAATTAGAAAAATACTGATTGAGATAATACAACTACTATTTCAGGATTGTATTTCGTCTGCCTATATGCACAGATGCTGTAAAGAATCCAAAACGTAGTGATTTTATAATATCCAAAAAGTAGTTTTATTTGAAAATTATAAAACTATTCCAATTCAATGCTTTTTTAAAGTCTATAATTACTGGTTTTGTAATTCCGCTTGCGATCTCATGCGCTATGAAACGTACGAGAGTAAATACGGAATATTGATATACCTGCTCAGGTAACTCATATCACAAAAGTGTTATGAGTACTTATAAACCTCACAGGCTTTTATTGTCATTGATGTACGAGATGATTATGAGATTATGTAAATCGAAACACTTGGACAAAAAACTGTAATTAGCCTATTGCCATCAACACCGGGGTTATCAAGAGATCTGATGAATGTGAGAGGTGACACCAACCAGCAACGGGTTCGTCCTTAATTTCCTTGTCAGTCTCAGGCGGCTCTTGCTCGCTGGGCTCGGTCTCCATAGGTTCCGTCTTGACCTCCGCGGCCAACTCTGGAGCCTTGTCCCCGTTCTCCTGCACAATGAATATATACATCAACAACTATAAAAATAACAACCAAGTCGTATTTTCCCCAACGGTTAGTGAAGTATTTTATTTTATTAGATACAAGCTAGCTAACTGCTTCAGAAAAGTCAGGTGCGCAGTACTCGTAACCGGTGCGCGTGCATGACGAGATGTATGAAAGTGGACGAGGCAAAAGTGGTATGCAGGGACCGTAGCGCGTGGCATTCTGTAGTTTCTGCCTACCCCCATGGGATAAAGGCCACTAGCTTTAAATTATTGTTTATTTCTATAAATAGATCTTTTAAAGACACTTTTACAGGTCATGTAAAAGTGTCTTTAAAAGATCAGATTTTAGGATCTAGATGGCATCGGCATTTCTAAACTCACGAGAATCATGGTCTCTTTTAAAGTCCAAACATATCCACTTGTGCTTCACTTGTCCGATCCCGAATGGAACATATACATGACCTACAAATAGTTCTTCCAGGTCTGGGTGTTTGTGCATTGTAAATATTTAAGTTGTAGAAGTACCTACAACACAGGAAGAATTCCTCGTGTGGGATATATGTTTAAAAAAAAACAGTTCATAGGATCCCCGAACCGTCCTAAGAACATATTTATGTCCATAATGACTACGAATTATTTTTTGCCCCTATCACAAAAACAGAAAATGATATTCAGTTGCTACCTTAGGTTCCTCCTTTTCAGCAGTCTCCTCAGTGGCCTCGGACTCTTTATCTTTATCTTTTTCTTTCTCCTTTTCTTCTTCATCTTCAGGCGTTTCATCTATTTCTTCACCTCTTTCTTTTCTTTCCGCGTCTTCCTTTTCTTTCCTTTCACGTTCTTGTTTTTCCCGTTCCTGTAAGAAAAATAACTTCGTTACAATGTGCTTCCATTTGTGCGCTTTGCAGTACTTTGCAGAAACATCCATAACTCAGGTAAAAATGTCCATGTCCATAACACAAACATTCGCCTCCTACCAGGATTCAAACCCAGGTCCCTTACCACAGAAGGCAGCCTTTAATACCTATAGCTAGCCTATAGCTTCGTAATATTAATAAAGCTAATAAAGAATAGAAGACATAATACTGTAATTCCGCTTGCGATCTCATTCGCTATACAGCGAACGAGAGTAAATACGGAATATTGATATACCTGCTCAGACAACTCATATCACAAAAGCGTTATGAGTACATTAAAACATTAACAGGTATGTGGAGCAAAGTCGGGTATTAGAAGATCTAAAAGAATACTTAAGTTTCTTCAAGCCTTCGTCTGCATAAAATTACTAATTTTATTCGCATTCCAACTTCTCTTTTTCTCTCTTTTCTCCCTTTTGAGGGATGATTTCCGGAATGAAAACTAGCCTATGTCCTTCCCCGGAATTCAAACTATCTCTATACGAAATTGCATCTAAATCGGTTCAGCGGTTATAGCGTGAATAGGTAACAGATATACACACTTTTGCATTTATAATATTAGCAATGATCGACAAAATTACTATGTAAAAACTAGGGAACAAATACATGAAAGGATATAATCTTTTTTTTTACCTCTCTCTTCTTCCTTTGTCGTTCCTCTTTGTCTTTCTTCTCCTTCTCTTTTCGCTCGCGCTCTTTCTTCGCGGCTTCTTCCTTCTGCCGCTGTAACTCGGCTTCGATCTGACGCTTCTCTTCCAACACTTGTTCTACGGGAATTTCGATGCGATTGCGAACTGTCTTCGTTTTTGTAAGCATGTTGTATCTGTTGATTTATAAAATACATGATGAGATATTGTTTTGGAGATTTTAACTGAATTTCAGGACACATAGGGTCCATTAAAAGTATCTTGATCAGTTTTCTACATATAAATCTACTGACTAGCTAGTATTTTTGCCTCATAATAGTATTATTGTATATCTCGTGCTAAAAACCAAATTGTAAGGCAATTTTACAATGTTCAAGTAAATATGCTCCACGTACATCCAGAGGTAAGTAACAAAAACGCTGATTAAATCAATCTGCATGTTGTGCGGTGTTAGAGCGTGATAGGTTGGAAAATAGGAAAGAGTCTGTTAAGTTAAATAAATGTTTATTCTAACTAGGTACACAATATTCAATTGTTCAGTAAAAAGATTATAACTAAATGGTTTGTTAGTGGTAATTATGAATGTTAATGTTACAATGTTAAGTATGAATGCACTCGGTCGCGATGCTTCCGTGTAATGCACTAACTCGTTTACTCAACGCATCGCTTTATAAACGTGCGCGTTTAATACGTCAATGTTTCGGTGGCAATACACCGAACATCTTGCCAAGGGCAGACGAAAGAATGAGGGTGATTAGGTAATGAGATACAAGATGATCAACAATAGTATAACTTAAAGTCTCTAATAAATGTTATATTAATTACGAGTCAGCACTAAATGATATTTTACGTAACACGGGGGTTGTACCCCTAGTTTTGACTGAGCACTCATTCACTATAGCACTTTCACGAGTCTCATTTGTTTGTTCCGAAATATGTTGGTTTACTTCTCCCGATGTTCTAGCCGTGTTTTCCGTTCCCTCTGCTGGTGTAGACCGTGGACTAGAGCACTGTCTTCTCCGCCGACAAAAGTATCCAACGCCAACTATGCTAATCGCAAGCCCGATGACCCATATGGCAATGTAGTGGTGGACATCATGGATCGTTATACTGTCGGGTAGATTAGGATCGCTGTCCTTTAGTGTTTTTATTTTTTGTTCCAACTCTTCGAGTTGCTGTTTGTGGGTCCAGTCCGTAATGTTAAGATCATATTGGTTAAGGCTTATATTGAAGATATGGTTAATAGGATCTATTACGGGAGCTTCCAAGTTGTAGTTTAAGTCCACACGACTGCTAAGAATCCTTTGACTGTGGATCATAAAGTTCTCCGTTTTCACCATGCAGTCTTCATCGATATTTACCACGTAAGATCCAGTAAACTGTTGAGCGGTCACTTCGTCGTGACATATAACCCTCAATTGACATTGATTACAGCAGAAGTATAAGTACTGGTTTGGTTTGCCTAAGCTAATCCACTTGTTTACGCATGCGGCGACACTTGTTTTGCATTTGGTTGCGTTGTCCTTGTCTTTAACACAAAGATCCTTGTCGGAGTTTAATTTAAAAATTGGTGTCTTTAACTGACATATGTAGTTCAATGCATCTCGTGGTACACAATGCTCAAAATCGGCTTGAGTGATAGGTATATATGAATCTTTGTGTAAATTCATAGCCAGATGATTTTCAACTGGAGTTACTAAAGCCATGTTGTTTCCTACTTTATGTGGTATACTTACAATATTGTAAAGGACGTAGTTGTCTCTACTGATCAAAGGAATTGTTATTTCAATTATGAGATATCTCTTAGTTATTTTGGCCTTTCCTTTCAATAATGAGTATATACTCTGCATATCGGTCTGTATGTTATCGATAGGGAGAGTCGTTTCCTTATCTATTTGACCAGAAATTAAATTTAGTTGATCTTGCAATTGCTGGGAATCAATGAGATGAATGTTTATTTTTCCATTATACACACTGGTGATCGTATCGAGTAACGTGTCTTGTATGTTTTTTAACTGAGATAAAAGATTATTCGACGTTATAGCGGATAATGTAAATTCTGTTAGGTAAGCGACTTCGTTTACATGTTTCGCTAAAGAATTCGTTGCTTTGTCCAAGTTCAAGAGATGTAGGTCAGTCATTTTTTGTAACTTCTGAATAGTCTCTTCTGTTCTCTTCAGTAAATTATACTCTGCCTCTACTACAGAAGTTTGGTTTTTCCATAAATTTGCGAGATGGTTTTGATTGCTTTTTATGAGTGTAATGTCCTTTTCATATTGTTCGGCGAATCGGTCGTCCAATACTCCGAACAATGTGTTAGCAAGATATCCGACACCGTTAATGACACCGCGGCGGCGGCGCCGGCGAGCACGCGCCGCATTTGGTTGATGCATCAAGACTCGATTGTTATGTTCCAACTCGCTATATGCGTGACGTAATTGTAACAGGAGTATCTCGCAATTAGTTAATTGTTTTATTATCAAACAAATCGTCTCTAAATGTTGATAGTATTTTTGATATGCATATGTTCCATCCCAATAGGGTTGCATGTTATAGTAAGCGACTAACTTCCACTCATCTCGGATGAGTTGCATGTTGGCTAACTTGTCAAAATAGAGCCCATGGTTTTCATCTAGTTTGGTGGTTTTAAAACACTGTCCACTGGTAATCATATTCAGAATATAAAAACACATCAGTGCTATAGTCACCAAACTTGACCTTTGACCCGATTTCTTCATAGTTGTTTTGGTGTTATCTTTGTTTATGGATAGTTCTTTGTTTATAGATAGTTCTTTGTCAGTTCGGCTATCTAAGGGTAATACCGACAGTTTCACGATAGGCCTCTTGATGTAGCCATTTTTGGTTTTCAAGGTTACTACTCTTACGTAACCGTCCTTTCCTGGATGAACATCCATTACTCTACCTAAAGCCCACTTTCCAGGAGGAACATTGTCCTCGTGAATAAGGACAATTTCTCCTTTGTTGAGGTTTTCTTTGGGTGTTTGCCACTTCGGTCGGACGTTTAATTGAGAGAGATATTCTGCCTTCCATCTCTTCCAAATATCTTGAAATAACTTCTGCGTTAAGTGCCAGCGCGTTCGAGCATCTTCCTGTGTTTCAATAATTGTAGTACTTGCTCTTCCTGTTAAAAAGTGTGCCGGTGTTAAAAAGTCCAAATCCTCTATATTTTCTGTTAAAGCGCATAACGGTCTTGAGTTAAGGCAGGCTTCCAGCTGAGATAGGATAGTGGAATATTCTTCAAATGTCAGTTTTTGTTCTCCAATGACTCTTCTTAAATGGTGCTTTAAGCTCCTCACCGCGCGTTCCCACAGTCCCCCGGCACTGGGCCAAGCTGGGGCATTAAAGTGCCAAGTGATGTTCATTTCCGTGATATCTGTTAGAAAACTATCGTTGAAGGTGTTTTGAAGAAGTTCCCACTCTTGCTTGAGCATGCGATTCGCTCCGATAAAGTTGGTACCATTATCGCTATATAAGTGTTGTGGTGCTCCTCGTCGAGCAGCCATCCGCCGTAATGCTGCTAAAAACGCTGAACTGCTCAGTTCAGAGACAAGTTCCAGGTGTACCGCTTTAGTCACCATACAAACGAAAATAGCAACGTATCCTTTTGTTGTTCTGGCTCCTTTTCCTTTGTTATATTTTACATCCACAAAACCGGTATAGTCAACGCCCGTATGGTGAAATGCGTGTGCAGGGTTCACCCGTGCTGCCGGAAGGTCACCCATTAGCTGTTGTTGTTTGTTAACGTCGTGTTTGCGGCAAGTCACACATTTACGTAATTGTTTTTTGACGTAGTTGTTGCCCCCAACTATCCAATACTCTTGTCTCAAGTTCGCTAAAGTAAGCCTTGGCCCCCCATGTAGCGTCAATATGTGAGCCTGGTCTATCAGTAAGTCGGCTAGACGAGATTCTTTCGGAATAATTTTCGGGTGTTTCATTTCAACGTTTAGGTCAGCTTGTGATAAACGTCCGCCTACACGTAAGATATTGTTTTTGTCGAGAAATGGATTCAAACTCAACAATTTGTTGTAAGCTGGCAGTTTTCCGTGTTTACGTAAATGTTCAATTTCTGACGCGAATTCTACGGATTGAATACTTTTAATAATTGTTAATTTTGCATAACGCATTTCGTCGACTGTTAGGTAGTTTGGACGTCTGTTTTGTTTAGGTGACAATGCCCTTTGTATCCATGCTACAATTCTTGTAACTTTATTAAATTTGCTGTATTTTATAAGTAAGTTAGATATTATGTTTTCGCTTGGAGGTTGTTGGCTTACGTTTGTTTGCCCTAGTTTTTGTTCTTCACAAGTTTTATAAATCTGATTGATGTTTTCATGATCTTGAAAGGTTGATATCCACGATGGAGCTGACCACCATAGAGCATGTTCCTTCAACTGACTGGGGTATATCCCTCTGCTAGCTGCATCTGCAGGATTTTCTATTGTGTTAACATAACGCCACTGTTTTATGGGTATTATCTCAGTTATCTTCTGTACTCTATTTGCCACAAACGGCTTCCACCGGCTAACATCTCCTTGTAACCAACCGAGAACCACTTTGGAGTCTGTCCATCCATGGATTTCAACTTCATGCTGATTCAACGCTAATTTAATTTTTTGAATCAGTTTAGATAACAATTGCGCTCCGCATAACTCCAATTTAGGTAATGTTATTATTTTGTTGAGTGGTACAACTTTAGTTTTGGCGGCCACTAGGATCACTTGTTGTTTATTTTTTATATGTGCATAAACTACGCCGGCGTATGCTTTTTGGGAGGCATCACAAAACCCATGTAACTCTACAGTGTCGTGTTCGTTGCATAATATCCACCTTGGTAATCTGATTTCATTAATAATGTTGATTTCTGTCCGTAACTTCTCCCACTCCTTACAGATATCTTCTGATACCTGTTCGTCCCACTGAATGTTTTTTTTCCATATTGTTTGAAACAGGTGTTTCATTTTTGTTACAACTGGGGCGAGCCAGCCCAATGGGTCGAAAATTTTGGAAATTTCCGAGAGAAGTTTTCGTTTTGTGAGCTTGGATGTTTCTTGAGACCAATCACATTTAAAAGTGAATTTGTCATCCTCTGGGTTCCAGCATAAACCCAGAGTTTTAGATGTGTTCTCAGTTTTGAAATTAAAAATTAAGTTGTTGTCCATGTTTGATTGTTTTGTTAGATTTTTTAGGATTTGCGGCTTATTTGTTGACCACTTTCTTAAGTTAAATCCTCCTAAACTCAAGAGTTTATTCAGGTCGTCGACTGTCCTTTGTCCTTGTTCAATTGAATATGCTCCGAAAACAAAGTCATCCATGTAAAATGCTTCCTCCAGCAATTTGGATACTTCTGGAAAATTGTTGCGCTCATCATTAGCTAATCTCCTTAACGTCATCATAGCTAAGAACGGGGCGGCCTTGGTTCCATATGTTACTGTGGTTAGTTGGAATGTTCTAATAGGTTCTTCAGGCGATGGTCTCCATACGATTGTCTGTAATGGTTGATCGACCTCATTAACTAATATCTGACGGTACATTTTTTCGATATCCGCCGTAAATGCGTACGGATATTGTCTCCATTTTAATATCAAAACTTGCAAATCTTGTTGCAAGTTTGGACCCTTGAACATCACGTCATTCAATGAATATCCTGTTGATGTTTTAGACGACGCATTAAAAACCACTCTGTACTTTGTTGTTGTTGAGTCAGTTTTTTCTACACCGTGGTGAGGTAGGTAGCACTCGAGTGACGTATTGTTGTTTTGAGAGGGTTTCATGTGTCCCAATTGTTGATACTCACTCATAAATGTTTTATAAGCTAGTGCCAGTTTTCGTTGACCTTGAAGTTTACGTTCTAAATTGCGTAATTGAGCGACCGCCTTTGGTTTTGACATGCCAAGTTGTTTTTCAAAATTTGGTTTCATTGGAAGTCGCACCTCATACCTTCCATCTTCGAGGCGTTTCGTGGTTTTTTGAAAGAAATCACGACATTGAATATCTTCTGTGGACAATTCTTCATCTTCTGTGACGTCCTCGATTTCCCAGAATTGTTGTATATCCTCTAAGCTGTTTATAATGACGTTACAGTGAAACGTTTGGGCGCTTCCGCATAAAAGCCAACCGAGCTGTGTTTGTTGTGCCATCGGCTGCGTTATGCTTTCACCCTTCATCAAGCCACTGAGGATAATATTTGAGTAAATATCAGCCCCTAGCAGTAAATCAACAGGTCTACTTATATAAAATTCGGGATCAGCTAAGTTGATGTTTTGCAGGATGCTCCAGGACGGCTTGGTAAAGGTTCTGTTAGGCAGACTTTTTATAAGGTTATTCATGATTATCACTTCTGCCTTAAACGTGTAGTCATTGTACATTGATGCACAAGTAATGTTAATTTTTCCTTTGCAGCTGTTCGATTTTTGTCCCACTCCATAGATCACACCCTGACATTTCTCACGTTTTATACCTAGTTGCTGGGCAGCATGTTCGGTGATAAGAGAAATTTGGGAACCTTGATCAACTAAGGCTCGCATGTTGTGGAATATACCATCCGAACCTTGTACTTTCAACTGGGCAGTACCTAATAAAACCTCAGGACACTCGGCTTGTGACACATGCGAGTTCGACGGCCCAGGTTTTGCCGATGTTGCAATTGTTGCACTGGACGTTGACTTCGGTTCTGACCGCATTGTCATCTTTTCCAACGCGTCATGAATTATCGTATTATGTTTATTAAGACATTTTCGACATGTTTTCGTGGAAGTACAAGTTTTGCCATTATGCGAAAACAGACAATTTTCGCATAATCCAAGTTTATTGACCGTGTTTAATTTTTGGTTATTGGGCATGTTCAAAAAATCTTTGCACCGGTAAATACCATGATCCTTTTTACAAAGGGGACATGTGTATTCTGATACGTGATATGATTTCGCTTCTTTTGACGAATCATAGCGATTTATTATGTTTCTGGTAAATGAGTTCTTCTTCATGTTTGACGGTGTTGTTTGCGCACTCATTTTATTCCCTTGTTTACCGTGTCCCGATGTTTCGAGCGTGGTAAACTTGACCTCTAAGAAATCTAAGAATTCTTGCATCATGGGAAGTTCTCTTGGGTTTTTAATAGACTCTAAATAGCTGGTGTATGATTCAAAATCAAGTTTTTGAGCCAACATATGTACCAATATTGGATCCCAGGTTGTTATATCCACACCAAGGTTTTTGATAGCATGTAATGTTTCCACGGTTACATCATGCATTTTCTTGAAAATAGTTGAGGCGGGCTGTTGAATTGTCGGAAGACCTAATAAAATGTTAATTTGCGAGCTAAAAATGAGTCTTTTGTTGTTATACCGGTGATTTAATATCTCCCAGCATGCTGTATAGTTATTGGAGCTGATAACCAAATGTTGGATTAGACGTTCGGCTTCTCCTTTGACCTTGGCTTTCAAGAACTGCATTTTCTGGCCATTGGACATATTGTTGTTATTGTGTATGGCTTCTGTAAACAAATCCTTGAAAGATATCCATTGCGTAGGATTACCGTTGAAAATGGGGATCTCTAATTTTGGAGTGAATTTTTCTTTATAAGAAACTGACCACATTTTCTTGTTGATGTTTTTCTTCAGTGTGTGATACTGAATTTCGTTTTTCGTGAATTTGGCTTCGTATTCCAAATTATTTCCTTCCAACTCACTGTCTATTTCTAAATGAAGAGAATCGATTGCGGACCAGCGCGTCTCCAATGTTTTCAAGGCATCCTCAAACTCCCATTTTTCAGATAGCGATTCCCAATTAATGTTAGCTATTGTTCTACTAAAGGCTTTAAAATTGGCTTGCTGTCTCCGCAATGCCTCGTCGATTTTGCTGTACGTGCCATGCTCAACGGTTAAACTTGGCTGTTGATCAGGTTTCGGTTGCCCCGAACCCTCTTGTTTCTCTGAGGACGGTCCTGCAGCTTCCACGCCAACCGGTTTTTCCTCAGTATCACTAGATTGCGTTGTGAAAGCTTTGTACTCTTCGTTTATTTGATTCTTGAATTTAGAATACACTATCTTAAGATTTTCATATCGCTGTTCGAGGAAATATGGATCCGTACGACTCACACTGGAGCACAGTTGGTCATGGTTGAATTGGAACTCATTCCATAACTCCTCTAACCTATTCCAACGTCTTTTAAAGTATTCGATATTGTTCTTCCTACTAGAACCATCCTTCTTATAATTTTTATACTCCTGCTCAATCTCTTCAGCTAAAAGATATTGAGATTCAAGAGATACCATGTTGATGGTTAGTTAAGAGAAAAGGACAGATCTTACTTTAGAATCAGCAGCCGCTTAGGTTGACTCACAGCCCGACGACTGCTCCCCCTGGTTACTCCTTCCGCTTTCTCCAACACTGTTCACCAATGTCTTTCACCAATGTTTCAATAGTTCATATACTTCACTCGCGACACTTTTACGTAAGAATTATTTCCGATCAAGACGCGAGATCCGGCTCGAAGGACCAAAATGTGCGGTGTTAGAGCGTGATAGGTTGGAAAATAGGAAAGAGTCTGTTAAGTTAAATAAATGTTTATTCTAACTAGGTACACAATATTCAATTGTTCAGTAAAAAGATTATAACTAAATGGTTTGTTAGTGGTAATTATGAATGTTAATGTTACAATGTTAAGTATGAATGCACTCGGTCGCGATGCTTCCGTGTAATGCACTAACTCGTTTACTCAACGCATCGCTTTATAAACGTGCGCGTTTAATACGTCAATGTTTCGGTGGCAATACACCGAACACATGTAAAACTACGCCTGCCGCAGTAAAACTATAGATGGGTGACCACACCATGTAAACATAATCCAAGCCATATTTAGACATCATCATAATTTATCGAGACCCCTCCGTACACCCCTCCGTCGGAAGGCACATTAAGCCGTCGGTCCCAGTTCATATGGGAGTACTTGTATCAAAAACCCTGTCAACCAGTTTATCCTAAAATATCAGCACTGTCCAGTATTTGGGTGACAAAGCACTGATGGCAGTTGCTCTTGCACAAGAACAATAATTATATTTTGATAAAGAATAACTGGTATAACGGTTGATATGATGATGTGATGAAAGAATAACTAATCAGCCACATGCAGGTAGACTGGAAGCCTAACTCTGAAGTATAACTATAATTTGCTATAAGTAATATTATAAAAGCTATTTATTATTATATTAGCTACTATCAAGTTTTAGACTAGGTTGCAGTGTTTTAAATTCAAGACACATTGGCTTGAAAAATGTAATTCCGCTTGCGATCTCATGCATTACAGAAAACACAAGAGTAAATACGGAATACAAATCTCCCTGCTGAATTGGAAACTCACATTACACAAGTATTATGGGTTGATCTATGCAGGTATTGAAAACGAGCAAATAAATTCGCACAAACATGCATCCCGTTGCGGGGATCGAACCCGGCGTCCCGAACGTAGAAAGCGGGCGAGTTACCCCTACGTTAACCGGGAACCAGGAATTGCATTCAAATTAGCCTTCTTATTACACTTAGACAGGAAAAGATCCTAATAATAGATTGTCTAGGTTATCATCTGTTTCAGTTGCTGGAAGTTATTCATGTATCTTCTTAAATATATCTCAAACATTATACCCATAATAATTGTTCCACCGAGAAAAAGATAGACCTACGTATGTATATCACTGTCCCTTTTACAAAACGGGACCAAATAACCAGATTTATAGAGCAATACAGAAACTTGACATGATTGTTTTTATTTACTCATCTTATTGAGGAAACAGTTTGAAGATCAGTGTATTTTCAAATCTGTTTGCATAAAGTTCGAAAATTTATTATGAAGACAATAACTATTATTCTTATTCTCCTTCATGTCGATGCAACAAATATAAGCTTTAAATTTACCGAGCTTAAAAGTATTGACATATTCACGGCAATTTTACTTTCAACACTGTTAAACTGACAAGATACATAAACCTGTATCCTTTGCGTAGTGAAGTTTGATAATCTGGACTAGGCACTTGCCTATTCTTTTTGTCAAGCCTAGTCAGTCATAAACTTTTAAGAACTTTTAATATAGTGAAGTAACTACCTTATTTAAGAAACCTAAAGCGTTCGAGCGAGTGTTTCTGAGGGGTCGGCAGCGCGCGAGCGACAGCTCTGGTGTTGCAAACGTCTACAGGCTAAGGTAACTGCTTACCATCAGGCGGGCCCGTAAGCATGTTTACCACCCTCGCGGTATAAAAAGATTTTTTTTCATAAAAAAATGGAATGAAAATGATTAACAACTGTATGATATTTACCTGTCGTAACCAAAGTTGACTTTGTAGCACATGTTTTTGGTGAGCAGGTGAGGGAAAACTGGTTTGCCGTTGAGCACCGACTTGTCAAATTCGAACGCGGTGCCGAGCTCCACGCCGTTCAACGTGTACGAGATCTTGCACGGGTTCGATTCCAGATCCTAGTGAAACAAAGTATAGTTGGTTATGTAGAGCCGTTATGTCCTGTTGTAACAAGCAAACAATGGGTGAAACATTTAGCGCTTTGTTTTGTGGGTGTTCTGTTAGCTAATTTTTATGTTTTTTTTTTGCATGATATTACTACAAAATTATGTCCATATTCACTACTTATCCAAAAGTTGTATATACAAATGTCTTTGTCGCTTAAACGCAGTCACGAGCTTAATGGATTCGATAGCGGTTGGTTACCTCATGTTAGCAAGAGAAAGAGTGATAGAATCTAGAGGCCTAGAGAGATGAATATGTTATATTTTATGAATATATTAAGCTCATTCTATCTATTAACCACGTTTGCCTCTATCCTTGCCGGTGAGACAATTTGCAAACTTTAGTAAATAAGAAATAAAACTCACCAAGTAAGCTCCAACAACGTCTTTTTCGTTGAGTTGTTGGCCGTACTCCTTGAACTCACAGTTCGTAACGGCGCGACCAGTGCTCTCGAAACCCCAACTTAACTCACCTTCGCCTATAAATATAATAAGGAAAAGAAATATATTGTAAATTTCTTGCTAGTCGAAAATTCTTGCTATTTATAATTATGATTGTACAATGTCAATAAAACCGTGGTATGGTGGATCATCACTATTTGATACATAGCTTAACCACTTTTCACTACTCGCGATTCCAATGATTATTCGTCTGTGTGACTTGGCTCCCGAGTCGTATTTGTACGCGGAACACACTTTCAGGCATGCAAATTGTCATGAAGTCAATAGCCTTGGTAGTGAAAGGGAATAAGAGTTGTGACTTAGTTTTTACGACCAAACACGAGAGCTGGTTGTAAAAACTAAGTAGTTAGTCACGATAGTACTACTTACCTAAATGCAATGAAGAGTCATCAGTAGACCAGCCGATTCTCAGGCCAGAACCGATAGGTTCTTTCTCTGTGATATCGCAGGTCGTCACGACAGTTCCAACTCGCACCTATTATAATAAAACAATAACACTATTAGTAATTAACTGCAAATATAAGTAAAAAAAATAACGTATATATAATAACAATCTTTAGGGTTTCGTGCGAATAATTTCTCTCTACTATAACTACATAAGATACTAGTTGAACTCTGCCCTACTTTGCTAAATTGTTGTTGCATTGACGCAAAATTTTTATAGCTGAAACAATTTTTGAAGGAGGTTGTATATTCCGTAAAACATTTGAGCTCAATAGATGCAGAATTTAACGAGTTCTTGACGATTACACAAACCAACTATAGCCCTATACAACCAGTTAGGATTTTGTGATTATTTATGATATAGATCGTATTGATAGAGAAAAAAGATCTCTAGGAAAAATACAGAATTTATGTAGGATATGGTCATGCATGAGCTATCGTTATCGTTCGAGTTCCGCAAAACAAGTCATGGGAAGCACTAGATTTTGTAAAGTTAAATGCACGCTCAAGTATGAGTTGATTGTAAAGGGATAGATAAGTTATATCACAGTAAGTAAAGTAACCCACCTCGTAACACACTCTGCCAGCGTCAACACCGTGGCTGGCCCGCGTGCCCGCCCACGCGTGGGCACAGGCGCCGTCACTCAGCGGAACTACGCCGTTTAATTCTGGCACCTCCAAATATTGGTTCAGGTCGCTGTCATCTGCACAACACAATAAACGTATAAGAATTTTTGTCGGATACTTTTTCATAATTCGTAATCGGACAAATAGTTTACATACGAGAAGAACAAACAAATTTATTTAAGAGCTTTTTCCCGGGACTTCGTCTCTGTAGTTAATAGTAATTAGTAATCCAATCAAATTTTTATCCAATCTGCTTATTTATTTCTAACCTCCCTTCTTCTTCTGAACTTCTAATTTCTACCCTTTTGAGGGCTAATTTCCGGTACAAGAACTATCCTATGCCCTTCCCAAGGGCTGAAACTATCTCCATACAAAACTTCAACTAAATCAGTTCAGCTGTTAGAACGTGAAGAGGTAAGAAACAGTTACACTTTCGCGTTTATAATATTAATAATATGGACTTTATTATATATTTTTGGGTCATACATACATACACTCACGCCTTTTACCCATGGGAGTAGGCAGAAACTACAGAATGCCACGCGCTACGGTCCCTGCATACCACTTTTGCCTCGTCCACATTCATACATCTCGTCATGCACGCGCGCCAGTTACGAGTACTGCGTACCTGACCTTTTAGAAGGAGTTCACCAATTAGGTCGGTGTATGTCCTTCTAGGGCGCCCCCTCCCGGCGTTTCCACTGACATCCGCCTTATAAATTCCTTTCGTCAATCGCCTATCATTCATCCTTTCAACATGCCCAAACCACCTCAGTAAATTCTTCTCAACTTTTGTCACTACGTCGTCTTTCAAACAACAACGTTTTCTTATCACATCATTCCTCAATCTATCATTCATAGTTACACCACACATACTTCTCAAAGAACGCATTTCCACGGCATTAATTCTGCTTGCATGCCTCTTCTGACTGGCTTGGTCATAACTTTGTTAAATACGCCTAAGTGGAATGCATTGTACTATTGTCCTTATCTAGGCTATATAGATTTCCTTTTCCTTAAAATTTTCCAAGCAAAATAAATGTAAACAACATGTCACAAGAACACTTGAAAATGGACCCCTAACAAACTGAACTTATGGAGTTATTTTATTTAAGTATACTCAATTACTCACACCAAGAGAGGGTGATTTTATTGTCATCAATCTCAGGTTCAGCCAGCTTGACTTCTGCCGCCTCTTTCTTCTCCTTGTTTGCTTGCACCTCCTGTTGCAAAAAGTGTTTTATAGTAATGTAGACTGGGTGCTTATTTTCTTAACTTATTCTACAAATAAATATATGAACGTAATAATGTCTAGATAAATAAGCGGCTGATATCCCTGCCCTGATAATATGGTGTGTTATAGAACTTTCTAGATTATCTTGCTTCCTAAAAATATCTTAAAACTAACTTTCTCTGCACACACCAACTGGTTTACTACATTTTAAAACTTAGAATACTAAATTTCATTCTAGTATCGAAAACTTAAGATAAACTGAATAATTATTTAATCAATAGTACTTAAAAACAAATATTTAGTGATTAACTTCCGTCATTTCAAATGAGCCGAAGTGCTGTTCTTAAAAAACTATTTTATGATAAAGTTTTCTACTATGTATAAAGTAATCACCGTAGTGCCATACAGATAATTAGTGCTACTAAATTTAGAGTTATACTTTCGCACGAAGTCAATAGGTAGGTACACATAGTCAATTGAGTGACATACCTCAGGCAGTGAGAGCACTTCGTTAGTGACCTCTACGGCCCTGTAGAAGTTACTCCAGCGAGCCTTCTTTTCGTGCTTCCGCTTCAAACGGTTCAGCTTGATTGGGTCCTGTTCCCAGATGCGATAAAACAATAAAAGAATATATTTATTTCTGTCTGCCTTGTTGGTCTAGTGGTCGTACAGTGCGACTGCCGAGCAAGAGGTCTAGGCTTCGATTCACAGGAGTTTGGATCTGTTCCCGGTTAATGGCAATAGGCTCGCCCCCTATTACATGGAACCCAAAACATACCGGTGAAACATGGATGTACACCTCTGCCTAACCTTTCGGGGACGATAGGCGTGATTGTATTTATTTATTTTTGCACTAGTTTGCGTCGACATTTCCTAACTGACAACTTCTAAGAAAAATCCGGTAACAACATAGCACGCATATATGTATGTACATTCTTATTCCAAACCTAGTACAATAATAGTATTAATGCGCTATTAGTATTTACAATCAAACTACGTTAAAAAATGTTACCATTTTTTAAGTAATTATGATTACTGCATTTTATAAAAACATGTATATTTCTGCATTCGATTTATATTAAGCGTACTTAGGCAATGTAGGGTAAGTTTGCCTTTTTATTATTTTCGCGTCAATAGCCATTTAGTAGTCAAGTCACGATGTGTTGCTTCTGCCGTAGCATTTATCTTTATAGCATGTTTGGAGGTTTTTGTATTGTTATTATCGACACAAAATAGGAGAAATTGGAACTTTATACACATACTATCAGATTCCCGCGACTTCGTCTGCGTGCAATTTAACGTAAAAACGGCAGTCTCATACGAACTTTGCACCCCCTTAGGGTGTGATTTTTCAAAAATCCTCTCTTAGTGCTCCCCAAAGAACCCCTGTGCAAAATTTCTAGTTTCTAATCTTTTTAGTTTAGGCCCAGCGTTGATATGTCAGTCAGTCCGCTTCTCCTTTTAAATAATAATAAATATATACACTTAGACTTTTAGCTAGTAATATTTTGGTGTCACTTATATATACATACATTGCTAACTTCTTCCATGCGTTTGGCATCTTCCTCAGCCTGTTTTCGTTCTTTTTCAAGGCGCTCTTGTTCGCGAATGCGGAGGCGCTCATTCAATTGTTCCCATTCTTCTTCCTCCGTCAATTCACGTTCCTGCTACAGGGAAAAAACAGTTACGATTTATTCAGTTGGATTTTTGATAGGTTTTGTTATAACGATTTTTGGATTATCTAAAAGGATAATCCAAAAATCGCTTATAGTGAAATACTAACGAAATTTAGGTCCACGGTGCTGAAATCACTTCTGGCAGAAATAACGAAGCACATGCCCGGTTTTACAGAACACTGCGAGATCACGAGATATGTCGACAGAATGGGGTAAGGCATGGGGCCCAGGAGATCGGGGGTATAATATTATGACGGTATTAACTTACGCTACACTAATAATTGAAAACCCCGATCAATATTTTAAAACACTAGGATAACAGTATTCTGCTAAGGTAAAAAAAAAATATAAAATTTTCCAATACTTCCATATTAACGTGATATAAAATATGAAATGAATATAATTTCTATGAGTAACTTCGTTTATATTCGCCTTCATTTCAACCGGAAATTGAGTACTAGGGGAATCAATGTTATGGTTTTAGTTTTCTCGCAAATACTAGGCGTGCCTTTTAAGTTCTGTCGTTTCCATATTTCCCGGCAATTTTGAATTTAGAACTGTTCTATATTCGAATGTGTTTAAATTTTGAATCTCAAAACAGTTGAAAGTATTACGATTAATGCTATTGTTTAGTCACAGCGTCGATTGGAATCTGTCAAGTTACTTACGAAAATGAATCTTTCTAAGGAAAATGTACGTGCAATAATTTTCTACAACTTTAGAAGAGGCCTGACACGGCTTCAGTGTTTTGAAGAGCTAACATCTGTGTTCAGTGATGAAGCCCCATGTCTGGGGACTGTCGAACGCTGGTATTTAGAATTCCAGCGTGGACATACTAGTGTTAGTGACAAATCTCGCGAAGGACGCCCAAAATCCGCCTTCACTGAAGATAACATCATTGCTGTGAGACAACTAATACTCAAAGATCGTCATGTGACGTATCGAGAGATAGAGGCTCTATTAGGTATCTCAGGGACAACCATTCAGAAGATCTTGCGTGAAGCGCTTGGTGTGAGAAAGCTAGTTTGCCGTTGGATACCGCATCTGCTTTCCGACGATCACAAGGCGGCCCGCGTCAGATGGTGTAAGAAAACTCTGCAAAGGTTTAACCGAGGAGAGTCAAATCACGTCTACGACATCATCAGTAGTGAAGAATCTTGGATCTATGCCTACGATCCTGATTCCAAACAACAATCTACAATCTGGGTCTTTCAAGACGAGCCAAAGCCGACTAAAGTTGTTCGTTCTCGAAGCACTTCAAAGAAGATGGTTGCCACGTTCGTTGGAAAAACCGGCCATGTTGCGACTATTGCACTTGAAGATCGTAGAACGGTTAACGCAGAGTGGTATACCACAGTTTGTTTACTACTAGTCATCGCCGAACTTAGAAAATTTAACTCAAAGCGACGCATCATCCTACACCACGACAACGCAAGCTCACACAGCGCTCGTCAAACAATTAAGTATTTGAAGCAGGAAAACGTAGAAATTCTTGACCATCCTCCATACAGTCCTGACCTAAGCCCTAACGATTTCTTTACATTTCCTAAAATTAAAAAAAGTCTTCGTGGTCAAAGTTTACAGTCCGGTGAAGAAGCAGTCGACGCTTATAAGTCAGCCATTTTGAACACCCCCACTTTAGAGTGGAATAAATGTTATAATAACTGGTTTGAGCGAATGGAAAAGTGTATTAAGCTACGTGGTGAATACTTTGAAAAACAATAAAAAATACTATAAGGTTCTCGTTATGTTATTTTCTTCAAACGACAAAACTTAAAAGGCATGCCTCGTAGCACACTTTTGGGTATTATTTTGTTATGGAACCCAAAATGGTAGATGAAGACTAGTGGTGCATATATACATATATCCTAGAGATGGCAAGCAAAGCAGAGGCCAACAAACCAGATGGGAAGACGACCTGAAACTCACGGCTGTCACCTTACTGGAGAAGGGTAGCCCGTGACAGGTCCCAGTGGAAACTATTCGAGGAGGCCTATGCCAAGGGGCAAACTGAGCTTCGGGACATATTATAACCAACAAAAACATGTCAAATATTTATACTGAAATTCAGAATAAAAAGGCTTAATATTATTATTTACTGTAAGACTTACATCATCTAACTTATCTTGCTCATCTTTCTCCTCGCCATCTTGTTCCATTTTATCGTCTTTATCAAACTTCTTTTCTTCATTATCTGCTTCTGCGTCAGAACCATCTTGGACTTCCATAGGTTCTTCTGCAACAAATAGTTATTTACTATCAAAAAAATTAAATAAGACATGGTTTTGTAAGAAAATAACTGATTACCAAAAAAAGAATGTACATAATATGTATATTACAATTTTAATATTTTTTGTAGATCATGATTAAAGATGTTAAGAAAAAAACATGATTCTATACTGACTGCAGTTGTTTGGCAAAAATATTATTGAGTTACTGGGACAGATAGAGAGATAATTTACTAATTATATGGGTAGTACTGATATCATTAAAATGAATTGACAATTAATAAGAATGACGTTTATTTGGACCTTAACATTGTATGATGATAACACGATTATTTTAAGATAGTCTGTCCACCTCGCATTTACCCCGTTATAGGTTAGGGTTGAGGCACATTTTAATGACTAATCAGATTTTTTTATCTTCATTAGTAATTATTATAACTATTTCTAGCAATTAAATATAATGCTTACCAGTTTCAGGTGCTTGTTTTTTAGGCGATTTGTTCCTGAAAAACAAAAAACATGAATATAGTCACATAATACATATTTATAAAGCAATTAAATACAAATACTTTTGCAGTTTATTAAACATTAAAGCTGAATTAAACATTTTCGTTCGATTATTCGTGATAATGCAAGAAAAATTAATTTACTTCATAATGTGCAATTGAATAACGTCAGTACAAAGCGATATTTTTATCAAACGCGCTACACCAATGTGGCCTTGGATCGATGGTTTCGCGTTAGGTCGATGTATTATTATTTTTAAACAATACAATACAAGGAGTGTGTGCGTGTTCCTAGGTTTTCCAAATTACGCTAACTTCTGATAAATAGATTATGAATTTTGGCGCGAACTGTACTACTCCCCAGAGTATTATGGTAATTTAAGAAATTAATGACCATTCCGAGTTGATTTCTTTAACGAGGTTGTTAAAAACGATTCCCCACAATAAAATAGTTATATAACATTATTTCTATATATATCACAACATGGAATAATGTTTGCGTGGTCATATGGCGAAAAATGAACTACATTTTGACGACTTGTGTACATAATGATGATAACTGGTATTATAATTGAAAAGAATATTTACAATAATATATAAATATATATAAATAAATATATAAATATATAATATTCAATAAAAGAATCATGAAAAATTACTTACTTCTCCTCATCCTGGCTTTGAGGCTCTGGTTCCTTCTCAATTGGAGCTGGTACTGCTTGTGGTACTGATTCAGTTGGTGCAGGCACAGGTGCTGGGGTTGCGGGCGCGGGTACAGGCGTTGGTGTTGCTGGCACAGACACAGGTTCTGGGCTTACAACCTCCTTGACTGGCGGAGTAATAACTGGCACCGGAGTTGCCGGCGTCGGTACCGGCGCTGGAGTTTCTGGCGCCGGTTCCGCAGCCTCTTTCGCCGGCGGCGAGGAAGAGTCTGAGTCCTCCTGGCTCGGTGAATAAGGCTCTCCCACCTTCGGTTCCTCGACAATAGGCTCCGGTGGTTCTTCCCGAATTGGCTATAAGAGAATGAATTTTAATTAATTTTACTATATAGGCAAAGGGATGAAAAATTTACCCAGCTTCGTAATAAGACCTAACCCTGTACACTTAGCATGCAAAATAAAATTTGAAGCACATGGCTCCTGGGTTGAATCTGTATTGTAGACAGGTGCTGAGCATTGAATGTGTTAGTAGCTAGCTATACTTACAGCAATTTTAGCAGGAGTAGCAGCCAGTCGAGACGATGATGACCGCCGTGTTGTTCGAGCAGCTGGAGTGGACCGTCTTGGAGTTGGCGGTTCTTCAATATCTTCAGTAGAAGTATCTAGAATAGATGTGTCTGGTAGTGCTGGAAAGATAATAACAATTAGCAGTGTTTTGATTATCAATCATGTAGAACATAAGCTGGGTGCAAAATTGCTACATTTAAAGGAATATTAAATATATATTTTTTAATGTGATAGCTAGACTGTCCAAATTTTCACAGATGATGTATGTATGTCCATTGCCAATATAACAAATAATAAAAATGGAAAAAAAATTACATTTTAGGCAGGCTCTAATACAACAAACATATTTTTTAGTTTGTATGAAATTATAAGTACAGGTAGCCGGTAAATGGTATGGAAACCTTAGTGGGTGACATGACTCGCACTTATTTTTAAGTATATTTAACTTATACTTTGGAACCAATATTGCCAATTAATAATATATTGTATATAAATACATAAGCTTAAGATTCCATCACCCATCCGAGCCAGCTTTTCATCCTTACAGGTAGGTAGTAATGTTTGGTACTGCATACATTTCATTTAAGTTGTTCAATGAACAAAAGACTAACAGACAGTCAACTTACATTGACATTCAGTGCATGCAATATCTTAATACTTTAAAAGCTTTGATATAAATATATATCAAAAGCATATCCAAACACAAGTATTTTATGCATTATTTAAGGGTCTAAGATAACTGTAACTATATGTGTGTTGTAATAACTAAATCTGCAACGCTAGGTAGCAATGAATATAAGAAATCTAAATCTCTCATAAAATATTACATATAATATAATAACCTACATGATTGTGGTGGTACTTCCTGTAGTAGCCATATTAATTTAAAACACATCTGTTGTTTGAAAGATAAATAAATATCACAATCATAAATTCACTATATGTGTTTTGTTTACAAGTAAATGAGTCTATATCCAATACAGTACCAAAATTAATATGATTGAACTTGAAATCCATAGTTTTAAAGGTTGGCAATATGAATCTTGTGTGAATTTTGCAATTAGAGATCAGATTCTCAGAGCAATAGAGGTTACAAGTTCATGTCCTTTTCATACTTTAATTTTTTTTCATTATGCCTGTCTTTGAGACAGTTCAAAAACACAAGAAGTGTAGTTAAAAGTGTTAAAACCCTTGAATACTGTTGACATGCTATGCTTGCTTATGCAGATGTTCCATCTGTTTATACAATAGTTGATAACATGAAATACAACCTAAAATAATACCAGTTGAAGGCCATGCGACACTACAAACAATCAGTTACGTCCAGTTCTTACTGATAAGACTTTCATTGTTCTAAACAAAATAAAATGTCTAGATTATAAAACATAGAAGATGTGCTATTATCGAACCAAATATCAACGTACTGTGACCCTATCGCTGTAATAACATTGCGACATGAGGGTTATTTAAGCAGAAAACCAGTCTCGGACGGAAACTGTTTCCCCCCATTTTAATATTTTCACATCTTTGGTGAATAAGTATTTACTGATGATAAAGCTCCGCAAAATCCTCAAATTACGAATATGACGTCATGTGTGACACCAAGCGTAAAACCCATTAAAAATTTTATTCGAAAAATGTACACGTGCCTAAATGAAAATTATTGATTTTAGAATGGAATGAAAGCACGTAAACTATATAAATTAGTTTGACTAACTGTAATAGAAATGACATGATGATTTTTTACCTTTTCCTGTCTTAGTTTCTAGCGCTTTCTTCAATCTTTCAACTAAAGCCGGCTTGTTCCCTTTGGTATCTAACCCGAGGGCGCCAAGCTCGGATCTTAGATCCACCACTTTCATTTTAGATGGATCCATCTTTCAAATATAACAAATAGTCCCGTTCACGAGCCACAATATTCCAATTACACACTACAGTCAAACAAATTAAGTGTAATCAAACATTACTCGCGAAAATTACAACGAGAAAGCGCCAAGCTGAACCAAGATGGCCGCCTAACAACACGTACGTAACGGAAACGAAGTTTGGCGAGAGAGCAGCGGTTGGCCTAGGAAAATTCGAATGACTAGAGAAGCACATGTTAGTCGATTTTTATCAAAATTATACATGATAATATCTTGTGTCTATGACACGTAATAGACTAGGACTGAACTAAAAAAGGCGGGAAGAGGAAATAATCGCATGATGAAGTCGTTGCCTAGATACATATTTTATTGTTACTGACGCTATTTATAGTTTTTTAAATTAGATATTTATGGTGAATCTCAAAAAATAAGTTAATCATGGCTACTAAAAAAGAAGAACCAAAAAGTGCATATCGGAGTTTTAATACTAAATAGACAAGTTATAACATTATGTAGTACTATCTAAAACATTCGACTTTGAATTTTAGTTCAACCTAACAATGACTTGGAAAAGAAAATAATGGAAGCCTTTGAGGTTTTTGATCATTCTGGGAAGCAAGTGGTCGATGTCAGAGAAATTGGAACTATATTGCGATCTTTAGGTAAGTACTTCATTCATGGGCGTACCCAGCATTTGTTAAGGGGTGGGGCTGAAGTAAATAAACTGAGTCAATATGCTTTTTATTTATTGACTACTACGTTTTATTTACTGCACTAATGGTATATATTTGATATTTCTATTATAATAAATAAATAAATAAATATTCTGCGACATTTTACACATCACCATCTAGTCCCAAACTAAGCAGAGCTTGTACTATGGGTACTAGACAATGGATATAAATACTTATATACTATTTTTTTGTAAATACATACTTATAATACATAGGAAACACCCAGACGAACACAAACACTTATATTCATCACATAGATATTTGTGTCCCGTGGGAATCGAACCCACGACCTCGTGATCAGCAGTCTGGTACTCGAACCACTAGACCACAGAGGTCTTCAAATAATCTGCGAGAGTTCTTGGTTCTTGCAACTCCGCTAAGGCTATTGAAACTTTTGCTTTGAATTTCGGGTTTTTACGGTGATTTTTCAAGCGTGTCAGTTATTTTTTAAATAAAAAATTGCATCATGAAGCAAATCTGTATTTTTTGACTACTGCATTATGTAGCGCGGTTTTTCTAAAGTAGTTAGTTAGTTACTCATATAAATATTTTATATTGTCTAAAAATTCTTATCTTTCGGTCAGAGGACAGGGTGGGGCAGCTGTCCGACCTTGCCCCATCGTGGGTACGCCCATGACTTCATTTGTCTACCTAACATACGGTTGTAACTTGTAACTTTCGCATTTGCCTCAGATCAACTCAGATGTAAAGTATGTAAAGTAACTATTAAATTATCTTCTCTTTATTTCTGTAGGTAGTGTAGTACTTTGTCCAAGCCAAATATAGGCTTGAATAAAGTCGACAAACAACAAGTTAGTCTGAAAAAAGTAAAAAGACAACAGTATTATGAGAGCAGTGACAGCTACCCGACTAACGTTTTGACAGTTAATTACTTGTCTCGCGAGTTTTATTTGATCACTGCCTTTTGCCCATGCCTTCGTCTGCGTAGAATTGTTTTTTTTTCCAGTGTGCTTATATATTTCTACTCTTTTTTATGAATCGCCGTATACAATTTTCTTCTTCTTTTCGATATTTTAAGGAGTTATTTCCGGGACTAAAAATATCGAATGTCCTTCCCCAAGACTAACTATCGCCATAAAAAAATTATATAAGTAGGTTCAGTATTTTTTTAAAGTCCAAATATAATAGATCTAGGTATTTACTTGTTGTTTTTTTTTTCACAATGATGAAAGGATGCTGTCCTACCGAGGCGGAGGTGCAAGAAGTCATTTTAGCAACCGAAAATAAAGAGGCGACGGGTAACGTGCCGTTAATTAACTTTCTACCCTACATGTGCAAAGCTATGGTGGAACACAGGTTTACTACTCTTTCTTACCGTACACAAACTATAAGTAATAATCCCATTTGGTACATATTCGCCCAAAGTATTTGAATACACACAATTAATCCGCATTTACGTACTTTACTTTTATAAAGACGCGGCGACGCCTACTTCATAATATGGGCCATGTTTAAATCTGATGTAGGTACCACACCGGCACGAGTCGTAAGCACAAACTTCACCAGCGTATTTGTTAAATTTTATGTGACTTTGGCGGAATAGGCGACGGGCCCCTGAGGCTGCACGTTATTGGTCCTGTTTTGACTGGTAAACCAGTACTGAATAAATTTGATCGAAAATTTGCATTCATGAAATGTAAGGGCCATTTCACTACTAACATCTATGTTCACGACCCATGCAATTAAACTTTTAATTTCAATGACAAAAGACCACTGTATATCTAGGATCGCCTTCAATTGTCATTAATTGTTTTTAAACAGATCAAGTACAGAGATCCCTCGACTTCTGGAAATTATATTATGTACCTATCACTGGTAAAAACGATAAAAGAAACCATCTCCACCTTAGGGATTTTATATTGACGAACTGACAGTGGTCTGCCAAACCGCACAAGGCGTGCGCCTGTCGCACATTTTGGACTGTTCCACAAATCTTTAATTCTGATTCTGAGTGTCTAGGACAGTAAATACGTTGATGCTGATGTTATTTTGAGTAGATTCTACCCAGCAAGCGCGGAGATGTTGCTAGCAGCTTTCCGTTACTTCGATACGGAGGGGCGCGGCTACCTTACCAAGGAACGATTCACACAGCTGATGCTCGAAGAGGGAGAACCTTTTACACAGGTAAGATTACTTTAATTTTCTTCACATCATTGAGTAGTTTCATTTTTTAGACCTTTTTTTTTATTCTAACGAGACTTAACTGTATGCTTCTTTTTAACCGACTTCAGAAACGAGGAGGTTATCAATTCGACTGTTTTTTTTAAATGTTTGTTACCTCAAAACTTTCGACTTGGTGAACCGATTTTAGTAATTCTTTTTATATGAAAGCTGGTGCTTCCCGTGTGATCCCATAAAAATGGTGAGGATCTGATGAGTGGATACTATGGGAAATCGAGAGAAACCCTCTACGTAGATGACGCGTTTATTGTTCAACCTATTACAGACAATAAAAAGCAACAAATAAAATAAAAACTGCGCTTAAAAAAACAGACTTAAATAAATAAATATTCCTGGACATTATGACACAGCGCCATCTTGTTCCGTGGTAAGCAACGAGGCTTGTGTTACGGATACTAGTTGGTTGATAAACTACATATATACTTTTTTTTTTGTAAATACATACATATTATTCATAGATACATCCATGACTCGGAAACAAAAGTTGATGCTCATCACACAAACATTTGTCCCTACCGGGATTCGAACCCGGGACCCATAGCACAGCAGGCAGCGTTAACTACCGCTGAGCTAAATGGGTCGTCCAATTTTTTACTTTTTAGTTTTAAAGTCGGTTTTTTTAAACGCAGCTGTTTTTATTTTTTATATTCAAAATGTAGTTCGTTAGCCAGAAGACTGCATAAATAAAAAGTGTTAAGGAGCTCTTTAACAGGAACTATTACGGGTTTTTGACAAAATAACTTTGGCTGTGACCTAATTGTCAAGCACCCAGCTTAAATAAAGCTTTATTAGGTATGGAAACTTTATGATAAAACGGATAAAATGTAAAGGTGTGGGTCATCCGAATTTTCGCTCACTGTAGCTATGTACTTTTTAGTTTATACAAGGACAGAAGTGATTATATTTTCTTTGAAGGAGGAGTTTGACGAGATGATGCAAACCGCACTGGATCCCGTCACTGACACGATTACTTACGAATACTACATTAACCAGCTTATGGTACGTACAGTTCTTATGCATGAAGTCTGTGTGCTAGTTGTTTCTTTAATCACCTCTTAGTTTGTGTAAGTTGGCTTGTGGCCGTTCTAATTAAGGTTTGAATACCTACTAAAAATATGAAAAAAGAACTATGGATATAATCGATATGTCAAACATGTCGCCGATTGTATTTGTAAGGCGATCTACACACTGCCCCGCATCATGCAGTGCGGCGCGGGAGTGCGTGATATTACGTTGTTCGCAAGTACCTCCGTTTGTATAGAAAACACACCAAAAACGCATACACGCGCGGGGTTGCAGATCACGCGTCTACATGCGGAGAAACACGCACGCCCGCGCGTGGGTGCGGGGCAACACGCAAGGTATGGCACACTGAGATCTGCAGTATCGTGCGTGATTTTGACAGAACCAGACGTAGGTACTATTTCGAAATGGATCTCGATATCGCTCGATTAATATTCGAAATTCTGAACAATTCATCGATCTTGTTCGTAAAAAAGGATGTATCATGTACCTACCCAATATCTTCTATTGACCCGATTTCTTCTAATTTGATTATACAAAGATAAGTAGATAATATATATAACTCGTGATCCTGAATTAGTTCAAAATTAATAACCATTTTTAGTATAATCAACAATGCTCTCAATGTACGGAGAAATCTGCACGATGATGCCGATCTGCACTCCCGCACCCGCATGCGTGGCGCCGCCACGCATCCCGGAGCGTGGGGCGGGGCAGTGTGTGGATCGCCTAAGTTGTTCGATAATGCGAATACTGATCGATATATTAATTAAAGACTAGTGGCCCGTCCCGGCTCCGCAAGGATGGACTTTTGTTTCTCAATTTTTTTCTGGTAAGAAATATAGCTTGTTTCTCAGGGATAATGTAGCTTTCTTATGGTGAAAGAATTTTTGAAATCGGGCCAGTACTTTTGAGTTTATTGGTTAAAAACATATACAAAAAACAAATCTTTCCTCTTATAATATTCTAATTGATAAAATTTGTGTTTTCTGTCCATACTAAATGCACAGAAAACACAAATTTTAACAAGTATAAACTCACTATTCTAAGAAACCTGAACGATTTCTACCGGGTCGGCAACTCGCGAGGGACACCTCCGATGTTGCAAACGTCTATAGGCTATGGTGTCGGTTACCATCAGGCATTTAAGCAATTGATTAGGGCATCCCGTCTAGGGGGGCACACGATCTAGAATTATTAATACAGACAATCAAGGGCCCAGTTTATGTCTTGTAGTGTTTTGGTATGTAATGTATGTGGGATAAGTTTTTATTTTTTTTGGGCCCAGCACCCAAGGATGCTTAGGGCATCCAGTTAATTAATCCGGCACTGCCATCAGGTGGTGGTAAGCTTGTTTGCCGCTCTATTGGTAAAAAAAATAACAACTTTGAAAGAAAAAAATGTGTATGTATTTATTTCTATTAGTTACATAATAATTATGATAAAGGACATAACATGAATATGCTTCAAATATTTATCTACATTAAATTAAAACGAAATTCATTTATATTAAGTCAAAAATATTTTCCAGCTGGAATTATTTTCTTATCTACAAGAACGGTAGGCATGTTAAAATAAGACAAACTTTTTTAACATTTGCGAATGTAGCGCCTTGCACTAAAACCAGTGACGTCACTGTGGTGGATCTTATTGGAAAACTGGCTATAATGATGTTTCAGCAAACTGTTATAAGCTCTCCGACATACGCAGATAGATGCAAATGATTTTGAAACTATGTTTCGGCGCTTTTTACACACAGTTGTATTTTATCGTATGCGTAACTATTGTAAAACTGTGCTTCTCGTCATTGCTATACTCTGCGTGTGCGTGGGCGGAATTATTTATGTTGTACCTGCTTAAGCCGATCATAAAGTTGTATTATGGAAAATAAGACATTACGATATCGAATTGGTACAAACAACATGACTGAATGTAATGAAAACCCGTAATGAAACGAAGCTCCGTTATGCCGTAAACATCAATCTTTTACTACCAGCTTTACTTATGGTACATTTTACTATGACAGTTGTCACAATACTACATTACCAGAAGTGCATATGTGTAGTGCAGAGCTTAAGCATACCAGATTTATATGTAGTCCCTCATTTCTATAATTAATTAGCCTATAAGTCCATTGCTGGATATAGTATGGTTAAAAATAAAGTTAATGCTAATGGTTCATATGATTACAAAGTATATGAGACAAAATACTAACAGTAAAATAAAAATAAACTTAACTTGTCAAATTATTTCTTTAACCTACACATATAACTAAAATTGGAAAAATCAGAATGTAGGCTTAAAAAATCAGTATGATCACAATATAAGTTCATGAAGCCTATGACATAAATCCTGAATTTGAAGTACATAAGATATCACTTACAAAAAAAAGTGATATTACAATGTACTAAGCTATTTCCTAGCTTATTAATATGTTGGGAAGTTATTTAAAAAGTACCCACAGAGTCTGCCCTTCAAATCCTACTTAAACCAAAGTTTTAGTTCTGTGTCAGCCTGCTTGCGCGGCGAGTGCGGATGGTGCTTGGGGTAACGTTAGCCAAGCGAGACGACATCCGCGAGGGCGTCGATCTACCGGAACTGCTCTTTAACTCCCCTATTTTCTCATCTTCAATCTTTTCCTCTGGATTAGTAGTGTTTTCGGATGATTCCGATAATGGTTCAGGTTCTTTTTGAGTGTTTCCGTTACTAACAACTTCAGAATTGGTGTCTGCTTTGACTGATTCTTGTAAATTAGCAGTTTCAGATTCTTCCTTCTCAACTTTGGCAGTGCTATTATTAGCTTTTTCTGCATCTTGTTTCTCAACTTTAACATCAACTTGGGGGTTTTCGTCCTCTAGTTTTACAACTGTATCGCTATCATGTGTTTCAGCTGCATTCTCTTGATTGTCCGCTTTTTTAATACTTTCCGTCTCTTTTTCGTCTTCTTTCACATTTTCATCTTGTTGTTCCCCTCCATTTTTATTTTGTCCAGAAACATCCTCTGTAATGTCAGTTCCCTTATCAGTTAGCGTGGAATCTTCTTCTGACTTCCTTATAGATGACAATAGATCAGTTATCTGGCAGTCTAAATCATCGGTAATTAGGTCACTTCCTTGTGAGCAATCCATCTTAGCTTCTTCTTGATTTACCTCCGACGGGAAACTGTCATTAATTTCAGCGAAACTGTCATTATTTTCACCAGTCGAGTCTCGCGGCTTATTTGAACCGGCTCTTACACTTAGCGTACTGCGGCCTATAAATAAGATTAATTATTTGATATGGATAAATATCATCAGCGTACTGCGACCTATAAATAAGATTAATTATTTGATATGGATAAATATCATCAATTAAGTTGCCTATATACAAACACTCGAGCCTAAAAGAAGTGGCCAATTTGTTTATAAAGCGAGAGAGCAGTGTAGAGATAACCAAAATAATATTAGTCTCTATGTTAAGGAAATATGTATGTTTGTATTTCTTTTTCAGTCTTTGCCAAGTATATGTAAAAATAATTAATTCCGTCTTACCGATAACAGTTCCATCAGTTGCTACTATATTATCAAAGTCAGTTTTTTCACTGAACCCAACAAACAGCAAATTGTGTATAGATCTGTGCTTCTTTATCGATTTTGGGTTGAATTGGTTCAAAAATATTTGCATTGCCTTTTTCTTTGGCAGTGAAGGACGACCCATGATCTGAAATAAAAAAAAAGTTGTAGAATAAGCAACATAAGTGTTTTTAAAAACATTTTTCTCCCCTTTTCGACCAGCATTCATAATCATATTAACCTTTTTCTAAAAATGCGAATGAACCGTTATCAGAATTCGTTAATATTAGGAAGATTGTGAAATAGATACATATATTGTTGCCGTACACTAACACTACGATTATTTTATTTATCTGTATCTTCAGTATATGTATAAACACAAAAAAACAGCTTTGTACCTTTACGAAATAAGGCAGGTTACGCGCTGGTCGCTTAGGATTCGAAGAGTCCAAAGCAGACGCAGTGTTCTCAGCATTAACATCGCCGTTCGATGCCGCCATCTCGTTTGCCTTTATCGCCGCTTTCGCCTTTTGGTATGATTCATCGGCATTCAAGCACTTGATCATGTACTGGAAAATATGCTTGATAAATAAACACAATTATAGTACGTTCATTTTACGATGATGCGTGAATAATTTTAATTTGGACCGTATATGAATGTTATAACAGCTACACCGTGCGTCATTGTGAAATGAACTTAATACACACTGAGTTAAAGTGCGAAAAAAAAGTATCTCGAATTAGCACAGTTGATGTTGGGAAAGAACAAGAACTCCGTTTCAAACTTGCTGATGTCTTCCGTGTTATATCAGCTTTACCCCAACTCTTTGGTAGGTCTCTCAGTCTACCAAGATGCAACTGAATATCAATACTTTCAAAAAACCGACTGCCAGTCTTTCACAACCCGATTATAGGTCAATACCCTAAGATTAAATTTGATGTTCAACCAGAAAACAAGCCTTGAACTGAGAATATTAGGTTCGTTACTTACCGGTATATATTTTTTCATGAGACGTGGCAAGAAGCATTTTAGTTCACGAGATCTTAGTCCCTTACTCTCCAAAAATTTTTTATACTCTTCATCAAACTGATCTGTGTTTTCCTCTTCAGTTTTTTCTTCATCATTTTTATTTTCTGGAGATTCATTGTCAGTTGTTGTTTCTTTGTTTGTATATATTTTTTCAAGCTATAAAAGGTATTTATTATGAGTATATTATCTACTGGAATACTGAATGGCCACTTAAGGAATTCCACCGCACCCTTCAATCGGTAGTAGGGTTAACAACACAACACACAACAAATAAAATAAATACTAAACAAAAAGGCACCAGTAAGATAATTATGTTTGATGTACATATTATGGACAAAGGAAGCCATATGTCATATTTGTTTACACAAACATCGCCTTGTTTGTTTTTAATCAGAAACCTTAGAAGGAAACTAATTTTTGAAAACCAATTGTAGTGAAAATAGACCATTTTTGGATGGTATATGCTTATCATACAGCAAAGCAAAGTCTACTATCAAACTAGCAGTACGTGTTTGTCTCGAAAAGTATAGTAAGTGTTTATAACATACAATTTATGCAACATCTATATAAAAAAACTAACCTTTTCAAACATTTCACGAAGTGTTGTATCAAGGAGCTGGTACATGCTACGAGAACGTTTAGACGTTTCATTCACAACAACTGCAAACACGAAAATTATTTAATTAATCAATTGAACTCCATTCAGGAATTTACATTGACATAAAGAAAAAGTTCATGTTTGAGTAATTTCAGGGACCTTGTTTAACTACTATTAATTACCGTTGCGAAAAATAGGGCTATCTTTCTCGCACTCGAACAATAGTAGCTGTAATCACAAAACTGATAGGTACAAAAATCAATCTTATGTATATACCATTGACTTTCATTCATTTTTTGTATGTAAGTGGCATATCTCTTCCAAATGGAAAACTAATTGATGACGGTTTAATAACATCGGGTTCTACATGATGTAAATTTACACACAGATCAATAATAAAAAAACCTGCCCTCCTGCTTATAAACTCATTTCTCTAAATCGGCAGTAGCCCAAATAATTATAGACTGCATAACTGTTATTATTTGTATAAAATACTAACATTCAATGACTTCTTCACACACATGCTGACCGTTACTTAGATGGAAGAATCTTTAGTTAAAAATGTTGTATAATTAGTGAATAACTCTACCTGATTCATTTACTTTAGGTTTCTTTTCTTGTTCTTGTAACGGGACCCCTTCGGCTTCTAAAGCTAGATTTACAATGTCCATGTCAGTTTCTTCAGGGAATTCCTCTCGATAAACCACAAGGATTTCATTCAGACTGCCGACTACTTTCCCTAACATGACGGTTCTAATACGCTCTCGAATAGCTGTTTTCATGATACGCTGCACGTGTACTGCGCGTAACAACGAAGCGTTTGCTGAATCGTCAGGTACCAATTTTCTTATGTTTTTCATTATCGCACCCAAAGCCAATTCCAAGCGTCCGCTCACCTGCTGCGTCGGCACCTGGTCGGGCAGCAACATCCGCGATACGTCCCCTGATGCCGAGTCATTGGTAGCAGACCCCAAACTTTTATTTGGAGCGGCGGACGCTTTCGGTTTAAAAACTTTGTTAGGCGTAAATTCTTTGCTAGGTGCCTTCGATGTTTTTTGGTTTGCGATCCTTTGGCCTATAGATGGTTTAATTTTAACGTCCATTAGAGGCGCAGGCCTTCTAGGGGAGGGCTTAGGACCAGGTCTTTGGTTCCGGATATTCGCGGACCCATTATTACCTGGTCCATGTTGGTAAAATTGGGGTGGATTGCTTTTCTTTCTTGGGACGGTTCTTTTAGGGGAACCTTCATATTGCCATTGGAATTCAGCTTGGCGTTTTCTGCCAAACTGATTGCGGTTTTTGGATCCATCGTCGTACAAATGGGAAAAATCACGATTAGAACCATGTTGTTCTGGTTCGTTGTATCGCGGTTGATCGTACGAATCGTAATGCCTCTGAAATTCAATTACAAAGAAATGATGATTTATAATCACAATATGCTATAATTGTTCCAAGCCAGTTTATATGGCTACCTGCCACTGTTTAAGGGACTAATCAACTCTCAAGTTAATTAATCAATTAACCAAGTAACTGGATAAAACAATTCAGCATATTTTGAAGTGAGATTGTTTAATGTTTGATTAACATTAGATTTGTGTTCACCTCATGTAACTATTGCACAAAATAAGACATGTGCTAAATTCCAATTCCTGTAAACAGTCATAGTAAATAATGAAAAAAAAATTTTGTTTCTTAAATTCCATATATTTCCAGACACATGTCACATGCACATTGACAAAGCCTGTAATCAAAAAATATTTTATGATAACTTTTAGCATTTTCAATTATGCGTTTGACATAGATTTTGTGTCTTAGTCAAATTTAAAAAACATTTTACCGTTTATCTTACACTAAGCAAATGTTTTTGGACTTGGAATATACTCACATTAAGAAAAAATATGTGAAATAATTACTTAATTTTGTGGTGACACATTTCCTATATGTCATTTCCTATATGGTCAGAACATAGAATTTGTTCATTATTATAGGTGTATAATGAAAAACAAATATTATAAATACAACATATTATTTTCATTTAGAGCAAATTAACTACTAATATTGAGTTTGTCTGGTCGTCATGGCAATCCATGGGGGACATATATGTCCAGCAGTGGACGTCTAACGGTTGATGTGATGATGATGGTGATTGAGTTTGTCTATTGTTCACTCAAATATAACAGTTACTAGTAAAATACTGCGTACCAATGACAGGCAGACCATTCTGTGAACCCTTAGATACTTCTGACTGGCTAGGCCTTCACTGTACATATTTTTGTGTGTTAATTTTTTATTTAACATCATTATTTATACCTTTGTTAGCCAAAACTTGTGTCAAGCTAATATGTCTGCAAAAAAGTCCCATATTAAAATAAATACTGTAAAATTATACCGATGACTTGTATTGTTGCTCCATGACCAGCAACTGTTGCTGCTGCTCAATCATCTCACGCTTGCGCTTAAGCAGTTCCAATTCCATATCAATGTCCTGGCAAAAACAGAACAATACAACTTAATTCAAGATTATCCGTACATTTACCAAATATTTAATTAATTCAGTTAAAAGTTTACAGTAAAAGATTTTCCTTTTTCAATACATTGCAACATATAATGACACTTAAAAAACTAATAATAATATAAAATGTATTAAAACCAAAACATTACATTATTAAAAATAAAATAAGTCTAAAGCTAAGTCATGGTATGTATGTAAAAAGACCCTGACTTCTAAACCAGGTGCTAACCTGGTCTCTTAGAAGTCAGTGTACCTTCAAAATTATACATACATGGAAAAGCTTTAAACCTTAATTTAATTATGAGATACTAGAAAATTCATGTGTTAACATGTTAACAGGCTTAGACTTAGATATCTATCTTTGTCCCTAGGTGGTGGAAATTGAAGTCAATCAAGTAAACATTAAACAATCAGTCACAATTGGACGGTATTACATTAATTTTATCCAATATTAGGCTTTAGGTCACTGGGCTGCTAAGCTGAAATAAGCTAAATATATGTGTAAGCAGGCCCATAAACTGATAAAATTTCATCTAGTCAATTTACGATCGGCAACGCGCAAGTTAACACCTCTGGTGTTGCAAATGTTCATAGGCTACAGTAACTGCTTAACATCAAGTGGGCCATAAGCTTGTTTGCCACCCGTATGGTATAGTCAATCCATACCCATGCTATCCATAGTTTGAGGAACTATAATCATACCGCATCACAAGAATTCGGTGAAATTACTGTCCGACAAATTCTATCGTACAACACAGCCTTAAGAAAAGTTTGTCAGATTACCGCGACTCTACAGTAATGAAGCGATAAAGTATCGAATACACTTGTGTTCTGTAACCATAATTTGTTTATGCTTTCCCAAGAAAGGCGTCGAATAGTGATCGGCTATAATACGTACATAATTATTTTTAAGTATACTTACATGTATATTGAAAACATTAGATTAGAAAACTGATGCAAAGTCGTACCTAATATTACTGACAACTGAATCCTAATGGTTGTTTTAAAGAATCAATGTGTTACCAAATTTCCTCCTTAAACATATTATAACAGTTAATTGTGAAATAGTAGGTCAAAGATATGAATTTACCTTAAGATGTCCGGTCATCAATGGCCCAGCTCCACCCGGGTTATTGCCTCCACGGCGACCCATGTTGCGACGCATTTTAGATTAATATTAGATTTATTTTCAACAACGAAGTAAACCACAAGGATATCTGAGTAAATTCTTCTGGTAATAATTACTTTTACTAAATTGTCAATGTCAAATTGTTCAATAGAGTTCGTAGCAAAGAGTAGAATAAGTTCGTAGAGAAAAAGGCTTTGGTTGGCTTCGGAGTTCGGTTTCGCCGGCGACATCGGCCGTGTAGGTGTTGCTCGATCAATAAATCAAACTTTTTCTCATTTTGTTTGTAGTTTTTACTCTTAATTGCTATGGTATATATTATCATTTTTGTACTAGAAAAAATAAATCTTTAACTTTTGTCAGCTTGCTGAACAGCCAGGCCAGCTTTGTTCAGGTGGTTAACAAAATACGAAATAGTAGTTGGTTCCATGAGATCCGGTCTGTACGCAGCAGCAGTTGTTCTATTTGTACCTTGGAAATTCATGACTTCGCAATTATGAAATCGCAGACCTTAATATACCTACGATTATCGGATTATCCCTTGTAAAATACTATATACTTTGTTTTAATTTATGAAAACATCAGGTATATCCAGTTTTCCATCTCACCTTCTCCTACCCTAAGTCCTCCCTTACCCTCAGGTGGCGCCTAAAGATGTATACAACTTAGCAGATGAATATGAAGCAGAAAGAAATAGACTGCTGGAATCACAACCGAAAAAGAGACGCGCTTCCTCATTATTGCGTAATGTGTAACAGGTCAGCTGAACTCTGCGCTCAATATTAAAATTTAACATATGTAACATTTATTCCTATGGTTATGGTTCGGCTACACAGTTAGTACAATTTTTTTTAATAGCCTGTAGCGTCCCGCTTCTGGGCAAAGGCCTCCCCACCTCTCTGTCTTCAGCTCTCAGGGACCAGTCTTTCTGGAAGGAGTCCAGACTAGATTAATAAAAAATGTACTTGACCAGACTGACAGCGCGGTGAAGGCAGCGGCGCTAGCGCCAGAACACTTGCAACTTATTTCATTATTTGTCTACAGTGTTAGGACGGATTTTATTCAAATCAGCCTACACGAGCAGCTTGACCTAGCTAGAATTACCACCTAGGGGAGATGGACTTGCGACATTTACGACAAACTACTACTACCGCCACTACGGCATTTATTTCCTTCACCCATCTCGTCTTTCGCTCTATTTGTAGAGTGGACAACATAATAGTTGAAACATTCTCGAAGTATTTATAAACTACACAACTACAGTTTATTGTGAAGCAGTGCTTCATAATAAACTGTAGTTGTGTAAATCCGAAATCCGCTCAGGGTGTATCTATATGCATCATAGCGGCAGCCAATGCCGCTGTCGCAATGGATTTAGAGGTTTTCCGGGAAACAAAGGAGTGGAGGCCTCCCTGGCCTCAATTTTTTGTTCAGAAGTCTGTATTTTGGACGCCCAGGGCTCCCCGGTTGCCCTCCCCTAAACCCAGCCCCGGCGGCAGCGGCGCGGGCGTAGCTGACATCCCGGGCCTTTGACACATACCTAACTAACCGAATTCGTGTATTTCAACAGGGTTAAGATATTACATTGAGTATAAAGACCGTTACTTTTATTACTCCTACAATATTATCGCTGATGAAATGTTTTTAATACCTACTATTATTTCTTTTTCCAGGTTGAAGACGAGGTCGTAGAAAACCAGGAACCGCCAAAATAAATTACATCATCGTCTGGACGAAATAAATACTCACAAAATACTCAGTGTTTAGAATAAATAAAATCAAAGTAAATGCATATTGAGTAAGTTTTATTTAAGATTAAATAAATTGTGACAATAGATTGGTAATACAACAATCTATCTTTAAATCAATAGTACGGACTAGGGTTGTGGTGCTTTTGTTAGATCAACTATCATCAATTAATCATAATATTTATATTTTCGATGGATACTTTGCGGGTTGTTCAAAGTTAATTTATACCTATAATAATAGTCTTCTATTCATCATCAGATCCGCTGCATTCATCTAGTATAATACCTTCAGACATTAAAGCGAGGATATCGTGATCGTCCAATTCGTCATAATCACTCTCTGGTTTCTGGGACTTTACTTCAATTTTAGTTCTAGCTTGCGCTTTTACTGGCGATACAGCTGGTTTTTTTATATTTTCATTTTTCTTGGCGTTGTTTTGTAGTTTTTTAACTTCTATATTTTTTTCAAGTGATTTATTCGCGGCATTTTTAATTTGAACCGTAACTTTGTTTGCTGTAGTTTTATTTTGAACTGCGGGTTTACTAACTACGGTCTGTTCAACCGATAGTTTGGTTACGACAGCTGTCTTCTCAGCCGTTGGTTTAGGAGCAGGTTTTTCAATAGCTGGTTTGCTATCCGTCACTTTGTTACTGGTATCCTTATTTTCAACCAGAGCTCTATTAACGCCTGTTTTATTCTGAACAGCAGGTTTTGTAATAACAGCTTTCTTTTCAATTGAAATATTACTTGGGGTAGGTTTATTATCTGCAGGTTTATTATTATGACTCTTATTTTCGGCTACGTGTTTATTAACGGCAGTAGATTTGTTTTCCGCTGTTTTAATGTCTACTTTTGGTTGCAATTCTGATTTGCTAGCAGTTTCAGGCTTAGTGGGAACTACAGTAGGCTTAGAAGAAACATCGGTGTGTTTTGCAACATTTTCAGGCATAATCGTCTCAGCTTTTCCTTGAGCTCCATCGTCTTTTTCAGTTATTTCCATTATATCATCGCTGCCATCATCATCTTTATTATTAAAGCTTGTGATAAGATTTGGCGGGCACTTGGTGAATCTGTAGAGCGGATTTACGATCACCTTAACATCACCTGGAATTAATATATCATTTTAAGTATTCGTACTTGATATTTTGAGGTCAGCTATGAGATTACCTGAGAATCACTTCACTTATAAGATTTATGCGCGCTACGAAAGGTGAGCGTCAGCTTAAGGTTAATATTGTCATAAACCGAGCACTAAGTCTACACCGAGATGTCTATGAGAATTTCTTTAAAAAACCACCGCTAATAACCAGTGTAATTAGGGGTGGTTTTTTTAAGAAATTCTCAGCGGTCCCAAGCGGTGTCCATGTTGAGCAGACTCAACTGCTGGGGACCGGTACACTAATAAGTCTGACAGTGATTTATTACTTTAACATATACTTTGATACACAATGGAGCACTTATGATAGACTCGTATAGAAAATGATAATATTTATTTTAAGCATTAACCAGAGAGCTATGGCGTAGTTCAGAAGAGGCTGAATTGATGATAACTAAACCAATTTACGGTGAGAATTATCTAATGTTGCTATGAGTATATGCTATATATAGGTATATAGGTCTACCTCAAAAAGGTAGCGGGAATAGATTGAATGAGGAAGGCTGAGGTAATATATAACTAAGTAGTATAAGGTAATGTTATAAGTGTATGACATTTTACATACCACATCTAACATCACTGTTGCTACATATACTATCGAAGTCGCTGATAGACTTGACTTGTGCTGCGAACATGTTCACGGTCTTCTCAATACGTTTGAAAGCAATGAAGTTATATTTCTTTAAGAATTCACCCAAATGCGCCTTTACTGGTTTACCGGAGAATTGAACCTGAAAATATTGAACCTTTATAGTATGCACACTGGCGTAGCTATCAGAGCTAGGCGAGGTAGTGCCTGGGGCCCCTAAGCTCTGGGGGGCAAAAGCCGTATCGCTGAACATAATAAAACCCAAACAGTTAAGGGACCCCGGTTTTTTTGCCACAGTGCGGTTGGTCGCCTAGCTAGTAGCTACGCCACTGAGTATACAGTAAAACCTCGATTATCCGAACTAGTTCTTTTTTTAACTCAACATCGACTATACTTAACGAGGCTGGGTAAAAAAAAAGTTTCTCATTCCCAAACTTACCTTTACGTAAAGTGGATTGTGGACGTTTAGTAACCTCTTCGTGATATTCAGTCCCAATACCTGTAACGTAAGATGTGATTAGTTATAACGACATTTGGCTAATAATCGAAATAGTAAGTCAAATATTAAGACAGATCTCATGCGACGGCATTTGCCAGAACCGACACCGCAAGACATGATTAACTAGCCTACGCAAGAGTGTACTGATTTGGTATTTTCGTACGACGGATCATCAAGCTACCTATTTTTAGATATCCTACATTGTGGAACTCGCATATATTTTAATAGACCATGTAGACTGGAATTTAAATAGACCATGACTCGATTCGATTTGATCCTTTTTAGAGGTCAGTTAGGAAACACTGGTACTTAACAAAACCATAAAAGTACTTAAATCTGAAACACTGACTTTATAACAATTTTATAAGACAGTAGGCAGATAAGAATATATATTTTAGCTAAAACGGTCAGACGACGGGGGGGGTACTTATGCTACTCAAAATTACACAGTACGACTTACATTTTTCAAGTCATCGCCAGCCTTGTTCCTTAGTTTATCGACTACTAGAGCTTCAGCATCATCAGTTGGATTGTCTGGGAGGTTCTGCCACACCTATGATAACAAAAAGTAAATTGAATTAAAGTTTCCGACATAGCTGAAAGGAGTGATTGTTGGGGCTAATAGCTCCTAAAACTAATGGCTACTGCATAGAATAAATTATATAAACATTGTTTAAGTGGATACCACGCACCAAACAGGCGTAGAGTCAGCTATGGCCTCTTGGCTTTCAACAGGATTACACAAACAACCGGGTTAATTTTGCTATAAATTCTATAAAGTCTTAGTGGAAAACTATAGAGGATTTGTACAGATGTTTGCATAAAACTAAACAACTCGACTTACTTTGTTCATAATATGTCGCAATTCGTTCTCGACCATTTTGGTCATGCGCGCATTGAGTTCATAATGACCGCTGCGTTGTTGCTCCACCGGCGCGGGCGTTGGTACTGGTTTCTCCACATCTTGCTTCTTTGTTTCTGCTGCTTTGAAAGAGATTTACACTTTAGTATTCATTTTTTTTTTGATAAAGAAAGTAAATTCAGAGGGGAATTGAACCTAGGTCAACCGGTTCGGTATAAAAACGGTTTAACCGCTTAGTTGTCGAGTTATCTTGTATATTAGATTAACATTTAATTCCAATTACAAAAACTTCGTAATAGTGCTATATATTTTTTAATTTGCAATATTATTGAATTATACTTACGTTTTCTAGCACTTCCAGCAGAGTTTGCGTCAGAAGTTTTTGCAGGCCCTTTAAAAAGAAAAAAAAGTTATACATATTTAGGTATTGTACTAAAATATTTTTATTCAGAAATAAAATATAATAATACCAACGTTTACCTGTTTTTGATTCACTTGAGCTGACTTTTGGATCAGGCTTGATAGGTTGCTCTATTTTCGGTGCAGGTTTTCTCCTCATAAGAGAATGCACAGGCCTCTGTTTCATCGGACTTGGGCCAACCCTTTTCTCTGCAATAAACGAAAGAGGATTTTAGTATTCCAGGTGGCCTGAAAGATAATGAATTATATATAATTCTACATTAAGATTATCTTCTGAGTGAGTTAACCCAACTAATAACTAAACCCGCAAAAACTACCGGGACGTCATACAAATATTGGCTCCAGTTGAACCTCGGAAGATCGAAATCGCAATCCGTGGCCCAGAATCAAATAATGGTTTTAACAAACGAAAACAGGATTAAATAAGGATAAAACTTCAAAGAAAATTAGGATTACGATAGCCTAGTACTAGTTACTACTGGATAACAACCTCCTTCTTCTTTTTCGAAGTAGCTCGGTCTTGTGGAATTTGGGATGACGATTAAATAGAATAATTTTTATATTTGAGTCACCTGAAATCCTGTGATCACATTTCTACAAAAAAAGCATCATCAAAGAAAATTAGCACCAGCAATTAGTATTTATAATCTAAATACTACAATGAAATATCTCTTTTAACCAAATTCTGTTAACAAAGAGAAGAGGACATTCTGAAAACTGGAATTGCTTTGCCTGTTAAAGAAATTCAACAAATTCTTAATAAATCTGCGATAGTGTCACGTTGAATAAAACTGAACAACGCAGGTTTACTCCCGCTTTAGGTCAGATTCTTTCACAAATAATATATAACCTGCGAAAGATAATTTGATTATCAAAATCTTACAAGCGGACTTATGATTCCGTTTGAAATATTTCAACCAATTTTTGGCAATTCCACGCCGTTCTACGATGAATAAAAAAGCGAAAAACGCTAAGAAAAATAGAACTCTTTCAGAAAAGAGATACGCTGAGTTTCTTATATCCGTGCAACGATGCTATTTTGATTGGTAACAATTCAAATGAAGTACAGTACCCCTCCCTCTTTGGGAATAATAGCAAAACATGAAATAGAATGTAAATTTTAACATTTACGTATCATATCATGCGGCACCGTCCATTTCAGGAGCTCAGCTAAATACCAACGACGAGAAAGATATTCACTAGTAAAGCCGGGCCTGAATTGATGAATAAATTACAGACAACTGGAACCAGTCAAATCTGAGGACGAAAATATATATTTCAATTATTATTCCCGCAGCTTCTAAGTACGATTGAATTCATCCACATTCGGGCTAAAGTTATTGTAAATTTGTGGGATCATAATTATTTATAAGCACCAGAAGGTCGACTTACCTGATCCAATCGATTCAATCGATTTATCGATTAAAAAACCGACTGAGTGAATTACAATTCCCACTTAGATTATGAATTTATTTTATTTAGTTGATATAAAAGCATATACCTAATAACTCTTGTCTGGCAGAAGAAACAGCACTCTAAGATACTCACCAATTTAATGCTGTTTATTATTAAAGCCCAAGGAAGTCGCAATTTTGATAATATCTTTTTGATTTCTGGGTACAGCAATATGCGGCAAATTTGCTGGAAATAGTACTAAAAAATTTTTAAATTGACTCTTACCGTAAAACTTCACCGAGTTCTTCCGAAGCTCTTCTTGTGACATTCTGAAATGAGGTGGCGCCGCAGGAACCGCTTGGTCTAGTCTGACGCTGCAACTCACAAAGAACAAATCAACAAAATATGAATCATATTATGCTTGTAAGCAATCATACCAGAATTCTACTATATAATATAAATAATAGCAATTTATTGCGCCAAAAAAATTAAAACTTACCTCATTTTGGCTTAAAATTATTCAATCAAGAATCTCGTGCTCCGATTGCGTTTGTGAAGTAATATGAAGAAATAATTTAATTAATCTGTTCTTCTATTAACAATCAGGGTTATAAAAAAAAAGAGGAAGTCGAAAGAAATATATTTATTGAATCCTTTACGGATTAAATTAAGATTATCGAAAGGACAACACCGACCCTTATAAAAGCATAGTGCAAAAGAAACCTAATTACAATTATGTAAACTTAAATGGATGAAAACACTTTAATTTATATACGTTAGGACAACAATTAATCATCTAAGCAAATAATGTCATCATTATCAGAATTCTCTGAATCTAAGTCCATGTTAGCGACATCATAGCTGTCAGTCATTTCGGCCTTATACTTATTTATCAACTCTTCTAATTTGGTGTCTGAATACTCGGACTGAAAATACACAGTATGTAACTCATTTGAATTATCCACGTAATCTAACTGATAACCCATTTTAGACAAAGTTTCCACTGATTCCAAATCCATATTTATTTCAAAAGATTTGCTCTTTTTCCTATCAGACAAAACCCTAGTAACCTTCCATAGATTGAAGTTAATCCCTTTTACGCCTTGGTTGCTTTGCTTCAACCTCTCAGCGACAACAGCACAATTAATCTGATATTCGTTCGGCATAAAAACAGTCATTTTAAAATACCTAGTGTTCTCTTCTTCGCCGCCCAAAATAACTATGGCCTGACGATTTACTTTACCCAAATGTTGGCTCAACAACCATTTTTTCGACTCATTATTTTGTGGAACGATACCAAAACAGTTCGGTGGGAAGAAACCGTATTTCATAAAATCAGTTTTGCATGTACCGTCCTGCTGCAGATATCGAAAGAGGTGATATATGATCACTTCTTTAATTTTACGAGCTTGCATTAGGGAAAGAGTTTTGCAACCTTTAAGCGTTATTTTTACGAGCGACTGCTCGTACGCGAGCGAAGGCATCGGCGAGTTTTGTATGGCAGCGGTAATCTCAGCTGGTTCCACGAATGTGCGCTCTTTTAGCCCAGCGTCGAAAGCGTCCTTGTCGACGGCGACCGCTTTCAAAAACACGTTAACCTTTTGCAATTCGTAGCTCATTACCATTTTATGTTTTTCTAGTGCGCGTGCGGAAGAAGGTGGTATATCTACGTATAACCTGGTTCCCTTTTCAGTGACGATTTTCTTGACGAACTTCCACTTGTGGACGTTGACACCTTCCAGCTTCTTGTTTTGCAGTTTAAGTTTCTCGAGTGGCTCGATGTTGCGGTTCCTGGAGTGGCCGGGCAGCCAGATAGCTGCGCGCTCGAACCACAGCTCCTCTTTTGTGTAAACTAACACGTTGAAGTAGGTAAACTCACTAAAATCTAAATTAAGAAGCCAGTCTCTGGAAACATCGTCTTTTGTGAGCAACTCGTACCTATGCGAGCTCTGTAAACCTTTGAAAGTGAAATCCGGCGCCCAGCCTTGAGAGGCTTCAGTTTCTTGTAGCATTTGGGAAATGACGAAGTCCTTCAAAAGGTCCGCCTCCATTGCTGTAATCATATCGAAATCATCTTTGCACAAGTAAAGCTTGTAGCCATCATCGTTCGAAGGTTCGGGGCAAGGCTGCTGGTACTGCACCTGCTCGGGTATGTACATCTGATTGTGCTGAAGAGTTTCGTATGGGTGAACAAATGGTGCTGGCACCATCATTGGGACCATCGTTTGACTCATGGCCGGCGGAACGCCGAGAATCGGCATGGTCACCACCTCTGGTGCAACGATATTCATATTCCATCCTGAAATTTTCAAACGGCATTGACAACTTTGGAGCCAACAATAACTCAACTCAATGTAACTTTAAACGAGTAAAGCAATCAATAATAAAATACAACGTTGAATACACAAACTTACTAGAATCACTTAGTCTTGGACGCGGCGCGGCTTCTGGAAAGATGAAAAAAAAATTGTCCACAACTTCATGATAAGATTTTTTAAATGTATATATAGGTAATACAATATTATTTGTTTTACCTGACTTTAAGTTGGGGCTTTGAGAACGTCTGGCAGTCTTGGCAGGTACCTCCGACAGTTCTGTGGACATATTATCAATATTAGCAGCTGTCACACTTCAGACGATAATAGTCCCCTTATATTAAAATATGTATTTTTTGTAACGCAGCAAACAATGTCTATAGAAGATTATATTATATAATAATATAATTTTATTTTTATTGGAATGGAAGATGTCTGGCGCAATAATTTTATGTCTAACAAGAAAAGATTCTCTATAACTCAATCAAAACATTACACCGGCATGAATGACGAAAATCATTTAAAACATACCTGGAGCCTGTCTCTTGATAACTCTAAATTGAACGGGAAGTGACTGCATGACGTCCTGCAACATCTTCTCCTCTTCCTTGATGGTGTATTTAGCTTGGTACTTTATGATGATCTCAATGAACGACACGTCACTGTCACCAAACATGTCGAACACTATACGTGCGATGGCCAACTTCAGCTCTTCGATAACTCGATTCCTCTGTTCCCCTTTCAGCTGTCTGTAGTTTTCGTGCCGATCCATAATTTTGTTTGCGATCTCTTCTATGGCTTTCTCGCGTTTGATCCTGACAGAAGGACTGGTAGTGAACCGTTTTGGTCTATCGTCGGGGCGGTCGCGTTCACTTTTCTGTTGGTAGTCTTCTCGTGACCGGTAGTCACTACGACGATGGATGTCGTCCGAGCGCGGATCATGGCGTGGTCTGTCGTCACGAGGACGTTCATCACGTGATCGCTCCTCACGTTCCTTAGGTCGCAGCGGATCTTCTTCGCGGTACCTGTGGCGGTCTTCGTAACGTTGTCTAGATATTTCATCACGTTCATCTTCCAAATAATCATCTCTTTTTTTGGATCCCAGCCTGCGTAATTCTTCAGCCTTCTTTTTAAATAGTAATGCCCTCTTGTAGATATCTTCAAAATCTTTATCAAGATTAGGATTAACAGGCTCATCTTTTCTGCTATCGTGGCGAGATGGTGAATCTCTTCTACGATGATACTCATCAGGGCGTTCGTCATGCTCGCGTGGTCTTCTAACTGAATCATATTCTTCTCTTAGAGGATGCGGTTTTCGGTCTGGTGAGTCACGTCGACGATAGTTATCACGGCGATCGCCTTCGTAATCATCACGGGGACTGAACTTAGGTTCCCTTGGAGGGAATCGCTCGCTATGACTAGTATGCGGTACGAGTTCCCTCAGTGGTACATCTTTAATGGGTCGAATTTTATCATCGCTGAATGGTCTTCGGTCACTGTTATCAGGACGTCTCCCACGCGGGTCTTCATCTTTTTCAAACGGTCTTTCCCAAACAGGGACATGTTTTGGTTTGTCGCTAAGGTCTCTATCGGGGAAGTTTGAGCGACCACTCCTAGAACTAAAACTGTCGTGAGCATTCTGTCCAGGCCACGATGGCGGCGGCGGCGCATCGCGTATTTCCGGGCTGCGGCGTTTCTCGAGCGCCCAAGAGCGGCGTGGGGTGTGAGTCGAGCGGGGCGACGACGACTGCCTTTTGTAACGATCTCTTAGGGGTGATCTATCATGTCGGACTGGCGAACGGGACTTTCTTTGCGGAGTGAGGGTACGTTTGGCTTCAGCGACCGGATCAGGTGCACGATCTCTATTCATTTGTATTCTTGATATATCATCTTTTTTCATGGAACCCGTAGCTTCATCTCGGTCTCTCTGCCAAGGAGTGTTTCTCTGCTCTATCTGTTTCATCCCTTGCATCGGATACTGACCGGTCTCCCGGCCGTCTGGACGGTAACCACCTGAGTACATACCTTGTTTTGATGCCTGTAAATTGAAAGTTAGTTTGCAAACTCGGTGTTTGAATTAAATTAATATTAACCTAGACAACAATGATATAAGGATACAAAAAAAAATCTGGGCTGGACCACATGCTGGTATAATTCTTCATCACCTTATTTTGCCGAAGGGATAAAAATAACATTATATATAATACAAAATAGGCATTTGTTCACATCGACATATATTACACAGATCATGCAAAAAATACTGTTCTTCAAGCATATTTCACCATTGTTTATATGCGTTTTACATTGTAGAACATCTCATAATTGCTGTAGAATTTGAGGTTCCATGTTTATATTCGATCTATTTCGAACATATATTTCTGTTTAAAATAATATTAATAAGGATTGCACATCAAAGAGAATCTGTACGAATATAACTAAACGAAGCAATGTTCATTTCATTATTTAAACTCAATTTTGTACCCATATTCACACTTGAGGAACTTTAGCTCTTTGATTGGATTAGGTATATTGCTTCTTATTATTAGGGTTATAGGATATTGCTTCATAATAATGTGTTATTAAAAACTGCATATGTTTGAGAGTTCCTTCGATTCTTCTCCAGACAAAAAAAAGCAACAAATGTACCTGTATTGTTATCCCTTTCGTCTTCTTTCCTTTGAACCAAAAACTCCAAAACGTGAGTTTACGTAAAAGTTTAAAAGTAATGGTATTCAAATAATCAAAATCAAATATTTCGCTTTATCCACTTTATTGGTATTTCCAACGAACATAATCAGTTACGTTCGTTTTCGCGTCCTGATTTGTACAGAGAGCTGTTATTATGTCAATAAAGAATATTATTATATTTATTCCTCATATTACGGCTGGATGTTGTAACATCACAACTCCCTGGAGTCTGATTTTTTTCCTTATTGTCAGTGTCCACAGGAGAACATAAATTTTGTGTGTCTGGATAACTGGACACAGTCTGCAATCTCGGGATACTGGAAATTGGCTCACACATGTTTGTTTGCCGTAAATATTTTCTTGAGCCCTTGATGAATATGAAACAAATAGGACTAAGGAGTTGTGCGCTTTACTACTTCTGTTAATTTAAATTTTCTGGATTACCCTCGTCGATTTTTGATTTTGATATGCCATCCATCAAAAATCATCATCCATTCATCAAAAAACTTTAGACATTGCAGTAGACTTTTCCGTAATTTTGCTCAATGTTACTGCAGCGATCCAGAACAAACGATGTCACACCTTTGGGTGTGTCCTTTGTGCCCCAAAATCTGCACAGGGACAATCTCTGTCTGGCAACGCCTAACGCTGATGGGATGACTTCTTATTGCTCAAACATTCTTCAGCCATTGACATGATAAGAAGAAGAACCTTTCAGTTTATTTTTCCTTTGAAATAAGTTGATGAATTGAGGTCGATATGTGTCTAATATTATGTATAGATTTATTATTCTCAGTTGATCCATTTACTTCAAAAATATTATTCAGAACTTTGCTACTGCAATAGTTCTTTTTTATGTCATAAGGGTGGCCAATATAACTTAGCCTATAGACGTTTGCAACACCAAAGGTGTCGCTCGCGCGTTGCCTACCTAGAAATAATCTAGGTTTCTTAAAATAAGGGAGTTACTAAACTGAAAGCAAAGGGAATTCCCATGCTATCAGAACAGTCACTCCCCCAACGAGCTCTGATAACCTTACTCATTCGCAGAAATGCAACTATTGTCATTTCACTGCGGTCTTCTGTAAGGCGATGGTACCACTGGGCAGATTAATTTGCGAGGCATCTCCTCTACAAAAAAGTAGTCGTCTCCTACAGGATGTTTGATAGGAAATAAGGCGATACAAGACTGATATTTTGAATAAATCCATGAACTGTTGTGTAAAGTTTTTGCGGATATGTCGACAAAGGCTACAATAGCATGTAGAAATACTGAATATGTATCATATTTTCATTCAGTTTTATTTCATGACTTCAAACGTTAGTAATGCAGCAAGCATTATAGAGTAAGAAAGCAGGATATTCACTGCTGCTGCTCACCCGTCGTTTTCTTTTTGCTCGTCTCCTAAGAAGAGGGAGGAGAATCATGCTATCCTATATCTTCTCTAGAATTAAAACTAAATCCTAAAATACTTTTTGAAATCCTGCTGGTTTCAGAGATTATTTCCGGCAATGTAAGTCACAAGATGTCTCTTACGACAAGTGTTGACTGTGAATGCGGATGATTCTGAATGATAAGGTATATATCACTCCCATTTACTTGCTGCATCCTTAAATCTGCCTATCCATCTAGTTTTCTAAAGTAACATACAACTTCAATGTTACACTTAATATTTCTTCATTCTTTGTTCTTCAATGACTTTTGTTAAGTTTTTATAACATAACGTTTCATATAATTTTAGATCCATTTATTTATTCTTCATTTGTGATTTCAAGTGGGAATAAAATCGTGTTAATCTGGTCTGGACATAGCATTCCAGCTCCTTGCGTCTTCGTAATATGTCTCGAACTTGTATTACATACTCATTTGTGATGACTGGAAGTTCCTTAACATTCTTTTTCACATCCAATCCATTTGTTTTTATATTATATGGGATTTTCACATGCAACTGGCAATTCCTACATATTAAAATAATAATAAGCACATCAATCAACAATAACAACTTTAAATTCCTATTCTAACACCCAATAGCATAGTGCGATAGAAACGTGATCAATACTATTTTCCATCAATATTTTACATTGCAAAATAATAATAATAATTTTATGTTCAAACTCCTGTACATTATGGACCATGTTTGAAGTTTTCATTATTCCCGTAGCCTGTATGAAACGATTGATGTTTTATAATCAAGTGTATTGGGCACTGCGCATGATCGCTGTTTGGCTTTAATAACACTGGTCCATAAAATACAGGACTTATATGGTACAAGGTACTTACATGTGTCGGCGGTTCGTAGGCGGGGCGCACTTGCTTCAGCTTACTGTCTCCATACTTGTCGGACATAGCTCTGCTCGGCGAATATCTACATTATTATAATTAGTGTTGGATTGTTCTTCATATAATACAGTAAAAACAGTAGTTGACAGACTTCACATGGCATTAAGAAAATTTGCCACTTCTTCACGGTGTTTTCCTTCATCGTTCGTGCATGTGATAAATACACACGTAACTTCGAAAAGTCAGTTTATTGAACTCGAGATCTCTGACTTCACAGTCCAATAATCACAGAATTAGAAAGAAGAAAGAAAGAAGTATTTATATTTGCTCACAAACACATTGGCGCACACAATTAAAATAAAATCAAAATGTCAAAAACTAAAAAAGAATAATCTAAAAAGCCCAGTCTGCTGACCTCTGACAAAGAGAAAAAATAGAAACAAAAATGTGTGCCCCCTTTCCCTATGTGAGAAAGCAAGGAAGATCTGTGTTATTAGGCTGATCACAGATTCAACACTCTATCTAGGAGTGGATAATACATATATGCCTTGACATGGTGCACATGATTGTCTTTTAAAGTCTTTAAACAAACAAAAGTGACAAAAGGCATAGTAACTTTGATAAATGCCCTTGGGGTCTCTAGGCAGTCCATTTTCACAATCAACCAGCTGAAAATAACACTGAACTGACCTGCTTTGTCTCGTCGGGGAGTCCCGCCTTCCCGGGGAAGGTCTCCGTGGCGGAGACACAAGCCGTCTCGATGGCGAAGTTCTTTTGTGTGGGTTCTCGCTACGAACCGGACCGCTAGCGTGGTGGATTTGTACACGACGGTCTGTTGACGATTAAAATTATTAGAAAGATTAATATGGACAACGCGTTTTTTGGTAGCATTTATTCTTTATATAAATTAGTAACATTTCGACGGATCGTCACTTCATGCCCTTTGCTGTCAGTTTAGCAAAAGACTGCAAAACGGCGGTATTTTAAGAAATCTAAACTGTTTTTAAAGGGTCGGCAACGCACGAGCAGCGCTTCTGGTGTTATAAACATGTATAGGCTACAATAACAGCTTACTATTAGGTGGGCCGTAAGCTTGTTTTCCACTCTTGCGGTATAAAAGAAACTGCTACAGAAAATTGCTCAACCCAGAAATCAAACGAATCTGATGCTCAACAGTCGCGCAGAGGACCACCAATGTGCTTTTTTATACAAAAAGTAACTAAAACAGGTTTATATAGCTTATTGCATCCCCGTTTTACCTCCTTAGGGGGTGAATTTTCAAAAATCATTTCTTAGTTGATGCCTACGTCATAACATCTACCTGCATGGCAATTTTCAGCCCGATCCGTCCAGTGGTTTTGGCTGTGCGTTGATAGATCACTATGTCAGTCAGCCAGTCAGTCACCTTTGAGTTATATATATTTAGATATAAATACTCTGGACCACATACCCGGAGATACTCTCTTCCCAGGCGGCGAAACTCTTCTGGCTGGGGGAGAAATTCGTCTACCAGACGGCGACGCCCTTCTACCAGACGGAGAGATCCTTCTTCCGGATGGAGATATCCTTCTTCCGGAAGGCGAACCTCTTCTACCGGGCGGAGAAGCCCTTCTTCCTGACGGAGACACCTGTCTCTCATGAGGAGACCGCCTAGGCGAAAAGGCACGTCTCTTCTCATAATCCTTGTAAGGTCTATCCTGTGTTTCAGGTCTTATTAGCTGGGCTTTGGGGTCCCTAGCGTCTGGAACGTACTTCCTATCGTCGTATTGTTTGTCGTAAACGGTTGGGCTTGGTTTTGAGAATTGAGATTTTGAAGGCTGGGCCTGAAATGTAAGTTTGAGTTATCATTTTCATCAATAATATGGATTGGTTAACAATAGCAACTTAATAGCCATTGATTGGATCAAATTAAAAAAGTAAAACCTGCTATCTACCTATTAGATGTTCCCGAATTGAGTATTTTAATTTAATTTATCTTTTGATTGAGTGAATCGATTGCAATGAAAAAAAATATATACAGCCTTGGCCAAAAGTATTGAGCACCCATGACATCTTTCAGTTTTATGCGGAGTATCAAATAAAAATAAAACAAAACGTTGTATATGGGTTTATTTAACTATTTATTAATAGAAAAATTAATATTTTGTGGGTCCACCCTTTGCCTTAATTACGGCAGAAATTCTTTTTGGTAAAGAGTTTACAAGATTTTTACAGTCTTCAGCAGTAATCGCGTTCCATTCTAGGCGCAGGCAGCGTTTCAAATCTTCTCTGTTGGTAATTGTGTGGCGCCTAACTCTATGCTTTAATAAACCCCATAAATGTTCTATGGGGTTCAGATCTGGAGACTGGGCAGGCCAGTCAAGAAGTTCTGTGTTATTTTCCCGAAACCATGCCATAGTGCGAGCAGATTTGTGGCATGGCGCGTTATCCTGCTGGAATTTAACACCATCCATGTTCGTGTCGCCAAAAAGTTTCGTGAATGAAGGCAGTAACGCACTTTCTAGTACATTTATGTACTTAGTAGAGTCCATGCGGCCCTCACACACAAACAATTCGCCAACTCCAAAATCGGTCATGCAACCCCAGACCATTATGCTGCCGCCGCCGTGTTTTACGGTTGGGACCACACACTCTGGCTTAAATTCTTCACCCACCCGGCGACGCACAAAGGTCACACCAGGTGTACCAAAAATCTACAATAAAGAAAAAAATATTGAGTTCCGTAAAACTGAAATAACTTTATCTATGCGTTTGGTTTTTAAACCATTTTATAAAATTTTATTAGGGCATTAATTTGACGTACTCACCTCAAAGTTTGATTCGTCTGACCACACAACATTTGACCAATCTTCAGCGGTGAAAGTTCGGTGTTTTAAGGCCCATTTATACCGAGCTTTTCTGTTGTTGTCGGAGAGCCATGGCTTCTTCCTAGCTTTACAGCCTTTCAGACCAGCTTTATAAAGTCTTCTACGAGTAGTTCGAGCAGAAATTGGTTTCTTAATTTGTTCTGACAACTCAGCAGCGAGCTCTGAAGATGTTTTTTTCCTATTTCTTAACGACTCTCTCAGTAACTGACGATCCTGACGGACCTGGCGCCCGGTTCTCGGTCTATTTTGATGTGATCCGGTAGCAGAGAATCGCTGAATAACATATTGCACGGATCGGCGCGAACATTTCACAGTTTTGGAAATCTCTACTTGTGATTTCCCTTGCTCATACAGAAGCTGTATCTGCATACGTTTTTCTAAAGAAAGTTGGTTTCGTTTTGGCATATTGCAACGATAACACTTAAAACTTCTAAAATAAAATACAAAAGGCGCACTAGATCACTGGATGTGTTCACAGCGAGCGATGGTAGCGAACTGATAAATAAATATAAAAATTTTAAAAGACACATTTTATTGCATCCAGGTTTTTTATTGCTAGCTGCGGCGTGGGTCATTGTTTTTAAACCTTTGTAGATAGCCGACAAAAGAATTCTTCAACATTAGGTTTGGTTTTCTCCCATACTTTCGTGAACGAGCGAAATTTGTAAGGTGCTCAATACCTTTGGCCAAGGCTGTATATTATTTGGAATAACAGCAAAGATAGAAAATTGGGTTCCGTTGGTTATATTATAGATTCAAATTTTCAAATTCAAATTCAAATATTTTTATTTCAAGTAGACCAATATTACAGGTTCTTTCGAAATGTCAACACTAGTTGCACGGTTCCAAAAAGTAGGTCTTATGGAGAAGAACCGGCAAGAAACTCCATAGATACTCTTTTAAATAATTCGTTATATTTACAATTTTCGTTTTTAATATTAATATGAGAATAATGCAGTCTGATGTGAAACGCATGAGTTATTCACTAGCACTAAAAAAATAAAATAAAATAATTATAAAATAAAATATAGATGTACAGAAACGCTCGTCTATAGATATATACGTATGAAAAATTATCGGTATTATTTGAATATATTATAACTTCTGCAACTCTTTAGTAAGTTTTATTTTAGATCTAATTAGATAAACCCTGGGCTGGTACTTGTTTGGGTATGTCTGTGCAAAATAACGTGGAATATAATAATAAGAGTATTTAAGCACTTGGAAATATAATTTAGTGATTGGATAGTCTGTACGCTTTTTTATAATCTGGGTTAGCCGCGTTAGTTTTTCATGTATGTGGACACTACAATATTTTTTTATTCCGAACCATGAACGGACAGTTCAGATACAAGAAAATTGTTTTCAAATTAATTCACTGTATCTATATATTTTATTATCAAGCTATCAAGGTACCTTGAATAAATAAAACCAGGTATGTATGGGACAAAAATCTTTGGGGAGGCTTATGTCCAGCAGTGGATGTAATCTAGCCGATAATATGATGATGATGATGATATATTTACTTAAGCAGTCACCTAGTGGTACAACCAAAGAATACAAATTAACAGGTTTCGATTTAGAATCCAAGGTACATGACTTTAAAACCACCTGCTTATTTATTATCACCCACTAAAACGGTGAAGGAAAATATTGTGAGGAAACCTGCATGCCTGATAAGACCAGATTTCCACTCTTTAAGCAAGTTACCGACTACGACGACGACCGACGACCTGGTTAAGGTCGCTGGAAACCACTGGATACAGGTGGTCCAAGACCGGTCGTTGTGGATATCTTTGAAGGTTGCTTATGTCCAGCAGTGTACTGTGTAAGTCATCTAGCCGATATGATGATGATGAAGCAAGTTACCTGAGATTGCCAAGCCGAGGAAGTAGCTTGAGCAGAGTACTGAGACGGATGGCCGCCGGAGCCACCTCCTGTCGAGTGAGAGGTCATTCCCCCTGGGTTGCTTATATTGTATTGAGTCGGACCTTGGAAGTTCTCCTTCATTATTGTTACCTAGAATAAACCAATAACTATTGTACTGATAATTAATCGATAGCAATATTTTTTAATGCTAGCCAGATTGCGCGTCACGGCGGTACATAAAGACGTGGCGCGCAATGTTGCACATTAAAAAATATTGTTAAATAAGTCGGAAATTTGGTTCCTACGTTCTCACCCCATCGCCGATCTGAACAGATAACTGTACGGTTGTTAGTTAGGTGAAGGATATGAGTCAGGGGACATAAGTTAAACGAGTCTCTCCTTACATAAGTCATTCCTACACACTACATACGAACTCACTCCTCTAACAAAGTTCCTGTTTATCGACAATATTTCAGGTACTTTTGTATTGTCAAAAGTTGCAGTTGTTTAGTTGTAGCTGCACGGATCCAAGAGGTGGGTCTTATCGAGAAGAGGCATCATGAAACTACATAAATACTCTTTAAAATGAAATGAATAATATAAAATTATTATTGGTTTTAGTTTAGAATGTTTTTATGTATGAAATATCAATATGAGAATAATGCAGTTTGCAATTATATACAATTTGAATATAGTAGCCGTTCGTGTCAAAATATTATGAGTAAAAGGATAAGAGAATTATGATTTCTAGGAAAGTACAAGAATCATTCTAAAATAAGGCTTATTTTTATACAAATAAAGTATGTATTTCTTTGTTAGCTCCACCTTGACTCATTTATATCTACGACATCATTTTTGTATCATAAATTAGTTGTCTTATTAATTTACGTATTCAATTAGCACTATCATTAATCATCTTGATCTTTACTCAACTATGTTAAGGTCTGTTTTTAGTCTACCCAGATACGGCTAACTATCAGTATTTTACAGAAAGCTATTTGTATCACACTATATTATGAAGCCCGATAACTAGATAACGGAAACTGGTGTCAGTGGTTCTTAGCATTATTAACAAAAGCAATAAATCTTTGGTAATCCATCGCCGGTATGTTTTAGGTTCAATATAATAGGGGCGAGCCTACTACCTACCGGTACGAATCCAAACTTCGACCTGTTACAAATTTATTGACCCAAAAACACTTATCGAACAGGGAATCGAACCCAAGACCATTGGCGTTACCCCTGACATGCCATGGTCGATGATTTCTATCATAGAATTTCGAATCGGTTGTCCAACTTCCTGGGGTGGGTACTAGTCCATTCAGGGGTGGGCGCGGCCCACTCTATATACGCCTATACCCAAGACCTCTTGGTCAGCAGGTCTTACGAACAATAGACCAACAAGGCAGATTTTGGTAATCACCTGTTATTTAAGTCTACTTACCGGTTTATTATAGGATTGGCTCGGTGGATAGCGGTCGTGGATCGGCGGGTGAGTGACGCTTGTATCAACAGTCTCGATATTCCGCAGGGCATTGCGCGTGTCCGCTACCCGAGCAGGCTGTAATGATCCACTTATTTGAGTACATGCATACACTCACGACAGTGCCGTGGATTGAGGTAAATTAATGCTCTAAGCAAACTTACTAAAATCGAGGGCACTGGGGGGTTAAAAAATAATACCACTTATATTACCAAACATAACTTTAGAAGGTGGGATGGTCTTTTTTTTAATCGCAACATCTTCTGGTGCACCCCTAGATATCCTAAGCAATTGCTTAAATAGTCTATAGACTCGTCTAGGGCTGACTCACGCCTTTTCCCATGGCAGAACCGTTACCCGCCGTTAACCGCCTTTTCCCATACAGCTTGTCACGCTGTTCATGTTATTTATTTAAGAACAAGTTAGTTACACATCAGGGAGGGTCAACCTGAGGGTCCTGAGTCACATGCGGCTCTTTGATATGATTGATAAATTTACCCGAGTTCCCTTTTTCATTTTGTTATTTTTACTGTGCTATTATATATTTTTTAATATTAACGTTCCGTGTACTTTTAAATAAGTATGTATTTAAATGCGGCTCGCATTTCAAAATTTGAAAAAATGGCTTGGTCTATAAAGGCGCTTGGCCATCCCTGTTATAATATTTATTAAACAATTTTATTACACGTTAAAATGGTGAAGGAAATATCGTGAAAAACCTGTATGTCTAAGAGAATTTTTCGATGGCGTATGAAGTCTGCTATCCAGCACTATGAGAGGTGGACTCTAGCCTGTTCTTTCTCAAATGAGGGACCACCCAGCAGTGGGATAGTGAATAGGTAGATGATGATGAATAAATACCAGAGCTGACACCTAATGAGTCATCGACGATAAAAAACTCATAAATAAAAATAAATCCCTCAATAGTCCTTGGAAATTGAGTATTAATTTAATTTTTATATTTGTCTGTATCGTTTATTTTTCGATACATTACTATACATATATCAATAGAGTACTACTATGCTACGTACTATACATACATATAGTCAAGACTTAAGAGCACATGGTCATAATTATTACTGCTTAACCTTCTCAGTTTACTAAATACTGAGATAATAAAACAAAATATCCGAACCAGTTGTCATACGAATACCTACACTGAAGTAGGTAAGTCAAGTCAAAAACGTACGTAAGAAAATAAATAAAAAACTTTTTAAAATTGGAGAAGATTTATTACGATATACCTATAAAAATACGATAAACTTTTAGAGGCAATCAGTACGTACACAAAAAAAACTTCATCGACTGTTTAGTCAACAAATGGGATAAAATTCCATAAAGTACACGCTCCTATCTGTCATCTATGACCATGATGAGGAACAAAAATTAAAGACGTTTTCTAAATTCAAGGCGAAGGCGCCAAAAAATCTAATTAAGTTAATATATAATTTCGTGCCTATCAAATAATGAAATAGAACGTCAGAAACATAAACTGTCTCACCTTTAGAATGAGTATCAGTTCTTCCACTTATTGTTCAATGTGACCTGGAGAGTCTTCGTTCTTCCCGACAGTGGTTTACAAGGCAATATTGGGGATAAGGGATTATTGGAGATAGGATCTAAAGGTTATGTGTAATAGGATTTAGTACACCGTACGATTGGTTAGGAATGGTGAGAGCGTTGCTCAAATCATTTAAAAAGATCTTACAAGAGATAAAATAGATAAAAACTTATAGACTACTTAGTGTACTAAAAATTAAGTAGGGTTTGGATTAATTATAAGTGTGGTTGACCTTGATAATATCCTCTATTCGAAGCTCCCGCAAAACCACCTCTACCCTTCGAACCACCTCTAAAACCACCTCTATTTTTACCACTAAAGGAAGTTTTGTTAGATTGCCCAGGATTGCCTGTTTCTCTATCTACCGAGGCATTAGGAGTCTTACGGACTTTCGACTTTATGTTGATTTTAATTCTGTCGCGCCCTAGATAGAGAAAGCATTTATTCTCAATAAGTTTTTCAACCGAGCTATGATCGATGGTAAATGTTACAACCTGGCATTTGTTCTCGATAACCATTTGATTTATTCGCCAGTTAGAAAAGTCTATATTTTTATTATGACTTCTAAGCATGCTAAGAAGCGAGTCAGCGTCCAAACTAAGATTCGATATATACGCAACACCTATTGCGGGTTTAGGAAGGTCTTTCGGGTTAATAATACTTAAACTGGCCCCTTCCCATGGGGCAATATCGACTATGTTCGTCTTCAGCCATTCTACTGCCTGTTCATTCGCACAAATCAGTATTATACTCTGACGTTGTTGTATGCAACCTATAATATCTGGCCGGCCGCCCGTTACTTCTGCTTCGACAATTTCCATAAGTTCTTCCAAGAGCATATCTATTTTATCTTGAGACATTTCTCCAAGAGCATCAACAACGGTAACTCGCAACGGGGGACACTTGGCCATTTCAATCCGAGGAGGTCCAACAATTCTTGCCATGATTTTTGACCTTTCGAGAGAAGTTGGGCTCATATCACGTTGACGCCTCTCCAGTTTATTTATTTTTGCCTGTGCTCGGGTAGTAAGATACTCTGGAATCAACTTTAAGCGGGTTTGACAGAGGGCTCTAGCTTCCGCGTGAGTTTTGCCCTGTTCCATCCACCAACGGAGTCGTCTACAGGATGGACCGCTAAGCCGTTTTTTACGATATAACTTCTTATTTATTTTCCTCCTTTGGGATTTGGTCATTCCTTCAGTGTTAGGAGGAACTACCTGACTGCTGGAACTACTAGGCTCGGTGATCGGGTTATCTTGTGGCAGTTCTTTTATATCTTTAAGTTCTAAAGCTTGTGTGGAGGTAGGAGGTTTGGAGGACTTAGCAAATGAGGGATCTGGCTTGCTTTCGCCGGAAGAATGTGCCTTGGGGCAATTCAAAGGTTGTGAATTTGTTTTATTCTTGGTCCAGCGGTAGCGGGGATCCGGCTAACAACAATGGACAAAAATAGTGTGTTGTAATTTATATAGAAACAGAATAAACAACTGTACAAATCTGGAAAACTAGATTTTTCATGTATTCAAGTTTGAGAACTATTATTTTTTAAGAGGCAGCACGTAAGCAAGTACGCGTCACTGGTTTGGCCCGCCGCTAAGCGCCGCGCCGGTAACTTATGCCATTCGACCCGGAATAGACTATTGAACTTCTATAAAACAAACATACTCCCTTCCAGGCTGATCTACCGGGACGCCACAGGGCTTTAATGTGTCCCATATGAAAAGGAAGTCCCAGAATAAGAGAGAGGCAAGAGAGACAAGCTTCAACTCCGACCAAACGCATTCCGATATTGCACATTCATTTAATAGAGTTTCAAGAATCAAGCGAGAATGAGAATAGCCAGGGATCAAGCTTGTGGCGTTCACAAAGGTAGGCCTACGTCCAGCAGAAGAATATAGGCCGATGATGTGAGTACAATGAGAACTGAGGATGACTCGCGCACCGAGGGCACCGTGATCCATAATCGACGATCGTTACGTGCTTCCATTATCTTATCATTATTTATCTATTGACCATACGAATGGCAATGGCAACGCAATGACGACAATCCATTTCTGCTCCATGGGTAGCTGGTTCGGTCCCCGCACGTAGTATTTGTAAGGCCTACTGATTCTTACGGGTCTGAGGGTTTGTGTATTTGATACACAAACCACAAAGACCCTCAGACCACAAAAAAGGAGTATATATAGCATTACCACTCCAAGCTTTAGACTTTCTGGAACAATATTCGTAAGACAACTGGTAAGGATAGATTAACGTGCTTACCAAAGCACGAAGGGGTCTCGTTTTTAAATTTCGCACGTCATCAAACCAAAGTCTGACTGCGGAAATCTGACATGAACTTTACTTATCGATTGGTCAGTAGTACTGTAGCTTGCCCCTCTTGCCAGTACAAACTTACTTAGTTACTTGGATCCTGAAAACCATTCCAGGGTCCAAATATCCAATTGTATATGTTTTTTTTTTCAGTTAATTACAAATATTTGCTTTCAAATAGTTAATTCCTTTCAATAGGCTCTGTAGCTACTTTGCTGATTGTTGCAAAGTTTCCGAAACTTTGGGATTGAATAACACTGATAAACCGATAAATCTGTAAAAAGTTTTATTTCAACAGCCAATATTCGTAAGCTCTAACGATTTATAAGCAAACAATTTTTCTTTTAGAAATCCTGGCTATTTGTTTTCAATTATTTCGAATGTACAGAAACGCTATGTTTAGTTGACTCATTTAAATCCTTTTTTTTTTGTCTTATAGTCAAAATAGGGTAGGTGAAAAGGTTTATATAATAAATCTCTATAGTAAAGAAAGATTGTTAACTACCGTATTTCTTTAAGTTCTAAAGAAAAACAAGTTGCATTACTTTCACCACATGACATTACACTGGCTGTACCCTAAATTTCCGAGCTAATTTGTGGAAAGACCGACAGATGAATGGATGGCTAGGGCGAAACTAGTAGGATTTCTTTAATAAATTATATAAAATACCTAATAAATTTGTCTTGTGTCCTTCACACCAATTAGTCCTTTTTTTCAAATAAGCTCTCTTAAACAATTATCAATGGAATAAGATACATACCGGTACAACTTCAGGTGTATTTTTGGGTGTGAACCCATAACCCTGCTCTGGCGGGGCTCTATCCTGGTTGAACGAGGATCTAGGATGACCCTGATGTTGTTGGTGCTGAAAACAAATAATATTCTGACTATCCATTACTGGAACTAATTCATAAAGATAATGTACCAAGCCTTCGACTTTCAGTGAAGACGACACAATAATTGAACAGTTATTGTATCGAGAGTGTGTGCGTGTTGTATCGCACAAAAGGATAATATGTAAAGGAGGTTAAATATATTTATACAATAAATAAGTAGGGCGCTAAGGAAGTCAGTTAGCTGGAATAAGCTAATTGCAATTAAATTTGATAATAATCTCACTGGAGACTCATAATTGGATGTATGTTGTCATTGCTTTTAATTAACCTCATATATCCAGTTTCTTTATTACAGTAGAACCTCAAGTATCCAAACTAATTGGAATTAATTGAGCTACACAAGACACATATCTATAGCACATATCTATTTATGCTTAAGTTTTTAAATAAAATTTCATTGACAAACATTTCATGTAAAGCACGACTTCAACAAAAGCGTCACACATAATATGTCCTAAATAATTACTGTTGTTCCTGATGTTGCATTTTAAACAGACTTTGATAACATTATTACATTGATAATTGATAACATATTTAACTAAAGCATCTTACATAGAACACAGGTTCCTAAACGTAACATTATTTATAGAAAGAAGACAAATCACACAGTGGCGTACTAGCGTGGATATTCTCCGCCCGGGGCCGCCTGAAAATTTGCTGCCCTCTAAATAGTGGTATAAAAAAATACGTGGCTCTTGCTGCCGCCCCTGTTCGTATGCCGCCCGGTGCCATAGCCCCCTCTGCCCTCCTCACGCTACGCCACTGATGTATCATCCATTTAGTATGTCTAACAAAACCCCCATTGCTTAGCTCAGAACTAGATGGTGCTTTGTTATTACATATGGATATATTTATTCAAGAAAACAATAGCAAACACACCATGTCATACATTTTTTATCTATTACATTCTTAAATGTAGTGCCTTACCTGTTGTCCATATGGAGTATTTATATTCGGCTGAGGAGGATTGTAGCTGAAGGTGTTTTGTGGCACTTGGGCTGACATAGGTGGGTTTGGATTCCATTGGGTTGAGTTATTACCACTAGCGGCCCAAGGCGATGGACGATTCATAGTCTCTATTGCACCTGCCGGTCCACTGGGTCCTCCATGCACATGTGATGTTCGAGGAACATGAGCTACACCAGGTCCATGTGGTCCACCAGGCCCAACGAGTCCCTGGCTACTATAATCATTTTGGGCTTGGTTCATATAATCACTACGGGTAGGGTTGGAGTATTCATTTTGTAGGTTTTGGTAACCTTGTCTTGAGTCAAAAGCGCCTTGTTGCAAGTTTGCCTGAAATGGAACTAGTTTAATTCAGTTGCATAAAAATTTATTTATTAGGTAAGTATATCTTTTTACTGCACATTGAAGATTTATTAGCTGTTAAACCCACAAGTAAAGATATTTGTTTCATTATACAATCTTTGGACACTATAACAATTAATTATAATTGTTTGTGATGAGTAATTGACCTAGTAATTGATTGATGAGTATTCATGAAATACTAAATCTGGTAAAATAATAAATAAATAAGATGGGCTGCATACTAACAGCAGGTTTTCCAACGGGCACAGTTTTTAGGACAAAATTTCCAGGCAGTCTATACCCATCCAGGCATTTCATTACTCTATATCCCTCAGAGTTATCGGCCAAACCAATCCTGACTTTTTTCGAGCCATCATTTTCGACCACCAGATTATCAAGGATAAAGTCACTTATATTACACTCCTGTTTTATCAAAATCTTCACATCTTGATATTTGGTCTGTAAAATAAGAAAGGTTTAACTAAATATTTTTTTTTTTTAAAAACATGAATTTATACAAGACTTGCTTCACCCAGCCAGGCTTCTACCCCTTAAATACACGTAGATCCATAGTTATAGTGGATAGACAGAAGAATGTTCAGTATTCTCATAAATCTCCAAACTAGGTATCTGAAGGAATTTCCAAAAATGTACTTACCTTGTCCAATTCGTATAATTACAAACAAAAAAAATCAATAAGCCAAATAGGTGCATTCTATTAATTAGTGTTCGTATAGGTACATACATACGTTCGACTGACTTCGGCAATTGATTTTTTTTCTCATGTAGAATATAGATACAGCCACACAGGTTAACCTAAGATCATTATACTTACTTTAGCAGGAAATCCGTGAATTGTTATCATCATCTTCACAGGTTTATTTAAATGATATTTTGATCAGAAACCTTAAATTAAACAGGCACATATCACAATTTCAATAAACGTTGAAATAACTTGCATCTGACATTCATAACATCGCCATGACACCAAAGACAAAGAAAGAGTTCAATTCAATTATTTATAATGGCAAGCTATGCCGAAGTCGACAATTCTGCCAGTGTCAAAAGTGCATTAAAAAAGCGTGCGTCTAAAAAAAGGAGAGCATATATTTTGTGGCAAAAAAGTTTAATAAGTCTCCGGGTACATGACACCCAAAACCAAAACACAGGCAAAGCCAGATATACTTTAATGTATTCACAGATGGAATCTGACTCAATCAGTATTAAAGTACATCCGGAAATGTGTGGTGGGTGTCAGAGTCACAAATAATAACTTTAATTTACCCCTACTGATACTCGAATACGGAATCCATTAGAGGAGGCTGTCGAGTAGTGTCGAGTGTCTCGTCGTCATAAAAAAAATAAAAAATTGTGAAAGAATAAAATTACTACCACCATCCGACCCTCATAAATCTTATATTCGATTTTCCTTCTCCTTTTGTTCTATAATTTAATCATCATCATCCACCATCCGCATCCAGCGGGTTTCAGCGACCTTTACTAGGTCACTCATTTAACATTTTGTCACAATAACAAATATTACTATTTATCATATTTTATTTAATAACAACAAACTAATGAAGACACTTAATAGTTTTTTTTTAATCGACTAAATTGAACCATATAAAAATTAACCATCCGACCCAAATGTGAGAGGTGACAGATGAGATGCCAATGTCAATGTCATAATCTTAATACTTCGAGTTCATAAAATTACTGAAGAGACTGTGCAGTGTATGTGTATTGTTATAAAATTGAATGTAATTATTTTTTTCTTGCTCGTCTTACTTCCAATGAATGGAATTTCTAAAGAACTGAAAAATACAAATTTTCACTGAACAATATTCTCTAAAAACCGTATTGTCCGATTTTTATCGAGACTATTAATTGTTGCATGTGCATTACTACTAAATAAGTTTATTTGTCTGTTACGGAAAATTAAATATGTTAGTAACTATACGTAATTTACCATCAAACGTAAGTATTTAATATTAAATCAATAGTACCGTTATAATCAAACAGTTCAATATGAAATGAGGTTGAAATCTTATCACTCTATGCTTTTTTCTTTTTTAAATTCAGACTCGGTACGCCGACTTGAAGGCATTGATTCACACAAAATGCGGTTTGACGGAGATGATATTGGACAATTTGACTCCGGATGGAGGCAATACGAAGAAAGTGACGGTAGGCCTAGCCGAGGAAGCAGATGCAGCTATGGTAATGAGAAAGATCAATGGTCTTCTCATAGAAGGACATCAGGTGTTTGTTGAAGCTGTTAAGAAGAAGCAGGTTTGATTTTATTTTAATTATTATGCTATACACATGGCCATCTAGTTTTAGGCTAAATAACAAGTCTTGTTTTATAGACAGGAAATGGTAGATTTACTACTATTGAGTACAGGCATATAAAAAAATATATATATTAAAGTTTGACCACCGGATACTTTAATAACATTCACAAAATCATAGGGAGGATTAAATTTAATATTATCTGCTGCATATTTTATTTGCTGCAAGTGTTTGATATAAATGTAGTACCTTTACTTCATTATTCACTCAAACTTCTGGGCAACTTTAGCCACCCAATATATCCTGCGTTGTACAGTTATCAAACTCTAGTCAGTGGCATTCTGTAGTTTCAACAATTTCATGGGAAAAAGGTGTGAATGTATGTATATGTACTAAATATTTGACTTTGACATTATCTTCTTATTTTATAACATTTAAAACTGACAGAGTAACCTAACAATAAACATCAGTTACAAAAATTGTATTCACAGGCACCAGCTAATGTGTTGCAACAGCCCACACTCCAACAACCTTATTATCAGCAAAGCACCTACCAGCCACCCCACCAACTAGGATATACCAATACGCAGCAAAATGGAATCCCTAATATGTCGTATGGAAGCATGTATAGTAGCTCTACTACTCAGGTAAGATTTGAATTGGATATTACATGATTTATTTCAGTAAATATTTATTTAGTTCATCCAAGTCTGTCTGAATACTCGATAAAGTGAGTTAAAAAGAAGTGAAAATAATTGGCGCTATGTAACAGAACTTTAACATGTTTTACGTTTCCATAAACTCTATATTGTTGTCTGTGGGTTTTAAGAAATACATGCCATTTTTTTAAGTGTCTAACTTAAATATATTTACTTACTATTCAGAATCCTTTTCAGCTTAATTAATAAAACCAAAATGTGGAATAATTGGAATAATCCCTGTTTATTCCACTGAATATTCTGATTATGACCTCATTATTAAAGTATTGTAATACTGATGGAAATTATGCTGTGTTTTTGTTGTTAAATAAATAATATTTTTATTTGTCAGTTGTCAGCTGAATGTTCATGAGTTTAAAAATTGTCAGTTCAATACTGATGCACTAACCACGATCTTGACATTTTCTTTATTTTCACTAGAATACCCTGACAAGATGTTGTGATTGTATGGTGAGATTTATAGCTCAGCACTCACTTGCACTCTGATTATAATACCGCTCAATAGAGCATTCAACCTGTTTTATAGAGAGATGTTTATAAAGCCAGGGACAACTCGTACTGAATAAAAGTTTTGTTTCTGGCTGCCTTTTTGTCTCTCATATACACATATCTGGAACCCGAACAATCTATAATATGCCATACAAATATTTGTTTGGCATCTATTTGTTTAGTTTAGGGCAACCGTGGTGTAACAATTCTACGTCTAGTAAACATCTGAACAGCTAAATAAACATTGACATTGTGTCGCATAGAACTAAAATACATTAATTATTTCAGTTCTGTTTGGACCAATGTAAATTAGTTAGTAACTATGATATAAATTATCACTTACATAAGTTTGTAAGGATATTTTAATCTATTGTACATGGTCAATTATCTATTCTGCGAAACGATTTTTGCATAATCATTAAAATCGGTTTAATATTTATGTCAATCAAATTATCATTTGCGATAAACTTTTTGGCTGGTCTGTGTACGTGTTTATTAGGGTAGTATCGATATTAAGGAGGGAGAGGGGTGGAAGAAGATAAGACTGTGGTCTGGAGACTAATCTGTAATTAGACCTGGCTTTGGATCCTCAAATAGCGATGGCTGTGCCTAGATTCTACAGTACAGGACTCTCATGTCTTAACATGGAGTTCATGCTTAAACTGTAGTCCGATGCTACAGTCAATCAGTAATTAAAAGAATCGAGTGCCCATTATATACTCTGTAAGTACACAACTGTGTGCTCAAATCCTGAACATGTAGATTGGCCAAGAAGTTAGGCGTATGCACTGTCTGTACATGATCGTTTTGATAGAGACAGTACTGATATACAATCATAATTTGATTCCAGCGCTTCCCGTCGATCAGTATTGATTAAGGAGCTACGGTCCAGGCTTTACAATCTTAATAGTTATAACAACCAGTACAGACAAATTGGCCATGTATAATATACCTTTGTATAATTCACACATAAACGTCTTCAAATATTAAGTGCATTAACTTAATTGTTGATGCCTCACGGGGAGTACTTCATTTAGTAACTATCTTCAATATATCTTTCACAGAACGCATTTGCCAACTATGGCTATCCACAACAAATGCAGTATCAATCGAATCAAATGGTGTCTCAATCTGTGGCACCCTTTGATCAGGACGCTCCTCTCGGATTTAGTAACCAAGGCAGCAGTGATAGTGTATGGGCAAATCAAAACGTTTGGAATCCTGCAGGGAGTGCGTCTGATGGGAATGAAACTTCCCAACAGACCCGAAGCTACTCGAGATGGGATCATTCTGATAATAACACCAGTCGCTCGCTTCGGGATGCACAAGATGGCAACCGCCACCGCGATGGAGCAACGCGTAGTTTTGGACGAGAGTCTTCTCGAGGCGATGCACTATCGCGGGACTCGGGGCGAGACGTTCAGTCGCGGGGCTACGGGCGAGACGCTCAATCGCGCAGCTACGGGCGGGACGCTCAATCCCGCGACTACGGACGAGAACCCTCTTCGCGTGACCGCGGTCGAGATGCACCTTACGACCAAAGGCGAGGTGAGTCTCATCGCGAACGCGACAGTGGCGCTCGCGACCGCGGTCGCGTCGACCGCAACACGTCCGCGCGCGACTCGCCTTACAGAAGAAGTGATTTCGATCGCGCTCCATCGAAGCGACAGCTGCCATCGGACAACAACAAATCTCGTAGCGCACATCAGGATAGATCACGTCCGAACATGACTAGGAGGGTGCAGGATGATGATTTCCCCCCTGCAAAACGCCAACGTACGAGAACCGGGTTTGTAAATCAACCTGATATACAGGGTGGAAATAATGCTCAGTCCCAAACCCTTAATAAAAAGAAACCTAAAAAGATGGACAAAGAATCGCTAATAAACCGCGCATCGACGTGGCGGTGCCAGATTGCTTCTTCTATAGGTAGAGATATTATGAAGGATCCGGAATTAGCACACAATGAAATTTGCGATAAAGCACAGCTTCTGACGGAGTTGAAGCGAGGTATACGACACCGTCTAGAAATGATGTTTGGCGATAACATTAACATTTCTATGGAAGACATGTTAAGGGTATACAGACAGCACTATGACGTCGACAGCGATGCAGATTTACACAAAGAAGTTTTGGAAGATATAAAGAATCATGGAGCCTATGTTGCTGACGATATCAAAAAAGGTAATTCGTAGATTATATTGTGGTTTATTGCAGCTTATCTAATAACATCTTATTAAAAATAATGCACGATATGCTCGTGATCTAAACATCACACATCAAAGTATACAGAACTCTAACTAATGAGATCTGTAACTGATGTGCAGTATGAGCTGTGCACAGTGCTACTTAAGTGGGTAAGTATTAGGGTGACAGAATGAAATTGAAACAGTATTTGACTATCCTTTGTGGTATCAGACGTTTGTCTCAGTTGAGCTTGTATCGAAGGGGATTAAGCTATATTAAAAAAAAAATGTTTGTCTTTTGACATAAATGCATAGAATCTAGTGAAGACTGGGTTCAAATGCGTATATGTTACGTACTCCGCCGTACTAGAGTTACATGCTACTATGAAATAATATTGTATGGCATATCTCACACTAAGAAGATTGCTAAACACGAGATATTATGTCGTCAGGTAGGAGCCATATTATATTAAAGAACAGTGTCAACTGCTTTCTTTTGTTGTCTACTGGCTTTAAAACTTAATTAAGTAGGAAATTCGCTCTAAAACGCAATCGAGAAATAATTGGGAAATACCCAGCAAATCGTTGTGATTTGCTCTAAAGCAAATCAGATCATGGTTCTAACGTTTATGATCCTTCAGGGATCCAAATTTATATTCACCTGGGGAAGCCCACCGCCTCCTGCAGACTAACCCGTGTCAATAGCTAACGTCCACAAAACTAAATCGAGAAATAATTGGGAAATCGTTGTGACTTGCACTAGAGCAAGTGAGATCATGGTTCCAACGTCCTCGATCCCTCAGGGATCCCAATTTATATCCACCTGTGGAAGCCTTCTGCAGACTAACCCATGTCATCAGATAACGTTTGTTGTCCACAAAAAATCGAGAAGTAATTGAGAAATTCTCGGGAAATCGTTGATTTGCACTAGAGCAAGTCAGATCATGATGATTCTAATTTTCACCCTCAGGAATCCTAATTTATATCCACCTGGGAAAACCCTGTCATCTACAACTTCGAGCTTCCTGAAACTATTTTGTAATTTAGTCAGTATGAAGTCTCATGCACAATAGCTTTTCCAAGTATGGTGAAAGTACATATACTGGAGATCAACTAGTTTTCAACCTTATGCTCTTCATACTAAGAATACAACATTTTTCGATTGTGGATTGTGCCTATCTTTTCTTCTATGGCTATCTTTAATAGCTATGGAATTCAGGAAAGCATTTACCATGTCCTCGTCTTTTCAGCCCTTTCTTGTATATTTATTAACAGAGACCATATGGTACTGTTCTTCAAGATGAAGAGCCTCAGTTCAAACTTAACCCAAGTTTGAACTGAGAATGAGGAGTTATGTCAAAATTAATTTCTGGATAAATGAGAAATATGGAACCCCAAGGCGTGTGCTATGATCATGTTAGACAAGTTAACGTCGACCAAAAACTTGTCTAAAACATTACATATTTTATTAATAGACTACAGAATAGCCGCACGGGCCAATTTTGTTCGCCAAAAATATTTTCAGTTTACATACTAAATTGCCGGTCATTCAATTGTATTAATATTATATTTTTGGAAATGGTAATTAAAATTAGTCGAAAATTTTAATGAGTTAATGATCAATCTCGAAATCTATTATCGATAATTTATAATCTACTGGAAACACATTTCAATTAAAATTATTGTTCCTCGTTCCTTATACACGTGACTGAAAATCTGAAACCCTTTTTGCCAAATACAATATGTGAAAATATAAAAGTAGTATAAGTATTATGCTTCTGTATCACACAGACTAAGATGGATTTGAGGGAGACTAAATAAAATATGGATGGATTGTGTGAAAGATGAGAGAAAGTTGCGGTTCACAGATGGCGTAAGAGCTTTTCACGTGGGGCCCGAGCTAAGGGCTACCGATAGGTTAGGTTCGAGGTCCAAAATGACATTACACGTAGAAATAATCGTAAAATAAATCGATAAATTGCCCTTGCGTGCCTAAGACGGCCCTAGATATATTTATGGCTGGAAAGAAATGAGCTAATATGAAGCGTGATAGTGTAAGATAAAAATAAAGACGTACCTACTTCGCCCACCCTAAATAAATTGGACAAAGGTCGAGAGGTCAGTGAATCTTTCTCAGATTAGTCTAACAATATAACTTTCTGTTTCAGCTTTACCCCCAAAGAAGAAGGAAGGTGCTGGTACTGTCAAGCAGACGTCAAAGCCAAAAGGTATTGTTTTTGCAAGACCAATATGTGACATAATTTATCGCGATAAATTCTGTAGAAAAGTAGTTATGTTTCAATGACTTATAGTCCAAGATCCCAGGGCCGCCAGACGTCACGTATTTTCTGACGAACCAAATGTGGATTATTGAGTAGTGCTAGTATGTACTAAGAACGCATGCCTACCAGCTATCTTGCCTAGTGGGCCAATTTTCAGGTATCAGGTAATCAAGGTACATACAAATATTACTTACCTCACGTAAATTTTCCAAGCTGATTTTTACGTATATTTTAGGCAATATCCATAAAAATAAGTCGCCAATACTCCCAGACACTTTCCGTCGGCCGTATTGCTTTGCAGACGCTTTAAAGCCCCCGAAGGAATTAATTAACTTCACGTAAATTATGATGTTACAGTTGGTAATGGCAGCAAACCGAGTGACGCAGAAACTGTCAAGACAATACCTTCATACCCGCAAGGAGGTACATTTGATCATTATTTCTTACATTCAATTTTTAAGAAGTGCGTATAATTTAGTTGTATAAGATTTTTTGGAGAGTTAATAGCGAGAATGCAATAAAGTTGAATTATATTCTCGCTCAAATCAAGTTGCCCGATGGGGGAAGTACCTCCGCCTTAAAGGAGACCGCAGCGAAGCAACGGTAGTTGTGTTTCTGCGAGTGATTAAGGTGTCCAAAGTTTGTTAGGGGAGTAGTGACTATAAAAGTTTTGAGAAACCTAAAACAGTTTTTACAGTGTCGGCAACCCATCAGCGACACCTTGTGTTGCAAACGTCAAAAGGCTACGGTACTGCTTACCATTAGGCGGGCCGTAAACTAGTTTGCCAAAATATAAGTAACAAAAGGACTGAGTTGAAAATTTGAAATTGTGTAATCGGATTGCAAGATTTTTCGTCCTCCTATTATTCATTCTTAAAGAGTTATACTCTGAAGTAAAATCTAAGCTTGTATTTCTCATGGCGTTCTTGCCATGTCTTAAAGTATTTTATATGGAAAGTAAATTAAATAATGATTATTTTATTTTTCAGATAAAAAGTGGAGCAAAGGTTAGTTTCTTTTTTATTTATATTTAAGTCATTAAAATGAGAAACAAAATATTAATTTCTAAAGTTTATTATTTTTAATGTCCCACTGCTGGAAGTCGTCTGCAGGACTGCAGGTCTCCTCCTATTTAAGAGAGATTTAGTCTAACACGCTAGCCTAGAGCGGGATGGCAGACTTCACCACCATCGAGGAAATCTCTTAGGTATGCTGCAAGGTTCCTCACAATATTTTTCTTAGCCGTTTCCATGTGATAAATACACACGAATGTTTCTGGAACGCTGGTTGCGGGACCGGTCCTCGTGGCGATCCTTGGGGGAGACCTTTGTCTTGTTTGACTTCATGGTCCACTGGACACACAACTAGGCTATCCCAGCTTTATCATCTATTATTTATTAGAAAAATGTAGTGTCTCACTCCGGTAAATGCCTCCCTACTCTTCTTCCACTTGTCTCTAGCTGTTACATCACAGCTCTATATAAAAACAATATTATTTTACAGAATTGAAGAAGACCAATATGATGATATTCAAGGACACAGATATCTTAGTCAATCAGTTGGACCAAAATATGAAGAAAGCGCTTGATGCAGAACTTGATGAAATGGCCGCATTGGTATGTAATTCGAAGAATTTAGTATTATGTATAAAATAGACTCACTAGGCGTGTGCAGTTCACGTTCTAAGTAATCGATCGCTAAGACGCTATCTAAGCCAACGTTACCTCAAATAGTTAAATAAATAAAAAACATTAATATGTTTTTTTTTCTCAGATTATAGAAGAGTTTCAAGATGAGCCCGCACCGGAGTGCAAAAATTTCCATAATCATGTAAAAACCACAGTTATCGACGGTTATAAACAGGTACATTTTCAATCATATTCGCATAATTGGAAGAAACTAGTTCTATGAACAGAGTTGCTACTCTCATTCTTCAACAAAAATCCCTCGCATTTTTCCGGTAATTTAAGCCATAACATGTAAAGTAGCTGAAATAGTTACCATATACCCAAAATCGCAATATTAAGATCCATGCCGTATTAAAACTATTATTTGGTCGATTGTCGAAATGTGGCAAAATCTCCGTACAATACCCGAACTATTCATACATATTATAATGATCCTTCGTATTCTTTTAAGCCGACTAATTTATATAAAAATATTATTGTTAATAATACGCTTAATAATACGCTTGTATTTCTTATAATAATAATACTTTTTTTTTCAGATGGTCACGGTAAACTTCGCCAAACGCATACTTAATATAAGTCCAATAATGTTGCGAATTTTCAACACGCCTAAATGTATAAGCAGGAGCAAATTGGCTACCATACTCGCTGAATACGGCGTAGATAGCCTGAGAAAACCTCAGAAGGGCGACCCAAAAAGTTCTGCCCTTATGTACTATGGCACATGTGCAACATACGAGCAACATGACAAATTGTGTAACATGGAACCACTTGTTATTGGTAAGATTTCATTATCATCATCATCAACTCATTTACTGTCCAACTGTTGGCCACAAAGATAAAAACAGCTGTGATAGCCTAGTGGTGTGACCAGTGGACTGAGATGTCAAAAGTCTCGAGTTCAAACCCAAGGCACGCACCACTGACCTTTCAGAAGTTATGTGCGTATTTATCACATGCTCAAACGGGGACAGTAATACAGTGCCACAGGTCTACTCTCACAGACAGGTATTATTAAGCTTTGGTCCACTCACTGCGGTTTGGACGAACTTCCCAGGCCACTCGAGAGAATATCTAAAGGCTTTTTATCTAAAACGCAATTTTAGTCATGATATTTTATAATATATAATATAATATAATATCAGTATACCGCGGTAAAATCCGTAAATCTATTAAAATATGTACTACAACATTTTTACTTCAATCATGTATACTTTTCAGATGGCTCCAAGATAACAATAAAGCCTTTCCATTTAACTGGAAAGAATGAAAGAAAGCCTAAGGACCAGGCTACGACGGCCGGCCAAAAGAGAGAAGACACGATTTCTAACGTGCCCAATGGTCCCACGGCCGCGGCAGATACACAACAACTCGACACCACTAACTATGATTGTGTTGGTGATAAAGGTCAAGGTCAAACTGAAGTTGAACAACTTGCAAGTGAAGGTGATAACCAAGATCAAGAGAAGGATAAAGAAAATGGTGCTGATATAACAGTAGGTACGGATGAAAGTGGAAAAGCGTCGGCAGGTAATGAAACACAAGAAATTAATGAAAGTGATAATCCTGAAAAGAAAGATCCTACAGAATTTAAAGCTGATGATTGCAAGAAAGAGGAAGGCACGGAGTTAGATAAAAAAGATAGTTCTGAAGTGGTCATTACAGAAGCGGAAGAAATCAAATCTAAAGAAAATGATGAAACTTCCGCCAGTGAGGTAAATTGCACCGAACAGGAATCACAAAATGAGAATAATTCCAGTAGAGTTGATGAAGAGGTTTCAGAAAATAACAAAACTGATGCAGACAAAGATATTTCAGCTAATCCCGACGATTCAGAAGAGGATGGCCACAAGAATTATGATGATATCGACATGGATGATGTCGATGATGATGATTTAGAAGATTGGTGATTATCGTATCTAATATACGGTATATTTTTGCTTAATACCTTGTTAATATTATACTTTAATTAAGAAAACACGTTCTCAATTCTTACATTATTTATATAGCATAAATGGCTGCATTCGCAGACATGATATGCTTGGAGATTACATTAATTAGCCAATGCATCAAACTTAGCACGTTCGCTGTTGGAAAACATAGATACTGTGTTTTTGTTGACGTACGGCTGTACTGTCATTCGCACTGTTGTTTGTGCGTTACAAGAATGTGCGGTCGCACACGCCGTGCGTGTAGCCAGTCATACCATAGATTATTCCGTGCGATATTCGGCCACAGCGAATGTGTTAATAAATAGGTTACATTAATGTTAGTTAAAGGTCATAATTCAGTTATAATTCGTGTAATTATTTGTAATATTATAATTTTTTGTCCACATTAAATCAACCAATGTGAATAAATTTAGTTTCTTTGCTCTCATCCTTTCAAATTTTTCGTAACAGGACACCACTTTGTATGTAATGGTTATTGTTACAGAATGCAGTCGATATTTCATTGGAGAATTGCATTTATAATCTCCGTTGCATATTATAATATAGTATTTTTGAGAGGCAGCGAGAAGCGTAGAGATTCCTCGCTCAAATTGAGCTGCGCGACTGGGGAAGTACCACAGTCAAGTCCACAGACAGAATTATAATCATTAATATCATCAATACAACCATCACATTGCATACAATTGGATTGAATGACTTTTCATGAAATAGACAATCAATACAGTTATATGCACTTTGAAGGCTGTTTTATTGATTTAATTGATTATAATTCTGTAACTAAATACCTATTACAGGCGCGAATCATATTTTGTTCAATGTACAGCCTGACAATGACCGGCAAATTTCAAAAAACGTACGAAAATTTGAATTTCGCGGGCTAGCGTGGAGCTTCCACCTTAAGCCGAGAGACGTGAAACGGCGTTACCTCGCGTAAGAGCTACTGCTTCAAAGGCAGAAATAAAGGTAGACACAAATGAATGTGTGCTATGCATAAACATTTGCATCCGAGTTTTCGACGTATCTATGTATAATATGCATGGGCGGGCGTATCTAGACTTTGCCTTCAGGGGGGGCTTGGACCCTTCAGGGGTGGGCACAGTCCACCGTATGAGAATTTCAAATCGGCAGCCCAACATCCTAGGATGGGCAGTGGACCATTCTGGAGTGCCCCCCCCCCCCCCTAGGTACGCCCATAATAATATATATGTATATATTTACAAAAAAAGGATATATGTCGAATATCAACCATCTAGTATCCGTAACACAAGCCTCATTGCTTTGCTCGGAACGTTGTGTCAGTTCTATTATGACTCTTTTCAAAGTTATTCATCAATTACCGGATATACCTCGTACCTCTTTTCTCTGTTCTGTGTCCGTGTGCATTCGGTAAAATTGGGATGATGATAGAGGTACAGTAAAATAAATTGCTCATACGATGTTGGGAATTCTATTAGCACAGTCCCAACTGCCTGAAACCTAATATTTAAAGAAGTTGTGATAAATAAAATATATTTACTTACAAAATAAAAAGTAATTTATTTTTGCGACCCTCTGTTCTTCCCTTGCTTAAATGAAAATCAGGGCCTGATTATAGCTGCCATAATCAATATATTTTCTTTGCAACTACACCATAAGAATGGTAAAAATCCCATAATTGTTTACAATTTTTGTTGCTAACACAAGGAATTTACAGAAACTTTTGTCACAATAGGTACGTGCTGATAACAATAAAGCTGGCAACATTTTTGGTTGGTGGAGTGGAGATTACCCGTTACCGAGCTTGTTTGTTTTACCACAGACTTAGATTAAATCAATAGATATATAATATAATACGTCATGTCAGTCTGGTCATGTCATTAATCTTTCATTCCTGCAGGTGTTTTTAGATCTTGTTCTTCAATATTTTTTCGCCTGTACCTTTTACGGTGAAATATATTATAGTGGTTCTGAATTTGTGAAAGAAACTTTATCGTCAAACTGAATTCCAGCCGCAACTTTGTCTTGAGCCGGGCTTGGCACAGACAACAGCACAGCCTATTAAATATGGTTAAAATAGCAACTTACGTGTTTTTCGACATAGAAACAACAGGGTTACCTCATCAGGAGAGAAACAAAACTAAAATTATTGAACTGTGTTTCGTAGCAACTGTGCGTACTGATATAGAAGAAGCCCCTTTTGGTAGTAAACCCTTTGTTAGCAAGCTATCGCTATTTTTTAACCCTCAGAAGAAAATACACCCAGAGGCGGCAATACTGACTGGTCTAAGTAATGAATCATTAAAATATGCACCTATTTTTAAAGATAATATTAGTACTATAGTTTCATTTTTGAAAGACCTTCCTAAACCAATATGTTTAGTAGCTCATAATGGAAATAGGTTCGATTATAAAATACTCCTAGCTGAATTTGGCGATGCTGGTGCCTCTTTGCCACAAGACTTGTTGTGTGTTGACTCTTTGACAGGCTTTAAACGTGTACAAAAGAATAAAAATGTGTCAAACATGCCAATAAGTCCAAGGAAAGATGACTCATTGTTAAAAAATACATCAGTTATGGAAGACTCATTATTAGAGGAGGATTCATTATGTAGAGCAAATTCATTAATTAGTGAAGATTCACTTATAAGTGAAGATTGGCCTGATCTGGACATAAGCTCTGAAGACTGGAAGGAAATTGATTCCTTAAACTCATCGATATCTGAAATGACTTTTGAAGCTTCAAAATCTAATGGGAACTCAGATGAATGTAAGAAACAACCAAAAGATGAAGAACCAGAAAAATTAAGCTTTACCTTATCAAGTATCTATAGAAGAATATTAAAAAAAGAAGTGATCAATGCCCATAGAGCTGAAGATGACTGTCTAATGCTTTTAGAATGTGTTGTTGCCACCAAGGAATTTTTATTATGGGCTGATAAGTCTTGTATAAATATTCATGATATCATACCTTTAGATCGTAACAAATATAAGAAATATAATAATAATGTAACTACTTCATCTCCCTAGTTGACAGATTTTTATATTCTTTAAGAAAATCTAACATTTTGAGCAGGTCATCTGTGTAACTTGCAGATTTAGAATTATTATGATTAGATATTATCATCAAGAAGCTGACCAGACTGATATTTTTATTTGATTATGTACACATAACACAAGTTATTAATAGAGTAGGTATAGGTTAATCATTATGCACAATTATTATGTTTAAAATATATTTTTATATGCTGAATTTTATTGTAGTACCTATAGTAAGCTAAACAAATCATATCAAAATGATTAAAAATTATTATTGTTTGCAATATTTGTGTTTATTTTTAATATTTTATACATAACAGGATTATGCCAGTGTTTGATTGAGAGGTGAGATTAAGAAAATAGGTATTCATACAGTTTCTGTTATGGTGAAAAATTTTAGGTCTGGTATCAAACTGGTCTGTGGTAACTATTTCATGTTACTTTTGGATTGCTTCTTTATTTGGATTATCATCTCAATAACACTACATTTAACTTACATGACAAGAATAGTTTGACCCACGCCGTTGTAGTTACATGAATTCTACCTCATTGTCTGATTAAGTGGCTAAGTACTGCAAGTTAAAAACTTAAAATAAAAAAAGCATTTAGTTGTACCTACTTAATTTACTACTACTTATTCCATGACTCAGGTGAAATTAATATCCATGCTCATAACATTTCCTCATACTGGGATTCGAATCCAGGACTTAGCACAGAAGTTAATAATAAAGAAGTTCAGACATTATGAATTATAATGTCTGAACCTCTTGAATGAATTGAATTTCCATAACGGATCCTCCAGTTCACGACACGCGACGTGCAAAATTGGTAACTGAAACTGTAGATTACCAGAACTTGCAAAAACACTGTAAACAACTGTTTACATAAAACGTAAATATACCATCTAGCCTGTCCTCCCCGAAAGGTTAGGCAGAGGTGTACTAACGTACACCCACGTTTCGCCGGTATGTCTTAGATCCCATGTAATAGGGGGCGAGCTTCTTAGGGTGACTTTTCCACACATAAAATTAAAATAAATAAATAAATACCTCTGGAAATTATGACACAGTGCCATCTAGTTCCGTGGTAAGCAACGAGGCTTGTATTACGGATACTAGAAGGCTACACATAAATGCTAATATGATGTTGATATAACTCAATTATTTAAATTAAAATTTGAAATTCCTTTACAATTAAATTAGAGTTAAGTATATCAGCAGAGGATACGCTGCCTACGCAACAGCGCGTAATATAACAATACAGCAAGTTCATGCAGCTAATGTATTCACGGTGAACTGTGAAAATGTTGTTATAAACAGTATATAGTGTATTATCTATGGTTATAAAGCACTTTTGTGCCACTTGGGTATTTCTACCTATTCTCATCATACAATTAGACAATATCGGACACGGTACAGATACACAGACACGATGATCGTGGGCGTACATAGAGGGGGTGCCGGGTGGGCGGTGCCCACCCCAGAATGGTCCAATGCCCAGATGTTGGGATACCAATTAGAAATTATCATACGGTGGACTGTGCCCAGCCCAGGTGGGCCCCAGAAGGGGCCAAGCCCAAGCCCTGAAGGAAAATATCTAAAACATGAACTGGACTGTGCATAATTATGTTAAAGTGTTTTATTTACCATTCTGTTAGGTACAATAGGCAGAAATCATTATTATATACATATACATATCACGTTTACTTCCACTGATTATAGTAGGTAATATAAATATTTCTGGTAAAGGTTCGAAATATTTTAAATCTATTCTTTTAAAACCCCAACGCAAAAACTACGGGGTATTATAAGTTTGAAGTGTGTGTGTCTGTCTGTGGCATCGTAGCTCCCAAACAGATGAACGGATTTTGATTGCTTTCGTTTTGCTTGAGTTAGGAGTATTCTATGCTATGTTTGATGAAAATCTAAGAGAACCTCCATAAAATGTATCGGGGTTTTTTTAAATGTTCAATTTAATTTTTAATTTATTACGCTTGTACCGTACCCGAAGATGTCTGCAGATGTACACCCACATTTCGCGGGTGTTTTATGTATCATGTAATAGGGGGTGAACCTATTGCCATCAAAGGTGTACGAATCAAAACTCCGAGGCCTACTGACAGTTTTATAGGGAAACCCGATACACTGTTCGACGAAACTTAAACGCAATCAAATGGTTTTTGACGATGTTAACAGCGCTCTCATTAAAGTGGTACACTGGTTTAATGCAAACAACTTACTTTTAAATGAAAGTAAAACTAAATGTATAAGGTTTACTACACCTAACGTAAGACAGATGTTGCCCAGTGTATGCATTAATAGCAAGCAGTTGGACCTTGTGGACACCACTGTATTTCTGGGTCTTACTTTGGACTCTAAGCTTCAGTGGGGCCCACATATAGAGAAATTGTCCAAGAGGCTCAGTTCTGCGGCATACGCTGTTAAAAAAATTCGTCGCTTAACTGACGTATATACAGCTCGTTTAGTTTATTTCAGTTACTTTCATAGTGTGATGTCGTACGGTATTCTATTGTGGGGGAATGCTGCCGACATCCAGACTATTTTCGTGCTGCAGAAAAGGGCTATCAGGTCAATTTACGGGTTAAGACCCAAATATTCACTGAGGGAAAAATTTAAAGAGATTGATATCATGACTGTCCCATCACAATATATCTATGAGAATATTTTGTATGCTCACAAAAATATCAATCTTTTTAAAAAGGGTAGTGATTTTGATAATGTTAATACTAGGAATAAAGATAAATACATTATTCCTTCAACTAGGCTCAAAAAGATTAGTAAATCATTTAAATGTCTATGTATACGCTTATACAATACAATCCCAGGCCATATACAGAAACTGAACCTTAATAAATTTAAATCTGTGGTTAAGCGTAGACTTTGTGCTAAGGGTTATTATACGCTGAAAGAATTCTTGGAAGATAACAATGCCTGGGATTAAGCTGTTCTGGTGAACGAGGCTATCAGACTGAATTAATATTGCTATTTTGTGATGATGTGGAGTGAAATTGACATTATTATTGCATTAAAATAATTGTACTCGAGTTAACGAGTCTAAGATAAGAATTGAGTCCAGACTTCGGACTCGTGTCTGGCTGACTCAGCACATCACTATCTGACACGATAAATACGCCCAACCCTATTGTCTGTGTATCCGTCTGTTTCTCTGTTTTTAAAGCTCTGTTTAATTAACTCTGTTGTATATTGTAATTCAATTAATACAATATTTGTTATTATTTAGTGGTATTAGAACTTAACATTAGATATGTCTATTATAGCGGTCAAAGGAATACCACAGAAAGTGAGTAAATAAGTTAAAAGCACTCAGAAGTTTGGTTACCTACGTAAACATGATGTTTTTATTCTATTAAACATTTTATTTTTCAGTGGTCTTTAACGAATGTCGTTAAAGTTCTAGCCAAATCTATTGGCGGGCATTTCGAAGCGCTTAACTTTCAAGGTGGAAAGGTGAAAGTGTGTTATTTGCGGCTGTCCGAAAAATTAGACCCGGTTCGTGTAGTGGAAAGAATCAACTCTACGACGTTCAAAATCCAATTATTTCGGCCCTTCGCGTATATACCGGATCATGTACCAGATGTAAGTAATATTTTTTGTTTCATGGTTCCAGGTTCCAACAAGAAAAAATAAATTTTCAAAAATTGGTTCTCAATTATTCAATATTACTGAATGAAAATATAAAAGGTTTCTCTATGTTGTACTCAATTGTGAATTGTTGTTTATTATCGCGAAATATGGATCGACAATGATTACTAGGTGTTGAGTAGCAGAACACATAGTGTTCAGTGTCAAATGATAATACTAGTAGATTTTTTTAATTATTTTAAACTTTATGTATTGTCCCACTGCTGTTAGTTTTAGTGGTGAGTGTATAAAGTAGAGGTACCCACGTCCAGAGTAGTGTGGGTTAGCAGATTTCATAAGCCGGTGATTTGCAAAACATTGTGAAAAGGAGGACAGTTGTGAGGAAAACTGCATGCTTAAGAAATTTTCTAGACGGTGTGTAAAGTCTATCAATCTACACTAGTCTAGTCTGGTTCTGGTCCTTCTAAATCTCCTTCCTTCTGGGACGAGATTCATGCCCACCAGTGGGACACAGCAGTGGGGTTGGTAGTGATGATGACTTATTTGTTAATGTCTCTCTTATTTTACAATTTACTTCGATGCTGATATCACATAATGTTTCTGTTAATTGAATTTAAAGTTGCATATTTTATGTAAAATAATTAACAAAATTAAGCTTAGGAGATAGGAGACAATAGTACTTTATCATATTGTTGCATAAAATATAATTATGATTCTCTGCAGTTACCACTTGCATTGAAACCAAAGAAAGTAAACTACAAGCTGAGGCGACATCTTAGGCTGGAGGAAGATCACTCTCCAGATGAGGTAATAATTTGTATTAACTTTCACCCGCGGCTTTGCCCACATAAAATATAAATAAAAAAGTTCCCTATTTGTTAAATTATTAAGTACCTTTAATTTAATAGTAATGAATGTCCGACCGTCCGTCCTTTCCTCAATATCGTTTTCATTTTAATCTGTGGATAATAGTGTGGGTTATATGTATGTACATCTATATATAAGCTCTGATATGTTAACTGTAATGTGTAACTGTTTTTTATCCCAAAATAAATAAATTTGTTAATCCAAGTAATAAACTGTCTGCATGCAAAATTCCATCTGAATCCAGTAACTCATTGCATGAAAGAGTAAACAGGTAACAAACATCAACACATGCATCCATACAAACTTTCACATTTATAATAGTTCACTAAGTATGTCTGAAGTAATTCTGAAGTTGCCGATGATGACAATGATCTAATTTTCAGGTCCTGGTGTTTACCACACAGGAGCTAATAATAGAACTGCAATCAAAATACCCCCGGCTATATAACCTTAGCAAGAAAACAGACCACAAGCTGTTGGACGAATTGGCTAAGGTAGTTATTGTTTATTGATTACATTGAAGCTCTCTTGTACTTGAGATCCTTACTTGGCTTATAAACTGTAGCTAAAAAGCAGTGTCATATTAATTACTCAAATCTTTTTATTATTTTATTGTGGAAATTGTTTTAAACACTGTTCTTTGAAGTTTAACTAAATAAGCTCACCTAATTCCGATTACAGGCTGGTGTTGAAAATGCCAAAAAAAGTACATAGTTCTCTCTTTCCAACGCTAGTAATGACATATATGTATTTATGTATTATTTGACATTGAAATGTATATTTTAAACATTGTATGTAAAACTTCACCTGCATCTAGCTACCTACTACCTTTGGAGTTACAGTCTGCCATGGTATTTGTTCTAAGAAATATGTATTGAATGAAAATGAAAATGATTGTTTATTAAATAGATCTTTTTAAAGACACTTTTACAAGTTATGTATAAAATAAAAATATGTGGCTTCTAGAAAGTGTTCGCGCGTCTGAAGACGGTGGGTGAGCAAGACGGCGAGGCGCTGGGCTCGTGCTTCAAGCTGAGCCACAGCTACCGGCGCGCGCACCCGCACGCCGCCGACCTGCCGCTGGTGCGGAGCGCGCTGCGGGAGCTGCCCGGCGCGACCGACGCGCCCGACGAGAAGGACCTCACTGACATGCCGCCGTACACGCATAGTAAACCCTTAATTTTTTTTTTTTGAACGTATTTCCTTATCTATGGGCCGTTGCCGGCCAAAAACGTCCGTAACGTTAAATAAACGTCTCATATCACACTTGATCTTATACTTATCACTGTTGGTGCTCATCTCAAAAACATTTGTCCCTACCGAGATTCGGACCCGGAACCCATAGCACCGAAAGGCAGCGTTTACTACCTCTAGGCTAATCGGGTCGTCAGATTATTGACTAGTCGATTGACGCAGTGATCAATCAGCTGCGAGTTTGATCCTTGCGCGGAGTAAATATTTGGACGATCTATATGTTAGATTTTTTAAGCTGTAGCCTAGTGGAGAGACCAGTAGACTGAGAGTAGTAGTTGTTTAGGCCATTGACACGATAAGAAGAAAAAGTAGACTGAGATGTCAAAGATTTCGAGTTCAAACACAAAGCACGCACCACTGACTTTTCAGAAGTTATGTGCGTATTTATCAGTTGCTCAAACGGTGAAGGAAAACATCGTGAGGAAACCTGCATGTACGGTGAACCTTACAATAATTATAATTTGTTAAATCAGCACTTTACGCTGCTTACAGTAATCAACGCATTTTACATAAAATCAGTGCGTAATACGACCGCCAGCAATATAGTCGCGCGTGCTCCCTCGCTCCTTTGTATCAAACAGTTGTAACAGTAATAATATATGGTTTTAGCAGTTATTATCGTCTTATCATTTTATCAACTATCATAGAACTTTCTACATGGTCCTTCGAGCAACCGTGCGGGACTTCGCGAGTTTTTTATAGTCGTCCGTTCGGATAGAAAAATTTGTGAGGACTCGTTCAGTGATCAGCACAGTGAGAGTTACAGCAGTTCTCATCGGAGTGTATCACAGCAAGACGTCACAAGCAGGACGTCGCTAGCAGCAAGGAGGCAGTATCATCAGCAGATCTGCCACTGACACGTAACATTATCCAGCAAACAGTCGACCGCAGCTGTGTACTCAAGTAAGATCTTTCCTTTTTTACACATCTAACATAACTAATGTCAACCAGCAAAATGGAATCGCTTTATGAATCGCAAAGTGAGCTAAAAGAAGCGATGAAAAAATTAAGAATTAACCTAAAAAAGGACGGAGCCGATAGGAAGTCGGAAGACTATTTCAAACGTCGGTTGGAACTACTTGAGAGCTATTGGTTAGACTATCAGAACAATCACATGCGTATTTGTGCGTACGGTGTTAAAGAGCATCAATATTTTAAACTTTCTGAACATGAAGAGGTTAGTGCACTTTATACCAACATTAAATCGTTAATAAATGAGCAAAGGTCCGCGTTAGGAGCTAAGGAAGCTCCTCCGACTCCAGTGAGGCGTACTCAAGAAATACAGGAGGAGCAACAAGAACAAAGACCGGGTCCAAGCAGCAAACCAGAGATGGAATCACGGGGTTCTACAAGCAAGTTGGATGACATGATTCGCAAACAAACAGCGAACATCAAGGCTTTTAAGAGAGCCGTAAACAATATAGAGTTGGATTCTATCAATGAAAAGTGGGAGTTGGAAGACGCCATCAAAACAATACAGTCGAAATGGAACCAGGTCGACACACTCCACTGGGAAATCGATGGCGAAATGTGTGGAGTAGATGAGGAATATGATCTCGTCTATACCATGAATGAGAAAACGTTTATCAATCTCAAAAGATCAATCAACAAAAAGCTCTCGTCAGTAGGTCACAGAGAACTCAGCACTCCACAAATGGATATACCTGTATTCACAGGAAAATATAATCAGTGGTATTCGTTCAAGGATTTATTTAACGAGACCATACATAGCAACGTTTCCCTATCAAACGCGCAGAAGATGCAGTTTTTGAAAGGAAAGTTACGTGGAGAAGCAGAAAAAATCATACAGCATCTAACAATAAGTGCCAGCAACTATAACACTTGCTGGGACCTATTGAATCACCGTTATAATAATAGAAAACTTATTTTTACATCCATTACAAACACATTATTAGGCTTACCTACTATGCAACAACAGTCCTTGGTACAAATTAAAAAATTACACGACATAACTCTGGAAAGTCTACACGCAATAAAAAATATAGGTATAGACATCAGCACCTGGGACCCACTTCTCGTGCACTTACTGTCACAAAAGTTGGATCAGGTAACATTTTCAGATTATGTCGATTCCTTAAAGAATGCACGAGAGCTACCAGTTTTACAAGAGTTTCTTGACTACTTAGAAAGCAAGTTTACTAGTCTCGAAACCTCGCGTAGAAAACCAGAGCATTATACGCCCAAAACGAACCATGAAACAAAATCTTCTGGTTCCAAAAATCATAGCAACTATAACAATCAGCATACCAACAATAATTTAAAATCATTCTCTAAAGCATTACACGTGTCCACAGCATTTAAATGCCTTTACTGCGGTCAACAACACGGCCTATATAATTGTAAAAGGTTTCTAGAATTGACTAACGAAAACAAGCTGAAAACTATTGCGAAATTAAAGGCATGTTTAAACTGCTTATTCGATCATAATGGACAGCAGTGCATTTCTACAAAACGATGTCGCAAATGTGATGAAGCGCACAACACGATTATGCACGACGCATGCACAAAACTGAGGTCGACGCTCGCAAATAACGCTATTACAGCCAACTTACAGCAAAATAATGAAAATACTAACATGTCTATTTCATCCCATGTCGCATCCATTGAAGTCAAAATGAATGAAGTGATGCTAGCAACAGCATTGGTCAAGGTCATGGCTATCGATGGGTCACATCAGATCTTAAGAGCCTTGATAGACCCAGGTTCGCAGGTATCTATCATCAAGGAGAGTGCCGTGAAAAAATTAGGTTTACAAAAATCACGGTGCAATGGTGTAATAGTAGGTATCGGAGAGCAGCAAAACAAGTGTATAGGAAAGCTAACTATTCACTGTTTATCGAATTATAATGACTTTTCGTTTAATACGGATGCACTTATCATGAATAGCTTACTGGGGCACTTGCCTAGCAAATCGTTCGATCAACCGGATTGGTCGCATATTGAAAATTTGAAATTAGCAGATCCCGAATTTTATTCCAGCCGTCCCGTAGATTTATTATTAAACGCCAATGTCCACGGTATCATACTACTATCAGGATTGATCAAGGGAGAGAATCCTTCCCAGCCGGTGGTACAGCAAACCCAGTTAGGTTGGATTATTTTCGGAGGTGGAGAGATGACGTCATATCGATGCAATGTCATATTAAATGATATTCAAGACTTGCAACGATTTTGGGACATCGAAGATATTAGCGAGGAATCAAACCTATCATCAGAAGATCAGGAATGCATTGACTATTATCAATCAACAACAAAGCGACGTCCGGATGGGCGATATGAAGTCAAGTTGCCTCTCAAATCAGATCTCAAAGAGAAGTTGGGATCATCCAAGGAAATGGCATTGGCACAGTTTCAAAGCTTAGAGCGCAAATTCAAAAGACAGCCTAATTTAGCAGAGCAATATAAATTATTTATACATGAATATCAAGCTTTAGGTCATATGGTACCCAGTCAATGTAACAACAATCAAACGATATCATGTTACCTGCCGCACCACGCCGTACAAAGATCTGAATCAGCGACAACGAAACTTCGTGTCGTATTCAACGCGTCTGCCAGAACGTCTAGTGGATATAGTATCAATGACTTTATGTTCAAAGGACCTAATTTGCAACAGGATCTACAAGGACTAATTATAAAATGGCGTCAATATCGGTATGCATATACGGCCGATATTGAGAAAATGTATAGGCAAATTATGGTCAGCGAGGCAGATCAGCAATATCAACAGATTGTATGGAGAGATTCACCCTGTCAACCAATTAAATCACACCAACTAGCAACTGTAACTTATGGAACCAAATCAGCGCCCTTTCTTGCAATGATGACCTTGCGTCAATTGGCAAAAGATGAACAAAGCAGATATCCAGAAGCCGCCAAGGTCTTAACAGAATCATTCTATGTAGATGACTTGATCCATGGGTCACATTCTATAGAAAATGGAAAAAATCTTATATCAGATTTAAACAAGCTATTGCATTCAGGAGGGTTCATATTACGAAAATGGTCGGCGAATCATTCAGAACTCTTAGCAAATATTAATTACATCGATGGCGACGGAGGTATTATATTCAATTTTAAATCAGAGAACACATCAAAAACATTAGGCTTGTGCTGGAATTCGGTGGATGATCAATTTACATTTAAATATAATTTAGAAAAACAAGTCACAAAATTAACTAAGCGAAAACTATTGTCTGAGATATCAAAATTATTCGATCCCCTAGGTTGGATCGCACCAGTATCAACTAAGCTCAAACTCCTATTCCAGAAACTATGGGTAGAGAGCATGCTCTGGGATGAAGAAGTTCCGGAAAATATCAGCAAGGAATGGGAAACATTGCGAGCAGATATAGAAAACATTAACGAAATTAAAATACCTCGATGGATCAGTTATCAACCTGATGACGTCATCGAACTGCATGGGTACTGTGACGCCTCAACGAAAGCTTACGCAGCAGTTATATATGCGCGCATTAGAAGACAAAATGAGACATCGGTAGTATTAGTGGTTGCCAAATCTCGATTAGCACCGATTTCAAAAAACATATCATTACCTAAATTAGAGTTATCTGGAGCACATCTACTAGGAAGACTGATGAAAAAACTAATCAGCTGTCTAGAAGAACAAAAAGTACGGGTTTTTGGATGGACCGACTCGATGGTAGTCCTGGGCTGGCTGCAAGGTGCTCCAGGACGCTGGAAACCGTTCGTAGCAAACAGGACGAAAAGCATTTCCGAGGTCATCAAGCCAGCTTGTTGGCGCTACGTCAAGTCGGAAGAAAACCCAGCGGATGCAGCCAGCAGAGGCATCTTAGCCTCTCAATTAAAAAATCATAATTTGTGGTGGCAAGGGCCTCACTCATTAAAAACATTTGATGAAACTTTACCGTCATCAAAGCAAAAACGTTGCGCAACAGATGAGGAGATAAAAGGAAAATATGTTCATGGTCAACAATCAAATGCAACAATTCAAAATCTATCGGAAAGTATTATTATGAAATTACTAGAAAATTATAGTTCATTTTCAAAAATTATTAAAATTGTGGCATGGATACTTCGAGCTACAAGAACAATGCAATTAGCGAACAATGCTACGTCAGCTACACACAAGACATTGCCCTCGTATATTACATTACGTGAGTTGAACAATGCAAAATCATTGATAATAAAACATGTACAGCGAACATTATTAGAGCAAGATATTGCATATTACAAACAACACAATAAATTCAGCAACAAAAGTAATTTACTTAAACTTAACCCATTTATCGATCAGGAAGGAATTCTACGAGTAGGTGGACGGTTAGGAAAAGCCGATATAAGTATGGAAATGAAACATCCAGCTATCATTCCGCATAATAGTCGATTGACTGTCTTAATTATCAATCAGGCGCATCTACTCACCTATCACGGTGGACCTCGGTTAACCCTAGCAAATATTAGGCAGAAATATTGGATATTAAAAGGATATCAAACAGTAAAAAAGGAATTAAAAAATTGCGTTACTTGCAAAAAATATACACCTAAGATACAACCTCAGTTGATGGGCGATCTACCAGCAGCCAGAACCAACCCTGCTCACCCATTCTATCATACGGGCGTAGATTACACTGGCTACGTTGACGTTAAGTCCAGCAAGGGCCGCGGAATAAGATCATCCAAAGGCTATGTAGCAATATTTGTGTGTATGGTGACGAAAGCTGTACACCTAGAGCTAGTGTCGGACTTGAGCAGTTCGGCATTTCTAGCAGCCTTGCGTCGAATGGCAGCCAGACGAGGGGCTCCGCGTCACATATACAGTGACAACGGAACCAACTTTGTTGGAGCGAATCGCATCCTGCAAGAAAAATACCACGATCTAAAAAGCATTTTTGATGATAATTTCTTAGCCGATTTATCTGAACTAAACATAGAATGGCATTTTAACGCCCCGTCTTGGCCAAGTGCTGGAGGATTGTGGGAAAGAGCAGTTAGAAGCCTTAAACATCACCTCAGAAGAGTAGTAGGAGAGCAAAAGCTAACTTTTGAGGAATATACAACTGTCTTAGCACAACTAGAGTCGTGTTTAAACTCCAGACCCCTGTGTGCCCTGTCAGAAGACATCGACGACTTAGAAATAATAACCCCAGCTCATTTTCTGAATGGAAGGCCTGGAACAACAATAATTGAAACAGAACAAGATGCACGCACCAGGTGGACTCTATCAGCAAGGATTTCTCATGATATATGGAAGAAATGGAAATCAGAATACTTAACACAGATGTCAGTACGGTCTAAATGGAACAAATCTTCTGAAAACATAAAAATCGGACAATTAGTAACCATACAGGATGACAACCTGCCGCCAGGGAAATGGATGATGGGTAGAGTGTTAGAACTTCATCCCGGACAGGACGGATACGTTCGGGTTGTATCATTAAAAACTAAAAATGGCATCATAAAGAGACCTATTGTCAAATTATCTTTATTACCAATTTCACCTAGTAGCGAGGAAACCATTAATGAAAAGCAAAAAGTTATTAGGACGGAAGAAACAACATCAAAACTCAGCAAACCAAAATCAATGTTCGCGTCAATGGCGATTGCGTTCATATTTTTTATGTCTTTATTAACTACATCCCAAGCATCTTTTAGTATATCAGCATTACCTAGCAACATGTCGTTATATTTTGATTCTATCCATAATATGAAAGTTGTTAGAGACAAGTGGACACTCATTGTTTATTACAATATGTCTCCGTACTGGGAGGGCATGACAACAACAACAAAATTTTTGAATTATTTAGATAAAACGTGTAGCGCTCTTCCAGACACAAATCGCTGTAATGTTATATTAGTTCAATTACATCACGAGTACTCAGAATTACAACATTACAACCGACTACTCCTCACTCAGCATTTTGACGCGCGCGCCAGACAGCGTCGCGGCCTTATCAATGGTGTGGGTTACATTGCGAATTCCCTCTTTGGCGTATTGGATCAAAGTTTTGCGGAGCAATACAAAAGGGACATTCAACTTATAAAAGAAAACGAGCACCACGTTAACAACTTACTCAAAAACCAAACGTCTGTCGTTGAGGCCGAATACAATGTGCTAAAACGGACTGAACAAAATATACAAATTCAACACAAAACAATCAATAAACACCTAAACGAATTGGATCGAGCAACTAACACAATCAAACAAACGGTAGAAAATTTAAATGTAATTCAAGATTTCACGTTATCAGCGTTAACAGCAGTCAATTTACTTCAAAATCTAAAAGGGATTCAAGAAACTTTACTAGACACCATTACCGACATTTACCACGGCAAATTCAACTCGCATTTATTAACACCAGATCAACTTAGGAACGAATTACAGTTCATTTCAGGACAGCTGAATAAAGATGTGACCTTATCTGTGGAAAACATACAATCCGACCTCAAGTCGATCTATAGCATGCTAAGAGTCAAAGCAAGAGTAATGACTGACTATGTCATATTCGAGATCATATTCCCATTGTCTAGTCGAGACAGTTACGAGATTTACAAAATCTTGCCAGTCCCACACCAGATTGAAACTGCCATGCTTAACGTAATTCCGATAGCTGAGTACGTAGCTATCAATGTGAGAAAAGATGCTTACCTGACAATATCATCAATGGAGCTTCAGCAATGTTTACAGAATGAAAATGCCTATTTATGTACTATAGATAAACCAGTTAAATATCTCCCCATTGATGAGAAATTCTGCGAAACTAGCAACTCTAGCAATCAATGCATAATCAGCAAATCTCAATGCAAGGACACGTGGATCGAATTGAACGACCCATCCAAATATTTATTTTACTGTTGTAGCACTTATTCGCTACGGATTATTTGTCAAGACCAAGTTGCCTATCAGCAAGTAACTGGAGCCGGTATAATTAATCTGCAGCCTAAATGCATCATTAAAGGCAAAGACTTTGCGTTATACTCACGATCTCATTCAGGAAATACCATAAGATCCGAAATTTATGTAGAACAGCCGCAGATTACAGAGCTCAATCATTTTATCAACATATCGCTATCACATTACTCGGAACCTGTGAATCCGTTAAATAGCACCATAGAGGACTTGGGAAAACAAGTAAAACAACTGAAAGCAGATATGGCTAATACATCTGAGTCTGACTATGAAGTATTAAATTTGTCAACTCACGATATTCATCAGTACGCCATTTGCTATGGCTTGTTAATCATAGCCATTATAGCAGCAGCAGTATTCCTATGGAGGAGAAGAATTTCCAACAGAGGCTCCTCACAGATGGCAGAACCTTCAGTGAAGTTTTCGCGCACCCAGAACATGGCTGAACTACAACCTAATGATACCTTTCCAAGTGAAGTGAACATAGTGAAATTTACGCGAAAGCAAAGTACGACTGACCGTCAGCCTAGTGACCAGAATGTGACGGCTAGCTCTTACAGTTTAAATAGTTTACACGAAAAGGCTACTTCCCCTATCCCGCAAAAACGGAATAACTTTGAGGAAAATAGTTAATTTATCATTGTTTTTATCTTATTTTATATAATGTAATCTTTTCGCCCGGGAGCATGTACGGTGAACCTTACAATAATTATAATTTGTTAAATCAGCACTTTACGCTGCTTACAGTAATCAACGCATTTTACATAAAATCAGTGCGTAATACGACCGCCAGCAATATAGTCGCGCGTGCTCCCTCGCTCCTTTGTATCAAACAGTTGTAACAGTAATAATATATGGTTTTAGCAGTTATTATCGTCTTATCATTTTATCAACTATCATAGAACTTTCTACACTGCATGCTTGAGAGATTTTCTCGATGGTATCTAATGTCTGCCAACCCGCAATAGGCTAGCGTGGTAGACTATAGCCTAATCTCTCTCAAATGAGACGAGACCCGTGCCCAGCAGTGGGACAATACTGGGTTGATGATGATGATGTCTTTGAATTGTATACCACTGGCGCAGCTACCTGTAACCCTGTACATCTGAATACTTCGGTTATATGTTACATTGTTCACAGTGGTCGACAACCTGCCATATGACAAAGTTCAGGAAGCTTGCAATAAATACTCAGAGAGGATCATTAACAAGGTACTCTTGACAAAATACGCTCCTTTCTTTTCAATATTACATAGACTTGAAAAAATTCCGCCGGAATGTGGGTGTACCTATATTGGCACACCTTTGCTTAACCCTTCGGGGATGACAGGCGTGCAGTAGCGTAGCGTGGGGGGGAGGGGGCAGAGGGCGTATGAAAAGTGGCGGCATCAAGTGCCATGTTTTTTTTTATACTTCTAGAATAGGGGGCGGCAAATTTTCGGACGGCCTTGGGCGTCGAAACCCCAAGCCTACGCCACTGCAGGCGTGATGTATGTATGTATGCTTTACGAATTTGTCGTATGAAAGAAAAATAAAGAAATACGTGTGGTATCAATAAAGTTAAGTAATTAAATTTATACTCTACTAGCTTTTGCCCGCGACTTCGTCTGCGTAAAGTTAGTAGTTTTATCCAGATTACGTGGATGAAAACTATTCTATGTTTGTTTTATATTTTTTATTCAAATTTCATCTAAATCGGTTCAGCGGTTATAGCATGAAGAGCTAACTGACAGACAAACAGACAGACACACTTTCGCATTTATAATATTAGTAGCGCTTAAATAAATTTTTATATTCTTAATTTAAACTTTTTGTTGTAGATATCAGAGCATGTGAATAATCTCAAGTCAGACGTCACGGAGACCGACACAGAAGATGAGATCGTGAGGAAGAAGGTCAGGGAAGAACTGAAGAAGATGGCGCCTTTCCTGCCGCAGGTAGCTAGCTCTGAATATGTTTATTATACACCACCACGCCCCGGGTCCAAAGATTGTAATTTTGATCGCTTATTCAAAAAAAAAATACTTCTTTACGTTTTTCTTTACTTCATAATTCTGTAGATTCAATGTACAGTGTTATGTATACATTTCAGAATAGTCACTCTCCCAACGAGCTCTGAAAACCTTACTCACCCGCAGAAATACAACTATTGTTAATTCACTGCGGTCTTCTGTAAGGCGGAGGTACTTCCCCAGTCGGGCAGCTCAATTTGAGCGAGGAATCTCGCTATGCCCTCTCTCTCAAAAATACATAAAACAAACTATATAAAGATTAACGTAATATGTAATATACAACGTTATTTTCAGATAGTAAAGCAGGTGGTGACCAAACACTTCTTGCCGCAGAAGATGCCATTCTATAGAATCAGGGTGAGTTTCCTTCTTATAACATAAACATAACATTTGTTTCATATTGGAGATTGAATATTTGGGATTCACCAATTGGAGTTGAACTAATGGGCGTATCTAGACTTTTCCTTCAAGGCTTGGCCTCTCCTGAGGTGGGTGCAGTCCACCGGATGAGAATTTCTAATCGGTAGCCCAACATCCTGGGGTGGGCACTGGACCATTCTGGAGTGGGCACGGATCGACCCCGGCCCCCAGTTTGCCCATGGTTGAACTATAAATACCAAGTGATATAATCCAACTATTTATTTTGTATAATAATAATAATTATTCATATCATTTATTCAATCGCCACAATTGCTACCTACATACATAACACACGGAGTCACATACATGATTCCCAAGGACAAAAATGACACCATTAACCCAGCCAAATACAGACCAATTACTTGCCTTCAAACCATCTACAAATTCCTGACCGCCTGTATAAGTGAAGAAGTTTACAAACATTTAATCAATAATGATATATTAGCCGAGCAACAAAAAGGATGTCGTAAGAATAGCCAAGGATGCAAAGAACAACTTACCATAGACGCAATTATTATGAACAATGCAGTTAAAAATAAAAAAGATATCTATACAATGTTTATTGATTACCAGAAAGCCTTTGATTCCGTCCCACATAGCTGGCTATTATATGTATTAAATCTTTACAAAATTCACCCAACATTAATTTCATTCCTAAAAACATCCATGCTGAATTGGCAAACTGTCCTAAAAATAAACCAGGCCTCAACAACACTGACCACGGAGCCAATCTCTATTCAACGTGGAATTTTTCAAGGAGATGCCCTGAGTCCTCTGTGGTTCTGCTTGGCTCTTAATCCCCTTTCATATTTATTAAATAAAACTAACACAGGATTCACACTAACCAACAATGACATACATTATACACTATCACATTTAATGTACATGGATGACATTAAACTTTACGCAAGTGATACCATTAGTTTAAACAAATTAGCAGACATAACACAACAATTTTCACAAGATATTCGCATGCAGTTTGGAGTAGATAAATGCAAAATGTTTTCCGTCACTAAAGGTAAAATTGAATACAATAGGTACACACTCGAATCCGGAGAATCAATTGAGCCTATGGATGAACAAAGCACTTACAAGTACCTAGGCTTTAAGCAGTCTAGACAGATACATCAAAAAACTACTAAACAAGAACTGCTCAAAAAATTCTCTCACCGCCTTAATTTAGTTTTAAAAACGCAACTCAACTCCAAATGTATAATAAAAGCAATCAATACATTTGCGATACCCATACTCACGTACTCTTTCGGAATAATACAATGGTCGAAAACTGATATCAAACAACTACAACGCACAATCAATACTCACCTTACCAAACACAGGAAACACCATCCTAAATCATGCCTACAGAGACTTACATTACCACGCCAAGAAGGGGGCAGAGGGCTGATAGATGTTCACAATTTCACACAACAAACAAATAATTTCACTCAGAGCTTACTTTCATGACAAAGCTGCACATTCACCACTACATAAACACATTATAGAAACAGACAAAAAGCTAACACCGCTTAACCTACAAGATAAAAATACACAAATAAATGAACACCTCATAAGTACACAACAAAAACACACATTATGGTCTGATAAAGCCCTGCATGGTAGACATCGAGCCTACCTGAGCCTACCACACGTCGACAAAGATAAGTCGAACGAATGGCTTAGACGCGGTGAGTTGTTTCCGGAAACGGAAGGTTTTATGCTCGCAATTCAAGACCAAATTATAGTAACTCGCAACTACAGAAAATACATCATGAAAGACCCTAACCAACCGACTGACTTATGCAGACATTGCAACAGTGCTTCTGAAACTATTCAGCATATTACAGGAGCCTGTAAATCTTTAGCACAAACAGACTACAAACACCGCCATGATCAAGTGGCTTCAATCATACATCAACACCTAGCATACAAACACAAGCTTATACTTGACATGAACCCGTATTATAAGTATAAACCCGAAACCGTATTAGAAAATAGGCACTTTAAAATTTACTGGGATAGGACGATTATAACTGACAAAACCATCCATTACAATAGGCCAGATATCACCGTACATGATAAAACCAACAAAACAGTTTATTTAATTGACATCGCTATACCTAATTCACACAATATCCAAAGTACAATATCTGAAAAATTAAATAAATATCAAGATCTCGCCATAGAAATCAAAACTCAGTGGAGAGCAGAAACTGTCCTTTCATCGACAGGTATTGTTCCAAAATCTCTCACGGAAAGCCTCAACATATTGGACATGCCTACCTACACACTCCATATGCTTCAGAAAGCTACTATTCTGAACACTTGTCGTATCACCCGGAAATTTCTAACATCTTCTACACTATCTTCCACATTTTCAATATAAACCCTGCCTCACAAGCTTGGCTATGGCCCGCATGTGAAGTTAATTAAACTCTCCCATAAAGGAGAAGAAAAATAAATAAAATCTGAAAATAATAATAATATTTATTTATTGACACAATACAAAGTAGGTACATAGTAGAGGATACAAATAAAGGTACAGTATTTCTTAAGTATATTGGTCTGCTGGTACTTAAAATAGGATTTCCTGTGCTATAAGTACCAGCAACCTTCCAGTGTCACACTTGTATGGATGATTATTACTCTTTCTTTGTGGAGTTTTCATAAATGTATAAAGAATTGGAATGAATATGATTATCGGTCGTGGTGGGCATCCTCGGAGGAGGCTTATGTCCAGCAGTTTCTGAAATCTTACAATGATAAACATTGTGTGTGTAGATATACGGTGAGCCGTTCCTGCCGTCGAAGGAGACGATGGTCCCGTTCGTGGCGCGCTACCACTCCATGCGCACGTCCCGCTCCGAGCGGATATTCAACCTGATCCGGTTCAACGTGCCGCCCTCGCACTACGCCAGCCTCATGGCCATGGACGGCACCGTGCTAAGTAACTTACTGTATACTATCTTTGCCCGCTATTTCGTCAGCCTAAAATTACTAATTGTATACATTCTGCTTTCTTGTCAAATCGATTTATTTAGAACTACCCTCTTTTAAGGATTCTGCATACAAACTTGCGCACGTTATTTCGCGCTTTTAATAAATACAACTTACTTTCTACTACATTTTTTATTCCTATTCAGAATTATTGGTGAGGTTATTCAATTTATTAAAAAGCCAACAGTCTATAGGTACTTTACCTGGCACTCTTAGTAATTTAGTGCCAATAAGGCAGCCTGGTAACTATACGTAAGGACGTATAGTTACCAGGCTTGAGACTACTATTATATTACTATAATAAATATTATGTTTTGTCGGTAACGCGCGAGCGATACCTCTGCTTGCACCCCTTGATAGGTTACGGAAACCATAAGGCGGACCGTAGTAGACTTGTTAGCCACTCTTGTAGTACGAAAAAGGTGATATATATTTATGTATGTTATTCCATCCCCAGATGGTGCTAAACTAGTGATTCGATCTTCGAACACTCTGCCATACAAAGTGCCGGCAGCTGTGTTAGCTGGTAACAGCGGGGTCAAGACAGAAATAGCTGAAGAAATGGAAGAGGACTGGGACGAACCTATGGATGGCTAACTCAGCCCTACCGCGGCGGATACCGGGACGAACACTGAAGAAATCGTCAGCATCATCATTTTATCAGCCAAAGAACGTCCACTGCTGAACGAAAACCTCCCAAGTTTTCAAATCCTACCAAACGTTTCTGTCCATTGTGATCGGTGCAAATAGTATAAATACAATACTAGTGTTCCTCAATGTGGCAATTCCTTAATATTGGTATATGGAGATAATGTATTTTTAAGAATAATAAAAAATATTAAAATAACATATTTGTCAATTCCTTTAAATTCTTCTTTGTATATGTGTAATATATGTGTATTGAACATTTAGTTTCCAGATTGTTCTTGCATATTAAACCAGTACAGATCAAGTGATGCACTCGCCCATCTGGTACGCGTGTAATAAAATCAAAGATGTAACCCACTTCGTGGCCTAATAGTTAGTAAATTCTTGGTTGAATAACCAAATGTTTGGCCTCTATAATGTAGTAAACATAATTAAATGAAACAAGATATTGTACGAATAAATGATTTAATAATTTCAGATCTTTTGAATAACAAATAAAATCAAAATAAATACAAAGTATTTGCAAATATAAAAAATGCATTGTCAGTGCAACGAAGTGCAATAAATTGTAATAGGTACATTCATACATAACATATATTAATTTTCACAAAAAAGCTTTTTGTAAATATGTAGCTAATCGCACAGAACTAAACACGGACGTGTTGACCATAGATGACCATAGACAAAACGCTAGCACATTGGAATGGACAATCGGTGGATAAAGAAATACTGTTATTAAATTACAAACTATTTTGCAACATAATCGACTATCGCTAAAATTTAGCACAAAACAATTAGTAGCGAATATAAAAATATTTTTTTAGTAATTTTAGTCAATTGCACAGATTTATACACGTATAGAGTGAAAATTAAGTCTCCATTATATCTTAATTATTTTAAATATATTTGTGACTTAGACTCACATACACTAAAAAAATTGTACTCACAATTTTTTATATAATTTTTTGTATATTAAAGTGTAGTATTTTTTAAAATATAACGGCAATATTTAGTAGTATTCGTTTCAATGTACAGTTTGCGTATATAAGCCTTTTTCTAATAACAATAAGGCGATTAGGCTTGACGTTTATGAGTAGACTGTGCGATTCAGCCATTCGTCGAGGGAGAAAGTGGCATATTCTCCGCCCGAAGACCTCCCTTTGAACGTATCTGTAAAACAAATTGAGTCTATTAGAATCTTAATACATTTTGGCGCGAATGTTAAACAGTTAGTAAGCGTTTAGTGCGGTGGACATTTTACAAAGTATTTTCAAATATATAATTTAAAACAGATTTAAAAATAGTTTCAACAGCTATTATATACTTGTAAAATGACCAATAAAAGTGGAGGGTTTACAGTTTGCGACTAGTTTTGTTTTTTAAATATCTGTTTAGCGAAAAATAGTCTTTAATTTCAAAAAAATATCTATATGTAACATTATTTACTCGTGAATAACTATCGCAAACAATATGTAAGATTTAAGGCTGTGTAGGAAACATAATAATAAAACTGTAAATCAAATTAAAATACAAGTTTGTATATTTTTTGGGTCAAAATGTTTGGTTTTCGTCAAATGAAATAGTTAAATGTTGAATATCGATTTGAACATAGCACCAGAATCACCAAAGACAATTGAAGATGTTTATTTACTTTTAATATAGTTATTAATGTATAACAATTATCAAGTAAAGAAAGAAGAGTTAATAATAAAGTTATACAAAATATATAATGCAGTATACGTCTGTATACGAGGTACTTATGTATAGCAAAATATGAAAAAAATAAGAAAATTTTATTTTAAATATTTTGTTGGAATAAAATGTTCTTGATGTATGGTGGACTATAGGACCTCTCTCGTTATAGAAGAAGACCCATGCCCAACAGTGGGACTACAAATAGGATGAGTTGAATATGAAAGTGCGGGGGACTACAGACATCTCACGTTCCACAAAGATACTCACGCCCAACAGTGGGACAAAAAAATGAGGTGAAATAAATTTTTGAAACATTTTGACGGTCACAAATGGTGGTTTTATTAGTGTGTAGTTTCCTTCACAACCGTGTGATAGTGACATAGCGTATACAGGTGACATAATTATAATCCTGCAATCGTTATATTACGTGGTGCGACGCGTCGGTCCGCTCCGCTCATTTGTTCCACTGCAGTTCACGTTCGAGATTCTCGAGTGGCTCGTTGTTTGCTGTCATACGTTATTTTATTGTCACTTAGTGTTGAAAACACTATAAATATACTTTGTTTAATTCAAGATGACGCATAGTGTGGTTTTTATTGTATTCACATAAGATTTAAGTTAAAATAACTCGCGCGTCATCGTAAATTCAACTATTTGTAAAGTACATTCAGAATCATAATATTTGATTTTGAAAAAATCCAATATTTAATTTTATTTTGAATTGTGTGTTTATTTTTTTAAGAAAACTTATAATGCTAAATGTACTTTTAATAATAATAATCACTTACTAGCTTGCAACTTGTATAGTATCTAATCCTAAATACTTGAATCAGAATTATCACAAAACATACAAACTGGCTGTCTAATTCAACTATATCATGCACTAAAATATAATAATTAAAATATCTTATTAAATGTATACCCAATGTCTAGTTGAATAATACATGTACAAATTATCTGTGTATTGTAAACACAGTTTTCTTATATTTAGACTTCGCGTGCATCATTATTTTGGATTATATCCGTAATATCCGTAATCCTAAATGATATTTATTTCTCCAAATTGATCGTTTGAGAACACTTTTATAGTTACGTGGTCCCTCCGATTTTAAAAGAGATACGAATCATTATCAATTGTTCTCCGAATAGCGTCTTTCATTTCTTTCTATATTTTGCGGTAAAATGGAGCCCTATGTATTCTAGCAATATTTAGGTGAAAAGTACTGACAAACCAAACTCCAAAAAAATTCTCGACTTCCGTTGCTATAATAAAGACTCCCTCCTTTAAGGTCGAATATCGGCCTGATAGATGTCTCAACAGAATGCGGTCATCTATTGTTGAACCCTTGGGGATCTATATCCATTTAAACTTGAGTATATTATATTATTAGCCTATTCTACTTCTACTAAGGTATAGCTAACTACTTACAATATTATATTAATTACTAATCAACTGTTCTCATAATACAATAATTTAATTGTAAATCACTACCTATGTAGTACATATGAGTGGTAAAACTTACCGATCATGGACTTGAGTCGCACCGAACACATAATGAAATCGTCGAACTGTATGTAGCCATCTGAGGAACCGTATCTGGTAAAATAGAAGATATATAAGTAAATAAAGTTATTATAAAGTAAATAATAATAAAATCCATGTGGTTTTCTGCAAGTCTTTTCCTATAATAGACGTATCTAATTTGAAGAGATATATATAGTGGATATTTATTTCGAGAAAAAAATGGGTCAATCTCACTTCTAGTTTAAGAGCCCTTTTACATTTCGGCGCTGCGCTAATTTAGGTATTTTCTATGCATCGAGCGGGCGGCTAGTTACGCGACCTCTACCTTCTCTCATATCTTCTCACTCGCTCGCACTATGATGTTGCGAGTGTAGCGACCAAACTATCTTGATCCGCAAAGTTTACATTTTTGTAATATAGTAGTTATGAAAGGTTTTTAAATGAAATTTGATTTATATTATTCATGACACAATGTTCATTGCTTTATTTATGTATGTACTTATAGGTATTTAATAAGTACATAAATATTTATGGTTTGAAAATCATGTTTCATTTAATTTTCTTACATAATTATTGAGGATAATTTATTTTTTATTCGTATTTTAATATGTAGGTACATTGATTTAATAATGAAATTCTTTGATTTAACGTTTCCGCATTCCTAAAACCATGCAAATAATTTAATACATTATTTTCTTACACCTGTTAAAATCATACCACGCGTTTTACAACCAAACAGACACGGTAACATAACATAACATAACATAGATCTATTAATATCAATAATAGATAAATAAACTTTTCGGCTTTTACTATCTGCTAGTAACCACCTGTTATGGATCATCAATAAGCGCTCATTATTCAAATTATATTTTATGACCTCAGCCCAGGTGTTACATCTAAAGAATAGGTACTAAAAATTCATTATAGGTTTTAAAAAATTCAAGAATGCAAAATACAACCTCGTTAAATTCAGTTGTGCTGGAAATGGGAATATATTTCTATGCAGAAGAAACAATAACATTTAAATGATTCTAAAATACTTGTTTGCATATGATATTTGATGTATAAAACTTGACTTGTGGGACTAAACTTTAAATAAAACACACAGATGTAGGAAAATAACTCAATATTATTTAAAAAAATATTTCCCGCAGCGGCATTGATCGAGCTTTTCTCGTCGTCTAGGTCGTAGTATACGATGATGCTACGCACACAATAGCATCGTTGACACGGCTAGCAAAGCACACAACGATAGTATCGACACGAGAGGTCACCCGAAAAAACTGACATAGACCCATCCTTGACAAGCGCTCGCGCGATACTGAGTAAAGGTATTCTAATCTATGATACTGAGCGCACATTGCCGTTGCAGTGAAATTTATAGTAATTTCATTTTATTCATAAAAGGCAAAATTATTTATAAAAAATCTAAAAAAAATATACTGTCTTAAACAAATATTGTAGATTATTTAGATATAAATATTATTACAAAATGATAGAGAACTTCGGAAATATTTGGACTTGTTTCGGACCGTTTTCATAAGAAAATTGAATTACGTCAAGTTGGTTTTTTTATATTTTAAAAGCGTAATTATGAAAATGTATTCTATTATTATTAAAGGTTACGATATTACTATTACGGGAAAAAAAGAATTATGTATGAATAATAGACAGAATTTGCAAATTTGAGCTCCCAAAACAGCTCTCCGTGAGATTTTGCTTAAACATACTTCGGGAGAATGATTATCCCTGAATAAATAAATAAATTATCAATATTTCGCTTTATTATTATTGTAAAAGAGAAAACTCGCTATTTTTAACAATTAATTGTTATTTATATAAAGCATCGGTAAGTGTTCAATATCACCGATGAAAGTATACAATAACGCGTATTTTTGTAAAAGGCCTCTTAACATATTATCGCTCTAATTAAACTATATGTTTCTTAAGATATATTAATATCTCATCATCACCATCATCATTAAGAGCCTGCCTGAACCTGGAACCTGGGTACAGGTTCTTACAAGTCATTATGTACGTCTAGTGGCGTAATATTACAATAGAAAACTGAGCGAAATACACCGGGCCCTCGATTAAAGGGGGCCCTGGCTAAATAAGTCTTCGTGTACATGATGAACAACAACAACTAACTAGGTAGTTGATTTTATCTAACTTTGTATTCAATAAATAAATACAACATTTTTTTATGGTGATAAGGGGGGCAAGCGAGCAGGCGGCTCACCTGATGGTAAGTGGTGTGGTATGGTGACCGCCGCCCATGAAGATTTGCAACACCAGAGGCTTGCAAATGCGTTGCCAAACCCCTTAGAAACCGTTCTGGTTTTTTAAAATAGGGAGTTACTGAACTGACAGCAAACAGAATTCCCATGCTGTCAGAATATTCACTGCCCCAAAGAGCTCTGGTAACTTTACTCACTCGCAGAAAGACAACTAATGTTGATTCACAGCGGTCTTCTGTAAGGCGGAGGTACTTCCCCAGTCGGGCAGCTCAATTTGAGCGAGAAATCTCGCTATGCCCTCCCTCCTACAAAATGTTCTTCAACATTGGTTGAGGATCCTTAAATTCTCCATCCATTACAACGGATCCTACGACGGGGTCCGAATCCACCTGTTGCCACCGGACGATGAATGCTACCATTAATAGCTAGTAACACGCGGCGGTTACCTGTGCGCGAGCACGTTGAGCACGTGCGCGTTGACGGTGTAGCCGGCCGAGTGCAGCGCGTCGCGCAGGTGCTGCGGCGGGATGGCGCCGCGCCCCTCCGTGTCGTACAGCCGGAACACCGCCTGGTGAGCATTCTTATTGAAACGTAGCATACCATCACGCCTGCCGTCCCCGAAGGGTTAGGCAGAGAGGTATACTAATTAAAACAATACTGTATTATTAATTATTATTGAAACAATACTGGGTTATTCAATAATTGAGTGATTAATATCACTAATACTTAATAACTGCCTCATTGGTCTAGTTCTCTTAAGTTCGGCTACTGAGGAAGAGGTCTTGGGTTCGATTCCCAGATCGAGCAAAGTGTTATTGGGTTTTTCTATGAAATTCTCAGTAGCAGAGAATTTCATAGACTACCCAATAACGCCCTTGGATTCATGCCCGGACCTAGAACATACCGGCAAAACGTGGATATACATTAGTACAACCCTGCCTAACTTTTCTGTATATTTAAAAAAATAGAGTAGTGAATTAATGTAGAACCTTTTTGGACAGTTTACAATCGACACTCACCCTCCAGTTACGCAGATCAATCCACAAGGTCTTGAACTCGTCGAAGCCGAGTCCTCCGGAGCCGTCCTTGTCGAGCATGGCTATCATACTGCGGCACACGTCCTTCGAGAAGCCCTGTCCTTGGAGTTCTGCAACATTGATACCAGGTCAGAATACGTACATAAAGACGGGGCAGCTGTAAGCGTGGTACTGAGTTTAGAGATATTAAATATTTCAGAATTTTTTTGAGGGCAGATCCGTAGTTAACAAGTAATTGTTATAGTTTCGTCATGTCTGTGTTTGTCTGTTCGTCTATCTATCCGCGGCTTCATCATCATCAACCCATTATTGTCCCACTGTTGGGCACGGGTCTCCTCTCATTTGAGAGGGATTAGGCTATAGTCCATCACACTAGCCTACTGCGGGTTGGTAGACTTCACATGCCATCGAGAAAATCTCTGAAGCATGTAGGTTTTCTCACGATGTTTTCCTTAACCGTTTGAGCATGTGATAAATACGCACATAACTTCCGAAAAGTCAGTGGTGCGTGCCCGAGTTTGAACTCGAGACCTTTGACATGTCAGTCCACTGGTCACACCACTGGGTTACCACAGCTGTCTAGCTGCGGCTTAGCTAAGTATAAAACCAACCCTTTAGGTAAAACTGTCGACTTTTACAGAAATTAGAACTTAAAGGCATAACTTCAATCACATTCCTGGTTCGAATAAATATTGGTAATATCTTTGAAACGTATCAAATGACATCCTACACCATAAGAGAAACGAACAAGTCTCGAAAACGTAATAAAAAGTATTTAGCATAGGTATACATATTAAACACGTTTTTAAAATTAATCACGTTGATAAGGTTGTCAATATGTATAATAAAAACTGTTTAAGATTTTTTTAACGTGCCTTACATGTAAAGTGGAGGTGATTTCTTTTTATTTATATAAACTTATTATAATTTTTATATCTGTATTGTGTTATTATTTTCTTTAATAAACTGCTGGACGGCTGATGTATAGGATCCGAAACATCGGATTTAAACATCAATATACGGCGATAAAATTAATAAAAAGTAGTTTTATTTTAATATCTACATAATTATATAGTATTCACGTAAGTACAATAAGAAATTAGGTCGTGCTAGTTAGTAATCCATCTAGTAGCCTACGACCGATTCTCAGGCCAAATATACGTACAAAATATCATAATAATCCGTCTAGCCGTTTCGGAGGAGTTCAGCGACAAACAACATGACACGAGATTTTTATATACATATAAGAAGATAATAATATTGCGCGGACGGAGGAGTATGAAATTCCCCACACTTATAGTTTATATAGAGGAGTGCAAAATGTTAATACTTTTTTTAAATTATGCATAAAACAAAACTTATAATTTAAATTATAAGTCGAATTTCGACCAGTGGCCGACTACTAGTAAATTTCAAACTGTATAATATTTTCCATTATTTCTAAATTCAGTACCACATTCAAAGATAAAAACTTATAAATAAGTTTATGGAAATGGAGGTGACTTATCTAACTACGATTGAATGAAACTTAACTGTAACATAAATTTAAAATGCCCATTTTCATTAAAAATATCACTTCTTATGTGATAAACATGCGTAAAAGCAATAAAATGTAGAAATTTTCAAAAATATATTTTTGAAATTTTTTACATTTTTATTTTGGTGTTAGTAGCATAAAGCAAACATTTTTAAAAATATTGCTTATAGATCTATAGATAAAAATGATGACTATAAGCATTATTTTTCATATAAAAAGTAACAAATTAAATAAAGAACATTGTCCATTGTAAACCTGAAAATATAAAAAAATAAAAACAAAGAAAATAAAACAATATATTTACATAAATAATAACAAAAACAGACATTTTAAATCGTGCCCTCCATTTCAATAAAACGTGACATAATAAAGGAAAACTGTGCATGCATCGCCGCGCTGACAACCTGAAAGGAATCTTATGTTCATTAGTAAAAGGTTTTTATTTTAATCAATCATTGAATAATAGTAATAAAATACTGCCTAAATGTTGTTTTTTACCCGACTTCGAATTTCTATCTCAATTTATAACCACAAGATTTATTATTAAACAAACGAACGAATAATTTAGGCCAGCAACGTGTATCCACATTTTCTAGTTATATATGCAGAAATCGAATCTGCATCTATCAGCACAGACTGAAGCTAGTACATTAATAGGCTCTAAGCCTAAATAAAACGATATAATATTTTGATGCAAATGAGATGCAAAATATTGTTAAATGATAACTTTCATAATCTGGTCATCTGTAGGATACGACTCCAATTCTTCCACAGACACAATATTCTGTATTAAACATGTACAGTAATATTTTTTCAAACATCGTTTCTGGTTCAATTAAGAAAACAATAGACTAAGTTTTTCGGTTATGGTAACGGCCTAAAGTCCAAAGAGAGATTTGGTACAGTCAGCGTCAAATAGTTATCTATTGACTTTTTGGCTGGGACTATTTATTTGAATGCCCTAAGTATCACTATTTGACGCTGATTGTACCCGCAATTTTACGCCACTCAACCTTTTTTTATAATTTATTACCCAACATATTCTCTGGCTAGCGTACCGAATGTGAATGTCGAAGCCCCCCATGCAGGCGTTCATACCTGTCTGCTGCGGTTGTGGCTGGGTCAAGTGCACTTGTTCGTGGTTCTGCTGCTGCATCTGCTGAAGATCGATGCCGACTTCCTTGCAGATGGGCGTGCACAGCGCGCACAGCAGCTGTTCCAGACAGCTGGGCTCGGCCCCCCCACCGGGGGGCGCCGTCGCCCCCCCTCCCGGCACCCCCCCACCGCCGTCGTACGCCGCGCCGTGCCGCATGGCCAGCTCTGTTGGGATAGCCTTCCTATTGCTAATCGTTTCGAGTGTGTATTGAGGTTTTTCATACAGTGCGGATTGTCATGTCAAATTTTTAATTATGTTATACTATTTAATTTTACACGAAAACAGTACAAAGCAGAAAACCATACAAATACTCTAAATGCGATTTAGATGAAATTTGATGAGGTTATAGTTAGTCTCTGGGAAGGACACGAGTTTTTGTCCCGGAAATTATCCCTTAAAAGGATTAAAATGAGGGTGGATCTTTTTATATGGACTCGATAATTTCTTAAAAGAGTAAGATTAAGATATAAATACGCAGATTGGATAAAACTACAAATTCTACGCTGACGAAGGCGCAGGTCATACATAATATATGTTTATCATTAAAGATTTTTTTTTTTCAATTACACCTATATAAAGGTAATTACATAGTAGCACGGTTGTACTGGTTATCTTTAAAATACACTTTAATAAGTGAATACTTTAGATTATTAACACTAGATACCTCAAACCGATAGATGGCGCCAGCCTGTATGGAAAACATTCCTGTTAACCGACTCCGAAAAATGGAGGAGGTTCTTAGTTCGCCATTTTATTATTACATGAGTCTTGAGAAATCTTTACAAAAAAAGATGTCGGTACATGTTACACTTTCAATATGAAGTTTCATGACATAATTTACATAAAAGTTAGATTCGTTTGAGCATAAAAATATATTTCATCAATATAATATGCATGCATATAAAAAAATAACACAATATTAGCACTTAATTACAAAACAATCTAATCACAAAGCATTTTATTCCTTCATACGACCATATTAGGATCTTTTAGTAAAATATTTTTACAATCGCAATAAAAAAATTAAATACTACAAAAAAAAGACAAATTAACAACGAAGATAAATTTGTGAGTCAAATAAAATCATAGTATACGAATACATAAAATCGTAATTGTACTTACATATACTATATCTTGACACAGTAAGCGGAACGGAACAAAAGCTGCGTTTAACTCGACACAAAGCGTTATCACATTGAGAAGCTCAAAAATGGGCATTTTAGAATACGGTATAAATAAATTATAGATAAAAAATTGTTATTTATCGGCCTCTGAATGTAGAAACTATTCTAATATTTATCAACTAAACAATTATTTATCTTTACATCTCTTTTGAACACATTCAATGAGAAAAGGATAGAAGAAAATTTGTTTATTCAAATTAGACTTTTAACTTGTTTTAGAAGTGAATATAGAAAATAAATGTCTAAGAGTGATTTGACAGTTCAAAAAATTTATAAATAAAATGTAGATAATTTGTATAACTACTAGTAGTACCGCAATATACCACCTGAACTAATATTATAAAGAGAAAAGATTTGTTTGTTTCTTTATTTTATTTTGATTACTTAGCTGATTTAAAAAATAAATTACCTAAAAAGCTTCATTTTCAGCGAGTAACAAAGGCTGTATTTTATTTTCAAACAGAATTTAAAATCCCTAAGAAAATTTATATAAATCATGGTATCAAACATTTGTTTAAAGGTAAATTAAATTAGGTTCACTCTAAGCATACCTAAGTATATATTGTATACATTTATGTATGTAGGTATTTATATATTATTTGCATTAACACAATATCATTATTATATGTTGTCAAAAGCGCATGTTAATCAAAATATTGTGTTAATATTAAATAAAGTATGAGTATTGTAATATACATTCTAAATGTATATTCCTAAACATCGGTTCCTTGGTAGCAACATAATGTAAAAACAATCTATTGTCAACAAGTTTTTATATTAATAAAATGAATATTTTGTGGTAATGTTCAATATGTATAATTGCCATACAGCAAATAAAATTGTGAATGCCAAAAATTATATTGTTTAATACCAATATAATTTGCTTAACGTAGATTTTCAATTGTCACAAAATCAAATAAAAATGACAATCAGATTTTGCGGGAACACCACCAAAAATGTAGGGGTTTCAACCTTATTCTCGTAACAATAAGATCGTAAGCTATATGAAATATCGAGTATAGTCTGTACGTACCTTCCCGCATGGCGTAGTCGAGGATCTCCTTGAGTTCCTGCCAGTCTACCTCTCCGTCGGGGCCCGCCAGCCTGTTGAAGAAGTCGCGCACAGGGTCGGCAGGTTCAGGGTTGGGTGCAATATCCCTGACGCGTTCGTCTACGTCTCCCATGCCGATATCTTCGTCATTCTCTCTGGGGAATAAATACTATATTGTATAATATACTGGGAAGAGGCAATTATTTTAATAAAAGGGGCATTTTTGTCGTTGCATTATATTATTTGAGCCGTAGAATTCATACAAATTATTTGGACTCAAAGTGCGGATTTATGTGACTAATATTTTTGTGTCCAATCGAATAAAAAAACGAGCATATGTTAAGATTAAGATCACATTATGATTTGGGCCTCATATAATTTAAACGGGTGAGCCTATTGCTTGTAACCAGGCTTGTATCTAAAATAAAAACTGCAACTGAGTATTTCCAAAAAGTAAAACCTAATACACACTTTGCGTTTGCGCTACATAGAATTTATATCTAGGACCACTCAGCAGTTGCATTTCCGACTAACTTCGCCAATGAGGCAATCCTATAAATCCTAGCAGGGAAACCATTAAACAATTAGTACTTCATCACCATCAAGCCCGTCACTGCTAGGCACGCGTCTCCTCTCATTTGAGAGTGAGCAAGTACTTAAACTCTGCCAACCCACAGTAGGCTAGCGTGGTGGGCTATAGCCTTATCCCTTTCAAATGAGAGGAGACCCGTGCCCAGCAGTGGGCCGTTAATGGGTTGATGATGCTGAAGTACTTAAAAGTGCTCGACAATAAGCTGATCCTGGATGCCTTTTTGAGCCTGCCTGAGAGACACATGTTATTAGTCGATATCTATAAGCTGTTGTAAACTAACTAAAATTAATTAAGTCCATATATTCTGTACTAGTAGTAATATTTAAACCGCTTTAATTTACATTGTGTTTCTGAGCTCAGTCCAAATAAATATATTTCTGTCTTTCTTTCTTACTACTTACGTCATGTTGTTGCTCTTCTCAGAGAAGACTCGCACTAAAAACTCTCCCTCCTCATCGGGCTCGAACGTGGACGGCACTATCACGTAACTTCCGGGGTCCAGCTTGAACCTGGACACAATATAATAGGTTATTTTAGTAATATGTAAAAAGTTTTTACATCGAAAACATAAAGGCGGCTCCAGATTTCAAGACAGAATTAAAAATGCTACGATACATATCGATACATATTTTGGACGCATATTGGTAGCGAAAATACATTTGTATTTTCTTGAGTTTTATGACCAAAGAATTTAAAGAAACAATGTCCTTCGGATGAATTTAAACTAATTAACCAGAACCGTACACTTTTACTTCGGCAACATTATTTTTGCAACTGTGGCGTATTTGATTCGCTTATATACCGCGACGCTGATTTAATTGCCACGTTCCTTTATTATTGTAATGTCGTCTGTAATAAATGTTATAATCCCTACTAATATTCTAAAACCGCAAGTGTCTGTCTATTACCCCGCTAGTTTTTATACCGTAAATAATGCTTTGAGAGAGCCAAATGGGAGTATAAGTTTCTATGCCGAGAAAGTCGCGAGCAAAAGCTAATATTATCGTTTTTTTTGGGACAATTCTACTCTAAAGTCGTGTTACCTAGCGCTGACTTCACGAAGGTTGATGAAGGCCTGGCTGCGGCCCACAGAGGCGTTGTACTTGAAGAAGTTGACGTCGAGCGGCTTGGGCACGTGCCCGTAGTCCGGCAGCCGGTACACCGCGAAGCCGATGGTGAGACACTCCAGGCCCTGGTGGCGCTGGGAGCGACGGTTCTTCTGCATCAGCGCTACTATTATCTGAGAAAGATTAAATACTATTAGCTTCTTATTCGTAAATCGGGTTGCGATGAACTAACTGCCTTGTTGGTCTAGTAGTCGTAAAGGCGACTGCTGGACAAGAAGTCTTGAGTTCGTCTCCTAGACAGATAATATCTATCTAATTAATGTTATCGACATATGTATATAATTATATCTACATTCCAGAATCAATCAATAGAAGATCCAGGACTCTTACAAGAAGGCAGCCTAAATAACGCTGAGCGAGTCGAGTGGTCAAGTAAGAATCGTTTATGTGACCCGCGTTCTCCATGTTAGCCTGGCTTCGCGAACTATTTCACACTATACTGTTGAGAGGCTGACACCGAAATCCATACTAATTCAATACTAATATTATAAATGCAAAAATGTGTTTGCTTGTCTTTACGTTTGACTGTCTGCTACCTCGTCACGCTTTAATCGCCGATTTCGATGAAATTTGGTGTGGAGATAGTTAGAATCCCGGAAATCATCCCTTAAAAGTGTGGTAGATAATTTCTTAAAAGAGGGTAGAAATAAATAATCAGATTGGATACGATTATTAATTGTACGCGGACGAAGTCGCGGGCAAAGGAAGTGATGAAATAATCCACTCACAGTACACTTGTTCTCGTCGTCTCCATCATCCACGTCCTTCAGCGTGACGGTGTACTGCGGGTTCTTCCAAAAGCTCTCCAAATAGTTCCTGCAACCACCCGCCGTTACACCTGTACGGAAAATACTTGTGTTACACTCATGGAGCTAGAATGGCCCAGTGCCCCCCCCCCTAGGATGTTGATTAAATGATATTTATTTCTGTAAATAGATATTTTAGAGACACTTTTACAAGTCATGTATAAGATATATTTTAGGATCTAGATGGCATCGGCATTTCCTAACTCTCTGAGAAGAAATGCCGAAACAAATTCAGAGAATCTAACCAAACGTCTTGGTTTACAATATGTGAGCGTGACAATGTAGGCATTTTGACATTGTAGGTCAGTCTGAGATGACCTTTTGAAGAAAGCACCAGTGCATACATCAGCCATCGTGTAACTCAACCATTATTGAGGGAGCTCCACGACTCGACGCACGTCAATGCAAGATCTGTTAATTACTCTGAAGAGTTTTTTGTATTATTTGGTATTCTTTAATTCTTTAATTCTTTATTGTACACAAAAAAAAAAAGATACAACATAACATATATCAACAATACATTTAAAGTGTTGTGCACAAAGGCGAGCTTAATTCAAGATTGAATTTTCTTCCAGCAAACCTTTGAGTGAGAGAGTTTTAAAAAGTAGGGTAAAAAGACAAAGTGTACAATAATAACAAAGAAATTCTATATAGCATACGAGTAAACAAATAGAAAGATAGATAGATATATGTGTATATATAGCTATATAAATAAATAAATATATATTACAATTATTGACATATTATTCTGACAGAAAATGCTCCCTAGTCCTCCCCCTGAAAATGTCCAGAGAAGGGCTAGCGCGTAATGAGTGTGGTAGAGAGTTCCATAACCGTACCGGAGTTCGCAATAGAAGGGAAGAACTGACACGACAGAGTTTGTCCCTCGGGACAAGGTATTCAAAACGCTCTCGGAGATATAACGGCGAGTTAGGGTTGTGAAGGACAGAATAGAGAAGGCAAAGTATATGTAAGTCCCGGCGTCGCCGAATGGGTAACCACTTCAATCTGGCTCGAAATTCCGATACATGATCGTACTTCCGAAGCCCATAAATGAAGCGGATCCCCAGGTTCTGCAGACGCTCGAGTTTATTTAGGAGTTCCTCCTTTGCATCAAGAAAAGAGACATCAGCATAGTCAAGATGTGGGAGTAAAAGTGATTGCGCAAGTATTACCTTAGTTTGAAAAGGAAGGAAATTTTGAAGTCGTCTGAGAGACTGGAACGAACTGTACATTTTCCTGCTTACCTCCACAATGTGTGCTTCCCATGTTAAGGTGGAGTTTATAAGAACGCCAAGATTTTTGACACACTTAGAGTAGGCCACTGGGATTGAGTTGTAGATTATCGGAGGAAGTGACTGGTAATCTATAAGGTTCAACATGTATCTGCCACCAATGATCAGGGCCTGAGATTTTGTAGGATTTACTACAAGCCCAAAAGAGTTTGCCCACTGATGAATATTCTCAAGATCATCATTGATGGCATCTACAGCACCTTTGATATCGTCTATTTTACAATGACGATACAACTGCAAGTCGTCTGCGTAGAGGTGATATTGAGAAGTTATGACTTTCGTAATTTCGTTTATAAAAACGGAGAAGAGAAGAGGAGACAGAACACCACCTTGAGGAACACCCGCAGACAGTTCACACCATTCCGAGCTAACCTCTCCAGCGCGGACCACCTGCGAGCGACCACGAAGATAAGATTTGAACCACTCAATTGCTGAGGAAGAGAGGTTAAGAGAGGAAAGGATTCCTAGGAGGATATCAAAATCCACTGAATTAAAAGCACTGCTAAAATCCAATAAAATGAGAACCGTTAGCAGTTTCTTCTCCATAGCCAGTCGAATATCATCAGTGATTTTCACTAATGCTGTAACTGTGCTATGGCCAACCCGGAATCCAGACTGGAAAGGATTTAGCAGGCTAATTGAGGAGAGGTATTGTGATAACTGTTTTTGTACAGCACCCTCAAGGACTTTGGACAGGATTGGAAGGATGGATATGGGGCGGAATTGACATAGTAAGGTGGGATTTGAGACTTTAGGCAGCGGTAGTACGATGGCTTTTTTCCATAAAGAAGGGTAGGAGCCGGTCAACAAGGAAAAATTTATAATATGAGTGATGGGTGAGAGAATTTGGTTCAGGATGGGAAGACACATTTGAATTTGGAGTCCATCGTCACCTACTGCTTTTGTAGAGATGGATAAAATAGATTTCTTAACTTCTTGCTCAACAACTGAGTGGAAACTGAAAGAAGTATTTAGTGGCAGAGGAAGATCGGATAGATATTTCAAAGTTGAAGACTTAATATTTGTGTCAAGGGTAATTGGAGGCCTACAAAAGTTAACATTAAGCACATTGACGTCTATGTCGGAGCTGTTACTAGATGAGACTTTACCAATACCCAGTGACTTGAGAAATTGCCATACTTGAGATGTATTTAGATTTTGTATCGAGCTGTGAATGTGGCGTCTTTTGGCATCTCTACACATACGACTGCAGCGGTTGCGGAGTTTTTTATACAACTCCCAGTGTTCCTCCGAGGGCATACTTCTATAACTCCGCTTTGCTTTATCCCTTTTGGCCATTAGGGTTTTAATGGCTGTTGATAACCAGGGCGCTGGTAAGTGTTTGACTTTTACTCTTTTGAGCGGAGCATGCTTGTTATATAAATCCATCATTATCTTGTTGAATGCTATCACTTTACCATCCACATCATTGCAGCAGTAAATCGAAGACCAATCAATACTGTCCGCGTCCATTCCCAGGCGCTCCATATCAATATTTTTAAAAGAACGAAGTAAAAGATATTTGGCCTTGCGTTTAGGAGGACGTATTTTATAGGAAAGGAAGACTAGGTCATGATAAGAAACTAGGTATTAATTTTAAATATTACGTATTTTACCTCTGACCCACTCTCCTTCGAAGACGGACATCTCCCACTTCTTGGTGCAGCCTTCGGGACATTCCTCAGGGTCCAGAGAGTCTGGATTCAAGTTGCAGATCTCCACTCTGAAAGATTTTTTTTTTTATAAAAAAATGCCTGGTAAATCTATACCGTTCACGAGCTGGAGTTGGCCCGCTGGACTATTTGAAATTTCAAATTAACAGCTTTTCACTACTAAATGCATTTGAAAGTATATACGACACATACATCACAAATTCAATTTTTAAATTTTTTTTCGGTGTCTATTTGTTCCTGCTAATTACTGAAACGGCTGGACTGATTTTGACGGGACTTTCACAAGCAAACAGCTAATGTTAAAAAGAGTAACTTAGACTACTTTAATTGAAGGAAAAGAAACGAATAAGAGTTCCGCGGTACTAAAAACGCGTGACTTAAAACGCAGGAGCGGGCAAAGTGAATGAAATATTTTTTCGTTAAATTGCAGGCGGAGGTAATCACGGGAATAAGCTAGTTGGTATAAATAAAAACAAGAAATAACCTGGAGAAGTGGTTAGCAAAGTCCTTGAACGACATCCAGAATTCACCGTCGTCGTCAAACGTGAGACCCATCTCCTCCTTCTCAGATTCAGGGATAAATCTCCATTCGGGTGACCTGCAAACCAAATTATTATACTATTATAATTTTGGACGATCTCATTTTATAACACTTCATCAACCCATTATTGCCCCACTGCTGGGCACGGGTCTCAACTCAATGGAGATAGAGATATTAGGCTATAGACCATCACGCTAGTATACTGCGGGTTGGCAGACTTTATATGCCACCGTGAATTTCTTTAGCTATTGTAATTATAGTACTGTTGTCTATGTATCTATATGTTTCTATTACCGCAATAATTAATAAATAAATAAGCAAGATACCGTTTGCACACCAAACTAGTGTGTGAAATACAATAAACACAACAGATTTAAAATGCAGTTAATACAAAAAGACGTGGTACGGACTTATCGCTCCAGGGCCCGTTCCACTCGGCCTCGTTCCCCCAGGGGTTGCGCAGGCGCAGCAGCGGGATCTTGCCGCTGCGGCCGGGCGTCTCGATGTCCACGTACTTCACCTTGGTGATGGAGTACGCGTGCCCGCGGATGAGCCCGGCCGGGGTCTCCGCCTCCAGGATGTTGGGGTCCGGCTGGAAACAACAACCAAGGGATCAGTGAAGGAGCAGGTTTGAAGCGGTATGTGTATTCTTTGGTAGTACAGATGTAATGTAACTTAGTGTTAGGATCAGATACTGTTAACCATTAAAGTAATATTAGGGTATTTGCTTGACTAACTTTTGAGCCTGGGTAAGGTAAGTAAGAAATATGCTTACTTTTGCTGCATAGGGGAGAAGGGGGAGGGGGTTAATAATTGTTAAAGATTGCTTATTTAATAATTGACCGGCCCTAAAGTCTTAAGTCTCGAGTTTGCGTGTAGTTGTTGCGGGTGTTTGTATATGTGAAACATTATGCTTGTAAACGCACCCACGACAGGGGAGAATATCTTAGGATGAATCAATGCCTTTTTTTAATGCGGGGCATTCTTTGACGTCTACCGATAGAAGTGAAAATGCATGGACACATATCTATGTACATATATACACAGTACCTATACATATAGCTCATGAGAAGCGTATAGTGATGATACCGCGAGTTTCACGCTTTTTGTTCACACAAGCGCCCAACACGCCTAAAGAAGTTTCCAAAAGTACTAATATTCTCACCTCAATACTGCATCCACTGAGCGAGTTCCTCTCGTAAGCCTTGAGCAGGATGGTGTAGAAGTTGGGCGGCAGCTCGGCGATGTCGTACATCTCGGTGACGCCGCCCGTGAAGTCCTCCATGGCCTCGCACGTGGAGCCGCCCTTCAGAGCCTCGTATGATCCGTGCAGTCTGGAAATGGAAGTATTCATGTTACCAATATTGGTGTCAAGTTTTATACGAGAGGAGAGGTGAAGGGATATGAATCTCTTCGCTTATTTTTATTAATTTGGTTACAAATTAATCAAATCAATCCGCTTCTAGGCATTTCCTAAACAAAAACATGTTGCTCGACCTGAGAATGGAACCCAAGACTTTCTTCTTAGCACCCTCTTCTTCAATATCTTTTTACCTTCCTCAATCTCTTCTAGGCTCAAGAAAAAGGTAAAGTAAATAGGTTTTATATCCTATTGTAGGAAGTAATATTGGTCTACTTGAAAATAAAAAAATATTCGAATTTGAATTTGAACTTGTATAAAGTTGCACTTACTTGGCATATGCCTTCTCGAGCAATGCGCTCCAGAACTCGTTCCTTTCCGAGGAGTGGAGGAACACCAGCTTGCCCCTATAGGTGGGCAGCCGGTCGTCTACCACCACGTCCACCCATCTGCCGTACTGCCAGAAACTGGAACATGGAGAACCAGGATTTTGTAAATATAAATGATGAAAGCTTCTGCTTTGAAATTGCTTATGTATAGATTTTCTAAGCTGATATACTGAAATTATATTGTAAAGAAAACCATTTAAGTTTACCAATATTACCAGTTAAATTCAAGTTAAAGGATAAGGGGCTGTCGTGATATTAATCACGTGATGTTTTTTTAACATTTTTTAAATCCCCCTGGTTCCCTCCCCCATGGTGACACGTGGTGAGGTTTAAGACTACCACCCCCCCCCCAAATCACGTGTATTTTTTAATACCTACAAAGAACTGTTTGTAATTCTATTTTTAGGTTTAGAAATCAATCAGTACACGTGATATCTTACCCATCCTCCCCCGTGATATTTAGTGATTTTTGCTGAACCCCTCCCCCCCCCCTGAAATTATCATCCCGCCGAAGGGTTAAGCAGAGATGTACTTAAAAATTCATTTCAAATTTTTCCTTGCCTAGTGGACTTTAGACTAGATCTTCAATATCGATTGGGGTGAAGACCCCAATCGATATTGAAGATCTCAGAACTTTTTTTTAAGTGCGGAGTAATCCTCAATGGATAAATCTATGAAATCATGTATTGTGATTTGTGCCAAAATGAAAGTCCACTAGGCAAGGAAAAATTAACATAATAACATGACTGCTACAAACATACCGGAAATGGAAGATTCCGGCGTACTCCTCTGAATCGAAGCTCTGGTCATCTGGCACAACTTGGAAGAACAATCTGTAATGCAATTAGTAGTACGTTAATTATTTATTGTACACATAAATAAAATCACATACTTTTACAATACATTTGAGCAAACCTTTGAGTGAGCTGGTTTTTAAAAAATAGTTTAAGTTTATAAGTTTGAAGCATTCAGTTTATAATATACTTTTTTTATTTATTTATTGTAGTGTGTAGTGTAGTTCACTTAAGAAGGTTCCTACATTTTATGAATCGGGTAATGGCGTGTCTTACATAATTTAGTATAAGGAATTTTATTGTTAAATTTTATTATGTAACTGTTTCTGTTCCTAATTTAATAATATAAATCAATAATGTTACAAAGACAAAAGCGTGTAGGCATTCCTTTACCTTAACCTAACCTAATTGGTTAGCAGCTAATCTATTAATAATCTAAGATTTTGTGTAATTATAAACACAATAAGGGGTTAGTTATCTTTTAATAATCCTTTGAACCCCTTGATTGTGAACAATTAGTGCAATTATTATTCGCTCCAATACAATACTTTAACTATAAATTTTAATACTTTTTATCTATACAATTCCCTTAAATACGATTTAAAACCAGGAAACATTTGTTTACCTAAACCTCATGATCTCCTGAAGTTGCACACGAATGTGGCCTGTATTATAAATAAGTATGGTATATTTTGCTATGAATCACCATGCATTTAGTCATGATTGTAAACAAGTTATCAAGGACAATGTCATGGAAATAATAATATATTTAAATATAGTATAAAGTTAAATAACGTTTATCGTTATCTTGTGTGTTATATTGATAACTAGCGGGTGTGGGTTTGTTACTAACATAATTATTATATAAATATTATTTATATGTATAGGTATTATTATTATAATGCAGATATTTGGTTTTGTGCAATTATTTTGAACTTTATAATATTTTATTTTATACTAGCTAATTCCCGCGGCTTCGTCGGTGTATAATTAGTAATTTTGTCAATCTACTCATTTACTTCCCTTTTAAGGGTTGAGTTCCGGGGCAAAAACTATTTCCTACCGAACCTATGCAATATTATATTAACCTATATGAACTTATGGTAATTAAAAAAAAATGATTCAATAAAATTTACTCATTTATTTATTGCGTTCCATAATGTACACATATACAGATGGTAAAATAAATAATCAGAAAAAATTATGGACCCTGTCGGGTACAGAAACATTTTGTACGGCCAGTTCCAAAAGTGCATAGGCATTCCCGCAAAGCGATTGCTTGACGTTAAGTTTGACTTACGACCGTCTATTTTCAAGCATCATCTTAGTTGTCTAACAAGTGATTCTAGTTCATAATTTCAACGTTATATGAGTGAAAATGACCTAGCAGTAAACTGTTTACACACACATATTAGAATCAGTGAGCTGTGAGTTCGAATCTCACGCGGTAATTATAAACTTTTTGTAAGATTTTACTCGATTGGTAGTAATGAGACAGAAATATAATATTCTTTATCTCGCACGCTTTATGCACACATTTCGTCAAGTTAGTACGGTAGATCATAAAAAACAACGTAAAGATTTAGATTTGTGTGGGGTAGTCATGAATATCAGTTATACAAATATTTAACGTGATCGATGTGAACGCTGGCGTTTGGTCGCAGTTGTTAGTGTTAATGTGTAGCTTTGTTTAGTGACGTGTGGTTAAATAAATAGCAGTATCATATTTATTCTCAAAATGCAGGCAAATATAAATAGACAATAGGGCGAGAACAAATATAAATAGACCAACTATTATTGCATTGCATAAAAGTGTTCTTAAAAGAACACAAATATCTGATGAAACCGGACTGAATGTGAGTATTGTAATATTAAATAATTGTAACTTAAGCTAAACTTTTATTTGGAATGTTACCTAAGATTGTCAATCATATTATCATTATCATGTCTGTAACTAGTGTGTAATATAATAATATATTATATTATTGCATTTGTAGATCAGTTTTATATATATATATATATTCTAATATATATTTATTCTATTTTGTTAGTTTGTGGATACGGTGAAGTCGAAGGCCGTCGCTTATTACCAACGAGACACTGCGAAATTATTAGACGCTTATTGCAAACCGTGCCCTCCACGCTGAGGGTTTACATCACAGAAGACCAGCTATTAAGAGGAAAGATAGAAACAAGAGCGATTACGAAACAGTTAAAAACCCATTGTATGGAGGTGTGGGAAAATATAAGGAACCGAAATATGTGCTAACATTTTAGGGTCCATGCGAAATCGTTTACTTGAAAATAATGGGGGTTATACAGAATACCTAAAACCTAGATGTTTTGGTTTAAATAATTAGGTGTTAATAAAAAAATTGTAATATTAACATAATTATCTGTAAAAAATTAACAATCCTAAATTGAGGTTTAGTTTCAATCCTCTTTTCGCTAAGAAAATGAACACTTAAGCTATAACCTCAATACATTTATTATGACGTTACATAAGAAATAATTTTCATTAAGTGTAAATCATATATTAAACCTATAAGAAGTGTGTATTAACAATTATATCTGTGTTATTAGAATACCCTTTTTTGTTAAGGTATTATTTTCACTATGTGGGTATACAACAAAACTGTTATGAACGGTTACAATTGAACTATTTTTATCTAAGTAGGAATGTGACGTCACAATTATCATAGAAGATTACTATTTTTTTAAATAAATAAAACAAAATTGTTTGTTTTCATTCAACAGACTTTCTTATTTCCACCCCCCCAACACCAAAAAGATAAATAAAAATCATATTTAATACTAATATTTAACTTCTTAATAATAATAATAAGAATAATGTATTCATGCTTATTATTAAAAAATAGTATTAAGTTATTTATAATTAATACATTATAGATAAACATATAAAACAAGTTTCTGCCTAATACTAATATTTTATGAATTCAAAGAAACAAAAACATCCTCACGTTGTAAATAAGATTTGAACTCAGATAGGTTTGAATTTGAATCCATTGCCTAGCGCAAGCAGCTACGAGCACATATTAAGTTTCTGCGAATTTTAGCAATGGAATGGTTAGAACACCGTGACGTGGATTATAAATGCAACAGATATATAGTGATATTTCGCGTAGTGTAACGACAGTTCATTTGTGTTTGTTATCTATGTTGAGACATAGACTCATACACGCCCACGCACACACACACACTGGTTTGCTAGTTCGTACAGTTCATAGCAATGTAATCCTTAGCGTGCTTATGCACTATTGAAGTTGTCTGTACATAGGAGAGAGGAAGCGTTATTTAATACTGTACTTTATTATTAATATTGTATGTATAAGTTATTCTTAATAACTATTTGTCCTATATGTTTATTTTTTCAGAAGTCTTTACTATACATATTATAAATTGTATAACAAACATAACAGGCCTACAAAGGTCCTACATATCTATCTTTTAAAGTGATTAAATAAATAAACAATTTTTACTTTGTGTTTTCTTACTACTACACTAACGCAAAAATGAGATATAAAAATATAACTACTTTTTACGGATGTTATCGCGGTATATTGATATTATTGCAATCTGTTTTGCTAACCGTCAGCTCGTTCTCATAAATGTTTCATGAGAACGGGCGGGTAAGCAAAACAATTGAAAAAAAAAACAATTATAATGGATACTTTCTCAAGTATGTCAAGAGTAGTCATGCCAACTTGCTTGAATTTTTTTATCCCACAAATTTATATGATATTAAACAGGCCCCCACTGGGGGTTAGACGATTCTTGTTTTTACTTACATAGGGTTCTATAACTGATAAAATTCCTACATACATACATACAAACAGTCACGCCTTTTTCCCATGGGGGTGGGTGGGTAGGCAGAAACTACAGATTGAAAAAAAAAACCTCTTACGTAATAAATGGATGGCGCCCTAGATTTGCTTTTTCTCTGAGTTGCAGCAGAATGAATATGATGATTTGTTATTACAGTTCTTCTAAGATAAGGTAACTTACTTTCTGTGCAATGTAAGGTTGGCAACGGCAGCGAGTAGCCAGCAGTCGCCGAGCTCGCCTTGCTGCACGTCGAAGCGACTGTACCCCTCCACGAACAGCTGCGGGTCCTCGCATATTTCCTTTAAATAAGATAAAAGAACATTATACTTAGACTAGCTGACCCCGCTAACGTTGTTTTGTCACATTTTAGGGCCTGGTGGTAGAAAAGTAGGGTTATAAGTATTTTTTTATGTCAAATTATAAAAAAAAAACACAAAAAAATGTTTTGTAAAAAACAACAAAATTTCGTAATAATCCGTCAAGCCGTTTCGGAGGAGTTCAGCGACAAATACTGTGACACGAGATTTTTATATATAAGGATGTTAAGCCTGGGTACTGTTTACTTATTATTAATACCCACATTTCGCAGGTATGTTGCAAGCCATTATTAGGACAAATATAAAAACTGAGAATTTAATTGAAAACTTAAATAATGGGAAACGCATAAAATAGGCATAGAACCCTGCTTTGCTTAACCAAACTTCTTTTTCTTCGTCTAACTTACCCCAGGTCTCAGCCAAGTGAGTGGTCTATCGAGGCTCTCTTTGTAGTAAAGACTGCGGTCTATTGCGGGAAACTCTGGATCCTCGAACAGTCTGCCTTCGGCTAGGCAACGAGACCTGATCTCCTTGAAGTCTTGGTATGTTGATGGACCAAAAGATGTCGGACGGGTCTCGCCTAGCTGTGGATAAAAATATGATGGATTAACATAAAATCAAAATATATTTAATTCAAAGCAGGTCAAATTTAATTGGCTCTTTTTGGATGTCGATAGTAAAGACAGCTCCCGAATACTTCACCGCTTCCTCGTGTTTTTGCTTAGAAGAAGCGGCGCAACAAACGTATTTTTAATCATATACTCTTACGGCTATTCTTTGGAGAGTAGGCAGAAATAACAGAACACCATGTGCTTACGATGTGCAGACAGATGTTCTTATATTCCACTTCTGTTCAAACAAATTCATAGACGTATGAGCGCATACGAAGCATCCTATCTATGTAAATATTTGTATATATTCGTGTAATACTACACGAATATATTACGCAGTAACTTAGCCCCATGTAAGATTACCAAACCTTGCATATGCTCGGATTGGTAGAGTCAACCATTTATGTCATACTTATGACGGACAAAAAGACGGAAATCACCGACCGGGATCCTATTATATTCTGACGCGGTACCTACACGAGCAAAACGCGATGCAATGGGCCAATAAACCCATTCCTAGAAGGCGCAGGGAATAGGTTAAATAATTAATTAATACGGGTGCAACTATTAAAGAAGTTATGTGTGGTGTGCACATTCAAAGTTTATTCACGATCGTTGCAAGCGCAACCATTATTTTAATAATTACTACGAAACTCTAGACAGTCTCTAAGATGAATAACATCTCAATGACACTGCTGGGCACGGGTGTCATATGAGAGGTATGAGGCTATAGCCTAGGCCTAGTCCACGTTAGCCTAGAGCGGGTTGGCCGACTTCACACGCTAACGAGAAAATCTGTCAGGTTACCTCACGACGGTTTCTTTCACTGTTGAGCATATGATAAATACGCACAATAAGGCTGCGGTGCCTGTTTGAAGTCAAGATCTTTGGCGTCACAGTCCACCGGTCACATCATTAGTGCATCAAAGCTGTATATGTTGTACCTATAATACTATTTACTACTTCTAAATACAAACAATTGTAGGTACCTACATATAAACAGTTTTGGCACGCTTCAGGTCATTATCGCACTCTAAACATTCACTAAATACATTGTTACTAGTAACACGGAATTTTAAATTCTAAAATGTCAGGCTATGCCAAATTGTATTTTTAAAGGTATAATGCATTGATTTAATAAAGGTTTTATTAAGAAAGAAAAATTCAACCTCAGGCGGGACTCGAACCCGCGTCTTCTGGATTGGTACTCCAGACGCTCTGCCAACTGAGCCACCGAGGTATCTGCCTGATGTGTTGAATTTTTCCTTCTTTATGTTACTTATGTCATTACGGCGACATAGCAATATCGATTGGACAATTCTGCCCAACCCAGAATACTCCCTTTACAGTGAGTAGATTCCGAATGATATTGCATTACCTTTTATAAAATCTTTTTGTATTTTTTAGCTTATTTCAAGCTATGATTATTAAATTTTATTAAGAAAGAAAAATTCAACCTCAGGCGGGACTCGAACCCGCGTCTTCTGGATTGGTACTCCAGACGCTGCCTCCCGCCTGAGGTTGAATTTTTCTTTCTTAATAAAATTTAATAATCTTAGCTTGAAATAAGCTAAAAAATACAAAAAGATTTTAATAAAGGTTTTTTATTAAATCAATGGTATAATGACAATTTCAAGTGTAAAAGTTCTAATTTCTTCTGATTAAATAGGAATAAAGATTTATTTTTATGGAGAGAGATACGGGATTATCATCATAGTGAACATAATTTACTGCAACCAGCGTAAAATAAATTCAACGAAATAATGCATATAGAATGAGTGGATACAAGTTTTTATGCAATCGATCTAGCTTAAGGAAAACGCATAAATATTCTGTGTGATGTAACATCGTTATATTATATTATCTAAAAGGGCAAATTCTTACCGATGCCTATCATTTTAAGCTGTGGTAGTCTAACGGTGTGGCCAGTGGACTGAGACGTCAAAGGTCTCGAGTTCGAACCCAAGGCACGCACCACTGACTTTTCGGAAGTTATGTGCGTATTTATTACAAGCTCAAACGGTGAAGGAAAACATCGTGAGGAAACCTGCATGCTTGTGAGATATTTCTCGATGGCATGTGAAGTCTGCCAACCCGCAGTAGGCCAGCGTGGTGGACTATAGCCTAATCCCTCTCAAATGAGAGGAGACCCGTGCCCAGCAGTGGGACGTTAATGGGTTGATGACATAATTTTAAGCGCATTATAATTTGGTTTGATTAAAAGTTTAGTTGCGTACGAAAGGTTTATTGAGCTTTATAAACAAAATACATTATGGGTATGTTATGATTTGTGATTCTATTAGATAATATAAGACGGAGAAATGTTTATCTATACATCGTGTAATTTATCCAGAATTTAATTGACGTTTTTAGGAGGCGTATTCGGACGTATAATAGGCATAAGTGACTTTAAACCGTTAAATTACTCTGTTATCACTCTTTATGGGTTTCCGCAAAACATGAGATAAGCAAACCACCTATTTTTTGTGACCTAACCTCGTTTTGACCTATTTGGCAATGGTTCTTTTACAGGCGGAGCCAAGATATAAGAATCAATAGAATGTAGCTCAAAAAATATCAAAATTTTCTGAATCCGTTCTAAACCTAGTAGCTATATTATATATTATGCACTTTTTAATAAACGTATTGTCCTGTTTATCTTTTGTTGTGTCTAAAATTAGAACATAAATGGTTTATCAGCGATTAAAATGGTGTAGGTAAATAATATCTATCAAAACGCACCCAAAACAATTGTTCACCAGTCGGCATACGCATTTTGCTTCCACAGTAATTCGGAGGCATCTTCAATCTGTATTCATGGTGATGTTCCACTGTAGAAAGCCTTTTCGCGGGAGTATATTCTGAACGAGTTCTAACATTTGATAATGTCACTTTGGGCGATCCTACCATTTCCTTCGCAAAGATCATACTTTTGTTTGCAACTGAATTGCTATTCTCGACGAAATCAACTCTTTTGACACTCATCTCAGGTTCTTCGACTTTCGTCTTCTCAGCGGGCACCAAGACTTTAGTCGCCCAAAACGGTTTGTAAGAACTGTTCTTCCTAACATTAGATTGCTGATACGCGAAATCAGAAACCCTTGCTTTTTTGAAATCTTCAAAGAATCTCGTGAAGAAGTTCGAGGAATCTTTGCCATGTTGATCAGTTTTGGCGGATTTTTGGTCTGAGTTTTTGATATTTCTCAATATTCTTCCTGATTTTGGAGATAATATAGATACTGATTTCCTCTTCCAAGTTTCTGCAGCGTTTGAGGCATTGGTGGCTGCATAAAACGTCTTCAGATATCCGACTTCATCTTTGTTTAGTTTCACAAACGTATCTTCAGTGACTTCTCTTGACATTTTGGATTTTCTGTGTTCACCCGTCGGGTTTTCGGAAGTAACTGATATTTATGCTCCAATTTGTTTAAATTGATGCGATTTTGTTATCTAGGTTTTGAGTGTTCTAGTGCAAGGTCGGCCGATTGATTTAAACGCATAGTTAGGTAATTAATAGTAATTATTAATGCTTTGTTCTTGGTCAAGCGATATAAATAGTGCTAATAGTAACTTCCCTATAACTATTATTTTATTTCCTATAGCGATATATTAAATGTATTATGTCATGTTGTAGTGGTAATAGGTTAAATAAAGTTAAACGCCTTCCTTTGAGTACTTACTCCAAATGCAAAAAAAAAACTGAATAAAAGATATCGGATATCACACCATAATGTTTTAAGTTTTAAGTCCTACATTAATAAATCTGAGTTTAGATTTCACTCGTCCTTGATAAGAATAACTATCGATTTTAGTGTCGACTACAAATTAGAATAACTAGAACATAGAGATCTTCTTTTACACGTACATTTTCTCTAACAATATGTTATACTATACTAGTTTAGATGTTCTTGCATATGACAAAAGTTTAGAATAATTAAATTACTTATTACTTTATTAGGTTTAAAATTTTAATGCTCGTTTATTGTTAGAGTACTTTGAATTCATCTATAAAGATGAAAAAAAAAACAAAACAATTTCCTGAAATTAACACTTCACATAATGTCACATCACAAATTAAAATAAATCCATATTTCAAAACATAAGTAGGTATATCCACTGTCCAGTTCGTAACGGCACTAACTGAAAATATTGACTGCCGGCTACGACTGATAACACTATGTTAAATGTCGTGGTTATAAGGACAAACGCGTGTGTGTGAGTGGCGGGAACCCTTAGAGAATTACTGTCCCAAGTACCTGTGGCGTATTGGAAGCGATGCTATCAGCTATAGTAAATAATAAACAAAAGCTAGCAAAAAGCTTTTTGAGCTTACGAAAGTGATTACATTAAAATTAATAATAGTATCAATTGCTTCATTTTATGTGTACTGCACTTCATCTGGTTTGCAATAAAAATGGAATATTTTACTTTTTATTTTAAAAGTGTTCCTTTTATGGATTTTCTGCTGGATTCGTGTTCATAAGTTCATCTATTTGGAACCGTACAGCTGTAATCTTAACTCATTAATGCTTAAAAAAGTTTATTGGAAATAAAAAACATTTTGATTGATTATTTCGTAAATTGGATGCTTTGATAAGTGAAAAACCTTTTAAGTTCTTAAATACGGTGATGAGGGTGACCGTAGTTGGAAGCGATCATAGAAATACGTACTTATGACAGTCGATAGTTGAACATCTTTATTGAATTTTGCAATTTCTTTTCTGCCAGAAGACTGACAACCAAGATATCTTTAGATATTGTTATTGCTTCGCTTGGTTAAGTTAACTTGGGGTCGCCTCAATAGTCTTATGTACTGATCAGGACTAGGGTTCTTGGATTGACTAAAAGTTAGGTTAGGTTAGGTTTTTTATCGTTGCACCCTAACTGCTGTGCCAAAGGTATACTATATTAATTAAATAGTTAAAGAACACCATATAGACCCTTGGGGCACACCACGTCATAGTCAAGGTGTGGTGTATGACAGCCCCATTATTATCAACGCATTGAATCTATAGTGACATAAAAAGATAATTACTATTCCGTTTGTAGTTCGGACAAAAGCCTTTTAACCTAATAAGCTTTAACAGGTATGGTTAAAAGTATCAATTTCTAGCTATCAATGGCTTTACTTGTAAACTAGTTTAGTTAACTGGCTAATGTAGTGGGAAACACAACAGTAAGTGTGAAAGGAGGAAGAGAAAAATATAATGGATATAGGTGAGTCATTATTTTACCCAAAACTATATTATGTTAAGCTTTTAATAATCCGGTCGTATTCTATGTTGACAAGATAATAAATATGTATCCGACATAATGAATTATTTGTATGGTATATGCATTCGGCAAGTTCAAGGATATGGTAAGGTATGGGGTCCTTATTAGGGACTTGTTAATGAATTGTTTTATGCATAGGTATATTTTATGAATCGCCACGAAGTGAACAAAAGTCACGGCTATTTTTGGGACCGAATACCGAGTCGCGGCATGTGCTAACATTTAATGCATGTTGATTATATTGTATACTAACTTTTGCCTGCGACTTTGTCTGCGTAGTTAGTATTTGTATCCAATGTGCTTATTTACTTTTAGCCTCTTTCAATAAATTATCAAAAGAGGCATATATATTTATTCCTCTCGTTGCGCCCTTTGAAGTGATGATTTCCGCAAACAAAAATTAAATGTCCTTCCCCGGGACTTAAACTATCTCTATACAATTTCAAATTTCATCTAAATCGGTCAAGCAGTCTAAGCGTGAAGAGCTAACAGACAGACAGACAAACAGATCCGTCAGTGTAAAGGTGGTTTGGAGTTTGGATACGTAAGGAGATGGATGATGATGGATGTCAACGGAATAAGTGCGAAAGTGGAAGACCCACTCAGTAAACGCGTCGTTCTTAAATCTGGGAGGTATTGAAATTACAAGTTGGGAAAACACTAAACCTAAAAGTTCGTGTTTAAGTCCATAAACGCAGATGATGCAAAAGATGAGAGCTTGAATCGGAAATGGAAATCTATAATCTCTGTATGACGTATGTAACAATGGAGAGATTTTTATTACTTCACAAAGACATAAAAAAATATTTCTATGGAAATATACTGTAGGGATACTAACAGAAATTATTTTTTAAATGTACATTTGTTATGGTTTCCGCCCCAGAGAATAATTATGAAGTCCATTAGAAAAAATAAAAATTGGTATTTGGCGGGATCAATCCGTCACATTACCTTAATTTGCTATAAAAAACATTACATTGAATGGGGATTACAAAGTACCGATAGTAATTGATATTCCAATTAATTGAATGTAATTGTAACGTTACTATAGTCTATGGCCAATCAAATGACAACATAGTGAAATTTGTTGTTTAAAAAAGCCCATAAAAATTATTCAAAACTTGATCGATACGAGGGTGAATAAGGTCGAATGTCTAGACTAGGGTTGTCCCCTATGTCTGGATAGTTTTTATGTCTAGTATCTCTAAATGTTGTATGTTTGAACACACGCGTCTAGGCTCATAGTCAGTAAATAAAAAAAAAACATCTATAGGAGTATTTGTTTGTGAGTTAGAAATATCCAATGTTTTGCTTAGGCTCATAACTATCAGAATATAATAATCAACGCCATCTAGCGGTGTAGTTGGAACGAAACATACTGGACATTCGCAGATAATAGTTTCAATTTAGATTCTATTGTAAATATTGCCTCAATTTATTAATTGGTTTATTGTTCCGTCGGTACTGAATATACTTATGATAGTCTAGTATCAGTATTTCAATAGTTTTTGGTTAGGTTATGCATACAGTGATGAACGAAATGCAAACAAATGTCTTATCATATACCTAATTAATGAAAATGTAGGATAGCTGTTAGTAGTTATACGATGAAGACAACCAACACCTCAGTCTGCCTGTGATTGTGGATGCCGTAAAGGAGCCAAAACGTTGAAAACAAAGCAGATATAGATATAGCTAGACAGATAGTCTTTCAGTGTATCCCACAGTTTATTATGTGTATATTGTGGACGTCTATTTAGTCAAAACTTTATGCCGAATTAACTGAATACAAAATTAAATGCGGGGGATTTCACAGCGTCCCACTAGTTCAAATTACGTTTATATACCTATTCCATGATTGGTCCAGTCTTCGTAATCATTGGAAGGTTGCCAACAAATGACACAGATTTTGACATGCGAGCATGAAGGTTGCCATCAACTAATATCATTATTCCAAAGACCGTTGAGAAATAAATACTTTTTTTATTACTTTGTTTGTAAACTGGTGTTTGTAAGCACATGCACGTATGAGTAATTCGGTAATTCATGCATCGTTTACACTCACTTTTAGTATTTTCGGTTATTCATCGCGTTTTTATTAGAAGTTTTTATTTGTTTACGTTGAAGATAGATATTTTTCGATTTACTATTTCATTCGATAGTATAAGATTGTTTCGCGTTTCTTTTAGTATGAAGGGACAAACATAACGACAAATGTGTTTATATTATAGATTTTGTAAGGCTACAAACCAAAAAGCTATAAACAAAATAAATGCACACATTTCGAAAATTTTGCCAAAAATATATAAAAACGCATGAGAACTTAAAATGCACCCAAATTGATCAACACCTTCAGATTCTTCCACAGTCAAACATACACACACACGTAAACATGCATTACACGCGTAAATAATTTAGCCAATAAAATTGTAAATCAATCCACTCGATAGACACATAACAATAATAATCGCGTAACTAATTTGTTTTTAAATATTTCTTGTTTGATAAGAGTCAACATAAGACCAAAAATAATTATTTTGACAATATCACATCACACTATCGGTATTTAAATGCCTATACCTTGTGACTACGTTTTACTACTTTTCAGTGGATCTTTTGTTTAATTAACGCAATTACTATTGTAATAAGAACAATATCTTTCTCTCGTATTTTCGCCTAGTGTTTTCTGCGATGCTCTGGTGGTCATTACCGAACTTTTACATACATAAACGCTGAAAACTGGAATCTGTTGGCTGTTCAAATATTAGTTATATACTGGAATCGAACCCATCTAAACCTGTAGTGAAAAAAATATACCTACAATATTCGCGAAAGTGCAAGAAATCAATATATCACTCATTAACGTCAATAATTTCAAAGCAGCGGTAAAGGTTCGCGCTTGTCAAGCTCAAATTTTTAACAGAAAAGGGCACCTAGTGATAGTTTAAAATCATCTTTATATTATTTAGATAGAGCTGAAAATATCGTCTTCATGAAAATTACCATCATCTCATGCCTTCTGTGCTTTTGAGCAGAGCTGAGCGGGCAAGTTACCATGCGTGCCACGATATAATTTGTCATCGGAATATTTCATCACCAGTCATAGTTATGGTATCGCATATGAGACGACAAAATCATATCGTTACGCGGAAAACAGTGCATTTTCCATAACATAATTTGGCTTTCGGCACATGTTTTCTGCACATCATTTTTAATTCTATCCAAATTCGATAAAGACGCCTTTAATTACCATTAGGAAAATATAAATGCTCTGAACCAACTCCAACCAAAATTTTGCATACCAATCAGCACTCAAAACCAAATTTGTAAACCTGTTGGTGTAAAGATTTCACAAAACATAGTATTTTGTTTTTGTTGGATCTTATAAGCTGTATCCAATTTTGCAAGTGTTACCTGACCCTGCATCCGGAGGCGCCGTGAATGTGGTAACTGTAACTATTGGAAGAGAAATTATGTTACCAAATATAGATGCATGGATGGACGCTTCAAGAGATGATGCATTGACTGATTGATGCCACAAGAACATGAAGAATAAAATGGATCCTAAAGTTTAACATTATAAAACAGCTGTATAATCCAGGACTACTGATACCACCCTTCAGACCAGAACAATAATAATAGGTATCAATCATAATCTACATAGAGTTACTAGCGGCTCCCGTCTGCTTCACACGGGTGCATTGAACTAAAGTGGCATCACTTTCTAGTTTGCAAAACAGACTTTTCTTCACTCATATCATACACATAAAATTATCTTCTATTGGTACAAATATTTCTACTCACGTTTTTCTGTTTGGGATCGAATTTCTAAAATCGAGGAATCACGTATGCGTTTTTTAAACTCGGATTACCAATGGATATTGATATTTCGTAATTCTTTTAAAAATATATATATTTGAGCGTTATTTATTAAATACAGATAACAATGCAGATTACGAACTGCGGCATTGCTCTGCAAAGGCCTGTACTACGTGCTAATTATTAACAATATTTTAAGATTGTGTGAGAGAGGTGGCGCCGAATATCTCCATTCTTCTATTCTAATGATGTTCGCGTTTACTCGTTCTAGTACGGACCCACAAGATATAAATCAAGCCAATTGTAAATGAATTAGTCATTGCAATATTTGCATATAATCACCATTTTGTACCGAGTTCTAAGAAAGTATTGCTTGTTCTGCGTAAGCTTAAACGTATAGTGATTGAAGTGAGCCGTATCAGATTAATAATTCTCTAAAAATGTTTCATTGAGTCTTATTCATTTTTATTCGATATTGGAATTACACAATTTGAAGATGTTTTAAGTTTATCTTTGTTTGATTTATCGTTGTTTTTTAAGGTTTTGATTGTATGTACGTATGTATGTCTGTTTTTTCCATAGTTTCCTCTTGAACTCATAAGTATACCTAATTACTTTTAACCTTATATTTATGATGATAATATTATAATAAACATGTTAAGTGGTCTAACGCCAAGTTTACACATATGATATTTTCATTTCGTTTAGAGTTCCAGTCAAATTAAAATGACTGTTAATCTATTAAGAGATACTCAAAAAGGCCGGGAAATGGTGAGTCATAATTATATGTGAGTAAAAGTAAAACACGACGGTATAGTGACAGCATATTATCATTTTTCAAGTTCAATGTCAGATTAAGTCCTTATCTGACTTGTAAACAATCACAACATTATTATGTTACGTATGATTTACGTAATGTCAACCACGATGTGTTAAATGATCTCGTTGTTACTTGCAAATAGGAATGAATACATTTTGAGTTAACTTTACCAGAGAATATTTCCAAGATGCATCCTGAACGAATTAGAATATTTTTTGCTTTTAAATTGATATCGGTAACTATCCAAAGATCTGACCGTATCTCAAACAATTATAAACAAGAACAGGACAAAAAAATCGGTTTAGAGCAAATATTTATAGTTCAACAAAGACATCAACTTCGATATAGATTTACTTGCTTCTTATTTTTATTATTTTATTATCTTAAAAAATAAAATACAAAGACTGGAAATCAGCCCTCATAGAATTTAGGCAGCTTGTCTCCGAGGATGACAGAGCGTTCTACTCCAGCCTCCGTAATAACTCGTAGCCTCACTACTCCACCAGAGGAGCCGTCGCGGAGGATAGCGAGCGTCAGAGTGTTGGTGACGAACTTGATCGCCTCTTCCTTGCTCATGTTAGGCTTGAAGTTGGCATCTACATAACCATATACATAGGTTGATCCTGAGCCTCCAATAGAGACTGCTTGACGTTGCACCACACCACCAATTGGAACTGAGTAGATGTATGTATGTCTTATGTATTCGAAAACTTATCACTTCTGTCCGTTCCGAAACCATTGCCAAGTGATATAATGCAATGGGCGGGCCAAAACATATTATAAACGCGAAAGTTTGTAAGTATGGATGGATGTTCGTTACTCTTTCACGCAAAGACCGCCTAACAGATTTGAATGAAATTTAGCATACATATAGTTTGTGACCTAGATTAACACAAAGCCTACTTTTTAACTATATACTATGCGAGCAAAGCTGCGGGAGGCAGCTAGTATTCAATACTTGAAGATGCCAAACAAACGACTCCACTACGAAATATCGACTATCTAAGCGCCGTCTTTATCAGTAAATTGATTCGACTAAACTAATGAGTTCCGGAAGAAATCCCTCATCAAGCTTTGGCATTCAGTCAATATATGTATATTTATTTTGGTGCGCAATGACTAATATACGTATTGTGAAATACTCGGCCAACAACCCATAATTTGCGTAGGTATATGTTTTGAAATAATTAACGCTGATAGAATACTTAGATGATACGTTTCTTAAACCTGAACGTAACAGGTCGTTATCTCATTCATCTTAAAATACATCGTTCGTTAAGTATGTCTGAAGAAGTTAGCTCAGATCTTTTCATAATTTTTATATTGTAATTTGTCAACGCTACGTTCAAAGTGAATAGTTTTTGAAAAAATAAACTGTGATAGCCAAGTATTGCAAATTGAAATGTCCTGAGTTTTCAAAGTTATCTGCGTATTTATCACATGCTCAAACGGTGAAGGAACCTACTGAACGTTTATTTTAATTTACAAAATAAGATTAATTTTATACAAAAAACCTTTCAAATTATACAGATGGTTCTCCTAGACATGGTCTGTGTACTACACATTTAAGGAGTGTCTATGAAACGGATCAAATGACACAAGGACGTTACAAATTGGACAATTGCAATTCTAGAGGTCACGAGGGAATTAACTCGTTGATTTCTCTACATGCAACTCGATCCAAAGATACACACAACTGCAAATCATATAAGGAATCATAAAGTCTACACTTTAAATGCGCTATCTGATAGGACAAATGGGAGACATTTTAATTGATATAGTTAAATAACCGGTAACTAAAGGCAATTGTCGTGAGAATCAGAAAGGTTACTTGAGTTCCGATTAATGAACAGTTTTATTTTTCTTCAAACTTTAAATGAACTGAAAGTTAGGATAAGTGAATAAACCTTAAGGTTATGTCGTGACTCGTGACAAGTAAGCATGTAATGCATATAATTTTTTGTAATAATTGTTCTCAATGTAGTTGGAAAGCAAAAATACACTTGCTTTATAGTTTATGGTTGCCACATCCTGTCAGCGTTCAAATAAATTTCACGGCCTATTTTTGGTACGGGCGCCCCCCTCTTGGAGTCACTGTTCGCAACGTACACACAGTGAATATCGATATATTATACATAATTGAAAAGTCACTCCCAGATTAAACCTGAAATCTAGAAAACTTCTTGACATATGTAGCTGGTATTTGGCAGGTTGATAGATAGAATATGCTTTATGGTACACCATAAAATTAAAATGAACATTACATTATTATCTTAATTATCCGGTCAATTATTAAGAATAGAAGCGAAGATAGGATTTTAATTTAATGGGCGAAGGAAGATCGGTCCGTGTGCAAAGTGTATTATATCGAGCATTACCTTCAACCAAAATTTTGCCGAAAAAAATAAAAGCGAAAAAACACAACTCTATTTAAAAAGAAAACCTACATTGAGTTACGAATATTGAAAAATTTAATTCTTCTGTTTGATACCACAAGTAAAAGTTTATAATGAACATTATTGTAACTTAGAACGCATTATTTTTTCCAGTTTATAATACTGATAAAGATCGACCCAGTGATTGGCGTATTTTCAACACGCATACTAGTTTATTAAATTAACTCTGTTGTCATAGACAAGGGCGGTTAGATCACAGAATCGACCGAAAATAGAATTCTGCACAAATAATATTATTTGTTGTGGTGACAGAATTATTTGCTGCAGAATTATTTTGGAAAAGGTTTTATAATATTAGGTCTTTACCTATGAAATTGCCGTTTTGTATGAAAAAATTTAAACGATTTTTTTTTCAAGTATTTTTTATTTGTATTAATCGAAGTAATCACCCATGTAATCAATGCATCTTTGCCAACGCAGTGGCAGTTTATTGATGCCCTTCTTAAAGAAATCAGCTGGACGGGAGGCAACAAATTCTTCAGAGGCATTTTGTAATGCCTCTCGGATATTGAATTTTTTTCCCGCCAAGAAGTTATCCAAATTCTGGAAAAAGTTGTAGTCTGTAGGCGCAAGATCTGGTGAGTAGGGCGGATGACGGAGAACTTCCAACCCCAGTTCTTACAACTTGGAGACCGTCTACTGTGCAGTATGAGGTCGCGCGTTATCGTGCAGGAGCAGCGGAGACGAGCGATTGACCAATGCTGGTCGGAGATGTGCCAGCTTCTGCATCATTGTGTTCAGTTCTTCACAGTACACATCTGCAGTAATGCTCACCCCGTTTGGTAAGAAGCTGTGATGAATAACACCGGCGCTAGACCACCAAACAGTGACCATTACTTTTCTAGGGGTAAGCTTTCGTTTAGGGCATTGTTTAGGTGCTGAACCAGGATCCAACCAACTTGCTGAGCGCTTGCGGTTATCAAACAGGATCCATTTTTCAACGCAGGTAACAATGCGGTTCAAAATTCCTTCATTTGTGTGTCTGTCGAGCAGTGCAAGGCACGTTTCGACGCGTACTTCGCGCTGGCGATAATTGAGTTCGTGGGGCACCCATTTGTCAAGCTTTTTTACCTTGCCAATTTGACGCAAATGGACCAATATTGTTTTGACGCTAACGTCGAAAGCTGCTACTAATTATGCCGTCGATTGTGTATCATCAGCTTCCAAAATCGCCTTTAATTCGTCATTGTCGACCAAAGTCTTCGGACGACCGCGAGGTTCATTTTTCAGGTCGAAATTCCCAGAACGGAAGCGAGCAAACCAATAACAGGTGGTGCGTTGGTTTGTAGTGTTAGCTCCGTAAACGTCGTTGATGTTGCGTGCCGCTTGTGCCGCGTTGCTGCCACGACGGTACTCATATTCCATAATTACTCGAATTTTTAACGTATCCATGATGACGAAAAAGATTGAAATGCGATCAAAATGTAACACTAATCAATAAACAAATGACTACTTTTGGAAAAAGAATTCCATGTTTTTAAAATAAAATTAATTTGAAATTAGAATTCTTAGCCAAACAAAAAATATTTTGATTTGAAATGGCCAGTACTGCAGAACGGCAATTTCATAGGTAAAGACCTATTATTAAAACTATATCAAATTGGTAGGTACTATTAAGCTAATTATGAACGTCAATGTATATTTATAATGTTTTTCCTTAAAAGAACGCAGATTCCGGATGACATAACAGGATGCTGTTGTGCAGGATGATGAATGCAAAGAGTTATTCCATAGAAATAATTTCATGTATCCCACGTATACTGAAGGTTCTGGGTCTGGCCGCTTATAACAAAAAAAAAAGTAGAACATCCAAAAATGGAACTCTTTGTTGAATTTAGCACATTCACAAAGAGTTCTATTTTCCAATGTTTCGAATGTTTTAGTTTTTTTTTTCATTGTGGTGTTCTTTTGCAATTTATGTATCACTATAACAATTTACTTACTTTAATGCAAACAATATATTAGGAAGAAATTTACTTAATCTCATCATTATAGCTTCTTTTTAGCTCATTTACACTCATAGACACAAGCTCATGTACACAAGAAAATACATAACTACGTTTTTTTAGCTTTTTCGATGGTAAGAATTGCTAGTAAATGTGAAAAACAATAAGAAATCATTATAATACATATTATATTAAACCTACACTGATCTGAGTTTTTGATGTCATCTAAATCCCGCGTGTAGGTATAAACATTTTAAAAATTATCCGATATTAAAAAAACAAAATCATGACTTGGGTAAGTAAAAATATTAAAAACTACATCCTACCATCCTACCATACATGACCTTCTTTACGTTTAGAACAATCGAACCGAATTCTCAAATTAATTTCAATAAAACACACCGGAGTAGCTGATTATTGTTTTCAATTGCTAAACTTGTTTGGACTCATTCAGACGTTAAAATAAATAGTGTAACAAAATTCGTGTAACTAATTATACTCCGCTGAGAGAACAGATGGCTTATAGTCAGTTACTTAAGAGTTATTTTAGTAATAAACACTACTTTATAAACCAGTAATTACGTATTTAAAATCTCTGCTAGCTTCATAAGGCCAGAAGAGTCACATAAACGTTGTCATTGATACAAATTAGCGCCGGAAACAAAACAAGTTATGTTTTGAAACGTGATTCACACGCAACTAGCCATAAAAATAATCATCAACCCATTTACTGTACCACTGTTGAGCACAGGTCTTCTCCCATGACAGTAGTTTTAGCGCGGGCATAATGCCACTTCATCACATAAATCGTTAGACGTCCACTGCTGGACATAGGTCTCCCCCAAAGATCGCCACGACAACCACTAATACCACTTCCAATAATTAAAATTTATGACATACATGCATAAAGAAAATAGACTTTTAAGACTCCTAGAGCTTCTAGTGCGTTTACGCACTAGATCCGATTTCCGTCATCCGATTTACATACAAATAGTTCTACGACTACTCCAGACCGTATATTCACGGATTCAGATCGGATACGGATCGGACGTAGTGCGAAACTGCTCTTAGGCATGTAAGTTTTCTCACGGTGTTTACCTTCACTGTATAAGCATGTGATAAATACCCACGTAACTTCGAAGTCATTGGCGCGTGCCTCGGGATTGACCTTTGACTTCGTAGTCCACTGGTCACACTACTAGGCTACATATATATCTACGTCATATATAATTTATCTACGTCAAAATATATTACTTATTATCTACGTTTATAGCTCACCATCGGCGCGTACGCATTTACAGAAAGATGGATCGATAAGGAGTTGTATTTAAATATCACACGTGTAAAACATCTGGTGACACTTAGGTTGTCATGCTGCCAATGATTTCCTAGAAAACTAGGACAACAGAGATTTTCCTACTCTTATTTAATTTCAAGATTAATTTGGCTGTGTGTTCCAAGACAGTTAAAATCGTTCCCCTGGGACACTTCGGGCTTCATTGTCCTGATAATTTTATGGATAGTAGCTATTGTTGATTGAAGCTAACAGGAGTTATTGTAGGTAGTAGGGACATAGTGTGACGGACTTGTCCTAAAAAATAAGTGGCTATGATGGCCAGCACTTTGTCTTCCTACTATCATTGCAACCCCAAAGTATTACAGTACATAGATCAGGTCTTCTATAAAACCTTAATTATAGGATTTAAAAAAAAGTATAGGCAAGCATTTGATCACAATCTCACTTATTCCGGTACTCAGGCATTCTTTTGTTCCAAAAAATATATCAATCAAGGATTTAAGTTTATTATACATCAAACGCTTCTGAAACGCTCATCTCAAAAGTCAATAAACTGTGTAGGTGGGCCACAAGACTTATTTGTTACATACTATAGAATAATAATACATACAAGTAAAATGATTTGGCAGTACATCCACCTTATGAGTAATGGACTCTTTGATTGATAGCCTTTTACAGATTTTGGTTTTAAAATGATTTCTTACACTTAGATAAATATTAGATATTTAAAATAAAACTAGTTTTTGTGTATTTTATTATTACAGTCTATTCATATAAATATATTGCCAAATATTTTGGATTCTATACAGTATTCAGATGTTATTGGTATTGCTTAAGATGTTTAGATGTCTAATTGTCTGCATCTTTTCATTCACCAGATTTCATAAAATATTCAGGCAGTCAGTATATTGGGCCAGGAAATACACATATGAGTCATGCACAAAAATTATTGCAAACCAACCTTAGCCGGGATTGTTCTTTTGCAAACATGTTTCTATAATTTTTATTGAATATATTCACTGATTTGTGAATAATGTAAATTGTCCTAAGTGCCTAATAGTAATAATTACATCTAATAGGCCAATATATCGTAATTTTGGTTTCAGTAGGTTAATTAGTGTTGTACACTTGTCAAGAAACAGTATGGAGTTCTTAAATAGGTAATTTTCCATAGATGAGTCACAACAGAAAATTTTATCTCGTTAAATAACTTCTTAGATGCTACAGAACACTTATTGATTTCATACTCTAAGACCAGAATCATCCTTAAAAATACTGAGTGCAAGCAAAGTAATCCTCTATATATATATATATATAATTATCTGTAATATTGTATTTTTGTATAAACCAATATTTCTAATAATATAAAAACAAACATTAATAAAAATAAATTGAAAAGAGGGTAGATGGTTAAGGAGAAAAATGTACACCTACCACTTTATAATTCTTAATGCTTGGCAAAAACCTCTTCTGTTCCACTTCTTTCTTTTGAAACACCTCATTGATGATGTTGCCAATGGCCTGGGCACCATATTGCATAAGTGCCTGGCCTCCTTGGTTGAGCAGCTGCTTTCCAGCACCCTGGAGCATGGCTCCAAAGTCCATGCCGCCATTTTGACCCGCCATGGCGAAGTCGCACTCACTCACAAACTACTGTCTATTGTATTTGTCACTTTGCTAGGACATTTTGGAGTTGACTGTATGGAATTTTAAATAAGATTTTACTGTGTTGTGCGAAGACATCAGATAAAGTTATGCAAAATTATGTACAAGATATGAATTTGAAGATAAAGAGATTATTGAAAACAATAATAACACATAGGTCAAATAAATACTGATTGTATTTCTATATTGACACAGTAACATAAGAAAATACCTCACATACTAACTACGAGCACTAGTTAAAACACCTGATTTGAACACAATAGTAAAATTACAATTTATGAATTAAGTCTAAAGAAGTTTACATTACACTCATATAGACTGTGTAGTCCTGAAATATTGAATGTTCTAAAATTAAAAAAAAAACAAACTTATTTAAATATTTAAAAAATCAATGCACTGGACACGGGCATTCATCCAAGTATAGACACAGTACTAAGTAGGAAATTGTATAGAGGCCATATACATGATTACAGTGTTATATAGTGATGTCATCTACAATGGCACAGAGTTGTGCTAATTAAACTACCTTAGTATGTTTTTTCTCATACAGTTAATTGAGTTGGTAAAAAATTTACATCATGAACAGCAATGTCTTTTCTATTTAAATATTTCAAATACTTTATTAAGAAAATCCAGAGTGACAGCTTATGGACAAGTAGATTTGATACATTTATTAATATAGATTGATATTTTAAAACCTGTTTGAACTAGATTGGTTTTAAAAAAATGCTATAGATCACTTAGAGAAATTTGTTTGATTTTACATAGAAAATATACAAAATGATGTGCATTGTTTTAAAAATAAAATCAAGCTGTTTTACACTATCATTGACAACAACGACACAAATTCAATTAATTAAAGAGAACGTGTGAGCACATTCAAAGATGTACCGGCAACAAAAATACTAGAATCATATTATGTAGGTCAGTAGTGCACTTTCGAACGAAAGCAAGTATCAAACCACCGTATTTTGAGCTGTAGGGATCAAAATTTTAGAACTTCCAGATCTGTTTGATAAACAGTATTACATCAAAACGTGAGCTCATCGTTAAAAGTCGAACTTCACTGAAAACTGGTAGGAATCTACGAAGGAATGTTCTACTAAGATCTTATCAAATATTTTATTAGTCACGAAACTTTAAAGTAAACTTTATCATCGAAAAGTTTTACACACAACACAGTAAAATATTACGCTACATATTGCACGTAAATTTATAAAGATTTATTTATGAAAAATAATATAAAATTAATTTAAATTCAGAGAACAACCGTACCCAAAACTAACTCACGGAAACTGACAGAAATATAGCCGGCTATGTAAAACAGCTTTTGATTACGCTGGCGATGAGGTTAAGACACGACCTCTACAACTTGGTCGCATTGTGTCCAAGATTATTGCCAGCGTAGGGAATGACGTCACCCGCTATATGAGGAGCATTGATTTTTAACATTTCGAGATTTCTGATAATTGAAGACGTTTGTAGATAACTATATAAAAGCTTTATTATATAATTCAAATTGTCAAACATTGTCATCATGCGTGGCCTGTATTATTGAATATTTAGTGCAGTAGTAACATTGAGTACAATGACCTTCAAATTTTTTTTTCAACTTTGTTTACAATATTTTTATGTGAAAAACGACGACGAATTTCAGTATTTACATCTTTTGTTTCATCTTAGGTTAAATATTAGAGGTGGAAAAGTGAGGGAAATCGCTCTTTTGTTAGCAGAACTACTTTAGTCCTTATGGCTATTTATGTAACATTTAACCAAAAGTTGTTCAGATATAACGTGACACGAATTAAATATAGATCTTCTTATGGAAGAACAACCTTGGCAGTCAAGTTTCCAATTATGGCAGAGGAAATTACGGACGAAAATGTCCGAAACATACCTACAGCTACATTATGTTGCAGTGATATCCTTATGACTTTTGCGTAAACTTGAAACTATGGTTAGGTATTAATTTTAATGAATTTTACACATAAAATATTGTATTGTAATTTATAGGTCAACTGAGGTCCTTCAAAAAGGTCAGAGGCGTACTTGCAATGTCGCAACTGGCGCGGTCGGCGTTTGTATGATGTAATTTGATATATGAACGTGGACCAAACAAAATGATCGAGTGTGTAGATATAAATCTTAGGATTTAGGAAGTCCTATGTGAGAAAAATAGCTACATATCTTTATATTAAATCTCGTAGCACGTTATGTGTCCGCTGTAAACTAGTGGAGTAACAAACAGATTTTGATGAAATAGTACACTGTGTGTAGTTTGGTCCAACTAGAGATATAGGATAGTTTTAACACACTAATAAAATTATTTGTATTAAAAGTATGTGTATAGGCAAATGTATAATTTTAAAGAGGCATGTTTTCAGGATAAATCCTGGTGCAGTGTGACCTTTATTCTAAATACTTTTTGACTTCTTCTTGTTATTTTCAGTAAAAAAATCGATGTAGGATGAATATTTGTAACCAAACAAAAAGGTTTTTTATATAGCTATATATAAAACACATTTTGACAATGTTCTCCATGGCATAGTATTTGGCATCATACCAGCTTATCCTCCATAGAGATATAACGGGCACAAGGTCACAAGGGAACATTCTCAACCATTTATGAAGCTATTAAACAATTGTAGTCATTGACGTGATCGTACATAAAGCTATTGCATTTCATAAAGGACTCTGTCCATTTCATTGTACTATAATAGAACCGAAATATCAAATAATCGCCAAAAGTTTGTTGTATGTAGGCACTACGTTTTACGACATTTAAACAGCAGTTTTCCTCATATTTCTGCTTCTATCTTTTTCCATTTTTTCGCGTGGGGAAATGCCCCTTAGGGGCAAGTATTACGTAATTTTTATCATAAGAAAAAACAAGGAACCTTTCCCCACTATCTTTAATGCTTACTTAATACTTAAATTGCCCCTAACACAACACCCCGTTGTGTAATGGCCGGCATACTGAATAAGTGGGATTAGTAACGCATGTTAATATATATGTTTGAGTATAGCACCTCCTATTGTGCCTATCTTGAGGACCAAGTGCGATGGGCCATCGGATCCCACAAGACCGAAATCTAGGTCCCTTGCCGTCCCGTGAGGCTAGAAATCTTTACACTCACTTTCTTCCCTTCCAGGCATCACATTGGAAGGTAGGGAGAGCGGCGTAACGTAATACTACTCCCGTAATTTTTTGTTGCATATCCAAAATCAACTATTTAACTGACTGGATCTTAAAGCTTTAAAATCCTGCAAACGGGCGGGCAACTTTTTTATTTTAAAACGACTTATTTAACGACACCATGAGATAGACCAGACAAAAATATGCACATAACTTTAAGTGCAGAGGAAATATCGTAAAAGAAACATTACTATTAATTCCCTTGGGATCCCTAAATAGGATAAGGCTTTTTTGCCCTGAACCGAAATTCGGCCCTAACTTGGTTACCGAACCACTTCTTAAAACAGTCGGAACATGGTATGGTATAGTGGACATAGGAGATAAAGCCTAGCGGATACAGTGGCCACAAAAAGGCCGAAATTGTCGGACATTACCTTGAACTGTGATGACGAAGTATTTGAAGTAAACGGATAATTAATTATGTTGTTGTTAAGTCTAGTAGTGCTGGAATCCGGTTTGTGAGATGTGGGTGGATTTACCTAGGTAGGTAAGTAGTTTTTAATAATGATAGGTGTTGAAAATAGGTTGGTGTTTAGTTTTATAATAATTGATTGATATCAAATATCGTGACCGATATTGGTGTAAACGATTAGATAATTAACTAGTCGATTAGCGAAATGGCGAGCTATCAGCGTATGCGCAGGTTGCGGGGTCAAACAGATAGTTGAAACATCATAAACCTATTAACTATTGCACTACTGGGTATGGGCCTATTAGTTTGATCCTAGAAAATTGGTAAATTGGTAAATTCACCTGAACGTAATATTTACAGATTATACGATAGAAGTCTTGATTGTTTTTGCTTTTTAATAGTTAAAAGCAAAAACAATCAAGACTTCTATCGTATAATCTGTAAATATTACGTTCAGGTGAATTTACCAATGTGTGTGGCTGTAAAAAATAGATTTTAGATTTGGATCGTTCGCAGCGTAGAAAAACAAACGGAGCTAAAAGCATCTCAACTGACGTACGAGTAGATCTGTCTTCTGATGCGCATTGAATCAATTACCGTATCAACACCGTATATCTAAACAGTGGAACTTAATTTAAAAAATAAATCATGAACGCCCAAAGCCCTGTAGTCACCTGTGGCCTTTGACGTCAAAGAGGGGCCGAGTGCGTCCGTTCTGTTCGTAGGATTTATTGACTATGTGGTATTTTATGGACTATGGTGGTTATACTAATGATGTTAGAAGGAGGAATGAAATTTAAATAACACATAGTTTTTAAGCATTTCATTAAGGTACATTGATATTGACCTCTAGGTTTCTAGCGTACATGGTCAAGAGCAAACTCAATGGCATGTCTACAATCCGTTAAATAATTGCGTTAGTGTTAGTAAAGTTTTCAATTAAATTCTCAGTAGCTCGGAGCTTGGTTAATGGCAACGAGCTCCCCTCTATTACATGGGACCTAAAACATACCGGCGACATTTGGGTGTAGATTTGTATCTCTACCTAACCCTTCGGGAGCGACAGGCGTGATGGGATGGAACTAGCCAGTCTTTTATTGGTTTTGACCGCTTCTACCTTATTTTTTATCCCAGTATTTTACAATAACGTCCAATAGAGTTCAAATATACCTCCGCGGTGGGCCACATAACGACAGACACAGACAAGAGTTAAAAATAAATTCCCTTTTTAAATTAGCAGACGGATTCTCACGTGCGGTGGCCCTACGCACTGTCGAACTTATTTTAGAAGCAGTGAGAACTTAAACCACAGGATAACGAATAGACGAATAGTATTACGTACAAAATGGTCGTTCGTCCTGAATGTAGGGTACCCAATGGCACCCGCCCCAAGTTCATTGTGGAGTTTGCAATCGCATAAAGAAGCCAGCAATTTTTCAAAAACGCGTCAAATTAAGTTCTCCCAAACTCTCCAGCTGCAAATGTACTATGTACTAATTGCAATAGGAAGTAGGTACCCTGAATGTTTTCATTTACTCACATCTACATTATACACATTCTACATCATCTCGTCTCTAAGTCATGTAAATAAAATGACATAGGTATATTTTACAATGCTTTTGAAGCCTTTTAATATTTGATACCTCCTAGCATTTTTAAGTAGGGCCATGGCTGACCATAGCGGTGGACAACAGAATGATCCTATAAGGGTTCCATTTTTCCTTTTGAGATATCAAACCTTAAAAACACAATCAGGTTGTTGACTTTGAACTCGTGAGAAAGTGACTGTGTGAGAAATATTAATAAGTATAAAGTGTGACATAGTTTTATATTATGTATTACTATAAACAATGTCAGGCCAAGGTTTCGGCCTACATCGGCTGCAGATGGCGATCAAGTGATAAGCAGTATGTATTACACGGAGATTTTGCAGTCACTGAGTTGAATAGTAATAATAATTATTATAAAAAAATATATAATACGACGTAAGTAATGTACACCCACATTTTATCGGTATGTTTCAGATCTCACGTAATATGGGGCTTGAATATTGTCATCAAACGAGCACTTATCTTAATTCCGAGAATTTCTTAAAAAAAATCAACAACAATGCTCGACCTGGGCACTGAACCCAAGACCTCTTGCTCAGCAATCGCACTTACTACCACTAAACCAAAGAGGCATTTACTCATATCAGGTAATTGGATTTTCCAAAAAGTTGCGTACGTTGCACTCAAATGACTAAATGTGCGTGGGATCTAATTGATACTTAAATTCTTCCTAAGCCATTTGATAATCTTCATCACAAAATGAGTCAGATTTTTTAAATGTAACAATAAAACTGCGTTAGTCACTGGTAATATAGGAGTAAAGAAGTTTAATTTGTTAGCACAAGATATTACAATCATTAGACTTATGAGTAATTAGACTCATTATTTGTTCCGTTTAGCAAACCAGAATTAATCAACCATTTGTTCCGTTTCATTGCGAGTTTTATGTATACATATTATCCACTCTTATCAAAGAGGAGATTTAAAAAAGGATACCTACATAAACACGTTTCGCTGGTTATATGTAAAAGGGGCAAACGTGACTCAAATATCGTCTCAAAAAGGATAGTTATAGATACTATAATAAACGGGCGGTAGTAGAGGTTTGCCGGTATGTTTTACATTCCATGGGTCAAGCCTATTGCTATTAACTAGGCAAAAATCCATATTCGGATTTGCTACTAAGATTTTTAGAAAAGCGTCTGCTCGACATGTGATTTGGAGTGTAATGTGTTATATGTATGTGTCACCCATAACCTAATCTTACACTTGACTCAGAGGAATTTGAATGCCATTAATATTATGGTTTGATCAAATAAAACATTAGTTTGATACGCATTTCGTAATAATATTAATTGGTAGTAGTTTTTTAAACGACGATAAATTCTCATGTCAATACTTGTTAATATATAGTATTACGTTATCTATATATTATTAGGAACAATATTGAGATATTCGATAAACCGTAATAATAATTCAATTTATATAATTTAATTATTCAGTATCTATTTATTGACGATAAACGCTGTAAAAATGAAATCATCGAAAAACTAAATTGAGGAATCTTTTTACCGTGTCAAATTCGAAGTTTCTTATTCAATTTTCAGTTTTGTGTGCTTATCAATTGTTTATCGATGATTTAATTGTTATTAAAAACGTTTTATATCTTTAATACTTACTTCAAATGCCTTAAGCTGCTTGCAATCAAAAATAATCAGTTAAAAATCATCAACGAGATAAACAGTGTAGCCTTTTTGGACGACCGTCATGAAACCGAGCCGTTTTAAGGTTGACCAGAGGGTAAAACCTGTTACAATCAAGGAAAGGACGACGACCGATATAGGAACCGGTGGTTGGTAAAATACCAAGGACCTGAGCGTTTCGTGCAAGTTTCTTAACAAAATATATGTAAATGTATAACGCGTGATACGATTACCAAAACGACAACACAGTTTTGTGGGGCAAATGAATATTGTGTGTTATTTCATTCATTAATTAATATAGCATCCGTGAGTTCTGCGAGTTCTACGACCAATCCGTCAGAAGCGTTTGTGTCTATGAATATGATTGGTTTTTTTTTTTAATATTTTGACAGGAGGTATTTAGGTTATGGTAAAAAAAACATTTATGTGATATTATTGTACTTCATAATTTATTGCTTTGCGAGAATTAGTATGAGCGTTAATCTGAATACCCATTTACCTAATGTGTTTAAGACTGAGAATAAATGTTTCCTACATATATCACGGATTTTAGTTAATACCTTTAGAAAATAATTCTGTTGTGTCGTAAAACCCATCAACCTAGGAATAAAAAATGGTTAAAACAAAGTTTATTATAGAAGGGTGTGGACGTTTAAAGAGAAACTCCTGCCAAGAAAACAATTATTGGGATATTTATATAGTTTTAGGTACTTCCTTGTCCCAACAGATAGAATTTAGTATCAATGGCGAACGTAAATTAATATAAATGTACCTATTATATATACTGTAGAAACACGCGAATTTTACAGCATGTTTAGGATGCCAAAAACTATAAAACGGTAATAGCCTACTGGTTAAAGTGCTCAGTAGCTCCACATTGTAGTACCTACCTACTTCTTCAAATCGAATAAATCGTCGTTGAAGTTCTAACACCACGTATGTAAAAAAAACTAATTTTCACATACACGAACGCGCCCGAACCCGCATCCCGCGACACAAGCGGATCGTTGGTCCACAGCGCTAATCGAGTTGTCACTTACTTTAATCGACTGTACACACTCAATCCATCAGTTGGACCTTGATGGGTCCTTAGTAGCTAATAAAGCGTCTAGTTCTTATGTTGTACTTGTAATATTGTTTAATTATTGTTGCGCTTCTATCTTTTTGGTAATTGTACTTTATTGTGTGCACATATTTGTTGCATTACGATCCAGATCAAAACATTGTACTTTTAGTTTAAGTTTTGTGCATTTAAGATTGTAATGAGTTTTGTGCATTTAAATAAATAAAAAAATGTCCCTACACTGTCTGAAGTCGTATCGGTAGTCAAAGGACCAGGTTGTAGCTGTAATTTTCTTTTACATATCTCGTCTCGATGAATATTATAACACTTTGGTGTCAAATAAATATACCACTGATGATAAATGGCAATTCGATTGAAGTGACGTCACTTGATAATAGCTCGACCTGACGCGAGATAATGCGTAAACACTAAACATGTGTTCTAGTATACATGTTACCGCTTTCAATATCTACCGTTCTGAGTGAAGTCATATGGGACGAAGATGGGAAGACGTTTGAACCGTGATACAATAATAGCATAAGTACTCACCACTAAATCCACGTTGACTAAGGCACAAATTTCCTCAATAACTTCTTCGACATTCCCGCTTTCATATTCTTCAGCAGGCAAGGCAGGGTACAGCTTCATGCCGGTACTAAACATGGCATCTTCCTCAGTCGGCAACTTAGGGTACAACCCTCCATTTCCATTTCCCAACAGGGGCTCTCCTCCTTCACCACGCTCTCCCTTCAAAAACCCTTTCACTGCAGAAGTCGCGGTTCGATGCCAACCCCAGCCATTGGCTCTCAAATTCTTCGGGTAGTAATTAAACATGGTCAACACTCTTCACCACTGAACACTTCACTGCGTACGTATTTTAGGTTACGTTTAAATGTTGTCCAAAAATAAATCACGACTGCGCCTCTCAGCGGATGGACAACGAATGGTTGAAGGTAGTTCGTGTAACAAATCTGTAACAAAGAATGATATAGTTAGGAGTGAAAGTGAATCATGCTCCTTTTAGTTTTCGGGAAATGTTTGCGGGGAATCTCCTGTTAATTAGGTTTGTGAGGGGAAATGTGTAAGCACATGCAAACATTATCGGGAATAAAGTTGGCTTTTTGGTTCCTGTTTATTTTATTTCCATGTACAATGTATTTACATTAGATACTTCTTGGTTTTATCCACCTTAGACAATTTCTTGTCCGCGATAAAGCTCTGAATTAGTAAACCGATTTTAATGAAACTGTATGCTCACACTTGTAGTTTGGTCCAAATTTATTGATATTTATTGAGTGATATGATAGATATACTGATCTCAATTTATAACCACAGTATATTTTTATTGGAAACCAACGAATAACTTACAATGCGTGGCTAGGTCTGCAAATATACTATAAATTATATCCATTGTGCTAAAACGCAAACAGCTCGAGAGGAATTAGACGTCTCGTCTCTTAAGTGTTATGAGCTTTTCACGTCAAAAATAAGATCGGTGTTTGAACCCATGACCTCTAGCTTGAGAAACCCGCTTTAGTTATTGGGAGACTGCCAATTATAAATCATGCTAAAAAGTTTTTACTAAGGCCAGTCAATTTTACCTGGAAAACTCTTTATTCTCTTAAATTTTCGGATTCAAATGTTTTGTTTTATGAAACCACAACATTGTCAAAAAGTTTGGTGACGAAAAATTTAAAAACCGTTTTATTCTGAAAATTCATAACAAACACTAAACCTTTCAATATTTTATAGTCGTCTATGGCTAAAATATCTTCCTTTACCATTCTAATGTAAACATTACATTAATAAACACAGATGCTTTCGCTTACGTCAATCAATGACTTATAGTTTCATTGCACTGATCATTAAAGTCTCCTACTGATTATACAAGCCAGTACAAGCTGTGGTAGCCTAGTGGTGTGACTAGTACCCTGTGAAGGTCTCGAGTTCAGTCCCAAGCGTATCTAGACTTTTCCTTCAGGGGGGCTTGGTCCCTCCTGGGGAGGGCACATGGGGTGGGCACAGTCCACCGTATGAAAATTGCTAAGCGGTAGCCCAAGATCCTAGGGTGGGCACTGTGGCTGTGACTGTGGACACGGATCTAGGTAGGTACGCCCAAGGTCCCAAGGCGCACAACACTGAATTTCAAAGTTGCACAGCTATCACACGCTCAAACAAACAAATGTGAAAGAAAACGTCGCGAGGAAAACTGCATGACTAAGAGATTTTCTCGAATATTAATTCGAATAGTAACCAGGCTAGCGTAGTGGAATATAGACTAATATATCTAAAGAGGAGATCCATCTCCAGTGGGATATTAAATGAGTTAATGATGATAATAACGGGTAATTAAAGTATCCAAAAACCGCTTATAAACAATGTAACCTGCATAAATTTAAACAAGACTTCACACAATAAACATATGCATTGTTCAGTAATTTGGTTTTAACGCGTAGAACTGAGACAATCAGCCTTGGAGTGTTTTATCATTCGTGACCGTTTGAATTTCCTTACAGATGACGTCACAAACTGAGGTTGTTTCAATGTTTTTGGATATGAAACAGCTAGGAGTTTATTGTACCTACCGACAGATTTCTTACACTTACGCGAATATACATTGAAATAAACTACTAGACTACTTCTAACGGATATTATCGCGATTGACGATTACTAGTTATCAATATAATATGACGATTGACTGCACAAACAGTTTGTATCAGTCTCTTCAGCAGTCCATAGATGCTATAAAGAGTCCGAAATGTTGGGATAACATAATATCACTTTACCTCGTAATAAGTAATTATATTTCAAAAGGTACTTATTTAAATAATTCTACTATTCTGATAGTAAGAACTATTTATTTACTGCGGAATTAGTAGTGACTACATATCTCATTACCCATGTCCAGCAGTGGACGTCTAAAGGTTGACATGATGATGATCTCATTAGATAAACTACAAACACTGACATTTTTCTTCAACGCGACAAAATTTTGTTAGTGGCTTTTTTCCGGAATTTTGGGACGCCACTTATTAAGTCTTGTTCATGTTTCCCAAATTTGATGCGAAACCAGTAGATCCGTTTTTTTAAATATTTTACGACTCTACTACGTTGCGTTCGTGAAAAAATCATACATTATGAAGTATACGAACTCAAAGCGTAGCGAATACATCGTATAATGCAGTTGAAATTTACAATACCTTACCTAGTTATATAAATACTATCTACAAAAGAGGATGATTGCTTATCTACGTTATATGCGCTTATGTTAATAAACACAATAGAATTGAATCTTATTTTGTATGATCTAACATAATAGAATACTTAATGAATGGTAGGTACCACAGGTCAGAAGAAATAGACATATCTTTTCATTATATTCCAGTATGCCTGTCGTCTCTAAAGGGTTCAAAATGAAAATCAAATCAAAATATCATTTATTCAAAGTAGGCCAAATTTAATTGGCTCTTTTTGAACGTCGACAATAAAGACAGCCCCCAAAACGCCCGCCCTTCACGGTTGGGCAGAAGTCTACTAAAGTAAACTACACCCATATTAATTTCGCCGGTAGGTATATTTTAAGTCCCATGTAATAGGGGGCCAACCTATATTCAATTATAAGTAGGTAGGTATATCATATTTTTTTACGTAACGTAACAAAAACTAAATTTGCTACAATTTTTGAAATATTTATTAGCTTATATTGCAATTATCTTTTTCATATCTCTTTATGGTACTAGGCACTGACAAATAGTACTTCTAAGAACTTGATAAAAATGCACTTGAAAGACACTTCATTTGCAAACGCATTAATAGTTAACATTAAGTCCACAAAGCGTTATCTGCACTTACGTTGTAATACATTAAGACTTATTTTGTGGAGTTAGTCATGATGTTAGTCAATCTATATGTATATTCATAAATGGTACAAAAAATCTACCTCTAGCCATTAAAGACTTTCAAACCATCCAACCGAAGCTGGTGGCGCGGCTGGCGTTTTTGGGGGCTGTTTTTATCGTCGACGTACAAAAGGAGATTGTAAATATTGTAATTGAATTGTATGGAATGAATCATACAATTCAATTTGGCCTACTTTAAATAATTGATATTTTGATTTTGAACCAATATGCCCCAAACCGGTTGCATTTGAAAATTTCCCTTTTTTTTCAACAAATACTTAAACAAATTTTTAAACAAATATATTTATTTCTAGCGTAGTAATATCTCACCGCAGTTGCCCGCTAGTTTTCAGTAATTATGCAAAAAAAAATATTAATAATAATACTAAACTATAGTTGTTTATTCACGATTTCATTATACATCGGTCTTATTAATAGGAATCAAAATGAAAACAAAGCATAATGTCTTCTGAGTATTTCTAAATGCAGAAAGGTCATTTTCCGTTGAGATATGTATAATCTGAAACAGTTGGTAAAATGTTTTACGGTGAACCGTTTTACGGACTAGTGTTGTGAAGCGGGTATACACTGCTTTCTTACATAAACAGTTTATTTCTGGAAGAAGAAATGTGTGTAATCACTTTACAGTGAAACTTTACAGCTGTTGTACTATATAATTATGTAGTAATATAGTTTATTGTGGTTAGGTTAATAGTGAACTTACTTAATACTTTTATTAAAGAACAACTGAATTCGTTCTGAATTTTTTGGTTAATTTTCCTGTATGTGCTTACTTTTTATTTCTTGATGAAATGTGTATACGACCATTAGGTAACTTTAAGCAGTTCAAATATAAAAACATTATTTGTAGTCTTACACAGTTCGCTTTTAAATACATGTATTTTTATAAGCTGGATAAACATTGAAAATACGTAAAATCACAGTTCACTAGGGTAGCACTACGGCTCTACCTACTGTTTTATTTACATCTTGATTTTGCTATAACTCATTTCTAACGGCAACTAAATTAATATATAAGTATATTATGTTACCTCCTTCAAATAAGATTAGTAGGACTACCTACTTTAATATACGGAGTGAGGCGCTAAGCAAATTAGTTGTTATTGTTAAGTTTTACATACGTTGCTTTCTTGTAGCCGAAGACTTCTTAGAAATTATTATTGAAAACACACTTGCACTCTTAAACGCGCATATAAGTTTGATCAACACTATAATTAACCCATTTACTGTGGGTGCCCTCTCATACAAACAAATACTACAGTCCTAAACAGAAATCTTGTGTGAGTAGGCAGACTTTACACACTATCAAGAAACTTTCTCAGGCATACAGATTTCCTCTCACCTCTATTTTTACGTTTCAGCGTGGCATAAAATATATAAACATTTACAATTTCGAAAAGTCAGTTCCGAGACCAAACTAAACACAACATTTAAATGGGGGAAATGGAGGCCGGAAGGTTTTTTAAGTGTTTTTTCTAATATGAAAGGAGGGTAAGAAATAAGCAGATACAGCTACGTGAAAAAGCAGATTAGATAAAATTAATAATCCTACGAAAACAAAGTCGCGAGCAAAAGCTAGTTGTTTATAAAGAAAGAGTTTCTAAATAAATCATTGTTGCTTCGCCTTTTAAACTAATAATTACTCCTGTTTGGTTGGCTTCTTATTAGCGTGTAAAATAGTGCTTTGTTTAAAAATAAATAGAAAATGTACACTTGTATTTACTTGTTAGATACAAAAACAGTTTTTTCTACGTGCATACTAATAAATTTGAAGTGAATTTCTATGGGTGTGTTCACGAATTACAAAGGGACACAATTAGACCGCTCCCTCTGCGCAAACATGGCGTCATCGCGACCTCCTTGCTCTAGGGTACGTTCGATTTAATTACTGAAATTAAAAAAATAATGTACGGTGGTATTATCTATGACTGTTAGGGGAAAACATTTGTCCTTTAGATAGACATTACATTGGCTTTGTTTCAAAACAAAAACAATATAATTCAGGAAATGTGTAATACTAATACAGTAATTTTAATGCGCTATAATTAGCTTACGGCTTTCTTTAAAAAAAGACAAAGTAACCAGTGGCTATGTTTTGTTAAGAGGCATACGGAGTAAAGGTATAAGGTGTATTACTCGACCTTATCAGTGACTCTTTGTAAGTAATACGGGTTATTAGCATTGAAACTGAAAAATCCTAGCCCTATTGCAAAAAATATTGTTATACAATACTATCTAACATTAAGCGTCTCGAGGCTCTCATTTGTTTAAATAGGATTAAAAAAAAATCAACTAAAAAAAATGAATTCTTCTTAATCATCACGGAAACACTAATAAATAAAAATAAGTATCTACCTTTACTAGGTACCATTAAATTGATAGTTTATTTCTCATAATAATTTTTATGAAAAGAATCATAAAATTAGTGTTGGCATGAATATCAGTGAGGTCATCGGCTTGTTCGTATCGTAGTAAGACCTCCATTCAATACCGTCATCGCAGAACAGTCATGACGTATGCTGTTGATGACAGAGATACTTAAATGCATGACTGTGCAAAACTGACCCACAAAAAGTGTTAGCTGTATTTTACAAAAAAAATGTGACGCAAGTGCACTTTGTTTCAGAAATGACACGTATTACGGAAAAAGTGTACGCGTGTGCAGTTTCTTTAAATGTTCCATGACACACAATAAACTTTTCGCTGGGAAATCAGAAGTATGATGTGGGTGTGGATGGCCATCGTTATATTAGGAGCTTTACGTTTTTAATTTGGATGCAGTAGGCCCAAGAGCTGATGATGGTATGACTATATATAACCTTCAATAATAAATATATCCGGACAGCATGACACAGTGCCATCTAGTTCCGAATTAAACAACCAGGCTCCTATTGCGGATACTAGATGGTTGATACACTACATTTTTTATGTAATTACATACGTATATTATACATAGAAACATCAATGACTCAGGTTCATAAATGATCATCACACAAAAATTTGCCCATACAGGGAATGGAAATCGAGATCCTTAGCACAGAGAGCATTCTTTAAACGTCTGCTCTAATCGGGGCATCAATATTCTAATCTTGAAGGATACAGATTCAGAAGAATTCATCTATTAAAAATGTCCTCAGAAACTCCTAGACAATTATCTTCTTCTAAAATTCCATTGAAAGAAAAAAATTACCCTTGACAATGGATCGTTTTCCGTAATACCCTTTACATAGGTAGAACAAAACCACTTGTTGCATTCAGCAGATGTGATGATGGCCTTGCACAAATGTTACGCACCATAATCCTATTAGGAGTTTAACAGCATTATAATATAATCTCAGATATACAGATGTGTATTGCATTATAAGCTGCATACGTCATCTTTGTGAATCATTCGCACAAATTACGTATCTTCGCTATCGGTCGTACGATTGTCTTGTTTAAAATGTTCATACTCATTCGCCACAGTGATCTGGTACTTAAGTATCTACCATTTCTTTTGTATTTTTTTTGTTTGCCACCCTAAGGCCCGCCTTCCGGTAAGCGGTTGCCGTAACCTATGGATGTTTGCAACACCAGAGGTGTCGCTTACGCGCCTAACCATTCAAGACTTTTAAAGTCACTAGTGAATCATTATTAAGCAGTAATGCATTTTGTATCAGTCTTTATGATGAACTTGGGTTAAAAGAATTTATTTCTCATAAGAACATGGTTCACTTACAATGAGATACAAGTAAATAAAGTTTTTATAATAGTAATAACTCTAGAGTGTTGTTTTACAATTAAGTGCATACCTACGAATTAACATATGTATTTGTATATCTTGCGATAGATACGTTGCCTTTATAAGAAGATAGTAAATCTTCTTATAAAGGCAACGTATGGAAGAAACACTCGAACTTTGACTACTCCATTGGTGCAGTGACTGAGGGATTGGCTTGTTCGTGAGGCCTAAGCCGGATTAGGGTTACGGATACAATCCCCGCACGTAGCAAATATATGTACGTTCAAGAGGTAGTTGTTCCGGGTCTAGTGGTTTCTGTATGTGAAAAATTGTGTTCGTAAACGCACCTACGACTTGGAAGAAAATACTAGTGTAGGCCGTTAACAAAAATACAATTTCTCATCTCTCAGCTCAGATATCTCCCGGAGACAGGAAGGCGGTTTTATGGAGTACCTACATAGATATGATCCATGTACTCCGTCAAATTATGATGAAGCTGATTGGTTTATAATGTGTACAGCTGTGTAATGTATTCTTTATTGCTGAATTAGTCATACAAGGATATTATTTTCAATCAAGTCGGTTGGTATTATGAGTGCATGCAACTAATATTGTTAAATATTGTCAACTGTGGCGTATATTATTTATGTATATACATACAATTTGAATAATATATTATTTAGAACACCGTTATTCGTGTTCATGACCTATAAGTAAGTCTAAGTAGATATTTTAACAGTAATTTTCCTAGGAGATGGCATAAGAATAATAAATACATGTTGGGTCAGAGCTGGATGAGTATCTTTGAATTAGTAAGCAGCGACGATCATGCCAATAGCCGCACATTGTTTTTTAATTAAGTAGGTAGAGGTACCAGTGTCACTTGTTTCATTTCAGTTCAGAAACAACATTTTGTATGATTGATACACGTTTGGGTGTTTTCATTATAGTAGGTATTTAGGTCGTCATATAAATATACGAGTTCCAACATGAAACTCACTGTGCTCACTGCAACATACATATGTATTTAGATATGTATATTACCATAATTCTATACCTACATTTATACGGTTAATTATATACGATTATTTCCGGTGAATATGTCAAGACAAGAGTTTTTATCACATCTCATCATCATCGACCAATTTCTTGCCCTACTGCCGGGGTCTCCTCTTATTTGAGAGGGATAGTCTATATATAGTCTACCTCGCTAGCCTAGCGTGAGTTGGCAGACATCATATGCCTTTTAGGCAGGCAAGTTTCCTCACTATGTATTTCGTTCACCATGTGAGTATATGATAAATACGTGCCGTATGTAAGTCAGTGGTGTGTTCCTTGAGTTTGAACTCGAGACCATTGACTTCACAGTCCACTGTTTATACCAGCTCTTACATAACGTTTGTTAAGCAAATCTGCTGTCTTTATAATTTCCTTATTCAAATAGAGGGAAACTGCAGATGAAGTCATACAGCTGGTGTATGACCGTATATGTATTATTTATATAAACATTCACGTGTGAGGACGTTTATATTGTTAATTAGTTATCTGCAGTAGTAACGGAGACTGACCTATTTATATATTTCTGACTGCATCGACTTAGAATATATTTCCTGTTGAATTATTTATCTTTCATGGCGAATTTCATGACAAAACCTAATCAGTATGTATTGTTATTGCCTGTTGTTTATTTATAGACGTTCAAGTTTGTTTTTTTTTCTCTTGAAGCCTGATCATTGAGACTGTGACCTATTTTTTGTGATCCTAATAAATATTTATTCCAATGAATAATAAGAAAAGACATCATTCGAGAGAAGCGGTTGTGGATAAGTTCCATGTACCAAGCTGTTTAATGGATCTTTAAGGTTAAGGTATGTCTGTAGAGGCCAATATTTGGATGGGTCACCATTGTACGCCACGGAAGGTTCATTGTTTTAGAATATCTATGATAATCATAAACGAACAGACGGTATTCTAGTCACAGTTGGGCTACTGAAAGGCTAGGCGGGTCAGTGCCCCCGGGCTCCCAAGTTCTGGGAGCCACCAAAACCCGATTAGCAAACTTCTTATTGAACTAGCAAAAATTATCCTACCATCGGAATCTAAATAAAATAGGTTGCAACAAGACTTTAATCATGGCAACTCATAAAAAAAATACGGGGTAATTCGCGACAAGATTCAACTTTAAAAGTCGATTAGTTGAACACTGGCTGCAGTGATAAAAAAGCTGCAAGATATAAAACCTTAAAAGTTTATGAGCCCCCTTTTTTTGGCCATTTGGTCACCTAGCTACGCCACTAATTCTAATTAGAAATCCTAATTTTCATAGTAATATTGGTAATGTCCCGGGTTGTAAGCTGAGGTCTGATGGCAACTACTTCGTGTGAAACACTGATATTTAGCCGCATCTAGGTCTGCCTCCGTCTGACTCCTGTGTTGCAGAAGAGGTCTCTTAACCCACGGGTAGTCGCGCGAAAATCAAACCAAACACTCACGATGTCCGTACTGCCCAAACGCCGCACAGGAACCGGTAGAGACGAGGTGTGCTGATAGCCTATATAGTACTAAACTACTATACTTGGGGGTATTCGACGCGACGATACAAAAATGAAGATAAACAGTAAAGACACTACTATTTCAGTACTGGGTCTTTTCGACCCACCCGCGACTACCCGCGGGTTAAGAGGACCCGGCACCTCCATTAACGTGCTGATAGTGACAACGAAGTGGTTTTAGTGAGGTAAAAATACTTCACTCCCAGGTCGCTTTCCCATAGGCCGGGTACGTTTTAAAGTTTTACACACAAAAAACTAAAAACCATATTCATAACTAAAAATAAAAATACTATTTTTTTAAATAGGTACCGACACTATAAAAGGGATCATGCTACGGTATATATCCAATTTAGTGCATTGCGATAAGATTTTTTTAGTGTTAGATAAAGTTTATACAAACGAGATACGGATAAATTTACAATTTCCTAAAATTAACAAACAAACTTATAATAACTTAACTTATAATACTCAAATATTAGAATATAACACGTACTGAATAACAATAGAAATATATTGATACAATTTATTTACTTTACTATTATCAAACAAACGATGATTGATTTGTCTTGTTTACAGATTCTACAAAACAACAGCGTTATTTGTAGTATTTATGAAACATTTTAACATTAAGACAACTGTACTTAAAATAATATTTAGTTAAAATTTGTTGTCATCACAATTTACTAGCAGTTGTAAGACCTAAGTACGTTCACTTGTTTATTTCAGGGACGTGAAACAAAAACAGATGTGTAAATAAATAATAGACATAACTCTAGATAGAATGTTAGCCCACCCGTTTCATGTTAAAGGTATGGTTCGTATAGTATCGAATTAATTCATTAAAATATGACGAGAAGTTTGAGTAAGTGCACAAAAATTCGCAAAATAAACTTACCTCCTATCTCTCCGGCCACGAGTGAGAGTGAACGATTTACTTGATGAATGAGTCAGATTTTGGACTGCTGCTGATCGGTTAGTGAACTTGAAGTTTTACTCTACCTCATTCATGGTTTGTTTCGTGCAGAAGTTTATTTTCATTAATTATTATTATTATTATTTTTTTTTTTTTTTCGTCTCATCACATTACATTATAATAGTAAATTATACAACATGCACACCAACAGGTAAAGAAGAAAGATGGTTATTATTATTTTGGTTGGAACCATACCTTTTTCTACAAAGTTTCTATTACGTTTATACACGATTAGCTAATTGTCAAAGTCGAAACTATCAATGTCAGGTAAGTAAGCAGATGAACATTGTACAGCACACGTGTTTTTATTATTGTTAAATTCAGCATAGTTATAAATTAAAATGAAAGTTTTATCAGAGGAAAGGACTCGAATTTTATTCGAAAAGCTAACAAAATAGTGAGTATGTTATATAGTTTCGCTCGGTTAAAATATAACATTTTATATTAAGAATTATTTGTTTTCGTTTGGCGGTCAACGTGTGCCGAACGTAGTTTTAGTTGAATAAACTTTATAATAACCTCTTCGTTTTTATATTATAGCTACATATTGTTCTTTTGAGTTATTTTTGTAACCCCCTATCGGTAAGTAGCCTATTTTCAGAAATACTAATACTATTATTGACATTATTATACGAATACCAACCTCTTTCTAAAATAATTATTTTAAGTTCTTACAAAATGACTGCAAATAATGCCGACATATTTAATTTAATTATGTTTTCTCTCATGGTCAACATAATTGCATATGTGTTTTAGTTTTTAATATCAAAGAGTATCTAAAGAGTTTTACAAATAATCCCTAAGACGACACTCTGTAATTGCTTGTAAAACGAAAGTAAAAACATAACTATTTTTTTCAGTATTGGAGTAAATGTTAAACTCTTAATTGACAGACCAGATGGTACATATTGCTTCAGAGAAAAAAAGGACCGTGTATACTACATATCTGAGCGCCTCCTACACTTAGCACAAACAGTTAAGCCTGACAACTTAATATCAGCGGGAACATGTTTTGGAAAGTTCACAAAAACAAATAAGTTCAGGCTGCATATCACAGCGTTGACATACATAGCGCCATATGCCCCTTATAAAATATGGGTCAAGCCATCTGCAGAACAACAGTTTTTATATGGACATCATATTATTAAGAGTGGTAAGTTTATTGAGTAAAAATCTGTGAATTCTAGAAATTTCTGTGAGTCTGTCTATAGATATTAAAAGGGTACTTCCAATGCAGGGTAAATAACAACCGCAGACAAGCCTGGAATGGCAATATAAAATTACTTTAGAAGCTTCATATTCTATGAAAGTGTCCATTACATTAACCCTTTGAATACCTCTGTCGGCTGACAAATAGAATATGTGACGAAATTATGACACTGCCATCATCTGCAAGAAACAAAAAGGGTCATGTCCATATTTACATTTATTTATTTATCAGCTATATGCACCAGTTGTGGTTCAAAGGGTTAAATGTCATAAATATTGGATATGCAGCTTAAAAAGAGTGTTGTAGATCATATTTGGACTTTATTTGGCATGCAAGCAGAAACCCAGCGTAGTGCACCTACATGAGGAGAAATTATTGGATCTAATATGATTGATATGGTGTTTTAACTTATATTTGCAGCTAAAGTGATTTTTCAAATGTTATTATTGTTAGTTTTTAATCTTTTTGAAGTAACTTACATATTTTCTATATTACAGGGTTAGGTCGTATAACAGAGAACACGCCTAAACACCATGGAGTGGTGGTCAACACGATGTCAGATATCCCCATAGGATTTGGGGTAGCATCGCGGACTACTGCGGAGTGCAGACATGCAGACCCACTGGCTACTATAGTGTTCCACCAGGCTGACGTCGGCGAATACATTCGCTCGGAAGACACGCTAACATAGTTAATAAATAGTTTTTATGACAATGGTGTTTGTTTTATTGAAGTTTCCTTGCAGTTATGAATGTTATTGAATTATATTTACAGTATTTCGTCATTAATTTGACAAATCAACTGTATAACTAACGATTTTGGTGACCGAAAACTTTTTAAACCACTAGTCAAGTATTCGAATAGATAGTTCTGCTTATAGTAAACAGTATAGCAGTCACATTTTTAGAATGTGTTAATAGTATGCTATTGGGATTTGATATCAGCGCCATCTAAAGTAGTAATATATCACTATGACAATTAAATACATATCTTGTGCTATTTTGGTCGTGATATCATACAATCTTGCTAGATGGCGTTATTTACAAGAAATAGAGCAATAGGGAGTAGGTACACTGTGCAGTAGTGGTGTACTTCGATAATATTCAAAGTGTAGTGATACAATAGTCCTGTGGAATAAAGAAGACTGCATACATCGAAAAAGCAAACACGAAAAATTTTACACTGAGATTAAATTAAAAACTACTTGCATTGATGTCCGTACCTACTATGAAATACGGATCATTGGTGGTGGTCTTATCCCTAAATATCGACTAACTATAAGGAAGACGATCCATCATCAAGCCATTATTGTCCCACGGCTGGGCACGGGTTTCCTCTCATTAGAGAGAGAGATAAGTTTGGAGTCCACCACGCTAGGTTACTGCGGGTTGGTAGACTTCACAAGCCACAAGCCAGCAAGGAAATCTCTACGGCATGCAGGTTTTCTCACAATCTATCTATATATATAAAAGGAGAAGCTGACTGACTGAATGACTGACTGACTGACTGACATATCCACGCAGGGCCTAAACTATAAGGGTTAGAATCTTGAAATTTTGCACAGGGATTCCTTTTTTATCGTAGGGGAGCATTAAGAAAGGAATTTTGAAAATTCACCCCCTAAGAGGGTAAAACGGGGGTGTAAGGTTAGTATGTAACTTTGCTGTTTTTGAAGTTATTCAATTGAAATTCAGTTTGAAGGTTTTTATTGAAAGTTATGATACGCGTGTAAATATTTTTTCTAAAATCATCCTTTAAAGGGGTAAAATGGGGGTGCAAAGTTAATATGAAATTTCTTTGATTTTCAATGAAACTTGGCGAGTCTTTGTATGACGTAGGTATCCGATAAGAAAGGATTTTCCAAAATTTTGCCTATGGGGGGGGGGGGGAGGGGGACCAAGTTTGTACGAGACAACGTGATTCCTTGGTCCAATCTACTTCAAATTTTGCATAAACATTCTTTAACAGAATTGATGGAAGACGTATTTCGTATTTTATCGAAATTCAATCCCTGACGGGATTAAAAAGAGATAGAGAATTATGTTGGAGGTGATATCAATACTCCTTAGTGCTTTTGATTTAAATTACTTTTTATTTTGACACATGCTTCAAAACTCAATCCGATTTTATTCAAAAGAGGTTGAACTCACATAAAAGCTTGATGCAATGCAAATATTTTATACTCCTTAAAATTGGAATTTCTGTTTGTAATTTCATATATAAAAGTATAGATACGGTAATTACACAAAAAAATAATTTCTAAAATGTTTGTCTGTCTCTCTCTTCGTTCCTTCTAATTGCTGCAACAGCTGGACCGATTTTGTGGGGACTTTCACCATCGTTATAAGGAGTAACTTAGGCTACTTTAATTTAAGAACAAGAAACGAATTAAAGTTTCGTATGACTTAAAAACGCGGGACCTGACCAATGCATGAATATGAACATTAAATTTTTCGTTAAATTTTACGCGGACGAAGTCGCGGGTAACAGCTAGTGTTTTACTAAACCGTTTGAGTACCTATGTGATAAATACCGCACAAAACTTCCGAAAAGTCATTGGTGCGTGCCTGCAATGGGTTTGAACTCGAGACCTTTGACATGTCAAGTCAAAAGAAAGTAAGTCTGTTTTCTTAAGATTTGGTGTATTAAAAAACAACGAAACTATTAGTACTAAGACTTAGTATGTACCTATATAAAAACACTCTCAAAAGGTTACGATGCAAATGATTGACATTTTGGCCAACTAGTTTATAGGAGCATCCCTGTCCTGCCTGATAAGCCAGAGTTCGTCCCTTCAATCTTAAATCCTTTTATCCCTTGCGTCGTAAACCGCAAACCCTTTAAAACCCCATCTTAAGACCACTCCGTTAGTTATCTGTGCATTATGCATATTTATATAACCAAAGCGTAATGTATCTTATGTAAAAGCAAAGTTATTAGGTATATTGATTTCTTACACTTACGCGAATATTAGACATTGAAATAAAGCAAAGTTATTGTTTTATAATAAATGTGTTCTACGGCTCTTCGTCCTTAAGACAGTCCGTACCTACAGATTTCTTAGTCTTACGCGAATACCTACCTACATAATATTGTTTAATTTAGGTAATTCCAACGTACCGGATGCTTTACTCATTGAAATTGTCTAATTTCTTACTTTTCGGATCCTATAAAGCATCTATGGCATTATTTTGCAATAATAAATGAAAAAAATGCGTAAAAAGTACTTAATTTTCACGTCTAACATTCGCGTAAAGGCAATAAATCTTTAACATACCCATGTAACCTCAAAAGTAAAAAGATAATCATACACCATTCTACGTAATTACTTCTCACAATCTCACAACATATAACCACAGTCAACCAACCTTTTCTTTGTCACAATATCTATTTTATAACTCAGCACACACCAAATTTAATACCTTTTATTATCTAAAATCTTATTTAAAGCCTTCCAGAGCCCCTTTGTGTTATAAATAAGCGGTAGCTAGGTATATGAAATACGGCTGTAATTGCGCGGGGCGAGGGATGGTAAAAGGTAGCCTTTTTGTTTCAAGGGTCCGTTGTCCTTTCGATGCTATTACGAGATCAGAATATTATGTCGTAATACAGTATAGATGTAGGAGTATAGTAGACTAGCTAATGCCCGCGACTGAGTCTGCGTAGAATTTGTAATTTCAGTAGCTTATTTAATCCGTTCGGCTTTTTTATCAGGCTGCTTATTTATTTCTTATTAAACTTTATTATAACTTTCTCTCCATTTGACGACCAGAGTTAGACGACAGACGACTATTAGTCCAGCGGTAGTTAACGCTGCCTTCTGTGCTACGGGTCCAAATTCAAATCTCGTTAGGGACAAATGTTTATGTGATGAGCATCAACATTTTATACGAGTCATCGATGTTTCTATGTATAATTAGTGTCATCATCATCATCATCAACCCATTAATGTCCCACTGCTGGGCACGGGTCTCCTCTCAATTGAGAAGGTTTAGGCTATAGCCTATAGTCCACCACGCTAGCCTACTGCGGGTTGGCAGACTTCACATGCTATCGAGAATTCTCTCAAGCATGCAGGTTTCCTCACGATGTTTTCCTTCACCGTTTGAGCATATGATAAATACGCACATAACTTCCGAAAAGTCAGTGATGCGTGCCTTGGGTTCGAACTCGAGACCTCTGATATCTCAGTCCACCGGTCACACCGCTAGGCTACCACAGCTCTCAAAGCTTTTGCGGTAGTGTAAGAAAACAATTTAATACCAATTTATGGAACACCGACTCTATAAATATCTCTCGGGTATAAATAACTATAATTAGTGTGAATTTACGAAAAAAAGTTTATACCTGAATGTAGAGTATCAACCTTCTAGTATCTGTAACACAAGCCTCATTGCTTAATTACCTCGGAACTAGATGGCGCTGTTTCATGATGTGTGGGTATTATTATTATTATTATATCACTCTTTTCGCTCCATTATAAGATCATTATGTCCTTCCCCGGTACCCAAATTGTCTCCATACCAAATTTAATTGAAATAGGTTTAGCGGTTTAAGCGTGGATAATGGATAGAGTTGCTTAACGGACAAAGTATGCGTAACTTTCGCATTTATAATATTAACATGGATTTAAATGGCAGTTTTCGTCCATTTAATCATCACATAATTATCTATTAAATTAATTTAAAGTACAAAATCGTCCACGCTTATCTACTAGCTGCAATAATGAGTTGGGTATTCATGTGTGTTCATAGTCTAAAATGATGTGGTTTACGTATAATAATATTGAGGATTTTAGTGCGTGCTTGTTACCATTAACCAGGCACATATTTAAACTCTAAAATAGAGCTGCGGTAGCCTAGTGGTGTGACTACTGGACTGAGATGTCAAAGGTCTCTAGTTCAAACAGAGTCAATGGTGCGTGCGAGTTTTCGGAAGTTATATACATATGTGACTCTTTATCGCATGCTCATACGATGAAGGGAAAAATATATGTTTGAGAGATTTTTTCGATGGCGTGTGAAGTCTGTTAACCCGCAGTAAGCTAGCGTGGTTGACTATAGCCTAACCCCTCTCAAATGAGAGGAGATAAATAAATAATAAATAATACGTTACGTTACGTATAGGCGGCTGAAGCGATTTCGATGTTTTTTGGTAAAAGATACTTATATTGGTCCATGGAAAAGGATTTAGAGTACTTTTTTATATTTAAGGCGTTAGAATTTGACCACAGACTCACCTGGTAAATGACGATGTACCTCAAGACGAGACGACGAGATACCTTGAATCTTTTGTAAACGTGCTACATCTTACACCACATCGTCATTTACCTCGTGACTTGAGAACCTAATTGTACTCATCGGGAAATACAGACTCAGGCAACTGTTTCCGTTTCCCCGCTGTGCGACTAAGAAAAGACGAAGCGAATGGCTTAGTGCGGGTATCTGGGAGTTCCATCAAACGATATCGCATACAGACTGCCTGATTGTTGGAAAAAAATTACTAAGTACTAGTTCATAGACAATGTGGACGAAGTAACGAGTAAAATCCAGTAACTAATAAGATCGTCTATTAAATTGTAAAACATACCATGCCTTCACGCCTGTCGTCCCCGAAAGATTAGGCAGATGTATACTTATGTACACCCACATTTCGCCGGTATGTTTTAGGTCTCATGTAATAGTGGGCGAGCCTATTGCCAGTAACCGGGCATGAATCCAAACTCCAAGGTGCTTCTGTGACCTTTAGCTCAGCCATCGCACTTTACGAGAACAACTTTAGATCAACAATGCAGAATTTTGTAAAATAATTGTCTCTTTGCTTTCTCGGAACGCGTTAGGTACCTAAAGTACTAATTGGAATTTTGTTTAAAGTATTTTTTATGAAAACGTATTATTATGCTAAAAATTAAATATCAAATGAAATGTAATTAAAATAATGAGGGTCACGGGCAGACTAAAAGTCTAGTCGTGACCTCTTTGTAAAGCTGTAAAAGATTCTGCGAAATTAAAATAATATTATTTATTCTCTTTCGCCACTCGAGAAAGACGTATTTTATTTTGGCGACGGTGACGGCAAGGTGATCCGACGACCTGGTAAAGGCCGCTGGATTCTGCCGGAAGCGGGTGGCGCAGGACCGGTCGTCGTGGCTATCCTTGGCGGACGTCTAACGGTTGATGGGATGATGATGATTCCCTTTTAATATTTTGTAAATATTTTCGTTTAGTTTACGAATTTAGTCAACTAATTAGGTACTGTGTTAAGTTTGTAATTGTTGTCATGTAGATGAGCAAAAAATCAAATTAATGGAAATAAAATATAATTTAGAAGTTAGTATAAAATTAATTACATAATATCACTTGCGCCGATATTAGATATTAGGTTTATAAACCCGAGTTATTCATCATCAGCCTATATTCGTACACTGCTGGACGTAGGCCTCCCCTAGTGAACGCCACAGAGCTCGATCTTCGGCTCTTTTCCTCCAGTCACTGCCAGCTATCTTGCGGTTGTCGGTTCTCCGAGAGATGTGACCGGCCCATTGCCACTTCAGCTTGCTAATCCTCTGAGCTATGTCGGTAACTTTGGTCCTCTGGCGGATAACTTCGTTCCGGATTTTATCCCTCAGAGAAACTCCGAGCATAGCTCTCTCCATAGCTCGCTGAGCGACTTTAAACTTGTGGACCAGTCTCACCGTGAGTGTCCACGTTTCGGCTCCGTAGGTCATAACGGGTAGGACGCACGCATTGAAGACTTTTGTCTTTAGGCACTGTGGTATGGGCGACGAGAAGACCTGACGAAGTTGACCGAATGCTGCCCATCCCAGCTGAATCCTCCTGTCGGTCTCGAAGTTGTTTCTACCCAATTGCACAATTTGCCCAAGGTACACGTATTCCTGAACAACTTCGAGAGATACACCATTTACAACGACCGGTCTCGGGGTAACTAGGCTGTTGAACATAACCTTGGTTTTTTCTATGTTCATCCCAAGACCAATACGTCGAGAGGCGTCATCTAGGTCAGTCAGCATCCGCTCGAGATCCTGCAGCGACTCCGACATGAGGACAATATCGTCGGCAAATCTTAGGTGTGAGATGTATTCGCCGTTTACGTTTATGCCCATTCCTTTCCAGTTTAGCGTCTTAAACATATCCTCTAGGGCGTTAGTGAACAGTTTCGGGGATATGACATCCCCCTGTCTCACTCCCCTGCGTAGCGGTATATGTCTAGTTTGCTGGTTCTGTACTTGGACTGACATAAACGCGGCGTTATATAGACACCTCATCACTTCGACATACCGACAGTCAACTTGGCATCGCTGCAGGCCCTCCAGAACAGCCCAGGTTTCGATTGAGTCAAAGGCTTTCTCATAGTCCACGAGAGCAAGACACAGGGGCTGGTTATACTCTTCGGTCTTCTGTATAATCTGCCTTACTGTGTTGATGTGGTCTATGGTCCCGTAACCCCTTCGGAACCCAGCCTGCTCCGGAGGTTGAAACTCGTCAAGTCTTCTTGCTAGACGATTTGAGACTACCCTCGAAAACAGCTTATAGACGTGGCTCAGAAGCGAGATGGGCCTGTAGTTTTTCAGTAAGGATTTGTCTCCTTTCTTGAAAAACAAGACCACAATGCTTCTATTCCACGCCCTTGGAGTTCTCCCATTGATGAGAACAGAGTTAAACAACTTCTGGAGTTCTCGAAGCACAGGTTTGCCTGCAGCCTTCAAGAGCTCCGAAGTTACTCCGTCCTCACCCGGGGCTTTTCCATTTTTAAGCTGCTTAAGGGCATTCTCAATCTCGTCGAGGCTGATGTCTGGCAGCTCATCGGTGTAGTGGCGGGTTAAAGTGGCCCTGGAACCCGAGTTATTAAAAGTGCCAAAATATAGAATTATTAGCTTGAACTCTAAATAAAAACTCCTTAGCAACTCAAATTTTTTTACTTTGTCATCACGATAAAGAGAGGATAAAAAAATAAATTCAAAATTTCCACCACGTCTTCCAAGTGTTCCTAATATGAAAATATCGTGACGACGCGACGGCGTGGCGGCGACGTAACTAGGTAGCTATCTATAAAAAGTACGTGTAAAAAACTAAACGATTGTTACATCGATTTGGTAACCGATTATTGCAATCGAGTCGAAGTGGTCCCAATGGTTTTGGTTACGGATCTGAGACGTGAGGCGACCGTTAAACGTCTGGAGGTCAATTTTGGATTACCTGCGTGGTTTAGTTTTTATCGGTAAAAGAACGAATATTCTAAGCAGGTGTACTTATTCAATTTATGATTTTTGTAAGTTTGTATATGTAATATACAGATGACTGATCTATACTTGTTAGGTAGTTAAGTAATTGTTGAAACAGAGCTGCTTTTAAAGTTTTTATCGCGTTATATTATTTAATCCCAACGTTTTGTTTCCTTAGAATAGAATCCATGCTTTTTGATCCATGGCCATGGACAGGCAGACCGAGGCGATGAGCATATGTACCTACCTATAGTATATAAGAATTTAGTAATTGTAAGAAATATTCTGTATTTGTTTTTTTTTATACCAAAAGGGTGGCAAGTAAAAACTTGAGAGGTGTCAAGGGACACCCGGATGGAACGAAGTTCCTTTTTACAATTCCTTCACTAATTAATCGAAAGGAACTTCGTTCCATCCGGGTGTCACTTGCTTTCTATAAGAGAGAGAGAGAGAGAGACAGACAGGGAAACATGCGCACGCCGCACGGCTTAAAATAGCTTACTATAGCAAAAAGTGTCGTTACAACTTTTCGTCTTAATTTTTTCCGCCTAGCCCCCTTTCGCAACTCGCGATAAGGAACTTCGTTCCAAAAATCTTACCGCCTGGTGGTAAGCGGTCACCTGGCAACATCAATTGTGGCCTTGTACAGGGAAAACAAACAAAAGATAAGTATTTAACAAGTTCAAAAGGTTACCCGCATGAGTATACCTCAATATATTATATAATAATAATAATAATAATCTTTATTTATCCAAAAACATACAGATTTTGAAAAACAGTTTGATATTTATGTTTATGTTGCAAATTCTGTACAAGAATGATACCCTACCTCTTAAGCTAGGATTATCCTGTATTATAAGAGGTAGTTTGCGGTCAATAATCAACAAAACTTAATTCATGTGGACTGTGTCATTCTACTGTATGGTATGCAAGAGTAGAAATGTATTTTGTGTGTTTTTGTGTGTGAGTGGTGTGTGTGAGTGTTAGTGTAGGTAATCGTGTAGGTAGACGTGGGTGTGGATATAAATGTGTGGGTGAGTGTATTATAAAAGATAGGTGAGTAAAGACTCCGTATAAGAGTAGTCCTTGAGGAGCAACCATTCTGTTAATTTAGATTTAAGTGCATGTGAGTTAAGGTTTATAATATTCAGGTGTTTGTTAATGTTTTTGTAGATATGAGTACTAAGTATATAATATTGGTGTTTAGCAAAGGAGGTCTTGTGTTGGATATATGGTAGAAGGTATGTGCGTTTGTTAGTAGTAAGAGGAGGAAGGCCTGCATGCTTTCTAAGGGTTGATTTAAGCATATAAAGCTGACGAACTGTAAGTACTTTACAGTCAGAGAACAGTTCCGTAGTTGGATACCGATAGGGCTTTTTTGTCATGACTTTAAGTATAGCTCGCTGTGCTCTTTCCACCCTCAGTACCTCTATTTGTTTAGAACTAATTTATTCCACGTCAATTGATTTCGACGTTTACTTAGCTGTAAACATACCAAGTTGACAACAAAAATACAAACAATAGTGTGCAAAAAACATGACATTTGTGTTTTGGATTGTCTATGGTATGTTTTTGGAGTAATTGTTTTTAAATGTTGCCCCTTACTAGAATTTTCTCATGTGCTGTGGATGCATTTACAAACACTTTCAAATACACAAACACCCAAACCTAGAGCAAATACCAATAAATCGTACAAATACTTACATATTTTTTACGTTCGGGGGTGGAACGCGCAACTCGTGACGATTCGCACAAGAAGATCGCTCAGCCATTGCGCCAATCGAGAATTTATGTTATGATAATATCATCAACCCAATTATTCTCCCACTACTGGTCTCCTTTCATTTTAAAAGAAGTAAGCTATTCCACCACCCTAGCCAAGTGCGGGTTGGCAGACATCACACACCATCGAGAAATTCTCTCAAGCTTACAGGCTTCCTCAGTATATTTTCCTTCACCAATTGAGCATGCGATAAATACTTTATTTTTCCAACGATGACGTTTAGAAATAATACTTATTTACAATGAAACATTTTCACGGAAAGATTTTCTAGATGTCCCTTAACACTGGCCTATTGAGGCTTTGCGGATGGCAAAGCCTCAATAGGCCAGTGTAGTGGACTATACCCTCTTTAGCTCAGAAGAAATCCGTGCCCAGGTGTGGGGCATAGAACGATAATAAATTTAATTTAAAAACCCTATACAAGGAATATTTTCTTAGTATACAATTACATGCCTAGAAATCTGAACAAGTTATACAGGACTTATTGTAAACGCTAACATTATTCCGTTCCATTCTATTCTCGTAACTAGAAATGTTAAATTAAAATGTACAGTATATATTTTCGCTGCAGGGCGGAAAATTTTCTGTGAAATATGAGTGTAACAGAAAACCATTCACGGAATGTCGGCGGCTTGGTATTAGCTGGAATTCAGGCGACCGCCATGTGTCGTGAACATTTGGGTCAGGTTGCGAAGTACTTGTGTGTTGTGAAGAGAAAAATGTTGACGACTCATGTTTGTAACAATAGCTGGGAAATGTGTTTAGCTGGTTATATTTATTCTTTAAAAACAAAATTGTAGATTTACAACGTTAACGTTAAGTACCTATATCAGTATAGGTACTTATTCTCATTTATCATCATCATCAACCTATTAACGTCCCACTGCTGGGCTCGGGTCTCCTCTCATTTGAGAGGGATTAGGCTAAAGTCGACCACGCTACCCTACTGCGGGTTGGCAGACTTCACATGCCATCGAGACAAATCTCTGAAGCATGCAGGTTTCCTGACGATGTTTTCGTTCACCGTTTGAGCTTGTGATAAATACGCACATAATTTTCGAAAAGTCAGCGGTGCGTGCCTTGGATTCAAACTCGAGACTATTATTACATACATACCGCCACACCCGTCGTCCCTGGGGATATAGGGGGCGAGCATCATCATTATCATCATCATCATCATCATATCAACCGTTAGACGTCCAATGCTGGACATAGGTCTCCCCCAAGGATCACCACGGGGGCGAGCATATTGCCATAAAACCCGGCACGAATCCAACACAACTCCGAGACTGAGAAGTTCATAGAAAAAGAACATTGCTTTACCTGGGAATGCGAAGGGAATATCGTCGCACTTACGATCACTAGACGAACAAGTCAGGTTTTAATACTAAACAGCGATTTGCTAGATTATTCACATTAAAAAAATATACAAATTACATTACGTTCCGTTACTCTACCAGACGGGTAATTCTAAGCTTCATCTACCCGCAAAAATGTACCAATATTATACAAAAAAAATATGTTAAAGCTAACACAGTAAGTGAAACTAGGCATAAGCTGGGGACCTCCAACGTTCGCCTTTGATGTGCTAATGTGTTCTGTGACAATATTTATACTGAACTTTGTGATTCTACCCTCATTTCGTTACAAAGTACAAAAGATTTACCGACATGGAATAATATCCGCCGCCATCAAAAGAATTTGATAGAAATTTGCCCGATGGAGAAATTCTATTCAACAATATATTTTGTGAGATTTTTTTCTCTCATTCGCGAATCTAAAAACTAATTGTGAAGCAAGTCTGACGAGAAAATAGGGTTTATATTGTATGTTTTTTATGTTCAATTTCGCAGGAAATTTGTTCAAAGCTCTTATTTATTTATTCAATACTACATACCTTCCACCCGCGGCTTTGCCCACATGATGTATAGATAAAACGTAGATTATGTGTTAATTCAGGTAATAAACTAGCTGTAGATATGTCATATTCCATCCAAATTCGAGTAACAAACATCCAGACATACAAAGTTTTGCGTTTATAATATCGGTAGGATGGATATAAAGAGTTTCTTATATTAACAACGTTGCTTACACTGACGAAATGTTAAACAAAGACATGACTAGCACAGCAGTATTAAAGTCTGCCTTCTATGTTAAGGGTCCCTGGTTTGGATCCCAGTACTTATTAAAAAAAGAAAAACGATTTAGTATGTCTACCATCTAGTATTCGTAACACAAGCCTCGTTGCTTTGCTCGGAACTAGATAGCGCTGTGTCATAATGTCCAGTGATATTTATTTATTTACTATCACAGTACAATGCAGGACACATTTGTGGAATTATCCAGAAAATTATATAATATAGTTGTCATGTTAGACACTCATTTCAGGCACTCATATAACGAAATAAAGTTCGCAAACACATGACAAAATGTCACTTCCATTTGTAGTTTTGTACAATAGTATTAACGACGATATTATTTTCATGGAGACATGGTACTTTACAAAGCCACTGTGACAACGACAAAACGATGTAGGTACGTATATTTATTGGAGAAGGTTTTTTCATAAAGTCCTGGTATATCGTATTAATCCATACTTCCATACTTTAATATTACAAATGCGAAAGTGTGTCTGTCTGTTTGTCTGTCTGTCTGTTACCTCTTCACGCTTTAACCGCTGACCCGATTTAGATGAAATTTCGTATGGAGATAGTTTGAATCCCGGGGATGGACATAAGATATAAATACTTATTCCACGCAGACGAAGTTGCGGGCAAAAGCTAGTAAAACGTAATTGCAAATTCGTCTTCGTAGTATTAGTAATTTTATCCAAGATTTTTATCACTCCGCTTTTTATTAACTTCTACATCTTTTAAGAAATTATCGATTCCACATACATACTTCTAACCCTCTTTTCGCCCCTATAAGGGGTGATTGCTGGGGCAAAAACTATCCTATGTCTTTTCCCGGGACTCAAACTATCTCTATACCAAATTTCATTTAAATCGCTACGGTGGTTAAAGCGTGAAGAAGTAACAAACAGGAAAAAATACTTTCGCATTTAAAATACTCGTATGGATGTGGTACGTATACATAGAATAATAAGTATTTCATACCATTACGCCTGTCATCCCCAAATCGTTAGGTAGAGGTATACTAATGTACCTACATCCATGTATCGCAGTATGTTCTAGGTACCATGTAATAAGGGGCGAGCCTATTGCCATTAACCGGGCACGAGTTCAAACTCTGAGCTGCTACTGAGAATTTAATTTAAAAACCCAATAATACTTTGCTCGATCTGGGAATCGAACCCCGGACCTCTTGCTCGGCAGTTATATATATTATCAATTGCAAAATATCTCAAACAATAAGATTAAGTTAGTCAAGAAAAATGTGAAAAGATTATCCTTTGCAAGTTTGTAACAGCATGCGTATATTTAACATATTATTGTCAATATAAGTATGTTACATCTCACTGGGTGTCTGCGACGAGAGAGAATTATATTATTCCATACTTATACCGTTTTGTAAAACACGTCCAATATATCTTGATACTTTACGGTGGCGCTGCTAGCGGACGAAAACATCAAAACGACATTAAATGTATGCTTATTATTTATTATTCTTCTCAAAGAAAATATCGTCATACTTTCAGATTTTCTTCCGTGTAATGAGTGAATTTATTAATTTTAATTCTTATATTCACAAATAACTGAAACTTGGATGAACCAGACACCTGAGTCCGTATCTATTTCAATACATTTAAATTAGTTCCATATTTCGCCGCAGGTCAATTGAAGCTGGTCGCGTCAAAATTAGACGAAGCGATCGCAAAAATTGCTTCTGTCATTTTATTAGAGTGGATTGGCTGCCGAAAAGTGTTGCCAGATTAGAATTTGTGCCGTAGCGTTGTTCCGAAATGGATATAAGCAACATTTTACAAGATTGTCCTTTTTTATTACGAAGAAAAGTTTATTGTTGTAAAAAGGAGATGTTCGTGTTTTATTTTGTAAATGGATTCGACGTGTTTTTAAGAAAAGTATCATTGCTTCATTATTCCTTGCGACAGTTTTTGTTATTGAATTGGATAAAAATAGACGCTATATCGTTTATATCCTATATACGATCGATACGATATTTATTCAGTCTATCTTACTGAATAAATGCATAAGCATTTTTCATAATGTAAATTGGTTCATTGAAAAAATGTATACATGCGTACAGCCCGTCTGATGGTAAGCGTAAAAACCTATTCCACCCTTTTTTGGAGAATCCCCAAAAACGAGATACTGTTTTAGGTTTCTTAAAATAGAGAAGTTACTACACAGAATACTTGGCTGACCACACCCACAATAACTACATAACCTACATACATACACATAACGTGACCATGGCCATTTTAAGGGACCCTCTCTATAACCCTTTCAGTGGCCCGCTTATTCCTAACATTGTCACGTGTGATGGCGCAAGGCATGTGCGAAACAGCCCCTAACCTTCCTTTACCCTGACCCTACATACCCCAACCTCCTTGTATAATCGAGCCATTAATTACAGATTTCGAGTAAATCTCTCGGAAAAAAGGTTTTTCTCTATTTAACATATTTTTTTGATATACTTTTTTGTGGGTGTTTAAATGAACGCTTTATGTAGGAGTACGTAAGTAACCAACTTTTCACTTTTGATTTTTGTGATGCTTGTCTCTTTAGAAGCTGGCTGAAAAGGTTATAATATAATTTAAAAAGTGAGCAAACATATTGTGATAGTAGTTATTCGAATACCGAATATTTTTTTCGGCCAAAGATAAGATCTGAAGGAAGATAAGGAAAGATAAGATCTGAAGATCTGAAGAGAATAGCTGAACAATAAATCATCACCATGCAATCAATAGTTTAGGAACATGTAAAAGACAAACAAACAAACATCCAGTTTTATTTATAAAGTTTTAGTTTCCCAAAAATTTTTAACCATCATCATTAATACTTTTAAATAAAAATAAAATTTAAACAACATGCAATTCCATATACTGAATTAAATTTATACCATTTAAATTGGAGTTCAAATTCAAACATAAAACATTGCACAGTATGTTACCGCAACATGTTCTGCAATCCCGCATGACAAGTTACAACATTTACAATGCATGTTACGTGTAGCCTCGATACATGAGCAGATATCGTATTGCTTTTTGTAAAACTGGTTATGTATTCTGTTTTTGGTTATTGGATAAAACTACTTTTTACGGTCGTATCGAGATCTCTCTAAAATATTTAACTATATACATATTATTGTGTGCACCTACATAGTTTGTTGCTTTAATGTTTATAAGTATGTTAGAATTGTAATGTAAAGATTTTTATGATAAATTTACAACAAAATACTTCAGTTTTTCGGGTAATAAATAATAATAGACCAAAATCAAAAACGGACAGAAAATCCTAAGAATAATTTACTCCTGTTACAAGAAGTTTTATATTGAATATTAGCTGTAGAACGCAGCGCACGAACGCAACGCAATGCATTAGATTGTATTATAGAGAATTGTGATGAAAAATCTACCAGCGAGCAGTCATAGGCAAAAGGTTAAGAAGGTACATGATATTCGTATATTACTACATGATACATGACAATCGTAATCTCCTTATGTACATCATACATAGATGAACCTGGTCACCTCCGCAGCGCGGGGAACAAGTATCGCAAGTTCAATCTGTTTCTATGGAGAGGCGTGGGCGACCACTGTGGCCACTACACCAGCGGGCTACGTGATAAGAGCTCGTATAACATTAAAAAAATACAAATCCACACATCCATACTAATATTATAAATCAAAAGTACATCTGTCAGTTTGTCTGTCTGCTGGTTACTTCTTCATGCTTTAACCACTGAAGCAATTTAGACGAATTTCGGTATGGAGAGTCTCGGGTAAGCACATAGGATACATTTTCTCACAGAAATCGTCCCTGAAAAGGGCAAAAAAGGGGTGCAATCTTTCACCCCTTCGGATTGCGGAATCGATTTTTTTATAACAGACAGACAAACTTGTTTGAGCCTGTGACAGCTTACCATCAGGCGGGCTGTGAGCTTGTTTGCCAGCCGCCGTATACCAACTCTCGTGGTATAAAATTAAACCCGGTAAAGTACCACTTTTAATTTCCCAAGCTCCCCCGCGGTTTTCATGGCTTCTCGGCCTGTCCTAGTGAACTTATCTACGAAGTATTATGAAGTTAGTTGATGAAGGACTGAGAAGTTGCGCTTCTCTTGTTCTGTAACACAATATGATGGCCAGTGTTTATCTGGTATAGAACACCTCGATACAAAGAAAGAAAAGAAAAAAAAGCGAATAATGAATACGTACTACTGAACGTGACTCTGATAGTAGTGAAACTTAAAAATCAGAAGTCAAATCAAATCAAATATTTATTGCTGTATTTTTACTGTTATGAATCTCGTGCGTAAATGGAGAATAAAAATATTGTGATCCTACATACCATCACGCCTGTCGTCCCCGAAGGGTTAGGCAGAGGCGTACGAATGTACACCCACCTTTCGCCGGTATGTTTTAGGTCCCATGTAATAGGTGGCGAGCCTTATATTGTGATAAAATCTATAATTCTGATAATTTATCACGATATTATTATGGTGTGGGAAGTCTGCCAACCCGCGCTAAGTAGTGTGATGGACTATAGACTATACAACCACCCAACGGATGAATTTGGATTTGAATATTTGATCAACAACTTGGTCAATCCTGGGGAGTATATTGTTTTATATCATTCTATGGTTTATTACCCCACATCAACACAACACAAATAGTTTAATTCTTCTCTAAAGTAAGGAGATCGATGCCCCATAATTGTGATGATAATGACCTCACACTTAGCAGTCGCGCTTGCAACTACCAAACTAATAACGTAGGTATTTATAATAGGCTACTTCAATAAATTTGAAATCTTGCTTAGTTAATATATACTTACACGACATGTAAAAGTGTCTTTAAAAAGATTTGTTTACAGAAATAAAAAAATCATTTACAATCATCATTATTAATAATTTCCCAAAAAAACTATATTTTAAAGAAATAGCAATATTTATATTACGTATTTAGTACAATTTCCCTACAAATCGCTGAATAGTGTCATGGCGTCTGGAATGACGTCACAGTCTGCATAAAAATACGGAATAACCTGCTCTATTGTATGAAAACGTCAACAAAAATAGTGATATTTTGCGTGGCGTGAATAACACTTTCTGATCGGTGTTCGCTGTCACGTGACTTATGCCAATTTTATTGGAATTTATTTTCTAAAAATTGTATATTTTTAGAAATAATCATAACTTTTATGAGAAATAGACTGTATTTTTTTAATCTACGTCTCTTTATGTTTAGAAACTATAAACCAAGGAATTTGTTATTAGTATTCATAAGAACTTAAAAAGCTTAATGAATGAATGAAATAACATTAATTATGCTTGGAAAATATAAACTCCGTAATTTAATTATACATGAGAGAGCGCAAATAATCTTTAAAGGTAAGTACAGCATAAATGCTACGAACGAAGCAGTTGCTACGGCGTAGCACGGTTAACCGTAGCAAGGGCTCTACGTAATAACACTTAAGAGGTCTGTCTTTGAGTGAGTCTGTTGCAGAAGTTACTTTTTTCAAGTATTCGAAGGCACTTGGAAGTTTTCTGATGAATTCATTTTGTATTGAAAGTTTTATAAAAAAAGTTTGTCAACTTGTGAGCGAGTTCTTGTGAGCTATGAGAAGTCGTTAGTCACGAGAAGCCATAGTTCTTCAATTTAAATTTAAATTCATACGTGAATATAATAGCCCCATTTTACACATATGTACTATATAATATTTATACTATATAATAATATATGTATACACTACTGAGCGAGAAGTCTTGGGTTCAATTCCCAGCTCGAACAAAGTGGCAAATTGTTATAGAGGCAGAGTTAGGATTTATGCCCAGTTGATGGCGATATGCTCGCCTCCCATTATGCCAATGTGTCTGTATTTTTAAACATATTATGGATCTTACAAATTCATTAAAAAAAATAAAGAAAAAAAATCTGTTAGTACTGCCAATGCCATATTATAATGGCAATGATATAAACTGTCAAACAATATACATAGAGAGTTCAGATTTAAAAGAACAAATTCCAATTTTAAGTTGCGAATATGAAAGAAGTTCCTATGTAAAACTTTCGTTCTGTGAGTTTTGAGTTATTTAAAATGTTCCGATATCGACAGTGAAGAAGTGCAGAAAACTATATACAAAACTAACAGACTGGAATCCGCGTTGTTGTGGCTAAGTTAGTCTTTGGTTTAAAATTAAAAACTATTGTATTATAAACTAAGAAAAAAATTATCTTATCTACTGTAATTTATTAATTGAGAACTCCATCGTGGACATAAAATAAAATAGGATACAAATACATTCTAATATTGTAAATGCTAAAGTTTATATCTGGTTTGTCTGTTATTTCTTCACGCTTTAACTGTTGAACCGATTTAGATGAAATTCGGCATGGGGATGCTTTTTATCTCCAAAATCATCCCTCTACCGTCCACCCCATAATAAATTGTGTATGTGAAAATTCGTGATTATAAACGCACGTCCACGACACAGAAGAAAATCTAGCGAAAATAACTGAAAAGTTTCGTTCCGATTTTTTTTATGTTTCTTTAATAAATTTTTTTCTTTAAGAACGGCTTTTTTATTTTTTATTTTTAACAGCTTCTGTGATATAAATTATAAAACCTGATAACAGAATTTTTAACCAAATTTCTACCAGTAGCCGCCAGTATAAAAGTAATAAAAGTGAATAAAGTGAATTTTATTTAACAGCTGTTATGAATGGGCTGTCAGTCTGGTGACGTGAAGTGGAACTAGGTCAGGTGCACACCGACTGTGGCGACGCGCTGCATAATTAATGGCAACGCGACGCGACGCCGGCCCGCCGATGTGCACCCGGGCTATATAGTTACCGCAATTTCTCACCGTTTTCGTGAATTTAAAATATAGTTTAGTTTTTAGAGCAGCTATATTTGATGCCACGTATATTCGTACATAAATTCGTAGAATAAGTATTATTTATTTATGTTTCTTTTAACTGGATCTCGCCTTACAAATACTTATAATATATTCTCTTTTAGACACTTGAATTTGAGTTTGAAGAAAAATTAAATAATTATAATAGCTTACATTTAATAATCCGATGGGACAGACAAATGTTAGAATGTAGACCGCAATTGGGCAAACGTAGGTCGTCCTGCGACACGATGGAACTGACGATTTGAAAAAGGTGGCTGGCAGCGGATGGATGTGAGCTGCCCAAGACAGGGATGGTTGGCGCTCTTTGGGGGAGGCCTACGTTCAGCAGTATAAAGCGGCAATAGGCCGATATATATACTCGTAATACATTTAAAATTACTCTTTCTCTTTATCATGATATCAAAAGTCACCAGCAAAATATACCTGCATAGTTATATAATCCCATGAAATATCACCACAAAGTTATAAAATTATAGATCCAACCACAACTCAATTAAAAGCCGTTGGAGGGACAACATAAAGTGATTAAAAGTACAGAATAAAGTTGGCAACACTGCGAAATATAAATTAGTTTTGTTAAGTTGCATCCCTGTTACGGGTTATGTTTATGAATAGAGGTCACAGATTAAACAAAAAACTCTTCTTTATGAAGCTCTATATCGTTCTCATCAACCTATTTATTGTTCCACTGCTGGGTACGGGTCTTGTTTGACAGGGATCAGGCAAAGGTCCACCACGGTGGTCAAGTACGGATAATTATATGCGGAATATTTCTCAGGCATGCTTTCTTAAGATGTGTTTTGTTACTATTTTGAGCATGTGATACGTATACGTAGGTACTTAACTTCGAAAAGTCTGTGGATGCGTCTGAACTTGAGACCTTTCACTTCGCAGTGAACTAATAAAAACTTAACTTATTTGTCATAATTACTAAGATAATATTTGGAAATTAGCCAAATTTTTAAATAAACGTAGCTAGTTTCCAATAATCTTAATAATTACGAAAGGAAGTAAGAAATAACTAGAATTTTAGTATCGATATCATTACATTTTTTTTTAAGTTCGGGAAAATCCTTTACGGACCGTCCCGCCGCCTGGGGAGGCGGCGGGGTGTGTCGGACTCCGCCCAACATGAGCGTTTACCGACTAAAAAACCGCACCCGTTAACGCCACTAGCCCAATTGCCGGGGCCATGAGATTCGCAAAAGCATGCACCACAACCCCGGCGGGCTTCGGTCCAGCTCTGGTCGCTGGACCCCGGCTAGGGGCGAGGGGTTCCTCACCTCGCATCCTCCGCGCAGGCGCACGTAGGACGACCCGCGCGCCGCCTACTTGGGGCCATTCTCAGATCAGGCGGCGGACTCCCCTAGTCGCACCCGCCCACTGGCCACAGCTTTGGAGGCCGGAGGTCAGATCGATATCATTACCTGCTCATATGTCCAGATCAAGTATTTAAAGTTAGGTACCATTTAGAAATCTGGGGCGAAACTAGAATTTTAGTATCAATTTTATAATCTGTCCAAATCTCCAGATCATGTTTTAACTAACTTATCTTGTAATCAACATTTCAAGATTTGTAGGATAGATAATAAATATACTTATTTAATACGTCTTATAATTTGAGGAAAAACTGATAATTTAAAGGTAAATGTTTTAGATATTTCACCATTCTGATTACCACTAACGAATGGTATTTTATTTTTGCACCATCTAGTTTTGCTATCACCCGTTCGCCGTCAGACAACCAGGCAAACTAATAAGCGGCACCGATTCATAGTGGAAATTCCTGAAACCCACACGAAGCGATTCGCTTCGTCGTTTTTTATCCGCACAACGAGGGAATGGAATCAGCTGCCTGAGTCTGTATTTCCCGATGAGTACAATTTGGGGGTTTTCAAGTCACGAGTGAATAGGTATCTTCAAGTTAGCTTACTTCACCTTGGACCACATCGCCAGTTACCATCAGGTAGGATTATGCCCAGAACCTATACTTGATAAAAAATAATAATATACATAGGTATTTGTATAACAAACGGGGCCGATGGCTTAATATGCTTTCCGAGTCACGGAAAGATTCTAAGAATGCTTACCCATTCATATACTGACCTTAGCAGGTGTAGCTTAACATTACAGATCGTTTGATCCGCGAGGTTATTACTTAGGAGATCAAAAATTGCTATGGAATTTCTAACCGGCTCTTCTCCATCAGACCTATTTTTTGGAACAGCGCCTCTAGTTTTGAGAATACAAAATTACTAGTAAATATTGATTTAATTGAAATAAAACATTTGAGTTTGAGTATTCAATACATACTGGTCGGCTCATACATGTTATGGCAACCTAATTTGGTTTTAGTTATTTCTTTTATTTTCATAAATTATACGTTTCATATCGAACTGCACCAGTCTCATATTGATATTACATACACAAAGCATTGTAAAACAAAACCAACAATTTTGTATTTAATTTAAAAAGAGTATCTATGGAGTTTCTTGCCGGTTCTTCTCCATAAGACCTACCTTTTGGAACCGTGCAACTAAATTCAATTTAATTCGACTATTCAAAAGTATTGGTCTAATTGAAATAAATGATTTGATTTGATACCTACGACGTTTTTCATCAAATCACAGCGTTTCTTTTCGGTTCCATTACCTAAACATTGATCGAACATACAAGCTTAATAATAAGCTTAATATCACTACCAACCTAATAAAATTGAATCCCGCATCGAGATCATAAAGTAAACAGCGTAATAAATATCATTCCCCGTAGGTTTATGGTGTTATCAACGTGTGACGTCATATGGCCATGCCCTGTAATTTCCTATGTGGTTGAATTAAGTAATTAGAGTAGATGCGTGTCTGTGTGCGTAACAGAGAGTAGTAAAAATGAAGGAATCACGAATTAAGTTGGGGTTCTCGCTTGAGCTTACCTTAATTTATTTTCAGTACCTTTTTCTGCTCAAATGTGAAATAATTTAACGAGCATTAATGTTATTAATAATAAATTAATATAATATTTTTTTTGAGAAAATAATAATAAAATAAAAGGATTTATTGTATAACAACAATAGTTCTTGGACTAACGAAAGGGCCAAGCCACATATTTTGACTAAGGTGTAGAGACTTGCACAGTTAGGACGTGTAGCTTGGCTCTACCTGAGATCTGACAACTTTATTCCAGTGCGAGTGATATTACCACGTATTGGCATCATTTGCGTAGGAGATTAAAAAAGAAACTGAATAACTACTGGTATCAAAGTTCACGGCTAACACATTAAATTTTTACGTACTTGAGAACTCCATTTTTCGTAATCCATGCGGTGTAGTAACATGCGGTCTAGATTGGGCGTTTCGATAAGTGTGTTGCGGTCCTTGTGAGATATTTGATGTCTGCCGCGTTAGTAATTAGGTACTATTAGGCTACTTTACTTAGAAGGTGGGTCGGTAGTGTAGGAGCGGCTAGACTTTAATTGGACATTGAAGTAGATTATAAACTTTTATTTTCATTTTACTATTATTATTATTATTATTTTCAGTCTCTTTGCTGTGCTCCGATTTCGTCTTATTTGAGAAAGTAATACGCTATTTAACATCACGCGAAGAATTTTAAGAATGGGAGAAGAGGCGAGTGAAACAGTGGGTCACAGCTACTTCATACACAACGAAGTTATTGACGGAATGGCTTAGCGATTGGCTTGTTCGTTATGGGTTGCGGATTCGATCCCCGCACGGAGCAAATGTTTTTAAGGTAGACTTAAGGTTCCGGGTTTGTGTATTTGTAAACGCCCCACGATACAAGAGAAAATCTTAGTAATCCCACTAAGATTTTCTCTTGTATAGTGGGTGCGTACATGGGGAATAAAAAAAAAACTTAAGTAAAAAATACTTTGTTTTCATTCACCGTTTGAGCATGTGATAATTATGCACATAGCTTTGAGACAAGTCAGTGTGCTCGACTGACTTTTAACAGTTCACTGGTCATAATAATAGACTATCATGGTTTTTTGTAGTGTAAGTGATATTCAAAGGACGTCTATTAATTATTGTTCTACCTACGATTTTTTACTTTATAAAGTTCTAGCTATGCTCGCGACTCTGTCTGCCTTGAATTAGTAAATGTTATATGCTTCGAAAAAGGAGGAGGTTATTAATGCAGTTGAATTATTTTAATTTTTAATTAACCTCATAGTTTTTTTTTCTACTTCATAACTTTCCACTGGGTGAATCGATTTTGATATTTTTTTAAATTTGAAACCTTGTGCTTTCCGTATGGTCCCATTTCAATTTGGTCCAGTTCTGACCTTAAATTAGTTATTTTTTCAAACAATGACTTATTTCTTACTTCTTTTAAGAACGTTTTAAGGGACGATCTCCTCTCTCGGCCCTAAAATGATCTTCATATCAAATTTCATCTGATTCGGTTCAGCGGTTCAAAGCGGTTGAAAGCGTATAGAGGTAGCAGACAGACAGAAAACAGACATACTTTGGTATTCATGATATTAGTATGGATAAAGTCTTCATGAATCGTCCGACAGTTGGCGGTGTATGTTGGACTCGTACAGACAACAAACTGCACCTTTGCCTACCTGTCGGCGCACCTGTTGTCGGGGCCTTCGAACTCATTCGAAGTCATCCGAATACATTCAACAAGACTTAAAGCCTACCCTATAGATTTACATTAAAGTCAATAAAAAATGGGTATCATTATACGAGATATTATCACGTCTGTTTCGACTGTTATTGAGTAATTCTTAGTAAACCTTAACAAACCTTTGCTTGGCCTGTCAAAGCGAACTTAGGGCCGTTTAATAGCCGAACTTCAAATCACTAAGCAATAAAATTAAAGCAGCAACTCGTGTCACAATCAGATATTAAGGACCAGATGGTCCTATAACAAATGAAAAAATACAAATTCGGTAGAAAACTAAGTCATGGGTGAAATGAAAATCTCTATTTTTGACTTCGGATAGCAAGAAAAATATTTCTTATATTCAACAACATGTGAAACAAGAAATTATTTTAGTGGGTTGACTTACGCGATAGCTACGGCGTAGTAATGGCTACGCCGTAGCGATCGTGTAGGCCTTTCACGTTTCTTGGGAATTTGGAAGGGTAGATTTAATTATATGGGAAATAATGATTATAGTTGCTATCTACAGAGCCTTTTGAGCATTATATTTATATATTTTATACCAGTGAGGTGGCAAACAAGTTTATACTTGACGGTAAGTAGTTACCGTAACCTATGTACATACGTCTTCAGCATCAGAGGTGTCATTCGCGTGCTGCCACTGGAAAAACCTTAAGTATTTTTAACCGACTTCATTTAAATAATAAATTATAATTAAATGGTAGCCTATCGGTGGGACCAGTGGACTGATATGTCAGCATTCTCGAGTTCAAACCCAAGGCACGCTGACTTTTCGGAAGTTATGTGCGTATTTATCGCATGCTCAAACGGTGAAGGAAAACATTGTGAGGAAACCTACGTGCTTGAGAGATTTTTTAATGGCATGTAATGTCTGCCAACCTTTAATTCATCATCAACCCATTAGTCCCCGCTAGCCTACTGCGGGTTGGCACTCCCGCAGTAGGCTAATGGGTAATGGGCTAATGGCTAATGGGTAGGCTAATGGGTTGATGATGAATTATAATCCTTCGTTCTAAAATATATCTCAAAAGTTTCGATTCTATACTTGTAGAAAGATATTAATATTTATGATATACTACACAAATGTATTTCAATTTTACATGTTCAGTTATTCAAATAATGATTAATATCACAACTGTTATATACAATTTTGTTATTCAAATTCAAACCTTAGGTAGTATAATTTGATAGCCCCAATTACTTTGCGTGTAAGCCATAAATTAGAATGATTATTACCAGTGTCGGTGCCTGCGAGTCGAGACGCGGGCGAAGTGGCTTAATCTATTTATTGGTAACATAATTTCAATAAGACCTTGTGGGTGCGATGTTACTAATCTTATTTGTATGGTATCATACGTCAGTGTGAGCAACCCAATTATGGGCCCAATACTGGGCACGGACCTCGTCTCATTTGGGAGGGATTAGGCTAAGGATAACTTTTACATTGTACACGGACACAACGTGAATGGCCTTAAAAGTGTTATCAGAAGTGAAGGTAACGGATAATGTAGGTAAAATTATGGTTAGTTGTAACTCACCATAATTTTGTTCATTATTTAATAACTAATGATATTCTGTAGAATATCATTAGTTATTTACGCCTGGTCGACGTTTCATGTGACCCAAAGGCTGGTCTATACCTTCCTTTTTGGAGTTACGTGCGCATTTATCACATGCTCAAACGGTGAATGAAAACATCGCGGGGGAGCCTGTACGCCTACTTAAGTCTGCACAATCGCAGTAGGCTAGCGTGGTTGACTTCCCTATCCCTTAAAAATAATAGGAGCCCCTGTGCCCAGCAGAGTAATCAATTTAATAAATTGTCACAGAAATAATATTACTCGCTTTCCCTGATTGTAAATACATCCCCCCTGTTGTCTAGTAAACAAGCTAATCAAGGTTCGAGTAACATATACACATATTAAACGTATACAAACGTCATCTTTCTCATGCAGTTGGGTCTTGGCATCAATATCGAACATTTCGTAGTCTCCAGACTTTGATTATGTTCTACGAGATATGTCACAAAGAATACATAGATGTAGCTCCGCTCCGCAACATCACTCCGCAACTCCGCTTCGCTACACAGTTCCGCATTTCACAGTTGTAATGTATGAAACTAATCTCCGCTCCAGTGAAACTATGTCCAACAAAGCAGAGCGAAACACTGACATGAATTTTGTGCAATTCAATAGAATAAATTAAACGCCGTTCCTCTAAATTCGTGTGGATGAATCATATTGCTTGAAATTCTAGGTATTAACATAACGAACCATCACGCCTGTAGTCCCAAAGGGATAGGCAGATATATACTGTATAGATTTATATAATAAAGTGAGATATGTACTGTATGCATGTATTATATTAACTTTTAACATTGGGTATTATTCATTCATATGCATCCATATCTATTCCCTATTGACATTAACTGAACATACAATCCAAATTTCAATTGGCTGCTAGGAATTATACTGAAAAATATTTACAGTCCCACTGCTGGGCTCGGGTCTCCTCTTAGATTGACACGGTTCAGGCTTCGTTTCATCACGGTGGGCTTGTATGGTTTGGCAGACTTTAGAAGCCGTCGCAAATATCTCTCAGGCGTTCAAAGATTCCTTCACCGTTGTAGAGAGTAATCAAGAGAGTATATACATTTACGTGCTGGAAGACAAAACGTGGGTAGGCCCCCGGTAAGGTGGACCGTCGACCAGGTAAAAGTCGGAAACCACTGGATTGCGGGTAGCCAGACCAGTCGTCGTGGTGATCCTTGGGGGAGGTCTATGTCCATCAGTAAACGTCTAACGGCTGATACGATGATGATGAATACTTATATCATATCGTGTGGAATCGAACTCAAGACCTGTGTCTCGGAACTTGGTTAAGCTATAGCTGCTATTTAACATAATTATAATATAATACAGAGAGTATTAATGTGAGTGTGTTTTTCACGTGTGTTAGTATGTGTGTATGTTTGTTACTTGTGTCTTATATAAAATATGAACGAAGAATATTTTATCAATGTTCGGTCATGAATTCTGGATTACCAACAAGTGGTCTAGACGTACAGCCACCCCCATGGGACGATAACGTGATGTATTGAATTAGAAGCAATCATGGACGCACCTTTTTTATTGCTCTACTCGCAATACGGCGTTTATTGCTTGTCAATAGCTCTCGGGTGAAGGTTGGGGCACTTTTGTGATGAACTGTACTTTTATTATACCACTCAGACGTCAGTTGTTAAGTCTCTAAGTGTCCAAACAAGGATTTATAAAGGTGAATCTATACTTGTATACAATCAGCTAAAGACAATGTTTCTTTGAACGCGTTAATGTATGAAAATACACGATTTTTTTAAACACTTGTACATAGATACTATCAATATTTATAAACGTCTCGTGAACGAAAGAATCGATGAACAAAAGCTTCGTCGAATTCAAATGAATGGCATAACAAACCAGGATAAAAGTCTACCTCCAGGATTGGATCCAGATGAAAAAACTCCTCAACGGTCAGCAGCATTGCTATCCAATTTTGCTTACACTTTGTATTTTTAATGCCGATTTTGAAATCTTTTTACAAAAAATATATTTTAAAGTAAATTATTATCATTTTATTTAAATATCTGAAACGATCATGAACTTGCCATCAAGTCGTATTGTCTGTGTCACTAGCATTACTAATGAAAATAGAATAGAAATCGTGAGATATGCTCTTTACGTTCTATCCAAAAAGGCGAGTACGTCAACAGTTTTAATGGCTTATCACGGGCATGTTACGCCCCTTTTGAGGTATGGGATAATGTTCTGGGGAAACTCCATTAATAAAGAAGCCGCATTTATAGCACAGAAGAAGTGCATAAGAGCAATCTTTAGGCTGAAACAGACTGATAGTTGTAGACCCCTTTTCGCAAAACTCAACTTACTTACTCTTCCATGCATCTACATTCTAGAAGTTGTGGTATTTGTCAGGAAGAATATGAGCATGTTTGAAAAATTAAGTAGCAAAAGGCACAATCTGAAAATACGGTTTCCAACTAATAAAAGCACGCTATTTAACAACAGCGTATTTTGTATGATCCCACGATTATATAATAATCTACCAAATTCAGTACTGGAAACATCTAATATTCAAGTGTTTAAGAATAAAGTTAAAAAAATATTGTTAACGAAGATGTACTACTCTATCAAAGAATATTTATCCGATAAATTATTTTAATAGAACTCATGATGTATGTAAGTTTAGTATTAAATTAACATTATTGTGATTTATTGTTTATTAGTTATTCTTTGAATTGACATTAGATCAACAGCTGACATTTTAAATATTTTAGAATTAATTTATCTATCTAATGTATACGGAACATTATTACTTTTTGCATGCTATGTAGCAGACTATGGTGATACTTAATTTATTGAATGTAACAACTCATGTACCCATATTCGCAAAATAAATGATTTGATTTGATTTGATTTGAGGTTTTGAGTAAAATATTTATATTTAGCCACATTTGGGTAAACTGAAAACCTAACTTTCCAGCAATTATTGGCCGTTGCGTAACTTAACTCAGGGTTACCAAGTCTGTGTTATAGTTTTGGTAGGAAATAATACTACTACTTTACTTAGTATTAACTGAGTATTTATTTTGTTAGAATTTAATTATGAGAACAAAATGCTGCAAAACTTGTAATATATAACTTTAGATGTTCTAAAGTTATATATTACAAGTTATAAAGAGTGGCATAAATATAATACCTGGTTTTATAGGTTTGTGTTTGACTAAATAATGAGTACAAGTTATTAAATAAAACTAACAAAATTATACAATTTATTTATTTAATTATAATAATATGCACCTAAACATTGTATTCAATTCGCCATGGTCCGAATTATTTTACAAAATTTTATATATCTATATACTAAATTAGGTCCTATGACTGTCGCTGTAAAGATTAGGACAGGTTTATTAAAAACTTAGCGACGGGACGACTGCGTGGCAATTGCGTGGCAACTACGTGGCGACTGCGTGGCTACTGCGGGGCAGCAGTAGTCACTTTGAAGGTCTTCTTGTCGTGTCACTTTAGTTGATTTATTGATTGTCCTAATCTCAAACATTTCTCCTAATTAAATAAGAAAGCATTACAAACATTGATAACATAGTTACAACATAAATATTTAGTACCATTCGACTCATATAAATACTTACACATTTTTTACACATTTAACTACTTTTAAATTTTTATTACATTTTTATATAAATTTACAAATATCTCATAAATTTGTTTTTCTAAAATTATACAATAATAAAAGCACATTGAGAACTAAACGATTATTTAATTTTTTCTTGTATAATATTTACAATTATATTGATACTTTTCCGAAATGGGGGCTCACCATTTAAAGGCCGTGAAGCCAGCTAATCAATATATAAAATATATTTAATTATAACAATATTTATTTACCATTTATGATCAGGTAACCTCACAGCCGCGAAAAAGTACCCAAGAAATTATACAGTTTACATTTATACATAGCAAAGTATAAACGTAAATTATACACCACTATACTACAGTTACAATTTTTTGTATAATTTGCAGTCGGCCTAATACAAATGTTTTACATTTCATAAAAAATGACTAATTTTATTATACATTCATTTTTATTTTTAATAAAATCTTCATAACTTGTTTTCAAAATTTTGTATAGACAAGAACACAAAACGAAATATGTTTTTCTATTAGATAGATAAATCTTTCCAAACTTTTTCCGGAAAAGAAAATAGACTTATAATTGATATGTCCTAAACAGTACAGACAGAAAAAAAAAACAATAATACTTATACTACTCATAAGATATTTACAAAAATGTCAATATTTAAAGCACAGTTTCGTTAGTGCAAGTTCTAGGCCCATTCACTAGAGAATATCTACTAGACCCGCCATTTTTCCTACTAGTAACAGCTCCCCTAATAAATAACTCCTTGAAAGTCTCCCGAAATTGCCTCGACATGCCACAGTAAATAGCAAAATTAATGGGATAGGAGACTAGAATGAAGAAATTTGTTATTAAAATCAAGATATTTGCTATATAGTAGTCTAAAATCTCGACTATAGTGCTAGATATAATGTGGAGGATAGTGACTACAGCAACTGGGATTTCTACTAGCAGAAACACAGTGACTACGACTATCAGCATTAGGGTTGTGCAATTCGAATCTCTCAGTTTCCGACATTCGGACTTTCTGTTCTCTTTAAAAAGTCTCTGCCTGTTGATCTGCGCAGTTCTCATAGCTCTGAAGAGGAGAACGTTGAGGACTACTAGGGAGGTGCACGGGATTAGATGGACGAACAACACTCGGAACCCGTAGTATGTTATGAAGTACGCGTCCAGAGAGATCGCTTGCACCCATGGAGCCATTTCGATCTGAAATAGAAAGAAAACAGTCATATGTTATTTTATTCCCTGAAGATCTTCTTTCTGAGAAGATATATATATAGACATCTTCAACAAACTCAGAAAATCGTGGTCTCTTTTACGGCGTAGACATTTTTGTTTAGTGTTTTTGTAGTTTAGTTAGTGAGTCTAACAATGAAAGTCAGCGCCTGATATCTATGGCCTTTTGAAGAAAGTACCATAACGGCTTTGAGTCGACCTTTGGTCATTAGTAAACCCTCTATTTTAAGAAACCTAAGCGGTTTCTACAGGGTCGGCAATGCGCGAGCGACCAACCGTTATATAATTATGTATTAATAACCATAATATTCGCCTGAATAGCATTGGAAAATTACGATTTCCAATTATTTTATTTTATAAGCATACGGGATTATTTCTAATGAGATACCTTTCGATGATGAGGTCCCCGAAATCGGGTCTAAATTATATGCTACTCACATCTCATAATCTTTAATTAATATTTTAATAAATAGATATACCCGGACATTATGACACAGCGCCATCTAGTTCCGTGGTAAGCAACGAGGCTTGTGTTACAGATACTAGAAGGTTGATATACTACATATATACTTTTTTTTTGCTGTAAATACAATTACATATTATACATAGATAAATCCATGACTCGGATACAAATGTTGATGCTCATCACACAAACATTTGTCCCTACCGGGATTCGAACCCGGGACCCGTAGCACAGAAGGCAGCGTTAACTACCGCTGGGCTAATCGGGTCGTCAAAATTTTTATATAATATGTGAAAAGTCTTTGCACCCCTTGTTAATATGCTTAAAAGGGGTACAAAGTATTCTCGCCAGTATGGAGGAGGGTGATACTTGGGATAGTAAAAGATTACATGGCGGAAAAATGTAATGACAAATACCATATATTGGCCTATAATCTTTGTCTCACATTTTCAATCGTTAATTTTTAATCTTGTGAAAGATATGGTTTACTTACTTGATATAATTGAAGTTAACATATTAAACTTGGAAGTTTAGACAAACCAATCCCACGTCAACCGTTATTTATAACAATCACACTATAGAAAGACCCTAGAAGACCCTAGAAGTGGATGGACAAATAATTGTAAATAAAGTAGTTATACACGTACCCTGCAGACTTCTTCGAAGTGACCTCGCCAGACGGTGATCTGAGGCACGTATCGGCGGTCGAAGAACCTCGGCAGCTGATGCAGGAAGGCCGCCACTCCGATGTACAGCAGACACTTCATCACGTTCGGCATAGTACACCTGGAAACCAAAGCAACATCATCATCATCATCATTGTCCCACGCCTGGGCACCAGTGACCTGCAACGGCGGATCTGACAGTCAGCTTTTAATGGTCAGTCGTAGGGTCTAGTTTTGACAGGCTCCTATTTGATTAAGAAAGTATTTTAAGGTCGATCTAGACCCAGTCCAGGAGAGGGAGGAGCGAGTTCATGATCCCACCCTGAAACATCCCGTGGTCTTTTTTGAGAGGAATAAGACTATATAGTCCAACACGATAGCCTAGTGTAAGTTGGCAGACTTCATATGTCATCGAGAAAGTGTGTTTAGCATGCAGGTTTCCTCACGATGTTTTCCTTCACCGTTTGAGCATCTGATAAATACGCACATAATAGTCAAGTCAGTGGTGCGTGCCTTGGGTTCGAACTCGAGACCTTTGTGTTTCACTGTTTACTGTACCTGCTACCACGGTTTTAACTAAATACCAGGATTATTGGAAGACGAAAAATTTACCAAAGACTTGTAGAGGGTTTTTGATGGATTCATTGGGCTAATAGTTCAGACCATCGGCCGAAACAATGACTTTGGGTTTGACTATGAAGTTCTCAGTAGTAGCGCCGGGTTTGGATTTACATCCGGTGTATGAGAGTATTGGTATTTTTAAACTATTACGTAATATACTACATATGTGAAAAGAGAAAGAAATGCTTTTGCGGTAGTGTAAGAAAACAATTTGATACCAAATACCGACTCCATCCACACTATTTCAGCTTTTGAAATCATGTTGGTATAAATAACTATAATTACTCGCTGAAGCGGTGAAAGTAAACATTGTGAGTGAACCAGCATATTTACGATATTTTTTCAAGATCCTGAGCAATCTTCCAAATCACATTAGGCCAATATGATGGCCTTGATAGAAGAACCATGACCAGCAAATGAGATAGAATAACATGATTAATTATAATCATAACATGAATCAACATTCTTTAAACTGATTCACATAAATGTTGATTCGTTGGATCACCTACGTACATTTCACAAGTCATTTGGTAGTTTTCCTCGCATATTTCAGAGCGTACCTCCCACGTAGTGATGCCATTTAAACTTTAATGCTAGTAAAACGATCTATCTGGATTTTATCTCAGCAGAGACTTTTAAAATTGTTATGTATGATACAGCTGTGAAACGACTGCAATATGAATAATTTTGAATCAGTTTTATGTTTCAGGCGTTTCAATTGAAATAACTGAAGTCACAGTTGAAATCCTTTGAAGAAATTATGATACATGAAATTGCGTATATAAATGATTCCCTCTTTAATAGAAGCAATAACGGATCTAGCTTTTAAGTCAGTGTCAGCCAGGCGTAGTCATGAGGCTACGCCTGGCTGACACTGGCTTTCAGGCTCCACTTAGATTACAATAATCCTAACAAAAAAGATGATGTTTTTTTTATATACCCCAAGGATGGAAAACGAGCGTATGAACCGCCTGATGGTAAGCGGTTACCGTAGCCTATAGATGTTTGCAACACCAGAAGTGTCGCTCGCGCATTCCCGACCCTGTAGAAACCGTTTAGGTTTCTTAAATAGAGAGTTACTATAGTGACAGCAAACGGAATTCCCATACAGTAAAAGTCACTGCTCCAACGAGCTCTGGTAACCTAACTCACTCGCAGAAACACAACTATTGTTGTTTTACTGCGGTCTTCTATAATGCGCAGGTACTTTCCCAGTCGGGCAGCACAATTTTACTAAAGAATCTCCCTAACGCCCTCGAAAAGTATTTTATTGTGGTCCTATACCCTATATAGTAATCAGTTTTACATGACGTGACTGCCATCAGACCTCGGAAACACAATAATTGGACAATACAAAACTGACTTTCATGTTCATATTAATTTATTGCATTCCATAAATTTAACAAGATGGTATTAAAATGGCTTAGAGCTAAAGTACAGTTCTGGGACCCTATAAGGGCACAACAACATGGATAGAAATATAAAATCTAAATATTAAAAACTAAACATTAAAACAAAAAGTGTCAGATATAAAACAAAACAATTCTTACTTATTTAATTTAAATTACATTCGGTTTCTGACTACCGCAAACGAAGAACAATCTCTGTCTAGCCACGCCTAACTTAATTGAGGTGTCGTCTTTTTACACAAACATTATATAGCCATAGACACGATAAGAAAAAGACTCTTAAAATGCCAGCCTCTATTATACACTACACAGTACTAAATATATTCGTCTCTGTGACCACAAATGCTATACGAGAGTTCATTAAATTTTATAGTTCCTTCTGGTTTTGCGGTCGACTCGGTTGCGGAGTACGGAATATTTAAGTACGTGTACCTACTTCCCGTTCTTAACGTGAATTATATATACGTTCGCTTAACATTAAAGGATCTATAAAAATGTTTACTATATAATTATTAATTTAAGAGCTCAGGTCTTAAATTAATTATTATTAATTATGCTTGTGAGAGGATGGCGATTGACCAAAGAAATTTGCAGCATAGCAAGTATACATATGTACGATCTACAAGGAGTTGTTCCGGGTCTGGGTGTTTGTGTATGCAAAAAATTGTTTTTGTAAGTGCACCCACGACACAGAAGAAAATCCTTAAGACTAAAACTAATATTTCCAAACATTATGACACAGGGCCATCTAGTTACGAGCTAACCAACGAGGCTTGTCTTACGGATACTAATTGGTTGATGTATTAAATATATTCCTATACTTCTCACGAATCACTCTTGCTATCAACCTTGCTGATAAAATGATAAATAAATAAATAAATATTTCTGGACATTATGACACAGCGCCTCGGATACAAATGTTCATGCTCATCACACAAACATTTGTCCCTACCGGGATTCAAACCCGGGACCCATAGCACAGAAGGCAGTGTTACTACCGCTGGACTAATTGGGTCGTCATAAGTAATGATTTTATTATACGGCTTTAACGGAACCTATAGGTCAGGTTCTCAATGTCCATGCATCTTATAAATATTATTAAGTTAAGCAGTCTCGGCTGCTGAACAAGAGGTCTTGGCTTCGATTCCCAGGTCAAGAAAAATGTTATTGGGTTTTTCTTAACAAATCCAGGCGAAATATGGGTGTACATTAGTACACCTCTGCCTAAAACTTCGGTGATGGTATATTGTTATGTTAAAAACCCAAAATGTATAACTTGTACATATTTTATAACGCTTTAATGTAGGTGAAATTATTTTAAGAAAAGTTCAGTTTGTCCGTGGGCCTCCTACGCTTTTTATTAGCTAAACCAATATTGAATTTTAAAATAATTTCTTAAGTCAACAAGTCTTATTTAATTTAGGAAATATTACTTTTACAAAATTACTTCTCTGTATACGATTCCTAGAAATTACGTTAAAATGTTCGTAACATATAATTTAGGTAATATCGTAGAAACCGAAATGAA